>CM034146.1:507567766-508941516 GCA_019776745.2 Taxus chinensis | reverse complement strand
ATGAATAAATTGAACATGTTCCACAAATTTAAGACACTAGGAATGGTAAGGGAAAAGATAAGAATGAACATGCATCTCATTTTCTAGAATAATTACAAGAAACTTGAACTGCAAAATAAACAACACTAGTTCAAGAGTTGAAAAAGATGAACATTGAGGTCCCACTTTTGAGAGAAATAAGGGACATTCCTAAATTAAACAAGACCATTAGAGACTAGTGTATAAAGACACCAAGAAGAAATAAGAAATACCCCAAAATGGTCAAAGTGGAAGGGAATCTACTTGATCTTGTTATTGGAAAGATTATTTCAAAAAAATATGGGGATCTTGGGAGTCCAGTCATTACTATTTTTGTAAATGGTCAGTCAATATCTAACGTTTTGGTGGATCTTGGTGCTACCATCAATGTTATAACAATAGATATGTTTAATCTGTTGTCTTTGATAGGATTGCGTCCAGCCAATACCATTCTTCAATTGGTAGATCAATCTATTGGTGTACCAGATGGAGTGATTGAGGATGTAATGGTCACGGTTGAATCATGGGAGTATCCCATCAATTTTATGGTCTTATAGCCTAAATCTCAGAAGTTGGGATATCCAGTCATCTTAGGAAGGCCCTGGTTAGCTACTGTTGCTGCATATATTGACTGCAGGTCCGGAAAAATGACCATTTTAAATGGGAAAAAATCAAAGAATATTTCATTGTATCCTCCTACCCACCATATGTAGATTTTTGTGAACACGTATGGGTATATTATTTAGATACTAATCATCTGAGTTCTTCTTATCTGGTCACCATTGTAGTGAAAAATCACATGGAAGAAATTTTTGAGTCATACATAATGTCTGATGAAGAGGACACTATGGTTACAAAAATTGTAACTGGGGCTAAAGAACCATCTGTTATGAACACAACAGATAATATTACCTTGGTAAGTTACATTTCTAATGAAAATTGTAAATAAACCTATTCTTATAATGAGGAATGTGTAGTCATTGATTTATATTGTTCTTTAGCCAAGGTTATGTCTCTTTAAAATAAGACTATTTTGCACATGCTTCAACCTCATGTTTATCCCTTGAATTATTTAATTATTGATGCAGAGCTCACTATTTTGAAAGATACCAAGCAAGTGATTGTTGACATAGGAAAATAGCTTACCATTGATAATAACTTAGAGCCCAACCAAGAGACTAGGGTTGTAGAAATCTTGAGGAATCATTCCCAAGATTTTTCTTGGGATTATACTAATATGAAAGGGATCTATCCAATCATATGCACTCACCATATCTACATAAAGGATGTTAAACCTGTGAGACAACCACAATGAATAATTAAGCCAACACTTAGAGACATAGTAAAAAATGAGATAGAAAATTTTTTGGAGGTAGGATTCTTCTATCCTATATTTGATAGTCACTGGGTATCACCACTAGTTATAGTTCCTAAGAAAAATGGTAAATGGAGAATATTTTTAAACTTTAGGGAACTTAATAAAGCCACCAAGAAAGACTACTTTCCCCTGCCCTTTATTGATCAGGTTCTAGACAATCTTTCAGGTAAGAAATATTTCTCCTTCTTGGATGGGTTTAGTGGGTATAACCAAATTAGTATTG
Source organism: Taxus chinensis (assembly GCA_019776745.2). Classification (NCBI taxonomy): domain Eukaryota; kingdom Viridiplantae; phylum Streptophyta; class Pinopsida; order Cupressales; family Taxaceae; genus Taxus; species Taxus chinensis. The sequence continues at coordinate 508,939,897 of CM034146.1, read as the reverse complement.
CACATGTTGATCAGGATAAAACCCCCTTCACTTATCCCTATGGTACATTTGCATATAGATTCCTACCATTTGGGATTTGTAATGCACCTACTACTTTCCAGAGAGCATTTTTGGCCATTTTTGTAGATCTTACAAATGATTGTGTTGAATTTACATGTACAAATTCACTATCCACGGTTCCACTTTTGATGAATCTCTAAAAAATCTTGACAAAGTATTAACTAGATGTGAGTAACACCAAATTTCCTTTAGTCATGAAAAATGTCTAATTATGGTTGATCAAGGAATTGTCTTAAGTCATCATATTTCTGCTAAAGGAATATAGGTCAAACCCAAAAAGATTGCAGTAATTACTCAGCTTCCTATGCCAAAAAATTGGAGTGACATCAAGAGTTTCCTTGGACATATAGGGTATTATAGGTGGTTCATCAAATACCTTAATAAAATTACTACAGCTATGTTTTCTTTGCTGACAACAATTTGTGTTTTTTAATGGTCTCCTCAATGTTAATAGGCTTTTGAGATTATCAAAGAGAAGCTAACCACCATATTCAGAGGGCCCGACTCAAGGCAACCTTTCCATATTCACGTTGATTTGTCTAATACAACAATGAGAGTTGTTCTTAGACAAAAATATGAAAACTATCAAATGTATGTAATTTATTTTATCAACAAGAATCTAACCCCTAGAGAGAGAAACTACACCACTACAGAAAAGGAATTTTTAGTTGTTGTTTACTCTCTGAATAAATTCAGACATTATATTACTAGGTACAAAATATTTTTTTATACTGACCATTAGACCATAAGGTATTTGATGAATAAACTAGTAGTGGGGGGAAATACATCATATGGTTACTCTTGTTGCAAGAACTTAACTTAACAATTATTGATAAGCTAGGAAAGACTAATGTTGTTGCTGATTTACTTTCATGCTTGAATGTTTCAGGAGAAGAAGCAGTTCAAGATCATTTTCCAAATGAAAAATTGTTTGCAATATCAACTCAACCTCCATGGTTTGTTGATCTCACGAATTACCTAACTACAGGGAAGTTTCCATCTTACTTTACCAATAAGGAAAAAAAGAGATTAGTTAAAAACCAATAAACATATAAATAGTGTAATGGAATTTTATTTAAATGTTGTCTTGATATGGTTCTTCACAGGTGTGTTCGTGAGATGAAGTAAATGACATATTGAGAGCTTGTCATGATGAGCCTGGAGGAGGACATTACTCAATGAACAAGAGAATTCACAAGGTTATTAGAGCTAGGTAATACTAGCCTTCTCTTCACATGTCTGTCAATAACTACGTGTGGCAGTGTGATGCATGTCAAAGAATGGGAAATCCTACATCGTCCATGGAAATTCTACTCAATCCTCAACTAGTCTTAGGAACACTTGAGAAGTGGGGTATTGATTTCGTTAGACCTTTTGATCCCCCATAATTTGGGAAAGAGTACATGTTGGTGTGCACTGATTATCTCATAAAGTGGGCCGAGGTGCAAGCATTGACATCTACCAATGAAGATGTTGTAGCTGAATTTTTATTCAATAGGGTTATGCTAATATTTGGCACCCCTAGAGCTATTATATCTGATCAGGGACCTCAATTTGTGTCCAACATGATTGAGGATTTCCTAGATATCTACCAAATCAAGCATTGAAAGTCATCACCATATCACCCCTAATCCAATGGGCAGGTAAAAGTTACAAACAGAGAGCTGGAGAATATTTTAACCAAAGTTGTCAATGCAGAAAAAAAGATGGGTACAAAAACTCCTAGAAGTGGTTAGGGCCTACAATATAACCTGGAATATCACTACTGGTTTCTCCCCATATGAACTGGTGTATGGGAATAATCCATTTCTACCCATTGAGTTTGAATTGTAGAATTGGAGGACAACAACGGCAGTTGGTAGCGATTTGGACGAAGCATAACATGAGAGAGTAATGCAATTGAATGAACTAGATAAAATAAGGATGGTGGCACAAAAAAAAACTCAAATTCTTTAACATCAAATAAAATCTTGATACGATGCTCATATCAAATATAGGAAGTTCAATGAGGGATATTGGATCTTAATTTTTGACTCAAAGTATCAACAATTCAAAGGCAAGCTGAGGATAAGATGGTTGGGACCATACTAGATCAAACAAGTGTTTGATAAAGACTCTGTTAGATTGTTTCCAATTGATGGAGATAGAAGAACTCTTCTGGTGAATGTACATAGTTTAAGGATGTATCAACATCCTCTGGATAAAGAAACCTTCAACAACGATATGCTGCTATGCGAGGAAATGGATTCAATGGAGGAGTCAGGATCTTCCCATCATGGGTAGTCATTCTTAAAGTTAAATAAAGAAATATTATCATGCGTTTGATATTATTTCACTTAGATTATAGTTGTTTTGTTTTTTTCATGCTTTCAATAAAGGTGGGCATGTCTATTGTTAGAATGTACACTACTCGCATTTTCTCTATGAGCACATGGTGTGGAAATCTATAGATATCGGGAAGTAGAGCTAGCAAGGGTAAGTACATTTTACTTCGATATGGATATTAAATTTTGAAGCACTCCCCCATCGCATTTACTTAGCATGATTAAATCAATACATAATTTTTCAATGTATTTATTGGGAATATCATTCAAAATGTTATGATGTGGAGTGGGGTGTCAAGAATAATAATTAGTTGCGATATCGCATGTGTCAAATTTATAAGAAAGTGACAAGATGTTTTTTTTATTAAGGGAAAATAGTTTTGAAGGGACTATACCCTGTATACAAAAGGGCTCAAAATCCAGATAGTAAAGATGAGAGAAGCAGCCCAGAGAAGGGCAAAACAGTCAACCAAGGAAGGCTCAATAACCAAATATTACAATATAGGTGAAAAGAGGATCTAAACGTACAAAGATCTAGAAAAAAGAAGGCAATATCAAAAAGGAACCAAAAGAGAAACAACATAAAGAGCCCTGCCAAAAAACAGCTCCAGAACTGCCTGATGACAGCCAAATCGCAGCCAAAAAACAACATCAAAACAACCCTTTACTTGATGGCTCTGTCAATTTTGGTCTTGATAGCCTGCAATGACATGAAGAAGGCAATGGCAGTGGCCTGAGAGGAGTCTTGTAAATCTGCTTGGGCAATTGCAATGTCCCTTTTCTCTTTAGGGCCCCATATGTCCTCATTGATCCCACTTAAACTGCAAACACTATGGACATGTTGTTCAATGAAATTATAAATGCTTTTGAGGGCAGACAATACGTAGTCATTTCAGCTTTTAGCATTCCCCAATCTGCCATCTAAGGACTGTAGTTTCTTGAATATTTCACCAATAAACCCCTCTTCCTCCTCACTTTGAAGGATCCTTTTACCCTTAGCTCTTTCCATGTTTTTTATAGCCCCTTTGAGCTCTTGTATCTCCTTTTCTAATCTGTCCACCCTATCCAGCAATTCCTCCTCTTTGGGCTTGTCCTGACAAGATGTTTTATAAGAAGGATAGGTGGCATTATTATTCAATATGATGGGGTGTGTGTCATACTATGCATTAACACTTTCCATGGAAACATGGTCCTATCAACTTTTCACACCACCAATTTTACACCGACCTAAGGCAATTAAAAAAAATTGTGGTATATTTCAAATTGTCACTCGCCAAACACTTCATGTCATTGCTCTACGAATTCAAACACAACATCATTCTTCTGCATAATTTTCTAAATTCATCTATACTGTGGGGAAAAAGAAGAAATCCAAAATAGACTCTCCAGACCCATGGCTCTAGAATGTTGTAATTTCCTAGGTATTTTATGATGCTAGCTAGCTAGAATTTATCAGGAAATTTTGAAGGCTTCGATGACAATTTTGTTGATGTGTTTTAAATAAATTTTGAAGGTAACTGCTTACAAATTGGGGTTAAAAGAGTAGAAATAAGTAGTCAAGTTGTTTCTAACCTATCTATTTTACCAGAATTTGATCTCACGGTTATGAAAAATTTCCTTTTAGATACCTAATTCCCCCTTTTCATGAGGATAACGAAGCTCTTCTAGAAGTAATCCTCACTTCATATGGTACTTAAAAGGGGATTAAGTGAGAAATTTTTATTGGTATTTGGAAGGAATTTTTTAAATGGGTCAACATGTACTTTATCTTTGATGGAAAACCATCTGTGCTTGGAGGGGATTCAATGAAGATTTTAATTCATTTGAAGAAAGGATACAAAAACCCTGCAATCAAGTTAAATTTACCTGAATACTTAGTTGATGCAATAATAAAAGTGGGAAAGAAATATAAAAATGGAGGTGGTAAGGCTACATTGAAACACCCAAGGCTTATTCAATTGGTCAGTTCACATCAAGTTTTTTACAAACCCAAGAGAAGGATAAAAAAAATAAGTGTAGGGGAGATTTCCGAAAAAAATAAATTCAAGAAGGTACCATCTCTCATCATTCGACCTACACTCTATTTGGCTGCTTTCCCTTCACAAAAAACTGTAGAAGAACCTAGTGGTTAGGATAGTCCATCTTCTATGCCAAAAAATTCTAATGGTAAGAGCACTTTACCAGTTATTTCTTCTATTTTGTTGAGGCTAAGAAGGTCTTGTACTTTATAGAGACATGAAGTTTCCTGGCCATAAGTTTTTCATGAAGATTCTTCTCCCATTGTGGAGCAGAAGGAAGAGGCTGGTACCTGGACTGTTCCTGATGAACAATCTAAGGATGACATATTCACAAAAACTATCCCTACAAATCAAAGTCCAGATATTTTTGTAGCACCAGAAACTGAGTCAAGAGCTCTGAAAATGCCTTCAGCACCAGATTTACAGACCCTAGTGCCAGAATTTGTTGTAATGGAGATTGTCGGACAAGAATCACATGGATATTGGTGGCTAAGAATCACATGGAGATGATGTAATGAGGTTTTATCTAGATGAAATTACCTTCCTTAAGGAAAATTTAAAAGGTATGCAAGAAACCAACTTATCTTTGCAAATTGTATTTACATAGAGAACTGTAGAAAAAGTGAGGTAAATTACTGCTTTGAAGGTAGAGGTTAGTAGTATCAAGAGAAAAAGAGATACAGACCTTAAATTATGGGATGATTTAAATACTTATCTCTTAATAATAAATAATTAAAAAAGGAAAATAAAAATTTAAAAGATGAGATTGAGGCCAATGCAAATAATAATAAGAAGTTAGAATCTACTTTATACTATGTTTATCTATTGGCTTGTAAGCTTCTGGCATGTAGGAAACCTTCTTCTGTCTATAACATGTTTGTCCAAGAGAAATTCTATACTTGGTAATAAATGAGAATGTGCAGTCAATAACCTCATGAATCTCCTGATGGTAAAACATTTTTGTCAATTTATCAAAATAGTACCCCTGAGATACAAAATCAACTATGTGAATTTTACCTCCACAACATATTGTTCACCAATGTGCTTGATTTCTTTATTAATCTATTTGTGGGAGATTTTCAGTTGAATGCCTTTCAATAATTGCTTAGGAACCAAATTACATGGGGTAAATAAACAAATATTTCCACTCAAATAGCTCACACCATAGGTTTCTACATTAGGCTTACCCATCACAATGATTTGGCCATGAAGAAAATTTTTCAATCTCTTTATTATCAGGCTGGTGTTGGGGAAAATACTTCAAATATTCTATTAAAATGTGTGCAATATTTTGAGGCCTATAGTCAGCAGCATTTTGGTGAAGCAAGGAAATATTGTGATAGAAGATGGGATACCTTAAAATTTTCATTAGAAAGGGGGGAAGTTATTTCCCCTCAGAATATCAGTTGGTGTATACAGAGGGGTGATGCATTAGTAACAATAATTCAATAGTTATTTGAGAAAAATTACAAGGGATACAATGATGAGTGGGTAGGAACACAGGTGAGGCCACCTCTTTTCCTAAATCTAATTACTACCTAGAAGAATAACTCTTCCTAGTCACATGATAGTTTCACATCTAAGGTGGAAGTTATTTCAAACAATTAGGGATGCAAAGGAACCAAGAAACAATATGTAGATCGATTTGAGGAATATGATATGACACAACAACTTGGCCTTAGGGAAGGGAAAATATAAGATGCATAGGGACATATAATAGGTAAAGTGTAGGGGATATGATGAGGGAATTATTTGACATGTTTATATCATCTATGTGCTTATTGATTTGTCATTAAACATGATTAATTAGTACATAGGGATGCTTTATGTAGTTCTATCGTAGTAAGTTCAATGCATTTCTCTTGTTTTATTTCATGTAACTTGTTTACCATAGAACCTCCCACTAATATCCTCTATGAGTGAAATGTGGTGACATGTGTAGGATAATAGTGGACATTTACTGCCAATGCTGGGATTTGTAATCAAGGAGTCCGAGTCTAAAGCCGTCGTGCAGTCAGGGAATACTTTTTCCATTAACAACCTATAAACATGGATCTTGTTTTTAGCAGTTCTATAGGATTTAATGAAATTTAATAGGGTTGTTAGTGGAAGACCTTAGTGCCTAAAATTTTGGTGTGATGTGTAACCCACTATGTCTATATAGACATCTCCTTGAAGAACAATTTATTAGTTAGTTGATGTTGGTAATCTGCAGTATGGTTCAGAACATTTAGTATCTATTTTCCAGTTATGTACTGAGTATGTTATGGAATTTTTTTGATTAAATATATTAGATGTTATTTTTTAATATCCTATGGTGTTGAGATTACCTCTGTCCTGAGGAAGATAAAGGTCCCACTCGACCAAGGTGAATGGAGGATTTTACATTTAAGAATGCTCGTGGTTTCTGATAAGTTATAGTTTGAATGTAATTACTTATTTCCTTTACTGCAATTTCTATTCAGTGTGTTTTATTTCCTTTCATGTAATTTCAATTCTAAGTGTGTCATTTCAATTCTTCAATTTTAATTCAGGGTGTGTGTTATTTGAATTCTAGTATATTGATTTGGTATGTGCATTCTAATTCTAGCAAAGTATTTCCATTAAATGCATTTCATTACAGTGATGTTGTTTCTGTAGTTTAGTAGCATTACATTTCTGTAGATTAGTAGAGATAGAGATAAACATAAAAAAAACCCATAAGGAACCACCAAAAAATTGAGTTGTATAAGGCTTCATTGTATACAACATTGGACACATAGCCCTGGTTTTATAATGACACTAATAGAAGAATCTGTCAGTTACGATTGGAGAATACATCGAACCATCAAATATGTTGTATTTATATTGTAATTATATTATTTTTTTGCTTCTAGCTAACTAAACAGTTATTTCATTCTTTTTTTAATTTCTTTTGGTTTGCATTGTACATTTAGGCTATGACCTCTATGTAACTAGGCAAGGTCCCAGGTAAAAAACCTTTATCCTTAATAAAAAACAATACAATATATGTCACACATAATCATGTGACAAATCATTATGAAAACAATCTAAAATGATCACCATAGTTAGTTCTTGAATAACAATCTATATAGATCTCATTGCATAGTATAAACTATATAATTCATATGTTATAGTCAGAGAGCATGGTAATAGGTATATAAAAAAAATTGTTAGGAATGTCTCAAATTTGTATAGGATTGATTAAGGTAAATTGCACAATGGTTGGTGTTACCTAGGAATGCACAAAATTTCTACACAAGGAAAGTTTTACAAAAGGTATGTGCACAAGTATATGGGTGCATGTGTATTATAGGGTACTTGCACAATGCGGTTTATAAGATTGTGTGTAACTATGGGTTGTGTGTAAGACTATATAGTGACATATGTAATGAGAGTTACATAATGGTGTGCAAATGATAGTGGTACAGAGAAATCCAAATCTGACATAATTTCTTTAATCTCCCCAAAATTTACATAATGTTCTAGTTTTGACCTAATAAAACATGAATTGACACTTGAATTTGACAACTTATATCAACACCCTAATGTGACTCACATTTCCTAATTTTGACTAGTTTCCCCTAATTTGACCCAATTTTCTCAAATTCAACCTAATATCCCCAAAATTAAACTAATTTTCTCAAAAATTAATTAATATCCCCAAATTTGACCTAATTTCCACAACACTTACATGACACACTAACGCGACATCCTAACAAAACACACTAACGTGACAGACTAACATGAGACCTTAATGTGACACTATAATATGATATACTAATGAAGCACCTTAACACAACACTATAATATGACATATTGATATTACACATTGATACAAAACCCTAACATGAACTTAACACACTAGGATGACATTGATCTAATTTCTCCAAATTTGACCTAATATCCCCAAATTTGACCAAATATCCCCGAATTTAACCTAATATCCCCAAATATGACCTAATGAAACTTGAATCAACACTTAAATCTGACAAATAAGATAAAAACCCTAAATGATACACATTCCCCTTGTAATGAAATTACTTGTATAATTCAGATTATTAGCAACAATAGAACAGAAAATAACACAATATTTCATAATAATGATCTCAATATGCAATTAGAATAGATTCACCACTTTGAGGGGGCAACCTCTAAACCATATAATAAGACTCAAATGCTCAAATGATAAAGAAATACTACCTACAATACCCTATATATACTATTCATAGACTATGGCCATCACCAAGGCCGACCTATTAAGCATGAGAAAGTATAAATGATATAATAAAATGATATGGTAAGCCATAAGTTGGCTACTCATATCCTAATACAAATAATAGATTAAGGGCATAGCATGACCTTCCCCTTCAATCCAAAGTTTTCATCAATGTTGAATAATCCTGGATGTCGCTACAGAAAACCTTTATCCTCCTAGGTTGCATCTTCTATGATCATATTTTTCCACTTGATCAAATATTCCTTATTGTCTCTGGTTCTCAGCCTCTTAGTACATGTTTGTAAAATCTTCTCTGGATCTAAAATGATTCTTCCTTCCTCTTCAAGTTCTGGTAAATCTGTCTTGGCTTTAAATTTCTATCCAATAACCTTCTTACAGAATGAAACATGGAATATTGGGTGTATGTGTGAAGATGGAGACAAATCTAGTTTATAAGAAACACTACCAATTATCTGTAGAACCTAATAAGGGCCTTAATATTTAGGAGCAAGGGACATCTATTTGTAAGGCTAGAGATGTATAAAAACCTAGTCATCAATTTCAAAATTCCATTCACTACGGTGTTGATCTGCTTGTTGTTTCATCCTATTTTGTGCTAATGCAAAATTCTCCTTCAAACTAGCCAAAACCTGTTGTTGATGTTGAATGTGTTCCTCAACATCTCTGATCTTAGTTTTCACTCTCAAGGAGGAAGTGATAGAATGTGGATGGTAACCATATAATGTTAAAATTGGGGTCATTTAAGAAGAGGTATGAAAAGATGTGGTATACCACCATTCTTCCAGTGGTATCCATTTAATCCACCTTTCTTGCTTATCTGATACAAAACAACGTAGATACCCCTCTAATAATTTATTGACCACTTCCATTTTCCCATTAGTTTGAGGATGATAAGATGAATTGTGAGCTAGTTGAGTACATAAACATGAAAATAATTCCATCAAAAAATTACTTGTGAAAATAGGATCATGATCACTTACAATTATCTTTGGGGTTCCATGTAGCCTTTGAACTGTCTCCAAAAAAATAGCTGTGACTATACTGGCTGCAAATGGATGTGATAGGGCACAAAAATGGGCATATTTTGTGAGCCTATCTAGAATCACGAAAATAACATTCTTACCCTATGAATAAGGCAATTTGGTGATGAAATCCATGAAGACCTTCTCCCATCTCTGGCTAGGAATTGGTAAGGGTTACAACAGACCTGGTGTCTTAATTGTTTCCCCTTTGTTCTGTTGACACACTAAACACTCTTATACAAAATTTTGTGCATCCCCCTTGAGTCCTTCCCAAAATAATTCTCTTTTTATTCTATGATATGTCTTAAAAAACACAGAGTATCCTCCAACAGGTGAGGCATGTAGCTCTGTAAGAATCTTATGCTTCAACTCAGAATCTTTACTCAAGTATAATCTGTCCCTGTACTATATGGCATTAACTTTCCACTAAATTTTTTTAGATTCCATATATCCATGGTTGATATTCTATATTAGAGATTGTGTATCCTTATCTTGATTCCATTCCAATCTTGCTTCATCTACCTAATCGTTCGTCAACATGGACATTCCACATAGTAAGGCATCTGCGGATGTATCCCTTCCGGACAACACATCAGCTACTACATTTTCTATACCCTTTTTGTATATGATTTCAAAATCATAACCCAACATTTTTGTTACCAAATTTTGTTGTTCCTCAGATGATAACCTTTGCTCCAAAAATATTTGAGACTATCATGATCAGTTTTTACCTTGCTTGACCCATGAGATAGGGCCTCCATTGTTTGACTGCATGAAGAATAACCATCATTTCTTTCTCATAGATAGGTTTCACCAGATCTTTTCCTTTGAATTGGTGACTCTCAAATGCCATTGGTCTTCCTTCCTGCATTAGAAATGCTCCCAATCCTAATCTTGAAGTGTCACATTCAATAATGAAGGGTTTTGAAAAGTTGGGAGTAGCCAAAACTAGGGTGCTGCACATGGCTTCCTTCAGCTGCTCAAAGGATTTAGTGGCTATGTTTGTCTAATGGAAGACATCCTTCTTTAGCAATGTAGTGAGTGGGGTTGCTATTTTACCATATCCCCACAAAAATCTTCTGTAGTACCCTGTTAGTCCTAGGAACCCACAAATATTTTTAAGATTTTTGGGCCTTGGCCATTCCACATAGCTTTGATCTTCTAAGGATCAAATTTGATGTCTTCATGGGATATAATGTGACCCAAGTACCCTACCTCTTGTACACCAAAATAACATTTGGATGGATTTACATAGAGAGTATGTTTCTCTAAAACTTCTAAAACTTTATTTACATGTTGTAAGTGTTCTTCCCATGTCTTACTGTAAATCAATATGTCATCAAAGAAAACTAATACAAATTTCCTTTAAAATGGCCTAAAAACATTGTTCATCAAGCTTTGAAAGGTTAAGGGCACATTTGTAAGACCACAAGGCATTACCAAAAACTCATAATGGCCCTCATGAGTCCTAAAATCCATTTTATGAACATCTTCCTCTTTTATTCTAATTTGATGGCACCCCGAACGAAGATCTAATTTTGTGAAATAAACAACACCATGTAATTAATCAAGTAAATCATAAATTACTGGAATATGAAACTTATCTTTGATGGTGTATTTTTTGAGTTCTTGGTAATCTGGAAACATCCTCCATGAATCATCCTTCTTATGTATCATGACCACTGGTAAAAAATATGCACTCTGTTATGCCTGATGATACCTGCCTTCAACATTTCCTTAACCATTTTCTCGATCTCACTTTTGTAGGAATATGGATATCTGTATGGTCTGATGTTAGGTGTTTAGATCCCTAGAATCAACTGAATGTCATGATCATGATCCCTAACTGGTGGTAGCCCCTTTGGAATTGCATCAAAAATAGATGAGTGAGCATCAACAATCTTCTGAAGATCAGGTGGTATTGAAGACTCTGTATTTTGTACTTCTATGGAAAATAACTTTGTTATAAATCCATCTACTCCTTTTCTGAGAAACTTCTACATCTGATGAGATCTAATAATCTGTGGAGACTTAGCTACCATCCCATTCAATTGTAATGTCCTTCCATCTGAATGAAATCACATGAACAATTATTTGAAATTCATCTCTATAGCACCTAAGGTTGTGAGCCATTAGAAACCCAAAAAAATATCTTCCCCTCCCATAGAAATAAAAAACATAGGTGAGTCTAAAATGTAGTATCCCATGGAAATATTGATACTATGAAACTTTCCTGTGCACTTGACTATCCCACCATCCACAAAATAATTGAGGTAGGTAGTTAACTTACTATTTATGAAGTTATGAGTACTCCCCAAGTCAATTAACACCATCACCTTCTATTTTTTGAGATAACCAATAACCTTGAGTGTTTGAGAAGTACTAATACTTGACAATGCATGGTAAGAAATTGTAGGTTGGTGATCCTCTACGTCATCTTCTACTAGTTCCTCAACCTTGACTATAATTTCAGCTTCCTCATCATCCTCATTACCTTCATCAATATAGAAACAATTCTTCTCAACAAATTTATGTCCCAGTCCATATTTTCTATCACAGTTAAAACATAATCCTTTTTCTCTTTTCTTCCATTTGTTGAGGAGTCAGTCTAATTGGCCTAGAAAATGAAGGGGAAGAGATACTACAGTCTCTGGTGTTAATGAAAGGTGGCCTCCTGCTACAAATAACTTTTTCCTCTTCAAAAAGTGCCATGATAATAGAATCAGAAATCTTGAGTGGATTAAACATATGTACCTCATGCTTGATGTGGTCCTTAATACCCCCAAGAAACATGTCATTCAGATTCTCTTCTGGAATATTCTCCACCCTTAAGGATAGGTTATGGAATTGATGCACATAATCTTTAACTGATCATGTTTTTCATAACTTTGCTAACTGACTAAATTAGTTCTCTGAAACACTGGAACTATAATGAAATTGTAACTCCTCAGTAAAAATTGTTCAAGTGACACCGAGACCATTCTTCTCCCTCTAAGTACATAACCATAGATACCAAATGAATTGGTTGGGTTCAAGATATAGGGATGCCAATATCACATTTTTTCACGATGGTATTTGATGTAACTCAAAGAAGTTCTCCATTTGATTTATCCAATTAAGGGGATCCTTAACATCAAATTTGTGCATATCCAATTTCACCATCATGTTCCATGGTTGTGAATAAGTTGGATTCTAATTGGGCTGGAAAAGTGATCCAACATGGTTATTTTGTCCATGATTTTGAACTAAAGATCCTCCTTGGTTGATATGGGATGGATTTGGGCCATATTGTTTACCCTTTATATGTTTCACGATATCATCCAACCAATGATTGATTGGGTCTATGTATCCTTTAGAGGCCATCTCAGATTGTACATTTCGCAGCTCATACTCAAGTTGGCTCACCTTATGATCAACTAAGGTAAACCCTAGTGTCGAGGAATCTCTATTTACCCTTCTGACTCAATCTCTTCAATCACTACCCCATCTTTATCTGGGGTTTCACCCAAAGTAACCAGATTCTTTTTTTCTCTTGTGGAAGGCCCCACCATGATGTCAAACCTTAGGGTTTAGGGTTTCAATACAAATTTAGCTAAATAGGAAAAAAGATAGAGAATATACTAATACTAGTTTTTTGAGAGATTTCTGAAAATGTAAAGAAATTGAAAATATTCCACAATGTTCACCCTAGGGAGTGATTTTATGAAAAACCCTAAATTTGTAATAACATTCGTAAAATAAATTTAAAAAAGTCTTAAATTTTCAGGGAACCTTAATTTAATTTTTTTAAACTATAGTAAAAATATCTCCCACCAATTATCTCTGGTTCGTAATATATGGCGGAAACAAAAAATTAGGGGTTTTGCCCTCATTTTGGCCCAGATTGCATCTCTGATATCACTTGTAATGAAATCACTTGTATAATTCAGATTAGGAGAAAAAATAGAACACCAAATAACACAATATTTTAGAATAATTATCTCAATATGGAATTAGAATAGCTTTGCCACTTCGAGGGGGCAACCTCCAAACCATATAATAAGACTCAAATGCTCAAATGATAATGAAATACTACCTACAATCCCCTATATATGCTATGGAAATCACCAAGGCCTACCTATTAAGCATGAGAAATTATAAATGATATAATAAAATGATATGGTAAGTGACAAGTCAGTTACTCATATCCTAATACAAGCAATAGGTTAAGGGTGTAACACCCCTAATTTTGAATTATTTCCCTTAATTTGACTAAGTTTCCTTAAAGTTGAACTAATTTCCCCAAATTTTACCTAATTTCCAAAAAATTAACCTAATTTTCCCAAATTTGACCTAATATCCCAAGATTTTACCTTATGAAACCTAAATTGGCACTTTAATTTGATAACTTAGATGAACACCCTAACATGACACACATTCCCCCTTTTGACTCATTTCCCCTAATTTCCCCAAATGTGACCTAATTCCCTAAAATTTGAATTAATTTCCCTAAATTTGACATAGTTTTTCCCAAATTGGACCAGATTTCTCCAAATTTGACCTAATGAAATTGGCATCGACACCTAAATTTGACAACTTAGATCGACACTGATGTGAGAGCATCACTCTAACAATCTAAATAAACCATGAAGACATTAATTTAGTGTGTTAGATGTGTTTATGATTTTTAGAGGTCTTTAGGTGTTAATGTCTGTGGTTAGTCTAGTTTTGGGTCTTTAAATTTCAAATAGATCCTTTCCCTCCAATTTGTAATATTTGAATGTTTGGACCATTTTGGCTTGTTGATGTTGTTTTAAAAATTGTTGAATCTTGGAAATTATGTCAAAATGTGGAATGAGACAATATGTGTGTCATTAATTCCTTTTTATGGTCATATATCATGAAAAGAGCTAAGGCTATGATAAACTTGAGGCATTGTTAGGTGAAATTAACTCCTTAAGTGGAATCTCACGATGAATCTTGGTTTTAACTGACTAAATGAGTAGAAAAATCAAGTAGGATGTGCTAGAGAATAGATAAAAAACATAATGTAATCATTTCTCATTCATTCTATCTAGATATGAATCCCAAACTGTAAGGGTTTCAAGAAGTATTGAAGAAAAAATTGATTTTTTGTATGTTTTTGCTTATAATCTTAGATGAATGTGTGTTTTCATTCTTGTAAGGATTTAATCCTTGGATCTTGTACTCTATATTTGTAAAATGGACCATTAATAATAAGATATTCATATGGTGTTGCTATGGTGATTGGAGTATGTTCTTGTTAATAGAGGAAACTTATGGTATTGTTCAAGACTACATCTCCTAGTGTCTTCTTCAAGGTCGATGCATGTGAGCTTGTGTTGATGAGACTTTTATGTATGGTATGAAACAAGTAAACTTAGGAATGTAAGGGAAACAAAGAGTTATACTTAGGGATAGGAGATTTGAATATTCATCTTAGTAAGTTTGTATGTTCCCATTCCTTGTTATTTAATGTATATTGAAAAAACTATGAAACTATACCTGAGCTAAGCATAAACTCTGTGTGTGTGTAAAGTTACACCATGTTAGTTGTGAAGCTAATTGTTTTTGAATTTATCTGAGACATTAAAGATAAGAAAAATAATTCTTTGCATGTGGTTAGTGTTGGTGTGAGTTATCCTATGTGTCCTCCTCACATATTGGAGGGTCATCTCACATGGGTTAGGTTTAGGGTTTGCTATTGAGTCATGTACTAGGGTTACTCAACACCCTATATGTAACCTTTTACTATTCATTTATGAGCATGCCAAGACACTCTGTTGTCTTTTTCTTATGAGCAAGCTTTATTCTGTTATGCAAGTTATTTAGTTGTTAATTGATTCTTCCTTGTGATTACATTGGAGCCATTGCAATTCAACTTGAGTGCAAATTCATTGTGGTGTACAGTTTCTGATACGATTTGTCAACTTTTTCATGGTATTCGAGCTGAGATTGGGTAAACTTGCACTCATTTTTTGAGTTTTGATTACTCTTGTTTTTCATTTTTTTTAACTCATGTAAGTTTTAGATCATTATTTTCAAGTTTTATCTTGCTAACATCTTTAACAAACTTTCTCAAAAATTTGTGTCATTTTTTGTGCCTTTTGTGCATGTGCAGGTATAACTAAAGTTTTCAGGGGTTTTGCAGCTACATTTAGGTAGTTGTAGCTAAATCTAGTGGGTTTTCTAAAATAGAGGTTATTTTCTGGTTTTTTCAATTTTTTATTAACTGGAAATTTTAGATCTCTATCTTTTTTGGGTTCTCTGTGTTTTTACTTTCATTTTGCATAATACAGGTTTAAATTTTTTATGTGGAGAGCTCAAGAATTTATTCTTTAGCTCAATGAGTTGGTTCTATCTCGATCGAGTGCTTTCTTCCTCAACCGAGTTGTTCTACTCTGCACCGGGCTCATTCTAGCCTGTAGGCCTAGTTCACCGATCTAGGTTCTGCTCTGTCCCGAGCCCTCTCCTCTCCCCATGACCTAAAACCTCATCCCTAGCTTATTTTCCATGCCCTATGTGCATTCTACCAAGCCTTCATATTTGTTGGAGCCTATGTTCCCCACCTCAAGCTTCTGCAAACTCTGAGCTCATGTTCTTGCCTACGAGTCATGGCCACTCACACCTCGAGCTTCAACCCTTTCTCTGTCCATTTTTTTCTACTCTGACCATGAGTTCTTCTTGGCCACACCTTCCCCTTGGCCCTTGGCTTCCTCTACCTCACGAGACCTGCTCTGTCTCTGGTTCCCACTCCTAACGTTTTTTTCCTCACCTGCTTGCTGAGCCCTCTACCAAACCCATCTACCTCGGCCCACTTTCCTGTGTGCCCTACTCCCCACGTTCCTTGAGACCCGAGTCCATCTCACCAATTTCTTCTACTCGCAATCCACGCTGGGATCCTACTTTCCCATGCCCAACTCAGATCCTTCTAGACTTCCGAGCCCAACTCAAGATCCACCCGAGATCAATGTTGAGCTAAGTTTTTTTTGGTAAGTTCAGTAAGATATATTTGGTAATATTTTTAAAAAAAATTAAAATGGTGTGTATACTTTTTCAAAATTCATTCAATGCTATGATTTTTTAATAGATTTGGTGGGAAATCTTTAAATTGAGGTTTCCTTTTTAAATAAATTGAGGTGTCTTTTTTAAAGGTGGAAATTTATTTTTAAAAAAAGAGGGAAAGTATTTGTTTTTTTACTAAGATTTATTTTAACTAGATCTTAATTAGAATTTATTCGTAATTAATTAGATTTAATTTTAATTAAATCTATTTGTATTAATTACGATTTCTCATATACGATTAGTTGATTTAAAATAGTCCTTAAATTAACGTATATTTATCATTTTTTAGTCCTAATTGCTTTCAAATTAGCTAAACTAGATGTTTCTAAACGATTTTTTTAGGGTGTTAGTGTTGATTTTTTTACTAATCATGCACTCAAGTGTGCAGCATCACTCTGAGCACCTCTTTCCCTTCTGAGTGTTTTTTTGGCATTCTAAAGACCTCTGAACTCCTTCAAGTTCATTTAAAATCATTGTTTTTTACCCTTATTATTTCTTGCGACTAGTGAGCTCATCCACCATAGTCTACATCAAGGGGGTTTTCATTTGCGAGTGAGACACTTTTTCTCACAACCGGGATTGGATTTCACCTCCTTCCTTGTTTTTTTCTTGTGCTTGTTTACAGTGTCCTATTTGCTGCTCTCCATGAAACACTATTGTGGTCTTCTCTCTTGCATGTTATTACGCTAATTGTAAGATGAGTTACTAAGTGTTTGAAACTGCACGCATGGACTCGATTGTAATCAACGCACTAAACTATAAAGTGCTGAAAGTAGGGGGTTGTTATTGTCCTGGGTGGTTGTGTTTCTTTTCTACATTTCTTTCTCTCTCTCTCTCTCTTACTATGGATGCACTTTCAATTCCTTTTCTTACGCCGTTCAACTTCTTCAAATGGAGATAAATAATAATAATGAAACTAAGAGGTAAAGGGTTATTCCACATCACCATGGGAACTGAGACTAAACCAGATGACAAACCTGAAAATTATAAGTGGTTAAACCGTAGTGATGAAGCTTTAGGTATTCTTTGCATGTCTATTTCTCCTGACTTTCTCTTCCACATTGAGGCGTCTGAAACACCTAAATCTGCATGGAAAAAGTTGGATGCGATGTTTGGAAAACTATATGACATGAGAGCACACGAGTTGGAAAATGAACTACTAGGGTTAAATCCTAGTGACTTTGAAAACCTATAAGCTTTCTTCTCAAAATTTGTCCACATTAGATTGTTGTTAAAAGGATGTCAAGTGGAGAAGAAAGATTCTCAATTGATCTTGTCAATTCTCTCTAAGCTAGGTCCTGAATATTTTATCTTCGTGTCAACTTTCTATGCTACAAAAGTTACTTTGAGCGATACTTGGACTATGCCCTCCTTTGATTGTTTTTCATCCCAACTCATTCGAGAGTAGGAAAAACTCATTCAAATGGGGTCTCTCAAGTCCAAGTCACATGCCCTTGTAGCAAGTACTAGCAAGGGAAAGAAGACTAAAAATAAGAAAGAAACAAAGGATCAACCTAAGAAAGAAACCAAGAACAAATCTAAAAATGACACAAACACTTCGATTTCTGAGCCTAAGGCACAAAAAATCAAGTTTTTATGTTCCTATTACAAGAAGTATGGTCACGACGAGCACCACTATTTTTGGAAATAGATTGATCACTTATCTAATTTACTTGAGAAGAATAAAATAAGTGTTCCTGAATCTATAAAACAAAATGCTCCGAAGGCCGAGTCTTCTACTGCAAAAGGTTCTAAAAATGATAAGAAGAAAGGAAAGGCCCTTGTAGCCAGAGTTGCTCCTTCATCGACATGGATTATAGATTCTAGTGCCTCACACCACATGGGTTATTTGTATTTTGAGTTCTCCAACATCGAACCTTGTGTAATGTCCCAAATCAAGATGGGTAATGACATGATAGTGTCAGTTTCTAGTAGTGGATTGGTAGAGATGGATGGAGGAACATTTAACCAAGTGTTGAGTGTTCCTAATCTATCTACCAATCCCCTATCAGTTTACAAATTAATCATCTTCGTGAAGGAATGTGAGTGGAATTTGGTCCTAACTCGGTGATTATTTGTGAGCTTAATGATGACACTACACTGGCTGAGGGAAAGGTAGATCACTGATCATGGTTGTACACCTTCTCCCACTTTACTTATGATTCTACACCCACTACCTTGCTCGCTCATGCAAATGAGGTTAACAAGATATGGCATGAGCATTTCATACATCTAAATTATTACTACCTTAAACAATTGAGCCAAAATTAAATGGTCAATGGGTTTCCCCATGTCAAGTTTTCTAAGGATCTTTGTGAGGGTTATACCCTTGGAAAGCATCCTGAAAAGAACTTTGACAAAGGAAAATCCTGGAGAGCTGCTCATCCTTTGGATCTTGTTCACAACAATGTTTCTGGTCCATTTCCTTCTCCTTTGTTTACTAGAGCTCTTTATGTGCTAACCTTCATTGATGACTTTTTGTGATATACTTGGGTATATTTTCTTAAGCTTAAGTTTGAAGTCTTTGAACATTTTCAGGACTTTAAGGCTCTTGCTGAGAAACAGGTGGAACAGTCTATCAAGGTTCTTCAAATTGACAATGGAGGTGAATATGTAAATAATAGGTTCATGGATTTCTGTACTTCTGAAGGGATCTCTTTACAACATACAGTTTCTTATAGCCCTTCACAGAATGGAGTCACATAAAGAAAGAACTATACTCTAAAGGAGATGGCCACTTGTATGATTCACTCGAAGTCTCTTCCTCCACAGTATTGGGCCTGAAGTAGTGAATTGTGAAAATTATATTAAGAACCCTGTTCCACACAAGGTAGTAAGAGGAATGACACCCTTTGAATCCTAGTTTGGATGCAAGCCTGATATTTAGCACTTTCGAGTCTTCGGATCCAAGGCTATGGCTCATATTTCTGAGAAGAAATGCAAGGCCTTAGAACCACAATCCAAACCTTGTATCTTTTTAGGGTATCCTAATGGTGTGAAGGGATATCGATTGATGAATCTTACTTCTCATGAGTTGTATATTGAGAGAAGTGTTAAGTTCAACGAGTCTTCTTCAACTTCTACTTCTCCACCTATTGAGGTTATTCAACTCACTGATTCAGATTCTAACTCATCAGATGATGACATTGTTGAGCATGCTCCTCTTCCTGATACTCCTGACCATCAGACCTATGAGTCTTTTGATTTTGATAGTAGTGATGATGAGGACTATGTCCCTTCTCACTCAAGAGAAGAATCTTTCGACTTTGAGCCTGATCCTCCTGGTCCTCTTTGGGCTAGGAAAAATTTGCAAAGTGTTGGAGATTTAGCTGGAGATACTTCAGATGTGAGATGTACTCGCTCAGATTTCATTGGACCCCACTCTTTCTTCACCTCTACTTCTGACCCATAGTATTTCCGAGAGGATTTTGGTATTCCTGAGTGGGATTCTACCATGGATGAGGAGTATTCCTCTCTCATGAAGAATGATACTTGGGATCTCACCCCTCTTCCGAAAGGAAGAAAAATCATTCGGTGTAAGTGGGTGTTCCAAATAAAGTATGGAGTAGATGGAGACGTCGAAAATTTTAAAGCACGATTAGTAGCTAAGGGTTTCTCCCAGATAGCTAGGGTTGATTATACTGAAACCTTTGCTCCAGTTGTAAATATGAATTCTATTCGACTTACCCTAGCCATTTCTGTAGCGAACATATGGAAATTCCATCAAATGGACGTTAAGATTGCCTTCCTTCATGGTGACCTAGAGAAAGATATCTATATAGAACAACCTCCGGGTTATGTCCAAGATCCCTCCCTTGTTTGTAAGTTAAAGAAGTCTCTTTATGGCCTCAAACAAGCCCCTCGGTCTTGGTATGCCAAGATGGACTCTTTTTTACTTAAATCAGGGTTTAATAGGTGTCACTCAGATCCAAATGTTTATATTCTATGGCAAGATGACTCCATACTCATTCTTGTTCTATATGTTGATGACTTGTTGATCACAGACATATCTTCCTCTATTATTGATTCTGTGAAGATTGCCTTGGCTAACAGGTTTTCCATGACTGACTTAGGTCTGCTTCATTACTTCCTTGGGATCCAAATTTCACAATCTAACTCGAGAATTTTGATTTCACAACCTAAGTATGATCTTGATTTTCTAGCTTGCTTTCAGATGTCTGATTGCAAGTCTTCTCCTACTCCTTTTCTTTCAGGGGTTAAGTTGGTTTTAGATTGCTCTACTCCTTTGGTTGATGGTACTCTTTATCAACAGCTAGTGGGGAGCTTGATTTACTTGACTCACACTCGAGCAGATTTATTATATGTTGTTGGGATCATGTCCAGATTCATGAAGGATCCACATGAGCTACATTGGAAAGAAACTAAACGGATCCTTCATTATGTTCGTGGCACCTATACTGATGGCATTCACTATCATGGAGGGATAGATATTGACTTGATTGGGTTCACAGATTCATATTGGGTTGGTGACTTAGATCATCAAAAATATACTTCTAGCTACAGTTTCTCTCTTGGTTCGGGTCCTATTAGTTAGTCTAGCAAGAATCATAATGCAATTTTGGTATCATCTACAGAGGCAAAATATAGAGGAGTAGTTAACGCTACCATAGAAGCTATTTAGCTACAGGGTATTCTGATAGAGTTTAGCATCCACCTTCGATGGCCTACCATTATCTACTATAATAACACGAGCACTATCTCCATTTACAGAAATCTAGTTCAACATCAGTGGATAAGCATATTGGGATCCATATGCACTTCATACGAGAGATTATTCTTGATGGCATCATTGACATTCAGTACATTTAGACAGCTGATCAGATTACAGATTTATTTACCAAGCCCTTCACTGAGATGAAGTTTCTTCACTTATGGTCTCTTCTTGGGGTGAGGTCTTCTACAACTACTCATCTTCTTCGGGCTATGTAGTCCTTCTTTTCTTCTTCTTATTCTAATAGGAAGATTGTGTTTGTATATGGGCACCTTATCAGGCCTTTAGTTTTTGGGACCCATTGACACATCTTTCTTAGTTGTTTAGGAGTGTCTTATTTTTTATTCTGACTCATCATAGCCACTACCCTAGCTTCGGTGAAGGGGGGTATTGGTGTGAGTTATCCTACGTGTCCTCCTCACATATTGGAGGGTCATCTCACATGTGTTAGGTTTAGGTTTAGGTTTAGGGTTTGCTATTGAGTCATGCACTAGGGTTACTCAACACCCTATATGTACCATTTTACTATTCATTTATGAGCATGCCAAGACACTCTGCTATCTTTTTCTTATGAGAAAGCTTTATTATGTTATGCAAGCTATATTCAGTTGTTGATCAATTCTTCCTTGTGATTACGTTGGAGCCATTATGATTCAACTTGAGTGCAACTTCATTGTGGTGCACAATTTTTGATACGATTTGTCAACTTTTTCAGTTAGAAGGTAGATTCTTGTGGTTATCTCGTTGCATGTTCAAATACCTTAAGAAAAATGTAACCTGTGTGTGTAAACTATGATCCTATAGGTCGGCTATATGAAGAAACCTAGTGAAGGACGTGTATGCATGATCTCTATACCTTTATGGTAAAAAAATCACGTGTAAAAGATAGAATCATACCTTTGGTTAAAATTTTGTTCTTTGCAAGTGAGTTCAGATAAATTTATAAGAGTTTCAAGCCACTCGGGTTTCTAGGAACCCTCACTCAAGTGAATACTAGGGCTTGATTGTTGAAGATCAAGATAATCAAGTTTTACTCTGAAATTTGTTAGTAATAAAATTTAGGGATTTATTTAGGATATTAAAAAGTAATTTTGGATTTTCAATGATTAAAATTGAAGATATTGTTACCAGTCCAAAAATGACTGTATGCACAAATTGGGAAATCTAGTTGTCAAGGAAGATTTACAAAGGAAGTAAGCTTTGCACATAGAGGAAAAACCTAAAATTTTCCATGAATGTTAAAACCCAAAATGGGTCCTCAAAAATGTTGAGTTTGTTTCTTGATTCCATGTGGAAGATAATTTATGTGTGTTGCAAGACTATCCTGGGCTAGAAATTGTGTCTAAGATCAAAAAAATGAAAAAGTGAGTTATATGGAGTTGAGAGAGGATTTGAGTTATAATATTTTTCAATAATATTGGTAATGGTAGAAGGATTATATTTGAGTGTATACATATTTATAGGTAGATGTAGAATTCTATATTCATGGATGAGATAAGAAACATGGTCTTAAGGGCATAAGAGGTTAGTTTGATAAGTTTAGCAAAAGTTTGAGCTTGGGATTTTTTAGTACCATTATAGTGAAGGATATAATATTTATTTGAGTAATTAAATAAGGGAAGTGGTCTAAGAAGAATCAAATATGTAAGAGTTAAAATGGCAATCTTGAATGAAGTACAGGGAGAAGGAGAACAAGGGTAATTTTAGACATGGAAAGTAGTGTTGTTAGTTGGGTGGGTTGAGTCAATTTTTTTTATCAATCTAACTATTTTATGAGGTGTGAAACAGGTAAAAGTACATAAGAATTTTCAAATAAACAAAGGAACCAAAATGACATCCTTGAGTAACATAACTAGAAAGTAAGAAAGTGGGCTAGAAGTTGCAAAGTGAGTGTTTAGAGAACCTTAATGGAGTTTTGATGAATTAATGGGTGAATCAGGAATGTCATGAATATTTTAAATAGGTGATGGTGATGATTATCCTATCAATAGTGAAAATTTATCAGTTTTAGTAAATTTTATCCTTTTTGGGCTTATTATGATTCTCTAGTGTAGAGCTTGGAGAAGAGAGTTACTTGAAAACTTCTTGTTCACAATATACATGCATGATTTTTTTTTCTCTGCATCATTTGGTATCAGAGATTTTTATTGAGATTTAATGAATATTTTTTGTTGTTTCTAGCAATGATATGTGAGTGTGTGTAGTGGAAAGTGACAATGAAGATTTGTGAAGAGAAGAGATTGAGACCAGCCTTTGACCATGGCTATAGGATGCCATAATTGATGTAGATATTAGTACCACAAAGAGAAGAGATAAAGCCAAGGAAATTACATGAGAAGATGAGAGATGAAAAAGAAAGAAAATAAGATAGGTAAGGAAAGGAGGAAAGATTTGTGGTTTTAATAGGAACTCAATAGAGATGCGGAGAAGATAATGGAGTTGATAAAAGCTACAATCCTGGAGAAAGGAGGTAGTAAACTTGTCTTTGATATGAAGAAAGGAGTAAAGTGGCCATTAGAGCTGATTTTTAGGAAGAGGAAGAGAGAGAAGCTAAGGAGAGATATAAAACAATAAGAGAAGAGGATGAGAAAAAAAGAAAGAAAGGTTGACAAATAGGTAGTATATGAAGAAGAGAGTGATTAAGTGAAGCAATAGAGTGATGAAGAGGAAGATCTCATTGATGGAGATTCGCAAGGGGATAAATATCCTCAATGTTTTAAATATTACTATGTATTTGAATGTGTGAATGGAGGTACACTCAGAGATGAATAAGAAGAGGAAATAAATGAGGTCTTAAATGAAGACAAATAGAACAAGAGTAAAGACAAGATAGAAGAAGAAGATTTTGGGAAAGCTCAAGCTCACTGTGAATCAGCTAAGGATGAAAATGTAGTAGTTAGTGTGATGAGGAGGTCATGGAGATATCTTAAAATCATGTGGAGATGGATTAGTGGAGAGGATGACATCAAATCCAAGACAAGTACTAGAGAAACTTGGGAAAATGGACATTACAATGACAATGAAGGTATAGACCAAGAAATGGAGGTGAAAGGTGAAGAAAAGCATGGTATGGATGAGAAAAGGCAAGTGAATGATTAACAAGGAGATAAGAATCAATGAAAATCATATGTAAATAAGGAAGAGCAGTAACAACATGTTCAAGAGGTAGAGATGATGATTGAAGAAGAAACCTATGAAGAAACATGATTCTTTTATGAAGATAAAATACAAGGTGAGATTCAAGAAAGGCACATGAATGAAGACAAATATGATGAAAAAACTAAAAATAAAGATAAGATTAGATTGAAGATGAAGAAACAAAGGAATTAGAAGAAGAAGAAAAAGATAGGGCTATGAGGTCTAATATTTTCCTACCCTAGAGTATGATGCATGAACATCACTCTAGATATATAAATAAACCATGAAACATTAATTTGGTTTTTTATATGTGTTATTGATTCCTAGAGGTCTTTTAGGTGTCAATGTGTGTGGTTAGTCTAGTTGTGGGTCTTTCAAATTTCAAATGGAGCCTTTCCCTCCAATTTGTAATATTTGAATGTTTGGACAATTTTGGTTTCTTCATGTTGTTTTAGATATTCTTGAGGCTTGGAAATTATATAAAAATATGGAATGAGGAAATATGTGTGTCATTAAGTCCTTTCTAAGGTCATATGTCATGAAAATGGCTAAGGTTATGATAAAATTGAGGCATTATTAGGTGAAAGTAACTCCTTGAGTGAAATTTCATGATGAATCACAGTCGTAACTGACCAAATGAGTAGACAAATTGCGTAAGAGGTGTTGGAGAATAGATAAAAAGCATAATATAACTATTTCTCACTCATTCTATCAGGATATTAATCTCAAAGTGTAAAGGTTTCAAGAATTATTGAAGGAAAAACTCATTTTTTGTATGTTTTTGCTTGTGATCTTAGATGATTGTGTGTTTGCATTTTTGTAAGGTTGCAATCCTTAGATCTTGTAATATGTATTTGTAAAATAGACCATGAATAAAAATATATTCAGATGGTGTGGCTATGATGATTGGAGTATGTTATTGTTGATAGAGGAAACTTATGGTCTTGTTCAAGACTGCATCATCTCCTAGTGTCTTCTTAAAGTTCCATGCATGTGAGCTTGTGTCAGTGAGACTTTTATGTATGGTATGGATCAAGTAAACCTGGGCATGTAAAGAAAAAAGGAACTATACTTGGGGAGATGAGATGTGAGGAGACATCCTAGTAAGTTTGTATGTTACCATTCCTTATGAGTTAATGCATATTGAAAACACTATGAACCTCTACCCGAGTTAAGCATAAATTGTTTGTGTGTGTAAAGTTACACCATGTTAGTTGTGAATTTGTTTATTTTGAATTTATCTAATGCCTTAAAGATAATAAAAATAATTTTTTGCATGTGGTTATAATGCATCTTCTTGTGGAGATATCGTTGCATGTTCAAATACCTTAAGAAAAATATAAATTATGTGTGTGTGTGTGTGTGTGTAAACTATGATCCTACAGGCTAGTTGTATGAAGAAACCTAGTGAAGGATGTGTATCCATTCTCTCCATACCTTAATGGTAAATAAATAAAGTGTAAGAGGTAGATTCATAACTCTAGTTAATATTTTGTGCTTTGTAAGTGAGTTTAGACAGTGTTATGAGAGTTTCAAGCCACCCTGGGTTTCTAGGAACCCTCGATTAGGACAGTGCTAGGGCTTGATGGTTAAAGGCTAAGATAAAAAATTTATTCTCTGAAATTTGGTAGTAATAACTATGAGGGAGTATTCTAGGATATCTAGAAATAAATTTGGAGTTTAACTGGTTAAAATAAGGATATTCTTACCAATCTGGAGATGACTGTATGCAAAAATTGGGAAACCTAGTTGTCAAGGGAGATTTACAAAGGAAGTAAGCTTTGGAATTAGATTAAAAAAATTAAATTTTCCATGAATGTTAAATTCCCAAATGGGTTCTCAAATTTTTTGAGTTTGTGTCTTGAGTCCATGTGGAAGAGAATTTATGGGTGTTTCAAAATTTTCTTAGGCTAAAAATTATGTCTAAGAGAAAAAATTGAAAAAGTGAGTTATAAGGAGTTGAGTTATAATATTTTTCAATCATCTTGGGGATGGTAAAAGGATTATAATGGGGTGTATAAATCTTTCTAGGTAGCTATATAATTCTATATTCATGAAGGAGCTAAGAAACATGGTCTTAAGGGTATTATAAGAGGTTAGTTTGATAAGTTTAGAAAAAGTTTGAGCTTGGGAGTTTTTGGTAGCATTCTAGTGAAGGATCTAATAGTTGTTTGAGTAATGAAATAAGGGAAGTTTTATAAGAAGCATTAGATATGAAAGAGTTTAAAATGGAAATCTTGAACAAAATCCAAGGAGAAGGAAAGCAAGGGTAGTTTTACACATGGAAAGTAGTGTTGTGATTTGGGTAGTTTAAATCAATTTTGTGATCAATCTAACTTTGTTATGAGGTGTGAAATAGGTAAAAGGACCTAAGAAGTGTCAAATAAAAAAAGGAACCAAAATGGCATCCTTGAGCAACATGACTAGAAAGCAAGAAAGTAGGATAGAAGTTGCAAGGTGATTGTTTAGAGAACCTTAATGAAGTTTTAATGAATTAATGGGTGAATGAGGAATGCCATGAAGATTTTGAATAGGTTATGGTGATGATTATCCTATAAACATTGAAAAATTCTTAGTTTTAGAAAATTTTAGCCTTTTTTAGGCTTGTTTAGATCCTCTAGTGCAGAACTTGGAGAAGAGAGTTACTTGAAAACTTCTTGTTCACAATCTACATGCATGATTATATTTTTTTCTCTGCATCAGACACTCTAACATGATAGACATTCCTTTAATTTTGTTTTGTTTCCCCTAATTTGACCTATTTCCCTAAAATAGACCCGATGAAACCTGAATCAACACCTAAATTTGATAACTGAGATTGACATACTAACACGACACACATTCATCTAAATTTGTCTTATTTCCCCTAATTTAGCCCAATTTCCCTCTATTTTTTTTAATGTGACCTAATTTCCTCAATTTTGAATTGGTTTTCCACATTTTACCTAAGTTCCCCAAATTGGACCTAATTTCCCTAGAGTTGACCTACTTTCCCCAAATGTGACATAATTTTCCCAAATTGGACCCAATTTTCTCAAAGTTAACATGATTTACCCAAATTTGACCTAATTCCCCACATTTGATCTAATATCTCAAATTTTGACCTAATATAACTTGAATTGACTTTCAAAGTTGACAACTTAAATCAACACCATAACAAGACACGCATTCCCTTAAATTTAATTTATTTCCCTTACTTGACCCAATTTCCCCTAATTTTCTCAAATTTGACCTAATTTTTCCTAACTTCCCCAAATGTGAACTAATTCCTCAAACTTGGACTAATTTACCCAAATTGGACACAATTTCCCAAATTGGGCCTAATTTTCCCAAAATTGACCTAATATCCCTAAAATTGACCTAATATTCCTAAATTGGACCTAATTTCCAAAAATTTGACCTAATATTCCGAAAATTGACCTAATGAAACCCAAATCAAGACTTGAATTTGACAACTTAAATCAACACCCTAACATGACACACACTCCCCTAATTTTGACTTGTTTCCCCTAATTTGACCTATTTTCTCAAAAATTGACCTAATTTCCACAAAACTAAACTAACTTCCCTAACATTTACTTAATTTCCCAAAATTTGACCTCATTTCCACAACACTAATGTGACACAAATCACTAACATGATAGCCTAACACAACACCCTAACATCACACACTAACATGACACCTTAACCTGATACAGTAATGAAACACCCAAACATGACACCATAATCTGACACACTGACATGATGCACTTACATTACACTCTCAAGCAATAAACTAATGTAACATTGACTTAATTTCACCAAATATGACATATTTTCCCCAAATTTGACCTAATTCCCCTAAATTTGAACCAATATCCCTAAATTTGACCTAATTAATCAAAATTGGGCCCAATTTCTCCAAATTTGATATAATATCAACAAATTCAACCTAATGAAACTTGAATTGACACCAAAATTTTACAAATTAGATCAATACCCGAACACAACACACATTCTCCTAATTTTGACTTGTATACCCTACTTTGACCTTGTTTACCCTAATTTCCTCAAATTTGACCTAATTTCCTCAAATGTGACCTAATTTCCCAACAGTTGTACTAATTTCCCCAAATTTGACATGATTTCCCCAAACTCAACCTAATTTCCCCAAAATTTACTTAATATGCCCATATTTGACCTAATTTGACCTAATAGAACATAACCAATACCCAAATTTGATAACTTAGATTGATACCCTAACACAACACACATTCCCCCAATTTTGATTTGTTTCTCCTAATTTGACATAATTTCCCCAAATTTGACCTAATTTCCCCAAATTTTTCTTCATTTCCCTAAATGACCCATTTCCACAACACTAACATGACACCCTAACACAAGACACTAACATGATATCCTAATATGATATCCTAACATGGTATCCTAACATGATATCCTAACATGAAACACTAACTCAACACCTTAGCACAACACTCAAATGTGGCACACTGACGTGACATTGACCTAATTTCCCTAAATTTTATCTAATATCCCCAAATTAGACACAATTTCCCCAAATTGGATCTAATTTCACCAAATATCCCCAAAATTGACCTAACGAAACCTAAATTGACACCTAATTTTGAAAACTTAGATTGATACTCTAACACGACACACATTCCCCTATTTTTGGCTTATTTCCCCTTATTTGACCTGATTTTGGCTAATTTCCGCAAATTTTACCCGATTTCCCCAAATTGGACATAATTTCCCCAAATTTGACCTAATGAAATATGAATCGAAACCCAAATTTCAAAACTTACAATGAAACGTTAATTTCCCTTAATTTAACCTAATTTAACCTAATTTCCTAAAATTTGACCCGACAAAACTTAAGTCAACACCCTAATTTGATAATTTAGAATGACACATGAACATGACACCCTTTCTGCTAATTTTGACTCATTTCCTCTAATTTCCCCCAAAACAATGTAATTTCCCAAATTTTGACTTAATTTCTAATCATGACACACTCATATGAATCTCTAATGTGACACACTAACACGAATCCTAAGCATGATGCCCTAAAATGCCACACTAACAGGAATCTAAAATGTGACACACTAACATGACACCCTAACACAACACTCTAACACAATTCACTGGCATGACACATTGACATAACACCCAATCATGACACAATACCCAATCATGACACACTAATGTGACGTATTGACACGACATCCTAACGTGACACACTAATACAACAATGTAACACACCACTCTAATGTAGCCTCATAATGCGACATCCTATTATGATACCATAAAGAAACACTATTCCTTTGGCATCTCCATTTACCACTCAAACATAATCACTTCACCATTTAATTAAAAATAAACAAAAAATAGACGATTTGTAATAAAAACAACTTGGGTTGTTAAAAAACCTTTATAGAAGACATTAGGCTAGTTTCACTTGTAAATTAATAGTTGGGATGATAGGGTTACATTACGGTGTCTTTCCTAACATCCCTTGACATATAAACTAAACATAAATAAAAAAAACCAATAAAGAAACCATAACACACCAAAAACATTATTAAAAAACAAAACCACAAAAATTCAAAGTATATGATGACTAGGTAAACCTTATGCATCATTTATTTTATGAGATTTAACATTTTTATATTTCTATGTCTACGTATTGCTTCACATATAATTACCAATAATATTTACAAGAATAATGTACCTTTTTAATTTAATGAAATTTCTTTACATCTCTAACAACAATTTTCTTAGAAGTAATATTTTTAAATTCCTCTATCCTTTATCAGTATCCTTACCATTTGAACACCACCCAAAAATGCATAGTTCTATATAGATGTTTTATATAATAACATAAATTACAACCTCATGCCATTGAAAAATTTGCAACCCTCATCTTCCAAACTTCCATCACAACATAATATTAAAACAAAAATGAAGCCAACATAATCAGGGTATGTTCTATAAGACCAAAACTCTTTGAGGTGTTTTTGAACATAATTTGCATACATGTCTATCAATTAGGGAACTTAAAACTAAATCTAACAAAAAACCACTACCATCATGTTTTTATGGTTGTCCATGGCCTACTCTAAAGATGACATTTTGGTAAGATAAGAGGATGCTGGAAAATGTTAGAGCATTTGGTATACACCAATGAAATGCATTCACTTATAAGTGTGATATTCCATAAAATGTGTCATGTTATTTCATTTAGTCAAAATTTTTGGATACATACACTAAAGCTTCCATTTGGGATTATAAAAATTTCCAAGGCCTTTACACAACATTTTACATAAGCGTTAAATGGGGCACCTGTAATTACAACATCCAATAAAAATAGTTCCTCAATGGATGTCCATACCCCATTTCAAAGATTTTAATTTTCCATGGAAAATATGAGCTTATTAGGTTGAATATCTATATATTGAATTTTTTTGAATTGTAATCCATAAGACCAAATTTATTTTAAGCATTTTATTGAACAATTCACTTGCCAAGTGCATGATTCCAAATTTTACATAATCTCTCACAATTGTTTTTTTTGAATTGATGGAATTGATTAACATCTCAAAAAAAATTTACTTCACAAAAATATTTTTTAATTCCCCTACCCTTCATCAATCTCCTTACCATTTGAACATCTCCAAAAAAGGTGTCAAATATGTGACTAATAGTACAATTCCCCTTCCTAAAATGTCACTACAGGATAATGAACCTTATATCCACAATATTTTCACTAAGTATATGTTGATAATAAGTACTCAATTTTGAATCAAATTTGGTCAAGTGAATGATTTTTTAAAGTTTACTGAGTGATGGGGAGCGAGGAGCTCGAGGAGAGAGACAAGGATTAAAATAGTGATGGTCGGGAAACTGATGGAAGGTAGATTCCACCTATGGAAGGAACATAGATAAGGAGGCAGGATTCGTTAGTGGCAGGTAAGAATGGTCTAGTGACAAAACCTTTTTTGATGACATCAGGTATGGATGGGCCCCCTCTAATGTTTGTAAAAATATTGAGATCTTGAAATGAACAGAGCCTAGGGATTATGCATCAGCGCAAAAAATATGGCTCAGGTAAATATCTTGACATTATTTATTACATCATTGATAGAACTTTGGGTAAATTTGAACATGTATTGATTGGAAAGCTTATAGGAGACACACCAAATATTGAAACAATAAGATCATGGTCCATTCAAAAATGGAGGAGGCTAAGAGGAAATTTTTAAATCTCAGCGCTTCCCAATAGCTTCTTCTTATTCAAATTTAACAACCCAGAGGATCCTCAAAGGGTATTGAATGATGGCCCCTAGTTATGGGAAAGATGGGTCTTTTTTTGTGCAAATGGACATCGATGTTTAATCCTTACAAGGAAAACATCATCTAGTTCCCTGCATGGGTGAGATTACTAGGATTACCTATGAATCTATGGTATGTAGAGGTCTTTAAGGGGATTATAAACACCCTTGGGAATTTTGTAGCTATGGAAAATTCCACTCTTATAAAAACTAGGGTTATTTATGCCAGGTTTTGTATTTACTCACTCATGGGCACCTCATTACCTAAGTCTATAGCATTGAAATTTTGTTTTGGTACATGGGAGTAGAAAATTGAATTTGAAAACTACCTTCAGAAATGTGAAAAATTCTAAGGTTGGGGACATGTGAAACAACAATGCAAAATGGTAATCTTTAAGGTATACAAAGAAGTCCTCAAATTAGGAAAGAATTCAGATAAGGGAAAGGGACATGAAACCACTATGGAGACTAATACTACCAAGAATTTGTTTCCAAATAAAGGAATTGTCATTAATGAAAATAAAGGAGAGGAATGTCATAAGACAAATGACCTAGAGAAATCTTGAACTAACAACTCCTTATAGATGGATGATGAAAGATTCATGGAAGTAAGGAATATAAAGCAAAATAGAAATGCATTATCAAAATCACATTTTCAAGCAGTAAAGACACATGTACAGGTTGATAAAATGATGACTAAAAAAATATTGAACCTCTTTTAAAGGAAGTTACGTTTAAGGAAAACAAAATCAGAATAATTAAAAGTGGTCAAGAAGATGAAACAAGTCTTGAAGGAGCTTTAGGCCCTTTTTCCAATTTTTTTGACAATCTGATGGGTTAAGGGGAGGATTTTACTATCCCCAAAACTAGATTTGAAGAAGACACTGAAGCACACATAATCAAAAGTATCATAAATGAAGTGAAATCAATTAACCAAACCAATCAAAATGAAAAATCTAGGGCTAAAGAAAAGGAAATAGAAGGAGGAGAGGATAAAATTAAGACAAAGATTCTAAAAACACCTGTGAAAATTGGGGAAATGTCAGAAGGAAAAATTTTCACCCCCAAGGAAAAGAAAACTAGCTCTGGGAGGCCAAACAAACAAATAACAAGGAAGAAGATTAGCCTGAGAGATATTGATGATGGAACACAATATAAAATTGATTTTAGGAGCTTTAGAAGAGTAAAGAACCACGTGTCCAAATTAATGTAATAACTTGGAATGTAAGGGATTTGAATAACCCAAAAAATTGGAGGATCATAAAGGAACTTAAATCTAAATATAAAGTTGACATCATTTCCATTCAATAAAATAAAATGAAGGAATGTCAGTTTGTGGTAGCTAAAGACACATGCTAGAGAAAGGCAGAAGTTGTGGTGGTTAGTTCCAAAGGTGATGTGGGTAGTATAGCTATTCTATGGGATCCTAAAATATTCCAAGGTATAAATCTTCTTAAAATAAAGAATCATTTGGCCATGCACTTCATTGATAAGAAAACTAAGGAAAAGTGGGTCATATCAAATATCTATACACCTAATCAAAAAGGTGAAAGAGAGATTTTTTGGGATCAGCTATCTAAATTCCATGAACTATTTTTTGACATGGAATTGATTGTGATGGGAGATTTCAATACTCCATTACTACTTGGTGAGAATAAAGGGGGAAAAATTGACCTAACTGATAACATGGAAGATCTACACGACTTTATATTTCAAAATAGACTCATGGATACTGAGTTGAAACGGGGGGAATATACATGGTCTAATAGGAGAAGAGAGGATAAATTAATTCAAGTGAAGTTGGATAGAGATTTGACCTCTTAGGGATGGTTGAATAAGGAATCCTAACTTTTCTCCCTCCCTAGAATCGTCTTGGATCACAACTCTTTAATTTTCCAAGTGAAATATAATGAAAGAAGAAGAAATCCTTTCAGTTTTGGAAAAATTTGGTTACAACAGGAGGATATCACAAGGTTCATGAAAGAATGGTGGGATGTGAAGATTCAAGGAACTACAATTTTTAGAGTTTCTAAAAATATCATCCAAGTTAAGAACAAGTTGAAGGGATGGAATAAAAAAAGCTTTGATAACATTTTTTAGAAGAAGAAATCTTTGGAGAGTGAAATAACAATGTTATAAGCATCTATGGAGGATTTTAGTTTTGAAATCATAGATATGGACCAAAAAAAAGAGAAAGAGTTGCTAGCTGATTATCACAACATCCTCTCAAAAGAAGAAACATTCTAGAGGCATAAATCTAGGGTTCAATGGCTAAAAGAAGGGGATAAGATTGCGAAGTTTTTCCACTTTACTACCCTGAAAAGAAGAGGGTCTAATAGATCTTGATAATTACTAGGGAATATGAGGAAACGTCAACTTATTCTGGTGAAATCCAAAGGGTTGAGATATCTTTCTATAGAATAATTCTTTCATCAACACTTGTAGCTAACAACACCAAGGAAGCTAAATTTATAGATTGTATACCTCAACTAGTTTTAGATATTGATAATAATATGCTTTTTAAGGTTGCATCTATTGAGGAAATTGAATTTATGTTGAATACTTTGATTCTTGATAAAGCCCCAGGCCCAGATGGCTTCCCGACCCTATCCTTTTAATTCTTTTGGGATATCGTTAAGAGTGATTTTTTTCTTGCTATCCAAAATATATTTAGAAATAAGAAGATGATGAAGGATATGAGCTGAAAATTTCTAGCTCTCATTCCCAATAATCATAATGTTGCATATTTCAAAGTTTTTAGACCAATGAATCTATGTAACTGTATTTACAAGATGTGCTCTAAAATTTTTTCCTTACGTGTTCAACTTCATCTCCCATCCATTATTTCATATCAGCAAGGTGTTTTTGTGTTGGGAAGGAAGATCCAAGACAATATAGTCACAATCCAAGTGACTTTATACT
Organism: Taxus chinensis; assembly: GCA_019776745.2. Classification (NCBI taxonomy): domain Eukaryota; kingdom Viridiplantae; phylum Streptophyta; class Pinopsida; order Cupressales; family Taxaceae; genus Taxus; species Taxus chinensis. The sequence goes on along the minus strand of CM034146.1, from coordinate 508,905,045 downwards.
CTATGAAACACAATAAGAAAGAAACGATGGTGATTAAGCTTGATATGTAAAAATATTATGACATATTTTTGTGGGTGTTTCTACACAAGGTCCTAATAAAGTTTTTTTTTTGGTCAAGAGTTTAGGAGATTAATCAAAACATGAATTTCTATTGCAAAACTCTCAGTGCTGGTCAATGGCACACCTTGTAGATTTTTCAATAGCATGAGAGGATTAAGACAAGGTGACCCCATCTAACCTTCTCTATTTATCATAATGGTGGAAACTCTTAGTAGAGCATTGAATTAGGCTAACATGGAAGGAACAATCAAAGGAATATCCCCTACTATTAATAGTTAAAATGTAGAGAAACAACTCTTTGTTGATGATATCATCCTAGTTGGAGAGGTAACAGTTCCAGAAGCTAGAGAAATAAAAAAATTGTTGGATGATTATGAAGAAGTCTTTGATCAGCTCATCAAATTCAACAAAAGCTTAGTTTTCTTTGTTAATACCCCTAAAAAGAGGTGCTTGAATATATCTAACATATTGGGCATAAAAACCTTCCCCACAAGGTATATTGGGATGCTCGTTGGGACTAAGACCAAAATTGGTTGATTGGAACTTCTTTATTGACATATTTATCAAGAAATTGGAAGGGTGGAAAGGATCACTACGTTCTCAAGAAGTTAAGGACATACTTCTTAAGTGTTCCATTAAATATCTTCTTGTGTAAACTACATCCATTTTCAGAATACCTAATTCAATTGCTAATAATATGGAAATTATTCAAAATATATTCTTATGGAGTGGGTTAGAACAAAAATCTAGAATACCGCTCATAGTCTGGGAAAATATTTACAAACTAAAGAACATGGGGGGTCTTGGAATAAGAGACTAGGAAAAGATGAATAAATCACTATTATCCAAAATGATATGGAGACTTGTAAAGTAAGAGAGTGTATGGACCTCAATTATTGGAGAAAAATATTAGAGGAATTGTAGAGTTATTAAATAGTGCTTTAACACAATATATTTTGAAGGATATATATTCTACAAATCAATAAATTAGGCTAAACACATTGTTTTAGAAGGAAGCAAATGGAAGATTGGTGATGGGTGCATGGTAAATTTTTGGTAAGATAAATGGTTAGGGGAAATACGAATCATATAAATCTACCCTAACCTCTAAAAAGATACTATAGAAAAGTATGGGATTAAGGTGAGATACTATTTCAATATGGAAGATCCTTATAGAGTGTGGAAAAACATAGATATGGAAGGCCAAAATAGCAATGAGTCTGACTCTCTTAAAAACTAGTTGTGTGGGGTTATTGTGACTAGAAATAATGAGATGGATAAAATATATTGGTCAAAGGAGGTTAATGGTATTTTCTTTGTGAGGAGTGCTTATAACACCTTATTTAAAGAAGGGGCAGAACCAAGAAGATTCAAATGGGAAATTGTATGGATTAAGGAAGTAAATTTAAAGTTAAACATGTTTTGGTGGTGGGACATTCATGAAAAATTTCTTATGGTGGAAAAAATCACTAAAATAAACTTTCATATGGTTAACAGGTGTGTTTTATGTGAAAAGGAAATTGAAAATGCAACCCATTTGTTCCTTGAATGCTTCTTCTTGGAAAAGGTCAGAAATGCTTTTTAAAATATTTTTGAGATAAATTGGACTTTCCCATCCTCTTTAAAATTGCTATAGAACTAGTGTCATTGTCCCTTTATAAGTAAGAGTCTTAATAATTTGTGGATTCTCAACCTTATGTACCTATGTTGGGAAATTTGGAAGGAAAAAAATAGACGAATCTTCAAGGGTAAGAAGGAAACTGAAAAGAGAGTTATGGGTCTTTGTTGCAATTCAATCAATGCTAAATTTTCCATAATCCAGACCAATCAGAAGACTATCCTCAAGGATGAAAGTTAAATATCTAGAAACTAAAGAATGTTATCCAATTGCAAGGAGTCTCCTAAATTGAATCCTAGATTGTAAGCATGGAAAAAACCTAGTGAGGGGTGGGTAAAATTGAATTTTGATGGGGCGTCAAAAGGAAATTCAAGTAAATCTAGTTGTGGAGGGGTTTTCAGAAACCATAATAGTAATTTCATCCTTGGATATCACTGTAGCATGAGAGTTCAATTGAACCACATATCAAAGGTTTTTGCTACTTTTTGGGGAGTCACAATTGCATGCCAAAGAAACTTTTGGATATTGGAAGTATAAGGATAATCTTTAAATATTATAAATTGCATTTTAAATAATGATGTTAGGAATAAATTTTACCTCTTAAACTTAACCTAATAATCAAGGGAACAAAACTCACCTAACCTCAGTATGGCAGGATTTAGAGGTACACACAGATGTGGATAGACAATGTTTGGTTGTTATGCTCTGTATAAGAAATAATATTAAATCCTTTCCCATGAGAATACCTGTAAATCACTGACACTAAACAAAATATGATTAATATAATTTTAGACAGATTTCTTGGCAAAGGCTACTCCCTGTAAGTCAAAGGAATTCCTTGCAAGGATATCAATCCACTATTTATACAATCAAGAGATTTTGAAAACAAACCATGATATATGATGGATAAATAATAAATGTTCTGAAAAATTTAGATTTTATTACAAACATGTATTTGATAATGAAATATGAGATATATGAGTTATGGATCAAATTCGGAGTCTAAATCAGTGTCATAATTCTTGGATGAAGGTAAATCCTTCTCTTTAGTAAGCTCAAGGTCTTCAGGATAATCTGAATTTTTGTAGTCAATGTAATCTTCCTCAAAGAAATATGAGATGTATTCTAGTTCTTCTCCTTCTATGTTAGAATCAGAATCATAATATGAGTATTCCGAATCAGTTTGATCTGCAGATTAAACTTCATATTGATACTCAAACCAGGACAAATATACTTGAATACGTAAAACCTCAAAGTAAGCTTCCCAGAACTCATATGTGGCATCATGAATCCTCTGAGTGTATTAAAAAATGGTCTATAATTGATCCAATGGGGTGGAATAAATGGCACACAAATCAAGTTCATGTAGAATGTCATATTGTTCCCAATGTAAGGGATGGAAAATGATAGGTAATGAGTTGATGTTAGTTATTTCATTACCTTGACCACCTAAAGCCATCTAAACAAGCCATACTTGAACACATGTTAGCAGTTTAGGAGATACAATATAATTAATAAATGAAATTTGAATAATGTTTTAGGGAAACAGAGAAGATATAAATCACATATGATTATAGGAATCACTAGCGATTTTGAGGAATATTGGCAGACTAATAAAAGTTTGATATCAAACCAATTATTGATGAAAATATGATTTTCCAAAGAATTAAATTATAACACGAGATTAAGAGATTAGCAGATGAATATACTTGAATATATAACTGATAATGTAAAATGATAACTAACCTTGATTAGAGATCATAAATGAAATTGATAAAACTTGTAGTTAGATGGTATGGTGATTTTTTGGTCCTGATAGGCTCCAGAATGGCTCCCTAAGTGTTTTGATAGAAATGTTGGATGATAATGTAGTTATGTTGATACAATATAAAAGTCATGAACTCTGTTAGAGAACTCAGGCTTGAAAATGTGAGAAGTTGATCCTAAAAAGGGATTAGAAAATGGGTTTAAATAATTGTTGGTGATTTTCCAAATCACTGGTGATTTCAGTCAATTTGGGATTGTTTAGTAAATTGTTGGATGAATTTGCTAATTTGAGATTTTTGTTTGTATTTTCAAGGGAGATGGTGTGAGGTGGTTGAGAACATGTCAAGGAAGGGATGTAATTATTTAAATACAATCCAATTTGGCTTAAGTTTATTTAGGGTAGGTTTTAGGGGGTTTGATTAGGATTTATCAAAGGTACAAATATAAGATTATTGTGATAATGATGATAAATACATAAGATTTTTCTAAGATAATGGTGAGTGTATAAATTCCTATGATAGGTGTGTTAGGATAAGAGAGTTAGAAGTTATTTTAAATATATTTTATGGAATAAATAAACTTAAGTGGATTAGAATAATTTAGAAAATACATAATATTATGGAGTTTGATAATTGTGTGTATTTAATTAATTAAATATGAATGGGGGAGGTATGGGATATTGATGTAATTAATCTAATGTGGTGATGTATTACAAATTTGAATGGGATACTTAAGTGAATATGGGGGAGTGTAAATTTTTGGTGTCTACAAAGGGTGTTACCTCTACTTCTATTGAAGACTCTATAGATAACATAAAGGAAATGGGAGCTAATTTTGAAGGAATTAAATTCAAACATATATACCATAAATCTAATGACATAGATGATTATTTTTATAACAAAGAGGTTTCAAATGATGGTATGAATTTGATTTCTAACATGATGGAAATTGAACCAATAGAGAGATCACAATTTAAAAAGGAACAAGATGGCAGATACAACATTACTTGACACTTGTGACATGACTTGGAAGGTGTCTCTGAATAATCATTTATCTATGAGTAAGAGATACAAGATCTTTGGTGAAATGTGTAAAACCTATGCTAATAATGGGAATTTGAGGCCTCACTTGTGCCATCGAGATAATAAATTTTATGTTCATATTAGGTGTACTAGTATTTTTGCTGCATTTTCAATTCTGTTAAACATTGTTTAGAGAGGTTTTCTTTGGGAGAGATTGACTGTTATCAGGAATATGGAAGGATATCTAGTTCATGTCAAACCTTGGGAGCTCAATGATGTTAAACTAGAGGCTATGGAGGTATTCAACCGTATGGGACTGACTCCCTTCCTACAAAAATTTATGGGCATAATGAATAGCTCAGTAAGGAATTTGGGTCGGCTTGGGAACCTGCAAAGAAATGGGTGGGAGATAGTGTGGTGTTTTGGGGAGTTAAAATAGATTTATCAATTAAAAAAATGGCTTATGTGATGGGAATGTACACAAAAGGTCGTGAGGTTTACATACCAAAAAAATCTATTTTACAAATGAAATGAAGTTATTTCTATAAGGTAAGGAAAAAATCACCCGTCATTGTTGTTGGTTTTCTTTAGGAGTTTCCTACCTTACCCTTTCAATGAAGCAAGTCTTAACCTAATCCATTTTATCACTCTTGAGGGACTCCCAAATGTATCTATGCCTACCATTATTCCAAACTGATGTGAATCTAGCTGCAAAAGGTTGAAATACCTCCAAAAACCCACATAACACTTTTAATAAAGCGGAGTTTCCCATAGCTTACTTTCTCATTCTGGGAATTCACACTAATCTATTACATCATTATATTCTCCTTTTATTTCAAAGACTACTCTAAAACCCTAAAAATGCCAAAAAACCCTAATGCCAATCAGACCCTAAAATGCGAAACAACTCGGTAATTGACCCGCCAAAAATTTTGTTGTCGCGCTCGCTGAGCATGCAGTCATCAAATGATTGGCGCGACGGGGGTTCAAATGGACTTAATTCTGCCCGCACAAAATCCATAAAAGTTCTCACCATAGTCAAAAGCGAAAACAAACTTGACAAATTGTAATCCCATAGATGACGGAATCCGAGCCCGAAACGATATACCAAAATCAAACATTGCAATAAAAGTTGACCCCAGGATCATAGTACTAATGGTTAATCTACCAACGCACTATAAAATTTCAGGACGGTCCCAGTCGGAACAAAAGTTATGGCCTCATGCAAGTTATGCCCACAGGAACATCGAACATTCTCCCCCTGGTTGAAAAGAATTCAGCTCCTGTGATTCTGCAGTAGAGCCGGAACTCATCGTAATTGCACGTGGCAATTTTCCTCAACGCCCCACTAAAATAGAATCCAGTGTTTTCCTTCTGCTCAACCTATCACTAATACCAAATATCTGTTGAGCCTCCCATGTCTAGTAGTGATTGTCTTTGTCCTAGACAAACGCATACCCTTTCCTTTGGGGGGGGGGGGGAAAAAAATTTCCTGCTTCGTCATCTTTGCGCGAAAAAAAGTCCAGTTTTTTATTCCTCCTCTAATTCCTCCTCTCAAATTTTCATCATGACCTGGAAACTTATCATCAGAAACATTAAAAATTGGTGAGATAGCAAATTTTTCATAGTAGCTCCACCTTTAGGCATTATCACTCTTTTTCTTCTTCAGACCCTACCTGGCCCAATCTTTCTGCTTATACTTTAGTTTATTATATGTACCCTGTGGAAACCTCTCTGTCTAATGAACATCACCAAATCTCCTTCTTCAATACACTAAAAATACTCGCCTAACTCTCATCTGGCAGGAGCTATTTAGAATTGTGCTTACTCACTTTTGATTTCACATTCAGCTTTTCACCCTCCCGTCATCTTGGGAAGCTTTAGCAGTGGTATTGCAATGCTGTTGCTCAATCATCACTAGGTTCATCATCTTCAGTGGGGGGTGTGTGTGCGAACAAGCGAGTTGAGGATCAAGGACCCCCTTCGCATATACAATCAACCATACACAATCTGGAAGGAGAGCCCCCTGTTGACTGTTTATGAGCTATTATATGCGTAACTTACATACATGAGGTATAAAGCTAAGTCCCATTGTTTTTGGGCGTTTCTCCAACTATACAACGATAGGAAAGCAATTTCCCAAGCTTCTTTCACTCGTCAGTCTCGCCACCTCAGTCTGTGTGGTGAATGACGGGCAACTATATATGAACTGTAGTATTGTGTCCCCCATTTATCTGAAATTTCTTCCAACAAGTCCCCAAGGGATGACAAATCAAAAACTTCGTGGCCCATTGAGATTGGTCGGTTGTGGGGATTCCATGTCCATCTAACCACTTCTGAACAAACAAATCTCAATTCTGGAATCGTCATTAGTTGTTGTTTTTTTTACAAGAATAAAATGTGTCATCTTAGAGAGGGGGTCTATCAACCGGGCACGACGCAAAAGTAGAACTACACATGGTCCCCTCTCTGTTGTTAGAAGCCTAACCCAACAATCCATACTCGATCACCATGGCCGCTGTGGGATAGGCAATGGGCTTATACAACCCATATTCTGTCATGACCGTCCTATTGACACAATCTCACATCTTTAGCTACAACCCTATACTGATGTCCCCTTTATAATCTTTGCCAATAATACTTTTCTACAACAGAGAAATTGTCTTACTTATACCAAAGTGTCCGAGCCCACCCCTCCACTATGTAATAGTCTCTTCTCATATTCGTCTCTCTTGAACCCATGGATTCAGCTTGTTGCCCCCATAACATTAACCATCCTTTATCAATAACCAAAAGAATACTAACTACTGTAGGCTCCTTACTACTTTCCTGGCAACAATCCCAGAATCAAGATCCCCTTACCTACAATCCTTAAACTACCCCGTCAACCCTAGGACTTATTTTCCATGTTGTCAAGGGCTACACGCCTACTCAAGGATCACACTTGATTCTGCTACAACTTATCTTTAAACAAAGTAATAGGGGTTCTTGCAAAATGACCCATTTTGGGCATTTCCTACTATTTAGTTTTCTTCTATGTGTTTAAACATACCTCATGCATCAGGTCATGAAGATAACAAATTCCTTTGCTACCATAAGTAATGTCACTTTCAGTTCCTTAAACCTGAACATACGTAAATTCCACATCATAATAGAATATTTCCGTCCTGACTTCATTTAGCTTATTCACTGAAGATGCACTGGTCGTCTAAAAAAAAGCCTTCTGACTCAACAACCAGTGCTCCAACCCACACACTAATATAGCTATCACGTCCCCTCAAAGACCATATGTTAAAAATCGGGCAATACCAAACAGGTGCTTCGGATAAGTGGGGTTTCACAGGTGTCTTCACAATTCAAATACTGTTACTCTGCGGCAAGAAGTGTGTGTCCTCAACTCCTCATTACTTTGTAACACGGTCTAATATAATCTGGGTGCAGCAAAAAAATAGCTAATAAGAATTCCGTGTGTGGGGGGGGGGACGTTTCCTATAAAAGTGGTTCCAATCCTGAAAACTGATTAACCGGAGAATCCGGGTACAGCAAATATACACATAGAATAGGCCAGTCCAAAATTTGCCTTGACTTTTCCTCCTCATCATTCCCTCCATCCCCATGATATGACAAATCCCAAAAAAACAAGACTCTTTTAAGGAATCTACACTTCTTTATTTCATATAGACTCCTCTTTATTAACAATCCTATCACCAATTTTCAGATGGACAAGTGTTCTTCACTGTTCTTAACTGCTATCACAAAATATCACATCAAATCAGCCACGCCACAGCAACTTAACCTTGTATTCTCGGATACTCTTTCATCAACCGCATAATTACTGGGTGCATTAGATAGCCCAATGGCAGCACCATCCACTCTCAATCCATCTTTTGTTTTAAAAAGAGTGTTGGCCTTTGTCCCCTTCACGGATTTGGTCTAGTAGTAACCCTCACATAGGTCATCGTGTGGGGCTAAATATCGGCTCCCGCTCACATCCATCATATCATCCAAGCGCAGGGACTTGACACTATACTTATTGTGAGTGCGGGGGGTGTGTTTATGGCTCTATACCTACTGTCTACCCCATTCTCTCTCCCTGTCTCATATTTTTGGGAGCAGTAACGCTGGAGAGTTTGCACAATGACTCAGTTTCCTCTCACTACCCTTTCTGTATTGGTCTGTCAGTTTCTGTTCAACTCTGCCTCTTGTCAGGACTCATCCATAGGCTGACTATTTGGAAGGGCACAATCCTGGGATCAAAATCAATATGGTGTTGAATATCTCACTTTGGCGGTAACCCTCTGGAGCTCATCACTATCTGACATCACTTTTTAATATCTTGTTTAGTAAGATCTTTTCCTGCTCCAATAGATGTGGAGAAAGCCTTCTTTCTCCAGCTTCTTCTTCCGTTTCTGTAACAACTCTTTTGGGTCGCCAATAAGCCCTCATTCTTCTCTTCTCCTTGAGGGTAAATAAGCCACCTTTAACAACACCATCCTTCCAAAAGGATTATGTATTTGGTGGTGCCCCGCCATCTGTGACCCTTTCTATCGTAGGGTTGCAAGAACTACCCCATACACTATATGACAATGCATCCATTGGATAGAACATCTACGACGCACAACCTCAAATCCCTGTAGGTATCCAATTGAAACTTTATACGGCAATCTTTATCTATGGGCACTTTCATTTCCCCTTTCTTGAACCATGATATACGATAGGGATTGTAAGAAGGGGTTTCACAGTTCAGATTCAGTTTATCAACCATTACATACAGTTGAAAAACCATATTTTCACAACTACCACCATCAATAATAATTTCACATACCTTCCTCTAAGAGTCATCTTTTGCGAAAATATATTTTGTTCTGAGAAAGCCACGAATCAGCTCTCCAGCAACGTCACTTTTTTCTGTCTCCTTTTCCTTGGGATCAATCATATTCCTCCGTAGTCATGGATGTTTCACACCCAGTCTGTTCAGCAACCGTCCATTTGCTTCTTCCTCTTCAATTCAGCCTCACCAGATTTACACTCGTGGTTTTTCTCCTGCCACTAATCTTGTGTAGGATAGGTATGGACCTCAAAAAGCTCTGTGGCCCCTCTCCCCACGTCTGTAACATGTATAGTTTCCTTTAGGAGGCTATTCTAGCCCCGCCTTCCAGTTACATAACCGTCTTCGTCCCCCTCTGAAACCCACTATCCTCTTTGGTAGTTTATCCCATGCTTACCATATCTTCATGCCCTTCTGTATTAGAGATTCACTTTTGTAGATTCAAATCTACCCTACCCAGAAACCCCTCTGGGGTGGATTGATAATGGACCTCTCTTCACATGGGGGGGGGGCACAAACCTCTTCAAAATTACAATGCCTCTTGTTCTTTTTCCTCTGCTTAATGCAAGTTGATAAAGCATCATCTAGGCTATGGATCCGAGCATTCCGCCTCATCTTGTATGTTGTACACTCACCCATTTATTATCGTGTAGCCTTTGTTCTTCATACTCTCCCTATTCCCACCCTTGCTTGCATAACTTAAAATTAATGTAGTATACTCCTCAATGCTGAGATATTCCTTCTGCCTTAATGTTTTTGAACCATTCGAAAGAGTGTCGTTAGCATAATCTATTACGAAAACTTTACTTTCGCTTCTTTAAAACCATTTTTTCCAGTTTCGGATCTTGCCTTTCCATCCTCCTTGTCTTTCATTTTGTAGGTGATCCCCAGTCAATGGCATGTTCGCTATACTAGTGCATGAAAAGCTTCCCTCTTTCTTCCTCTGGAATGGTTTTCCACTCAAAAATTTTTCCATGCTATTTCCACCATTCAATCAACTACTCCTTCTGGTCTAACCCTCCACCTACAATACATGACATTATCTTGATGTCGCATTCTTCTTTCCCCTCTAAGGCCTTGATCATCGCGTCCTCAATGTCCTCATTCACGGTTTTCTTCATCTCTCTCATGTTCTCTTCATCTCCTCCTTCATTCATTTAAATTGGGTTCTACATATCTTCAATATATCACTATCGGGTGGTTTATGCAATCCCCATTGCTGTCTCCTTCTAAGGCGGGTACTTTCCGTCCTGAGCGCCGATTTGTCCCTGTGACTCCTTCATATGCCATTGCATCTAGGCATACCTTCCCCCTCCACATGTCTAATCATAATATGTTATAATAACAATAGGTAAAACTACACCAAATAAAAATGTAATAGGTTACCTTACGATTTCTGCAAGATAAAAATCCTGCTCTGATAACCATTGAATGTGGAATCCAGCTGGAAGATGTTGAAAGACCCTCCAAAAACACACTAAAACCTTTGCAAATAAACCAGAGTTTTGATATCACAATTCTTAACTTCCATTCTGGAATTCACCCACCTAACAGCTATTACATCATTACATTTCTCACTTTTATTGTCAACTACTCTAAAACCCTAATGCCCAAGACCCTAAATGCTAAAAACCCTAAATGCAAAAACAACTCAGATTGACCCACTTATTTGTGTTGCCAAATATGCTTCATAAATTAGGGCTCACGTGAAATTTGGACTTATTCTGACAAGCACAACAAAATTTAGAAAACATTAAGTTTCTAGACCTATTAAAAAGTTGGAAAAAACCATCGAGGCCCTGTGTTTTAGGCCACTAGATGACGGAATCCGAGCCCAAAAATTGCCAAAATGAGTCACAACTTGCAGAAAATTTGACACCCATAGTACTATGTAATTCTAACCGCCTTAAAATTTCAGACGATCCAACGGTCGGATCAAAAGTTAGATGGCCTCTGCAAGTTATGCTCCCTCACCACCACCTCATTTTTCTTAGACGTGGTCATAGTTTTAGCTTTCATTACTTTATGTTGTGGTATTTTGTGTTCCCTGGATTTGTATAAAAATGAAAAATTAGTGACCCACTGCATCAGGTTTTATTCTGGCCATTATGGAGGATAATATTCCATGGATATTGATAAAAAAAGTAGAGGTGTTATATCCTGTCAAAATTGCTTGAAGAGTATGAGGTGGAAGATGAAACTAATTCTAGTGGATGGAGAGACTGTGAATCCCCCTTAGAGAGTGAGGGGATGATCAAGATGTAGTTGAGTTAGTATTCGGGCCTAAAACCTACGAACAAGACAAGGATAAGGGATGAATGTTACGGAGAATGAAAAGGTTGAATCAGGTCAACAAGGTAGGAAATTTTGTTTGAAACCAAGGAGAATCCCAAATGGAAATGCTTGGAAAGGGGGTGCCAAACCAAGTATTTTGGGGGGTCCTGCTAAAATTGTGTCATAGGTAGGTTAGTGGATCTTGGCACTGGTGACATATCTGGAATAGGTTCAAAGTGAGTATACGGGTTACTAAAGAACTATCCAGTTTATCTGCATGACTAGGACATATGAATATGAAATTTGAAATGAGGTGGCATACGTTTAAATGGTTGCAGCATAGAAGAATTCAACTGAAAAGTGTAAGATATATATAGTGATTGTGGACAGTCTCAAGGCTATGCTTTAGAACATCAACAATGATTTTTTCATTTGTCAAAAATCCACTTTACATCCCCTCAACTCTTCGACAGGGGTCGTAATGCTACAAGCAATGTGACTAGCCAGGGGCCTTGCATATGGAAAATGGAAATATCTAAATCTGAACCATGAGCCACCATTGGCACCACAATGAGAGCTTGGCGAAGGAAATGGACCAATCTATTTCCAATCTATGATATGAAAAAATGGTTGTTGTTTAGGTTATTTTTTATGTGTTTTAGTTCTAGATTTTTATTGTTGTTGGTTTATTTACAATTGTACTGGCTGTCTATTAAGATACATTTTATATATCGTCTTTAATATAATATTGTGAGGGATAGAATATGAAAATCTGATCTATTTCTGAGCTTCGATTATGTAAGGGATACGGTCCCCTAAACCCTCTTTTACCTAATAGCTAAAATTTTTTTAGTCAAGCCCACCATATATTTTGTGGAAACATTAAATTAGGCAATACCACAACTCTAGAATATTGGGGGGAAATACCACATGTCAAATACTGTACAGAATTCCACAATAAAAAATGATAAAATCCAAACATTATAATTTCTATTATAAATCATGATTCAAAATACTAATTAGTACAAATTTTGAACATATTAAATATTTTAAGTGTAAACCTATTTATCTATACTTTTTTTTTTTTTATTATATTAAATACATTTATATTCATATTCATTTACCACAGTCCAAATTAGAGAGATAATATTTCCTATAGTACATGCATATAGTTATGGACATTCTAATTAACTTTGTTGATTTTCCAATATCTAACAAACGACTAGAACTTATAGTACTATACTATTGTGTCATTTTTTTTTGAAATAGTGTTTATTATTTGGTAATCATTTTTAATCTTTTTATTTGTATTGTCTAGTATTATCTGAGTTAAATAGCAAGTGAGGAGTCCTTATATCATAAAAAGTAATATGTTAAATGTATATTATAACTTAAAATTTTTAAATCTCAATTATTAAAAATAGTGCTACAACAAGGAAGGGCAACTTTCCATTTTACACAAATTATACCTTTTAACTCTTCGACACGTAAGGGACATTCTAAACTGGAAGCAAGCTAATTATTGAACATGGGTCATAGGTAGAAAATTATCCATAACACATTCATATTTAAAAAACAGACATGGTTGGGTGCATTGAGGGTAGTGATAATCCAGCTTCACTATATACCTGCTTAATTGTACATCTACCATAAGCTATGAAAAATAACAGGCTAAAAACCTTGAAAATAGAATAAGATAATCAACGTGTAAAAGGGATGAAAAAAAGAATACTCTAGTGTAACAAATTGTCTTAGTAAAAAAAAAACCATATAATATCAGTTTGTACAAATCCAATCAAAATGAGGGAGAAGTGGTGGATTAAGTGCCCACTAAGTTTCACTCCCTTTGATGATGTTTAATCCATGTGGTTACTCCTATTGAGACATAGAATTAGTAATATCAGAAGGTTATTGGATTTCACTATAATTTCTGATTTTATTGTCTGATTAACGCTTTGTTGCTACTTGTTTCATTAGGATGTATGTTTGGCATAGACACGCTGCCATTTTTTTCTTTTAATCATTATCGTTGGGTTTAAATATGATGTTAGAGAGCAACGTTTTAATATATTTGGCCATGATTATATGTGGGGGAATATATAATTTTTGGTTATCTCTTTATCCCTTAATATCTACCTAATCTTGACAGGCTAGGGTATTTTTGCACCATTTGGATAACTCGCGAATAATAAATTTATGTTCCATATTAGGTGTGTACTAGTATTTTGCCTGCATTTTCCAATTCTGTTAAAATTGTTTAGAGAGGTTTTCTTTGGGAAGAGATGACGTTATCGGAATATGGAAGGATCTCTAGTTCATGTCAAACCTTGGGAGCTCAATGATGTTAAACTAGAGGCTATGGAGGTGTTCAACCGTATGGGAATGACTCCCTTCCTACCAAAATTTATGGGCATAATGAATAGCTCAGTAAGGAATTTGGGTCGGCTTGGGAACCTGCAAAGAAATGGGTGGGAGATAGTGTGGTGTTTTGGGGAGTTAAAATAGATTTATCAATTAAAAAAATGGCTTATGTGATGGGAATGTACACAAAAGGTCGTGAGGTTTACATACCAAAAAATTATTTTACAAATGAAATGAAGTTATTTCTATAAGGTAAGGAAAAAATCACCCGTCATTTTGTTGGTTTTCTTAGGAGTTTCCTACCTTACCCTTTCAATGAAGCAGTCTTTAACCTAATCCATTTTATCACTCTTGAGGGACTCCACAAATGTATCTATGCCTACCATATTCCAACTGATGTGAATCTAGCTGCAAAAGGTTGAAATACCTCCAAAAACACACATAAACAGCTTTGTAAATAAAACCAGGAGTTTCACAATAGCTTACTTCTCATTCTGGAATTCACACTAATCTATTACATCATTATAATTCTCCTTTTATTTCAAGACTACTCTAAAACCCTAAAATGCCAAAAACCCTAAAATGCCAAAAAACCCTAAAATGCAAAACAACTCGGATTGACCCCAAAAATTTTGTGCCAAACATGAATTCATAAATTAGGGCTCACGCAAAATTTGGACTTATTCTGACAAGCACAACAAAAGTTATTAAAGTTCTAAGACCTAGTCAAAAGCGGAAAAAACATTCGGAGCCAATTTTAGGCCACTAGATGACGGAATCCGAGCCCGAAAACGTGCCAAAATGAGCACAACCTTGCAATAAAAGTTGACCCCAGCATAGTACTAATGTATATCTACCACCCTGTAAAATTTCAGGACGATCCAACAGTCGGAACAAAAGTTATGGCCTCTGCAAGTTATGCTCCCGCATCATTCTCCCCTGGTTGAAAAGAATTCAGCTCCTGTGATTCTGCTGACGGAACTCATCTAATTTTGCACTGTCAATTTTCCTCAACTCCCACTTAGGAATCCAAGTGTTTTCTTCTTGCTGCAAACCTTCCCACTATACCAAATATCTGTTGTAGCTCCCATGTCTAGTAGTGATTGTCTTTTGGTCTAAGACACGCATTACCCTTTCCTTTTTCTTCTTCGGCATCTGTTGCTTCCAGTTTATTTATTCCTCCTCTACAACATTTTCATCATGACCTGGAAACTTATATAAATCAGAAACATTAAAAATTGGTGAGATAGCAAATTTTTCAGGTAGCTCCACCTTGTAGGCATTATCACTCATTTTCTTCAGAATCCTACATGGCCCAATCTTCTTATACTTGAGTTTATTATATGTACCCTTTGGAAACCTCTCTTTTCTAAGATGAACCATCACCATATCTCCTTCTTCAAATACACTTACTCTCCTACTAGCATCTGCAGCTATTTTATATTGTGCATTACTCACTTTCAGCTTTTCCCTCACTTCATCTTGTAGCTGTAGAATGTGTTCTGCAAATGCTTTTGCGTCATCACTAGTTTCATCTTCACCTGGTAGAACAATTAGATCAAGGACCCCCTTCGGATTCCTACCATACACAATCTGGAAAGGAGACCTCCCTGTTGACTTGTTTATTGAGCTATTATATGCAAACTTAGCTTGAGGTAAAGCTAAGTCCCATTGTTTTGGCTTTTCTCCAACTATACAACGTAGGAGATTTCCCAAGCTTCTGTTCACTACTTCAGTCTGCCCATCAGTCTGGGGGTGATATGCACTATTGAACTGTAGTTGTGTCCCCAATTTCTTCCACAGAGTCCTCCAAAAGTGACTCAAAAACTTCGTGTCCCGATTGAAGTGATCGTTTTTGGAATTCCATGCAATCTAACCACTTCTGAAAAAAAACAAATCTGCAATTCTGGAAGCATCATTAGTTTTTTTACAAGAAATAAAATGTGTCATCTTAGAGAATCTATCAACCACGACAAAGATAGAATCATTCCCTCGCTGTGTGTTAGGAAGCCCTAACACAAAATCCATACTCAGATCAACCCATGGCCCTGTAGGGATAGGCAATGGCATATACAACCCAGTATTCTGTGCATGACCGTTAGCCATTTGACACAATCTACATCTTGCTACAACCCTACTGATGTCCCTCTTTATCTTTGGCCAATAATACTTTTCTACAACAAGAGAAATTGTCTTACTTATACCAAAGTGTCCAGCCAACCCTCCACTATGTAATTCTCTTATAATATTCTCTCTCATTGAACCAGCAGGGATGCACAATTGTTTCCCCCTAAACAAATAACCATCCTGTATCAAATAACCAAAAGAATCACTAACTACTGTAGGCTCCTTAAGCTTTCTGACAACATCACCAAAATCAAGATCACCTTCATACAATTCCTTAACTACCTCAAACCCTAGGACTTTATTTTCCATTGTTGTCAAAAGGGCTACACGCCTACTCAAGGCATCAACAACTTGATTCTGCTTACCAGACTTATGCTTTAAAACAAAAGTATATTCTTGCAAAAATGAAACCCATTTTGCATGCCTACTATTTAGTTTCTTCTATGTGTTTACATACCTCAAGGCTTCATGGTCAGTGAAGAGTACAAATTCCTTTGCTACCAAGTAATGTCTTCAGTTCCTTAATACCTGAACAATAGCGTAAAATTCCACATCATAAGTAGAATATTTCCTCCTGACTTCATTTAGCTTTTCACTGAAGAATGCCACTGGTCGTCCTTCTTGACTCAACACAGCTCCAATCCCAACATGTGAGGCATCACAGTCAACCTCAAAGACCTTGTTAAAATCTGGCAATACCAAAACAGGTGCTTCTGATACTTTCTTCTTCAACAATTCAAAACTATCTGTTACTGCCTTGGTCCATAAAAACTCCCTCATTTTTGTACACTCTGTTATGGGTGCAGCAATGCTACTGAAATTCCTGATGAACTTCCTATAAAAAGTTTCCAATCCATGAAAACTATGAACCTCTGTCACATTCCTTGGAATAGGCCATTCCAAAATTGCCTTTACTTTTTCCTCATCCATCCTCACTCCATCCCCTGATATGACAAATCCCAAAAAAACAAGACTCTTTTGAAGGAATCTACACTTCTTTAAGTTTGCATATAGACTCTCTTTATGTAACAAGTCTAGCACCAATTTCAGATGTAACAAGTGTTCTTCCACTGTCTTACTGAATATCAAAATATCATCAAAATAAGCAACAACAAACTTACCATTGTATTCTCGGAGTACTCTGTTCATCAACCTCATGAATGTACTGGGTGCATTAGATAGCCCAAATGGCATCACCATCCACTCATATAATCCATCTTTTGTTTTAAAAGTAGTTTTCCATTTGTCCCCTTCACGGATTTGGATCTAGTAGTAACCGCTCCATAGGTCAATCTTGCTAAAATATCGGGCTCCCGCTAGCACATCCATCATATCATCCAATCGCGGAATTGGAAACTGATACTTAATTGTGATCTTGTTTATGGCTCTACTGTCTACACACATTCTCCAGTCTCCATATTTTTTTGGAGTCAATAACGCTGGAGTTGCACATTGACTCAAGGTTTCTCTCACTAACCCTTTCTGTATTAGGTCTGTCAGTTGTCTGTTCAACTCTTCACTCTGTGTCGGACTCATCCAATAGGCTGCCTAGTTTGGAAGGGCCAATCCTGGGATCAAATCAATATGGTGTTGAATATCTCACTTTGGCGGTAACCCATCTGGTAGCTCATCTGGTATGACATCTTTGTATTCTTTTAGTATCTTTTCTGCTACAATAGGTGTATTAAAGCCTTCTTTCTCCAGCTTCTTCCATTTCTGTAACAAACTCTTTTGTAGCCAATAAGCCCTCATTCTTCTCTTCTTCCTTGAAGGGTAATAAGACCACCTTTACACCATCCTTCCAAAAGGTATATGTATTTTTCCCTCCATCATGTGTAACCTTTCTATCGTATTGCCAAGACCTACCCAATAATATATGACATGCATCCATTGGGATAACATCACACCACACCTCATCCCTGTAGGTATTCCCAATTGAAAACTTTATAAGGCATCTTTTATCTATGGTCACTTCATTTCCTTTCTTGAACCATGATATACGATAGGGATATGGGTGTTTGTCACAGTTCAGATTCAGTTTATCAACCATTACAGTTGAAACCATATTTTCACAACTACCACCATCAATAATAATTTCACATACCTTTCCTCTAGAGGTGCATCTTTTGCGAAATATATTTGTTCGAAGCCACGAATCAGCTCCAGCAACGTCACGTTCTGTCTCCTTCCTTGGGACAATCATAGTCCTCCTTATCATGAGGGTTTCACCCAAGTCTGCAGCAACCTCCATTTCTTCTTCCTCTTCAGCCTCAACCAGATTTACTCGTGGTTTTTCTCCTTGCCATCTATCTTGTGTAGGATAGTATGGACACTCAAAAGCTCTGTGCCCCTCTTCACCACATCTGTAACATGTATATTTCCTTTAGGGGCTATTCTAGCCCCGTCCTCCATTATAACCTCTTCCCCTCTGAAACCCACTACCTCTTTGGTAGTTACCATGGCTTTAGCCAGAATCTTCATGCCCTTCTGTATTAGAGGATTCACCTTTTGTAGATTCAAATCTACCCCTACCCCTCATTGGAGATGATGATGGACCTCTCTTCACACCTCTTCTAAAATTACTCCTCTTGTTCTTTTCCTCTGCCTTTAATGCAAGTTGATAAGCATCATCTAGGCTATGGATCCGGAGCATACTCAGCTCATCTTGTATGGTGTAACTCAACCCATTTATGTATCGTGTAGCCTTTTGTTCTTCAGACTCTCCCTATTCCACCCTGCTTGATAACTTGTAAAATTCATTAGTATACTCCTCAATGCTGAGATCCTTCTGCCTTAGGTTTTGGAACCTTCGAAAGAGTGTCTGAGCATAATCTATAGGAAGAAACTTTTCTTTTAGCTTCTTTACCATTTTATTCCAGTTTCGGATCTTGCCCTTTCCATTCCTTTGTCTTTCATTTTGTAGGTGATCCCACCAGATCAATGCATGTTCAGCTAACTTAGTGCATGAAAACTTAACCTTCTTCTCCTCTGAAAGGGTTTTCCACTCAAAGAATTTTTCCATGCGATTTAACCAGTCAATCAACTCCTCTGGTCATAACCCTCCACCATAATCAGGAACATTAATCTTGATGTCGTCATTCTTTCCCTCTAAGGCCTTGATCAATCTCTCCTCAAATGGTCTCTCATTCAAGGTTTCTTCATCTCTCTCATTTTCTTCTTCATCTCCTCCTTCATTCATTAATGGGGTCTCTTCTTCAATATCACTATCTGGGTTTGCATCCCCATTTGCATGTCTCCTTCTAAGGCGGGTAACTTCCCCCGTGAGCTCAGCAATTTGTCCCTGTAGCTCCTTCATATGCCTATTCATCTAGGCATAACCTCCCCTCCCATGTCTAGCCATGGTTATATAAAAAAGAGGTAAAAACTACACATAAAAATGTAATATGTTACCTTAACTATTTCTGCAAGATCAAAATCCTGCTCTGATACCAATTGATGTGAATCCAGCTGGAAGAGGTTGAAATACCTCCAAAAACACACATAAACAGCTTTGCAAATAAAACCAGGAGTTTCACAATAGCTTACTTCTCATTCTGGAATTCACACTAATCTATTACATCATTACAATTCTCCTTTTATTTCAAGACTACTCTAAAACCCTAAAATGCCAAAAACCCTAAAATGCTAAAAAACCCTAAAATGCAAAACAACTCAGATTGACCCAATTATTTGTGTGCCAAATATGCATTCATAAATTAGGGCTCACGTGAAATTTGGACTTATTCTGACAAGCACAACAAAATTTATTAAAGTTCTAAGACCTAGTAAAAAGTGGAAAAAACATTCGGAGCCAATTTTAGGCCACTAGATGACGGAATCCGAGCCCAAAAATGTGCCAAAATGAGCACAACCTTGCAGGAAAAGTTGACCACAGCATAGTACTAATGTATATCTACCACCCTGTAAAATTTCAGGACGATCCAACGGTCGGATCAAAAGTTATGGCCTCTGCAAGTTATGCTCCCGCATCACCAACGCTCATTTTTCTTAGACGTGGTCATAGTTTTAGCTTTCATTACTTTATGTTGTGGTATTTATGTGTTACCCTGGATTTGTATAAAAAATGAAAAATTAGTGACCCACTGCATCAGGGTTTTATTATGGCCATTATGAGGATATATTCCATGGATATGGATAAAAAAGTAAAGGGGTTAATATCCTGTCAAAATTTCTTGAAGAGTATGAGGTGGAAGATGAAACTAATTCTAATAAGGAAGAGACTAGTGAATCCCCTTAGGAGAGTGGAGGGGATGATCAAGATGTAGGTGAAGTTGAAGTATTTCAGGGCCTAAAAGACCTAAAACAAGACAAGGATAAGGTGATGAATGTTAAGGAGAATGAAAAGGGTGAATCAGGTCAACAAGGTAGGAAAGTTTGTGTTGAAACCAAGGAGACATCCCAAATGGAAATGCTTGGAAAAGGGGGTGCAAAACAAGGATTTGTCTTGCTAAAATGGTGTCATAGGGATTTGATCTTGCCAAAGTGGTGACAGATCTGGAATAGGTTAAAAGTGATACTAGGGTTACTAAAAGAACTATCCAGTTTATCTTCAATGACTAGCACATAATGAAGATGAAATTTGATGATGTGGCATAAGTTGTAAATGGTGGCAGCATAGAGATTCTACATGAAAAGTGTAAGAATATAAATAGTGATGTGGATCATCTCAAGGCTATGCTTTAGAACATCAACAAGTGGATTATTCTCATTGTCAAATCCACTTTACAACACCTTCAAACTCTTTCACAGTTGGCTAATGCCTACAAGCAATGTGACGAGCAAGGGGCCTTGAAGAATGGGAAAATGGAAATATCTAAATCTGACCATGCCACCATTGGAACAAACATTGAAGCATTGGCGAAGGAATGGACCAATCTATTGTCCAATCTAGGGAATATGAAAAAGTAATGGTTGTTGTTAGGTTATTTTTTAGTGTTGTTAGTTCTAAATTTTTATTGTTGTTAGTTTATTTACAATTGTACTGGCTGTCTATTAAGATACATTTTATATCGGTCTTTATATAATATTGTATGTGATGATATTGAAAATATGATCTATTTAGGAGCTTCATTATGTAAGGGATAAGGTCCCCTAAACCCTCTTTTACCTAATACTAAATTTTTTTAGTCAAGTCCACCCATAATTATTTTGTGGAAACATTAAATTATGGCAATAACCACAACTCTAGAATATTGTGGAAATAACCACATGTCAAATACTGTAGAATTTCCACAATAAAAAATGATAAAATTTCCAAAACATTATAATTTTATTTATAAATCATGAATTATATAAATACTAATTAGTACAAATTTTGAACATATTAAATATTTTAATGTAAACATATTTATCTATACTTTTTTTTTATTATTAAACAATTTATATTCATATTATTTACAACATAAAATTAAGAGAGATAATATTTCTATAGTACATGCAATATAGTTATGGACATTCTAAATTTAACTTTGTATGATTTTCCAAAATATCTAACACTAAACTTATATTACTATACAATATTGTCATTTTTTGAAATATGTTTTATATTATTTGTAATCATTTTTAATCTTTTATGTTAATATTTTCTAATATTATAATTAATAGAAAAGTGAAGTCCTTATATCATAAAAAGTAATATTAAATGTATATTTATAACTTAAAATTTTTAAATATCAATTATTAAAAAATAGTGCTACAACACAAATTCCATTTTACAAATTATACCTTTTATCTTAGACACATTATAACTGGAAGCAAGCCTAATTATTGAACATGGGTCATTATGGTAGAAAATTATCCTCATTCAATTATTGAACCTGGGTCATTAGGGTAGTGAATAATCCATCTTCACTATATTACATGCTTAAATTTGTACATCTACCATAAACTATGAAAAATACAGGCTAAAACCTTGATAAATATAGAACACGTGTAAAAAGGGATGAAAAAAAAGAATACTCATAGTGTAACAAAATGTCTTAGTAAAAAAACCATAATAATATCAGTTTGTACAAATCCAATAAAAAATAAGAAAGTGGGTGGATGTAGTGCCCACTAGTTTCACTCCCTTTGATGATGTTTAATCCATGTGTTACTCACTATTGAGACATTAGAATTAGTATAATCATGGTTATTTGATTTCAATAATTCTGATTTTATTGTCATGTTAACGCTTTGTTGCTAACTTGTTTCAGTAGGATGATGTGTGAGGCATACGATGCCATTTTTATGCTTTTATCATTATCGTTTGGTTTAAATATGATGTTAGAGAGACGTTTTTATGATATTTGCATGGATTATATTTTGAATATATAATTTTGTGTTATCTCTTTATCCTTTATATACTATCCTATCTTGACAGGCTATGGTATTTGCACCATTTGGATAACTCGCGATCATTATAAGTATCATATAATTATGATGGTTTAACATATAAAATTTGATGGATTTTTAGAGTGACATGTATCTTATAACAAATAGTGAAATGTGTTAGGGTTGAATTGTCATGATTTTTAACATATTGTATAATGAACAGATGAATTTGTAACTATTTTGTTAGTTGTGATGTATGATTTTATCACTTGAGATGTGTGTGATTATTTCAGGTAGAATATTTTATCAAGTAAGTATAATGTTTACAAATGAGTGTGCACAAGACATGTTCATACCACAGGAGAATGAGGGACTCAGGGGTTACACCTCCAATATTACACAATAGGTCGTTCGGGCCAAATAATCACCTCTTGATTAATCATATTTACCTTATTTGTACATGTATTAGATTGAAATAAGAAATCCATCATCCTCGTATGTGTTTTCTATCATTTGATTTGGTCACCTTGGCATGGTTGTCTCCATTGGAATTAATCTAGCGTTAATTATCATAATTGCATTTTAAAAATTATGGATGGGTTAGTTAAGTTTATCATAATTAAGTTTATGGACTAAATTTTTTCCATTTAATTATGGATGTGTTAATTAAGTTTATATTTTTCTAAGGAGGTTTGGGCCACCTAATCATGGGATAGGTGGGCCTCACAACCTCTCAAAGTGTGCCACTTTTCCCAATCCCGAGTTTAGGCTAAAAGTGGAATTTTAAGGGGGTCCTTTACTTGTTATGGTCAAAATTACACCAAAATAGACCCCTTGGACCCTAAATATGGGTAGGAGGACTCTTTTTAAGGTTCAAAAGGTATTTTCCCTCCCATTTTATCATCTTTTCCCCATCTTCATTTATAATTTTTTGTTTTGAGGCACTTGGGAATTAGGAGAGAATTTATTTTGTTTTATTTTTATTTTGTTAATATTTTCCTCCATTAATAATTTTGTATTATTAATGAAAGGGACTTATGGTGGTATGGATTTGAGAAGGGGATGGGTGACATATGTTACCATCCCATAGTTTGGTGTCTCTTTTATACTTCTTACTTAATTCTCCATTTTGGAGGAAGTAAAGGGGTTCTTGGTTCATTTTTCACTCGGAGATTTGGGGGAGCTTGGAGGAGAAATGAGCTTGGAAGGATTTGGTTGCTTTTGGAATTTTTATTCATTATCTTGTGAGTTACGCCTCACACCTCTTATATTTTTTATTGTTTTATTGAACTTTGATGTTTGATTTTCTTGTGTTTGGGTGTGGGAATGTAGGTTGTAATTGTGTTGTTGTTTGAATATTTTTAATTTTCTCCATCCTTTACCTTTGAGGATGGTTTTTTGGAGTGTTGGGAAAGAGGGAATAATCCCTTTTGATTCCACATGGATTGATACGAAAACCATGTTTGTATTTCTATTATCCTCCATTCATTTGGTTGATGTGGGAGATAGTTTCCATATAGTTTAGAATCCATATCCCTTCCATTCAAGGAGGATGCATGGAATTATATGGTCTATAGGATAAATAATGAGTTTTGGAGTCTTGTGATCTTCTAGAAAGTTTTAAAATTTATTTGGTATATGAAAAAATATATTAAAATGGGTGTTTTTCCCCTATCCCCCTCTTGCAAAGCATGGAGCTTGTTATATGTGAATTTGTTTTGATTTATTGGTGTTGGATTGTGTGGTTATGTGTTGTTCCCCTCTTGAGAAACATGAAGCTTCTTGTGCAGGGCATTATATTTACACTTGTTTTCTTGAGTGAATGTTTTGTGTCTTCCTTTACTCTTCCCTTGTGCATCTTGGAGGTATGCTTCATCTCTCTCCCATAGTCTTGGAGGGAGGATAGAATGTCCTCCACACTTTTAGATGACATGTAATGATTACATTTGGTTTGGTGGATAACAAATCCACTTATATTTCATTTTGGAGTCTTACTATTTTTTTATGGAGCATGTTTCTTAGAGCCTTGATTGGAGTGATCATTTCTTGGAAATTTGGAGATTTTAATCAAATTTTTTGACATGTTGATCCTATTTATAGGGAGGTTTTTCCTCTTTCATTTTAGATTTGTAGTTTCCTTGCATATTTTAAAGATAGGATTAAATGCAAGATGATTTTTTTTGTATTTTGATGGAGTGGGAAGTTTCTTTTTCATTTACTTTACAAATATTGTATTTAAAAGATGTTGTAAGCATGTATATTAAAAAGAATATATTATAGTAGGTATTTACCTTAGCTCATGTTTACCTAAGTACTTTATTTACCTTCATTGTATTTATCCTCACCCACTTATGTGTGTGGATATTTATTTTTATTTATTTAGATATTAGGGGGATATTATCTAGTTGTTAGGTATAGTTATTTCCTTGATCTATGGTATTGACTAGATCTTTCCTTGATTTATGGTATTGACTAGATCCTTGATGTCTAGTTCTCTCCTAAATCTATGTTCTTGACTAGTTCTTTGATGACTAGGTCTTTTCTTGATTTATGGCTTGATCTACGACCTTGATTAGTTCTTAGATTGTTATTCCTTGCTTATAGCAAGGGCCATTCTCATTGTATTTCATTGAATTCCATAATAATATATGATATTGCTTCTCATTTGTTTTTCGAAGGCTTATGCAAAGTTATTCTGGTGAATTTATTTCATCTTATTGATCACAATGTTTGATTAGCATATGATTTCTTGGCTTGGTATGATCTGGTTATCATTCCTTTTAAAAAATTCCTTATTTTATCATTATATTCCACCATTTTACTGGGATATAGATCTTGATGTTATCCTCTTGAACTCTTATGTTCTAGTGAAGAATGTTGTAAATTTTTGTAATACGGAGTTCTCTTTTTACCTTAGTTTTTTATGGACTCTATTACTATCAACCTACTTGGAATGGTGGTTATAACACTCTCAAATTTTATGAAGGTGTAAAAATTGTAAGAATTTTTTATCTCTCTCCAAATTATTTAGATTCATATTTCATATTTCTTTTTTTGGTAGTTTAAATTTAAGAGAGAAGAAAAACATCAAAATTGTCGAATAAAATGGAATATGGATCTTGCTTCGATATGGAATCTATTGAAATGTTTTTTTTAATCTATTGACTTTATTTGTTTTGGGTGTTTGAAAGGTTATAACCAAACTTGAGTATTCTTATAAATATTCATTTTATTATTGGTTTGTCCTAGTTGAAAAGGGAATATGATTTCTTGGTTTCCTTGAAATAATTTAGATGAAAATATAATTTGTGGTACATTATTTCCAAATGGATGATTATTTTACTTATTGTAAGAAAGGAAAGGGTAAATATTGAGATATGGTGATTTAATGAAATTTAAATCTTAATCAGAGGACTGAGATCAAATGAATATAATAGTATTAAGAAATATTTATCATGAAAGATAAAATAAAGTGTAATAAATAGTGAGATAAGAGTGAGTTAACTTATATTTTATGTTTCTGGATTGACTCTAGGTTAGGAATTAGGTGGAACATATACTACTATCCCCTTTGGGTACTACTATCCCCAGATACTACTATCCCCTTTGGGTACTTATATTTTAATCTAGGAATTAGGTGGAACATATTTAATCTGAGATGCTAGGAGGATATAACAAAAAGTAAAGAGAAAGATAATATATTTTCCAATGTCTAAAAGTAAAGTGACCATTCAAGAAAAGAAAATATAAAGAGTATGAAAAGGGATAAATCAATGCAAAAGAAAAACAATTTTTTTTAATGTCTATATTTTTACGTAGGAATCATGCATATAAATACATACTTAGAGGAATGATGTGAATAGAAAGTGCATGATTTCCCCCAATTTTTTCTAGTGAATGAATATTTGTTAGCATAAAGTAGATAAGATGAGCATACCTTATGTATAGACAAATGGAGTTGTAATTGATAGAGTGATGAATGAGTATTGTACTTGATACTATGCCGAATGGAGATAGTAAAATGTGTATTATGGAATCTAGAGGAGAATAATGATCCTAGGGGAAACCTTGCGTGCCTAATATAAATGATGATTTTGTTTTTTCCTTCAATATTATCTCTATTAAAGCATATTAAGATTCAAATTGCTCCTTGTTCCATTTTTTTGTTGCCTTTTGTTTGAGTAAGGTCAGATCTGTAAAAGAAAGTAAGTGTGGTGAATGCTCATGATAAATGAATTTTAACTTTAACTTTGTAAATGTGAGAATAGGAATGTATATTGAAAAAAAGTGAATCCATGATAGAGTACACCTGTGTTCAATGAGAGAAGGGATATAATTATTCTTGTATTTTTCTTTCCTTGGAGATGGTTGGAATAATGCTGAGGATTTAGGTGTCATGTCTCCGAACTCGGGATTTTAAGCGTCATGCTGCTAAACTGAGATGACCCATTATAGGAGATTTTTGGAAATAATAGGAAATGACCAAAACATAATTTTTTGAATATTTAGAGTATATTTTGATAGGTAAGAGATAGATAAACATGAATATAACTCACTCAAAGGGTAAATAAAGATTCACTTATAGTTCACTAGAATGTATGCACGCTAAGGATGGTTTATAAAATATCTTCTCTATATTCTTGATGATATAGATTAGAATAAGAATGAAACCATTATAAGGCCACAAAAGATGGTTGTAAGGTTATCAAGGAAAGGATATAGAAGATAATATGTCACTCTTTATCAAAGGAATACGGTTAGAAGGTCTAACTATATGATAGTAGGTGGCATATTACTAGTATCATGATTATAGATAGGTTATAAGGACTATAAAAAAATATGAAGATATCTATGCCATGATTGTAAAATGGGTTATAGAGATCAATAATTTTCAAAGATGAAATGGAACATTGTAAGTTAACTACCAATAGATATTAATCTAATATATTAAGAATATAAAGTGATTGTAAGAGGAAAGTAAGGTGTTGTCATAGGGATATTGTAAACGAATGATTGGGAAGTGTGAAGGATAAGGTATATAAGGTATAATGGACTAAACATACAATATCTCTTACAAGTACCATAAGTAAATAACATCCTCCACTCCCAAGGATATCCTAGGGGGTATAAAATTGGGGGTACAATGCACTTATGGTTCTTGTACGTGAAAAAGTCAATTAGAGTGAAAATTAGCATATATAATCCATAAGAATATTATCAATTTTGATTGTAAGATATTTTTGATATTATTTCTTCACCATTTACATGAAACATAATGTTCATGTTCTTAAACCAATTCATATTCATAACTTATAGTGACTTGGATTCAAACTCATTATAAACCTCCTTCCCATTTTCCAAGGTACTATCTTCCCTTTTATGAAAATTCTCATCATTAACCTCTTCTAAGCTACCCATTATATTATTTTACGCATTTCTTGGTTCATACACATTTTATTGAACTATAATTTTTTTTTTGGATTCTAATATTATATACTTGACACTAAGATCCTAATTCATGGGGCTTACTATGCAATGATCTTAATATTTATTACTTGTTTCCCATGTAATCTATGTGGCCCCGCCTTAGCTTTGCTATCCCGAGTTTTTAATGAAATAAATTTCTATGTTCCTCTCTCCATAGTTATATAAACTATAGTAACCATTCATGCCTATGTCACACTTCCTTCAATAATTACTATTGGTGGTCTAGTCTATCTTGATCAGCCTATTTTAGAGGATCATCTATTATCACTAATAGTTCCTCCACAATAATGTTTCCTTTTCCTACTACTTTAGCAAATTTATGAACCTTTTTTATAATCTCTCCTCATGTATAATTTTTGTTTTAACTTCACCTATGATAGGCCATTTTACTTTAAGTTTTTTAGCCATTAAATTAATCACTAGTCCTTTTATTTTGTTCCCTTCCCTTGTTATTAATGTGTACACCACCTTAATATTTTTTCCATCCTAGAAAAAATTTCCATGGATCTATCAACATCAATGAGTGATTATATGAATCATCACCTTCATATTTTATGAATTACTTCACTTCTATTTTAACTCATTTATATTATTATCAACCTATGAAATTATTACTTGTTTCATCTTTTTGATTCAGAAATCAATATATTTTATATAAAATAGATAATGATTAATCCTTATAGTATGTGTATCCATCCATAATCTTAACCAAAGTTTAGTGTACCATTGTTCTAAACTCTTATTAAAAATATATGTATACTTTAATTGATAGGGTATTAAATATTCATATTTGACCACATATTTCATTGTCTTGTTCCACATATTCATTTTTACTTCATGAATAATAAGTTCATACTTCCCTCCAAGTTGCACTCTTTAAATAAATCAACACAAGTTCATTTACCAATCACTCTAATATTAAGTTTTTTTACCTTTCTTAAATAAATCCTATATTATCAAACAAAACCAATACTAATAAGTTGGCCCATCTGAAAACTCCTCTAATTTTACGCAACACTTAAATTATCTATTGATTTCATTGACGATATATTTTGAAAGGTTATACATACCATATTTTATTTTCGATATGGATCGATGGATTTAATACTTTGTGTAAAATATAATTGAATTCCCCATTTATAGAAGCACTTTATAAAATCTCATTGGTTTCTAACATATGAATCTTTATTTATTTTTATTATTTATTCATCTACATAAAATGGAACCCTATCTCATAAAATTTCTCATTGGTGAATTATTTTTCCAAATCAAACCACTCATTTAGAAAATTAAAAAATACCAATATATTTGTAGTCAAAAATATGACCCATATACCAATATACATTCATCCTCTATGTTGTCTTGAGAGACATAACCATATCAAATCATTCAAGTTCCTAAAATATGGATATTTTTTAGGATCTGAATTCCCATCTCTTACAAGTATACATAAATTTTTCCTCTTATTGTAATATTTATTTCAACTATTATTTTATATCTAATAGAACTTTTTGTATCTATATGTCATCATTTAACATTCAAATTTGGTTTCTAATGGCTCTCCGCTTAGGAATATTTTAGGGCTGGTCATGAAGGGTATTATATCATCCTATTCTACATACCTTTCTACCATATATTTTCTTTTTTATATACTCTTCAAGTTAGTTAATTTTTTGGACCTATATTCCTCTTTCTTGGACCATTCCTCTATTATTTTCTCTTTAAGAATGATCTCTTTATCTAATATTACAACTTCTTCTAAAGGATCTTATTGGATCATAAAGGTGTCAATGTATTCATGGTTATGTTTTGAAATTATTATGATTTCTCCTCCATATAAACTAATTAAAAGATATAATGTGTCCAAACTATCCTAAAATTCAAACTTTATACTTATCAACACATCTAACTTCACTCCTAAAATCAATATTTTCCTTCCAATAGTCCATCAACCATCACTAATTCACAACTTAAGTTTTCAATACTCTTAGTTAGCTCAAACCTTTAAAACCCTAAAATATTTTTAAAATGTCTTCCATAAACCCACATATTCCCATCCTTCATGCATTTAATCTACTTAACAAGTTAATCCATATGTATTCTCTTCTCTATTTATTGGGTTTCCCACTATAGTTCCTCTAAGTTTTGTGATCTAATTGGTAAAATTAGTGATGCATTTAGGGCCAATTAAGCTCAAAATCACACTAGATATAGTATTTTACATCCTAAAATTTATATTAATGTAAATGTTATTTGAGGAAAAAAATATAGGATACAAGGGTTTATTACACTTGAGCTATTCTTATTTAATTAATTTACAGTAACCATGCATGACCATAAAAATACACTAATACTTGAAACAATGATAGATGATAATAAGATATCTCAAATACATAAGAGGAGATGAATATTTATCTATAAAAATTAGAACAAAATAGATCTATATGTTAAGACTAGGAGCATAAGTATATATGTGAATCTAAATATGCTTCATTTTAGACTAGAACTGGAAAATGACCTAGTGTAGGATTCTACAACATTTGTACTTTCTTACCCTAATTACATATAGTCTTGAATGGTTTTGTAATATCTTAGACCATTTTTAGTACAATTATGTAACTTTATATGTTCTTCTCTTATTTATAAATATGTTTTGTTATATGTCACTCTTGTTCACACAACCTCAACACAACTTGTAATGTTTTGCAATAAAGTGTAAACCCTAGATACCTATAACACCCTTCATAAAAAAATTATATAAAAAAGGATAAATCAATATGTGGTGAGGTTATACTACCATTGAAAATAAACCCTTTTCATACTAATCAAATTACTACACTACATGCCCTTGAATGTGATCAATCCTTATCTAGTTCTCTTAGGCGCAAGCACAAATATGAGTGTGATCTAAGACAACCCTTATGAGATACCTCACATATATCAAAAAAATTATAGTGAAATAACTATAGAGTAAATAATATACCTATGGGGCTAGTAGTGTGATATGTTTTTCTTAAAATAATAGAATAATTCTTTTTATCATTTATGGACCTTTGATAATTCTTATAGTGACTTTTATCTTGTTAATACATGGATCTAAGACCCTTTCAAGCTTGAAAATTTAGGAAGATAGAATCTTTGACCTATTTGAGTGCTTAAAAGATGTATTAGTGACTGCTCTAAGTTATGTGCAATTAATTTTAAGATTAAAGAGAGATTTGAGTGCTTTTGGATTGATATTTGCATCAAGAACTTTTGGAAGTTCCATGTGCATAGTAAAGTGATATTACCTTACTTATATATCCTTTCATAGGTGAAATGTTAGAATAAGTATATATATAGGAAGATAAAATAATGTACTTAATATATTCAAATTAAAATTAGAGTTCGAAGATGCAAAGGGGTTGAACCGCACAAGTTGGTTAAGGCCATACATTTTATATTGATCAAAATTTATGGTTTTGGAAAGGAAATGTGTGATGTGAAACCAATTTTTTTGTAATAATGCACACATATGATTTTATTAATGTTCGTAATTATATTTCTAGAGTTTACAATAGAGCAGAGTGTGGAGATGAGCATGTCAAAAGGAGCTAGGAATATGTAGTGATTGAAATTATAATATGATTATTTTTCTTAGCAAGGAAACTTGAAAAAACTTGTCATTTTCAAAGGATAAGTACCAAATTTGAGTGTCTACATCCCCACTTTATGTGTTTAATTTAATATTGCATGCTTAAAGGAATAAACATACTTGCATGTGTACACACTTTTTTATCAAATTTATAATTATCTTATGATTTATTGGTGTTGGCAAGATCCATGGTGAAACATGTAACATAGAGTGTATTCAATGGCTATGATAAAATCGACTATAATTCATAATGTAAATAACACTTGCAACGTTTGCAGAATTAAAATTACACAAAGTAGAGTAAAGGAGATGTAAAACATGGAAAGAATATACCTATTTGTTCTATG
The DNA here is from genome assembly GCA_019776745.2 of Taxus chinensis. Lineage (NCBI taxonomy): Eukaryota > Viridiplantae > Streptophyta > Pinopsida > Cupressales > Taxaceae > Taxus > Taxus chinensis. Next base: position 508,873,187 of record CM034146.1, on the reverse strand, counting down.
GAGGGAGGATATTTACTCTTATTGTACTTTAGATCTATAGATTTTTTTCTTAAATATAAAAGGATTAGGGATGATCAATAGCCCATTGTGTAGAAGAATAAAATAGAGCGTTGAATATATGTAACCCAAAACTAATGAGGAGAGAGAGAGAGAGAGAGAGAGAGAGAGAGAGAGAGAGAGAGAAACCAAATTAACCCTTTTTAAAGAAAGTACTATGTATCAGAATGTTTAGTAACCCTATTATTTTCCCATAAAATTTTGAAAGAAGGTAGGAAAGGATTCCTATGAATAAATTAGTTACTTAGATAATTTCTATAACCCTTCAAACTACACTATTACAAGTGTATCGAGGCCAATTTTTATATAAAATAAAGTAGATGAAAATAAATGGACTCACCATACCACCTCTATGTGTTGTACATCAGATATTGAGTATATAAATTTTGGAGTAATGCAAAGGATAAGAAGGCCGGTGATGTAGATTAAATATGCAAAACACAAGTTAGAACATAATAAACTGATCACCATTCAAATAATGTTACACCTTGGTCAAGATTACCAATATATATTTCCTCCTAGATCATGTTTCACATATACACAAATGTAATCATCCCTTAATCTTCTTGATTCAAAACTATCAGCTAATTAGGAATCCCTATTATGATCCTTCTTAAACCTTATTATTAGGTCTTTGTGTTTTTAGGTCTCCTTAACACATGTTTCTTAACTCAGATCTTACACTCTGGATGCTAAGCTCAGGTCTTTATTAGATCTCACTATTCTAAGATATTCTAAAATAATTTATTTTTATGACCTGTCAATAAATGATTTCCAACTCTGTAAGTCTCTCCTACAATTAATTCCCTTTGTATAAGACTATTCTCTTTCTTAGGGTCCTTGTATACTTCTTGTATTTTCATACCCTATTCTAAACTTCATAGCATTTCTCCAAGGTCACTTCCACATTAAGACTAAAAAAACAATTGATAGATGAGATAATCCCTATTTTTCACTTAAAGATTCATCATTCACCATTTCTTGGTTGTTTTACAGTAACCACAAAAATTGATTCAACTTGTTACATTTTTCCTCACCTCAATATTAAAAATTTACAACTTATCTTTGATTCTTGGTTTATTGGAATGTCATTTATAATATCCATAGTCAATTCTATTTTATACCACACAACTATTCTTGGTAATACCTTTTTACAAACCATGACCCTAATTCCAAGCACTTATCATAAGGAATAATTATACAAAATTGGGAAAAAATAGTCAAATAGGAATGTTGTAGAAAAATTACAATTATTGTCTTCAAAATTCTTCTTCACTACCTTAATCATCTTTTAAAATATAATTTAAGTTATTAAATTCCCCCCTTATAACCCCTTACACAATTACAACCCTTTAAAAAATCATTAATACTCAACACCTTCAAGACTAATTTCTTGAGTAGTGTTTTCAACACTGTACAAAAGACCTTGAAAATATGTCAAGAATCATAACATAACTTCTAAACAAGTATTTCTATTTTTATTAAATGAAATCAATTTTGAAGGGACTATACCCTGTTACAACAAATGTTCAACAACCAAATCAACAAGAAAAACATCAAAATAGGAACTGAATCCATATATTATGATAAGTCTAACAGTAGTAAAAAAAGAAGCTACTAATATAAAGCAAAATAGGGACATAACTGCTACTAAACAACAAAAAGCAGCAAAATAACAGAAATAAAACAACAACTTGAACTCCTCTAGTCTACCCAGAAGGTATTATTTCTTTGAGGCCCTTTCAATCCTTGATTTGATCATCTATAGGGAGGTAAATAGCACTAGATTGGTGACATGTGTTGGGCCATTAACGTTCAGATGTGATATGACCTGATTTATCTCCTTTTCAATGCCCCAAATTATTTCTTCACTAAAGTATACTTGTAGATACCCTAAACAAGTATTTATTCACTAAACTAGACGTACAGATTAATTTCTCACAAGAGTACTATTAGACTGGTAAAACTAGGACTTTCAATTGAGAAACTTCACTTTTTTTCTCTTTTAAACAAATCCAAAAGTTTCCAATATTTTATAATTCATGTTAACCATCATATAACACCCTATTGTCAATGTGTAACTTCATGAAATCATGTTCTTAGATCATTTAATCTATTCTCAACATTCTTATTTGTAAAAAATGTCATACACAAATCTCACTCTTGAGCCCATAGATCCTATTCTTGATATCATAATACATTGAACATAAAAAATATATCATACCACACCTTCCTAATAAGTTTCCCTTCTTGAATTTGGATTCTAGAATGATAAGAAAATAGGTTTTTTATTGTGTATCCAAATTTATTTCCTTTAAACTCTATATTTTCCTTCTCAAAATTTGTCAACATTTTCTAACACTCTATAATTGTGTTTCCTTAAAATATCATGCTTTTTCAACACTGAGAATGTATGTTATCAATTTTTTTAATTCAAAACCCTAACTCATGGTGTCTTAGACCTGAGATATCTTCTTTTAGGTGATTTTTTTATTTTCTAGTCTCTAGAATCTTTTCAATGGATTAAATCCACTCTATTAAGTCCTATCCACCTCTTATAAGGTATTTAAAGGATACTTATCTTCTTAAATTTATTTAAATCCTTCCATATTCCAATTTACTAGTCTTAGAAAGACTGCGTTTTATGAGTTCACTAGATTTTAGGCCTTTATACCATAAGGAATTTTATCATGTATTTACACATATTTCTAAATCATCAACTCACAACAATATTTATCATTAATCATTAAAATGGATAAGTGCTTGGAATTAGGGTCATGGTTTGTAAAAAGGTATTACCAAGAATAGTTGTGTGATATAAAATAGAATTGACTATGGATATTATAAATCATTAAAAAGGTATTACCAACAATATTTAGAGAACCATGTCTAATCATTAATCATATAAGAAACAACATAATATATTCTTATATATATATGTATGTATGTATGTATGTGTCTATGTATGTGTGTGTGTGTACACACACACACACACACACACACACACATATTCATTCAATTAGAGATAGTTATAACCAACTTGCACTCTAACCATGGTCAAACATACTAACACATGTTTAACTCCATTTATTTAAGTAAGAACACTTCATTTACATTTCATGTGACCATTTATGACCTTTACATCATCAAAAGACTCCACACTTAGGACTTTATACCTCCTAACAACAAACTAGGGATTTGAATATTTGAATGCATATTTTGGAGGAAAACCACAACATTACTCTTCCACGCACATTAAAGGATCCAAATTCACTATAATCCTTATAACAAATCTCTAAAAGTCTCTAGAATACTCCAGACCAAAATTACAAATCAAACCAAAAATTGTTTTGTTATTTCTTGATTCTTTTGCATTAACTTATGCCCCCAAACCCTATTATTGTAACAATATTGTAAATGAGAAGGAGTGAATAAATTATGCCCCCTCTATAATTCTTTGAGTTATATAATTTGTGTTTGAAATTAAATCAAAGGTATAAAAATATCTACATGAGTATTAAACTATTACAAAGTTATGATAATTTTCTCCACTCCAGGGAACATCGAATAGGATCAGGACCAAAGTTATGGTATTGATTAAAGTGAATAGTTTTAACCATTATTAATTTCTTAAAAAATTTAGTATGTGTATGAGGATTTATCCCACGTGAAAATTTGTTCTCATGTCCTATAACATACATGTATGGCTTGTAGATTTCTAATATATCCAAATGAATTGCCTCTCTTTTTTAGGTATGTGTGGTAAATAATTTGATCATGTACCTCAAAAGAAAATATGTATACCCATATTAGCTAAGTATGATATTTTACATTGGATCACGTAAAAAGGGTAGAATGGTGGCCACCATTGGGAATTTTTACTTATAAAAGGGGTTGCACATGGTGGAAAACATGGTGTATAAAGGAAGAAAAATGCAACAAAAAATAAGACAAAATACATAACTCTCTCTCTCTCTCTCTGTGTGTGTGTGTGTGTGTGTGTGTGTGTGTGTGTGTGTGTGTGTGTGTGTGTGTGTGTGTGTGTTTGTGTGTGTGATGCCCTGTACAACGCAGGTCCAAAACAAGCCAATGACAACTATAGGAAACACAAAACAATAATATAATAATTATTAAATTGTGATTTTTTTTCTATTATAGTAATAAGGTAATCATATGACTAAGTCGCGGTTATGAAAATTTTACGGAGAAAATGACACTAGGCCACTTAAGCAAGCCATTTAAATATTTTAAATACAGTGATTAAAAATGTGATAGACGAGATTTATCTATTTAATTTAAATAAGGTTAATTTAATTTTGGGGATAATAAAAAGCCTATAAAATGCTCAAAAGGTTGCATGGGTAAAATTTCATCACCCAATGGAATCATTCCCCTTTTAATTTATTACTAAGTTAGGATAAAATCATTTCCTAACAATTAATCATAAGGGAGAAAATTTAAATAATTCAAAATCCAAAATTGGGATTAGAGGAGAACCCTTGGATCAAAGGGCGCTCCACCGTAGGATCTTAGGGAAACTAAGGAATCCCTATTTTTACTATGACATTCTTTCAAAATATAAAGTTTTTTCATTTTATTCTTATTTGGTTATAATTATTTTGGTTGTAGGTCTCTGGATGAGGAGGAATAATTTCATGGAGTTAAAGCTATAATGGATGGTCACTCCATTTTTTTTCATTTCATTGGAAAAATCAGTTTAGGGTTTGAAAACAAGTTTTAATGTATATAAAGCCTCCGTTTCTTTTGTATTATTCTTCTATTCAAAAATATTGTTTTTGAAAAACATCCAAGGTTTTCATGGAAGTCTTTATTCTTTCTATTTTGGTTTAGAAAACTTGTAAGTTGAGATATCTTACAAGATGAAATATATTTTCTTATATAGTTTTTTATATTAGGTTTTTGATTTACCAAATCATAACATGTACGCATTGTAACACATATGCATTATGTCTGCTATATAAATAAAAAAGAGGCCTGAGCCTCTATCATTTAATTTCCCTCAAACATGAGTTTCATATCTTAACTGTGCCCTCGTGTTTTTCCATTTAGCTAGATCTCAAGCTCAAAGGATCATTTCTAGATTTCCATAAAGATCTTAATCGATGATGGATCCATGGAGAAGAGGTAGGCACAATTATTTTCTCAAAATTACATTGAAATATGATAATTATAGAGTAGAATTTGAATTGAATACATTTTTTTATTGTTACAGTTCAAGGTCGAGGGAATCAACCACAACCAAACCTTGTTATTCCTATCATTCCTCCCAAACCTCCCACAATTTCAGAACATCCCCTAGGTAGTCAAGAATATTTAGCAGCCCACATAGTTGAAAACAAAATTTAAATTAAGGATTTAATCAAAATAATGAGGGATTCACAATCTACAAACCCCACCGCACCTCTATTGCAAACACATTAGGGGCATTACTTTCTCAAGTTGATGTGGAAATGGGGAAAATTGATCGTTGGAAAACTTACAAAGAGGGTTAATGGGTTTATTATTCCAATAAATTGTCATATGTGGATGTGAAGAATTTTTTTTTACAAAATACCTCATATGTGCCTTATTCAAGGACACCCACACTAATTTTCCTATTCTATTGTCATGCAAATAGTTTCCCATCCATTGGTACAACAATAATTTGATTAAAAATAATTTTTGGGACCGATGGTGGATGGTGTTTGATTTTCCACCTTACAATAACAATGAGGTACCACTATACTTTCTTAGGAAACTCTATTACAATTTTATCTTCAATGAGATCCCAAATTATTTTGATTTCCAATATTTATAGGGCCAAGGAAAAGGATTTGTACATGATCGACTAGGTGCACAACAAGAACCTATTCAGTAGGGTAGATTCCCCGTACATAAGCCCCATCACCCAAAGATTGTCCCTCCAACAGTGAAGGAGACAGTAGATATTGATACAATCCACACACTTCAGGGTCTATCTATGACCCTTGTTCAACATATGAGGTATATTTATAATCTAGATGCTCACAGAGATACATAGAGTATTCCCTTAGGGAGTACTAACATGAGGCCACATCTTTACTCGTCATGTGGTAGCATATATTTGGGGCCCAAGGAGGATGATGCTTTCATGCATACTGATTTTGATGGAGTTGGTGCTAGGGGTGCACATGATAATGTCACTATGTCAAATTCCTTTTTGAGTCAAACATTTGGATTACAGTAATTGGCATCACCTTTGCAGGTATTTGTTTTGTTTTATTATGTGTGTTATAAAAAGTTTGGAGTACTTGATTTACTTGTATATGTTAAATTTTTTAAATAATTGTATTTGTACATGTTCATGCATTGATATTACAGCGTGTAGGAGGCACATGTTCATCCCAACCATAGGCGGTGAGCACCATGCATACACATACATTCATAAAGGTAATTTAGAATGTTAATTGTGTAAAATTTTCACATACATGCAAATATATATATATATATATATATATATATATATATATATATATATATATATATATATTGAAGTAAAATATATGTATGTTCTTGTATATTCATCTAACTCACGTGATACATGTTTGATAAATATGTTGACTTCACTAGACACCCCACCATTTCTGTGACAAGTAGAGAAAGGTGTTTTCGCCACGATTTCATCTGCACAACAACTCACTGAGGTATTCAAACAACATGTAAATTTTGTTAAAATTCTCGTGTAATTCATATTATGTTAAATTACATGTTAGTAATGTCTTTCATTGTAGAATTAATAATGTCCTTCATTGTGTATATGCAAGAGTTACTTGCGATAGGTAGAAGCCTTATTCATTTGATTCACATGTGTGGCGAAGTAAAAAAAATAGTTCTATATTGATAAAATTAGTTAAAATATTGTCATTAAACATACATGTACTTAGTTCTATTTTAGCTAATTATGATGTGAGATTTTCTAATCTTATGTGTATGTAGGGAGCTTCAACCCCCTCCATTTTGACTTCGAGGGCACAGACTCCTCCATCTCATTGTCTTTGTAACCCCGTTCATACTCCAGGAGATCCTGATGACTCATCTGAGCATGAGATGCATATTCGGCATGATTGAAAACTTGCGGTAAGTTTGTGTATTTATGTAAATAATTTCATTCTAGCATGGTCTTAAATACATGTTGGAAACATATATAAATTAAGTTTTGACAAAAAAACATTTTTTGCACTTACAATCTCATCTACAGGCAAGTATTCAGCAGAAGTGGACTCGTAACATGGGCTCAGATGATCCAAATTCATCTCATAGATCTCCATCTTCATCTAAGGGAGGGCCTTCTTTGAGAAAGGACAAGAGGGATATATTTTGATGATTAGGAAATATATATTTCTGACATGACATTTTTTATATGCTTATCTAGATGGCATTGTATGTACGCCTATATGGCTTTTGAACTTGATGGTATATGACCTATTTGGGTAGTTTTATATTTATTATGCACATTAAAATACTATTTTGAGCTTGATATTCTTGTATGAGACCTTAAATTTCTGAGATTAGTTTTGCATGAAACTAATATGATGTGCACTTAACAATATTTAAGACATTATGGATTATTTTTTCATTTATTGGTGATGTACATGTACTAGCATTTTCAATGTATAATATGCATAAAAATTTGGAAATCAATATTTATATAATATATGTATATAAAGAGTTACCTAATCTGAGTAATTATTCATTCAATTTATCTATGTGTATATGTGTATTTACCTCACTTGTGCTTCTTCTTGCTCATGGTCTCTTTGTACTAGTTTCTATCTTATCATGCACCTACTACATTCTTCAATGCTTCTTAGTCTTCTCCCATGTTAAAACACCTGAGAGTCGTCAAAATTTGATTCCTTTCATATGTTGATATTTTGAGAATGTCTCTCCGGATACATTACTCCAATGCTTGAGAATGTCTCCAGATGCAATGACATTCTGATTTAGGAACTCAATGATTTTTTATCGTCTAATCCTATCCAATTCATGTTATTACCTTTAAATTTGTAGGCATTTCAAGTTATTTGGAAATCACATCACACCCTTCACTAGGCTTGTTGACTACCCCCATATTTTTGAAGGCACTTTTGAAAGCATCCATGGGTGTATCATAGCATAAATTATCAATGAATGGAAGGTCACTAAGCAGAAGGATAGCTGACTCTCATTCAGAACTAAATAAGAAAGATTTACTAGGTAGTTAATAACTCCCATGTGTTCTTAGAAATTCCCCTATAAAATTCATTCTTAATCCAATCTATTCATTGAACAAGTACTCCCAAATGAGGTTTCGGATCTGATAAGATGTTTCTAGGTCCCACGAAGTCTAAGAAATCACCTGTCAAAGATATAACATGTTTTGGTCTTAGGGATCTTAAGGGACTATGCCCGGATGAGGTAGCTCGAAAGCACAACAGTGTAGAGAAAAAAAAAAATCCTCCCATATCATTGATGTGGCCACCCTAATGTGTTGGTGTAGTTGGTTTGGCACTAAGATCTTTTGTTTGCAAACTGTTGTGACTCACAGCCTTAGACTAACTCAAACTGCAGTATTTCACGTGTTTGCAAACAATAAGACAACGAAAGAAAAAAAAATGGATAAAATGTGAGATAATTTCATAGAGGGTCCCTACATGGAGGTTTCGGATCTGACGAGACATATCTAGATGCCACAGAGTCTGAGAAATCACCTGTCGAAGATATAACGTGTTTTGGTCTCAGGGCTCTTAAGGGACTATGACCGGATGAGGTAGCCCGAAAGCATGAGGATCATAGCGAACAAAAAAATCCTCCACTAGCATTCACCAGGCCATCCAGACATGTTGGTGTAGACGGTTGGGTCCCACGAGCTACCGTTTTCAAAATATAATGTCTTACAACCTTACACTGACTCAAACTACACTATTTCGTGCATTTGTAAACACTAGAACATCAAGAGAACCAAATGTATTTGGATAAAACAAAGAGAGGATTTCATATAAGGACCCAATGTGGAGGTTTTGGATCTGACGAGGCATCTGTAGGTGCCACGGAGTCTGAAAAATCACCTGTTAAAGATATAGCATGTTTTGGTCTCAGGGCTCTTAAGGGACTATGCTTGAAAGCACAGGGAGCATATGGAACCAAAAAAAAACCTCCACTAGCATTCACCAGGCCATCCAAACATGTTGGCATAGATGGTTTGGTATCACGAGCTATTGTTTGAAAAATATAGCGTCTGGCAGCCTTACACTGACACAAACTACACTATTTTGCATGATTATAAATAATAGGATAACAAGATCACGAAAAGGAGATGGATAAAACCACGAGACAATTTCGCATATGGTTCGGACATGGAGGTTTTGGATCCGAAAATATGTCTCTAGGTGCCATAGAGTCTAAGAAATCACCTGTCAAAGATATAACGTGTTTTGGTCTTAGGGATCTAAAGGGACTACACCTAGACAAGGTAGCCTGAAAGCACGGGGAGTGTAGGGAACCAAAAAAATCCTACACTAGTGTTCACCAGGCCATCCAAACATGTTGACATAAATGGTTTGGTACCACGAGCTATCGTTTACAAAATATAGCATCTGGCAGCCTTACACTAACTCAGACTACACTATTTCGCGTATTTGCAAGCAATAGGACAATGAGAGAACTAAATGGATATGGATAAAACTGCTAGAAGATTTCATAGAGGGCCCTGACATGGAGGTTTAGGATCTGACGAGATGTCTCTAGGTACCATGGAGTCTGAGAAATCACTTGTCAAAGATAATGTCTTTTGGTCTCAGGGATCTTAAGGGACTACGCCCGGATGAGGTAGCCCAAAAGCACGAAGAAGGTAGGGAACCAAAACAAATCCTCCACTAGCATTCACTAGGACATCTAAACATGTTAGAACAGATGGTTTGGTCCCACGAGCTACTGTTTGTATAATATATCATCTGACAGCCTTACACTGACTTAGACTCCACTATTTCATGCATTTGCAAACAATAGGACAATGAGATCACCAAAAGGAGATGGACAAAACCATAATAGGATTTTGTATAGGGATCCAACGCGGAGGTTTTTAATTTGACGAGACATATCTAGGTGCCAAAGAGTCTTGAGAAATTACCTATCAAAGATATAGCATGTTTTGGTCTTAGGAATCTTAAGGGACTACGCCCATATGAGGTAGCCCAAAAGCACAGGGAGCATAGGAAACAAAAAAAATCCTCCACTAGAATTCACTAGACCATTCAGATGTGCTGGCACAGATGGTTTGGTCCCATGAGCTATAGTTTACAAAATATAGCGTCTATCAGCCTTACACTGACTCAGATTAGACTATTTTATACGTTTGTAAACAGTAGGAAAGTGAGAAAACTGAATGGAGATGGATAAAACTGCAAGATGCTTTCATAGAGGGATGTGATGTGGAGGTTTTAGATCTAACGAGATGTATCTAGGTGCCACAGAGTCTAAGAAATCACCTGTCAAAGATATAGTGTGTTTTGGTCTCAGGGATCTTAAGAGACTATGCTCGGACGAGGTAGCCCGAAAGCACGGGGAGCATAGGGAACCAAAAAAATCCTCCACTAGCATTCACCAGGCCATATGGACATGTTGGCACAGATGTTTTAGTCCCACGAGCTACCATTTGCAAAATATAGTGTCTAACAACCTTACACTCACTCAAACTACACTATTTCGTGCGTTTTCAAACAATAGGACAATGATATCATCGAAAGGAGATGTAAAAAACTAGAATAGGATTTCATAAAGGGTCTCGATGTGGAGGTTTCAGATTTGATGAGATGTATCTAGGTGCCACGGAGTCTGAAAAATCACCCGTCGAAGATATAATATTTTTTGGTTGGACAACCTTGAACAAAAGTCTATTTTACAAAAACTCATATAGCTTGAACAAATGACCTAAATTTGACCAAAATTTTTTAGGAAGCATCATGACACCTTCCTTCATCTCCCATATTTTCTATAAAATTATAGTTCTACATTTTTCCATCCCATCTCATTTGCATGCTACAATAGTGCATGCTAGAATAGTTTAAGGTTGTCTGATGCAATATTTTACAAACAGAAGCTCTTGGCACTGAACTGACTGCACTAAGACATCGGGATGGCTAGGTAAATATTAGGGAGGTTTCATTTTAGAGGCCAAAGCTTTAGGTGCTTCTGGACTACCTCATCTAGGCATAGTCCCTTAAGATCCCTGAGACCAAAAAATGCTATATCTTCTACATGTGATTTCTCAAACTCTGTGGCACCTAGAGATGGCTCGTTAGATCCAAAACCTCCACATTGGGGCCCTCTACGAAAGACTATTCTAGTTTTTTCAATATCCTTTTGGTGATCTCACTCTCTTATTGTTTACAAACACGTAAAATAGTGTAGTCTAAGTCAGTGTAAGGCTGTCAGATGATATATTTTGCAAACAGTAGCTTGTGGGACCAAATCGTCTGCGTCAACACACCCAGATGGCTTGGTGAACACTAGTGGAGGATTTTTTTTGGTTCCCTGCACCCCCTGTTCTTTTGGGCTACCTCTTCTGGGCGTAGTTCCTTAAGATCCCTGAGACCAAACCATGTTATATTGTCAACAATTGCTTTACCAAACTCTGTGGTGCTTAGAGACGTCTCATTAGATCTATAACCTCCATGTCAAATCCCTCTACAAAAGCCTCTTGTGGTTTCATCCATCTCCATTCAGTTCTCTCGTTGTCCTATTGTTTGCAAATGTGCAAAATAGTGTAGTCTGAGTCAGTATAAGGCTGTGAGACATAATATTTTATAAATGCTAGCTTGTGGTATCAAACCATCTACACCAACAGATCCAGATGGCCTGGCGTATTCTATTGGAGGATTTGTTTTGGTTCCATACGGTCCCTGTGATTTCAGGCTACCTCGTCCTAGTGTAGTCCCTTAAGAGCCCTGAGACCAAAGCACTCTATATCTTCAACAGATGATTTCTCAGATTCCATGACACCTAGAGATATCTCGTTAGATCCAAAACCTCCATGTCAGGGCCTTCTATGAAAGACTCATGTAGTTTTATCCATCTCCATTTGGTTCTCTCATTTTCCTATTGTTTACAAATGCGCGAAATAGTATAGTTCAAGTCAGTGTAAGGTTGTCCAATGCCAATCACATGAATAATATAGGTGGTTCATATAATATAGGTGGTGAAACAAGAATTTAATAAGAAATTTTTACAATATAGGTGGTGAAATGAGAATTTTTGTTTGTTTTTCCTTTCTAATATTTAATTTTTCTTAACTTCAATTAGCTTCAAGAATAATAAATTCTCTACTTTCAGTGCTAACCACGTGAAGGTGGAAGCTTTTTTGGCACCACTTACCTACATAAACATGTTAGTAAGCAATTAAATAGAATTTTAAATCATATATAATTTAAACAAAATCAATAAAATAAATATTCAAATTAAATTCATGAAGAACATACCTTTTCAAATTCAATCCAATGAACCAAAAGGATCAACTCTACTCTTGACAGTAGCAAGAATTGCTTCTTGATCTAATTCATGAACCTTCCATAGATTCTTGTTTAATGGATGACCTCGATATTTGATCAATTTAATATTTTCTGCAAGGACCAAATGTGAATAGTGAAGTATCTTTTGATGTACTTCATAGTCTTCAAGAAACCAAATGTTTTATTTTTTTATAGGATATCATCAAAACCAAGTTCCATTGACTACTAATGACCCAGTGGGATACTCAAGGTCTTCACCATTAGTGACTATGGAAGTTTATTTTTTTCCCCTCTACATAACGAGACAAGAAGTAGTATGTTCCCTCTTCGTTAAATTCCATCAAAATAAATGAAAAAACGTGCCCTACATCACAAAGTAAAACTGAAGTCAAATTTAAAATACATTAAGAGTTGACCATTTAATAATTTATAAATCTAAAACATGGCATGTACATATATGTATGTACCTTGTTGCACTAAATCAAAGACTTGGTCAAAGTCAGGTGATGTTGTCATTTGATATGAAGACCCTACAAGTTGTAATGCTCGTGGAATTTGATGTGTGTCGAGTGGAATTAGAGGTCCACAAGTCTATTAATCTACCCACTACTATGACTCAATCCATTCCATGCAAAATCAATGCATGATATATAAAAACATGACATGCACCTAGTCTAAATAGTCCAAGCATTTTCATCTGAACTACGGAATGAGTGAATATCACTTGATCCTGCAACTGTCATACATTATTCAAAGTTTTTCAGATGTTGTTCCTTTATAAACCAAAAATATCTATGAACCATTGATCTCTCTTGAGATTCATGGCCCATATTATTGACACACCAATCAACAATATTTTTTACATCTGTAAATTTAGCACCATCCTTGAAATTTAACTCTTCTCTTGCAAGTGTTATTTTCACACATCTACACCATCATGCTCTCCTTTTCCATGCCTTGCCTTAGTAAAACTCTAGATATGTTGTACATTTGTTTCTTTGTGCATCTTTCTTAGCCAATAAAACACCTGTGCATTCTTGAATTGTGATGTGCATTTGTCTGACCAAATGTAATGTTGATCAAAACTAATGTTCCTCTTATTCAAGTTTGCATAAAACACCTAGAAACACCCTTGTACATATTTTGTAGAATGTGTCCGATCATCATTGATGTAGAAATGATACTCTCTTAATATTTTTTGATCTTGCTCAGTTCTTTTTGGAGAGTTTATGATTGCTATATGCACAAAAATAACAACTTACATTGAGTTATAATATTGAGACCGAACCTCCATTTGTGGCTACAATGTGTAATTCTCTATGAATTTAACTAATGAAACAATAGTACCAAGTGAGAATGTGTCCTTTCTTAACTTGAATTTTTCATCCAACCATCGAGTGCTATGTGTGTGCCTTGCATACTCAAACAATTTTTTCTCTAAATTTGACCAGATATTCTAATACAAGTAATTGTTTTGTAACAAGCTCACACCTCTTAGATTATTTTCCATCTTTTGATTGATATGCCACCAATTTCTATTTGTTGAAACCAGCTAATTATTTTCCTATTGAATTTGTACTCTCCTCATGGATACAAATTTTTAGATTTGGCAAGCCACCACATACATTGCACGTTCCATCCAAACATGTTTTGTTATAAAAAAATTGTCTAGTTGATTTTTCACAAAATATTGTCAGAATAAATTCCCTTGAATATTTTGGTGGGACATTTAATCCAAACTCCTACAACATGATGTTAGTATGCAAAACACGATGTATTTGACAAAAAACATCATAATGCACTGAAATTCAACAAGATGCCTACAACAATAAGTGGTACGTGAGTGATTGATTTTCACATAAAAGGGTTTACTCATTTTAAAGAATCTTTGGCTAATGTTAATATTTGGATTTTCATTCTTGAAATTAGATAACAATTGTGTTTGAGTCATATCTAAGAATTTTTTTGCACACGATTCATGATTACGATAACCTATTCTTCTTTTTATTGTATCTCTTCTATTCGGTGACACCCTTGTGTTCTCATTTCAAAATTTTATGATTAATTATTTTTGAATATCAGATGTAATCTTGTTTCTCTGTGGAAGTCTGCTAGAGAAATCTCAATAGTCAGTGTTATTGAATGAATCAAGACGTTTATGTCTCTTTATTGCTTTCATTAGTTTTTTTCTATTTATTTTCAAAGCACTGCTTGTTTTTATAATCAAGCATTTATTAACTATTTTATCACTTACTATACAATTATTAAGTGCACGTTGTGTAGCATTACTATCTTTGGTGCATATTTTTCCACCTACAGTTTGGTATGCTTTATGTATGTTTTCAACAATTGACACATTTTTTTTAGAAACATTAGATGTTCTTAACCCTAGGGTATTCATTATAGGTCTCATCTTAATTAATTTCATCAATGTAACAAATAATTGACATCTTTGTGTGTCATTTAAATTCTCAAAGTAATTATCCCAAATTCCACTAGTTTTTCTTCTAGCATTACTTTTAGGCATTTTGTTAGGCATTGATTTTATAATGTTTTTATCAATTTCAATTAAGTGAATTAGTTTTCTTCACAAAATGGAAGGAGGTGTTCTTAGAGGTGAAGATTCGTTTACAAGGTTACTTTCATCATTAAGTGTTTTCATACAAATTTTGGGGTTAACATTTAGATTCTCAAGTAAGGGTTCAACAATTGGATTCATATCAATTTCTCCATCCATACCAACATTATCATTCAATTCAATATCATTATTCATTGCAAAATAATTATTCATTACAAAATCATTATTTTCTAAATTTTCTTTATGTATTTCATCCTCATTTTCTAATGCATTAGCTACATTTGATTTAACAGATGTACCTTGCCCTACATGAAGTATTTACAGTCTCTTCAATTTCTTTATTCTCATCTCTTCCAATTGTTATGGTGTCTTTCTCTTGACTTTCTTCTTGTCCTTAGCTCAACTTTTATTGCCCATGATTATAAAAAATCAACTAGTGGGGTATGGGACCAAATGAGCCACTAAAAAATTGTGCAAGAATGTACAAAATTTGAAGACCAAACAGAATGTATGCAGAAATCCCGTGAAAGAGATGAAAGGGACGTTGGGGGACCACAATATATAAACAAAGCATAACACCTACACGTTATGATTTTTCCCTTTTCCAACACATGCCTCAAGGCTTGGGATCCAATTTGGATCCCCAAGCCTAAGGCATAGACCTGCCCAAACACAACAAACCATGTGTTTTTACAGAAAAATGAAAAAATCTAACTTCCGCCATGATAAATCAACATCAAATGATCAATTCGTTTTTAAAAAATTATACCACAACGTAAAGCAGAGTTTATTCTTTGTATAATATTATTTTTATAACAAATACAAGGTTTCCATATTATTTATTTTCCAACTATGCCTTTTTATAGCTATTTTTTGAAGTTTAAACATGTCTATCTTTTGTCATGTATCTTTTTTTTGACTCATCGGAATTGAATAAAATTTTTTAGGCACAAACTAGGTGTAATTCTATACATATTAAAAATAATAATTTTTGATATTTTTTGAGGTAGTTAGGGGGGCACAGTCGGAGCTCTTTTTTTTCAAAACATAAAATTTCTATACTAGAAAAATCATAAAAAAATACTTGCTAAAAAAATCTAAAAAAAATTCTAACACAAACTAGATGCTCCTAGCTATATTTCTACCAAAGGGTTTTTAAAAATACTAAATGGTGCTCAAAAAATGGTGGGGATTATTAAAGTCACTCTATTATGTTTTTTAACAAAAACAGGAACACCTGTTGGTATTTTAGTTATTTAACCTACTTAAACTTATCCGTTTTCAATAAACTTTAGTAGCTTAGTAACTAGACTCAAAATTATACAATTCATATTTCTACAACATCTTCCAATTTTGAGTGTAACTATTTCAAAAAACTTGTACAATTGAAGTTTTTTATTTTTTAGAAAAATGCATCCACTTAAGACCCCCTTTTTACCCCCCAACTTGGTGTACTTACTCCCCCCCTCCCCCCCAACACACACACACACACACACACACACACACACACACACACACACACACACACACACACGTGTGTGTGTGTGTGTGTGTGTGTGTGTGTGTGTGTGTTTGAATCAGCCAAGCCCCAAATGGGTGCACATGAAAGGTAAATGGCCACATGGCCAAGCCCATGTGGGTTGTGCAAAGGTACCATTAGGGGGAGCATTGTGGCACTAAGCCACAACCATGGTAGTTAAGTGTTGGGTGTTGGGGTGTTAATATCAAACGGGGCCACTAGTTAGGTGGTCCACCACTTCATCTCTTATTTAAAAGTTTATTTTTAAACTTTGTTAAATTTTTTGGGTCCCCATTCCACATTAGGTGGAAGTTTCAATTAAATCTTATGATTTAATTTCTTTAGAGTGAAACTGTGCAAGTGAGTGTAACCAAATAACCCACCCTATTTAAAAGGGTGATCTCTCCCGAGAGATGATAGTGTGAAAAAGATTTTATATTCTTTGAATAATATTGTGCAAGTGATTGTGATACCAAAGGAGGAAGTGGAAGTGATGGGTGAAAATTTTGCATCTAAAAAATTATTGATTAAAGGATAGTGCTTTTGTGTGGTTTATAACCTTTATGGTTTTCCCCACGTAAAACATGTTGTGTGATATTTAAATTTTATGAATTAAATTTTTCATTCTAAATTTAATTTATTTTATTTATGCGCATATCTAAACTATAATCATGTACATGACAAATAAGACTTGGATATTTAATATAATTGAATTTTAATTATTTATTTGTATTCCTCAATTTATGACATCAGGCAGCCATGACATAACCATGTCCATGGGTACTGTAATGGACAAGGGGATTAGGATGGCCAAATGTTTGTGTGTGTGTGTGTGTATGTATGTATATACATACATATACATAAATGTGTGTGTGTGTGTGTGTGTGTGTGTGTGTGTGTGTGTATATATATATATATATATATATATATATATATATATATATATATATATATATATATATGTATATGTATGTATGTATGTATGTATACACACACACACACACACACACACACATATATTGTGTGTGTGTGTTATATACATACATACATATATGAAACCATGATACACACACACATACATATATATATGTATGTATGTATATGTATATGCATATATACACACACACACACACATCATGGTTTCATATCAAAATTTATTTTTTTAGTTTTTCTTTTGTTTTAACAACCAGTTTACTATAGATTTATAGGATAAGATCAAAAATTTACATTTAGAGAACTATATATTTATAAACATTACACAAATGAATAAATATATGTACACACACATGTGTGTGTACATATTTTTATATAAGGATTCTCATGTTCATTTATTCTTGGTAAATTTATTAACGGGTTTAGCTATAATTCAACAAGATTTTATAACCAAAAACATAAATAAAAAAATCTGTTATTAGAGATTGAAAAACATATAAATAACTTAAGAAATTTATTTTTATAGGTTGAGAAACATAGAAATAAGTTAAAATAAATCTATTTTAAGAGATTGGAAAACAAAAACATAACTTAAACAATCTGTTTTTAGAGATTTAAAAACATATAAATAAATTAAGCATTTTTTTTCTTTAATTTCTTCTTGAGAAAGAGAAGTAAACAACAAAGTTCCATATTTAATAAAATAAAGAAACTTGCAAATTTTAATTTTATGAAATAACATATCCATTTAATTCTTCCTATCCTATTATTTCTATTTCATTTTTAAAAGGAAACTAGAGGAGTTTAATGAATAATTGTTGGTTGGATATTTTGTCAAAGAAAAAATATGAGGTTCAACCACAACATGCGGGACAAAGTACCTCCTCAAATAAATGGAAGGCACCCTATTTATGACTAATATGATTAAATCCAAAGACTATTTACAATATCTATACTAATCTGACCATTGGGGTCTGGATCTCATCCCAGTATATTCGTTATGTTAGAAAGGAAGGCTTGTAAAGAGAGAAGAAGGAGAAATACATGAGGAATTTCAGAAGAATAAGAAGAGAATAAGAAGGAACGTGCTTTCACTTAAGTAGAATACAGATCAAAAGATACTCACATGTAAATAAATAGTAATAAATCGTTGCAGATTTAGTAAAATAGATATGAAATAAAATAACCATTTAGTGCATTGAAATTAAGAACAATACCTCAAATGAAAAAGATTCATCCAAGACACAAAGTTTGTAAAATAAATATTTTAAATTATTCAATGGTAAAAATGAAAACACAAAGTTTTTCTATGTCTCCAAATTCAAGATATATTTAATAAAAAGAATCTCCAACCACACTTTCAAGCGTGCCCAAGCACTTTCATTTATAACTTTCTAAATAAGAGAGATAGAGAGAAGAGTGAACAAAGAGAGAAAGATATCAGATTTGATCTTGCCATTAATGAAAATATCTATTTTTCCCTACAAGAAAAATTTCTAGCCTCCACTACCATCAATCATGCATTTAACCTCTAAAAAAAATGGGAAACCTATCAAGACCATTCCCCCACGCTATATTGCTTGTAGGAGAAGGAAATAGCCCCATACTTCATCAATTTGGGTAGTTGAGCTATCTGTAATTTTTCATTAATACCTAATATGTGTTCCCTAATTTTTATATCATCAAAATACATCAATATCTTAAAAAAATTATGTCAAATTGAAGGGCTATAGGACACATTTCTAATGAGACCATTTTTTTGTGATTTGGAGATCTAGAGCGAAAGATATGGCCATTTAAATATTTACATCCTGTGATGCACAAGAATGTGACACATGGTAGCATTTGATTACCTTCAGAGGTGGCCTTCACCAACATGTTACATCATTTTTCTTTTCCATGTGTTGGTCTCCCATTGCATCATGATATCGGGCTCTTGTTATTTGCTTGTCTCTCCTTTCGAGTTTTGTGGCTTTATAAAATTGGGCCAATAAAACAACACCATGTTTCTTAACAGTGTCAAACTACCCTTTTCTCTAGTCTGTCCCTTTAGATATGTGATCCAATAGATTATTTCCACACTCCTCACAAATTCAAACTTCCTTTTGCTTGAACTGACCACTACAAAACATGAGCCAATGAGAAGGCTTCATGTTTCTTAAAAATTCACCCTTTAATATTCCTTTGACTAACCATTGCAAAGTGTGATCCAATGAGAAATCTCCATGACCTTCACGATGTCAATCATTTTGATTTCCCCTCTGACACCTAAAAAAAACTATCCAATGAGATCATTACACACACCTCTTCATTGTCAGAAATTTGATTCACCTCCTCTAACTGTCACGAAGAATTTACCAATGAGGAAGCTCCATGCCCCTCAAGTTGTCAGTATTTTCTTTAGCTCTTGACTAAAAATTTTGAAGCACAAGACAATAGGAAAAATCTAAACTCTTTGTATTATTAGTGTGTCATAATTTCCTGTAACCTTCGCAATGTCAGACTGTGAAAGGTTAGCCAATGAAAAGGTTTCACAAGGATTCATGTCACAACCTTTAAGTTTCTCAGAATTAAAAACTTTTAGCTTAAAAAATGTTTCCACATAGCCCTATTAAATTTTCTAACTTTTCCCAGACTAGAATCCTGTATGAAACCAATTTATTCCATGGACTTGAGTTCCATGGAATGCATATAATTGAGGAAGTTCCAGAATTATGACTCATGTCCCCACCTTGGACCATTGAAACTGTGTCATGTATCCTCCTCTGATTCATTACTGACCTACTCCATTTTCTTTGTGTCACATATTTTACCTTTCTTTCACAATAATCTATGGCACTCCCTTTGTATTGCATTTTTAACCTACTTCTCGTGGGTTTAATTAAAACCCACATAAGTACCAAACTGATGCTCCTCTATTTTGTGGGTTAGGAGAACCCACAAAATACTAAGTTCCTACACTTTGCAGATGAATAACTTAGTCTCCTGTGGCTTTCTTAGAGCAAAATTACTAATTCCATTTGATGATTTATCTAAATTGCAAGGGGTGTGAATTTGGGATAACATTGACCCTAAAAGCTAACTCAGAAAGCACGTAAGGAATTTTAAAAGAAATTCATGGATGAAGAATTGATTATAAACAGGTTCTTCATGACAATTTTGATTGGTTATTCCATTTTATCGATAAACACAAAAATGGGATAAAAATAATTTGACAAAAATATACATTTAATTTCTAAGGTGAATACGCACTTTTATATTTTAAATATGTAACTCAAAAACCAAAGAACCCATATCCTTCAATAAGGAATTTAAACATTCTTTCAAATTTAACAAAAACTACAATTTAAAATAATCCTTTCTAAAATTCATCAATAACCACATGAGGGAAAATTTAGACTTAAAATGCAAGTACATTAGCCTTCAACAAAGTGGAGACAACATGTGTAAAACTTTATAATATATCCAACTTCAAAAACTTCGTTCTCTAAGTTTCCAACTTCATTCCAGTTCCAAATCCATCAACAAAGCTTCCAAAAAGGCCATAAGAGATAGCTTGGTTTCCCACCCAAACAATTATCATCATTGTATGCATCAAAAAGGAAAATTATAACATGCTATCCTCCCTCCAATTACATGTGAGAGAGGAAAGACATGTCTCTAACCAATAAAAAGGATCATGAAGAACAAACAAGAATACAATGCTTTCAATTACACAACATAGCCAAAAAACCAAAGAGTTTCCAAAATACTTGAGAAGCCCCATTCTTCTACTAATGGTGAAGCGGGGATGAAGATATCCCAAGTTTTTCAAATCATAATAACCAAGAATATGAAAAAGCCTCCAAATATCTTTATCTCTCCATGCCCTTCTTCACAAGGGTTTATAGATCATTTAGGCCTCCTTAGGTAAGGATCTGAGATGATTTCCAAATCAAATGGAAATCATTTCCTACAACACAAAAAATGTAAGGGGTAAGTAATGAAACCATCAAGCTTGTCCATCAAGATATGAGGGTGAAGATGAAAGGGATTCCTCCCTCTTCCAAACACATTCTCAAATCCACTCCCCTCAAGGGTTAATAGATAAAAACACAAGAAAACACAAGTACATTAGTTTTAAAACATAAAAAATTTCACCATGAAAGTAAGACAATTCCATTATCAAAATAATAAGTAAATAGGAATAAAATCCTACCTCAAAAATCAATAACACAATCCAAATCCATGCTTTTCCACAATGCCTTTTTATTTCTCCAAATCTCCCAAAGAAACACTAACCAAAAAATGACCAAAAATAAGCCCAATCCATTCAACATGAGGGATCATATAGAAGAGATACAAAAATAAACAAAAATAGGAGGGTGACAAGTGTTACCATCCACCTAAGATTCAACTAAACAAACTTTCCAAAAATTACACCATAATTTCAAAAAAAAGAAAAGAAAAATAAATAATCCAAAGCAATCATGAAAATATCCTTATCTAAAAACAATCCCCAAAACTTAAAGGTGGTTAAAAGAGAGAAAAAGAGGTAAATGAGTTTAATTTTCCTTAAAAAAGAGTCCACCCATCCATAGGTATTATTGTTCAAAATAACTCTCCTAGTTATTTTGACAACTTACATCCCCATTATGGATTTGATGATCAATTGTTGCAGGTTGTGTGCACTTTGGTTGTTCCCTTGGAACATTTTTCTTAGTTACAGTGTGCCCCATGCCCCTTCTCCATTCCTCTCTCTCCTTCTGTCATTCCTTTCTACATTCTTCCACTCTCACCTTCCTTCTAAGAATTTGCACATTCCCCATATGCACCCCTAACTTGTTCTCTAGATTATCAAAGTCCCTTGCATGATTCTTCTACATTCTCCCCTGCGTGTATCTTGTCTTTTAATTTTGTGCACTGCGCACTTCCTTTTCTTACTCTGCATGCCCTTGCACACTTGTATAATTTTTCAGAAATGCACTCTCTTTCTCCCACTCCTATGCGTACCTCTCTTGTATGTATGTCTTCTACATTTTCATGCCTCCTTCTTTCATGCATGCCTCATGCATTCTTCCACGCTGAGTCACTATACCACATCATAGCCTTTCAGAATTGAGTGTGCAACATGAAACCTATCAAAGTAAAACCATTGGGTGATGAAACCTTGCAATGAACCACTACATGAAAAATAGAATAAATGAAAAAACAAATGAACAGTTGTCTGACCCTTCAGCCAACCAGTTCATGCCATGTGTCATTGTGTGTCCTGTCTATACTGTAACCTTTAGATCATCATAAATTTTGTTGTAGATCTCATATTTGGGAACTTTTGGTCTTGTTGGAAATCAACTGACGTGGGCTACATGATGGACCATTCAAATTAGATTTTGGTGGGATTTTGTGGGTGATAAATTGGGAAATGTATTCCAGATATCAATGAATAGGTCTAGTCAACCCAACCATCCACATTTGATCCGATTTTCCATCCTTCCTTCTCCCACAAGAAAAAAAACATGGGGAGACGCATCTAATAACATTGTAGATGGATTTTTAGGCATTTATTGGGTCAAATCATATAGGTGTATCCCATTTGGTGGCCAAAAATATTTTAAAATCTAACTAGTAAATAAATATATAAAAATACTATAAAAAATTTAAAAAATCAAGTAAATTTTGGTTTCCATGCACCTTGGTATTTATAACCTCTAAAAAATACATGTTTTGTCATTTTATATGTTTTTGGTCATGTTTTGGTTGTCGGCCATATTTTTTGAAAGTACAAAAAATACAAAAAGGGGGACAAGGTCAGATTATTTTACCTTATTGCTTGTTTTTGGAGGTTGAACTTTCAAATCCAAGTTTCCCTCTTCTTTCTCCTCCTCTTCTCTCCTCCACCTATAAATTTAAGATCATTACTCATTGTAAAATGTTGGACCCCTTTAGTTTTCTAAGTTCTCTACTCCTTATCATTTTGAGTTGCAATCCTTTAGATCTAATTTTTATATGTTGATATCATCCTCATCCACCATTGTAATCAACTATGAATTTTTTGGAAGTAATAGAAGCTTTGGCTTGCGGCTATTCTCTGCCTTGGATTGTTTATATTACATCTCCTTACCTCTCTTTTACATTGTCTATTTGTTGTGCTCTCTCAAGTCCCTTACAGGTTCCTTTTCTACTTTTGCCTCATGAAAACAAGTGTGCATTTGTGTTTCAGGATGTGATATGTGTGTTTATCATCCCTGTGTGCATTCTCCTTCATTTTGGCTTAAATCTAACTGTGTTAATCCCCCTCTATCTAGTGATATCACCTCATGTAGCTTAGTTTTCCCTTTTCCATGCATCTCCTCCTAACCCTGGTTCCTTGGAATCTTGGAATAGTGATAGGTAGAGATATTTACCTTTATAGGAGTAGTTCTATAAGTAGATATAGGTAGAGGAAACAACCTTCTCCAGATTTCTATCACAAGTGCGCAAGGTTCCATAACTTGGAGACAATCCCATATTACATAAAAAACTAGTTCATCCTAATTTGGGATAGGTGCAATTTTGAGCTCCAACATTTTTTAGCACACCTAGTGGGATAAGGTATTAAAATATTAAATTTCATCATTGCTAAGTTTTAGTGTGTGACTTAATGATTTATAGCCTTTGGAGTCTTGTTTCAACACATCTGGAGACTCCCAAATCTAAGATCTACTATTTTTAGTAGTCTGTGAGCCTTTTCATGAGAAGGATACATAATAGATAAAACAAAACAGCTGAAGAGTCATTTGAGTACATCTATCGTTCTCCAAGAATTAAAAAAGAGAAAATAAACTACGTGCACATCTCCATATCCAGCGTTCCGTGTAATTTTAAAACCACCTCATGGCAAGCCTTCCTTAAAGCTTGGTAGATACCTCAAGCCTATCATCATGGAAACACCACAAGTAAATCAAGTATTTTTCAATTTTACTAGTAACATTCCTTTTACACTCAATGCTTAGAATCATATTCTAGCATCTACACTTAAATTACCAATGTCTCTGTCATCCACTAAATTATTGAACAAGATGTGGGTGTTATACTATTAACCTCTTCATTCAAAGGGGGATCTTTATAATGGTTCAGGATCCTGACAATAGGGTCAATTCAAAATTGGAATCAACTAGGGGCAGCCCTTTGTAATCAATTTGGAGAAAATGAAGATAATTTCTCCTTGCTAGAACAATTTACTACTATGAAGAGGGATTCCAATGAGCTCATGACAGACTTTAATTTCATATTCTAGAAAACATAGGAGAGGATTCCGGCCCTAGTAAAACCAACTCCAGAAGGTTCTTTCCCTTACTTTTAAGGGCTTTAAATTTTGATATTGTTGTAATGATCTAATCCATGGGGAGAGAAACACTTCTTGGGACCTATGCATTAGCTCTTAGGGCTGAGAACTATCTAATTCAAGTAGAAAAGCATCTCATAGGCTGCTCATGCCCTTGTTTCTATAAATACCTCAAGTTCCCCAACCTTCTATTTCCCCTATTCTTGAGCAGAGAAATCAAGCAACTGTCTCCACATCTTATTCCCCCACACAGAAGGAGTATGAAGAAATGAAGGCCTTGATTAGAAACTTCTCCAATAAGGTCATATC
Organism: Taxus chinensis; assembly: GCA_019776745.2. Lineage (NCBI taxonomy): Eukaryota > Viridiplantae > Streptophyta > Pinopsida > Cupressales > Taxaceae > Taxus > Taxus chinensis. Next base: position 508,847,961 of record CM034146.1, on the reverse strand, counting down.
TTTAGAAAAACAATAGGCACAAGCCTTAAAAATAATTATAATCAAGGGTATAATTAATTCCATCAAACCTATATAAATCAATTTCCAAATCAGAGATATGTGTAGAATTAACAAAATGAAAAATGATAGGCTAATGCACACCTTTGTTTGCAAACAATTCCTCCTACACATCCTCTTCCAATGCCTAGTTTAAATCAAGTTCTTTTTCTAGTTCAGAATAACATAGATAAAGAGTCAGAATGGTGATTTCTATGTAACATGCCTCATATAAATTATATTTGTGCCAATTCCTTGCATGCATAGGATTACATGATTCAAGTTTCTTCAAACTGTGATCCATCCACTAATGCATGTGATGAAAATCAAGAAGTGCCAAAGGTTATTCCTGAGGATAATCTTATGTTATTTGGTTCTGAAGAATTATGTGTAATGAACCAAGCTATGGATAGTAAAAAAGGGTAGCACATACATGTTGCTGATACTACTATACACAAGACGAGAATGATGGATTCTAGCATGTAGCCTTTAACTTCTGCTAGTAAGAGTGGTCACCAAAAACAAAAGGATACAAATGTAAATCAGACCAATAATTTTGGTAAACAAATTACTACATGTGAGGTTCCACGCAATGCTCTAACTAAAATTATGTGTACCCCTCCTTTGGTAGTTCAAGCCTCTACATAGCCCAAAGCTTCTATTTCCATGCTTAAACACTCAAGAAAAGAGAATGTGGTTCCTCAAATGTACAAGTTAATGGACCTTCCATTCAATGTTGTGGATAAGATAAAGAAGAAAAATGTAAATGTCATAATTTGGGATGCCCTGACCATTCCATCTTAGTGCAAACTATTTCATGAAGCTTTGGTGTAACTCCAACGTACTGATCTAGTTATCCAAAGACCTCAAGCTTCTGTCAACATCCCTCAAGTGGAGGAGAAGTAAGTAAGAATTTTTTTCAAAACCCCTCCATTCTATATGTCTTTGATAGTGGGAAAACATATTTTCATAATTGTATGATTGATTCAGTGGCTAGTACTTGTGTTATGCCAAAGAAGATTATTGATGTTTTAGGTCTTAAGTACACCTCAATGTCTAAAGGAGTCTTGTAAGTTGATGTCTTAACTATCACTACTCTAGGAGTCATTAAGAATCTTGAGTTAAACCTCCATGTATGTCCAAACATAACTATAACTCAAGACATGTCAATCATTGACCTACCTCTTTTGTTTTCCCTTTTCCTATTAATATATTTTAGTGCCAAATTGGGTGGCTACTTGTCTTCTGATTGGTCTCATATGTTACTAAGAACAAGGTATGGCACCCAATTTACCATACAAGCTGAGCCCATATTTTCATATCATGTTGATTCATATGAGCCATCACCTCTCTAAGCCAATTTCCTAATTCAAGAAGGTCAAGAAATAGTTCCGATTTTACATGAGCATCCTATTTCCCCTCATATACCTAATTTATTTCTAGATGAATGGGAAGATAGGTGCCATAAATTTTATCCTTATGATGAATCTCTTGAAGCTTTTGAAACTAGCCTTGGTATATATTATATCCTTGAGGAATAAGTTGTGCTTCCACACACACTGAAACAAAATGAAGAAAATTTTGGTCTGTGGAAATTATACTTTGATGGCTCTAGAAGTAGAAATGGCATAGGAACATGTGTTGTTCTCATTTCTCCCAAGGGTGAGAAATTATTATTTACACACAAACTATAGTTTGCATGCTTCAACAAAATATCAAAATATGAAGTGTTGGTGCACAGTCTTCTTATTTTTGAAAAGAGAAAGATCAAGGTGCTACATATTTTTCAAGACACTGAGTTGGTTATCCACTAGGTCACAAAAAAGTACCCAGAAAAGAATAAGCTCCACAAATATAATAAACACATAGTTTGGGACCTCTTATAGGGTTTTGATGCTATAAATATGTAGGTGGTGCTAAGAAAGATGAACAAAGAAGAAGATGAAATGACCATGCTTGGGTCACAGTTCTCACCCACTAAGGATTTCATAATAGGAAACACACAACACATCAAGATGGTGATAAGGCCATCTATTCTAGATAATTAAACTAGATGGAAAGTTTTTGACAATGATGCAAAAATTATCTAGTTAATTCAGAATAAATTTGGGTCCTCTTCAATCATGTAAGATGACCTCCATGATAGCTGAGGTGACCAAGTGATCTAGATAAAGAAAAACAAGTTGCTTAAAGGGCTAGTCACCTTAGAGAAATTTTTTAGTATCAATGATGTGTTTAAGGTTGGAGAAATTAATATGTGTGCAGTCCAAGAAGACTACACTCTAGTCACTATTGCATATGGAAAAGAGTTTCTTCTTGTAAAATATTGCGTTCATGATGAAAATTAGGCCTTCATGTCTCTCTGTTAAAAATACAATGATATCTTCTCATGGGAGTATGAATACCCAGAGGATTTTATCTAAGTATTTCTCAAAATTCCATTGACCTTGATCCTAATATCAATCCCATCCTAAAAAATAAGATTTCTATCAACCGAAAGATAGAGCCCTTCATGAGGAAAGAGTTGTCTAAAATCATTGAGGAGAAGATAATATTTCCCATCAAGTACTCTACTTAGATCGTGAATCTTGTTCCAGTGTGTAAGAAGAATGGTGAAATCAGACTCTATGTCTATTTTAGAGATTTGAAAAAGGCATCTTTGAAAGATCATTTTCCTTTTCCTTCTATGGAGTAGATTATATAGACAATGGCTCGCATGCAGAGATTTTCCATGTTGAATGGGTATTCTGGTTTCAATCAGATTATGGTTAAGGAAAAGGATCAGTTGAAAACAACATTTACAACCAAATGGGGGACATATGCATATTAGAATATGCCCTTCAATCTATCAAATATAGGCACAACATTCCAGCAAGCCATGGACATTGCATTTAAAGGATATATTAATGATTTAATCCTAGTATACTTGGATTACATAATTGTTCTCTTAAAGCAAACTATGATCATATGGTGCATTTGGAGAAAGTATTTACGATATGTAGAGAATTCAGGGTGTCTCTTAACCCCAAGAAGTGTAACTTTAATATTACAACAGGAAAACTTTTGGGCCATGTGGTCTCAAAGGATGACATTTCCATTGATCTTGAGTGTGTTTCTACCATCCTCGCCCTCTCTCTGATAGCACAAAAGAAATATTTGTAGTCATTCCTAAGGAAAAATAATTTTTTTTAGGAGATTCATTCCTAACTTTGAAAGACTAGTAAGGCATGTTACCCTCATGCTCAAGAAGGACCTAATATTTAAGTGGACAACAAAAGGAAAAAATATATTCAAAAAAATCAAGAAATAAATTACTTACGCACCAACACTCATCAATAAAAATTATTCTAAGGATTCCATCCTTTATGTTTACATGGCTGATGCTAGTTTTTCTACTGTCTTGACACAAGAAAATGAACAAGGACTGGAGTAGTCAATGGATTTCTTTAGTCAAACAATGAAAGATTATGAATTGAAATATAGTCACATGGAGAAACAAGTATTCTCCATCATGTGCATGCTAAATAAGTTGAAAATTATGCTTGCCACAAATCATATCAAGGTGTTATTTTTACACTTAGGTGTAAGGGACTTCATCATAGGAGCATAAATCAATGAGAAAAGACCAATATGGGTGACCAAATCATGGAGTATGATGTGACTATAAAATCCACTAAGTTGATAAGAGGTAACACACTCTGTAAACATATTACAGAGGACATGAAGAATGAACCTGAAACTTCATTGTTTCTAGATGAAGAGATCCCATGCACTGAGCCTAAATAGAATGATGATCCAATCACGCACACTTGGATGAAGGACCTGATTACATTCCTTTCCATTGGCACATTCCCTCCTTGTTTGATAAAATCATAGAGAATACATCTAAGTTTTTAGTCCATTCCATATGCACTCATTGATGTCCTTCTCTTCAAAATAAACATTAATGGTATGCTGCTAAGATGTATTGATGGTGCAAGTTGAAAGAGTATTAGAATAATTTCATGATGGATTCTCTGGTGGACACTTCTCTGCTAAAAATAAAATGATGAAGACCATTAAGGCAAGATTCTTTTAGCCTACCATGTTCACGAATGTGCACAAGTGGGTCATGAAATGAAAAGAGTGTCCTTATTTGTAGGAAAGAATAAATTGGCATTTCTTCCCCTCCAACCAATCCAAGAAAATCAACCTTTTGTGAAATAGGATGTTGAATTCATTAACACGATCAATCATCCTTCGAGCACTAGCCACAAATGGGTCCTGACAGCTATGGAATACTTCACTAGATAGATAGAAGTTGTCGTGCTTAAAGAATCAACCGAGTCACTCATCCTTGAATTTATTGAAAATATTGTAACAAGGTTTAGCATTCCTTATACCATTATTTTTTATAATGAAAAATCCTTCCTTGGTACTAAAATTTCTGATTTATCACCAAGTCTTGGAATCTACTTGAATACTTCTTCTAACTATTACCCCCATGGTAATTTCTTAGTTGAATCTACCAACAAAAACCTAATAAGAATCATGAAATGAACAATGAACATCAACAAGAGGTAGTGGCACACAAATGTCTCACGTGCACTCTGGGAAGAAAAAATCATGATGAAGAAGGCAATAGACACTTCACCTTACAATTTGGTCTATAGAAAGGAAGAAATACTTCATTTGTCTCTTGAGTTGCCTTTATTGGAGCTTGCCCAACAACTAGAGTTTGAGGGTGTAGACTAGAGATAAATAAAAATGACACAAATGATTGAACTTAAAGGATTAATAAACTCTTTCATTATCAAGCTAGAATAACAAAAAATAAAAAAGAAATGGTTTGACAGAAAGGCTAGACCTCAAGCTTTCGAAGTTGGTGATTTAGTCTTAAAATGGGATGGTGATAAAGCCAAACCTGGGTGCCATTCATAGTTTGATGCAGTTTGGAGTGGTCTTTACACTATCAGTTCTTGTAAGGAGGATAAATATTTTGAGTTGTCTCACCTTGATGGCCATGCGGTACCAATCTTAGTTAATGAGATTTATCTCAAGAACTTCCATTAGGTCTTCTACATCATTATATATATTAGAGTAATTTTAATTCCTCCAAGTGTGCTACGTGAACATTGTTCTATTTGTACATAGTTATTTTTTCTTTTGTGCTCCTTGCACATGCTCTTTTGTTACTTTCAAGATTTTAGTTCATTTCAAGGGTCTTCCAAAAGTTTTTAGCAATTTTGAGATCAGCTTAATATAGAGTTTAGATAATGCCTCAAATGATTTCAGGGGTAGTTCTTAAATGATAGATCATAAATTTCATTCCAGATAGACTCCATGCCCAATGGAAATGGATGATTCTAAGGTTATTGATAGCCTTCATCTAGTAGGTAGATGGCCCCAAAATTTTCCAAATTGTTGTCTAAAATAACTCTTCTAGTTATTTTAACAACTTACATCCCCATTCTGGCTTTGATGATAAATTATTTCAAGTTTCGTGCACTCTGGTTGTTCTGCTGGCACATTTGTCTTAGGTGGACTTATTCTTCCCGCACCTCATGCCCCTTCTACATTCCTCTCTCTCCTTCCATCCTTTCTTTTGGAATTATTCCACACACACCTTCCTTCTGAGAGTTCATGCAATCCCCATATGCACCCCTAGCTTTCCCTCTAAATTGAATAAGTCCCTTATATGATTCTTCTGCATTCTTCCTTGTGTAGATCTTATATTAACATTTTTTACACTAAGAACTTCCTTCCTGGCTTGCTCTGTATGCCCCTTCTTTCTTTCCTCTACACGCTTCTCATTTGAATGTATGTGCCCTGCTTGCATACTTGTATACTTTTTATATATGTACTCTCTTTCTCCCACTCCTGTTCGCACCTCTCTTGCACATTTGTATTCTACATTTTCATGCCTCTTGCTTTCATGCACACCTTATGCATTCTTCCACATTGAGTTATTGTACCATGTCATAGCCAATTATACTTTAGTGTGTAACACGTAACCTAGTAAAGCATGTTAACTAGGTGCAAAATCCTTGGAATGAACCATTACATGAAATGTGGAAGAAACGATTAAAAAAATGAATAGTTGGCTGACTGTTCAACCAACCAGCATGCGCCACATGTCATTTCATGTCCACTCTACACTGTAACATTTATATCATCATAAATTTTTCTTTAGAGATTGTATTTGGGTACTTTTGGTCTTGTTGGAAAGTTGATGACATGGGCTACATGATGGACCATTCAAATCATATTTTGGTGGGATTTGGTGGGTAAGAAATATGGAAATGCATTCCAGTCATTAATGAATAGGTCTAGTTAACCCAACCACCCAAATTTGATCCGATTTTCCCTCCTTCCTTTTCCTACAAGTAAAATAGACATGGAGAGGTGCATCTGAAAACATTATAGGAGGATTTGTTGGTAGTTATTTCTTATTGTTTGTGGTTGAACTTTCAAATCCAAGTTTCCCTCTTCTTTCTCCTCCTCTTCTCTCCTTCTCGTATAAACTTAAGATTAATGATCATTGTAAAAGGTTGGACCCCTTTAGTTTACTAAGAGCTCCGATCCTTAGAATTTTGAGTTATAAGCCTTTAGATCTAGTTTCTATATGTGGATATTATCCTCATTCACCATTGTAATCAACTGTTCATTTTCTGGAAGTAATAGAAGCTTTGTTTTGTGGCTATTATCTACCTTAGCTCATTTCTATTTCATCTCATTCCCTCTCTTTTGCATTGTCTATTTGTTGTGCTCTCTCACGCCCCTTTTAGGTTACTTTATGATTTTACCCCATGAAAATGAGTGTGTGATTGTGTTTTAGGCTATTTTACATGTGTCTATCCTCCCTATGCACATTCAACTTCATTTTTTTAATCTAACTATGTTCATACCCATATTTTTGGTGTTATCACCCCTTTTAACTTAGTTCTCACTTTTCCATGAATCTCCTCCTAACCTTGGTCCCTTGGAATCTTATAATAATGATAGGTAGACATATTTCCCTTCGTAGGAGTAGTTCTAGTAGTAGAGATAGGTAGAGGAATCAGCCTTCTCTAGAGGCCTGTCTTAAGCATGCAAGGTCCCACAACTTGGAGACAGTCCCATGTTGCCTCAAAACCCCAGTTCATCTTGATTTAGGATGGGTGCAATTTTGAGCTCCAACAGGTATATAGGCTAGGGGCTCTTTTCAAGGGAAATTTAGCCCTTTGCTTTCTTTTTACTCCTCTAAAATGTCACCTCTTTCTTAAATACAAGTTTGGGGGAGAGATGGAATTTGGGAGGGGTATTTGGGCTAACATATTCCATTATTAGGTTCCCTTAATCCATTTTTAACATAAAAAAACTAATCTATAAACCAATACCACCAAATGGAATGAAGTTATCACTAAACAACTCAATCAATCACTAATAAAAAGGGGTTAAAGTTAATAGATTAGAAAATATATCAAGGGGGTGTGCATAACCATAGAAGTAAATAAATAAGAGTATGCATGCAAAAATAAGTATAGTTCCACATATAAACCAATGTCTAAGCAAGATGAACCAAATACAAAAATAGCCAAGGGGGGAAATTTTTCCCACTAGAGCCTATTGTGATAGTTAGAGATTCCCTTCCCGAGTCCCATGTTATCACATGTCAAGTCCTATCACCTGCACACTTGAGTCAAACATCATACCTCTCCTATACAGATAACTAAATGATATGATATCATACATGCACTATGACGATAATCAAAACAAAGTAAATAGCAAGCTAAACAATTCAATCATACTATGATCATCCATCTAATGTAGAATAAGAGGATATGGTAATGCATCCAAAATGTATCAATAATAAAATCATGAGATCACAATCCAAAATAATCCTGACATCATATTAATACCCATAAAAAATAATCCTTATACATCTACATCACATGCCCCATCAATAACCTGTAAAAATGAGTTAGCATCCTAATGCTAATATAATCCAAAAAATATAACAACATCAACAACAATAATGATAGTAATATGGTATCAAATGTATCCATAAAAATAACACAATGATAGAATGAGTCAAAAAGTCCAAAATGGGATGAGAATTAGATGGGCACTACATCCCCCTCTCATAGGAATTGAATTTCTTCTAGAAATCACTAGAAGAGGTAAGGATATCAAGCCCTCAAAGGTGTCTCATCCTCCCAGGTAGCTATCATCTCATCAATTTTGTCCCATTGAACCCTAACTTGGTGCAAGTATTAACCACGAAGGGTGAACATCTTGTGCTCTAGAATATGTATAGGTTCCAATGTCCATTGTCTTTTATCCCCCACCTGTAAGACAGACCAATCCAAAACATGAGATATTTTAGGTACATACTTCCAAAACATATACACATGGAACCCATTATGGGCATGGAATAGGTGTGGCAGAAGAGATAGATGGTTAGAAACATGACCAATAACCTTAACGATCTTAAAATGATCCAAAAACTAGGGGATATCTTAGAGACATTCCATAATGGATTGGAATCTTGTGTGGATGCACTTTCAAAAGACCTTTTCACCCATTAGGAAGTAATGCACAACCCTCTTTATGTCAGCACATGCCTTCTGGTGTGCATGAACCTACTCTAAATATTGTCTAATGAGGATAAAATCTTAGGTAATACTCTTGAACTCTGCCTCGTATTCAATCATTTAGACCAATTGTATAATATTTGTGATTTTCATAGAGTTTTTTTATTATCCTTGATCACTTCCAATCAATCCCTTGGCCTATGTTTCTTTCATTGGTCCCCTAAATACATCCAAAACTCTATTTCCATATTCTAAGAGGTTTCTAGATTCCCTATAGTTTACCTCTTCTTGTCAAAACTATCTTCCATGAGTCATTATCTGTTTTATCAACTCTTTTGTCAAAGTAAACATTTTCTACCTGATCATCATCGATGAACATCCAAAACCCTTTGTTTTATCATTATCCTTAAAAGAACATCTAAACATCTATTTTTTGGAGTACATGGCTTATAAAATCCTCCAAATCTATTTGAGTATTAATCCATTGTCCCTGGAATGTAATATTATTTGTATTATCAATTATTTTATCAAAATAGGTTTTATTGTCTCATATTAGCGTCAATCCCCGATCTCTGTTAGATCCTATTTTTTCTTATCATTTCTAGCACCAACATATTTATAGCTATTTGAATTTGATCTAACACATTTCTTAAAAGATGGATACTTTATAGATGACTGCTCTAGGTCTGTCACATCATATCACCAACATATACGATCTTCTGATTGTCTAGTAATTGTTTGTGTGGGGAAATATTTGATATCATCCATGAGCTTAGTCTGTGTGCCATTATGTTCACACCCAAGATCAAGGATCGGATTAAGATCATCCATGAAGAAGAAGAATCTAGTAAAGAGTTATGGTATGACCACTTTAAAGACTTTGAACTTACCACCACCCTATATGGAGCCAATTACAAAGTTGAACATGGTATCATTATCTCTCTTGAGTTTTAAATCATTTATTGTCATTATCTATCTTATCATTATCAAAATATCTTAATTGTATCAAATGACTTGACAATCTTCAAGGAATTCTCTTTGGAATCCTGAGATCTTCCTTTTTTGAGTAACTTATTATTATATTTATGTAATATCTCTTTGTTTAGCTATCATTGATTACATTTTTTCTCACTTGGTGAAAGGAGAAACCTTTTATGTTGTATACAGTACATCATATACACATTTCAGTTATCGATGTAGGTATCAGTAAACCCTGATTATTTGATTTTTTGGCATTTTCTACATTTTATAGCACTAACTGAAAACACCTTAAGCACAGAATGAGGAAAAAAAAGAGGAAACAAGCCCCTCACTTTTTCTCCATACTCTAAAGCATTTGGGTCCATTATTTTTCCAAATCATTGATGGAACCACTATTTTTTTCATATTTCAACTCACCATCCTATATTACCAAGAAATTGTTATATCTCTAGTTTGTCATTTTATATGAAAGTTGAATTTACCATTTAACATTGATGATGATGGCACACATATCAAACACAATAAAATTAAAGTAATTAATAATCAGATTGATCATTAACTCAGCATTCTTTTATAATGAGTACTTTGATAACACCCTTAAAAAGGATTTATTCATCCACCATGGAACTCATATTAAAGGAATTAACACCCTTTTTAGAGAACCAATATGCCACCCTATTCCCTTCCCTATAAATATGTTGAAAGATAATTTTATTAAAGGAATATTTTAGGATATTTATGCCTTCAATAAAATATTTTATTGAAACAGAAATATTTTTTTTACTTTGAATACTATTAATAATATTCAAAGAGTCTCATTTCACAATAAGCCTTCTAACAATTATTTCAACAATATATTCAATTCCCCAATAAAATTTATCCATTTCATACACATGGTTCATTTGACATCCAATGTTGTAAAAGTAAGCCATCACTAGATTTCCTTTCTCATATCTGATAATAGCCCCCCATCAACCTTTTTTTGGTTACCTTTGAAAGTTCCATCAAAGTTATGTTTCATCCACCCTTCTTTAGGGGGTGTCTAAATAACATAGTTTCTAGGATTATTCTTGGAGGTATGGTTAGAATCAACACTGAAACCCCAATTAAGAGTGACCTATTCCTCTACATGGAAAAAATATATAAGTTCTTTTCCTTCAAAAGAGAAAATTTTTAAACAACTTGTATAATTTTCTTTGAAACTTTAGATGCTTTTTATTTTTTTACCTTAAAGATTTTATTGTTCCTTTATTTCCATACCTCCCAACAAAAATGAGTGATAGAAAAATATCATAAGTATTTTAATATTTGACTTATAAATGGGCATATCCATTGAATCCATAACTATTAAACATTATTGGGAAAGACACATTATATACCAAATAGGGAGAGAAAAGAGCTTCTAACAACATGTGCATAAGAGCAATCCAAAACGATATGGCTGGTAGATTCATATTCCTTTTCACAACCTACACATCTATTATCCATTTGAAATCCTCTCTTTTTTAAATTTTCAACTGTGAGAATTTTTCCTATAGAAAATGACACCAAAAACATTTATTTTTGGAATATGATTCTTATTCCAATTTTTCTACCATTTAAAATCCACATTGACTCTATTAAAAAACATATCATATAAAAATTTAACACTAAAATATCCATTCTCTTCATTAGACCAAATATTTTTATCCTCCTCACTATGATTTATCACAACATAATCATATAGAATCTCATTTAGGGAGATGATTTATTGACCAAAATTCTTATTTTTTTGGAATTGGGTGAATTGTTGAGGGTGTTGAAAGGACCCAATCCTTGTACATTTTTTATGAGGATTTTTTTTAGAGGATCCCCAAACTTTTTTACAGTGATGGAGACCACCATTAGGAATCAAATTAAAGCAACCATGAAACCAAAATGATGATGTAGTGACCAATAATAGTGACCGTAGAAAGAGAAGCAACAACTAGTGACAACATCGAGTGAAGTGGAAACCAATGAGAAAAGCAACAACTGACGAGAATAACGAGAGAAACAACACCCAATGAAAATACCAAGTAAAGCTGCAACCAATGATATCAATGAGTAAAGTAGTAACCAAATTGATACAGAACCAAAATGCTACCAAATATAACGAGTGAAGAACCAACATGTTGTAACACCAGCGAGTAGAGATGTTGTAACTAGCAGCGAAACCACCTCCGAGGAGGATCATTCCTTAGAGGGATTTGAAATCGGGTGAGAAATCACACAATCATGTGACTTGACTACACCACTCCCACCCCATTGGAAACTAAAATTATTATTTTCAATGGAGATAATATTCTAACATTTAAACAAATTATCTTCCTCTAAGTAATTTTTGAAAAGAATTCCATATTTGTCTTCAACATCTTGAAGTATATTATTCACACGAAAAATTTCTTGAAAGGGAATATCAAAAATCCATTATTCACCAAAAAAATTTACCCATTCACAATCCACTATTTTACATTTACACCCCTTTAACAAGATATATTTAGCCCAGTTCAAGGATTTCCAAAAAAATATCCCTAAAAAATTGGAGGAGAAAACACTAGCTAGTAGATATAGGATTAGCCCAATATTTGTGTTTAAGTATTTTAGCTGAAACCCATCCACCATAAATCAATCTCAACCCCATTTTTTCTAGAACTAATTTTTTCATCCACTCCCAGACTCTAAGGCCTAAGCCCCCAAGCCATTTTGGTTTACACAATTTTTCCCATACAACTTAAGATATTTTATTTTTACTTTCCATCCCACTACATAGAAATTATTTTTGAATTTTTTATAATTTTCAACCAACTTCATAACAAGATAAAAGGGGGACATAATATACATCAAAATAATTTAAATATATATTTTTAAGAGAGTGATCTTACCATCCTAATGAAGTAAAGATCCTTTCCATCCCGCTAGTTTTTAACTAATTTTTGAATTAGGAAATCGCAATTTGCAACTTGGGTTTTTTGTGCCAATAGGCATTCCCAAATAAATAAAGGTAAAATTCATGATATGACACTCCAAAATTTTACAATCTTATTACATATATTTTTCTAGAGTATTCAAGAATTTTTTTGATCTTTTCCTGAAATTAATTTTTCGATCTATCACCTCTTCATATTTTTGTAGCAGCTATTTAAAAGTCCTTGATTCTGGGACCATGGCTCCTCCCACTAAAATGGCATCATCAAGAAAATGTTAATGAATAAAATTTTCACAATTCAATGTAGGGGATATCCCAATGATTTTTCTTCCACAATAACCATATTAAAATCCCTACTAAAAACTCCACCATCAAGATAAAAAGGAAATGAAATATAGGGTCTCCTTGTCTTAACTCCATGTTACTCTGAAAAAAAGCCAAAAGGAGTGCCATTTAATAAAATAGAAAACCTAGCAATAAAAAGACAAGTCCACACAAGGTGTTTGAAATATTCTTCAAAGCTAAATTTGTTAAGAACTTTGTATAAATTATCTCATGATACTTTATCATATGTTTTGACCATACCAAACTTAATCACCATAGCTTCTCTCTTAAATTTATCTATAGAGTGAATAATTTCCTTTATTATGACTATACCATCCGGAATATTTCTTCCAATAACAAAGCCCCTTTGTTGATTACAAATAAGAGTAGAGAGAATTAGTTGTAGTCTCAATGGCATAAATTTTGTCTAAATTTTATATAGAGTATTACAGAGACTAATAGGCCTGAAGTTCTTAAATTCCATATCATCAAAAAATTTAGGAATAAAGGAAATAAAATTACAATTTATCACTCTAACAAAAGTTTTATTCACAAAAAAATCTTAAACTATCGTATAAACATCAGGCATAATTATTTGCTAGAAAAAATATAAAAAGAAAGCTAGGAATCTATTCAAACTAGGATATTTGTTTAGGATAAGATATTTAACTACAAATTATATCTCCTCAAAGGTAAGTGTTTTAATAAGCATAAATGTATTCTCTTGAGAGACAAGTTGTAATATACACTAGAAGAACCTATCTTCCTCACAATGATTTAGAGTATTTTTAGAGGACAATAAGTCACTAAAAAAGATACTTCTTCATTTTAAATGGTTATAGCTTCTTTCACCTGATCCATCTTACTTTCTTATCTTTCCTATTATTTTAAAACTTCATCTTTTAAGGGAATTCAATTGAAAGAACTTTGTGTTTTTATAACCTTCTTTCAACCATGTGATCCTAGATTTTTACCTCCAAATTTTTTCCTCTTTTTCTAAATTAGTGTGATACTTAGGAAAAAAAAAAAATTCCTTCTCATAATCCCATATGTCCAAAACATGATCATTTTTCACCATCATTAATTGAAAAATTAACAACTCTTTTTCTGAATTTTGATTGATGATGAAAATGTTTCCAAAACTATTTTTATTCCAAAATTTCAAGTTTTAAAAACATTATCTAGATTTTTTGAGACTATGTACAAAGCCAAACCTTGTATCTTAATAGCCCACCACTCTTTTACAAGATAAAATATTCCTTCATGAAGTAACCACATTTTTTCAAAGTGAAAAGGAATCCTATTTTGAGAATCTTCTTTGACAAATAAAAGAATGGGATTATGATTAGACCATATTCTAGGTAGAGCATAAAAAAAGGTATTTCTTGAGCCATTCAATAGTGATCAAAACCCTATCCAATCTAACTTGAATGATATGATTTCCTATTCTTTTGTTTTTCAGGTAAATCTACTCCCCTTGATCTCTACATCCAATAAAATATTGTTAGTTATAAAGTTTTGAATATATTCCATGGTCTCTTCATACTCTACTTGACCTCCCATTTTATCCATAGGTGAGAGATGAGTGTTGAAATCTCCAACCGCCATCCAATTTGTCCCTTTTATGATATTCTGAAAAGTAGTAAGCTGCTCCCAAAGATTCTTCCTTCTTAATCTATTATTTGGGGCATAAACATTAGAGATGATCTAAATAAAATAACTTTTGAGATAATTCATTAGTATATCCAAATGATTATACTTAAAAACAATAATAGTGATTTTGAAATAGTTAGGATCCTAAATAACAACCAGCCCCAATGAATCCCCAAAATAACTAATGATAATTGCTTTTGAAGACTTCCAAAAATTGTTCTTAATTTTCAAAAAGTTACTCTCACTCATTTTAGTCTCTTGAATATCCAGAATTTCCATTCTATGCTTGTCTCTAAGATATTTTAGTAGTCTTAATTTTGAGGGATTATTTAATCCCCTAATATTCCAAGATATAATATTCATTTATGATTTTGTTTTTACTCCTAAAAAGTTTTGGGTCCAATATGGTTTGAGTTCAAAAATCTATCTCCTTATGAGTATTCTTTTTATTGATTCTTGTCTTATAGGTCTACCTTTGTTTCTATCCGAAGTATCAATGTTGATCAGATTATTTGTTTTCTTAGATGATTCCCCTTTATTTTAAGGAGACGTGATTACATTTTTGTATTAATCTTTCAATGCTCCTTCTTGCACATTGATGGAAATTTGGGTCATTTTTCTTTATATATGTTATTATATAAACCTATCAACTCCTATTGGATTAGGGATTGGATCTTATTATTATATAGTATTTATGTTGACCCCTCTACCATTAAGTTAGATTATTTACTTTCAACATTAATATCTACAAGATAAAGTTTCACCAATGTGTACTTTTATTACTTAAGATTCATGCATTAAACAACAAATTGATGTCATAGAAATGTGATAATACATGCATAAGTTTTTTTCTAAATTTCTCCCCTTTATACTATTTGAATGAAATTTAAGTAGTGTAAAGTAAGTAAGAAACATTGAATAATAAACATACCTGTATAGATTCTGGAGAAGCCATGTTTTTGTGTGTGTGTAGAATGTAGAAACTGGTAGTGTGGAGAACCATGGATCAGGATTTTTACCCATGTGGTGTAGGTGGAGATAAAAAGCTATCGCAGGAACCGACTTGGAGAAATAGGTATGATGATATTGGATATTGTTATTGGAGATAATGGAAGATGTAGGGAGTGATCAATTCCCCACTTGATTTGTTGATAATAGATGAATTTTGGCATCTGGACGTCAGAGGAAGAGTGCTTAGGAGAGAGGTATTTTTTTCATCCTTCCATGACACTTCCCCAAAACATCCAACCTCTATAGAAAGATAGGGACCAATTTGTTACCATTTTTTTCCAATTTAAGAACTCACATAGGAGTATTATAGTAAAGGAAACGACGTCTCATTTCCCCCACTCCTATAGTAACAGGTGTTTCGATTTGAATAATATTGGATGGTTTCTAAGTTAGGTCAATTAGAAGAAATTGTGTCATAATGTAGCTTCCAAGTTAGGTCATTTGGAAGTGATAATAACTATGGTAATTATATTGATTGACTGCTTTTGAGTGATAGAAGTTGATCAAATAAGATGCGTTTGGAAAAATTACTCATGGAGAAAAAATTTCTCCTAGATTAAGTCATTTGAGGTAGTGGATTTGAAATAGAAAGAGTATTCAGTTGTCATATAGAATAAATGTAATTTTATTTACATGAAATCAAAGAAAAATATGATAGTATTGAATTAGAAGTTTCAATTGATTGGATTGTATCATGAGAGGGATTATAAGATGATCTTGATTATATGCCCCTCTTTCAGTAAAAGGGAAAGGGGTAGATAAATGAGCACTGGGCTGAAAGAAATAATTGTAAGGTTACTAGTATTGAATAAGATATAATATATGAAATGAAGTATCGACGAGAAAGTATGTGTGGAAAATGAACAGTGCATGTGCTATAATTGAAGAGTGTGTGTTTAGAATTGTATAGTATGGTGCTAGAGGAAGATGTGACCTGAATGATGTAAACATGGTTAAAAAGAGAGTAATGAGGCTCAAGCTATGATCCAAATAGTGTGCTTATATTGGTTGAAAAAATTATAACAAGTAAAGACTATAGTAGAGAGTAAAATAAAATTATTATATACTAATATGGAAAAGGTGACTAATAAATTAATTTTAACTGCGAGTTAGTGTGATTTGAGCTATGAGTTACAAGGATGACATGTGTCATGGAGGCTATTTAGAAAATATTTGAGAGGGTGAAGATGGTCATGGCTACACAAATGATCAGGGAGCTGGTATGTATGACCAAATTGGGAATTTTTTGTCAAATATGTGTGTTTTCATTAATTTTAGCAAAATTGATCTTTTGTAAAATTGGGGGTTTCTGACCTAGATGGAAGCAAACATGGCATTTTCATCCTTCAAGAAACTAGTGCTCAGTCCTAGGCACTAGTGACTTGTCATGGGGCACTAGTGTCCAACTCCTAGGTGTTAGTGTCCAAGGGATAGTTTTTTGACTTGGTTAGTGAATTCAAACTACTTTGAGGTTGTTATGAATGATTTTGAAGTATATCCATTTGTTAATATTGTGTATTGTTTCCTATTTGTGTGGTGTAGAGGGATATACACTTGAGAGAGTTCTGCACAGGGTGTCATTTAAGTATATTACTGGGTTTGGGATTGACTGATGATGAGTAGGATATATTGGACAACATCGGCTTGTGACACATTACTAGATTGGGGGAGATACACCATAATGTCACTGTTTACATATTTATGCGAAATATAGTGTGTGGATACATGTACATTTTAGTTTCCAACAGGGGAAATCACAGTGACATTAGAGGATGTATATAGGATATTGTGATTTCCTATTATCTGAGAGAGGGTACAAATTATAGACATAGTAGATGTCCGCATCCAGAGGAGGGCTTCTCAGTGATATTTTGTAGGATCACAAGTGTAGGATGATACATACATTAGCTTGGATGTGATTGTGAGATATTGGGTTATGTTCTTGTGGAAATTTATTATAGTTTTATCAGCTTCATCAATGGCCATGGAGTGTGGCAGAGTGGCCATTCTGTATAGGATGCATGATATTTTTCAGATTATGGAGGATCATGGTACTACATATGCATGGGCATGATGTGTGTTGGCCCATTTATACAGGTATTTATATTGGTTTACATAGGAGGACAGTGGTGGTGGAGTAGGAGTTACCACTCTATTGAATGTATGGGAGTATGACCATATAGCTATAGTGAGGCCACTTAGTGGGCCATAGGTAGAGTGAGCTTAACTAGAGATATTTGTAATAAGGTGGGTGGGGACCCAGATTACAAGGATGGACATGACCATATATAGGTCAATGTTAGACCTTATGGGCCATGAGGTCATTATATGGAGGAAATAAAGAGATTATATAGGATGCATGAAGGATGGTGTGGAGTTTGGGTGCATTCGATACACCAGTAATTAGAGGATCGATTTTCAGGAGTAACAGAGTTGTTCTAGGGTAAGCGGGTGTCTTAAAAATTTTAGATGGCTCAAGATCTTACCATAGAGATATAAGTATGGTTTTGATCTACTAGGGATGTAAAATGACTAAGATGGAGACTAAGGCCCACATGAGAACAACTAGTGCCCCCAGGTCAAGATGAGGCAAATTCGGTCACAGGGTCATTTCAGGTGGATAATGTGGGGTGTATGGAGGTGTATAGGAAGTGGTGGGTGACACAACAATGGGTGTTTTTATTTATGGTGGTGGTGGACGTAGAAGGTAGAGAAGTAGTTGAAGAAGTCACAGGGTAGGCACCCACCCCTAAGGTAGATGATGTAGCAGGGTACAAGAAGAGCATAAATGTCATACAGAGTTATTTTATTACTTGTTAATTAGGTTAATGAATATGTCGATGTGTAGTTACAAATATAAGGTGTGTGTTATGTGGATGTAGGGGATGCGTATTGGACATTGATCGTGGATACCTCCATAGACACGTTGACTCAGAATGTGCCCCTAGATGTGCTTGTGGATGGGGGATGCTAGAGTGAGTTGATGGGATTGTGGGTGAGCATGCCCATTTGTTTGAGAAGGCTATGATAGTTATTGCCATATGTACCGTGTTACTGATTGAGTTAGATGAGGCTTGTGAAAAGATAGAGTGGGAGAGATAGGATATGGGAGGAGGTTTCCGAGATGCATATGTATTTACGTGATATGTGGAGCTCAAGGGCTGATATACAAAGTATGTGGTAAGTGAACACCATATTGCATATCTAGCTAGAGAGGCATAGGGACCGTGGTGTCCCCATATTTCACCCTGAAATCTGAGACTACCCCATGTAAAAAATATCACACTTTTAAAATAACGGGTTGTTTTGTGTTTTTATTGCCAGAAGATTCTTGTATTGCATCAAGATATTCCTAGTGAATCATAGGAGCCAATTTTGAACAAATACCCAGGTTTCGAAAATCGTTTTATCCCTTTCATCAAGTTTTGTCTGTGGGAAAATTTTATTTAATTATTTAGAGCCCCATTTGAAGTAAATTGTGCTCTGGTTTAACCCTGTTGAAGTTTTGCATGTCAATATTCACATATAGCAGTAGGGTTTTCACCAGGTATGAATCTTGGGCTTTGTTTGTGACTTCTGGCAATGTTTTTCGTTTTTATTATTTTTGCGTGTTTTCTCTCTATGAAATTCCCCTATGTCAATTCCTTCGCCAGTTCAGTCTGTTTTCTTGCCTAGAATATCTGGAGATCATCTACGGGCGCCATGCCAAAAGGAATCAGCCTCACAAAGTCTGGATCTCTTTAAAAAGATGAAGTCATGCACAAAAAAGCCTCTTCTGGGCAAGTCGCATTTTTGGGAATGGAAGGTTTTAAGTTGCAGTGGGTTTTTTGGTAGTAGCAAGTAGGTGGGAATTTTGTACTTGCTTGGTAGGGCACTTTTTCCCATGAAGGCAAAATCACTTAAGTCATGATGGAAAAATTAGAGGCAGCAGGCAAGCAGGAATTTATTACCTGCCTTGCAGGGTGAAAATTCCCATTATAAAATAAAAGAAAAATCACTTAAGGCATTGATGGCAATTTCTTACCTGCCTTGCAGGGTAAAAAATCTCATTATGAAAGACAAACAACTTAAGTGGATGATAGGAGATTTGGAGCTGCAGTGCAGGGTGAATAATCCCATCAAAAATTGACTTTTAAATAAAGAAATCAGCCTTATGCTAAAAAATGCGACCCCTTTGGGAATTAAATAATAACTTTAATTGCATTTATTAATAGTCTTTATTCCTAATTTTGGCACCCAAGGATGAGGAAAAGTCAATGCATGAGGAGAAGTCAAAGAAATACTGGAAGAGGAAGGCTAAAAATAAATTAAATTTAATTTATTTAATGCAGCCCTAAAGCATGCTAAAAAGTGCGACCCATTTGGAGGGTAAATAATTTTTTTTAAGTATTTATTAATGGTTTTTATTCCTAATTTTGGTGCATGGAGAAATAGAAGGTCAAAGCATGATGTGAAGTCAAAGAGAACTCAAGGAAGGAGGCTAAAAATAAATTAAATTTATTTATTTAATGGCAGCCATGAGCATGCAAGTTTAGGTGCCCAAGTTAAAGAGAAAAGCATATTTATTAATTAATTAATTGCCAGGAATAGGAGAGGCAATTATTAATTATAGAAAGATGAAGGTTATATAAGCATGGGCTTCCATATTGATGGAGTAATTAATTCTTTTATCAAAGGATTGCAGCCTAGACAATTTTGGCACCCAAAGCAGGAGAATTTTTGCTAAAAAAAGTGTTTTTCACTACCGGAAAGCTTCAAAGTTTAGCACCTAAGGTTGGAGAAGCTTGATTTAAGTTTGTTTAATTATCTGCATATTGTTACAGGTGCCCAGGTGAAGTTACAAATATTTATGATTGCTTTACATGCAAGAAAAGCCTCAAATTTTAGGGCAGCGGGCTTTATATGCAAATTTTTATGATAAAAATCAAGTGTTCATGCTCTGGATTCCATCTTTGTCTCAATTAATTGCAAGTATTCATTATAGGTGCCTATATAAGTTAAAGAGAGCTTAAATCAATGTCAGATACATTGAATATATCTTCTAAATATGAAGAAATCCCCATATCTGCACCGATTTTAAAGAATTTCGGCCGAATAAAGAGAAAAAAGAGTTGCTCAGATAAAGATTGCTCCAGCCATGGCAAAGCAGGATGAAAGAGAAAGCTCAACGAAATCATGCATTACTTCCAAATTTGCTGACATCAGAGACACAAATCTAGGCCTGGAACCTCTTTCCGAATTAATTGATAGATCCAGAGCTGGAAAGACTTCTCTCATGCGTGCAGTCAAAAGCAAGGGAATCATTCGAGCTTCAGTTTTCCCCTTCACAACTCAGTTTCCATAATTCATCATGGAGTGTGCATGGTCATATCATCCACTATCCAGATCAATCTGGGATGTTGCAGGAAAGACAATTATTCAGCTGGATGCACAATTTATCAAATTTTTTCTAAAGATTCCAACACGACAGGCGGTGATTACAATCAACATGTTGGACGCTGGCAACAGATGGGAAAAGCACAAAGTAGACTATGTGGGTATCATGAACAACAGGTATATGAAGAAGCCCATATCTCCATCTAAGTTCCTGAGGACTCTTCCATGATCCAATCTGGTGCATGAGGTGGATGACATTACCAAATTGTTATGCAGGATAAATGGAGAATCTAACACTCACAACTTCCGCTCATGGATGTATGTCTTCATCAGGACCATTTGAGATCAACAAAGCAGATTCAATAATCAATTGGGCAGAGATCATCAGCGACAATATTGGTAAGAAGCTCCAAAGTGTGACGTGGACTTACAACCTCAAGATGACTTCATACTTGGTATATGCAGCAGCTTCACAGGGTATCTTCTCCAAGCTAGATAGACAGGGTGTGCTCTCTAAGGATCCTATTTTTGAGTGCTACCTGCAGCTTACTGTGCTTGAGTATAATAAATATTACAAGATGGTCAACGATAGATTCTTCTACGAATTCATTTGCAGGATGAATGGTGATCTGAAGACCAACAGGGTAAGCAAGGAATCTTGGGAAGTTGTATCCCAGATTGGTAGTATCTTCATCCAGTTTGCAAATTTTACGTACCTTAGGGTCACTAGATTTTTGGGAGAACTAGTCAAGTTGCCCAAATATCCAAGCGACAGATTGGTCATCATGGAGTTGTGCAGATAGCTCGTGGACATGTATGACCTACAGTCAAAGCGACACAAGTCTACAGGATTCTTTCCGATCACAGTGGGTTATTATAGCTGCCAGAGCATTCACAGAGCCAGAGGAATTGAAGCTGAGATGTTCTCAGAGTGTGAGCATGAGTTCTTCCCAACCCGACTGAACTTTGATCCATATGGGGTAGCAAGGAAGACAACCTCCCAGGAGTACGCGCATGTGCCTTCGCTAGAAGATTTATTGATGAAGTGCAGAAGGGAGTACGAAGTTAGAAAGAAAGACTTCAACAAGTTATCGATGCGGAAAGTGTTCGATTATGGATTAGCACGGATACCTGCGGATCTTTCAGATGATTGGCCTGTGTTACTTGACGTATACCACCAGATGGGAGGGGATAGAGTTGCACTTCAGGAGAACATTGGTGGCTGCCATACAATCGAGGAAAGATATATTGTTGTTCTTGTCAACACTTTGAACTAGTTGCTGACAAAGGGGTATTGCCTTGATGAAGCTTTGATGAATCAGATCACATGCAACCTTAGTGAAGAAGACTCCATCAAAAGGAAGCACAGAGGAGAAAGCAACAAAAGGCGTGAAAAGCTTAAAGTACAGAAGAAGTTTCATTCAAGGGAAAAGGTCACTTCTACGGCTATGGTTCCAGTTCCGACTTCTCCAGCATCAACCCACAACACTTCACCAGCTATGGAACCTCTGAAGGATATTGCCATGCCTTCATTACATCCGGCAATGTTTGTGTTTTCTCCTCAGCCACTCCGATCTGCACCTCTTCCTAAAGAAACACTAAAGTTGCAAATGGTAGAATTTGAAAGAGCATTGTCCTTAAACAATTCAAAAGAAGGCAGCCATTACACTGTAGTGATTTCGGATGGAGAGGAACTAGAACACGAGATGGTGGTGCATTCAGCGATCTCTCACTCTCTGAGAAATAATTTCTCAAAGTGGTTGGCTTTACAGTCAGTTCCAGAAGCGAGAGAGGAGATCAACTTGGAGGAACATGATTTGTAGTTAATCTTGATTTTGGGAAGAAAAGAGAGAAGACCTAAAGTTGTTAAGGTGACTTTCAGGTTGATTATTGAAGAATCAGGGTAGAAATTCACTGAGGTATCAATTCCAGCAGAAGGAAAGAAGAAGGGCGAGCTCACAGCAGCAGATATAATAGTGACCAAAGTGCCGAAAGGTCAAACCACTACTGAAGGATTGAAACAAGACACACAGACATTGATAAATGCTTTATTCCTTAGACTTGAAAAAGAAAAGGTAGAAAAGGTTGAACTTCAAAAGCAGGTATCTTAGTTATGCGAGATTATTGCCAAAGTCGTCAAGTCTTCCACTTAGAAAATTTAAGCACATGAGCAGGTGAGTGATCATCTGATGTAGGAAGTGGAAGATGCAGGTAACCAAGTCAAAGCTATCGATGAATAGAATAGTCTAATCATTCGCCAAGCTTCTGTACAACTTAGGGAGGTGCCAGCCCGTCTAAAGGTTATGAAGGATGCATTGGTTCAGCTGAAACAACTAGTGACAAGTACAATGGATATGAACACAGTGGCTGAAACGAGATAAATAAGCTATCGAGGGAGGTTTTGGTTGCAGAACGGATTGTGCCCGATGGATCTGTTGAAAAGGGGAAGCAACTTGAGTTTACGGTCTCTTTCCGTTTGGAGATCTTCAGAATCATACTGAAAAGAATGCGGGCGCTTGATAGTTTGGTTTCATTACTATGCAAGGACAATGTCATTGCTTTCACCAATGAGGAAGTGGTCGGAAACGTTTCTTCATACAAAAGGACCATTCCCAACAAGGTGCCTGACTCCCTGGAAGGATCTCTTATGATGATTCAAGAGAGGATTGATGGAGCTATTAGACCTTTCACGGTGAATTCCATCAACAAACTGGTAACGCTACAGTCAGATATTAAGAAGTTTAGGCCTAGCTTGAAAGAGGTGGAAGCGTAAGCATCGAGAGTTTTGAACAAAGGAGTTGTTGCAATTCAGGACAGAGAAAGAAGTTGTGGCTAAGACAGATGGGAAACTTGTTGAACTACATGTTCGACAAGTATATTCAGTATCAAAGTACAAAACAAAGGCATAGAAGTTACAGCTGACAGATATTTCTCCTTCTTCTTCTTCTTCTCTTATTTCTTATGTTCTTGGATATAATTGTAAAACCTAAAAGTTATTGGTTTTAAAACCATTACTTTAAGTTATTTGGAATGATTCCTTAAGTTAAGTGACAAATGTGCACAATTTTGACTTGAAATGCTAATGCATGTCACTTAGAGAAGAATTAAAGGAAGATGATTTCCATATGTTGTCTTTACTTCTTGTTTATGTTTTAGTTCAGTTTCAATTTCCCATTTGTAATTTCCCTTCTACATTCTATAAGTAGAGGAAGAACCTTTGGGTTAATGATCAGAATTTGTAAGCAGCATTCTTGTGTTCCAGACTTTGTGTTGAAACCCCTGATAGCTATTTGAAGCAGAGGAATAGAAAGGAGCATATTTTCAGAGAACTTTGTGTCAACGGTGCATTTTGTTTCTAACTTTCTGTCTTAGATCTACTCGTAAAATTTGTGTTATTTTAGATCTAGATCTGGGAGTTCCCTTTGCTTATAATTATGTGTGTTAATATCTATTGGTCTGATCTATGTGCATGTAATCAACTCTGTAATATATTGATTGGGTTGCACTATTCCCTCCTTCATTCTTCTTTCCTATTATTTTCTCTTTCTATAGATATTTCCTTTCTTTAACAGTTGCTTACTTGCTGCAAAACTATATACCTATGGTTCATGAGTTGCAAAGTTACAGTAATACCAACGAATATATACTAGCATATTAACTGACAAATCTTACATGGGAGCCTCGTCGGTAAATGAGGGAGATTTATCTCATGACTGCTCAGGTGCTCTGTTGTACAAAAAATCTAGCCAACAGTTTTTGGCGACTCTGCTGGGGAACAACTATTTTTACAGATCAAGGCTTATATGTTGCATATCAGAGTGTTTTCCCATTCAACTCTCAACCTGGATGAACATCCATTCACCCAATTGGTGAAGGCACAAGGAAGGATTGATCATTTCTACAGATTGCAGGAGCAATTCAATTTCAATCATCCTCCTCAAGTTAGAAGCCACAAATCCAGTCTTTCACCAGGAAGAAGAGTGCAAATGCATCCAGATCCGGATCACCTTCAGCATATTCCGGCAACTGGAATTATTCACCAAGTCTACACAAGGAGAAGACATGTCCTAGTCAACATGCATAATCAAAATCATAACCAGATATTACCTGTTCCATGGGGAGCAGCTTTTGGGCCACTGAACTTGACTCCACCTATGCACAATCTGCCTAAAGGATCTAGAAAGAATTTCCTGAAATTCTTTGGAGACGGCAAGTAGAATCCTGATGACCACTTGGCTGCATTCTTCATATCTTGTGGTGTGCTTGTGGTAGAGCATGAAGATGTCTCTGTCAGAATTTTCATCGAGACTCTACATGACTTAGCTGATAAATGGTTCTATCGGTTGGCTCCTAGGACCATAACTAACTGGGCATCCATGCGGGAACAATTCCTCAAAAGATTCAAACCTGCAAAAGATGCCAGCACACTGATTACCCAACTTACACAGTTAAAGAAGGAGCCAAACGAGAACATGAGGGACTTCATTGCAAGGTTCCAAAGGATTTTGTATAAAATCCCCACTTCTATTGCACTGAGCGATGAAAACCAAAAGACATTTTTTATAAACACTTTGCTGCCTGAGGTTGGATATCAGCTATGGAGGGAAAGAACTCTGAGTCTCTTGGAAGCTCAAAATGCTGCAGTTGAAGTTGAATATGACTTGATCAGGGCTGGAAAGATC
Organism: Taxus chinensis; assembly: GCA_019776745.2. NCBI lineage: Eukaryota > Viridiplantae > Streptophyta > Pinopsida > Cupressales > Taxaceae > Taxus > Taxus chinensis. The sequence goes on along the minus strand of CM034146.1, from coordinate 508,822,396 downwards.
AAGCAATCAGCCCATAAAGCTGATGGGACTTCTTCAACAAGTTCTTCCGACCCTCTGCTACAAAATTTAGCCAATGACATGCTGCAGATCAAGAAGTAGATAGCTCAAGGAGGAAATGCAACCCCTTCAAGAACAACTCCTTGCTCGGCCTTTCAATGGACAAAATCAAAACCAAAACAGACTTACTACTGTACCTCAGAGGTTGGCAATTGAAGCTACTCCAAGGAACAACTTGGAAAATAATGATGAAGATATTGGTGATGGTGAATCATTTGATGAAGAAGACTTTATAGATCCTGTTAGTGACTCCAACATTGGATACCTAGACTATGAATCTAATGATGGCTATTACAAATCTTTCGAAGATAGTGATGGTCACACATTTACGGTGTTCACAAGGTCTCAAGCACATTAGAATGTAGAAGCCTCCTCTAGTGGTCAAAGAAGAGAAAGGGAATTTCTTGGACCAGATGATACCATCTTGAAAAGAGGCAACCCTCTTCCTTCTTCACTATCTCCAAGGGACAAGCAGACCATGTCTTCTAATCAACAACAGAGAACAAGTGGACAAACAACTAAGTTAAGTTAGTCTTTTGATATCATTAATCACATAAATAAATCCAAGATCTAGATGTTAGAAGTTGAGTATTTAAGGGCCTTTCCTAGTCAATTGAATAGATTGGTGAAGTATGTGTAAATAAATGGTCCTAATAATTCAATAAGCAATGTTTCACGGGGTATTTTAGCTAATCCCAGAAATACCCCTCCTTTGAATAATTCTGCCATTTATTCTCCTTCTCCTTCCATGTCTGAGAGGATTGAACCATTTTATGTTTCATTGGTTATTAATGGTTATAAATTGAGCAATTACATTTTGGACTCTGGAGCTTCTGATAACGTCATGCCTACCAAGTTACTGATGCTCTAGGAATCACATTAACAAATACCATTAGAAGGTGCTACTCAATGGAAAGACAAAGTGCCTCTTGTAAGACAAATCAAAGATGCATAGGTAGTAATTGCCTCATTCTCAGAAAATAGACTGAATATGACCATTATTTTGGCCGACATTCTAGTATCTTATGGCATCCTGCTGAGCAAGAACTTTTGTAAAGAATTAGGAGGAAAAGTCAAGATGGATTAGTCATCTACACACATTCCAATCAAAGGAGTTAATAAAAATCTAGAACTTGAGAAGAAATTCAAGGACACAGTATCAAATTCTGAGGATCATAGATCTCATATCCTGTTTTAGGAATCAGATCATAGATTCTATTATCTAGAATCAGACAAAGAAGAAGCTCAACATGTGATCCAAGAACCACAAAAAGTAGATGATAGGATATGGTCTCTTGAGTTTGATGGTAGTTGTTGTTTACTTGGACCTGGCATTGGTGTTGTTCTTATTTCTCTCGAAGGAAAGGTACATGCACATTATTTTAAATTAATGTTTGAAAATACTAACAACATGATAGAATATGAAGCATTGTTGCTAGGAATGGAGTAGGAAAGAACAATGGGAGTCAAGCTCTTACATGCAAAAGGGGATGCTGAGTTACTTGTAAATAAAATATGTGGTCTCTATCATGTTAAAAAAGACAAGCTATGGCATTATAGAGATCAAGTTTATTCTGCTACTCTGGATTTTGTAGCTTTCTCCATTTCCTATATTCCCAGAGATCAAAACTCTAGAGCTGATTCACTGGCAGTTACTGCGGCATTATTAAGTTCGGATCAACCACCTGCATTCTTCAGGCAAGGAGACTATAAAGTGTAAATGGTATTTTGTACAAAGGTTCCTAACAACGTCCAATAATGGCAGGTTTTTAATGATGATAATCAGATTGCTGCATTTCTTCAACAAGAGGACAACTTCAAAGGGATATACTATGAAGGAAGCAACTCACCTCAAAGATACACCACTGTAGAAGAGACAGATGCTAAGGTTGAAGGAAGTCAAGATATTATTCAGCTTAATGGAAATAAAATTCCTAAAGGATTAGTGTCTCTTGAAGAAATGTTCGACAAACATGATCACATACTGAAAAAGAATAAAGAAAGTGAAGAGGGTTCCTCTTCAGATACTCAATTATTAAATCTGGGAGCTGATAATGATCCCAAGTTAGTAAATATGGGTAAGAGTTGTTCAGAGGCAGAAAGAGAAGCTTTTACAAAGCTTCTTAAGAAGTATACAGATGTTTTTGCTTGGTCTTATCAAGACCTAAAAACATATCAGCCTGCAGAAGTACAACACTATATCCCACTGAAGCAAGAGCAGAAACCCTTCAAGCAGAAGCTGCGGTGGCACAACCCCACTATTTCAGGAACCATCTTTGCTGAGATCCAGAAGCTGTTGGATGCAAAGATAATCTATCCCATACATCACTCTAAATGGTTGGCCAACATAGTTCCTGTGAGGAAGAAAAGTGGTGAGATTAGATTGTGTGTTGACTTTCTTAATCTTAATCAAGCCTCATTAAAAGATAACTACCCCATCCCCATCATGGATCACACTCTACAGGTCGTCACCGGATCTAAAATATTATCCATGTTGGATGGTTTCTCAGGCTACAATCAAGTTAAAGTAGCTGAGGAAGATCAATATAAAATGACATTCATTACCCCTTGGGGGACTTTTACTTATCAGAAAATGCCTTTTGGTTTCATCAATGCCAGAGCTACATTTTAAAGAGCCATGGATTTGGAATTTTTTCATCTCAAGGATAAAATCATAGTGGTGTACCTCGATGATCTGATGGTCTTTTCCAAGCAAAGAAGCAAGCACATCTCAAATCTAGAGGAGGTCTTCATACAATGCCGTAAACATGATATTTCTTTAAATCCTAAGAAATCTATCTTTGTTGTAACAGAAGGAAAGCTACTAGGGCATATTATCTCAAAGGAATGAAGATAGATCCAGAATGTGTCAAATCTATTCATACTTTTCCATTGCCAACATCCAAAAAAGGGGTTCACTCTTTCTTTGGTAAAGTTAATTTTCTCAGAAGATTCATCCCTGACTTTGCTGAGATAACCCGTCATATCTCAAATATGATGAAGAAGACACAAGATTTCAAATGGAGCAGTGAAGGGAAGGAAGCGTTCGAGAAAATTAAAGAGGCTTTGTCAAAAGCCCCAGTCTTGGTTTCACCAGACTTTAGTAAAGAATTTATTCTTTACTGTTATTCCTCTGAACACACAATGTCAGCAATCTTGATGCAGAAGAATCAGGAGGATGTAGAAGCTCCGATTGCTTTCATGAGAACATGCCTTTAAAATCTTATGAGTCTACAATGGAAAAACATGCATACTCAGTGGTAAAGGCATGTAAGGCATTCAGGTACTATATTCTTGCCTCACATACTGTGGTCTTGGTTCCAGATACTACAGTGAAGTCTATCCTCACCCAACAAGAGTTAGGGTTGTTAAGAGGCACATGGGTGATGAAGGTGCAAGAATATGACCTGGATATAAAGCCCAAAAATCTGGTTAGAGGAAGAGGTCTATGTGAATTGATGACTGAGATGAAAGAAACAAAACCAGAAGAAAGTTCAAGATTTGCCTATAGTTCTTTTTATAGATCTGGTGGAAGAATGGTACAGTAATATTGCCTATTTTCTAACTTATGGAGAATGCCTCAGATCAAATTTCTCGAAAGGAAAAGCGTACTATTAAACTGAAGTCCAAGGACTTTGTCCTCTGGGAAAATGGTTTATATAAAAGAGGTAATGGATGGTGTGTTTCTCCGATGTGTTAGATAAAGCTCAACAGGATCAGCTTTTATTACAATTTCATAATATGGCTTGTGGTGGTCATTTCTCAGCCCGAGTCACTGCTCACAAGATCCTCCGAGCAAGGTATTAATGGCCCACACTTTTTTCAAGATACTGCTAGAAGTGGGTATCTAAGTGCCAAGTGTGCCAACACTTTGTTGGGTGTGTAAAATTGCCCGCATTACCTTTTTAAAACCAGTTGTAATTGAAGAAGCCCTTCCAACAATGGGGCATGGATTTTATTGGTATGCTCAACTCGAACTCCAATGCATAGTTCATCATTACATCCTGATAGCTACTGATTATTTCAGTAAGTGGGTAGAAGCCATTCCTGTTAAGAACGCCACTTCCATGCGGAGGTGTGTAATTTTATAAAAGAAAATATTGTTATTAGGTTTGGGGTGCCCAGTAAAATAGTAATAAACAACGCTCATAATCTATCTTCTGAGTAGCTAGTTGATTTTTTCTACACTAATGGGATCCAGCTGGTACATTCCTCAAATTAATATCCATAAGGGAATGACCAAGATGAATCAAGAAATAAGAATCTGGTGACTATCATGCAAAATTTAGTAACTAAAAATCAAAGAACTTGGCAAAAAAAGTTGTTTGATGTACTGTGGGCAGATAGAATTACACCAAAGAAAGTTATAGGCATGTCCCCTTTTCAGCTGTTATATGGAAGAGACACAGAGCTGCCTCTTACCTTGGAATTGCCTGCCTTGCAACTTTCTAAAGCCCTGGAGGATTCCACATTCACTGATGCTATTGAAAAAAGGATAATGTATCTGACAGAATTACAAGAAGTGTAGGCTCAAGTGGCTAATAGATTTTCAGAACATCAGAGGAAGGTAAAAGTGATCTTTGACAAAAAGTCTAGGGAAAGAAAGTTTGAGATCAACGACTGGGTCCTTTTATGGGACAAAAGAAGAGAAAGAAAAGGCATGCATGGGAAATTTTATTCACTATGGAAAGGGCCTTTTGTGATAAAAAAGATTGCTTGAGATGATAGCTTCATTCTTGCTCATTAGGATGGAGTTAAATTGCCGTTGCCTTTCAATGGGCAACACTTAAAGTTGTTCCAGACATAAAAGAGCAGGGTAAAACCTGTATGTATATAAATAAAACTTTGTTTGTTTTTCACTATTTTTCTGTGTTGTGTTTTATTTTTTTTCCTGATCTCGAGCCCAATGGACAAGATACGAAACCAAATATGCTAGGATCGCATCTTCACTCCTATCATTTTGACAGAGACAAAGATGTCCACAGACAGTAGTTGACTGGTGTCCCCATAGATTTCACCTTAAAATCTGAGACTACCCCTATGTTAAAAAAATTTGCATACTTTTAAAATAATGGGTCACTGTTGTGTTTTCATTGCTAGAAAGATGACTTGTATTGCATCAAGATGTTCCCAGATGATTCATATGAGTCCAATTTCGACAAATACCCAGATGTTGAAACTTGTTTTACCCTTTCACCAAGTTTTGTTTGCGGGAAATTTTTATTTAATTATTTAAAGCCCCGTTTTGAAGTAAATAGTGCTTTGGTTTAGACCCTGTTGAAGTTTTGCATACCAATACTCACACATACCAAAAAGGGTTTTACTCTAGGAATGAATCCTATGGGCTTTGTCTGTGACTTCTGGCAACTGTTTTTCATTTTTTATTATTTTTGCGCATATTTTTTCTCTGTGAAATTCCCCTAGGTCAATTCCTTCTCCTAGTACAGTCTATTTTCTTGCCTACAGTATCTAGAGATCATCTACGGCCTGCCATTCCATAGAAGGAATCAGCCTCAGGAAGACATCTTCTCTTTAAAAAGATGAAGTCATGCATAAAAAAACCTCTTCTGGACAAGTCACATTTTTTGGGAATGGATGGATTTAAGCTGCAGTGGGATTTTTGGTAGTAGTAGGTAGGTGGGAATTTTCTACTTGCCTTTTAGGGTACTTTTTCCCATGAAAGTAAGGTCATTTAAGTTATGATGGGAAAATTAGAGGCCACAGGCAGGCGGGAATTTCTTACCTACCTTATAGGGTGAAAATTCCCATTATAAAATAAAGAAAAAATCACTTAAGGCATTGATTGGGAATTTCTTACCTGCCTTGCACAGTAAAAAATCCCATTATGGAAGTCAAAACAACTTAAGTGGATGATGGGATTTTTGGAGTTGCGGTGTAGGGTGAATAATCCCATTAAAAATTGACTTTTAAATATAGAAATCTAGCCTTATCCTAGAAAGTGCGACCCCTTTGGAGCATTAAATAATTTACTTTAATGGACATTTATTAATAGTCTTCCTTCCTAATTTTGGCATCCAGGGATGATGAAAAGTCAATACATGATCAAAGGTCAAATAATACTAGAAGGAAGAAGGCTAAAAATAAAATAAAATAATTTATTTAATGCAGTCTTGAAGCATTTAAAAAAGTGTGACCCATGTGGTGAAGAAATAATAATTTTTAAAGTATTTATTAATAGTTTATATTCCTAAATTTGGTGCCATGGAGAAATAGAAGGTCAAAGCATGATGTGAATTCAAAGAGAACTGAAGGAAGGAGGCTAAAAATAAATTAAACTAATTAGGCGCCCAAGTTGAAAGAAAAAACATGTTTATTTATTAATTAATTGCCAGGAATAAGAGGGGCAATTATTAAAAATAGAATGTTGAAGGTTATATAAGCAGGGGCTGCCATAATGATGGATTAATTAATTCTTTTAGCAAATGAGTGCAACTCATATTGTTTTGGTGCCCAAAAGAGAAGGATTTTTACATGAAAAAGTCTTTTTCACTGCCAGAAAGCTTCAAAGTTTGGCACCTAGGATTAGAGGAGCTTGTTTTATGCCTATGTAATTATCTGTATATTGGTACATGTGCCCAAGTGAAGTTATAAATATTTATGTTTTCTTTGCATGTAAGCAAAGCCTCAAATTTTAGGGTAATGGGCTTTATATGCAGATTTTTTATGATAAAAATCAAGTGTTCATGTTCCAGTTGTCGTCTTTATCTGAATTAATTACAGATATTCATTATAGGTGCTTATATAATTAAAAGGGAGCTTAAATCGATGTCAGATACATTGAATATATCCTCCGAATCTGAATAAATTCCTAGATCTACACCAGTTGTAAAGAATTCTAGCCGGATAAAAAGAAAAAGAATTGCTCAAAAAAAGATTGCTCCAACTATGGCAAAGCAAGATGAATGAGAATGCTCAGCAGAATCATGAATTATTGCTTGATTTCCTAATATCGGTGATACAGATCTAGGCCCAGAACCTCTCTTTCTGAGTTGATTAATAGATCGAGAGCTGGAAAGACATCTCTCGAGCTCAATGAAATCATTCGAGCTTCAACATTCCCATTCACATCTTAGTTGCTATAATTCATCATGGAGTGTGTAAGATGGTACCATCCAGTATCCAGATCAATCTGAGATGCTATGGGGAAGAAAATAATCTGGATGGATGCATAGTTTATCAATTATTGTTTGAAGATTCCAACACGATAGGTGGTGACTACCATCAACATGTTGGATGTTGAAAACAGATGGGAGAAGCATAAATTTGTCTGTGTGGGCATAATGAACATCAGGTAAATGAAGAAGGCTAAATCTCCATCAAAGTTACCAAGGACTCTTCCATGATCCAATCTGGTGCAGAAGGTGGATGACATTACCAAATTTCTATGTAGGATAAATGGCAAAGCTAACACTCACAACTTCCGCTCATGGATGTATGCCTTCATCAGGACCATTGAGATCAACAAATTAGATTCTATAATCAATTGGTTGGAGATCATCAGTGAAAATATCGGTGAGTAGATCTAGAGTGTTAGGCAGAATTATAGCTTCAAGATGACTTGATATTGGGTATATGTAGCAGCCTCACAGGGTATCTTCTCTAAGATGGATAGACGGGGCATAATCTCAAAGGATCCTATTTTTTAGTGTTATTCGCAGCTTACTATGCCTAAATGTAATAAATATTACAAGGTGGTCAATGATGGATTCTTCTGTGGATTCATTTTCAGGTTGAATGGTGATTTGAAGACCAACAAGATAAGTAAGTAATCTTGGGAAGTTTTATCCCAGCATGGATGTATCTTCATCCAATTCACTGACTTCACATACATCAAGACAACCAACTTTTCAGGGGAACCAGTCAAACTACCTAGATATCAAAGTGATAGATTGGTCATCATGGAATTATGTAGACAGCTCATGGAGATGCATGACCTACAGTCAAAATGGCACAAGTCTACAGGCTTCTTTCCAATCACAATGGGCTATTACAGCTGTCAGAGCATTCACAGAGCCAGAGGAATTGAAGCAGAGATGTTCTCTAAGTATGAGCATGAATTATTCCCAGCATGACTGAAATTTGATCCATATGGGGTAGCAAGAAAGACAATCTCCCAAGAATACATGTATGTGCCTTCTTTAGAATATTTCTAGATGAAGTGCAGAAGCAAGTACAAAGTTAGGAAGAAAGAATTCAATAGGTTATCAATGCAAAAAGTGTTTGATTATGAATTACCATGGATACTTGCAGATCTTACATATGATGGGCCTGTGTTACTTGACACACACCATCAGATTGGAGGGGATAGATCTAGACTTTAGGAGAACATTGGTGGCTACCACATGATCAAGGAGAGGCCTGCCATTGTTATGGTCAACACTTCAAACTGGTTGCTGAAAAAGGGGTATTGCCTTGATGAAGCTTTGATGAATCAGATCATAGGAAACCACAGCATAGGAGATTCCATCAAAAGGAAGCACGAGGGAGAAAGTAGTAAAAGTCCTGAAAATCTTAAAGTACACAAGAAGTCTCATTCAAGGGAAAAGGTCACTTCTACTACTATGGTGCTAGTTCCGAATTCTCTAGCATCAAGTACTTCACCAAATTTTTCACCTTAGCAGGATACTGCCATTCCTCCATTGAATTCAGCAACATTTGTGTTTTCTCCTTAGCCACTCTAATCTGCACCTCTTCCTAAAGAAACTCTAAAGTTGTAGATGGAAGAATTTGAAAGAGATTTGTCTTTGGATAATACAGAGGATGGTAGCCATGACACTGTAGTAATTTCAGATGGAGAGGAACCAGAGCACAAGATGGTGGTACATTCAACAACTTATCATTCTCTAAGAAGAAATTTCTCAAAGTGGTTGGCTTCACAGTCAGTCCCAGAGGCTATAGAGGAGATCAACTTGGAGGAATATGACTTGAAAATGGTCGTGAGTTTGGGAAGAAAAGACATAAGACCTAAAGTTTCTAAGGTGACTTTGAGGTCAATTATTGAGGAGTTATGGAAGAAGTTCACTGAGGTATCAGTTCCAACAGAAGGAAAGAAGAAGGACAGGCTCACAGTAGTGGATATAATAGTGACCAAAGTACCAATAGGTCAAACCACTAGTGAAGGATTGAAGAAAGACACACAGACATTGATAAATTCTTTATTCTTTAGGCTTGATAGAGAAAAGGCATAAAAATTTTAACTTCAAAAGCAGTTGTCTCAATTGTGCGAGATTAATGTAAAAGTTTCCAAATCTTCCACTTAGCCAATTTCAACACATAAGAAGGTGAGTGATCATCTTATGTAGGAAGTGGAAGATGCAGGTAACCAAGTTAAATCTATCGATGAATAGAATAATCTATTCATTCACCAAGCTTGTGTACAACTCAGGGAGGTGCCGACCCATCTAAAGGTTATGAAGGATATATTGGTTCAGCTACAACAACTATTGATGAGCATGATGGACATAAACATAGTAGCTGAAAGTAACCTGAGTACTTTGATCAAGATAAATAAGCTACCAAGGGAGGTTTTGTTTGTAGAATGAATTATGCCCAATGGATCGGTTGAAAAGGGGAAGTAGCTTGAGTTTGCAGTTTCTTTCCGCTTGGATATTTTCAGAATCATGCTGAAAAGAATGCAGGTACTTGAGAGTATGGCATCACTATCAGACAATGTTATTTATGTCACCAATGAGGAAGTGGTCAGGAATGTTTCTTCATACAAAAGGACCATTCCTAAGAAAGTACCTGATTCCCTGGAAGAATCTCTTCTGATGGTGCAAGAGAGGATTGATAGAGCTGTTAGGCATTTCACGATGGATTCCATCAGCAAGATGGTAACGTTACAGTTAGACATTAAGAAGTTCTAACCTAGATTGAAGGATGTGGAAGTTTGCATCGAGGTTTTGAATGAAGGATTTATGCAATTCAGGATAGAAAAAGAAGCAATGGCTAAAACAGATGGGAAGTTATTGAATTACATGTTCGACAAGTGTATTCAGTATCAAAGAAAAAATAAGATGTAGGGGTTATGGCTGGTCGATCTTTCTTCTTGTTATCTTTCTTCTTCTATTTCTATGTTCCCAGATGTAATTGTAAAGCTTAAAAGTTATTGGTTTGAAAACCATTACTTTAAGTTGTGTGGAACAATTCTATAAGTTAAGTGACAGATGTGCATAATTTTGACTAGAACTCCTGATGCATGTCACTTAGAGAGGAATTAAAGGAAGATGATTTCCATATGTTATCTTTACTTCTTGTTTATGTTCTAGTTCAGTTATGTTTCCCATTTTTAATTTCCCTTCTACATTCTATAAGTAGAGGAAGAAACTTTAGGTTAATGATCATAATTTGTAAGCAGCATTCTTATGTTCCACGATTTGTGCTAAAACCCCTGATAGCTATTTGAAGCAGAGGAATAGAAAGGAGCATATTTCTGGAGAACTTTGTGTCAACGGTGCATTTTGTTTCTAACTGTATGTCTTAGATCTATTCATAAACTTTGTATTATTCTAGATCTAGATCTGAAAGTTCCCTTTGCTTATAATTATGTATGTTAATATCAATCTGTTCTATCTATGTGCATGTAATCAACTCTGTAATCTATTAATTGGGTTGCACATCTTCCATCTTTCTTTCCTATTTTTTGTTATTTTCTTATTCATTAGATATTTACTTTCTTTAACAGTTGCTTACTGCAAAACTATACAACTATGGTTCATGAGCTGCATGGTTAAAGTAATACCCACAAATAGATACTATCATATTTAACTGAAAAATCTTACATGGGAGCCTCACCAGTAAATGAGTGAGATTTATCTCATGACTGCCTAAGTTTTTAGCTATGCAGAAAATCTACCAACAGATCGATATCTTCGGGGTAGGATTAGTGGTGAAACTTCTAGTTCTAGAGCCCCCACATGTGTATATAGTGATAGAATGCTTATTTCACTAAATATAGACATATTCTAGGGAATCTAAACTCTAGTATTACAAGTATTGGAAGAAATCCATCTCCATTTTTGCATATATTGGATTCCATTTTTGGCTCTACCGGACTCCGTCATTATTACTATTATTGGATTCCAATATTGTCATTATTAGACTTATTTGAGTTCCAATTTCACTATTATTGGATTTTGATTTTGCTATTATTGGATTCCAATTTCCCTTTTATTGGACTCCAATAATGTAATTAATGGATTCCAATTTTTCCACTAATGGAATCCAGTTTCTAATTCCTTATTTTTGGATTTCAGTTTCGTTATTTTAGGAGTTATATTTTGTTATTATTTGATTCCCCCACATAAGACAAGCAATTTCTAACTTACATTATAAAAGTGCATACCCTGTGAAATATGCCTAGCAGCGTAAAAGTTACATCTACCATGCTTGCACTAAGCTACATCCGCCTTGTGGCCACTAAGCTACATAGACATAACACTCACTAAGTTACATAAGCCTTGTGGCTGCTAAGTTACATAAGTAGCCGATAAGCTACATGATCCTTGAGGTCGATAAGACACATAAGAATAGCAACCACTAAGATACATCTTTTCAACACTTATTTGATCAGTTTGTAAAATGGAAATCATTGAGATGGAAATTAGACTCATAAGCATAACAGCCACTAAGATACATATTTTCAACACTTATTTGATCATAACTTTATTACATTTTAATTTTATTAATATTGTGAATTAAAATTTCTCACTTCGATATATATTTATATATAATCAAAGAATTCAAACATTGAAAATAATTGTAATTAATTTATAAACAAGATTTTAAAACTTCTCTTCAACAATATTTTTTAACAATTTAATAGATTTATTGTTACAATTGAGAATAGAATATGTGTCACAAAGAATTATTCTTAAGCTTTGTGCACTTATCACATTTGACGAATAAGTTATTCTTGGTGATTGAAACATGGGACAAATGTCCCACTTAACGAGACATGTGTGGCAATATATCAGAATTTCTATCCACTATTATGGATATAAATGCAATAGTTGTAACACTTCTCGGAAGTTGTTTCTATTTTCTTATATTTATATTTAGCGCCCTTTGTTTTTTCTTGTATTTCCATTTACTTCCCTCCTCTCACCGTTCACCTAGGATTTTTTTTATCCATAATGGGTGCTATTTGGAATTCCATGAAATTAGTACAATTACCCCTTGTTTTCACTTTCTTCTAGGTTAACACAACCATTAATTGTATATGGCAGTCTCACTCTGCCATTAAATACAATATTTATTGTGAAAACAAATAAGCTAGATTCCGTTTCTTTGTGCAATGGAGTGTAGTTCTAGATGGATATAATAGTCCCTTTATAACTATCACACATTGTTTGAGGGTTAATCCACATATGCTCCTCCTTCCTATACAAATTTGTTGTCATGTAGATGTGCAACAGGAAAATTTAGAATTTTCAAGCATGACAACGATACCCCTGTGTTGAAATTTTCAACTTTCACTTTTCCAAGACACCCTAGGTATATCCATCCTCAGCACCGACTTTACCCATTTAGCCCAATGACCCCCTAGTCAATGTTAACTTATCTCCCTAGGTGAATTAGGATAGTAAAGTCAATACCCTAGGTAATTTTAGGAGTTCTTGAAGAATGTTATTTTTGGGTAGTTGTTGGGAAGGGATACAACTGGCCTTCCCAAGACATGTGCAACCAACTGGAGTGAAAATAAGAAGAAGAATCCAAAATGGAGATGAACTGAAGGTATAATAACATCAGAGAATTGATTTTTAAAGATTCTGGAAAGATCTAGAGGAATTGGGGTAGATTAATCTAAAACAGGGTTCATAGGCCTAGGCAATGCATAGGGCCAAAAGAGCTACTAAACTTTGGTAAGTGATTCCAAGAGATCTATAGAGATTTAGGAGCTAAAAAAGAAATCTTCAGAAAGGAAATTCAAAGTTCTACAAGATATTGAAATCATAGTTTTTCACAAAACTTTGGCGTAATAGGTTTATATGTCATTTTTTCCATACTCAACTAGTGAGATAGAACGCAAATCCTCTTTTTTAGGGCTTAAATGAAAGAATCAAGAGATGAGAACACCACCATTGTATTAAAAATAAAATTTTCATTCAATTTCATATATAATTATTCCAAAAAATTCCATCAGGAGCTCAAGTTATTTTCCTTTCAAGTTTTCCTAAGGGTAAGAGTTCAGGAGTTGGTCAATTTTTGAGGACACATGTCAGCTCCAGGATCATGGCACATTTTGATGTCTCTTTCATACTTTAAGAAAATGGAAATAGGTGACATTAAAATTCACCCAATCCTATTTTTCCCCATGGTCACACATGGAACTCTCTAGATCGCTAGTTCAGCCCCGAGGTGCTTACTGGAGCTTATCCCCTCAGTCGTTCAGATCATGACAAGTGACACAACCTGGCGCAATGTGAAAAATAATGACCCTTTAATCCCTTAAGAAAATGGATATGAAAATTCACCCAAACCCTTGTGGGCCTTAGGAAATTACTGTGACCTTCTACAGTGCACGTTTCTACCCCCAGGAGCTAGTTAGAGCCAAATACACAACCATTGGATTCTTGCCAAGTGTCAGCTCCAAGCATGATGTGTAAAATGATGACCCTTTCATCCCTTTATATTGAGGTAAATAGGGGACAAGAAAATATTCCCATCCCTAGGTATGCCTCTTGGTCATCCATACATCTTTTCTTAAGCCCCCAGGTGATTTTCTTAAGTTTTTTAGCCCTAATGATCAATCGTTAAGATCTTGACAAGTGTCATGAGGAGGCACGATGTGAAATTTTATGACTCTTTCATATTTTTAGCTTAAGGGACATCAAGGAAACAAAACTGTGCCCAACCCCAGCTTCAAAATTTGCAAAATTCTAACTCCTTTGTTGTTTCTCCATTATTTCCTGTGAAACTCACTACCGAAAGAAAGTTACAGAGAACTCCCAATCCACCAGTGCTGCATTCCAAACCATATTTTCCATGGCCACCCAGTCCATCACTCCATAAAAAAACATTTTCAGAGTAATAACAGCTTGAAATATTGAAGAACGTAAGAAGGAAACAAAGAAATCCATTAAAAAATATGATAGTTGTGAATCGAAGAAACAACCATATCTTGAAAACCAGTGCACAAATCAGAGAACCATTTTCTGTTATTTTCATAATTCTCTAAGGACATAAAAACCTCACCTACAGACCTCCCATTTTTATCAAGGAGTGTTTGTAGCAAAGAAATCTCCCTCTTGCTACAATGAAGACAAAAGTTAGATTTCTCACCAAACCGACAATTAGTTTGAAGAGAAAATTCACCGGTGGAACGAGAAAAAAAACCCATATCAAAAATATCATTTTTTTTCAATTAGAGGAGGAAACCATACCTGCAATTTTTAAGCTCTGTTAATGGCTGCCATGTCCATAGCTACCACCAGGTGAACATTTTGAAATTTTAAAATCTCATAAACCAATGATCGAGTAAGCCTAAAATTTCTGAGGAATGATATTAGGAAAAAACACATATCAATGTTTTGTTTTCCACCATGATCTGACCACCAAAAGTGTACTTACTAAAAAGAGCAGGCCTTCTACATGGGAGACTACTATTTCAAGTAAGCCATCATCTAAAGAAGATTCAAAGGAGATGATGAACTCAAAGGATGTATCATAGGCAAAAAATCATAAAAAGGTCGTCTTGGCCAACAATTGATGCTTATTAACCCATGAACACCTGCTAAAAATAACAAACTGATCCAGAAGATGAGGGGAACACAGGGAGACAAAGGAATTCGAGTTTCCATATCCAATTTAGGTTTGAAGGAGCTAAATTTTCATACTTACTAAAAATAGTAAGTTATCTCATAGGCACTTACTAAAAATAGTAAGTCATTCCATAGGATGGATTTCACAAAAGGAGCATTCTGAGGGTTGACACATTCAAATTGGTAGCTGCAGTTGGAGTCTAGAGAAGAATTTTCACACTTACTAAAAATAGTAAGTCCATTCATGAATAAAAAGTGTTGATGAACCATTCACAGTTTCACCAATATGTTCATTGGTACCAAGCACCTATACAGACAAATGTATCATTCCATAGGACCTATGTCAAAAAAATATGACAGTGTTGCAAAGGCTCATTACGGGAGGTAGTTTCCATCCTCAATTTCTTTAAAGTGGATCTCCAGTAGCAACACCCTTTCTTTTCCTTCTCTCTCTTCTCCTCCCAATTTCTCTCTCCTCTACATTCTAATTCTTTGTTAAGGTTGCACTTTTTCACATGTCTTAATGTTCCTAATGTAATAAGTCACCTTTATGGTAGAAAAAGGGACTTAATGTTTTCCTAAGAAGGTGAACAGTCTTAAGTCGTGTCAAGACATACGAAGAGTCATTCAGGGATATATGAAGAGTCTCTTCTCTTCCTATAAATGGTAAATCCATTCCCATTTCAAAGGGTTGGTGATTGATTTTAAAAAATCAAGATTGCATTGTACTTAGAGAGAACAAAGGAGATAGCCAATTTCTTCCATTTCCCCCTCACTATTTTTCCTCCATTTCCACACTATGTACAAATTTAATTGAAATTATAAGTAAGGAAGAAGTTTTTATTTTCCAAGGCATATGAATGTGTGCATCTTTGTATGCATGGTTTCTTCTAGCTAGTAGCATGGATGTTTTGGTTGTTTCTTCTCAAAAACACATGTGTTGAAATTTCTAACTAGTGTGTACAGGAATCAGATTTTTGACCCACAACATTAGTTCTCCTACCTCATATTTTCACTCCCTTTCCTACTCTTGAGACAAAGTATTTTCTAGCAAGTTATTACTAGCTTTTCCACAAGGACAATGGAGTGCCCCTGTTGGATCCCCGTCTGCAAGGCTACCAGGAAAAATCCACTTTTTCAAGTGCATGCAAATACAAAAGCTACACTATTTAAGTAGAGGGACTTTGAATCACAAAGCATTGGAAAGAAACTGTTAGGGTAAATATATTATTACCTTAGTTAATTATGCATTGAATAGTTAGATTATTTCATTATTAAATGTTATATGGATATATTTATTTAATACCTTTTGTATTATTTATTTGTTGCATTATTTTTGCAACTGTATGTTTGTATTTAATTTGGTTATGCTTCCCGAATTACATTTTTGGAAGCTTATGTGAATTAGTTTGTTGTTACACCTGTGTAACATATTTCTTTGTATGTAATTGATTGATTGATTTCACATTAATATAATTATATAGGCTTCTGTCCATGTTTGTGAAATTATATTTGGTACCAGAGCTGGTTGAAGCTCCTAGAAAGGTTGGAGAAAGGTTGCTGAGGAAGGAAAAGTTTTGGAGAATAAAATTACTTCACAGGAGAGCTAGTTCTACCTCCCACAACTTCTCAGAACTCCCTGCAGTCCCACAACCTCCTGTGTAGTTTCCAGGTAAATGGAAAGAAAATTGTTTCTTTCCTTGGTGCCCTCTGTACCAGGAAAATTTATTTCTAGAGCTAATACATATACAAGAATTAAAAAAAAATCAATTTTCCGCATCATGGGTTTTTTTCTCTAATATTAGAGAAGTATTTAGTCACTATTACATTTAACAGTCTACTATATTTGGAGGAATCAAGTTGTAGTGTGTAGAGGACTCTACCTCTGACCGAGATTAATCATATTTGAGATTTTCAATGATCTCTCCATTGAGCTATTCTGACTGAGCTCCCAAGATATTCTATATTTTGACCGAGCTATGCTTTATAAGATTTAAAAACTGAGTTCTTTTTTAGAAGGCTCCCTGGTGAGTTTTTCTTCACAGTCCGAGCCCATCCCTCATCACTAGGAACCCTATTAGATCTGCAGTGGCCGAGGCATCATCGATCCATTCCAAATGGTAGCATTGAAAATGACTACACAACTGAAAAAGGCATTTCACAACAAATATAGAGGTCTGCACAATAAAATAAAAATAACAGTGGTAGAGACATATATTTCGTTATAAGCCACAAATTTCTCCACACACCCTGTGCAAACACAAATAAAGGAAACATAATAAGTGACGTGATTTGGTGAATTTTGGACCCATCAATCCATATCCTAGCATGTATCATGTAATCCCTTATGGATGAAACCATCGATTAACTTGGAACAAGCCACACAATGGCATTAAAACACAAAACAAAACAATGACATCCATTACGTTGGTAAATAGCATTCACAGTGGTGGAAAACAAAAGTCGAGGGGATAAGGAATCTATCTCCGGTTTATTCATGACCTAAACCATCCTCCAAGCATGTAACCATGTAAGCTCCATGTGGACCTCCATCTCTTCCAAGCATGCCTCCCCTCTAGCCAAGTCACATTCTTTTAAAATGTTAGTTCCTTTTTGAGTTGTTTAAATATAATTTGCTTCATTTTATTGTGCAAGCGCACTATGTGCCAAGGAGGTTAGTGTGAACAAATTGGGTTGGTAAGGTAAGGGGTTCCACCCCCACCCCTAACTTGAATTTCACTCCATTTTTTTGATTTAGTGGGAAATTTGAAAAACCACCAAAATTGGAGGCAAAACAAGCAGGAAAACCTCCTCCAATCCACTAGTTATAACTAAAGCCACACCTAAAACTTTTAGTGAGAAAAACCCTATTTTAGGGAAAACAAAAATTTCTCCTGGACCTCTTATTTTTTCATTCCAAGTAACTATTGCTAAAGGAGGTATACCCAAAAATTGCATTTTCAGCTATTTGTTTTTGCAATTTTGGGTATAGAGGGTCATTTTGGGCTCTAGAGGCCACCAAGGCCCGAAAAACAAAAAACTTTTTCTTGCCATTCAATTTTTCCAAATTTTAGAATGTAATTTGTATACTCCAATAGATTGTACTAATTTATAGGTTGTCATAGTCAACCACAAACTTTGTAACTAATCAGAAACTAGTAGAATATTGCACTAAAAAACAATAAAATTTGGTTCAAAAAAACTCACAATATCCTAGATCTCATTTGCATCATTCAGTATATACAGTGCCTTTGGGAAGCACTTACGGGTAAAGCCATCGTGACTACTATTGCACTTAACACCTAATATAACTGCAACAACTTCATCTAGGCATTGACCCTTTAAATCGATGGGGAGTAATAAGGACACAATGCACACACTATGAGCCTTCCCATCCATCTGTGAATGATTGTATGACATAAATCTAGAATGAAAAATTATCCGAGTATATAGCGAAGTTACGCATGCGTATGAGGACATTTATTTGAACTAGTGTTAATAATCGCACAAACCCCTTTCAATATTGTCTTAGTACCACGTATCAAATTATTTCACGTATGTTAACGCATCTTTCACATACTATCAAGTATATAGAAAGGGTGAGCTTCTTACACGTACCACCGAGTATATTGGAATGATGCATATATAGAAAGGTTCAATATATCAGACTGACGGTATATAGATTGGGAGACCTTATACCTAGATTGATAAGAGCCTAACCTTGCCAGTGATTTCTTTAAAATGGGCACCCCCCAAATTTTTTCTTCCAAATTCACAACTAAGAGGAAACAAATATGCTACCTAGAAGACAAAAATCAAGACAGCTTGAATTTGAAGAGATCTAGCTTTTTGTGAATGGTACTCTGACTAGATCAACTACTGATACAACACAACAATGATTGTTTGATAAAGCAGATCAGAATTCCAAAATAATCATCTTTTTTGGAGTGTTCGATGATGTACAACCCCACATTCGAGATGGAAAAACAACCAAAGAAGCGTGGGATAAGTTGAGCATGGTATACGATGCCAAAAATAAGAATGTTATACTGAATTTACAGAGTCAGTTACACACACTGAAGTTCAATCAAAATGATAAAATCGAAGCTTTCTTGATAAGAGTTATAGAGTTGAGGGATTCACTTCTAGCCCTAGGGGAAGTGGTCATAGATGAATCTCTTATTCCCATTTTTTTGAGATCTCTCCCTTCTTCTTACCACATTTTTTAAATAACACTAAACTTTTCAGATATGATAGTTAGTTTTGACAAACTGGTAAACCTACTATAGCAAGAGGAAGCTATGCATAATAAGGATGATGAAGAGGAACATTCTCTTTATTTGCATCAAAAATGGAAGGAAAAGGGAAAGGAAAACCTAATTCCTATCAGAAGTCCCAACATCAAAATCAATATCAACATCAAGGGGATAAACAACAAAAGAAGTAATGTCCAATCTGTAAAAGAGGACATGAGTTGAAAGATTGTTGGTATAATACATACAAAAAAGGTTCATCAAGTAATTATGGACCTTAACACCAATAATCTCACAAGGGACATATAAACTATAATCAAGGGAATAAAAAAGGGAACTAGAAAATAAGACCCCATCAACAAGGAAATATTGTTGAGCAACAAGAACAGTTAGACAATGAAGATTACTTTTACACTACTCGATCAAGTGAACCCTCCACGTCATCTACTGATGTCTGGTATGTTTATTTGGGATCCACTCAACACATGAATGGCCATAGAGACTTGTTTACTTCAATGAGGGACATGCCTTAGAAAAACCATTTTTCGTTGGGTGATGATTCTTCATATACAGTTCAGGGGATTGGGAACATTTCTCTACCCCTTGGTTCACATAACTGTAGACTATCAGATGTCTTATATTTCCCTGGGTTGACTAAAAATATGTTGTCAGTTAGTCAACTCCTAGATCATAACTTAAAAATTGACTTTGATAGTCATTTTGGAAATAAAACATGTTTGATTCGAGACAAATCATGAGGCTCAAAAATAGTTACAAAATCCTCCAATGTGGGAAACATGTTCTAGCTTGATTTTTTCCACAAAGATGATCAGGAAATTGTGGCTAACAACTCTTACTCTGCATAGTTGTGGAATTAGAGACTTGGTCATGTTAGTTTCAAGTATCTCGAGACACTTCACCGACATAATATGGTACATGGGTTACCATCTCTTCATAATGATACAGACAACTGTATTCGCTGCCTAGCTGGCAAACAACACAAATATTCATCCCAGAAGAGTAATTTTCGAGCTCATGGCAAGCTTGACCTAGTTCATACCAATATTTGTGGTCCAATGAAACTAATTCATTCTATATTTCATTATTTCATGATTTTTGTTGATGATTATTCAAGAAAAATGAGGATTTTTTGTCTTCGCAAGAAAAGTGAAGATTTTGAAACCTTTAAGAAGTTCAAAGTAGCTGTTGAGAATGAAACTGGTCGTCACATTATAACTCTCTGCTCATATTGAGGGGGGAAATTCACCAGTAATTAGTTCAAAGACTACCTACAAGCTCATGGCATTCATCGACAAATGCCTCATCCACACATGCTGCAGCAGAATGGTGTTGTTGAGAGAAGAAACCGTAGTATCATAGAAATGGTGCGATGCATGATCAATTATTTTGGACTTGCAAAGACATTATTGGAAGAAGCAGTAAAGACAGCTGTGTATTTATTGAATAGATTTCCCATAATTTCTCTTGATGGAGTCATTGTAATGGCTTGCATAGTATGCAAAAAACATAACGTTTCTTCTTAGATCCACATGTTGGCGAGATATTGTATTATAGATCTATGTAGATCTAGTCTTATATTGTTAGATCCATAGGTTGTTATGAGATCTTGTATTGTAGATCCATGAGATCATATTGTATTGTTGATCCATGTAGATCTAGATATTGTAGAGGAGGTTGTCTTCATGTTTGCATAGGTTATGTAGTGATGGAGAGACAAACTTACTTCTTGGTGCACAATCATGGTTGCACATTAGGTAGACCCATGTGAGAGGTCTTGTTACATATCCATAGAGAACTTGGTAGCAATTTAGAGATGCAGTAGTTCTGGGTTATGTGAGATCTTTTGGCAATGTTTGGAGGCACAGTGGTAGTTTTCTCATAGAGATTCATTTAGAAATATGGAGGAGAGGAAATACTCTTGGAGAGATGCATTGTAATCTTTTATTGAAGAGTTATTTTTTACTCTTATTGTATTATATATATGATATTTCTATCTTTGGTGGATGCAGCCCACATTGGGTGAACCACAATACATGTTGTGTTATGTGTGTGTAATTTGTTTTGATTTAGATTATTCTAGTTTATACTTCCATTGTTGTAGATTTTGGGGAATTGTTTAGATCCTATGTGCATGATTTTGTTTGTTATTAAATCATAGCACTATTTCGCAATCCTGAATTCCCAATATATTATGAACAACAAGAGCTCAAAATTTTGAAAACAAATTTCATGCCTTGGAGAATCAAATAAGAATTAAAAAAAACTATCTTTATATATTTGAAAATGATAACCATTTCACCATTTATAAATTTTGAAGTTTGATAGATGGGTATGAGAAATAACTACTTGAGGTCAATTTTAAATTTTAAAGAAAAAATTTCAATATGAATTGGGAAAAACTACCGTATTTCCTTTGCATGTACACAAACCAACTCATACAAAGAAAAAAAATGTATGAATGATATCTCACACATGTTAATATTTTCCATATACTTTCTCACACCTAAGTCTCAAGTTCATAGCTAATAATACAACTCATCCAAACCAGAAACATATAAGCTCAAATCTCTTCACAACACAAAATGTTGAGTAAATGACTCAAAAATCAAAAACTCCCATAGTTCAATGCCCATACACAAAAATTCAATGCACAGGTATCAACTTTATTTTCCACCACAAGCTCCACCATTACTTATTTCCTATCTTATCTTCCTCGAAAAATGGTGTTTTAGGGTGGTAATTTGCACTATGATTTAAATAAAAGATATATAATATGCTAAACTTCATAAAAATCACCATATAACATCACCTTCCAAAATACCATTTGAGCTATGCCAAAGCATACTATATTATTAAAAACTTAACCAACTGTAATCACTTTCAAAATATCACCTTCGCATACTGTCTCCTTTAAAAAATTATTTCTAGAATGAAAAAATAAGAATATCAAAATGCAAGCTTAGAAACCAAATAAAGATATCATGAAGCAGAACTTAATCTCCATCATTGAAAACTCACTATCCATATTTGTAATCAAAATGAAAAATATATATCAATCTCATGAAGCTAGCTGACAAATAAAGAATGCCACGAAAGCAGTTAGTGTTAGATAGATTAAATAATGTATTAAATACCTAGTGGCCCCTTCTTGATTCATTATGAATGAAAAGCAAACAAGAAGTGATGGAAAATATTTTTGACTTATTTAAAAAAGGGGGGCGTTAAAATTCCATCAATAACACTATCATTTTCACACGTTGCATTCCATTTCATTATACCCATAAAACATTTACATATCTTGGTTGCATGTACTCTTGATAGCTTATTCTATTTCCATGTTACACTTTGTTCTCCATGTTAGATGGATTATTAGTATGTCATCATCTATCTATATATACACACACATGTTCACTTGGTTTTTTGATGTGAATTTAGATATCTTATAGGTTCTTACACACTGTAATGATGTTTAGAATTATAGCTTTTACATTCCTGCGGAGGATCCTGGTGGCATCTACCTTTCACTACTATCACATGCTACAAATGTTCTATTGTCACATATTATTACAATTACTTTACTTTTCACTAATTCATACACACTCTTGAAATACTATTTATCTTTCTAACATGTTAACAAGTGCTTCATGTGTAGTATTTTCCTTGCAAGATTATATGCCACCATGGGTATCTGATACATTTTTATTGATCTTGTTTTCTATTATATGCTATTGTTCGTGGGCTATGCCCTGTCTTGTATAATCATTGTATGCTTTTGGATGCTTCATCCTTGATTGTATTGTGAAATTATGAGCGATGTACCATGTTTGAAACCCTATTTTTTTGGTCCACTTTGTTCACACACTTTCTTGTTACATTTTTTTCTATTGCATGTAAGATTTATTTTCTACCGAAACATGTTACTAGCCATCTTGTTTTCATGTGCCTTGGTTTATACCATGCAGATCCCCTACCCCTGTAGGTATACTGTTCTACTCAACATCAAGTCCTCTCTTTTGGGCCACATTCTCCTAACATCATCACATGCACCCTGAATGGGGGGCATACATTGGGTGAAAAATCAACCCCACAACAACTTAGAGCTACACTTTGGGTCAACATAATACAATAAAAACATAGGAAAACAATCAAAGAATGACCCAAAATCTAACTTAGGTCTAAAGAAAAACACAAACACTAGTTCACAGACTCAGATAGTAGCACCTGGGTACATGTGTCCTCCCTAAGCGTTGATTTCCTATGGGAACATACAGTTATATTCTCATATCAACACTGTTCACAACAACCTTTAGAGTAATTCTAAAATTATAGGCATAGTCCTCTAGTCAAAAAATGTATTTTATCTTCTTCAATTGGTACAATCGAAAGTAATTCAAAAAAATTGGGACAATCGTAACAACAGGAACAAATCAGGACACATCATCTGCACTAGTGTGTATTGGGTTGAGTCATGGAATGATCCGTAAACTAATTAACTTTAACAAATAAAGATCACTATGATTTTTAATATGAATGAAACATATAAGAGTTATTTATTAACTAAATGTATTACTTCAACGACCATTAAAAGTGTAAATTGAAAGGAAACGAAGCAAGAGAGAGACAAGATTTATCCTGGAGAAACCCGGTGTGGAAAAAACTCCAGTGGGTAACAAAATTAGCTCAACTTACACTATGTTATCTCAATTGATACAATTCAATGCCAATTGGCCTTCAAGGAAGATATCCTAGTTGCATCTACTTGCTTACAATATTTCAACATTTGAACTCTCCAACATGAATAATAAGAAAATAATACAACTCCTCAATATTGCTCAAAACTTTGATTTCACCCAAACTCACTTGTTTGAAACCTTGCAAAGGCTTGTATTTATATATGTTCAACCCTATGGAGGATGGAAAGATGAAAAAAACCACATGGAATCCCTAACATGTACAAATATTGAGATCCCCGCATTTCTAGACAGTTAGTTATGGGACTTTGTCCTTCTGTAGACTGGTGGTTACGTAACCACCAAGGTGGTATTGTAACTGATAACTAAAAATCCCTTGGAATAGAACATAAATGGCCTAAAATGTCATTCAGAGGTGTCTGGATCACCCCGAGCATGACTAGACCATCTTGTGAAGATAAAGAGGAGCCGATAACCTGTAGAGTAAGTATAAATATAAAAATTACATAGAATTGGGCTTTTTCTGATACATTTTTGGATCATACCTCCCCAATTTGAGAATTTTAAGTCCCTAAAGCTTCAAGGACTGATGAGGTGAGGAAATTTATTCCCCATATCCTCTCTATAATACCACTTGGCCTTCAACGATAACTTCCCTTTCAATCCAATCAACCACCCATCTTGCACCTCTCTTTGTGTCATTATTTCTATCTATTGCAAAACCACATTTTCCTCCAATTCCAACTGACTATCTAGAGCAAGATCCTTAATAGATGGAAGCAATATCCCTTCTTGTTCATCATCCAACATAGAGGGCAAAAAAATACGTAAGTTTTCAACATTTACAACTGAATAAATCTTTATATAAGGAAGAAAATCCAAGTGAAAAGCATTCTTACCCATTTGTTCCAGAATCTCAAATGGGCCATAACAAAGAGGTTTAAGTTTCTTGGATTTTCCCTATAACCTATCCTGGCTCAAATACAACCATACCATGTCTCCAACAAGGAAGGAATGCTAAGTCCTATGCTAATCATGCCATGCTTTGTACTCGGCATGTGACTCTATCAACGTATTTTCTACCTAAAGGTGAATTTTCTGAATCTTCTCAATTAACTTTTCATCTTTGTGGACCTCCAGTTCCACTTTCCCGTTGTCTTTACATGGTAATATCAAAACAACATCAAAATAACTCTTAGGAAAATAAGAAAAACATGTCTCAAAAGGAGTTTTATTAGTCAAAACATGAATTTACCTTTATAAGAATGCTAGATATACACCAAGTTCTCATCCCATGTCCCTAGATGTTTCCTATAATACCCCCTTAAGAGCTAGACTAAGGTATGATTCACCACCTCTATTTTCCCATCAATCAGTGGATGAAAGGAAGTATACTTCTTTAGCTTTGTATCCATTTTTCTTGATAAAGTAGACCAAAAATTCCCTACAAATTGTGAGTCCCTGTATGATACAATAGAATTCAGAAAACCAAATTGAATCCACACATTAGTAAAAAATAACTCAACTTCATCACTGGCCTTAATGGTATTTTTCCAAGGAATAAGAATACACATTTTTCTAAATCAATCTACAATCACAAATATATAATCATGACCCTTTTTGGTGATAGGAAAACCACCTACAAAATCCATTGATATACTTTCCCATGGCAGGGAAGGAACTAGAAATGAAACATATAACCCCAAATTCTTGTTATTAGGCTTCCTTGTACTATATAAAACACAACCCCTAATGAATTTAACAACTTTAGTTTGCATGTTTAGCCAATACATATACCTTTGTAAGTGTGCTATAGTATTTGTCACACTAAAGTGACTGGCTACCATGGAAGTGTGTGCTTCTCTCATCAACTACACTCTTTCCCTCCTTGGCACATAGAGTTTCCCATTATTTTATAGAAATCCATCCTTGAGACATTATTCCCCTCCAGGTGCAAATCCCTCGCTTGGAGGTTTTCACTGAAATATCTCTATAAAATCTAGATCTTTCTCATAGCCTTCCTGATATGCTTCACACACAAAATGATTAAGAACAATTAACATTCCCATAGTTGAAATCAAATGAGGTCTAGATAATATGTAAGCCAATTTTTTAGTCACACCTTGTAAATATTTAATAATCAAATGAAACTGCTGCAAGAAACCCATCCATTTATAGTGCCTAGCTTGCTGAAGTTTACTCTGAGCCTGTAGATATTGGAGAGGTTGATGATCCGTATGAATGATAGTCTCCTTACCCATCAAATAATGTTTCCATTTCTTGACCACTTGAACAAGAGCATAAAATACCTTTTCATAAGTATAGTAATTCAAAATTACACTATGAAACAGTTCACAGTGATAACATACCAACTACCTCCCTGAAGTAGGACATCCCCCATAACATAGTCACTGACATCCGTTTCTAGTTCAAAAGGAAGCTATAAGTTAGGTAAGGCCAAAATTGGAGCATGAATAATTTTAAATTTAAATATTTTAAAAGAAACATACTATTTCTTACCCCAATACAATGTCTTACCCCCTGTTATCATGAAATGTAGTAGTGTTTCTATAGAAGAGAATTTCTTTATGGACTTCCATAAATATTGAACTACTTCAACAAAACTCCTATTCTTGGTGAAATTGGATGGTTTAGGTTAGTTCAGAATGGCCTCTAACTTAGTCGGATTAATTCTTAACTCCCCATCTCTAATCACATGTCCCAAAAATATAAGTGACTGTTGTGCAAACTCACATTTATTCTCATTTAACACAAGCCTTTTTGCCTTAAGTACTTTAAAAAAATGATGCAAATGATCCTCAAAAGTTCTACTAAAAACTATAATGTCATCCAAGTACATAATAACAAAGGAATCATTAAACAAAATCATTACCTCATTAATCAACCTTATAAAGGTAGTTGTTGCATTACATAGCCCAAATGGTAATACCAACGATTCATACAATCCATGTCTCGTCTTGAATGTTGTCTTCTAGATGTCCTCTTCCTTGAATCGCACTTGATGATACCTAGACTTCAAATACTGTTTAGTAAAATATCTAGCATGTTGTAACTGATCTAAAAAATCATCAATGTGAGGAAGAGGGTACCGAATCTTAATGGTGATTTTATTTAAGGCCCTATAATCAACACACATTCTCCATGAACCATCTTTCTTAGGTACTAAAACAATAGGAGAACCACATGGAAAAGTGATAGGATGGATTATACCTTATTTAATAAAATACTGTAACATTTTTTTATCTCATTGGCATATTTCAAAGAATGCCTATACAATCCCAAGTTTAGAATCAGACTATTGGGTAGAAAATGAATCTCATGCTTAATTTCCCTTATTGGGGGCAACCGTGTAGGTTCCTGAAAGATCTCTTTGAACTGGTGAACCAAATATGTTATATGTTCCCACTCTTTGTTAGAAAACATTCTACAAGTGGGTTTATATGTCACAATCTCATCATCTAGCATATCCCTTAACATGAGTAATACAAACTTACCTCTAGCATTAATAAGTTTTTGGGATTCATTGGCACTTACCAGAGATATATTTGAATAGGTTGAAATGATGTAGATTTTACCATCATTTACCAAATGGTATTTATTAAATCTCCTTTTGAAGATAAATTCCATGACATACAAATATGGGCTACCAAAAACTACACCACACAAATCAAGGGGAACAACATCCACAGTAACCTCATCAATAAACTTTCTATCAATACCAAAAGTGATCTTACACTACTTCGTTACCCTGATGTCCACACCTTTCTTCACCCAAACTAAAGAATATGGACTTGGGTGACTATAAATTTCCAACTTCAATCTGTCCACTAACTCTTTACTGATTAAATTAGCTTGAGAACATGTACGAAAAATAACATCCACCTTAGTTTTCTTCACTTGTATATTTAAATGAAAATTCTTCGATAGTTCATTATCTTTAACAATATTATTACTACCCAAACATACCTCCCTATGGTTGGAGGCACAACACATAGTCTCATCCACCTCATCACTGTAAAATACTTCCTCTCTTTGGAGGGAAGTCATGTCCTTTTTCTTATTCTTCTTGTTTTTGAAGGGATGCAACTCTGGGTGAATCTTCCAACTTTTCTCCTCGGAATGGGTGTTAACATCACAATGCCCACAATGAATTTTAGTATCCTTCTTAGAAATAGAAATAATTTTTTTCTTACCCTTTCCTTTTCTTTTATCCTGATTGACGTCACCTTTTTTTTGAAGCTTGCTGAGAGGTACATGAACTCTTTTTCTTGTCCATCTATAAGTATTGAGCTTACATACAAGCCTCATCTACATCCACTGGCTTGGACAAGAGTATGAGTATCCTCAAGTGGCTATAGATTCCACCAATGTATTTCATCAATAGGTCTGAGTCTGCCACATCCTTTCCCATATGAATAGATTTCTTTCTAAACTCACTAGTATACTCCTACATAGTCTAGACTTGTTTCTTCTAAGATACTGCCAATACATGGACTTCTCCTCCTCATAACAAATAAGATAAAAAATATTTTGGATTATCTTCTTAAAAACATCCCATTTAGTAACTAGGGGAAGATTCTTAACAACCAAGGTATGAACATAACTCTTAAACCAAGTTAAAGCATGTTTACTAATTTTAACTGAGAAAAAAAAATCTTTTGACTTTCATTAATTTGATGCAAATTGAAATATACCTCTAGTTGAGCTAGCCAATGGTCTAGATTCTCAGTGATCACATCTCCATCATAAGGCTCGATATCAATATTGGCCTCTACTTTGAATGGAGGAGGCATGTAAATGACATGGGATCTTCACAAATCTCTTCTTCATGATCCTTTGGTGTCTCATGTGAAACACCAAGTTTCTCCATGAGCAGTCCTATGATGGACTTCAATTTCCATAAGGACACTGAAATGTGGCCCACATCTTTGGAAAAATATGCCATACTCTCCTCTAGCTTATAGAAACATTCTTCACCATTATCCTCTCCATCATCTCTGTGAGCCATCTCCGAAATTCCTTGCTTCTAGTTTCTTGTAGAAATATTTGCTTCAAAGGGAATTAGGCTACCTTCACTGCTTTCTTTTCCCTTCTAGGTAAGGGGCATCTAACTACAATCTTAACACAAGTTTAACCACACAAAATATTGAAATCTTAACTTCTCTTATACCAATCTGATCTATAAACTGTTTAACTTTAACAACTATAGATCA
The DNA here is from genome assembly GCA_019776745.2 of Taxus chinensis. Lineage (NCBI taxonomy): Eukaryota > Viridiplantae > Streptophyta > Pinopsida > Cupressales > Taxaceae > Taxus > Taxus chinensis. Next base: position 508,793,357 of record CM034146.1, on the reverse strand, counting down.
CTATGCTTATGAATATGAATGAAAAATACAAGAGTTATTTATTATCCAGTTAATGTGTTACTTCAACAACCATTAAAACTACAAATTGAAAGAAAAAAAAACAAGAAAGATACATGATTTATCTTGGAGAAACCCGACGTGGGAAAAAATCTAGTGGGTGAGAAAATTAACTCCCCTTCCACTATGTAATCTCAATTTATACAATTCATTGCCAATTGACCTTCAAGAAAGATATACAACTCTCCCTAATTGCATCTACGTGCTTAGTATATCTCAACACAAGAACTCTCCATCATGAACAATAAGAAAAGAACACAACTCCTCAATCTTGCTCAAAAATTTGCTTTTACCCAAACTCATTTGCTTGAAACCTTGCAAAGGCTTGTATTTATAGATTTTCAACCCCAGGGAGCTGTGAAAAGCTGAAAATGTTTCTAGATCATTAGTTACATGACCTCCACCTTTTTCATATTGGAGGTTGCGTAACCTCTATTCTACACAGAGTGGAAGTTATGTAACCACATGGGGAGGTAGTGTAACCGATAGATAAAAATTCCTTGGAACATAACATCGATGGCCTAAAATGTCATTCGAAGGTGTTCGGATCACCCCCATCCTGAATAAACAGTCTTGTGAAGATAAAGAGGAGATGAGAACCTATAGAGAAAGTGTTAATGTAGAGATTACATAGAATTGGGATTTTCCTGATGCATTTTTGGACCATGGAAGGAGAGTAAAACTAGACCTCTCTCCCTAAAACTTACTCATCCATTTTTGGATCATGGAAGGAGAGTAAAATTATACCTCTCTCCCCAACACTTACTCTTTGGTGTCAGATCGCCCAAAAAATATCACACTTGGCATGAGATTTCCTAGAAACCTTGCACTTAGAAGGAGATCTCCCAAAAAACTCATCATTGGTGAGATATTTACCAAAAAACTCACTCTTCATAGCAATTTAGGACATTTTTCTATCCTTTACACTCTTCTACATCAGATACACACTTTCCTTTATACTACCTTTACACACTTTTACACACTTTTGCATACTTTACTTAGATTTATCATATATAGGATTTTTAATACTCTTTTGTTCTTATTTTGTAGGTCCATCCTTAATACACAACAAGAAGAAACCTACAATAGAAAAATCAAGCAAAAAAATAGGTACAAGGAATGCATACACTTCACCCCTAAGGTCACTTTACTTTCCTAGTCTCCACACTTCACTTTGCAATCATTCCATGCTTCACTTGTCCACTCGGTACACTATTCGATACATGCTCTATAGGACAATAAGGTACACATATCTTATCTACTTTTTTTTTATCGATTATTCACTAAACAACATAAAGTGGGGGAAAATTTAGACACTAAATCATGCACTTGGGTACATTTCTAGGTCCTAAAAGCATACTATAATTTATATGTTTCCTGAGCAAGAAAACTAGTGGTCGACAACTATCTTTGGCCTCTTTTCTATGCCTCTTTTTTTCTATTTGGTCTTGTACACCCTACAACCTAGTTAGAACTTTACTTGTTTATCTTTCATGGCTTCATACACCAACACCCAGCCATGACAACAACACCCAGTCATTCATGTCCCTCCTAGGCGCCCCTTATTCTTTCTCACCTTACTCTCTCTTTTTGGGTATCTTTTATATTTTAGTCATATTTTTCACTTATGGGTTGGCCTTCCAGTTGTAAATTACAAAATTCAAATAAGGGAATCATATAAATACATAGTTATGTGTTCAAAATCAAGGACCAAACACTAATAATTAGTATCATCACCTAAGCTTGCATTCTAAAGGAACTAAAGTACTCTAAAGGCATCCATCTAGAATCCATTCAAGGAACAAGGGATACATCAACTCTAAATACACTACATAGGAAGGGGAAGTCTATTTTATTCCTTCCAAAAATTTTACTACATTGCTACATTCTAGCTATAAACCCATTATCAAGTAAAAATTACACAAGGGCATCTTAGGGAATCATTTTTACACACACACACAAGAACTACATGGATTTTGAGATGTATTGTAGTTCTCGATCATATGTTCACTCTCGGGGTGAACATCGGGGTCAATCTAACTCTCCATTCTACATTTTCCTTTTTAGGTTTGATGTGGTTTGTGGGCTTGTGAAGGTGAAATTTTATTTTATAGGTTAGGTATCGCCAACGATCATAATGCAAACATCAAGTGATCAAAAAGAGAAATTACAAAACCCTTGCAACACAATATAAAATATATTTTGAGTCTCTACGCAGTCACCAACACCCATGAGCAGTCACCAGTGCTCAGGAGCCTCTGTCTTGCTAGGGGCGCTCATGTCTAGCTCTGTTCCTACACTCTAGATTTTTTACTAACCAATGAAAACCTTTTTTACAATCTATTCATTAGTCACACCTACCTAGATCACTTCTCATCCACTCAAAAATTAGATAAGTACTCTTATCTCTCTTATTTTCTTAGGGTTTTATAATTTACATCTTAAGTTGCTTATGTCATTACTATATTTTATCATTTGTACATCATTTATTCCAATAGTTACTCTGCAATAATGATTTAATTAAAATTAAACTAAATAAGGGGGGCATCCATTGGGTGAGGAAATCATCCTTCCAAAATCACATAGTTACAAATCATATCAGAATAATATAGAATTGGCAACAACACACAGTCATAAAGTGATTGAGAAACAAACTTGGGTCACAAACACAAACCAGACACTAACACCTAAAACATATAGGAACAACGGGTGCTTATGTCCCACCTAGGCACTTGTGTCCTTGGGGGAAAAATAGATAGTTTATCAGTACAAAAAAATCTTCAGCATCTTTAGTATAGTTCTATAGTATTTCAAAATTCTCTCCAGTTATAGAATTTAGTTACATTCATTTACAAATAGTTACAATCAGTTACAAAATGGGATGTGCCATCCATAGTGGAATTTAGGGAAACATCATGGATGGAGATAAAAATAAACATCTCTCCACAAAACTCTTCTCTTGGTGTGAGATCACCAAAATAAAATTGTTCTTGGTGTGAGATTGCTAAAAAAACTCATTCTTAGCATGAGATCACCCAAAAAAATCACTCTTGGCATGAGATCACCCAAAAACCTCACCTTTGGAAACAAGACACTCTAATATGGTTGCATCACCAAGAAAAATTGGAAAAATTTCTATCCCTCACTCTCTTATACATCAGGTGCACACTTTATTTTTACTTGTACACACTTTTTACTCACTCATACATATATTAATATGATTTTTCACATGCAAGACTTTAACTACTCTTTTTCTCTTCTTTTACAAGTACATGTTCTTCTTTTACAAGTCCATCCTTATACACAACAAGAAGCATCTCACATTAGTGAGCATAAGCTCCAACAACACACTACTACGCATATGATTCACCAATAGGGTCCACCTCCCCTTCCCAATTTCCACGCTTTGTATTACAGTCACTTCACGCTTCACTTGTCCACTTGGAACACTATCAGCTATAGGATCACAATGTACACATATTATATCTAATTTGTGCTATTCAGTATTCAATCAACAACATAAAGTGGGGGAAAATGTAGATACAAAATATATGCACTTTGATACATTTTTAGGTCTTAAATAACACTAATGTATACATGATTCCTAAACAAGAAAAATAGTGGTTGACAACTTATTTTGGGTATTTTGCTTTTTCTCTTGCACTTTTACTAGCCTTACATATCTTACAGCCTTGTTGTAACTTTACTGATTTATATTTTATGGCCTCAAAAACTAGTGCCCAATTTAGATAAAAGTGCCCAGGTGTTCTTGTCCCTCATAGGATCTCTAGACTTTCTTTACCTTCTTCTTACTCTTTTGAGTCTCTTTTACTTTTTGGTCACATTTTAGAACTTCAGGTTGTCCTTTCAATTGTCAATTATGAAATTAAAACAAGGGAATCATATATATATACTTAGTTATTACTCTCAAACATAAGCATTATTTATCATCACCTAATATTTCATTCAAAGGAATAAGAGCATTACAAAGAATATATATAACATAACCATACAAAGGACAAGGGCTACATCAATCTATATACACAACATAGGATGGGAGTTCATTCTCTTCCATCACACACATTCTACATACTTGGTACATTCTAGATCTATCCTACTATCATCGTGAAACTTAAAAAAGGGAATCCTACACACAAAAACACAAAGAAATTCATCGAGTCTCAAATGTAGTAAAACATTTGGTACTAAGTTCACTCTTCGGGTGATCATCGGGGTTAGTATGAATCCACATTATAGATATTTTTAAATTATATTTGATGTGGTTTATAAACATGTGTAGGTAGCTATCTATTTTACAAGTTATAGGTATGACTGATGATCTAATAACCAAACTAGAGTGACAAATAACGAGTAGAAGTGAAGATCTTCTATTCCAGAAAGGATCAGAAGTTGAGCATTTAAGTAGTCCCTAACACATAGTATAGTCATTAGCATTCATGTGATCCTATCCTCCCATGGGATATTTTATCTGAAACAGTTATGAGTTAAAGAACCCTCATCGATCCTTGACAACACTATTCCTAGCCAAATATAGCAGTTACCTAGTCTAGATCATCTCTAGAATGCATGAAAATCAGATAAGTCATCTTCCTATTTCATCTGCTTAGGGTTTCATATATTTCAATACTTTTTCCTTGTCCATTATTGTATATTATCATCTATATATCATTATTTACAATAAATTTACTTTGAAATTAAGGTTTAAATCAATTTAAATTAAGTCATTTGTTAAACCCATATGCTTGAACCATACATGTTTCAATGGCTAAGACTTATGAACCATTTACTAAAAAATAGCTTTATGATCTCTAGGATCATATTGTTGAACATAATCAAGACCTAGATCTCTTATTAGTCACTTCCCATGAAGAATCCACTCAGTTAGCCAAGCTCAAACCTCTGATCTCCAATGGTACTTATCTTCCTATTATAAAACTTCCTCCAAATTCAACCACCTATCTTCCACCAACATCTACTGTTATTGTTTCTATTCCTACCCCTACCAATCAATTTAACCTCCCTAGTATGTCTCATACATGATATGCCTCATCTTCAGGAACCCATGACTTAGCTTTCCTATACCATGACTTTCAAACCCAAATTTTCCAGTTACAACAAGCCTCGTCATCCCCCTCTCTATCCTTAGATTCCTCACTTATCCTTCATAGACCTTTCACAACCATCATATCCTCTTATCTGATGCCTCCTAAATTCATCTCACCTAAGCTACCCAACTTCAATGGCCATGGAAACCCTCATGAGCACCTTCGATTATTCCATGTTGCATGTTTCGACTATGCTGATGATATTAATTTGTTAGCTAAATTATTTTCTTGAATCTTAAATGACTATGTTATGCGTTGGCTCTATGATCTACCTGTCCATTTGGTAACATCTTTTACATATTTAGCAGATGCATTCCTTGCTCATTTTTCTATAAATATCGTCACTAAGATATCTTATGCATAATTATCTAAAATCAAATAAGGATCCAATGAACATCTTATGGAGCATGTCTTGCGCTACTAGAGCAACCTTACTAAAATGACCAATGTTCTCACTGATTAAATATTGTAATATTTATTTGTTCAAAGTATTTTACCTCCACTCTAAGAGAGTTTCATTTTTGATACTTCCCCTTCCTTTGATCAATTATTCCATACACTTGAATTGTGTGAAGGAAAGTTACTATGTATGGGAAAATTGAAGTATTATGAGACTTCCTCATCCTCTTCAAACAAGTTTCAAGATAAATCCACATTCAAAACATCCACCAAGCCTATCGATGCTCAACCCACTATCAACATTGTATCTCCATCTGCCAAGCTTCAATTACAACCCACAAGGCACACCTTTACTAAGCTACCATGCACACCTTAATTCCTATTACCACAACTCACTGAAAGCAATCTAATTAATCTCCCCCCACTACTCAATCTAGAACCTTATCAAACACATGGTTGTAATTACAATGAAAATGTAGACTGTGTTTACCAATGATGCAATGTCCACTCTACTAATCACTATTTTAAGCTTAGACATATCATTCAAGATCTTATCGATAATAATGCAATTAAGATCCCAAAGCCATCTACTTCAAAACTAGTCAGTATAATGAAAAGCTTAATATATTCAATGACCCATTACCAAAGCATGACAATCCAACTACTGATTCCTCTCCTAATCATACATATCATGTTGTGCGTCCTCCTTCATTGGATCCACTTGATTTCCTCATTGATATTGGTGACATGCCACCACTATTTATCACCTTATCAGATCATGATTACCATGCTACATTTTCCTTTGATTCATCATATATTAATGCTTCTATAATTCTATTGGGTCTTATATAGTCAACAATACTTTGTTCTATCCCTCAGCCCTTACCAATGCATGCTCTGTGACACTCCAATTAGCTATCAAATGTCTAACCTCCTAAATCAAATTTCCAGTCCCTAATTCTTACGACCATTTCATCCTTCCCATCACCATCAGGTTCCTTATGATACCTAAACCATTCCTCATTGTATCTAAAATAAAGGGTTGTCATATGGTCTTAGGTATTCCTTGGCTTTGAGATACCTAGGATATTCCTTCCATGGTCCATTTATGTCTTAAATTCATTCATAACAATAAAGTTGTCACCATTAAAGGTATTCCATGATGCACACCATTACCTTGGCCCACTCTTGCCTCTTTTTTTCATGACTCATGAAATCTAGGCCTCATGTACCTCTTAAATATAAATCTATCTCTGCACCTAGCTCTCCCATTCATACGCAACCTACATCATGACTCCATTGTCCTCACTGCTCCATTATTCTACCTCATCAGCCTAAGTACCCTCCTCAAGAAACCCATTGCTATATGTGTTCTCCACCTCCTTCACCACATAAGTATCCCTAATTTACACATCAATATTCACCTACACCACTGGTCCTAGAACATCTTCAAATGCCCTCTCTTTATTTTATAGTAGGTAAGGGGTCCTTGCTATTTGCCATCATCAGATAACTTCACATCACTTGAACACTTGGGGGGCATCGCAGTCACCCCCCTCCATCACTATTTGATGCCTTGATTAGCCACTCCTAGTTCACTTGCTACACTTCATATGAAATATTTTCTAGCATCTACTCTCAATACACATACTTTCCACTCATTATTTGATGACACACTCTTATTCTATGGTTCATACTTGACTATTGAGGGAGAATTCATAAATTAACTTCATATCATGCACATTTTCTAGGGGGAACATAACCGCTCTCATCTTCACATTTTACATATTGTAGGAAACCATCATATACAAATGGTATCTGTACATCTTGGTTGTATTTCCTCTTGCTAACTTTTCCTATTTACATGTTACACTTTGTTTCCTATGCTAGTTGGATACTTAGTATGTCATTATATTTTTCTATACACACATTCATGTTCACTTGGTCTCTTGAGGTGAATGTAGGACCTTCAAAAATTCTTACATGATGCATGATGCTTGAAAATACTCTTTACTAGTCCCACTAAGGATCCTGGGGGAATCTACCTTTGCTACTCTCATATTTCACACATTACATGTCCTATTGATATAATATTTTCTTATTTTTGTCACTATCACTTAATTTTTCACTGATCTATATATGTTTTGACATACTATTCATCTTTCAAACATGCTAACAAGTACTTCATGTGTAGCATTTACCTTGTGGGATTATATACAACCATTTTTATCTATCACCTTTTGCTTTCTATTGTTTTCAATCTACGCCCTATGTTTTTCTTGATCATTGTTTTCTTTTGGCTGCTTCGGCCCTGATTGTCTTATGACATTATGAGCGAAGTCCCATGTATGAAACCTGATTTTTGTGGTCCATCTTGTCTTCCTAGTTAATTTTTATATTGTCTTATATTGCACGTTAACTATTTTTACAACTAACATTTATTTAGTAGTCCATCTTGTTTGCATGTGCCTTGGTGTTTACCTTGTACATACCCTACTCCTACAGGTATCCACTCTCAAATATACATATCAACTTCAAGTCCTCTCCTTTGGGCTACACCCTCCTACATTTTTTGCATGCACCCCAAAAAAGGGGGAGAATCCATTGGGAGAGAAAATCACCCTTCTAGTAGCACAAAGTTACAAAACATATCAGAATGATACAGAATTGGAAACAACACATAGTCACATAGTGATGCAGAAACAAACTTGGGTCAAAAAAATAAACTAGACACTAGGACCTAGAAAAAATAGGAACGGTGGGCACTTATGTTGGACATGAGCCCTTATTTCATGGGGGAAAAAAATAGACAATTTCTCAAGACACCACACTCTTTAGTAGTTTTAGTACATTTCTACAATATCAGACATTTATCTCTAGTTACAAAATTAAGTTAAATTCAATTACAACTAGTTTCAACCAGTTAAAAAATGGGACATGCCATATGCACTAACACTTACGTAACCATCATAGATGGAGAGAAAAAAATACCTATCTCCCCAACACTCTTCTCTTGGTGTGAGATTACAAAAAAAACTCATTCTTGGCGTGAGATCGCCTGAAAAACTCGTCCTTGGTGTGAGATCACCCAAAAAAATCTCTGTTGGCATGAGATTTCCCAAAAACCTCACCGCTGGCAAGAAAACACTCCAATTTGGAATAATCTCCAAGATAAATAGGAAAAAAAATTATCCTTCTCTCTCTTATACATCAGGTGCACAATTTTCTTTTACTTGTACATACTATTTACTCACTCATACATATATTACTCCAATTTTTCACATATAGGAATTTGAATTCTCTATTGTTCTTATTTTATAGGTCCATCCTTATATGCAATAAGAAGTAACTAACATCATAAAACACAAGCTATAACAACACACTACTACACATACACTTCACCCGTAGGGTCTACCTCCCCTTCCTAGTTTCCACACTTTGTATTACGATCACTTCACACTTAACTTGTCCACTTGACATGTTATCCACTACAATATCAAAAGGTAAACAGCTTCTATTTACTTTATTCTATCGATTATTCACTCAAAAACATTAAGTGGGGATAAATTTAGAAAAAAAATATGCACTTGGGTACATTTTAGGTCCTAAAGCAAACTAACTTATACATGTTTCCTAAGCAAGAAAACTAGTGGTTGAAAACTTATTTTGGGTCTTTTACTTTATCTCTTACATTTTTATTGTCCTTACATATCTTAAAAACCTATCGTAACTTTACTTATTTATCTTTTATGGCCTTAAACACTAGTTCCTAGTAAGGAAAGAAGTGCCCAGGTGCTCTTGTACCTCTTAAACATTCATGAACTTCTTTACCTTATTCTTATTCTTTTGGGTCTCTTTTAATTTTTGGTCCCCTTTTAGAATTGTAAGTTGGCCTTTTGGTTTTCAATTACAAATTTGATAGAAGGGAATCATATATATACTTAGTTATTTATCTCAAATATGGGGCCAAACATCATAATAATTATTTATTATCACCCAAGCTTACATTCAAAGACAAAAGAACATTACAAAGCATACGTATAGAGCATCCATACAAGGGACAATGGATTATTCAATATGCATACACAACATAGTATGGGAGTTCATTCTATTCCATCATACACATTCTATATACTTGATACATTCTAGATCTATCTTGCTATCATCATGTAACTTACACAAGGGCATACTAGGGAATCATTACACACACAAACACAAAGAACTACATGGAGTCTAAAAGGTAGTGCAATGCTTGGTACTAAGTTCACTCTTTGGGTTACCACTGAGATTAGTATGGCTCCACATTTTGCATATTTTTTTATTAGTTTGATGTGGTTTTTGAACATGTGTAGGTAGCTATCTATTTTACAAGTTACAGGTATGACTGAAAATTTAACATCCAAACTAGAGTGACAAAGAACAAGTATAAGTGAAGCTCCTCTAGCCCATAAATGATCAACACCTGAGCATTTAAGTAGTCAATACTAGTCACTCTTGTCCTCTTGTGAGTATTTTTGTCTGACATAATTATGAGTTCTAGAACCCTCATCATACCTTGATGACACTATTTCTAGCCATATCCAGTAATTACCCATTACAAATCATCTCCATATTTCACATAAATAAGCTAAATCATCTTCTTTTTTCATCTTCTTAGGGTTTCATATCTTTGAATTCTTATTGCTTGTCCATTGATATATATTATAATCTATATATCATTAGTCATAGTAAAGTTACTTTGAAGTTAAGTTTTAATTAAATTTAAAATAAATCATATATGAAAAGAAAGGATAGAACATACATGTGTATGTAAAACTTGATAGCAATGTCTGATGTTTGTACCTATGATTTCTTTGTAATGTTTTATTTTTTTGTTTTTTTTGTTTTTTAATAGTTTTGTGAAGGGAAAACCATGAAGAGAGAGTTCCTTCTTGAGCGTCAAGGGAGACAATGGAAATGGATGATATGGGGATAGATATGAGGAAACATATCCATGATAGGGTAGGAAGAATAAGATAGGATGAATGGGAAAGTTGGGACCAACAATTTCACTTCATGTGATAGGATCCAATGACAATGTTTGCTATTTATTTGATAAGGGACACTAAGATTTTTTTCTTATCAAGAGTGATATTATCTCCAATCTCGATGATCGTTGTGAGATCATACTCGATATGTGACTGTGACTTATCTTGTGACACATATTTTGTATGTGGGAGCTTGAGTTCCCTATATTTAGATTTATACATTTTACACCATACTTGGTGTTGACATTGGTGTGCATATTTAAATCATGTTTGAGAATTGGATTTATATTTATTGGATTTTCTAGGAGCTTTGGAGCTCTTTGAATTTTTGATCTTAGCTTGATGAAGAAACTATTTGTGTTTCTTATAAGCTAATACATGATTTGGTTGGTCTTGAGAAATGAGAGAATAAATTTTATGTTTAGGATTAATGATAGGAGTGTTAGGGATGATGGTGGGATTGCCACATTTGTTGATATAGGGATTATACGACAGACAAATAGGATAAGGTCCAATTATTGAAGGAAATTGGATTCTAGGATGTGGCGTAAGAATGGATGGTAATGGGATAGGAGGTCGCCTAAGAATAAAATATGATGGGATACTTGGAGGTGTCCCATAGATAGAAGATGATGGGATAATCATGTTAGAAATCACAAGCATTAAGAGGGGGGTGAATCAGTGTTGATCAAAACTTTAAAGTAATCAAAACAAAAATAATTGATTATGAATGAGTTGTAACATAAATGTATTATCAAGCACATATAAGATGATGACAACTCATAAGATAGAATTTATGTGGGAAACCCATAAAGGGAGAAAACCCACTCTGAATCCCATGATTTATTAGGAACACCAATTCCAAAGTATACAATGATCTTGGTTTTGTTGAGCACCCACTCAACCTATGAAGCACCCACTTTAGAATATTCAAGCACCCACTTGAAGAAAGCTAAGCAAAAAATTAACAAGTTTAACAAGCTACAAATTGCAAAGAGCACCCACCCCCTATGATCTAAGAACTCAATTAGAAATATATTAAAATTAATTTGATCATATAGTTCCTATATTGCTTATACAATGGATTATGATCACTTTTATTTTTCTCTCTTTACTCACTCTTCAAATTTAGATATTCAACACTCTCTACACCTCGCTCTTAGTCATTCAAGTAATCGTATGATCTGATTTTCTATATCTGAACCTCTTTATTCAATCAAAATATATTTATTTGAAAAACACTATCTTCTCTCCCTCTCTCTGTAACCACTTTAGATCGACTTCCCCCTTGCTCTATTTTCAATCGCATATAATGCTTAAAAAAAATTCTTAAGCATAATTGGTTTTACCGACTCATGATTTTTCTATTTTTGATGCACTAATTTTTTCCTAAATAGGCAAGCATAAATGAGTTTTCTAACTCATGTTTTTTTTTTTTAATGCACTAGTGAATGCAGAAGGACTGTTTCCTAAAATTATCTTCAGTTTCATTATCTAACATGTTTTTCTGTTACTAACTGTTCTTAACAGAATTTCATAATTGAGATAAAAAAATTTACAAGTTTCTCCTCCATTTTGAGATGAAACAACCTCATTACTTTCGCAACACTTACACAATCCTTAGAAAAAGCTATGTTAAAAAAATTAGACAATTTTATTCGTGCAATATTGAGATTCAATAAGTTTTTCATTTTCACAGTTTCCACCATGGTCATCGACAGGCTTGTTCGATGTCAAAATTATTGACTTTTTTCAGCCTTATGTGTTACCACATGATTACTTTAGGATATTTCCAGCCATTTTTGTAATCAACCATGTCACTTTCTCCATGTATTGCTAAGTGGCACCCTATGCTTGGTCAACCTATTTCTGTCTTCAACTGATGTATATTGTGTCTCGATTGTGTACCATTTGTGAAATTCTGTCAAATGATAAGGATACCCATACTTTGCATTTATCAGTGGCTTCATGTAATGCTTAGGTGACAATATTTGTCACAGTCTTCATCCAATAAAATATCTCCATGTAGCTTTGAGGTTTCAGGCTTGTCAATGCAAAGCTTGAACCAATAGGAAGCCTCCACACCTTCACAAATTCAGACCATTATTAACCTCCACTGGCTACAATGACACATAGACTAATAGAGAGACTCCACGTAGCACTTTGATTTTGGTCTTGTCAGTGTGAGGCTTAAACAAAAAAAATTTCTCCACATTCTTTTGCAATGTCATATTTATCTTAATATGTCTCTAACCACTGTGACACATGATCCAATGGGGAAGCCCCACATTGTTTTTTCACTTTTAGGTTCTATGTCAGAGCTCAAAAAGTGAGCTAATCAAGTGGCTCCATGTAGCCTTTCTGCACAACTGCTAGATGAACCCAAAGCTTTTATTTAATCCAATTTTATCCATGTCACGTGTCTATTAGGATTCGTGAGTTGACTTAAGTTGAACAATCTTTAATCTGCATCACCACATGTCTTATCCATCTTTGGCCTCATGTCTTCAACCTCTTCGGAAACGTGTCCTTGATTTTGGTTGTGTCAGCTTACTATCATTTGACACATCCTAAATTTTTTTGAATGACCATATCTTCCTCCAGAGAGCTCCAAATTGCTCAAAATTGTATCATTCGAAAGGTCTTACTAAGTTCCAAAAGATATATACCTTTACCATTGGCAAAAGCTCATGTATGATTAGAAATAAAAATTTTAAATCTTTAGTGTACGTTGGTTTAACTTTTTGAGCATGTAGACATAAAGATCTATCTCTGTAACTATACATCTTGTCTCAACCTTTACACCATTCTTTAAACCATCTCTTTGATGCAATTTGACATATACACAAACTATCTTATTTTCTTTGAGTGCATTTCCTTGAGGACCTTCTTCACACCTTTTTCCATCAGTGGCACTTGACATCAAAGACAACACCAATGACCATGGATCAACAACTTGGAGGTTTCCCATATATAGAAGATGATGGGCTACCCAAAGGTGTCCAAGATATAAGATGAAGGGATACTAGGATGTGACCCAAGTATAGAATATAATGGGCTACTTGGAGGTAACCTAAATATAGAAGATAATGTCCTAGACCAAGTATAAAAGATGATGAGCTAATTGAAAGTGATATAAGGAGATATTGTGTTCGAGGATGTGTGATATATAAGGAATTTTTTAGTGCTGAGAAGATAGGCCAGGGATAAATGACAAACCCATGTCGGTTCACCATGTAATGGGAAAGATGATGGGGGATAAGAGGAGGTTCAAGTTAGAAAATTTTAGGTTTTTCTTATGTTTTCTAACCATAGGACTTAACTTCTTCCCCAAAATACATGGAAACATAAAGTTCAAAATAGAATCCTTGCTAGTGATCCTCTAGAGGAATGTCATCATGTAGCCCTATGAATTCTCTGATTTCTTCTTCATTCTGGAAGAAATTGATCGGTATGGGTTGTTGGTGGCCAGTTATAGTAGGTTGATTAGAAGGAATGGGTCCAACAAGTGTTGAAGATTTAGAAGATGTTTTATGGTGTAGATGATGGGAAGGTTTGACCTTATTATTTCCACAAATGAAATTTCTAGTGTTTTGATAAGATATCTTGGCACATCATTGTTTGTTAATTCTTTGACGTGGATAAAAATATAAATTTTTAGAATATTGATGAGGATATAGTAAGATATAAATTAAATTACCAGAGGGATGAAGAGAGATTAGTTTTTTATTAGTAGAAGAAGATGACTCAAAAGATGAAGTAGATTTGGATTCAGATGTCTCGAGAGTTGAGTTAAATTTGGATTTAGTAAAGATTAATATCAAATTTCTTATAAGATTGAATAGTGTAGATAGATGAAGGGGATCTTGTGGCAAGATAGTGGATTTTAACTTAGGTGTCAACTTGGATGATTCATTAGAGGAATCCAGATTAACACAAATATTTAATGAAGGAAGATGTCGGTGAGGTGACTGATTAAGGGGGTCTTGTGTAAAAAGAGAGGACCATGAGTCAGGAATCAAATTGGATGTCTGATTAGAGGAGTTTGTACCAACATGGATCTTTAATGGAGGAATACATCAGCGAGGTGACTATGTATTCCATAGAATTAATTATAGGAGAATCATAATAATATAATTGATTAGGAGATGAAGGTGGGGAAGTAGAATATATAATAGATTCCCTATTGTTAATAGCGTGAGGAACCACCTGAGATCTAATCTTGATGGGCATCGTTTTATGTGAATTCATAGATCTAGGTTGTCTATTGAACTCCTTCATGATGAAGGAAGTTTCATGTAAATTTGAGCAGCATAACAATGGCTAACTAGACATTTTACAAATAGAGGGATGTTTATGTGATTTTCCAAAGGGAACCTAAGGACAACAAACATCGTACCGACATAATTTTTACAATCAATAATGCTTTGGAAAATAAGTTGTAGGTGTGAATGTCAAAAATGGTTGATGAAATTTTGGTAGAGTAATGACTGTGAAGGAAGCTTTTCCTAGGTGTGAATGTCACAAAATTTGTTTAAGGCAACTAGGAAAAACGTGAATATTGAAACAATGTAATTTCAACACTTAAATATAGTTTGAGAAAACAAGGTTTAAGTATAAAAAAGGGGCTGATATGATTTTGGCATCATAACAATGCAAATTTCAACACTTAAATCAAGTTTAATAAAAACAAGGCTTAAGTATAAAAAATGGTCGATACAATGCGAGCAACGTAACAACACAATTTCAACACTTAAATCAAGTTTAAGAAAATAAGATTTAAGTATCAAAAGGGATTGATATAATGCAGGAAGTGTAACAACAAAATTTCAAGACTCAAATAAGGTTTTAAGAAAAAAAAATTCTAGTATCCAAAAATGGTTGGTATAATTTTGGCAACACTTCAAATAGTGCATTTTGATAAAAGTGGAACCAAAATTTATAAAAAAATAGGATATGTTTTGTGATCAAAATATGCAGCACAACTTTGGTAGAGTTTTTCCTTGTTCTAAAACAAAGTGGAAACTAAGAAAAAGTTTTACGTAGTAAGGATCTTGATACCAATGATAATGGATATGGAAAATTTAGCATCGATGCCAAATATCTTCCTAGGGATTTTGTTCTAAAAACTCACCAATATTTGTCTAAGAGAGGTACACTATATTTAGAGTAAATTATAAATAAGGACCATTACCGTACAATCAAATTAATGAAATAGGTTTCATACTGACAACATTTGATATTCCTCACAAGTTTTAATAGTCAAGTAGGTAGTTGGGTCACTTCCAATTTTGTCAGCCAATTCCCTCAATGTACTGACTACTTTAGGGTTCCTTTGGTACTCCTCACAATGAGTTTTATGGCTTAAGCCAGAAAACTTCCCATATTTTAAAATGGATGGGTTTTAACCCTTATCAGAACCTACAAATACAATGTGAGTTGTTTTTTTTTTATCTTCTTTTAAAATATGATTGTCATAAGTGATGTTCTTTGACCAAGGAAACATATACAAAAAGTGTTAGTAATTTTATTTTTTGTATTCGATAAGTGTAGATGGTCCTACACTTAAAGATTTAGTGGTTTTCCATATTACCATAATGTTAGAAAAATAACAAAGAGCTCAACCATTTATGTTTCTCAACATTGCTCGAAAGGGCAAGAGAAGAGAATACATGGAATTTGATCAAATTAAACCAACATGGAAATTTTAAACCACGATATTAAGTATTTAAGAATTTTTCAAATGATAACAAAAATTTTAGAAAAACATCCAAAATCGTATCCATTTCTAATTCTCAAGATCGGTCGAAATCACAAGAGAAGAGCATACCCAGTTTTGATCAAATTATAGAAAAAAGGAGATTTTTAACAAATACTTGAAATGTTATCCTTAATTTTTAAAAAAACCTACATATCAGAATCAAAAACATATCTAAAACAATAATAAATTAAAAATCAGAACTGATAGATTCAGGAATTTTTGAGAAAATTGACATAGTACACTAGCACATACACAAGAATGCTAGCGTATGGAATGATACATAGGTGTAGATAGAAAAAATACAAATTAAAATTATAGTGTTTGAAGATGGATGCAGGTACATATAGTGATACTATATGCACATAAATTTGCATGTGCTACATTGTCGAAAAATAGTTCAAAACCCCTAATGATGATTCATGTCTTTTCCAAAGGTGTTCAAGCTCCTTAACCTCTTTGAAACTTATATCTATAGCCTAGTTTACCTTAGCCATTTATTACCTTTTTATAGCTTCTTGCATCAATTTTCCCTAGGATTTGACCTTTAGTTATAAAATTTCCACCCTTCCTAGGTGGCAATTCTATAAATGCTGCCCTGCCTAGGAGGTGGTTTTGTAACCACCGCCCTATTTGGGTGGTTGTTCTGTAACCTCCACCCTACCTGGGAGGTGGTTTTATAACTGCCGCCCTATGTAGGGTGGCGGTCCTATGTAAATTTTCTAGAAATCTTCATCTATGAATTAGACGAGTGTTGCTTCACTTAAGTTCACCTTTAGAACATGTTTCTCAATCATTTTAGCTTATTTTAAGATTGATTTACTTGTGGAAATATCCTCTTTCACTTGTGATTTCTAATTGATTATTTAATTTCCCCTTCATGCGTTGTAGTGGCATCCCATGGCTATCAAGTGTGATAGTGCACTGCCCAACCAACCTTCTATAAAATCATCACTTCTTTTGAAGAAAATGGCCAAAGATTATTTGTGTATCATGCTTACTTGAGCTACCACAATCTTGCTAGAAATTACACAACAAAACTTTGTTATCTTGCATTATCTTTATTCTACTTGCATTGCAACTAGACCACCATTAAGTTGTCATTTCTCTAGCACCTTCTTCTTACCGCTTCCTTTGCATTTAAAATTCCTTGGAATCAAGTGAACATAAAAGTTTGGTAAAGATAACTGATGGGAAAAAGTGATACCATAACTAGATTTGTGTCTGTACTGTAATTCCAGGTTAGGGTTGTTATTAAGTTTCTTCATTTCTAAACATACACACATATATCAAATAGAGTAGAAGAAAATCAATTTCCTTTATTGAAAATAGTTAGATTAATTTCCAAGAATCCTTTCACATCTCTTATAGAGGTTTCTTGTGATAGATCCTTCCCCTCCTATCCCTGTGGATTTGGGAGGGAAGAATATATGGAGCAAGCTTGCTATATAACCATCGATAATCAATCTGTTACAAATTTTGGTTTCTCTTAAATACTCACATATCTATCTAGGAAGTTATAGGGGAAGAAAATATTCTGAAGCTTTAAATATTCTCATGTCTCTAAGAGAGAAGAAGATTTAATAATCCATAACTATAAACTAGAAAAATCTTTGTGTTGATTAGAATAGATTTAATACACTATTTCACAGATAAATAACTACATCCGGTTATTTATTTGTATAGGATTTGTTAATTTGGATTAGAAGCTTTAATTTCTTCATTTCTTCATTTAATTACAGAAAGTTCCAGAAAAGCACAAAAATATTTATTTTAATTAGGTTAATTGTTTTTTTTATTGCTTTATCTTTTTTATATTGAAAAATCACAAAAACATAGTGTATCTTTTATTTTATTCGATTAGCTTGTTATTGATTTTCATATATTAAATGAATACATGACAATTCCTAAACCATAACAAGAACAAACATACAGTAGTGATCCAAGAGTCCCCCAACTGAACGGGCCTGAATCGCTTATGGACATAGATACTAGGATTCGTATGCTTGTCCTCAAAACACCATCACGACACTCAAACAAAATTACATAAATGAAATTATTAAACATCAAATATGATAAGGCTCAGGACTATTGGACTTCCTCTGGCAACAGAGTCCATATTCCATGTATGACCAAACAAGTACCTCAACCAGAGAGAGTTTATAGTTTTGATCCAGTGGCCCCCAACTAAACGGGACTAAAAACCAAATAGACCTAGACATCGGATTGCGTACACTAGTCTTTAGGATGTCCCCACTTCTGCTAGACATTATTATATAGCTGAACATTCTAAATGAAGAATCTCATCAAGCCCTCGCATTATGGACTGAACCAACTAACCACCCATAGAGTTAGTGGAACCACACATCTCTCCCATTTATTCTATGACCTTGTCTGGAAATTGTTACAAGGAACCCATTGGTTTTCCACATATCCGACAACCGTTAGAAAGGATTTCAACAGAGCTTGACATTGATTGGAGTCTTCATGTGGCTATTCTTTCTGACCCATCCATTAGACCCATTCAAGTTATAAGGTACTTCCTTTACTTTGACAATAAGGTCAATATATTGTGCGTCGAGGACATTATTTTTCCTTGATAGATTGTTCATTCCATTTCCACATAGTCTCTTCCACATATCACATATTCACTATATTTCACTACCCATAACCACCCAATAATTTTACATCATCTATCCTGACACAACCTTGGGAGGTTGAGTGTGTCTTGAAGATCACACATCAATTATAATTCTTATAGATACATAGGTGTAGACAAGAGGACACTAGCACATAAGATAGATGTTAGCTCATGGAATCTAGAAATCAACAAGATGCTAGTTTGTGCAGATGAATGGTAGTGCACAAATCATGGAAAACAAATAGAAATGCTAGCACAAAGAATGATACACATACACATGCAATAATAATTCACTGTAGCACTAGTGCATGTAGTGAGATGCAGATGCGTGCAGATGAATGTAGGTGAAAACAATGGTACACATGTGTGCACAAAATGATATGGTAGCACACACAGATGAATGCTAGCACATGTAACTTATACCTACCCAAAACAAACATCAAATGTGAGTTAAAAAAAAAATATCATATTTTTCTCATCAAGAATAAAATTTGACAACATTTTACCCAATAAATACCTATAATTAACACTCAACACTATCAAGCATCATGATACATTCTTAAAAATAATAATTTCAACAAATTGAAATAATGAGCATGTAAAATGTGAGCCTAAACTAAGAAAACATAAATAATGTGCATGAGACAAAGGAGTGTCCCACTGGGCATTCTATATTATGTATGTTAAACTAATCTAAGCTAATGAAAAGAACCTATACCCATTAGATTCATAACTTATGAATCAAACAAAAATATCATGATAAAGCATAAAGTAAAGTTTAACTAACTATGTATAAATCATTAAATCAAATATCAAACGAAAACCTCCTTTGATAATTGGATGTTCTTTTAGATTATAGGTATTTCCTTTGTGAACTAAATGCAACCATGCATGATCAAGGAATTTATCCAAGGAAGAGGAAGATATCTCACTAATATGGCTTGATTTCTATTTTTGGTTCTTCTCTTACTACTCTTGGCCAAGTAAAAAGGGGAGATTTAGTTGAATTCAATAAGCTTTCCAATATGAAATTATATTCTCAAGTGTCAAAGATGTATAAGGTGTATAAAGATGTAAGATTGACAAGAAGGTACTACATTCTTTATATAGCTTTCCAATTCGGGAGAAGCTTTCAACCTAGTGAATGTGGGATAAAGGTAAAGTACAATTAGAAAGGGATAAGTATGATTAGAAGAGATTAATAAAATATTAGAAACTCATGATAGTTGGGGGCGATTTAATTAATCAACTAGGATTAATTAATAGGCTAAATTAAGCTTGTAGAATCCATTTAGAGATGGATATAGTATAATTTAAAGGGTTTGATAGGGGGATTTAACCAATAAGAAGGCTTATTGATTAAATAGAATATTAACAAACTTAATTAATTAATAATGGTTAATTAATTAAAAGAGGATTATAACTAACAAAGTGTCATTAATTGGCATCCATGATGGGGGAAGACTAGTTAATTAACTAAGTGTTGTTAATTGATTGATATAAAGGGGAATGTTAGCTAATTAGTGGGAAACCAATAAGTATTATAAAATTATGGTAAAGGGGATAATTAGTGTAATATTAGTATTGAAAATGTGTAGTCGGATTTAGGTGTCTAAAATGTCAAATATTGTGGGCTTCTTTTCAAATGTTTTGTAACCTAATCCATGATGGTATAGATTTTCTTCGTATAATACAAGTTTGAGATGAATTTTTTCTCATGGACCCAATCATCTGCCCTTTTAATTCATATTTCTCATAATTTTGTGGGCTTAGTTATAGTCAGTGGATTTGTAGAAATTAGCCCTCTGGTCATCGTATACCTAAGATACATCAAAGCCATGAATGTGTTTGTCCTCGAAATATGTATTTTGTTTCCATAAGGTATTTCCAAGCAGGTAGATGATAACTTATTTAAAGTAGGGTGCATTAGGTTTTTCGTAGCTATGTGGATACAATGGAAGCTAGCTAATATGAAATTCATTGTCTAGAGTATACACACCAAGACCTTTATGAGAAAACTTGAGTTTAGGTGGTGAGTTGGTTGTGAACTAGATGTGGAGGGTTGGTATTGAAAAAATGTGTCGAGATCGATACAATTATCAATAACAGGTATGACATGGGGTTCAACAGATCTTTCCATGGAAGGAAATTAACTTGCATGAGTGTACTTTAATTATAGAAGCTTATAATATTCAAATGTTTTTGCATTTTTGAGTAAGTTAAACTCTTTACCATTGTGCGGGAACTTGATACATTGATAAAATGTGGAAGGCACAACTTACATTGTGTGTATCCAAGTCTGACCTAGAAGGATGATATATGAAGTATCTACATTAATAACATGAAAAAGGCTATCGATCATCTATGCATCCACTTGTATGGAGAGGGTAATATTTCCAACATATTGTCATTCGATGTTGTCATAACCATAGATAGTTATAATGTTATCTCTCAGACTCTCTTTCATATAACCAAGACATCTTAACATCTTCATAGAATAAATTTTTAGAGAAACACCGTTGTCAATAAGGAATATTTTAACCTCATGGTGGGTGATATATGATTTGATATACAAAGAGATATTGTTATGAATATTGGGGTTTACTAGGTCTTGAGGACCAAATGACAATTTAGGCCTGTTTGGTAAAACATTGACAAGTAATTCTTGGAACAATTGAGAATTAATGTCCTTAGGGACACATTCCTCTTGCAAAGAATGAGTAATAATTTTTTTTAGAGTAGGTAATGACTTGATTAAATCTATGAGAGAAATATGTGTTGACGTCATCTCCAATTTCCTTATAAGTTCATACAAACAAGATGTGGAAGATTTAGTATTGGTTGTTTGTTTAGGATTGCTAAGACTTCTAGAATTGGTGG
Source organism: Taxus chinensis (assembly GCA_019776745.2). Classification (NCBI taxonomy): domain Eukaryota; kingdom Viridiplantae; phylum Streptophyta; class Pinopsida; order Cupressales; family Taxaceae; genus Taxus; species Taxus chinensis. Next base: position 508,771,469 of record CM034146.1, on the reverse strand, counting down.
GAATGTGAGGCATGGATGAGGTTAATGGTTTCTTTTCTGTGGGTACCCAAACCTTATTTTGTCTCATGGCCATTGCATTGGTAGGAGATTGAAACTTAATGGTAGTAATGGAATTGGGTAGTTCTTCAAAAAATGATATGATTGAATTAATGTTGGAGTCTAGTTTCCAACCCCTTACTAAGTTTTCCACACTGGAACTTTACGTAGACAAATTTCTAAGCACTCAACCGAAGCACACATAACCTACCAAGTTCCTTCTCTATATTACATGTCAAGATGTGGGTCATATATTTAACCATTATCATAGATGAAAGATAACAAAAAAATATAACAAATTCAATATGCAATAATAAAGATGATCAATCATATTACTACCTTGAAATATAACTCCTATCATATCTCCACACGGTAAACTCTAGAGAAGAGTCCTACTAGAGAAAAAATCACAAGCTCTTTGGATTAAAGAAGGTGATAAAAATACAAATTTTTTCCACATGACATCCTTACATCATACAAGTAACAATAGAATCACAGAAATCACTATGAAAGAGTGTAGAATTAGAAGAGATCTGTACATCATTAAGGAAGAGGCTGTTGAATTATACAAGAAATTTTTGAATGGATATCCCATGCAAGATGAAGAACTTTCAGATAGTTTTATTTCAGACATTTCCCCTTATATATTCGAGGAAAATGCCTTCAAGAAAGTAACTAAGGAAAACACAATTGAATATCTTCTTAGAATAATCTTCTCGATGGAAGGAGACAAATCTTTGGGACCAGATGATTTTCTAGAAATCTTCTTTCAAAGGTATTGGGAAATTTGTAAGGATGAACTGATGTGTGCTACGAGTGAATTTTTTCATTCTATAAACCTTCTTAAATAAATAAAAAACACATTTATTGTGTTGATACCCAAGAAAAAAGGGGATAAATAATTCAAATATTACAGACCTATAAGTATTTCTAATGTCATTTACGATATTTTTACAAAGACCATTTCTTCCAGGATTCATCCTCTTCTTCCTGAACTCATATCCAACCAGCAATGGGGATTCATGAAAGGAAGGACTATTCAAGATGGTATTATATTTATGCACGAAGTAATCCACTTAATGGATAAGAGTAAAAAATAAGGTATGATTGTTAAGCTAGAAATGAACAAGGCTTTCGATAGAGTTTCTTGGAATTTTTTAGATAGTCCTCAAGCAATTTGGTTTTGATGGACACTTTAGAAATTTTTTTAAGGACCTACATATATACTCCAAAGTTCTTCGTCGATATTAATGGGAGCCCTACAATATTGTTTTGCAGTAGTAGAGGTATCCGACAAGGAGATCCTCTTTCTCCACTCTTGATTATACTAATGTCTAAAAGCCTCAATAGGAAAATTGCTACTACAGTCAGTTCCAAATATCTCAAAGTTTTAAAGCCATCTTTAGATGATTTAAAGGTCTTCAATCAAAAAATTTCCCATGAAAAAATATTCATAATGTTTTCCTCAGTGTTGGAAGCTAGAATACTCAAATACCTTCTCAAATATTATGAGGAATTTTCTAGACAATTGATTAATTTTGACAAAAGTTTAGTTATTTTCCTCAATACTCATATCCATAGGAAAGTCAAGATTTAAAAAATTCTTGGTTGTAACACTAAAAATATTCCCTCATCCTATCTTGGCATGCCCCTATTCACTGGTAAAGTTCCCATGGAGTCATGAAACTCACTAATTGAGAGATTTCCAAGAAAACTAATAGGATGGAAGGATGTTGTTCTTTCTCAAGTAGAAAAATGTCTACTAATTAAGAGTACACTCCAAAACCTTCAAATTTATCTAATGTCTCTTTTCAGAATTCCTAGTATTTTTATTAAAAAAATTAAATGAATCTAAAAATATATTTCTTTGGACAAGAATGGAGGAGAATAACAGAATCCCACTTGTCACTTGGGAAAAGGTTTTCCTTCCAATAAAAGTGGGGGTCTAAGAATCAAGAACTTAATGTGGATGAATAATTCTATGATAGTAAAGATAGGATAGAGGATTATAAAAGATGATTTTCCTTAGACCTCTATCATTAATAATAAGTACCTCAATGCTTCTAATGATATCAATTGGCTTTCTAAAGATGATCTGCCCTATGGTTCAACTTTCTGGAATGCCATTTTAAATGGAAAACATCTTCTCCAAAAGGGTAATAAGTGGAAACTTGGGAATGGAAAAGACATACTCTTTTGGAAAGATAAATGGTTATCCCATATTCCTCTCTATGATTTAGATGGTGGTCAACAGATGTATGATCATTTCAAAGATAATATTGGGGAAAAAATTTGTGACTACATCAAAAATAAATCTTGGGTACAAATTCATAACAATGATTCTCCTTCAAAACAACTCCAATATGTCATGCGATAAAAAATATTCTAAAAAACCAACATCCTTCTCAAGTGTAGAACCAAGATGATTTTATTTGGGAAAGCACCTTTGATGGCTCATATGTGATAAGTTCTAGTTATCTCATCCTCACTAATATGCAACTCCCTCAATTTGATTGGAACATAATATGGATTAAAGAATTAACACCACAGATAAATAATCTATTTTATATTGTGATTCATAATAAGATGTTAACAATTGATAACTGGGTGAAAAGGGGCCAAAACTTCCCTAGTAGGTGTATTCTATGTAAAAAAATATGAAGAAAATGCTAACCACCTCTTCTTAACTTTCCCATTTTCTTCCTTTGTTTGGATTTTTTTCTTCAACTACATGGGCATCATCTAGGTATTCCCTGATTCTTTCATTTATGCCTAAAAAAAATGGGTTTTCCCTTCCAAAAGTATGGTGATCAATAAATTGTGGAAAATTTCCTTCCCCCACATTATTTGGTCCATTTGGAATGCTCACAATTCTACCATATTTGAGGATCAAAAACCTTCTCTTCCTAGAATCTTGAATGGGCTTGTTGATAATATAAGATAGAATACATCTTCATGCAAACCCCCTACAAAGATGTCTCAACATAAGATTGATTGTAAAATATTAGAAAATGGAAAATGAATATTTTCTCAACTACTATGCAACATGAGGATGTTACTAGCAGAGAACATGTGAAATGAAACCCCCTCCTTCTAGATGGATTAAGATAAATTTTCATGGTGCCTCAAAGGGAAATCATGACAGGTCCAGTGGAGGAGGTTACATCGAAGATGAAATAGGGAAATTAATTAATCTATGCACTGGACCTATGAGAATCAAATATAACCATTATTTAGAGGCTTAAGCTGCATTATGGGTCCTAAGGTCTATCCATGGATTCATTAGTAAGAGCAAGTTATAACAAAAAATGACACAGACTCTCTTAATGACATAGTTTTTCAGCTTTTCACATAGGCCATCACGAATCATGTCAATTGGAGAATTAAACATATTATTGAGGAGGATATTTAGATTTGTAGTGCCCACATTTTTATAGCCTCAATTATCTATTGATCTCCTTTATTCATAGACATGTTTGGACAGGGATTTGATATATGTTGGACAGTATATTATGATATTTGACCTCCTTAGACATGTATGGAGACTTGGGCGCATATAACGCCAATTTTGACTTGATTACTATTTTGACACCTTATCTTATGATGTTGTGGATACTAACTTATATGATGTTGTTTAGACCTTATTTATATATGTTGGATATTTAGTTTAGTTGCATGTTTGGATATTATGGATGTAGGTCACCTGTATTTATCGCTATGGCTAACTCATAGTAAATTGTGTATAAAATTATGCATGTTATCGCATTTCGATTCTAGGATGATGATATGATAGCATATATTTCATTGATCACTTATTGAGTAGTTGATTTACATTATATCAGATAGGTGCATTTAATATGTGCAATGAGTGTGCAGGTGATAGGTCACAGGAGAACGTGGGATTCAGGGCAGCTACACAATTTTACACAAGCAGCCCATGGGGCTAAGTCCTAACCGTGTTTATTGTATGAGGCCTTAATATTAGAGTTTATTATTTTGGGCACCATGAGTGACCCTAATTTGTAATGTAATATGTATTTTAATATTACTCTTGTTTAGGATGTTTATTTTTCTTTGTAAACTTGATTTGGGGACTTAATGACCCCACTTGCATTAATTTTTGAGTTTGAATAATGTTGTATTTAATTATAAGGGGATTAGGGTCACATGTGAAACCTTGGGTAGGACACCACACCCTCTACACTTGTGCCCAAATGTGCTCAAACCCAAAATTGGGCTGTTTTAGGCATTTTAAGTGACCCCTTTTTAGTTTGGGAATTCACTTAGCATGAAAATGGGCCCTTGGACCCTACCTAATAGGTAAGGGGGGCTTAATTCCAAGGCATAGAGAGAGTTTCCCTCCCATTTTCCCTCCCTTTGGTCACATCCATGTAAGGTGGATGGGTATGTGTGATTTTTTACAAGTTTCACAAGTTTGTTTTGTTTTTCATTTTGGGTAATTTGGGAGAAGAGGGTTAAAAACTATTTTATCTTTTCTCTCTTTTATTTTGAGAATATTTGACCTTAAAGGAAGAGATGTTGTGAGGATTTTTTTTGGCTTCTCTTCAAATTCTCCCTCATGGGGAAAGAAGAGAACTTTTTTTAGAGCTTTTTCTTGGAGGCTTGTGGATTTTGGAGCTAGATCTTGCTTGGATAAATGAGTGGAAAAGTTAGAAGTTAGAGAGCTTTTGGGAGGTAGGCTCCTTGAGCTCATTTTTTGTGTTTTATATCATGTTAGATGTTAGTCTTGTTTTTTAAAATGTGTGTTGCTACTTGTTGATTTTATTTGTTGTTTTATTTTTTTCTCCATCCATCATATGGCATGATGTATTTTTTTAGAGTTTGTGGGGGAAGAGAGAGGGATTTTCCCTCTCAATCCTCATGGTTTGATGGGACAAGCCATATAGGATCCTTTTGTTTACTCCCCTAAAATGGTTTGAGGTGGGGAAGGTGGTTCATATGGTTTGAACCCCCTTCCCCATTCTCAGAGAGGAAACCCCTTGGGTTTGAAAATCCTCACTAGAAGGATTTTGGTGAATGGATGGAGAAATAAGGAGGGTTTGATGAATTTGGAGGAATAATAAGGTTGTGGAGCTTATTGCTTATGTGCAACCAATGTTGGCTACACTCTTGACACTTGGAGATATCTTTCTTCTCTTCCCCATTTTGGAGGTAGAATATGGTTTCTCCTCCTTTCCATCTTTGCAAAATTGGTGTTTTTCTTAGTTATTTGTCTTGTCTTTATGTGAAAATAATGTAGGATTGTCTCCCTAAACCTTGTGCAAAAGTTGTGGAAACTAGTCCTCTTTCCCATGGGATTGGGGGAGGCTAGCATGTTTTCCAACCTTGGAAAGACATGTAATGATGCCTAAAGGTTGGGTGGTTAAACAAGCTGTTCTTCTCCTTGTGTTGGATTCTTCAAAGCACTCTTATTTGGAGCTCAAAATATGGAGTTGGTTGGAATACTTTTGATCACTTTGGCACCTCATTGTCTCCTTCATCCTTTTGTGGACATCACTCTCATTGTAACTTTAGGAATAAGGCTATGTGGAAGCTTTCAGTACTTCGTAAAATTCTCCATTTTGTATTTGGTATTACTTGTAAACGTGAGTCATGTTTACTTGAGAAATATCTCTTCAACCTTGCAAAGAAGCTTGTAATGAGAGTTCTTGAGTAGTTAGGTATTTTGGAAATATATTGCATGTTGAGCTTAAGCTCCTTGGAAATGAAATCTTGTAATAGATGTTTTACTTTAATAATAACTTGATGTAACTCTTTTATTTTGGAAAGAAAAGTTGTTTATTGGAAGAATGTCTCTACAAAAAAGAAGATCTTACTTTGTTGAGGATCCTACTTGTTTGAAAATATGAAAACTTTTAATCTAAGCTTTGCATTTGAAAAGAAGTTTGTCCAATTGGAGATTTTGGATTCATTATATAGAAATATTAATCTTCTTGTGTTATAACTCCTTATTGTAAATATTGTGACATAACTAAATGGAATGAAATCATTTTTGTCTACTTTCCATAAGAAAACTTAAGAAATTATTTTATTAGGAAAGTAAATGTGAGTTAGCTTCCTTCCTTGCAAATTGTAAACATACATCAATTTCTTTCTTTTATTTTTGAATTATTTACTACACTCTCTTATTTTATCACTTAAATGAGTAGATCATTCAATAAATATTTATATATTGCAAACATTAAGTATAATCCATCATTTTACAACTTGTATACTTTTAGACTAATAGTATATGATATGAATATATTAAAATATAGTGCATTTAGATAAATTTAAAAAATAACTATAAAGTGTTCTTTCAAGTTATTCCTTAATTGCTATATATTATTACTAGTATAAATTTGCCTTATAAAATTCAAAAATATATTATAGTTAATCACATATATATATATGATGTAATAATAAATATTAATTAATATATGGTTTTATAATAAAATATTATATATATCTAAAACTAAACAAAAATAAATAAATAAATAAATAAAAACATAAAGCAAAAGTATAGTGGAAAGTATTTGGGTTTAAGTTTTTAAACAAAGGAAATAACAAAAATTAATAATGTTAAAACACGGAATTTTTGGTTATAGGTTTTGGAACAAAAGAAATATATATAAAACAAAGTATGAGGGGAGGGGCCGAGCCCTCCCCAACCTATGTGAAACCCCCACCATGCCTCCACACTGACACACCCCACATTCCCCCTCCATGCAACCTCTACCCCTCCCACACTCCCCTGCGCAGTCATATGGCTCACCCCTTCCCACGGCCACACAGGCCCTCACCTCACCACCGTTTCACTCCCCAAACGCATCCTCCCAACTCCTCTTTCCCCCATGAAACCTCTGTACCACCCCCTTCCCCGCCCCCGCACAGCCATGTGGGCCCTTCCACCGTGAGCCCCAAACCTCCCACTCTCCAAAACCACCACCACTCTTTTCCTCAGGCCGCGGCTTCCTCTAAATCTGTGGATTTGGAAGTTTTAGGTTTTAAACAATACTTTTGTTCATATATATATATATATATATATATATATATATATATATATATCAGGAGGATTGCCTCTAATATAAAATAAATAAATGAAAATAAACATGTGGGTATGAAAGGAATGCCCAAATCTGAGGAGATCACAACTAGGTGGGCATACAAAAGAGATAACAATGCAATAATATTAAGATCCCCCTCATCATAAGATAAATTCCATGAATCCATCTCTCCCTTAGCTCCTCCATAACCTGCACATTCAAATGGCAAAACAAAAACAAAATGAGAAGAGAAAAATAAGGGAGAAGAAAACATAGAGATGATTAAGGCAACTTTAGGGTAAAACTTGAAATCAATGGTCAAGATTTGATCAATCCTAGGGCTCTCATTCAACCCTACACTCTTTAAGTGATACACTTTTTATGGGAATGAAAATAAAATAAAATAAAATGAATAGGGGTGTGTGAGCAAACTAATACAAAAATGGGGAAACTAATAAATTTAAAATATGTGTGAATTTATTTTGGTGACCTTAGTAAGTCTAATAGAAGTAAGTAATTAAATTTTTTTAGGCTACTAATGCTTTTGATTTTTGAACATGAGTAAATCAATATAAATAAATAATATGGGGGAGACGGTCAAGCAAATGCATTCATATTATTTTAGTCCACTTCAACAAAAAAATTATCCAAATTTTTAGACACTTTTAGTGTGGTTTTCTGGTGTCCCAAGGCGGGGAGTTACAAGATTCTTGGTACTTTTCCTAATAAAGTAATTCAACACATGTTTCATGAAGGTAATAAAGTGGAAAATCTGATGGAAAATATTGGTGTCAATATTAATGATTATAAAGTATGGGTAGATAATGATAGATTTTTACTAAAAATTGAGCACATTATAAGGAATGAACAATTAATTTATTCATCTCGTGATCCTGATCTTATTATTGCTAATGATTCTAGCTTGGGATTTCAACTCTCACTTCCAAATCTTCAATCTCACCTTTTCTGAAAACAAACATAACATAAGAAAGTTTTTTTTGGGTTTCACATCATGGAGGGGGAAAGGTGTAGAATAGAACCTCTAAGATTTGAATAATGGAAGCAGAATAATGAGATCTATATCCTAATGAGCAAGGGATATTTCTCTAATTTCATGGAATGTGTGAAGGGTCATAACCTCCATCTTTTGCTAGAATTTTCCAAAAAATGGAAATATAGGGAGCTTACATACAAAGGTATAGAATTTTACGTTATAGAGGATGTCATTTCTTGGGTCACCGGGCTCCATAAAAAGGGTTTAAAGTTTTATAAGAATAATGTTGATATCACTGCATAAGAGAAAAAATTATTGGGTAAAGATGAGCCAATAAAGAATGTTAAGGGTGGATTTTACAGAGACTCACTCCCTCAACATTGCAATAATATGATTTCTCATAATGAAATACACTACTCTCGGAGGTATATTCTAGGTAATTATGTCCTTCCATTTGGTTTTCCTTAATCATTTCAGGAGGAAATACCCTGTCAATCTTCATTTTTTCTTATTGCAATCCCTTGAGAACTCCATTAATTTGGTTAAGGGTGGGAAAAAAGTCAATACTCTCCACCATGTGGTGATTATTCTTCTATACAGGTGTTTTGATATTTCTATTCCATGAACCTAGCCTTCGATGCTTCCTCCTTTAGCTCCCCATGATGTCCCCTCTTCCAAGGCATTCACCCCTGCTCCATTGGACTCCACCCATGTTTTCAATCCTCCCGAACCTACCTCTTCTAATCCCCATACCTATTTATCCAAGCCTCCCACTTTTTCCCCTTCTACGTCCTCTCTACCCTCTCTCATACCCTCTTCCTCTGCTCCCCACTCGTAAGATATCTAGGGAAATCTCTCAAGATAACCCCTTTATTGGGAAGCCTATTTCTCATTCCCATCCTATTCAAGAGGAGGGTGAAGCTGTTATTAAGATTTTTCCTATGGGAAAGAAAACATCCCACTCTAAAAAAATTGAGGTTTTAGAGAGTAAGTGCAATTGTATCAATGAGGAGGTCAAGGCATTCAAAGATATGTGGAAGAACCACAAGGATAAAAGGAAGAATAAATTTGATAAATCCCTAGATGATGACATTAGTCTGAGTATTTCCAAGATTGAAAAGGAATTTGATACCATAAGAGCCAAAAATTGTGATGTACTGTCAATACTTAAGTGTATTATTGACTCTCTTTCTCTCATCACCAATCATCTTGAAGACCAAAAAGGAAAAGAGAAATTCAAGAAGGATGCAAAACTAAATGAGATTAACAAGAGACTTGCCTACATCAAGAAGAATTTTTAAAATCTAATGAAGTAGTACTCTTCGGGTGGTTCTACTCTTAATGCTGGAATATTTCTATAATTCTGTGGCATTTTGGTTAAATATCTATTGTGTTTCTTTTGAACTTGTGCTTACAGTGTGATTACATTATGCCTACTTTGTGTTGTATTTGGGTTCTTCTTGACTGTTAGTTTCTTACAGTCCTATTTTTTTATCTTGGGATTTATAATGTATTATCTAGGAATTAGTCTCTCTGTATCTAGGTACAATCCCCAACTAAAAACCTTTGTCTTGAATAAAAAATATGATCATTCATTAAGATAGATAATTAACAATAGAATGTGGATCAAAGAATTCTTGTCAAGGATCACACAAGGAGTCACGTGGGATATAAGGCTTGGAACCAAGGGCATAAAAGAACAGGAAGGACCTGCGTGTGGAAGACAAGTTCAGCTTTCAGGACTTAGCCAATTTTGAGCATGAAGACCTATTTTTAAAAGAAGGCATATGGAACACACCAACGATGCAAAGACATATGCGCCATGAATTTTTTATCTTTGGAGGAGTGGATTGAATCATTTTACATGGAGATGAGCTAAGAATAGGATTGACACTTCAGTTAACTGCAAGAGAACTATAGATAGCACACTTCCATGTGTGGCTATGCCTGTAAATGGTGTGTGGCTATCAATAACATGTGGCCTATTTCTGGAATAGACAAGCGGTGAAGGGAAAGTCCCCACCCTATATATATGATGTTAGGTACATAGTAGAGGTGTGTGTGTAAGTGTAATAGAGAATATACAGAGAGTGTGTATGTATGCTTGATGGATATATGGAGGTATAGATGTATACACATATGACTGAATTATTGTATGAGATCTATACACGCATTGGTATAGATTGACAATAATGTAAGGAGATTTTGTATTAATTAATAGATGGAAGATATTGGCCAAATCTAAGTGTCATTTTGTGTGTAGTTGAGTAGTGCATGTTATTAATTCAATCATGATTATTATTTAATCTTGTTCTTTCATAGATCTAAGGGTAACATGTATTATAGAATGATGGATTAGTTATGAATATATATGTTTCTTCCTTCATCATGCTAACATCTTGCTATAACAAACCTAAAGAGGGACCTGGTACCTTTGCATGCTTTGAGTGAGCACTTAGTCAAGGCTGAGTGATGTGTCAATGTGACTAGGGTGTTATCTAGTAAATTCTAGGCTACATCATTGGTTCCATTGTCGGGACCTCTTTTTCAGTTATTTTCAGGATGGGTTGCGATGAAGACATACTGTTAACTCTAGCAAGTATTGAGGAATGGATACACAATCTGGAGGAAGAATATGCACAGAAGTTCAGTAGTGGATCTAAGTTTAACGCACACACTTGGGTAGAACTGAATATGTATGATAGCTTATATGAGATCTTTTTCTTTATCTTTCCAGTAGAACTATATGAGTGGCTTATTGCTTATGCATCTCAGTGGAATTGGAGGTATCATGCACTTGTCTAGAAATAGGAAGAATTTCAGGCCCTTTATGATGTTGATCTGATTTGGACTCGTGTTGTGGATACATGGTTTCATGGTGTTCTAAATAGTTATATTCTAGAATATTCAATTTCGACGTACTCTTTCTCGGAGGTAGCTGAATTCTAATTTTTGTGGTATCCAAGAGGAACATATTTTCAAGGTATTTTATTGGTGATCGATATCTTGATGGTAAATTTGAACCTATAGAGTAAACCAATGGCTAACTAAACTTCACCACGTGCAAGGGTAGGAACATGTTTGGTTTAAGAAGGTAGTCCTAGTGGAAGAGAGGTAGAGAGAGGAAATGTGGCTTAAGTATAATGAGGCACGTGAGAGGGAGATAGAGAAGTAGCATTCTATTACAGAAAGTATGGCATGGAGGAGAGAGATGGCTCATGAAGGATTTACAGCTCACATAGAAGATGTGGAACCAAAAAATTAAGAACTCCCCCATCTTAGAAAGCATGATAGAGATCCCCCCTCGGCCTCATACAGAAGTGTGCCAGTAGAGACTCCCTAGACCGCGATTGCGCATCTTAATCCACCTAGTGACCTAGCCCTTGTGCTTGGTTTTTTAGTATCTAGTATGACAAGTAACCAAAAAACTAACTTGGGATGTAGGAGAGCAGGAGTAAGTCAAGGATCAAGTACATCAATGATAGGAAAGACAAATTCAATTTTATTTGGAGTAACATTCTTAAACACATCATCCACACAGAATGTGAGTGTGTAGAATGTTGGATTCACCTCTGGAAGTGGAACTACCTCACAGAATATAAGGGCTTAGTATAGTACTACTGTCAAAGCATAGGGGAGTATATCTATAGGTCCTATTCCAACTATAGGTGGAGGATCAGGAGGTATAGGTGGTTCTAGTTTCAGTGGATCTGGTGGTTCTGGAGGCAGAGGGAACACAAGAGGTTCTAGATTAGTTTGTCAAGGTCTATAAAAAGCACAAAATATCTATATGGAGATATCTCTTAGTCTCCTGGAATATAGAGGTATAAAGGATGTTGCTAAAAATGTGCATATGTGTGAAATATTGTGGCACGCTAAAGGGATCATAGCTGTTGAGCGTAAGGAAAGTTAATTCACCACTACATTACATGGATGTGCACACAACTGGTATAGGAAGTTTTACCTTCATCAAACTTGTGTGGATTATGTAGCACTGAGGGATGCTTTCTTGAAAGAGTTCCATATCCCTAAGTTTGAGCAAAAGAGTATAAGTGTGCTTAAGGATATCAAGTAAGGCACTACTGAGAGTGTGTGTGAGTATGATGCTCATTTTAAGACACTTCTATCTAAGCTATCTTATAATATTCACGCAATCCAACATGCACTATGGTCCTGTTGTTGTAAATCAGCAGCACCCCTGGATGTAAATCAAGGTTCTGAATTGATGTTTTAGGCATCTAGTGTGATTGCACAACATGGAAACCTCTCTCCAAGTGTGGGACTTGTGAAAATGAGAGAGGAATCTCCAGATTAGAGGCTGGTTCCTCAAACTCCTCTGATTTAGATCTATATTTTGCACAACTACAGAGGTTCAGATCCTAATCCTACTCTAAATTGCAAGGAGACAGGGATAAAAATGCAAAAATGAAACTAAACTAAAGATGGTGATGCACCAAAAGTAGTGGTGAAAATTTTTTTACCATGTAAATAGACACAAATTCATGAAATGCAATAAGGGAAAACATACACAAGCTGATAGATGTAATTAGAGGTCTTAAAATGAAGTAAAACAATACAAACAGAGGACTGAAAGCATTCACAGAGTTTGCACTGTCAATTCCATGTAAAAATCTCTTGCATTCCACCATCAAAGAGGTATAAACCTGTTACAAACTGTGAAAAAGGTCTGATTCTTACAACTATCACTTGCTGGAGGTGAAATAAGAAGTTTTCAATGCCAAAAAGTGTTCAACCATGAAGAAATGAGCCAAATCTGGCTTTTACAGTACATGGGTCGAGCCCAGGAGAGAGAAAACGTGAAAAACACATGGGAGCCATCCCTCATTGATGTAAAATGCATTAAAACAGCATGGAGGACCTTACAAACCCATACCCTATCATTTTTGACCATATTGGAGAAGAATGCGACCCATTCTGTATTAAATTTGGTTGTTGAAATGTCATTTCTGGCCATGGACACGTACCAGAACCGTTTTTGAATTTTATCTCTCCAAAATGAACCAAAATTAGAAATTGACCATGGAATCATGTAGATAATTTTAACAGCTTTCCAATGATATAAAGAACATGAAAATCTGAGCTCTGGATCAAAAGATATGATCGTTTGAAGATTTAGGGCAAAAAACGGCCCAAAAACGGATTGGCGGGAAAAAATTTCAAATTTTACCTTTTTTTGTCTTTGGAAAAAAATTTCAGAAATTCCCCATGCTCTGCTGGTTAGATGCCACGTGGCAATCTCTAATTTGCTCTGGAATTCTCTCTCCTTTTCCACGGATTTTCCTTTGAAAATTTTGACTTTTCTTACACTTAGCCAATTTTTCATTGCGCCTTCCCCTTGTGACACGTGTCACACTGTGATTGGTCCGCGGGCCTCGCGGTCAAAAATTTCCATTTGAACCTTTGACCAAAATACTTGGAAAAATTTCAAATTTGCCTCCGACCCCCGAACTCCTCTGCCACGTGGCAGCTTCCTATTGGCTGCGGGCTTCAAATGGGAAAATTTTCCACAAAAACTCCGCCGAGCCATAACTTGAAAAATATAAGGAATTAGGAGGCAAACTTTACCTTCTGGAAAGCTGAGAGAGAGAGAGCTCTATCTAATGGTGCCATTTCTAGAAAGCCTTGAGTGCCTGAAAATCAAAAAAATGTAGACTGAGGCACAAGAGAGGCAAGAACACAAGGAGTTAGCCACAAAAACGAGCTGGGGCACCATTTTGGATAACAATTTTGGCGACTCAGAGGGGTCATCTGCCTGCTAGATGAAAATACCAGTTGCCTGAAGTAGTCCATTGGGCATGGAGTCATCAAATATTCTATTTATAACCTCAACTGACTTAGAATGTGCAAGGAGGAAGATGGAATATCACATGATGGAAGCAAGGACTGCAAAACATCTCCAGGGACAGCAAGCTGTGCCAAAGCACTTAGGGAAAGAAAAACTAACCTACAACAAAACAATGTGCAAAGCACTTGGAGGAATGAAAATCTAATCTAATATTTACAAGGTGGTAAATTTCCCTCTAGAAGCAATGCTTGAGATAGATTCCATTGACTGGAATCTGCAGTTCTTCACCATCCAATGAGGCCAATTAGAAAGCATTGTTGTTCTTGCACTTCGTGACCATGTATGGGCCACTCCAAATGGCATCAAATTTTGAATGCCTTCCCAGTTTTGCTCTATCCACATCCCATTTCAACACTAGATCTCCAACCTGAAAAGATCTATCCTTGGCCTTCCTATCAAAGGTATTTTTGATCAAAGCTTGATCCTTTTCCATTGCTTGGGATGCCTGATTTCTGACCTCCTGCAGCTCCATCAACTTTGCATATCTCACCTCCATGGGCTCAAACTCTAGCAACTCTAATTGCTTCATGAGTTCCAATGTTGGCAACTCAAGTGACATGGGCAAGATTGCCTCTCTTCCATAAACAAGCTTGAATGGAGAGTTACCTGTGGATCTCTTGGGAGTTATCCTATCAGCCCATAAGGCTAATTTCAGTTTGGTATGCCAAGACCTATGATTCTCATCAAGAGTCCTCCTAATGATCCTCAACAAGTTCTTGTTTGTAGACTCGGCCTGGCCATTACCTTGAGGGTAATAGTTTGATGAAGTGCTTAGGTAGATCCCGTTCTTGACAGCCCACTCAGTCACCTTGGATCCAATGAATGCCAATGCATTATCTGAGATTATTGTAGCAGGTATACCAAATCTGGTTGTTATCCCCTCATAAAAGTCTAAGATGCTGGACTCATTTGCTTCTTTGAGTGCTACTGCTTCAGTCCACTTGGTGAAGTAGTCTGTGGCTGTCAAAATCCATTTGTGCCCTTGACTTGAATTGGGATTAATGACTCCAATGAAGTCCAAACCCCATTGCATGAATGGCTGGTCAACTGAGATTGGATGCAATGGAAGGGAAAGCAAGTCTCTCTTTTCCTATGAAGAATGCACAATTCTTACACCTCTTGATCCATGAATAGCAATCACTAAAAATTTTAGGCCAATAATAACCATCCTTCATGATTTTTAGATCTATCACTCTCAGTGCAAAATGACCACTAGCTGATCCACCATGGAACTCTTCCAACACCCTATGAATCTGATTTGTGCTAATGCATCTCAGCAGCACTCCATTCACATCTTTCTTGAACAAAAATCCATCAACAATGGCATATGGGATAGCCTACAATCTGAAGTGTCTTCTTTGGGTCTTGTTCATCTCTGGAGGGCATAGGCCTATGCTTAGGAAGTGCATTATACCTTGGGTCCAGCAAGGAGTGGGGGCAGCATTGTTTTCTTCTTGATTGCCACTTGGCTCATGGCTGCCCTGGACTGTCAAAATAGCCTCTTCTTCATTGCATAATTCTTTTTGCTTCCCCAAAACCAGCTGCTCACACAATCCTTTCCCTCTTACCAGCTTGGTGATCTTGATCTCAATGTCATACTCCATGACACGGGTGATTCAACGTGCCCTTTTCTCATTCAAATCTTTGTTGAGGAGGAAGTCCTTAACCCCAGCATGTGAGACCAGCAATTGGACCTTGTTGTTTGAGACTAAATGCTTGAATTTCTTCAAGCTTCTGATTACTGCTAGCACATGCTTCTCAATAAAAGAGTACTTCACCTCATAGTCATCTAGGCTCTAGCTGAAGAAGGCAATTGGCTACTCATCATTATCCTTGTTCTGCTGTACCAAAATGGCAGAAATAGTGTCATTACCTCCAAATGCATAGAGGATGAAATCCTTGGAGAAGTCCAGGTTGATGAGAGTTGGTGCTTGAGAAATGGCTTCTTTGATTGCTTCAAAACTCTCCTTGCCTTCTGCTGTCCACTTGAAAGCCATGCTCTTCTTTAACATTTTGGTGATGGGTTTGACAAGGGCTGCAAAATCTGGGACAAACCTCCGAACAAAGTTTATCCTCCCCAAGAAACTCTGAAGGGATTTCTTGTGGCTTGGCAATGGTAGTGCTCTTATGGCTTCGACTCTCTCTGGATCAATTGCTAATCCCTCTTTGGAGACAATATGGCTAAGGAGCTTTCCTTCATGTGCAATAAAGATACACTTCTTAGGATTCAAAGACACTCCAAATTTCCTACACCTCATGAAAACTTGTCTCAAATGAGAGAGGTGGTCTGCTGCATTTTTGGAAAATACAGTGATATCATCAAGGTAAATCAGCACCACGTTGTTAATCAAACCTTTGAACACCATGTCCATTGCTCTTTGGAAGGTAGCACCAGTGTTGGACAGCCCAAATGACATCTTCCTGTATGCAAAATTCCCCCATTTGGTTGTGAAGGCTATCTTGAACTGGTCTTCTTCCTTCACCATAATCTGATTGTAGCTGGAGTAGCCATCAAGTAGTGAAAACCTCTCGAAGCCAGCCACAACTGGCAAGATTTGCTCCATGGAAGGGAGTGGGTAATGGTCCTTGAGAGATGCTCTATTTAAGTCTCTAAAATCAACACACAATCTGATCTCTCCACTCTTCTTTCTGACTGGAACTGAGTTGGCAACCCAACTAGAATGCTTGATTGGGAATATGATTCTTAACTCAATCAGCTTGTCCAATTCTTTCCTCATGAGAGGCTCCATGTGTGGATTGACTGGTCTTTGTTTCTACCTAACAGGCTCAATATTTGGATCCAATTCAATGGTATGCTGAGCTAATTTGGGATTGAAACCTTTCAGATCTTCATAGCTCCATGCAAACACATCAGGGAACTCTTGACACAGCTGTACGAACTCATACCTTTCTTGATCAGTTGTCATCTTTCCAATTTATAATGGTTTGTTCTCTTCTACCAAGATGGATACTGAATCCTCTCTCTTGACCTGAATGTTTTCTTTCTCCTTTCTAAACTGATCATTGGGATTAAAAATGGACTCCAAAGTGATAAGTCCCTTGGGCAGATTTATAGTTCTCAGCTGTACCACTTGGTCACCATACTACTGTTCCAATTTTTCTTGATTCGTAGCTGAGAATTCAGCTTCTTCTTGCAAGAAATGGATGATTTAATGGTCATTCTCAAATACTTTCCAACTGACATTGTTAACTGGCACTGAAGGCCTCACAATCATGTGGATGTTTGGTTGTACCTTATCTTTTTGAATGCTTTCCACAATGTCAAAGGCTGCCCTTACTGCTGCAAGCCTGTCAGTAGCTTAATTCTCTTTCCTAGGAATGGATTTGATGCCAAAACCCTCAAAATATTCCATGAGGTCCCATACCCTATTCTTGTAGCACTTGAGTAGATCATTCTTGGCAGCATGTTGTCCCTTGACCTGATTTACAATCACTTCACTATCACCAAAGACTTGCAAGTTCTTTATTTTCTTCTTGATTGCCCAATGCATCCCTTGCACCAAGGCTTCATATTCAGCAGTGTTATTGGACCATGTAAACTGAAATCTAAAATCTGAATAGTACCTTACTCCTTGAGGTGAAACAAGCATGGCTCCACCTCCTACACCTTGTCTACTTCTTGATCCATCAAAAAACAGCTGCCATACCTCATTGTCATCCTTGTGGTTTGGCTTGGTGATGCTAAGAATAGGCTGATTTTCTTCATGTATACAATAGACCCCTAGCTCAGATTCTTCTACTTCTTGATAAGGATCAAAAGCATGTACCTTGTTTTACCATTCATCAAGAGTTAGATCCGGAATGCTCCCAACCTTTGTGTCAGCTTCATCGGTGCTTGGGTGGTCTTCTTGATCAAATGATGAACAATTGGCATTGATCTGACTTGGAGTGTAAGGCTCAATGTGGAATTTTGCAATAGGTTTAGACCTGACCGTAGCCTTAGTTCCATACCTTGTTTTGAACAGCATGTGTGACCAATCAGCAGACAGATATCCCCAAATCTTGGTTGTGAAGTCCCTTGACAAGCATAGGGCAAAGACTGGTGAAAGGTCTATGACTGATACATCTTGTGAAACAACAACATTTGGACATGCATGCAAGGTAAGACTCAAGTTTCTAATCACCCCAACTATTGTTACTGTTGTCCCATCTAGCTACACTACCCCTTTGGATATTGTTTCATACTGGAGCCCTAGCTGATCAGCTATTTGTTTAGGCATCACTGAGCTACTTGCCCCAGAATCTATCATGTAATTGTACACTAACTGATTTCTAATGATTAATGAAACATAGAAAGGAGGGGGCTTCAACATTTTACCTTGTTGTCCTCCATGATTTCCCTCAGGCTGGGCAGCATTTGTGAGCACTTTCTCCTACATGTGAACTTGTTGATTCGAAGTTGGCCAGTCCTTCATGGCAGCTTGTAACAAGTCTCTTTGGCCTGGGATAGATAGGGATTCCCATATTGATATATTAACATTTGTCTTCTTCATCTGATCAATGATATTGAATGGTGATGAAGGATCTCTTTACTGTCCCTTTTCTTGTACATTCACTCCTTGCATGTGAGCAGCAATAACTGGTATTTGAGTTGGTCTAGGAGCTGTTCTTGGCTGCCCTTGTGCATTTGAAATTGGATTTTTCTTGCCAACCATTTGTGGAGCCATGGAAGGTTGTGGATTGGTTTGAGCTAATGGTTGTTCTTCACCTAAATTCCTTCTTTTTGACCTTGTGTTGGCTACAACACCTTGGGAAACTGCCTGATTCATGCCGCAAAAATCCTCTGCTTGCCAATTTACCAACGTGGTGTCATTTGGGGCTGATTACTGTTGGAATGTTTCTTGTTGTTGGCTGTTTCCTTAACTGCCCTCACCCTCCACACCAGTAGTTGTCACCATTAATGCTTGATTCAAAGCACCATTGAAGCACATGGATTGGTTATGAGGTTCATTGCATAGAAAATAGCAGTCATACTCCTGAGCAATGTTGTTTTGTGTTGGCACTAATGCCTTAGAGGCAGATATGGCATTTGGATTGTAGGGCTGAAATGGTCTATTGGTAGGAGGCCTTGTTTGATTCATATTTGTAGCTAGATTAGGTGGTCTTTGTGGTTGGTATGGCTGCCTGTTAGGCTGAGCTTGGGGCTGGTAAGAAGGTCTAAAACCTTGGGCTTGTTGCCTCTTGAGAGTAACCAGCTCATTGCCTAGGTTTTGTAGTTGCTTCATGACTTCTTGAAGCTCATTTGGGGCACTTGGAGATGAAGTAGAAGCTTCATTTGAACTCTGATTTCTAGGAGTGGGAGAAGGAGCCAAATTAGGTGCTTGATTGGTATTTGGACTCTCTAAACTTGGAAACAATGGCATTGGAGGTCTAGGGGCTAGTTTGCTAGCTTGGATCAAACAATTTTCAGCCCTAATGGCAATGCTATAAGCCATAGGGATAGTTATGCCTCCCATGGACTGAATCAACATAGAAAAATTAGAATTTAGAGCTTTGAGATAGTAAAGAAAAGCACCTTCTACTATTGGTCTGACTGCCACTGGAATTCTCTCCCAAGTCTTTTGAAATCTGAAGTTGAAATCAATCAGTTGCTCATTGGGAGCTCTCTTGATGGTTGTCAGCTGCTCCAAAAGAGACAAGTTGTCTCCCTTCTCTCCAAATTGCTCATGAAGTGCTATACATAGTTGATTCCAATTTGTGATAGAACCAGCTCTAAGGCTTCTAAACCATTGCAATGCTTTCCCCTTGAATGAAAATGCCAGCAATTTGACAGCCACTTGCATCTCATTGATTTCATGAATTGCACGAAGATTGGCAATGTCTTTAACATGATCACCTGGAGTAGTCTGATTTTCTCCAGTGAAGTAGGGAATCTTCTTTAAGGCTGCAATTGGAATTGGATGGTGTGCATTGAGGTCAAGTGGGATGCTACCTGTGAAGTTGACATAGGGGTTGTTTTGTGCCATTCTAATTGGTCTTAGAACCCTTGTTGATTGAATGAAAGGCCTACCAGGTGGAGGAGTTGAGAGAGTTCTGTTTGGTGGAGATGGAGACCTTTGGATTCTCCTCCCACTTTTCCTTACTCTTGGAGATAACTGTAGATATTCAAACAGCACCTCTTATTCTCCAGATCTTGACCTTGTAGTGATTCTTCTCATGAGTTTTCAGGCCTACACTACTGAAACCAGTTGATTCTTCCCCTTAGAGTCGCCAAATATGTAAATTATAGCTCTTTTCAAGCAAAAAAATTGTAGCAGATGCACATCAACTTTGCTGCAATAAAAATGAGACATCTAAGGTCCCACCGGGCGTGCAAAAACTGTTGTTGCAAATCAGTAGCACCCCTGGATGCAAATCAAGGTTTTGAATTGATGTTTTAGGCATCTAGTGTGATTGCACAACATGGAAACCTCTCTCCAAATGTGGGACTTGTGAAAATGAGAGAGGAATCTCCAGATTAGAGGCTGGTTCCTCAAAATCCTCTGATTTAGATGTATATTTTGCACAACTACAGAGGTTCAGATCCTAATCCTACTCTAAATTACAAGGAGACAGGGATAAAAATGCAAAAATGAAACTAAACTAAAGATGGTGATGCACCAAAAGGAGTGGTGAAACATTTTTTGCCATGTAAATAGACACAAATTCATGAAATGCAACAAGGGAAAACATACACAAGCTGATAGATGTAATTAGAGGTCTTAAAATGAAGTAAAACAATACAAACAGAGGACTGAAAGCATTCACATAGTTTGCACTGTCAATTCCATGTAAAAATCTCTTGCATTCCACCATCAAAGAGGTATAAACCTGTTACAAACTGTGAAAAAGGTCTGATTCTTACAACTATCACTTGCTGGAGGTGAAAGAAGAAGTTTACAATGCTAAAAAGTGTTCAACCATGAAGAAATGAGCCAAATCTGGCTTTTACAGTACATGGGTCGAGCCCAGGAGAGAGAAAATGTGAAAAATGCATGGGAGCCATCCCTCATTGATGGAAAATGCATTAAAATAGCATGAAGGACCTTACAAACCCATACCCTATCATTTTTGACCATATTGGAGAAGAATGCGACCCATTCTGTATTAAATTTGGTTGTTGAAATGTCATTTCTGGCCATGGACACATACCAGAACCATTTCTGAATTTTCTCTCTCCAAACTGAACCAAAATTAGAAATTGACCATGGAATCATGTAGAGAATTTTAACAGCTTCCAATGATATATAGAACGTGAAAATCCAAGCTCTGGATCAAAAGATATGATTGTTTGAAGATTTAGGGCAAAAAATGGCCCAAAAACGGATCGGTGGGAAAAAAATTCAAATTTTACCTTTTTTTTGTCTTTGGAAAAAAATTTCAAAAATTCCCCATGCTCTGCTAGTCAGATGCCATGTGGAAATCTCTGATTCACTCTGTAATTCTCTCTCCTTCTCAAACACTTAGCCAATTTTTTATTACACCTTCCCCTTGTGACATGTGTCACATTGTGATTGGTCCGCAGGCCCCGCGGGAAAAAATTTCCATTTGAACCTTCGACCAAAATACTTGGAAAAATTTCAAATTTGCCTCCGACCCCCAAACTCCTCTACCACGTTGCAGCTTCCTATTGGCTACAAGCCTCAAATGTGAAAAATTTCCACAAAAACTCTGTCGAGCCATAACTTGAAAAATATAAGGAGTTAGGAGGCAAACTTTACCTTTTTGGAAAGATGAGAGAGAGCTCTATCTAATGGTGCCATTTCCAAAAAGCCTTGAATGCTTAAAAATCAAAAAATGTAGACTGAGGCACAAGAGAGGCAAGAACACAAGGAGTTAGCCATAAAAACGAGCTGGGGCACCATTTTGGATAACAAGTCCATTGGAGGATTTATTACACCTTTTAGAAGGGCACTGTCACATAAGACATACACTGATCCATGCAAAGAAATGGAAGAAAATTTACGTGCTGAGACATTTGGGATTATTTACACTGGTGTTAGTCCATTCCGAGAGGAACAAATTTCCGCTATGGAAAAATAGTTAGAAAAGCTATCAGAAAATTCAGCCCATGAAACACGCTCAAGAATTTGGTGTACAGATTATGAAGTGGAAGGTCGCACCAAGGATAGTTTCCCTCACAGATATGTATGCTCATTACTTTTGGACTGTGATATTTTCCATTTGAATCATGATGCTAGTCATTTTCCTTTATTACAACACGTGATAAGGAAGAATGTATCTTGCTTTTGCAAGATTTACAGGTCCACGACCCATGATACTGAGGATTTTTAGTTGATTGGTCAAATCCAGGATGCTATATACATTGGGGTACGACAGACAAGTATAACTGATAATTCTAAAGGTAATAATGAGCACCAGGATCAGGATCATAATCAAACATGCTATGACAGGAATGAGGGGCATTTTGAAGGATGTCGTGGAAGGGGACGTGGATATCGTGGTGGATATGGAGGATGGGGCCATAATGGACGAAGAGGTGAGCTCCCTTGTAGAACATGTTATACGTGTGGATATCTTCACCACTATAGGTGTAAATGTCCTCAGAATATTGCATGTTCTTTTTGTGGAAAGAACCATAGCTATGAAGAGTGCCCAGAATTATATGAGCATCTGAGTAAGCAGCATAAGCAAGAAAACAAAGGCACTGGGATGGTTAGAATCCAGTTCATGGTAGAAGATCAGTGGATGCCCAAGATAGTAGAAGGACCTGAGGCATTGAAAGTGAATATTACTACATGTGCTGAAGTAACACACGCGAGAGAGGAATTGCACCATAAACCTACGATCACCAAGGAGGAGGTTTTACATGCAAGGTACCCAGATCCTACTCATCAAAAGGAATTTTACCAGGATACCATGAAAGTGCTAAGGAATATTTAGGGTGAGATACAATACCTAAAGGAGCATAAGAAAGCATCAGAGATAGTCCAAACTGATATTGATGATCTGTGAGAGGTGTGCAAGTTGTTGCGCCAAGAGAACATTATTCCACTATTAGGAAATTGGTTAAAGAGGAACACTTTGCGCACAAGTCTTGAGACCAAATGGAAGATTATGCATGCAAATATTCCCCCTAATAACATTGACTATGACAAATAAATTACTATGAATGTTGTTGTGGATGGGTGGCTGTTGAGAAACATATTTATTGATACATGTGTGGAAGTAAATGTGCTTACATTAGATGTATGGGTACAAATGGGGAGGCCTCCATTGCAGCCATCATCTAATGTGTTGTTTATGGAAAAATGGACTAAGGCCACTCCCATAGGAGTTTTAAAATATGCATCTATAACTATAAAAGGGGCCAAGTTTACTGGGGATTTTAAGGTATTAGCACTTGCAGAAGCAGACAATTTTCTAGCCCTGCTTGGACGCTCTTGGTGTTATGTGAATAATGCTGACTTGAGATTTAATAATGGGTATATTAGCTTTGAAAACAATGAAGAAAGGGTTGTGATACTGTTGACAGATGGAAATTCTACACCATATGTTGAGCCTCTAAGTGAGGAGGACTTAAACAAAGTTTATGTACGTACTATTCAGGACCCAAAGGTCAATGAGCCATCAAAAGAAGACATCCTACATTGGAAGGATTCTCATTCTATTAGTGATACTATGAGTATTGCTTGTAAAAATTGGGTTCATGGTACATATGAATTAGTTGGACATGAGGTAAAAAGCGTGGTTACACGTAAGAATGGACTTCCTTCGATTCGACAGATAGGTAGTACAGTACCTTTATATACAGGGGTAGTAGATCTTCCTATATTTTTGAAGGCCATGGAAACACAGTGGATAGATCAAATTAAGAGAAGATATATGTAACTATATACATTGTGTGGGATAGTAGTGTGCTGGTGGGTAGTCCATAGAGATAATCTTATAAAGTAGGAAGAGATTGGAGTTTGGTCTACTATGTTTATAAAGAATGATGCACCTACACAAATATGCACTTATCATGGTGATCAACTTGTTCCACATCACATCCAACAGTGTGATAGACTCTAGATAGTAGGACATGAAGCATTACCACCTTCACTCTAGGTGCATCGACTGTATTCTACACTACAAGGATGCGCACGCACCTGGTATGTATATGCAGAACTACATCGAGAGACTGGAAACTAGAAATGTTTGACTACAGGAATGATCCATAATTTTGAATACTTCTTGACTAAACCTCATCTAGAAGATGCATTAAAAGTTTTCAAGTGCTTAACTATGGGAGATAGTGCAAAAGCATAAGAGCATATTCAAGAATAATTCGGTGAGGCAGAGTTAAGAGCACATTTTTAAAAGGAAGAAGAAATGGTTTACATAATATCAGAGTTTAGAGTCCATTTCTTCTTCCTTTGTAAACCATTTCAATATATATGGTTTACAAGGATGTGCACTAGTCAAAGTGAGGTGCACATATTTTTAGGTCATACATGATATTATAGAAAAATCATCAAAGGGTATGCCAAAATTGTTGCAACCTTGAAAGAATTAATAAAGGGGAAAGGCACATTTTATTGGGGAGAACTACAGTAGCGTGCATTTGAGATATTAAAAGAGACACTTACTACAGCATCCATTTCATGCTTTCCCTCATGGGATAAACCATTTCATGTGTATGTGGACGCTTCTGGAATCGCCATTAGCACTATGTTAGCTCAACCTAGTGAAGGTATTGTAGATCATCTAATCTGTTTTGCTAGTAGGAACATGACTCCTACTGAATGGAATTATACAACTACCGAGCGTGAAGCTTTGTTAATGATCTATGCATTACACAAGTTTTGACAGTACTTGTTAGTAACACCATTTTTGTTTTATACAAATCACATGGCATTGAAGTACTTGGTAAACAAGCCCATCTTACAGGGGTGCATATGCAGATGGGTACTCCTATTTCAAGAGTTTGACTTCACAATTGTGGTGAAGCCAGTGAAAAGTAATTTTGGACCAAACCATTTATCTAGAATCAATTCAGGAGAGGATGCACAGACAATTAAAGAAACCATGCTAGATGCATAGTTATATAGGTTACAATGTGCACCCATGGAATTAGAGGAAATTGTTGTCTTTCTACGAACATATATGGCACCAGAAGGAATGAAAGCATTAGAAAAGAAGTATCTTGCTATACGTGTGCACCATTTATGTTAATAAGTGGTGACCTTTACAAGCTAGGTAGAGATGAAGTATTACACCATTGTGTATTAGAGCATGCGCATAAGGATATCATGGAAGAAGCTCATGGTGGTATTACAGGAGGCCATTATGCAGGTGATGCGACTACCCAAAATATCCTACTAGTTGGATTATGGTGGGAGACATTGTAAGGACTGTAAATAATATTGTAAGGTGTATGATCATTGTCAGTGCCTAGGAAAACTAGGGCAAAGAGATGAGATGACTTTGAGACCAATTACTAGTGCTGAACCATTTGAGAAATGGGCCTTTGACTCTGTAGGACCTATTTTTCCATCCACACACAAACTGGATTGTGCTATATCATTACTTACATAGATTATCTCACATGGTGGGTAGAAGCAGCACCTACCAAAGACTGTACAGTAGATACAGTAGCTAGGTTTCTATGTGAGAATGTTCTTACAAGATATGGATGTACCTTAAGCTTGACAAGTGATAGAAACACACTTTTTGAATAAGACAATCAGGATCCTATTAGATGAGTTTATGGTTGCACACCATAAAGCTACACCCTACCATCCTCAAGAAAAATGGAACTGCTGAGGCCTTCAACAAGATTTTGGGCCAGACTTTTACAAAAAATTATGACACTAGAAGAAAGGATTTGGATGAAAAAGTTTCAGCTATTCTTTGGGCATATAGAACAACTTACAAGAGATTAAACAAAGCCACGCCATTTTAGTTGGTGTTTGGCATGGAAGTTGTTCTCCCTATAGAATTTATGTTACCTTGTTTGCGCATTGCGCATGTTAGAGGTCTAGCTGATGAATAGGATTTAGAAGATCACATCGAAAAGATGATTCAACTGGATGAGTGCCAAGCCATAGCACGATGGAGTCATAAGCAAGAAAAATCTAGGAAGAAGGCATGGCATGACAAAAACATAAGGGATAAGAAGTTTGAGATTGGAAAAATGGTACTTATTTATGACTCAAAATTCTTCCACCATCCAAGCAAGCTTAAAGTACATTGGTTGGGGCTGTATGTCATCACTTCTATACTTGAATCAGGTGCTTTCCAATTAGAAGCACTTGATGAAACATGGATACCCAGTTACTTTAATAGAAGTTGAAGCCCTACTATAAATAAGTCTTCTTGGTGTTTGTAATAAGGCAGTATTTCCGTTTAGCTTAGGTTTTCAATTATGTATTTCCTTAATGTATTTCCTTCATTATCACTATGCTTTATCAATTTAGTTGTTGTTCTTGTGTAATAAGCATGCTTGCGCGCATGAAGCTAATTACTTTATGAAGAATGTTTATGCACATAGGATTGCACATACCTTTAGTGTGGGGTGGTTATAGTTATCCAAGTAAAAGACTATGGGAATTGAAAGGTGAAAGGAATAAGTTACTACGGGTGTGCTTTAAGTCAAAATAAGATTACTTCTCAAAAGTGACCAAGGATGGAGATGAATGAAAGAACAATAAAATGTGACGTAAGCAGAGGCCATGACAACTACCAGGAGAAGGTACAGTGAGGAGGTACTCAGGTGAAAGAGTGCACGCTGAAGAAAAGTCTATGACCAGAGGGTAGGAAGGCACGCTAGAAGGTTATAGCTGGGGCAAGAAGATGTAATGTGTCGAAAAAATGGATTTAGTCAATGAATGAGGGGATATTTTGTAGGTGAAGGAAAAATAAAAGCATCAAAATTTGAAAAAAAAATATATAAGGATGGAATGTGGATTCATTTTAACCAGTTCAACTAAGAGTATTTGAGGAAATAGCCAAGTGTGAAGAGCCAAGTGGTTGGGTTAAGGTGTGAAGGGTCTGAAACCAAGCGTGACAACCAGATCTATGTGACAAGAAGCTTGCGGCCCCTATGGTGAAGGGTTTGAGTGAAGCAAGGAGACAGAAAAGAGTTAGGTTACAAAGTTTCCACCTAGGGAATGATTGAATCAAGCTAAGGTTTGACTCGTAAATTTGTAAATATAAAGAGGAGACATTTACAAGGTAAAAATGAAACCTAAGAAGGCATCTGTAGTAGTAGTAAAAGGAAAGAAGAAGGTGGTCGTCGAGGAGGAAGAGATGGCACCCAAAAGCCATTTTTCAGAAATGTAATATCCAGAAGGAGTCATCATTGGCCAAGAGTGGGATTCACCCATCAGAAAGAGAAAAGCAAGTGAATACAATCACTAGACTTTAGAGAATAAGAAGGAGCTCGATTCCTTTCTCACTGCTAGGATGAATAAGCGCATGATGGATGACATGTCAGTTTATGAAGATGTAGGCAAGAAGCTTTTGAAGGAAAATTGGGGTCTACCAATTATATGAGCTTCCATATTTTGGGAAGTACGATCCCTTGTATCATTGGCTCATGAGCATGGTGCACGAGGACTTCTACTTTGCAGGATGTAAAGTTATAATCTCATTTTTTCTTATCTCATCAGTTACAGGTTTAAAGGCCACATGAGAGGACATAGAAAGTGATCTCGTAGATAAAGTCACAATTTTAAAGACCAAATAGGAGTTGGGGTACTTGAAGGGTCCACATGGAATGGATATAGACAAATTGAAGAACTGTCTAGTTGTGCAAGCTGTAGCACACCTTGTTACAAAGTTAAATGATTAAGAGTGGTGGTCACAGGTAAACACTATGTGGTTACATGTGGCATGTAAGATGTCAGAAGGGGAAATCTATAACATTGCAAGCTATATTGCAGAGAAAATAGTCAAAGAAGCATGCACAAGAGGGAATATCATCTTTGGGGTTGTTTTACTATCATTGGTATTCATGGAGATTAGAGAACTAGATGGACCAAAGGAAAAAGTATGAGAATACCCCATGGAGAACAAGTCACCAATTGAAAGATTCAGTAAGTATCTATTTAAAGGGGCCATGACAGACAACGTAAAGCAAAGGGTAGAGAAATGGTATGATAGGCTCTGCGTGACATTTGGGGAAGAGTGGCACATCCCAAAGGACCTACCAGCAGTGGTAGGGAAACATGTCCAATTTGTTGTATATCAGAATTTCTACATTGTGCTCTTCCTAATGAAAGATGGATTCTGGAGCCCTTGGTGTAAATTTCCTTACGTATTCACTACAAGGTATTTCCAAGCATCTTTTCATAGATTTATAGACATGCACTGACTGGTATTCAATGCAGATAAGGTAGACTGCGACTACCAAATGTTGAGGAAGAAGTATGTGTACCCTAGAAAAAGTGCTTATACAGAGAGGATCATTTCAAAGGTTCTGAATATTAAGCCAATAAGTCTGGTTGTAGCACATGTGGGGGCAACATTGGTATATCTCCAGCTGAAGCCAAAGATGGAGAATAAAAATTATGTGGAAGGTGAGTTCACACTTCCAGCACCACCAAAGGGAAAGCATACAATGGAAAACATCCCAATTCCTAAACCCACAGATCCAATTGAAGTGATGGATGAGGAGGAGGAGCGCAAAGATAGTGGTGGTGTGGAGCATAGAGGTAGGAGACATCCTACAAATAAGGGTGAAGCTGAGTGCACCATTACACCACCTCAGCCACAAGAGGGGGATGATGAGGACTTGAATATAGTCCAAGGTGAGCACATGTTTAAGAGGTCATTTGGGAGAACAAGGACCCAAGGTGCTACTCTAACCACTATGTGAAAATCACCCAGAATCTCCCCACAAAAGGAGGAAACCATGCAAAGAAGAAGGAATCTGAAGTTAAATGAGAAGGTAAAAGAGTTAGAGGAAAGCGTGCCTAATTCTCCTACTCTTCTAGAGAACATAGAAGAATATGGTGAGGAATCAAAGCAAAAAGAAGAGGATGAGAAAATACCAGAGGATACAACTGCAGAGAATGTTTAGGACATTGGGATATAAGTACCAAATTTGGAAGCTATAGTTCCTAAGCAGCAACAGTCTAGAAGAACAAGTGGAGAGCACATTCCACCAGCCATGGGGTATACAGAGGATGTAGGAAAAATTTTATGCACCCGCTTCCAGAGCATAATGACACAGAAGGATTTACTCGGCTGAGAACTAATGGATGAGGATATGGTGACTATGCACACTCGAAAGTAACTATCGTGGTCAATGCACACCCACATGGATGAGCCTGACTTTGATGTATGTGAAGAGTCATACATTTCGAGATGACTGAAGAAGGCACCCCAATCTAGACACATGACAATAAAGCCTACTATCATGTCAGATGAGTAGGTCAGAAACGCATTGGTGAAGGTTTCTACTGAGGTGGCTAGAAGAAACATGGACAAAGCTACAATGAACATAATGCTACATGAGGATCTGAAGATAAAGGATGCAGAGATAGTACACATAATGCATGAGAAGGACTTCACATAAAAGAAAAAAGAGGTATTTATCAGCATCATAGAGGAGATTGGGGATAATGTCATCAGAGTAAGGCCACACTTGGAGGCCAAGGTACCACAAATGTTTCCTTTAACGATAAACTATGTAGGAAAGTTGGTGGACTTGGTACTTGAAGATGAACCTCTGCACATGCCAGTGCCAAGGATCTCAGAACAAGATGTCGAACGAGAGAAAGCATCAGTAATGTGAAATATTACATCTTATGAAGGGCTCTTACAAGCATTCCAGGAATTATTGAAGAAAGAATACCAGGCTTTAAACATATGCACAGCTCTAGAGGTGCTTATCAACATAAAGAACCTAGAAGAGAACAATGAGGTCCAGAAAGAAATGAAGGATGAGACATTGGGCCACATAGAAAGATTTTAAATGGTTAATTAGAAGCGCGAGGCCCTGACAGTAGCATAAGAGCCACACAAGACTCAACTAGGAGAGCTTGGGAAGCTAATTGCATAGAACATGGATCTTTTAGAAGGGAGAATGACATCAATGTCAAATATTGTGTTAGTTTTGTAGAATGAGAAAGGAGAGATTACGAGGGATGAGTTGGAATCCATTGTTGTGGACATCCCAGAGAAATCAGAGTAAGCACTCACTGAATGGCAGGTTTTGGAGGCCGAAATAAAGGAGTACCCAGAGTTAATACTTCAAACTGATACAGAGGAGGATGCCTCATAACCTCATAGAAATTATTTATTTATCTACATTCTTTCATTCTTATTCTTTCCATTCTTCTATTCTTTACTTCAATTTTTGGAGATACCCATTATCGGGATGACAATGAGATTAGTGTGGGGTAATGTTGATCAAAGAATACTTGTCAAGGATCACACAAGGAGTCTGCATAGGATAGAAGGCTTGGAACCAAGGGCGTGGAAGAGCAAGAAGGACCCACGTGCAGAAGACAAGTTCAACTTTCAATACTTAGATGATTTTGAGCATGAAGACCTATTTTTAGAAGAAGGCGTGCGGAACACACCAACAATGTAGAGACATGCACGTCATGCATTGTCTATCTTTGGAGGAGTAGATATAAGCATTTTGCATGGAGATAAGCTAGGAATAGGATTGACATTTCAGTTCACTGCAAGAGGACTATAGATAGCACACTTTCATGTGTGGCTATGCATGTAAACGGCATGTGGCTATCAATAGCATGTGGCCTATTTTTGGAATAGATAGGTGGTGAAGGACAAGTCCCTATCCTATATATGATGTTAGGTACATAGTAGAGGTGTGTGTGTAAGTGTAACAAAGAATATACAGAGAGTGTGTATGTATGTCTGATGGATATATGGAGGTATAGAGATATACGCATATGACTGAATTATTGTATCAGATCCATATGTGCATTGGTATAGATTGACAATATTGTAAGAAGCTTCTACATTTATTAATAGATGGAAGATATTGGTTGAATCTAAGTGTCATTTTGTGTGTAGTTGAGTAGTGCATGTTATTAATTCAATCATGATTAATGTTTAAGCTTGTTCTTTCATAGATCTGAGGGTAGCATACATTATAGAATGATGGATTAGTTATTAATCTATATGTTTCTTCCTTCATCATTCTAACATCCTACTACAACAACCATAAAGAGGGACCTAGTACCTGTGTGCGCTTCAGGTGAGAACTCAGTCAAAGCTTAGTGACGTGTCAGTGTGACTAGGGTGTTATCTAGTAAATTCTAGTATGCATCATAGAATTTGAATTCCCATTACACCATGTGCATCTCTACTAACCTTAGAAATCCATAAACAATTTTCCATTAAAAGAACATAATCAATTATTTTAAAGACTTCAAAATGTACTTACAACTAAATACAACCCATGCATGCATGATTAAATTTACATGACTTACTACTTAGATAAAAACTCTATTCAGGACTCTCCATCTATTACTCTATCCATGTCTCTCTTACAAAGGAATGTAACACATATTTATATATGGTGGGAGATTTTCCTTCACTTCTTACATAATTTAATCCTAATAATAAACATACTAAATATAGATTGCATGCCTTTGGACTCCTTTAATTCCAAATCACACTATAAATAGCTCAATATCATCCATGTATTTGTCATATATTTAACTATGTACGTGCATAGTTGTTTTTATCTGACATGTGATTTTATCCTTAGTTGGTTATTTTCCCTTTCCAAGTCTATTTTCTGGAGTCATCGTGTCAATCATGTACGTATGTATGAGTGTTCCTATGTAATAGATAGATATCTAAAAGAAGCATTGTAATGCAAAGATGAAGTGGGGATCTTAGCATTGTACGGAATCCCTCACACAATCATGTAAGATCTGTAAGAACATGATGTTCATAATCAAGGAATGCACAATACAAATGTCCTCAACATGTTTGTAAAGCTTCTTAGTAGAATATTAGTATGAAGCATCCTACATGTAGTCTATGAGCCTGATATCTGACATCTGCTTAGTAATGTATCCAGGGGGGAAGCTCAACAGTTACCCCTACAGTATGTAAGTGATTGTAAATTCCTAGTCAAATACAGTAAGTGGATCAATGTAAGGAGTAATATTCCTTAATCACCCTAAAAATGATGGGACACTAAGGTGGCGATGTCAAGAATAGGAACCATGTGAGGTAGAATTTCCCCAAATGAGGTTAACTAATGAAATTTGGTGGTCTTTCATACGCTAGTGGCTTGTCCATTTACCATATCATGACTTGAGAGGTGTATGGCAGTTGCATTTAGGGAACTCTCGGGTTAGCAAAGGTTGCTTAGATGATTCCAACTCTTTGATAATCCTTATATGCCTTCTTTGGTGTTATCTCAAAAAAGTATGGAATATTTTCCAAGCTCAACTCCTCAATATTTTATTACAGCTCTTTTATCACGACATCCTAGTCTAATGCATCACCAAAAAAGTATGGAATTTTTGCATCACCTTCTTGAGCATGTCTTCAATTGTGTTGTGATTTTCCTTTATCATTTCTCTCTTCTCTTAAAATTTTTGCATCACCTTCTTGAGCTCAACCTTATTTGTGTTCATTGTGACCTGCAATTTATTTAACTCTGCCTCATCTTCCATGGTGCACACGTTCAAGATTACTGCCAAATATTGGAAATTATAAAAAAAAATCTCAGCTTTTTGCACAAACTCCTTTATCTATGTGTTAAGTGTCACATATTCTCCAATCTTCATCTTTTCCTTCTCCTTATTCATCATTTTCATCTCTTTTACGGTTTGCCCTATCTTGTTATTCACTTTGATTAGTAAGATGTGTTCTAGATTTTCTAAATAATCCATCTCTATACTAGGGTCTAGTTTATCCTGTGCTACCAAATTTGGACATGCGCATGTGATATTATTTACAAAATATCTTCCTTATTTTTTTATTATTGGTAAATAGTTTTGAAGGGGCTATACCCTGTTTACATAGAGGGCCTAAAAGCCAGATAAAACATGAAGAGGTTCCACAAAAAAAGGATAAACATCTAGAATAGGCATTAAAGCCAACAGTAACTGAAAGAGAGTTACTAAAGAAAAGTGCTACAACAAAGCAGCCAAAAAACAGCAAAAAGTACGATGAAAAGAAGCATTTACAACGAAGACCTCCTTTACTTCTTGGTAGCTCTGTTAATTATGGACTTAATAGTTTGCAATGAGGTGAAAAGAGCCACTTTTTCATGTGTGTGGGGTCCTTAGCTTCCAAATTTTCTATGGTTTGACTAATTTCCTTTTCCATTCCCCAAAGAGTGTCTAAGATCTCACTAAGCACAGAAATGCTACGAACATGTTGTTCAAGGAAATCATTGATTGCATTAAAAATTACCATGTTGTGATCATGGCAATCCTTTGCTCTCCCTAGATGATTGTCCAAGGAGTTCAGATTTTTATAGATGTCCTCAACTTGCTTATTGCCAAGGTTAGTATCCTCATCCATATTTCTTTTACCTTTTTTATTGTCCAAACTCTGCACTTCTTCTTTCAGTTGCATCATTTCATTTTCCAAAGCTTCCAACCTTTGGGAAGTACTTTTTCCCTCTTTTTGTAAGGTCTCTTCTTGGCCTGAACTGCTGATGTGTAATAAGTTTTAGACATCTTCCAAATCCTAATTACTACGAAGAACTCTACCTGAAATAGGGGTGTCCAATTTGGGCTTCTTATGGTTCTTTGTTTTAGGCTTGGTCATGGCGGAAGGGATGGGGTTGGGGGTAGTGGTGGTAGGAAAGAGTGGAATGGTGCTGGGGATGATGGGAGACTGGGGTATTTGGAAATATAGAGCTTGTGCAGCAAAAGGATAAGGCCTTGATGTAGCGGAATAGCACAGGAATGCTGTTAGAAATCCAAGGTGGAGCGTTCGAGGGATTTCAAAAGCTAATGTGGGAAGCAGACAATGATTTTCCTATGGAAATGGTTTAGGAACACCAAGTGTTTAATAGGAACTGTAACATATCTCCATTCCAAAGAGATATACCAGACCATCATTCAGGTGATTTCATCAAAGGGTGAGGGGATATAACTTACCCTCAATCCCGTAGTAACAAAAACCAGCTCCTTGTTATCAGCAAAAAACTTCTTCTCCTCAGCATTTTTGTTGATCCTCTTATTGAAGAAATAGAATCCATCATCTCCAGGCATGTAGATTCAAAATTTAGCTCTTCGTTAACAGTGATTTTATGTCCTCCATACTCTACTTTTCGATCTTTCCAATCCATAGCGAATTGGACCGAAATGATTTGATCGTGTCCCTGATTTCGATCAATGAAGTTTTTGATATATACATCAACGATCATCTTATTTTCATCAATCAACTCTTCAGTGAGCTTCTTATTCTCTGTCTTTTCACTCTATATCTTTATGCATTCTTTTGATTGTGGCCCCTTTATGAATATTTTTTCTTCTAACTTCAACAAGCATATTGTTTAGAATGTTAATTACTTGTTCGTCTGAGAGCTTGTTTGATTCTATTTTAGGGAAAAACATTCCTAGTTCCTTCTTCAAATTCATTTCTTAAATTGAATCTTTTCTTACCTCGAACTTGGGATCCCATTTGAGTTTGCATGCTCTAAGAGATCATTTTCCTTATGTATGAAATGACCTCAACCTTATAAAAAATATACCAATAGAAGAAGTCTTTTATGGGTACTGAACTTTGGAAACTTGACCTTAGTAGCTTCGTCGGGTCATTTAGGTAGGACATCTTGGGTGCCTGAGGAGATATTCGATTTCTCCTTGTTGTATATGGCTTCAACGAGGTATCTTGCACCACATTGAACTGTACATGGTTTGTCCCCTCATTGTTAGCCAAAAATTATCCACTTCCTTTCTCCTGAGCCTCTTCCTCATCGCACATGTATTTTTGTTCTTCTTCTCACACCTCTTCACCATGCTCTTCCTCTTGCACATCTTCTTCATGTATTTTTATGAACACTCTCTTCCTTATGTTCCTCCTCATGGAATTATTCATTGTGGGAGACTTCATCATGTTTCTTCACCTCTTCTTCCTACCCTCGCTCCACCCGCGGTCCCTCCTATACTAGCTACTCTTCATCTTC
The DNA here is from genome assembly GCA_019776745.2 of Taxus chinensis. Taxonomy (NCBI): domain Eukaryota; kingdom Viridiplantae; phylum Streptophyta; class Pinopsida; order Cupressales; family Taxaceae; genus Taxus; species Taxus chinensis. Next base: position 508,736,436 of record CM034146.1, on the reverse strand, counting down.
CTCATCCAAATTATGAATGATGTGGTGGTCTCCTTCCTCTGATGGGATTAGATTGTGCTCTTATTTAATTGAGGGCTCTTTATATGTGTGCAAGGCACTTGCCTTCTAGAACTCCTCTCTCATATTCTTACTCTTGTTATGATATAACTATTGGAACATAATGATTAAGTGGTCTAGCTAACCCTTAATGTATATATGGGTCCATCACTAATATATATAGATTAATATTTAATAATTTGAAATATTTCTATTTCTATTATTAAATATGCTAACCTAGGTATATAATTTAGGTTAAATATTTAATATCATGAAATGATTATATTTCTAATATTAAATATTATAAACCTAGGTGTATGTGTCAACCATTTTAGGTTGAAAAGGTGAATTAGGAGACATACCCGCTCACCTTATATAAAAAGGCTTTAGGTCTTCATTTTATATATTCAGGAAATATATCAAAGGTGTGCAAATCAAGTGATTTGGTTTTACCCTTGGTAAATAGGATTTCAAAGGAGGACGTGATCTTACTGGATGTAAAATAAGTTCTCTGAAGTAAAAGGTTATTTTCAAAGTGGTTTTTACCCTATTGGGATTTTCCACTATAAATATCATGTCACCTATGTTATTTATTTCTGTAAGTATTTCTTTATTTACTTATGTTATGATGTAATCTTTATTTACATATTTATTGTAACATTATGTAATATGTAAGTTGATTAAATCTATATTTATTAGAATCCTTGAATTCTAACAATAATTGTCCCTTGGTTAAATCTTCCTCCTTATCTTCTAGAGTGGGCTCATGCTTTCTCTTGGGGATATTTACCTTTACCATAGATTCTTGTGGAAGTTTGAGGTCATGTACCTTAATGATATTCCCATCCTTTAGCTTCGGTCATAGGTAAATGTACACCCTAAACGCTTCCTTTCCTACCTCCATGGATACAACGGGGTTAAGGTCCATACTATCCATTTCTATTGTCTCAATATATGATGCCTTAGATTCATAACCATACTTCTTACGCAATATTAGGTAGTCTGAGTGTACCCTATCTACGTTAAATTTAAAAGGTTGTACATCTAGCATCCTGTTCGATAGGATCTTAAAGTACCTCATGATGAATGCAAATAGATGTTTAAACCATGTGTCCATCTCTCCATTACTTAACAAGAATATGCCAAGGAAGAATTTTTGCAACATAACAAACTCTTCCTGGCCATTCAAAACTAATGAAAAATCCCTAGGCACACTCCATTAATTCTCAAAGGCATCATGCATTATTTCATACCATTTTTCTAGGTACACCTTGTAAATATTGGTGATCTCTCCCTCACAAGTATACTTAGCAAACCACTTTTTCGAAGACTTCTTTTCAATGGGGTGCTCCCAAATGTCATCCTTAGCACCATTTGGTACATATATTTCCAAAAATACTATCAATAAAATAATATAATCCCAAGTAATCTTTTCTCCTCTTTCCACTCGGACCTTCACTTCCTCTATTGTGCCTTCAATAATGTATAAGGAAATGTTCTATTGAGTATTCTGTGCCATCTTATGTGTGATATGAAATAATTTATTGTTCACTTATGTCCATCTTTTAGAGGCACCCAATTTACAACTTACAAGGTGCAAAACCAATCTGGTTGTTGGGTTAGTTATGTTAACAATGCTAAATGCACGACTCCCCCTTTAATACTGGAACTTCATTGCTATAGATTTTATGGCCTCCTCATCATGCAAGTCCAAAGATATATCTTCACCATTGTCACACAACCTGGTTATCTTATGAATGAGATGTTTAGTCAAACACATCCTCCTCCCAATGAAATAGAAATAATATTCATGTAACTTAGACATAAGCCATTGGTACAAGTTCACGATATTTACAAAGTAAGGTAACTCAAGGAACTGTAATAGTCCCACACTTTCCAAGGCCTTGCATGCCTTTTCCTATAGAAATACCCATCCATTTGTAGTAATTTGGATTAATTCATGCACTACATCATTTCTAATTTTTGTATCACGACCTTGCATGTGGTAGTTGTACTCATTGATCTTGCATTTACAGAGTTTTGACTCCCAAGGCTTCCCTACAATCACTTCTTGGGGGTATTGCATTTCAAAGAACCATTCTTTAGATGATTTCTCTGTGGATTTTTTGTTTTATGGTTCTCTCTTTAGTTTCATTGTATCTTCAATATAACACATGAACCATTTTATTTTGTGCCATAAGTGCTGAAAATAAAACCCTTATTTTCTCAAATCATTCATGTGATGCTTTTAATCCTTGGCCCTCATTCAATTCAACTCCATGCCCTAAATCCACCTATGAAATATTGTTCCCTTAATTTACTCTTCACCTTCAAACCCTAGCTCATTTCCTTTCCTCCGAACCCTCCGTCACCTAGCTTCCACTTCTTCAAAGGATATCTCTATTGTCAAGGTTTTATGCTCATTTTCTCTTCACTTTGATCAACTCTGGTTTGCATGTTATTCACAATTATTCTCTGGTTTTCTCTTTAGAATTCACACTTCACACTTCACACTTCACACTTCACACTTCGCACTTTGCACTTCACACTTCACGTTTCCTGCTTCACGTTTCTCACTTCACGCTTCACACTTCACACTTCATGCTTCATGATTTATGCTTCACGCTTCATGCTTCATGCTTCACACATCACGCTTCGTGCTTCGTGCTTCACACTTCACACTTTTCAAAATTAATCCCTTTTGTGCACTAGTTCTTCAAAGCAAGGTAAGAATGTCTTCCACTCTTTGTGCCTTTATATATTTTGTAATTTTTGACTGCATTAATTACATTCACCTAACACCATTCCCTAACTTTAATGTGAGTTTTTCTACCCTCCCATATTTTCCTATCTCGAAGGACATCTCCTATGCATGGTATTCCATAACCTTCTGGTGCGGTACTACTTCCCAAGCTATAGGCCCTCTTGCACACATCTTATCTACACTACACATATCCTTATGAACAACCCTCTAAGTAGTCTAACTTTACGCTATCTCCCTCACGTTACACTATGCGCCTATTCATTAATGTAGTTTTTTATGTGAGAAATTCCATCAAACTTAAGCACATTTGCACCATAACCAACAAATCAAGACAATTTATTTCGCACACCATTAAAATTTTCCATATTACAATATTATATCACCCTATCGCACACATTTACCATCCTTCCATGAATTATTATACTCTCATTTTTTATGTCACACACCTATGCCTACTTATTCCATAATAAAATCATATGCAGTCCTCTACACATCAGTCTGAAACACATTAATTAGTTCCTACGCATGAACACACTTATGAAAATAAAACATAAAGGGAAACCTAAGATAAATGAAAATACTCCCTTATTACAAACACAAAAAATCTTATTTATAGTAGGGATTCAACCTACTCCCATTGAAGTAACTAGGCAAGAGATTACCATCAAAAGCCTTCAAATGACAAGAACCAGATTCCAATATCTTAGTTACTACAAATGATCCCAACCAATGCACTTTGAGCTTTTTATGGTGGCACACAAACTTTGAGTCATAAAGGAGCACCATTCCACCAATAGTAAAAGACTTGTTTCTAATATTTCTATCATATCAGGCCTTTTGTCTTTCCTTTTCTATCTTCTGACTCCACCAATATATGTCATTCATCGAGTTGCATTATTTTATCAATGCGCTCATCCACCACTCTCTCATATACAAGTCCACCTGTGCATGTGATACGCATGGAGGGTAACATGAATTCCATAGGTAAAATTTCCTCAGCACCAAACACCAATTGAAAGGGTGTTTCCTAATTCAAAATCTTGCATGTAGTCCTGTATGCCCATAAAATAATTGATACCTTTTCATCCCAGTCCTTTCTTCCTATATCACAATTTTTTGTCAATGTATTTCCCAAGATCTTGTTAAAATCCTCTATAGCTCCATTGGATTATGGGTGGTAGGAGGTAGTATTATGATGGGATACAATAAAATCTACCAATAATATTATAACTCTCTCATTTAGAAAATGAGTTCCCCTTTCAATGGTAAGGCTCAACATGTACCCATACCGACTAATGTTGTTTTCCCATAATAATGTTACTGTTATAGTTGCAGTACAATCCTTTGTAGGTGCTACTTCTTCACATCTTGTCAAGAAATCTGTGTATGGAATAATCTAACAAACACATATTCTCCATGCAACTAGTGTAATTAGGTTAATAAATTGTATTTCCCATTTCTCAAAAGGTTATGCACTTGTTACAGGCCACAACAACATTTCATCCTAGTTTCCTGATTTTCCTAGATTCCTCTTGAGGCTTGGCACATGCCTCACATATTTCAATATCCATGCATTTCCATTCTACAATTTTAGATGAAATTCCCCTTTATTAGTAATACTGCAAGTTTCGTCATCACCCAAATAAACATGTCCAAAATTGCCCTGGACATAATTTCTGAAATAACCCTTATTAGGGGTTGCATGGAAATAAGTTCTTGAATCTAAAACACATGATTCGATTCTCTTATCTAAATAAAGAATAAGAGCATCTTGCATTACCTCTTCTTTTGCAATATTTTCTTCTTTACCTTTGTCTAGTTATTGGTTCTCTTTATCCTTTGACCAACAATATTTCTTTACATGTCCTTTCTTTCCACATTTCCAATAGGTAATTCCCTTACCTCTAGATTTAGATCTACTATCCCTCGACTTTGATTTCCCATTACTCTTTTAGATCTCTCCTTTTGCCTGCCCTTACTTTCTACATTCAAATAATTCCTAGCTGATGATTCCTCTGTACTTTTCCTATGAATTTCTTCATTCAAGATTATACTAACCACATCATCAAACTCAAAAATATTATTAGCAAATGTTATATTACTAATAGCCATTACTAAGTTATCCCAACTATCAGGTAAATAACATAAGAATAAAAGTTCTTTCACTTCATCATAAAACGACATATCAACCGATTTTAACTGATTTAGAATAGACCAGAAATCCTTCAAATGACAAGATGTAGATCCACCTTCATGCATCTTAGAACTAAATAGTTTCTTCATCAAATAAAATTTATTTGAAGCACTAGGTTTTTCATATAAATTAACAAGAGACTTCATTAATCCTATCGTAGAAGTTGCTTCTGTAATATTAGAAGCCACAGATGCTTCCAGGCTCAATCTTATAGATCCCAAATCCTTTCCGTTAAGAATATTCCATTATTCATTAGTCATCTTTGTAGTTCAAGACTTCTCATCCAATGGTAAATAAAAATCTCTTTGATACAGATAATCCTCAATCTGCATCTTCCATAATTGATAATTTCAGCCTTCAAAATTCTCTACCTTTTATTTGTTTTCTTCTGCCATTGTTGTAGCTCCCACTCAATCAGAAAACCCTCTATGAGTAAATTTGTCAACACACAAAAACCTCAAAAAAAAATTTGATACCAGTTGTTGGGGTTAGCACAAGGTTATACAATTTTTATATCATATCTAAACATACATGCAATGAAAGTTGGTATCCTACCAGAATAATTATAAAAAATAAGAGATATAAATCAACACCAAATTTAATGTGGTTCACCCAGTGTGGGCTACGTCCACCAAGAAACAATCCAATCTATTATCCAAAGCTTTGAAAAGATATACAATTGAGGATTTGTAACCTTCCACACCTCTTAGATGTACAATATTGTCTTTCACCCAAGATTTTTCTTCTTCTCCAAGAATTCTCTCTCTCACAATTATTATCACAATTATCATCAAATTTTGCAAGTTCTTCTTAATTCTTACTTCTAAACCATATCTTTCATGCTTATATAGGTGTATAAATAACTTAGGGCACTTAGCCATGCAATTACAATCAATAAGTCTACTTTAATACTAAAAATAGATCTAATTCCCATGAGTTAATTAAAATAGCCACACACAAGTAACCGATGTCAGTTAATGTATCTTCCAGCAAGTTTCATATTGCATGCTAATCCAAAGTAATTGAGCTCCACAACTCAACAAGAGGATCAATTTAAAACAACATTTACAACCAAATGGGGAACATATGCATATCATAATATTCCATTTGGTTTGTCAAATGCAGGTGAAAAATTCCAGCGGGCCATAGAAATTTCCTTTAAAGGATATATCAATGAGTTAATCTTATTTTATTATAATGACATAATTTTCTTCTCAAAGCATAACACAAATCACATGATTTATCTAGATAAATTCTTTGAGATATGCAGAGAGTTTTGGGTATCCCTTAACCCCAAAAGTGTAACTTTGTTGTTGGGAAAGGAATTATTTTGGGCCATGTGGTTTCAAAGGATGGAATTTATATTTATCTTGAGTGTTTCTCTATCATTCTTTCTCTATCATTTCTAGTGCACAAGAAGGCCTTGCAGTCATTCCTAGAAAAAATCAACTTTATTAGGAAATTCATTATAACTTTGGAGGATTGGTCAGGCCTATCATCCTCATGCCCAAAAAGGACACAATATTTAAATTGAAAGCAGAAGGAAAATAAATATTTGAAAAAATTAACTCATCAATCCAGATTAATCCAAGAACTTTACCCTTTATGCTTATGGAACTGATGTTAGTGTTGTTGTTGGCTTGACACAAGAAAATGAACAAGGACTGGAACAATCAGTGGCTTTCTTCAGGAAGACACTGAAGGAGTATGAATTTAAGTACAATAACATGGATAAATATGTCTTCAAAATCATGTGTGTTGAATAAATTCAAGAGTATTCTTGCCAAAAACCATGTCAAGGTGCTAGTTTCACACTCAAGTGTGAGATACTTCATCATGGGAGTGGAAATCAATGAGAAAAGAGATAGATGGGTGACCAAAATCATGTAGTATGATGTGACTATCATAGCCACAAATATTGTTAGAGGAAATTTTCTCTATAGGAAACTTATAGAGGGCACACATAATGAACAAGAGGTTTCACTATTTCTGGATGAAGAGCCTTTGTGCACTGATGTTAAGAAGAATGATAATCCTAACATGTGCACCTACATGGAGGAAACAGTGAAATTCATTTCATCTAGGGCATACCATCCTAGTTTAAGAAAAGAAAAGAGGTGACCTCAGAGGCTATAATCTATTCCATATGCACTCATTGATTGTGTTGTCTTCAAAATAAATATTGATGGCGTGCTACTGAGATGTATTGATGGCACGTAGGTCCACAAAGTGTTAGCATAATTTCACGATAGATTCTTTAGTGGACACTTCTTTGCAAGGGAAATGTCAATGAAAATCATCAAGGTAGGATAAGTTTTTCCTACTTTGTTTGTGGATGCACATAAGTGGGTGAGAAAAATCAAGGAATGCACTTTCTTTGCAGGAAAGAATAAATTAAAAACACTTCCCCTCTGACCAATCCAAGTAGATCAAAATTTTATGCAATGGGGTCTTGAATTCATAGGCATGATTAACCCTCCTTTAATTGTTGGCCACAAGTGATTGTTGATAGATATGGACTACTACACCAGATGGAGACAAGCTATCACGCTCAAGGATTCAACTGATTCAGTCATCCTTGACTTTGTCAAGGGTATTGTAACAAGGTTTGGTGTTCCTCAAACCATTATCTTTGATAATGCAAAAGCCTTCCTCGGTACTAAATTTTTTAATTGGTCTCTTAGTCTCAGAATCTATTTAAAGAATTTTTCCAAGTATTACTATTAGTGCAGAATCACAGCACCCCCAAATGAGCTCTAAAAGATTTGCTTTTCTAAGGCAGACTCATTTGGTGTGATTACATAAAATTGAACTTTACTCAAGGTGTAGTACCTTACAAAATGGGAAAGATCTCCAGATTGAAGGTTGGTTCCTTATTCCTCTATTTAGGTGCATACGTAGAAACTTGTAGAGAGTCTGTTCTTAATCCTAATCTAAAATTTACCAAGGAGACATGGATACAAGGAATACAAAAATTAAAACAAAGCTAAAATACGAGGTGATGCACCAAAGGAATGATGAAAACTTATTTTTCTAATAGACAAAACCCAACAAAATGCATATAATAAACAAGCACAGATAGCCATATATATAATGGGAGACCATATGAAATCAAAAGAGACAAGATAGGATCTAAAATCGATCACAGATGTGTTTTATTGCTCTATAGATTGATACAGTCCACTAAAAAGTAGCCAAGAGGTAGAAACATAATGCAATTTTTGATCGAAGGCCTGGACCCCACAAATCCCTTTGCTAAGAGGAGAAGGGAGCCTACAAAACAAAGAATGTCCAACCCGTTATAATGAATCTTGCCCCCGTATTTATAGATTCAACCTGAAAGAAGAGAGAGAGAAGCAAGAAAATTAGGTTAAAGCTCAACCACTACTGTTAATGCCTCTAATGAAATATCTCCCTAAATTCATCTTTACTACATCAATCCTTGGTTTAGGGCCTTGAAGGAAGAGGAAATGATGAAACAGATCAAATCTGATCTGGTTGTTGAGGCAAGAAGATCCTACGTTGAAATCCTGAAGATGTTTCCTCTATTTTTATTCACCTAACCTCCTCAAAATTAAAGTTTCAGACCTCCATGGCATGGCTGAGGCTGAGATCTTTCCAATGACATCATATTTGCAATATTTCGAGCCCTGAGTCGAAAGATATGCCCCTTCAAAGTTTGTATCGGGTCCGTATATGAGGGCGGGAAAACAACTTGAAAAATGGGTCCCGTTTTGATATGGGACACGTGGCAGCTAGATTGGAACAAAAATCAGGCCTATGGGTCCACAATTTATCTTTTTCCCTTTCCTTTGATTCCCTGCTTGGCTTTGACTTGAGCCCGAATGTTGACTTTTTCCTTGGGCAGAGTTACAGGCCATTTTACAACTTTTACCCCTTTTGATAACAAGGGACAAAGAACAAAAATTTCCCCCAACGGTCCACTTTCCCCTGGGACACATGGTAGTCTGGCACTAGTTTAGAAACCTTTTCTCTATTTACCCCTTGAATCAGCACCATACTGACACTTGACATTCTCCGCTTATACCTTTATACTTAGCCAATTTTGAATCCTTTTTTGTCTACCTTTTGACTTTGTTTCCTCTTATATGGGTTCGTGGTCGATCTAATATTTAGCACTGGGGAAAAATATGGATAACAATTACCTTCAAGGTAATGGCTTAGCAGAGTCAACCAACAAGAACCTAATAACAATAATGAAATGAACAATGAACATAAACCAAAGGTAGTGGCATACAAAGGTCTCATGCACACTCTGGGAAGATAGAATCACGATGAAGAGGTAAATAGGAACTTCACCTTATAAACTTGTTTATTGTAAAGAAGTTAAGCTTCCATTATATCTTGAGTTTCCCTCATTAGATATTTCTTAGTAGTTGGAGTTTGAGGGCATGGATAAGAGAGAAATAAAAATAGAAGAGATTGTTGAACTTGAAGAATTGATAAACTCTGTCATGATCAGGTTAGAACAACATCAAAAATTGACAAAATAATGGTTTAACAGAAAGGCTAGAGCTCAGAATTTGCAAGTGGGTGATCTAATCTTAAAATGGGATGTTGACAGAGCTAAATCTGGGCACCATTCAAATTTTTATGTACTTTGGAGTGGCCCATACATTATCAGTTCTTGCAAGAAGGATAAATCATTTGATTTATCTCATCTTGACGGAGATGCAATATCAATCCTAGTTAATGGGATTTATCTTAAAAATTTCCCTTGAGTCTTTTGCATCATTATACATATTAAAGGAGTTTCAATTTGTTTAAGTGTGCATTGCACACATTTTTTTATTTGTACATAGTTATTTTTTCCCACACGTTATCTTTTATTACTTCCAAGATGGCAGCTCAGTTTAAATTTTTCCAACAATTTGAGTAGTCATAAGCAGTTTTCTACTCTCATTAAATCCAAATCAAAATATCTTCATATGAGAGTAGCAGTTTCATACAGAGTTCAAACAGTGCTTCAAGTGACTTCAGGGATGTTCTTCAAGTTTCTAATCAGAACATGTCTTTTAGGTTTAATCAATACCTAATGGATTCTTTCAAGGATATTGATCTCTTTCACCTAATAGGAAGATGGCCCGCCCTGAAAGTCACCAAACTATTTTCTAAAATAACCCCTGGTTATTTTCACAACTTGTAGTTCTATTCTAATTCTTACATCAAGTTATAGGTTACATGCACTTTTTCTTATATGTAGTTCCTCACGTGCACCCTTCTGTGTGCTTCCTACTTCCCTCTACATTCTTCTATCTCCTTCTATTATCCCTTAATGCGCATTCCTTACACACCCGCTTTAATTCCAATATTTTTGTGCACCCTCTCGCATGCCTCTGTGGACTATCCTTCCATTTTGGATAAATCCATTAGCATGACTTGCATGCATACTCCTTCCTAATTCATGCACACCCTTTTGTGTACACTCTCATTCCCCTTTTGCATTATTCCTTGGCACATCATACCTTGCGCTCGTCTCCTACATGCTCATGTTTTCTTCACGTGCCCCTTTCATTTTGTTTCCATGCACTCCTTTTAATTAAATTCTCATGCCTCCCACATACTTACACACTCTTATAGTTATGAAACTTTCTTCTACCTAACACATGATCACAGACCTTTTCCTTCTTCCCTCTTGCACCTCATGTTCTTGCACACACGCTAGGAACAATATTTTGTGCTAGTCATTGAGTGTCATTTAGAGCTTGTTAGATGAAGTGATGGACATGAAACCCATAACATGCCAACTACAAACTGAATCTTTGCATCAAATGAATGCATGACATGTGGTAGAAAAGACAAAACAAATGAGTAATCAGCCAAATCCTTTATCCAAACAGAGCGCGCCACATGTCATTATGTGTTCAATTTACACTGTAGATATTTTCATCGTCATAACTTTGGTTGTACATATCATATTCCCACGCACCTAGGATTTATTGAATTTTTTTGATATGGGCTACACTCTAGGCTATTTAAAAATAGATTTTGGCAAGATTTGGTAGGTAGAAAACAAGAAAACATCAATCAGGCCATTAATACACACATCCAAGATTTGATCTGATTTGGTATCCTTCCTTCTTCCACAAGCTAAACAAACATGGGGAGGTAGATCTAATAACCTTGTAGGCATATTTGTAGGTATTTATTATTTACTATTGGTACTTAGAATTTTGAATACGAGTTTCCCTCTTCTTTCTCACCATCTTTTCTCCTTCTTCTATAAATAGTTGAGCATTTCTCATTATAAAATTTTGGACCCCCTTAGTTTTTTAAGGACATTGTTCAAAGATATTATCTTTAGCGATTTCAGTTGTAGGTCTCAAATCTGAGCCATTTACATGTGGATAATTTCCTCTCTCACATTGTAATCAAGTTTGCATCACTTAGAAGTAATAAAAGTTGTATTTTGTGGCTATTCTTTTCCTTGGTGTTTCACCAATAAGTTGAGTAAAAAAATAAGTTAAAGGTAAGGAGGAATACCAATGAAAGGTAGAAGGTAGAATGCATGTGTTGTTAAGGTTATCTAAGATGATCGTAGAGAAATCCTTTTTGTCTGGGAAGGATTTCCTGTAAATACAAAAAAAGACCAAAAAAGAGCATTAAATAGCATATGACAGTGGATTACCTAGCGTATGCTAGATCTAGGAAGCGTGATGCTTCCTAGAGAGGTTTTCAATCCACCATTTAATTTAACATAAAGAAGAAACTGAAATAAAATGGGCCTATAGTAATGAAATTATTTAGGTTTATCAATACAAAACAATATGCTAGATTTAATGTTAAATACAAAATGTATCACTAAATCCAATGAAACCAAAGGTTTGTTCGGGCTAGGCAGGTTTGTCAGAGGTCTGGTAAAGGTATGGAACTGATTAGGTGAGGTATGGATTGGTTTTTGTTGAATAGAAGGATTTATAGTCTGAGAATATAAAATAGCATAGAGACTGATATCGGTCAGGTGATCGATGCCGGTATAGGGATGAAATCGATGATGGTAAGGTAAACCAACGTCAGTAGGGGAAATGGGTGGTAAATTAATAAAATGGATTTTTAGCCTCTCTTTGATTGCATAGAGAGTGAGGAAGGTGTGGATAGGATCATAATATAACTAAGAATACTCGTAAATGTAGAGGAAGAGGTTAAGAAATGTGGAAAGGCTTGAAATGGTTGGTTAGGTGGATTGGTGGGAAGATGGAGATATCTAGGTAATAGCAGAAATGGAAATATTGAAATGATTAAAAGACCTACAGTAACGTAAGCACATATGAAGAAAACTAAATTACTTACTTATTGCCATGAAGATCTCATGAATGAAGGTAGCTGGTGGTTGATTGGCGAGGTGATCGCTAGTTCAATGGCATGACAGTGCAACCTATGTTTTCCTATGGATACTCCAATGATCTGGAAGAGAACATATTACTTGTGTTACACTTTGGTGGTGTGTCTTTGTCATTTGGATGTAGGAATGTATTTGAGACTCATGCTTGATTGCAATAGAATTCCCAAAACTAAATGACCAACCCATGTAAAGAGTTGTAAAATTGTATATAAAGGAACCAATGGTGGTTTAGGTGACAGACGTCGGCCGAGGATAAAATGGCATCAGTTAGGGTGAAATAGTCTTATTTACCAAAAATAGGTAGATCTTCCCATATTTGGCATGCTTTCCTTGTTGAGTCCACTTAGGGAAATGGAGTTCACGTGAGAGAAGGCAGGAAGATCTTAGAATAAGTCGAATTAGGTTTAGGAAGAAGTCTTAGTTAGTTAGGTCAAGTAGTGACTCAACACTGTGAGTGATGACTTAGTACTGAGAGTGATGAATTGGTTACTATGAGTTAAATGCCCCTAGAATGGGTCCAAGGTGAGGTTTCATGATGAGGTGGAGGTGTGAGGATTAAATTAACTTAATTAAATTAATTAATAACATGAGGATGAATATTAATATGGATTAAATGGGTCATGGTTAGTTAAATGTGTTACATTAATTAATTAAAGTGGACCAAGGGGAGTGTGACCCAAATTTTGTGTCTACATTTTCCCCTTTTATTGTGTAGCTTGTATTGATAAGCGATGATGACAAAAATAAGAAGTCGGTGCCCCAGGTGTGAATGAAGGTTAGGTTGCCCCAAGTATGGGTGGAGGTGATCCCCCTCAAACGAGGAAATGATGAGGTGTTAGATGGAGTCAATGAGTGGTTTGATAAATAGGTAAGTGATGAAAATAATGGTAAGCGGGTTGTAGGTAAGGGTGCTTTTGGTTCGGGTAATAGGTAGTGGCATTCTAACGCATGTACAGATATAGAATGCGAGAAGGTACCAAGTTGAAGAGCTTACAAACTATACTTCGTCAAAGTTTGATAGGTTTATCCAAACAAGGTTGAAGTGGTTTAGGTATCCAAGGTATAGGATATGGTCCTAAAACAAAACTAGGAAAGGTGTAAGAATGAGCAATAGGTTTGTTCCAGGGAACCAAATGTTAGGTTGGGATAAAAAATAGAACATTAGGAAAGGTAAGGTCATTAGGCTGAACAATATGAGTAACATCATCTCAAGGTATAACTAGTAAGAGAATTTGAGTGTCACAATGGGCGAGGTTGGGTTGGGTGATTTAGGCAAGGTTGTAGGTAAGGCCATGTTAGGGGTGAAAAAATGCCCCAACTGATTATGAGATTGGGCTATAGGTAATAAGGTCATTAGGCTGAGTGGTAAGATTGGGTTCAAACTTGGGTAAGGTGAAAAGGGTTTTGGGCAATTGAATGTGGAGATAAATAGTGTAAGGGACTCAAACAGGCTAACCAATATCGGCTAGGGCATGCTGATGCTGGTCAAGAGTAACCGACTGCGGTACACTAGGCACATGACCAATACCGGTCAAGCTAAACTGATGCCAGCTAGGTCGAGGGTAGAGTAAAAATTAAAAATCCATATGTTACATATTCATTTTAACCTTTCCACTTATAGAAAATGACAGAGAAAATATTTTTTAGCATTTTCCATGGAGAAAAGGACAAGGCTTTGTACCAAGCTAAGTGGGAGGTATATGAGTGGCTGGAGAAGCTAGGTAGATGGGTCCATGAGATCATTCATACTCATTTGATTTGCCACAGGAATGAGAGTTTTATTAGAGGCATGGATGGAGTAGGAGGAGGTGTTGGAGGTCCACCAGTTCAAATACCAAAGGTGCCAGGGAGGAGGAGGTAGTGTCTTGAGGTAGGAATCAATCCATACTATGTATTTTTAATTGAAATTTGTGGTAAAATAAAAACAAATGGGGTGGAAAATTGAAAATTTTAAATGTGGGTAAAAATTGATGAATTTAGGTAGGGAGAGATTAGAATATAGGTTAATTATGCGGGCAAAGGAATTGGAGTGGGGTTTAGGTTGGATTGGAGTAGATTTTTGGTTGTTTTTTCAAAAAAAATCAAAATTTGGGGTATGGGGGTTTGATCTTAGGGCCAAACCAAAGACTGATGTCAATTAGGCATCGATTTAAGTCCGTTTGGCATATCGGCGTCAGTGGTTGAGATAGGTGACCGGTGCTAGTTATGGTGAACGATGTCGGTCATTGTGAAAAGTGACCTAGTTTATAAAAGTTTAAGTTATGGGGAAAGATGAACTTATAAGATAGAGAGGTAAGTATTTTTAAAGAGATGGGAAACAGAGTAGAATATAATTAGGTGGGTTTAAGATATATATAGCTAGAAATAGGCAGGTATGGTTTAGGTCAAATATAGAAGGAGAGAAAGTGATGAAATAGAACATGGGCACTTGTGTAGGCTAGGTAAAATGGATGATAGGTTAGTGAAATAGCTATGAAATGGATAAATAGGTAAATAAATGTGGGTGTGGGTGGGCATAGGTAAGGGTGAAACAATGAGTAAATCAGGTAAGTACTTGAAATTGTTTAGTTTCATGGATGCATGGATGACATCAATTGATGATGCAGGACAAGGTTCCACCATCATTGGGGGAGATGTGACCCAACATCATGGAGGATGAGTGCACTCACATGCAATAGGTTAGATTGGTTGGGATCAGGAGGTACAAGAGGATCTAACGGGATCACAGTCTTTTAGTCGCTCTCATCGATAGATGGGATGTAGTAACCAACACATTCCATCTACCCACCGATGAGATGAAAATCACACTGGAGGATGTATACCAGATTCTGCGGTTACCAATTTTAGGGGAGCCCATTTATTCAGTGTCAACTGATGAGGATTTTGAGGTGATGATTATAATATTTGGGGAGATGGTGAGCAAACTGACTAAGCACAATGTCAATCTTGTGTAGGGGGATTTATATGTTGCACACCCGTAGGAGACTCAGTTAGTAGTGTTGATGATGGGCTATACACTTCCAGATTCAGAGGGTGGCCAATTTCCTTGAGGTTTGAAGGGATTTCTATGGGATATGCTGGAGGATTGAGTATTTTTTACAAGGGTACTTGCATATATAACACAGTTATATATGGAGATGTGGGGCTATCAGAGGATGCAACAATGTGACATCTGTTGTTCATTCCTACTACAGTGTTGGGCATATGATAACATAGTGATTGTGAACCCATAGGGACTATCGATAGCATATTGGCATCATGGTGGATAGAGGGCTATATATAAGAGATGGGTGGTAGTAGGTGGTCATCCATGAGTGGAGGAGGCAGTGCACATCGTGGATTACTATAGATGTCAGATGGAGGGTTTGTACGCCATGGACATAATTTGGATACCCTATGTTGGTTTTTCCACATATAAAGGGATGGATTGGGAGTTATAGGGGCTACATCTACTGAGTTGGATACAAAGCAGGCATTCTGGTGAGCACGATATGATTCCAGTGGATAGAGTCTTATGCTAGTTCAGACTACATCAAGATGTATCGCCACCATTCCCATAATAACACATAGATGATGTGGAGAGACCATTGTCTCCACCCCATACTAAATACCTAGTAGGGAAGGAGGAGGTTCCAATTTATAACAGACTTGATGATGTAGGGACCATTATAGCACATAGACAGTGGTGGGTAGTATAGTTACAGGTAGCACTTCCATGACCATGACAACTAGATTTGGCAATGGTTATGGTGGAGAGAGATACACTACAGGGACAACTGACTGCTCTAGGTGTATAGTTGACAACAACACAGGCACAGGTGGCCACCTTGATAGGGTAGGTGACTACTTTATAAGGTCATCTGAATGTATCCTAGGCACATGTTGCTACATTATAGGCACAAGTAGGCACACAAGTACTAGTGTAGGCACTAGGATAGGCACCGAGATAGGGTACTATTTTACAATAACTGACACCGTGACAGGGTCCCTTGGTATAAGCATGAAAGCCATTATTGTTAGGGAAGGGTACATAGGTTAGATCTAGGTTGATGGCACCACCCTAGACAATGTCCATGGATAGGTTCAAGGATGTCTTGAATGAGGCTCATTATTATCAGGATCAGTTGATCGAATCCGATATTGATGTCCCATCATACACTGAGCACATGACCCAATAGGCAGCTACTGAGAGGACCAAGTTTTGGACTCACATTTTAGGTAGCATAGGGGGTCATCATCCCTAGAGACAGGGTCAGGGTGAGGTTATCAACTCTCATAGGCCAAGCCTAGATGAGGGAAATGAGGAGGAGATGGTGGGAAAACATAAACCCTTGGAGGTTGGAGAGGTGATGAGCAAGCAGTAGATAAAATGAGAGGAGGATACATGTGAGAGCAGAGATGAGGCCATTAGGTGGCGATGAGACTTTATGAGATGTGGTATTGTCTTTTGATTTTGATATAATATATATATATATATATATGCATGAGATTTTTTGAGATAATTTGATTATTTATCCCTTTGTATATATGTATTGATACATAGACACCCCCTTTTATATAGTTGATTATGATATTAGACAGATGATGTACTTGGTTTTATTTCTATTGTTATGTTCATTATGGAAACTAGGTGAGTTAGGCATGACTGAGTCTAGGTATAGGTGTGGTGGAGTCTAGGTGCATGCATGATGGAGTCTATGTGTAGGCATGGTGGAGTCTAGGTATAGGCATGGTGGAGTCTAGGTGTAGGCATGGTTAAGTTGAAAATTTCCAAGTTACATGTTTGATGGAAATGATGTGTTGTATGTATGTTTTGTTTAAATTTCTAAGTAATTGATATCATGAAAATGTTGAATGATTCAGGTATGATGTGGTTGAGGTTATAAAATGGTAGGTATGATGAAATGATGTATGCTTTCAGGGATATATTAATCTCCAAGTTATTGTGTAAATGGAAAATAACTAGATTAGAATGTGAATGTAAAGGGAGAAAAGTGGTTAGGAGTAAAGTGGTTGAGCTAAACTCCAAGGGCCCCATGCCCTCTGAGTGCTACCTACATAGCCCTAGTAAAAAGGGGCCTCAGGCCGATGTAGTTCTCCCATAAGTTAGGGAATAATATGATGGGGTAGATGAATGGGTCATTAGGTTTTAGGCATGATGGAGTCTAGATCATTTAGGCATGGTTGAGTTTAGGTTATTTAGGCATGGTTGAGTTTAGGCTGAATAGGCATGGTTGAAGGAGATTAAATCCCATAATGTAGGTGTCAAAGGTATAGACTTGTGTAGTACAATAAATAAGTAAGAAAAGAGAGGAATGATAAAAGAGGTGTAATGCTTCAAAAGTGGCAAGGACCATAATGAGCATACTGATGATGGGTTGATGAACTTAAAACCCTGAAGGAAGTGCATGATTGACTATTCTAAGGGTGAAGGAAGTTACATGATCATGAAATGTTGCATTTGCAGCATGTCCCTTGAGTAGGTAGAAGATAAGAAAGAAAGGAAGATGAGGTGAAATGGGTTGTTTAGTGTAACCTTGTTGTGAGATAGCATGCCTCTTCCTCAAGAGACCCAAAACAAAAATATGCAATTCCATGAGGAAAAATTTGTATTTTTCTTGATTTTTTTATATTTTATTTTTACTTTTGCGTGTTTAATAAACGAATTGATGCAGGAAGTCTATGTGGGATGAGTAGAATGAATCCTTGAGGTCTTTGTGAAGTTGATCGATGTCGGAAGCTTCAGAATTTTTTATTTTTATTTGTATAGAAATAGTCTTCATTTTTAATAAACTATGTGTTTTAGGGATAAGTTTTATATATTTCCTTTGAGGGATCAGTGTATTTATAGCAGCGAGATAGAGAGGAAAATTTCCTTTTTGAGGGAGTCATCTAGTTATAAGAATTTTTACTCAAGGAGTGGATTTTAAATATCCCATATATTATTGTTAAATTTCTTTGGACTTTTAGGTCATGGACAAGACTATATAGGAGTATAGGCATCTTTTATGAAGGTAAAACCATAGTACATAAAGGTTAAATATGAAAGAGAATTTTTAAGTGACGAATGACCATGTAATTCCATCCTGAAAAGAATGAAAAGTATCCATGAGAATCATGCCATGAGTAGAGTCGTGGTACTCATATTCAAGATAAGGCTGAAAGTTGACGAATAGTCACATGATTCTTATTTAGTCATTGGTCCTCAAAAGTGGTAGATGAAAGGAATGGGTACTAAGGGATGAGTGTGTAATAGACAAAAGGTGATATAGTACTTGATTCAACAATATAATGGTTAAAGATGTAAGGCATTGAGGGCCTCAGTTTCAGGTTTACCTTCTAGGGAAGATAAATGATAAACACCTGATCCATAGGCATGAGTAATGATATAGGGTCCAAGCCAATTAGTAGAAAACTTTCCCCGTTTACTTTTCTCCACTTTTGTTACATGTTGATTTTCCTTTAGGATGATATCACTGATCTTGAAGGTTCATTCTTGGACACATTTTTTGTAGGCATGTTTGATACATTTTTGGTAGATTTGAAGGTGATCGAGAGAATTTAGACGACATTCATTTAATAACTCAAGCTACACCAAATGGTCTCAGCAAAAATCATCGTTATTGAGCATATGTTTTCATGCGATACAAATAGATAGAATTTGGACTTCAGGAGACAAGACATCCTCAGTACCATATACCAAAGAGAAAGGTGTGGCAGTAGTTGAGGTGTGAATACTAGTGCAATAAGCCCATAAGGTGAAACAAATATGTGTGTGTCAATCCTTACTAGTATCATCAACCACTTTCATAAGAATTTTGTTTAGGGTTTTTTTGTTGATTCATTCTTGGCCATTTTTTTTAGGATAATAAGGTGAAGAAAAACAAAGTTGATTCATAGAGTTTCCATAGGGTTTTGTTTTAGAAATTGTTTTCCATTATCAGTGATGAGGCGGTGAGGAACACCAAAGTGACAAATGATGTTATGGTTGATGAATTCACATTATTTTCAGCTTTTATAGAAATGAGAGGTACAGATTTCACCCATTGAGTGTAATATTTGGTAGCAATAATAATCCATTCATGATGTTAGGAAGAATGAGGGTTAATCTCTCTAACAAGATCCAAACCCTATTGAGAGAAATGCCAAATGTATCATGCGACCTATAATGTGTGACTAGGGGTATGATGAAGATTATGATGTTATTGATATTTCACACAATTTTTGACATACTCACAACAGTCTTGGTTTAGGGTTGGCCAGTAATAGACGAGGTGAAGGATGCACTTAGAGACAAAAAAACCACTAAAATGACATCTGTAATCCCATCGTGAACTTCCTTGATGGTGTATGGGATTTCAAAACTTGTAAGGCATCATAAGAGGATACCATCAAAGCCACAATTATAGATAAGACAACCCATGATGACATAGTGAGAGACACTTTTGAGGAAGGCTCTTTGTCCATTGCAAGTAAGATCTGAAGGAAGAATTGAAAGGGAAAGGTAGTCAACAAACTGCTTATACCAAATGTCACGTGGGTTAGTTTAAATTTTTCCTACAAAGTTAAAGTCTTAGAATAGATAAGAAGGTGATTGCAACCTTTGTCCTGTGACAAATATGTTTGAGGTTGAGGGCAAAGTAGGTATTTGAGAAGTGATACAGGCCATGGTGTCCACGAAATTGTTAGTGAAACACAGGGTGGTTTGAAGTTCATAATGGTCAAAGGTAGTCAAAAACATGTTAACATGATGTTTATAATTTTTAATTATCTCATTATGACACTGATATAGACCATTGACTTGGTTCACAACTAGTTAAGAATCACCAAAATATTAATGAATTTAACATCTAAGGCTATGGTAGTTTGAATACCTAACACGAGTGTTTTGTATTCAACGATTTTGTTAGTACAATCAAAATATAGTTTGAAAGATAATGTCATAGGCCCACCATCAAAAGGAATGAGGATAATTCCTGCACCACCGCCATGCTGACATTTGGAACCATCAAGGAATAAGTTCATCTGGTAAATGGTATCATCCAGGGAGAGAATAGCAATGGATTCATTAGGGAAGTCGAAGTTATAAGATTAGTTTCTAGAGAGAGGTGCATCTGTGAGTTGGTTAGCAGTGGTTTGTCCTTTGAAAAAAATTTTAAGGATGAATTCGAGATCAAGGTCTGCAAGAAGCATGATCTAATGTGTAGTAGGCTGATATTGGTAAGGTTTAGTGTACATGTAATGTAAGGGGTCAGTATTGTTGACAATGAAGGGTTTATGGTTGAGTAGGTAATGTCAAAGTTTAGTGGCAAAAAATACTATGGTCAGGAAAAAAAATTCAGTGTGAGTATATCTAGTCTTGTAGTCTAAAAGCGTATGACTTATATAATAAACCACTTGCTCCCTATGTTTCTTGTTGCAATGAGCGAGCATGACACTGAAGGAATGATCAGTGGAAGAAATGTAAAGGTAAAGGATGGCAACGGTTGTAAATGTGAGAAATAAAGTGACGAATAGATTTCAACTTGCCTTGCAAACTACTAGTTGAAAAATGTTAGTAGATGGAGGAATCTTGAGAATAGCCTTGATTTTAGCAAGATAAACTTCAATTCCACGTAAATAAATGATAAAACCAAGGATCTTTCCTGAGAGAGTAGTGAAGACATACTTCTTAGGTTGAAGGTGAACATAGTATTTGATGAGACGGTCAAAGACAACCTTAAGTTCTACAAGGTGTTCAGCCTGATGTTTGGATTTGGAAAGAATATCTTCAACGTAATATTCCAATATGTTATGCATGATGTCATGAAATATATAATTCATAACCCACTGATCTATAGTATTAACATTTTTAAGGCTAAAGGGCATGACATGATAGAATAAGGTCCCCTAAGGAGTAATGAAGGTGGTTTTGTGTTGATCTTTCGGGGCGAGTAATATTTGGTTATAACCCAGGAAACTGTCTATGATTGATAGTATATCATGGCCAAAAGTGAGATCAACTAGTTGGTCAATACTAGGTAGAGGAAATTCATCTTTTGGGAAATCTAGGTTAAGGTCATGGAAATATGTGCAAATGTGGAGTCCCCCCTTCGCTTTTGTGACAGGAATAATGTTAGAGATCCATTGAGGATAATAAATGGGTAGAATGAAGGAAACAAAAAGGAGGCGTTGTATTTCTTCTTTGAAAAGAAGGGCAATGTGAGGATGCATTTTTCGTAACTTCTGTTTCACAGGTTTGGCATCAGCAATGGTTATGATATTTTAGACCATAATATTTTCACCAATATCAGGCATATCGGTGTAGGACCAAGTAAAAGATTCATTAATATCCTAGAGAAAAGAAGTGAAAGCTTCTTGTTCAGCGACATCTAAAGATTGGCCTATTTCTAGAATATATGATTCATCTTGAGTATGAATGTTGATCTCGATGGTCGATTGATTTAACATGGTTTACATCTCAGAAGATAACAACCGATGAATATAAGAATCTTCCACACCAAGGTAGGTGAGAATAGACTCATCATCTAGACATTACATGATTTTAATAGGTGTGTCATCATCGATCATGTCAGGATACAGGAAGGGAAGAGAAGCGGGAGCCTTTTCATTGCGCTAATAAGTCAAAGGTCCTGGGGAAATGGTGTTCACGATTTTTTTTTAGGAGGAATGGATTTGAGATCCATAGAATCTATAAATGAAGGTGGTGAGGTAGGTGAATGGGTTGGGGAAGGTTTATCATCCTCTATGAGTTTGAATCGGGCCTTTTTGGAAGGTGGTTTGGAAAATCTGATACCATTGTGGTCTTTATGTTTATGGGTGCTGTAAGGAATGACAGTATGGCGGCGTTGTTCATAGAAACCAAATCCAAATAACTTCCAAATGCAGTAATGGAGGAAGGTGTGGGTAAAGCGGTGGTTGGTGAGAGATTGAAAATTGGAGGAAAATGGTCGATTTTGGGAAGGTGGCTCAGGAAAATAGGTAAAAGCATCAATTCCCCCATATGTTAAGTTGGTGCAAATGTGGGGAGGACCATAGGGGAAAAATTATCCTACATGGTGATCATAGCGGGGATGTTGGTGAAGGTTACCATACTCTTGAGGAGTATGGAGTTTGTTAATGTTATAAAGTTGGTACTCCCCAAGAGTGAGGCATTGAAAACCACCTTATAAGGGATCAATAGTTTGTATATGTGTAGTAGGAATGGATGAATAACTGGAAGGATAGGAAGAATGATCATTAGATGTTTGAGAAGTAGATGGGTTGGCTTATGGATTATCTATAGAATCTATGGTAGTAGTGGGAATATAAGAGTTTGTTGTGGAAGATGTAGCGATAGAAGTGGTGGATGAGGTAGTGACTGAACAAGTAGTACTAGAAATGGTAGATGCTTTAACTAGTATAAGGACATCATTGGGTCGATACAACATGTTATAGGTAGTGAATGGTGAAGGTTTGGATGAAATGGTATAGTTGTTCCCTTCATGTTCAAATATTAAACAACAGAGTAAGGTTGAAGGAACACAACCCATGACACGAATCCAGGGTTGGACAAGCAGCAGGTTGTACTAGAATTTCCCCTCTAAGACATACAATAATTCATAAATGGCATGGGGGCCCAAACAAATGTGGAGAATGATGGTTCTAAGGATGGAATTCAAGGCATCTTTAAATGAACGCAACATAAATAGGTTATTATGCATGTGTTGGCAAGAAAATTTATCAGGTAAAAATTGGTGGTTATCTTGCCAATGCTCTGGGAGTCTAATTCCCTCTACTTAACTGGTGCAGCTGTTGTACGTGCATAAGTGAGTAAAAATGAGTTTTATCCTTGTGGCCTTTCAGTCATGGATCCAAAAGGGGCACTCCACTGACCCTGTAGAAAAATGTTACATATATCTGTAAGAGAGGAATTTTATAGGAAAGTGGGAAAGGGAGTGAGAAATTTAGAAAAGAGAAACTAATGCTGCGAGTAGAAAATCAAAGACTTGCATACACTAGCCAAAAATTTCATTATATGCACTTAAATTTAGAAGAAAACAAATCTACGTAATAACAACAAGACCAAATAGTGTTTAATGAGCACAAAGTACCACTAAAATCCTCATTCAAAAAAGGCTAAAATTCCTTCTTCCTTTATTGAAGCTCAAGTAGAAATTATACAT
This sequence comes from Taxus chinensis, assembly GCA_019776745.2. NCBI lineage: Eukaryota > Viridiplantae > Streptophyta > Pinopsida > Cupressales > Taxaceae > Taxus > Taxus chinensis. Next base: position 508,712,914 of record CM034146.1, on the reverse strand, counting down.
AACATAGAAATAGAAGACATTTTTGAGTAGGGAAAATGGAAGAAATTTTCTCTCTTTTCTCTCTTCACAAGGATACCTCTCTCATGAGTTCACAAAAATAGCTCCAACATCTAAGAGGTCTCAAAAGTTTTCGAAGAAGAATATCAAATGAGGAGCTTATTACAATTTATAGAAGAGAATGCAATTCTTCATCTTCCCAGTGTGTTTTCAAATACTTTAATTTGACTTTAGATTGTTCATATTAGACTTAAATATTTAAGTCCCTTTTATAAAATCAAGGAAACTTAAAGTTTACATTATGTTCCTAAATTCACTTAAATTTATATTAAAAAGTGCAAACCTCAACATAAAAATATAACATTGATGAGAGAGAGTGTTGGGTGAGAAGAGAAGAGAGATAAAGAAGAGGAAGAAGAAGAAAGAAGAAGAATTATGTGGAAGAGTGAACTTCTGTGGTGGATTTGATCTCGCTCCCTGACTAGTTTCCAGTTCATGTTCCTGAGAAGGTCTCTTTTCCTCCAAGATATTTTCTGAAATGAGAAGCTACAGGATCCACCTTGTTAGCATGAGGAATGCGAACACAGCTCAAGGTATCTATCCATCCATCGGCCACATTGTTGATGTCTCTACACTTCCCAAAACATGATGAATTTTTCTCTACAATAAGTTCAATGGAGGCCCAAATATCTAAGAGGAAGTTGAGGGTATCCTTAGTGAAGGATGATGGGTTGCCTACCTCTTTCTTGATGTATTCTTTAAATGGACCAATCAACTCATCGACAGTTGTATCTTCACCCATTGTAGGTAATCCAAACTTCTGAGTTTTTTATTTATATTATCCTGTAATTTGTATACTTGTTCCTCTTTCTCCCCCAACTCTGTGATGGCCTGATCAATTTCCTCAAATCTGATTGCTAAGGCCCTCACCCATACATGTGACAAGTCTTATGAGGAATTTTCAAAAATCTTCTTGTCAATCAACTCTCGGTGATGAGTATTACACATTTCATCTACTACTGGGCCCAAAGGTTCCCAATTGTCCCTTTCTTTCTCCAAGTCCTCCTTGAGTTCCTGTGTCCTATTTTTTTTCACACACATGTAAGAAAATATTCACTCGCCCCTATATTGTGAACTTGATGCAGCCTAGAATTTACTAGTAACACCTTAGACGCACTGACACATCACTCATCCTAGACTTAGCACTCACTCGAAGCACGCAAAGGTAGAAGGTCCCTCTTAATGGTTGATGTAGTAGGATTTTAGCATGATGAGGACTTAAAGCTTATAGATCCATAACTAATACATCATTCTACAGTGCACAATAGTTCTGGATCTAAGGAAGAATAGACTTTAAACAATAATCATGATGGAATTAAGTACATGCAATATCCAATTACACAAAATAATAACACTCAGGTTCGGCTAATATCCTCCATATACTAAATATAAAAATTACATGGAAGCTTCTTACAATAATGGTAATTTATGTCTATGCATGCATAGATCTGATTCAGTAATCCAGTCTTGCACACATGCATACATACATATCCCACTCTCTCCATGTTTGTATATTCACAATCATACATGTATACCTATGACGCATTTCACTACATATATATAAGGGTGGGAGCTTTCCCTTCACTTATTATCCATTCCAAAAATAGGTCACGTGCTATTAATAGCCACGCATTGTTTACTTGCATAGAACTACATGCAAATGTGCTAACTATAGAATTATGTCAGTTAACTACAGTGATAATCCTATTCCTATCCTGTATCCATGAAAAGTGATTCATAGCTAATCCTCCAAAAATAGCCAATGTGTGGCATGCAAGTCTCTAATAAGTTTGAGTGCTCCACACGTTATCTCCAAAAATAGATCCTTGTCAAAAAAATGGCTTAGTCCTGAACCTTTTTCTATTCCCCATGCACGAGCCTTCCCGATACATCCGCACCTTTGAATTCATTCTTCTCTCCTGCACAAACCTTCTATATTTCCTTTACTAAGTGCTAGGGTCTGACTGATCAACATTACCCCACACTAGTTACATTTCTACCTCAGTAATGGTTATCTCCAAAATAAATCAAAGCGTAGAAGAATAGAAAGAGTAGAAGAATATAAATAATTTGGATGAATGAAAGAATGTTTTTTTAACCTGTTGTTTCTTTTATAACCTAAAAAATTAATTTAGGATATTCCTGATTTATCTCGGCCTCCAAGGTCTACTACTCAATGAGTTCTTCCTCTAATTTTTCTAGAATGTCCATAGCAATGGAATCTAGTTCATCCTTCACAATCTCTCCTTTCTCATTCTGTGAGACCAACACAATGCTAGAAATTGCAGCCATCCTTCCCTCTAGCGAATCCATCTTTTGCGCAATGAGTTTCCCAAGTTCCTCTAGCCAATTTTTCTGTGGTTCTTGGGCTGCTACCAGGGCCTCGTGCTTCTGCTTAACCATTGCTAATATTTTTACACGGCCCAAATTTTCATCCTTCATCACTTTCTAGACCTCAATGTTCTCCTCTAGGGTTTTTATGTTGATGAGCACCTCTAGAGTTGTACAGATGTCCAAGGCTTGGTCTGCCTTTTTTAGTTTTTCCCACAACACTTGCAGCAGTCCCTCATATGATGCAATATTTTGCATCACTGAAGCCTTTTCTCATTATGCATCTTACGTTGGATCCTTTGGTTCTGGCATGCGCAAAGGTTCATCTTCAAGCACTAAATCCACCAATGTACCTACATAGTGTATCACTGAAGGAAGTTTCTTCGGTACCTTTGGATCTAAGTGTGGCCTAGCTCTTATGACATTATCACCAATTTCCTCTGTGATGCTGATAAATACATAGTTCTTCTTCTATGCTAAGCCTCTTTCCTACGTTAGGCACACTATCTCCTCATCTTTAGTTTTGATCTCTTCCCTTAGCACCCTAATTATGGAAGCCTTGTCCATATTCTTCCTTGCCACCTCTGTTGATACTTTTACGAATACATTGCTCACCTGTTCATCTGACATAACAGTAAGCTTTACTGTTATGTGTTAGCCTGAGGTGTCTTTTTCAACCTCCTCGACACACATGACTCTTCACACACATGAAAATATGGTTCATCTATGTGCGTTTGCATCAACCATGATAATTGATTCTTTGTGTGCACTATATCCATATCTTTATCCATTAATTCCCAACCATATAACTCCTTTTGTGTAAGTGTTCTCTAGAAATGGGCACAACCAATTTTACCTATGTCCTCAACATAACCCATGGTTGGTGGAATGTGATCCCCACTTGTTCTTCTTGACCTAGGCTACTTAGGAACTTATGTTTCCATGTCCTGAGAAATATCAATAGTTATCTCATATGTTCTCTTTTATTCTTATTCTCCTTCATTTATTCATCTTATTGTCCTTCTACATTCTCTGGAGGTGTAGGAGAATTACGCATGCTTTCCTTTGACTCTTCTACCTCCTCATTCAATTTTAGTTTCCTTCTCCTTTTTGTGGTTGTCTCTTTCTATGGAGAGAGTCTGGGTGATATGCGTACTATTTGTAGAGTAGCACGTTGGGTCCTTGTTCTCCTAAAAACTCTCTTAAATCGATACTCTCCTTGGACTGCATCTAGGTTCTCATCATCCCCCTCTTGTGGCTGAGGTGGTGTAGTTATATGCTCATCTTCATCCTTATTTGTAGGATGTCTTCTGCCTCTATGTTCCAAACCACCACTATCTTCACGCTCATCCTCCTCATCCTCTACTTCAATTGGATCTATGGGCTTAGGCACTAGAAATTTCTCCATGGTATGCTTATCCTTTAGCGGCCTTGGGAGTGCAGACTCATTCTCCACGTACTTGTTATTCTCCAAATTGGGCTTCAGTTGAAGGTACACCAGTGCTGCTCCAACATCTCCCATAGCCAAACTTACTAGTTTAATGATCAATACATCTGAAATGTTTCTTTCAATATATTCACCACATCTTAGATACACATATTTCTTCCTTAGCATGTGGTAGTCACAATATACCTTGTCCGCATTGAACATTAGGTTTCGTGCGTCTAAGAACCTATGTATTGATGCCTGGAAGTACCTTAATGTGAAGGAATATGGTAACTTACACCAAGGTCTCCATGCTCCATCCCTCATTGCAAACCGCGCTATGTAAAAGTGCTAGTATACAGTGAATTAAACTACCTTTCTAACCACCAAAGGAAATTCCTTGGGGATGCACCATTCTTCTTCAAAGGCCATGCGGATCCTATCATACCACTTCTCAACCCTTTGCTTGAATAGTTCTATCATGGATCCTTCACATAGGTATTTGCTAAACCGCTTCACCAGTGATTTATACTCCATGTGATACTCCCATATCTTCTCTTTTGGTCCATCAAGAACTGTGATATCCATGAACACTAGTGACAACAGAACAACTCCAAAGCTGATTTTTCCTCTTGTGCACACTTCCTAGACTATCATATCTGCATTATAGCCTAAAATATTGTAGACTACCATTTTAGACATCCTCCTCACAACATGGTGGCACATGGTGTTCACTTATGACCACCTTTCTTGGTCATTTAGCTTTGTAACAAGATGTGTGGCTGCTTGCACAACTGGATACTTCTTCATTTTATCTATGTCCATGCTACGTAGACCCTTTGTATACCCCATCTCCTTTTTGGTCTCCAAGATTGTGGCCTTTTCTATTAAATCATTCTTCAAATATTCTTATATTCCCTATAATCTTGTTATTGTGGAGATTAGCGCATCTAAAATTCTAGCTCTGCGTCCTGCAAAGTAGAAAAAATATTTGTGCACTCTACTCATGAGCCACTGGTACAAGGGCTCATATTTCCTAAAGTAAGGGAGCTTGTATAGCTGGTAAAATCCAATCTTCTTCAAGATCTTCTCACCAGCATTGTCATACACTGACATGTCTTCCCTCATACGTTTATTCATCTTTGTGTTCAACAAGGCATCAAGCTCCTTATTATCTATGGTACGGTGGTTGTACTCACTCACCTTGCTTCTCCTTATGTGAGAATCCCACTCCTGGTCTATGATGACCCCCTCTAGATATTCCATTTCAGAAAAATTTCTTTCGGGAGCCATCTCCTCTTCTTCTACGACCACCTTCTTCTTTCCATTCACTCATGTTACAATTGATTTTTTGGGTGTCATTTCTACCTTGCAATCCATTTTAAATACTCTCCTCTTAAATTATGCAATGTGTGAATCAAACTCTATCTCAATTCAACATGCCCTAGGTGAAATCGCGTACCCTCAATCCTCTCTGTTACCCTTCTTTGCTCAAAACCTTCACCACTGGGGACACAAGATCTTTATGTGCACAGATCTCTTTATCACGACTGGATACGCACATTTTTCACCTCAATTCGATCACTCGGCTTTTCACACTTAACTTTTTTTCAAATAATCTTAATCGCAATGGTAAAAATGAACTTGCATCCCATCCTTATATAGATTTTCAAAAAAATTGATGCATTCATTGCTCCTTCACATACCAAATATCCTCTCATTAATTGACCAATTCCATTCTTTCCACACAGTACATCTTTGCGCCCCAGCTATAACCCTCTAGTGCACATTCCTACCCTCTTCTCACAGACTTCTCTTCAATGTGCTTCCTTGCGCTCGAGTACCTCATCACTACACCTTCTTCTGGTAGTTTTTATGGCCTCTTCTTACCTCATGTTATACTTTCCTTTCATTCATCTCCATCTTTGGTCACTTTTTAAAAGCAATCCTTTGACTTGAAAAACACCCATAGTAGATTATTCCTTTCACTTTTCAATTCCCACAATCTTATACCTAGATACGACAACCACCCCACACTAAAAGTATGTGCAGTCCTCTACACATAAACATGCTTCATATAATAATTAGCTTCATGCATGCAAGTGTGCTTATTACCCCAAGAACAATAACTAAATTGACAAAGCATAATGGCTAGGAAGGAAATACAGAATTGAAAACCTAATGTAAATGGCAATAATACTTTATTACAAACACCAAGAAGACTTATTTATAGTAGGGCTTCAGCCTACTCTTGTTGAAGTAACCAGATAGTTGTGTTTCATCAAGTGCTTCTAATAGGAAAGCACCTATTTGAAGGATGTAAGTGATAACATACAGCCCCAACCAATGTACCTTAAGTTTTCCTGAATGGCACAAGAACTTAGAGTAATAGAGAAGCATCATTTGTCTAATCTCAAACTTCTTGTCCCTTATGTTTTTGTCATGCCATGCTTTCTACATAGCCTTCTCTTGCTTATGACTCTAACGTGCTATGGCTCATAATTCATCCAACTTAATTATCTTTTCAATCCATTCTTCTAAATATTTCTCATCAAGTAGACCTCTAGTGCATGTAATACGTAAAGAAGGTAACACAAATTATATAGGAAGAATGACTTCTGTGCCAAAGACTAACTGAAATGGTGTGGCCTTGTTCAATATTTTATAAGTTATTCTATATGCCCAAAGAATAGCAGACACTGTTTCATCCCAATACTTTCTTACAACATCACAAATTTTTGTCAATGTCTAACTCAAAATCTTGTTGAAAGCCTCAACAGTTTCATTTTCCCAAGGATGGTAAGGTGTAGTCTTATGGTGTGCAATCATGAAATCATCCAATAAAATTATGATTGTCTCATTAATAAAATGTGTGCCCCTATCAAGGGTCAAACTCAAAGGACATCCATACCTTATAATAATATGTTCCCATAGAAACTGGGCTATTGTAGCCGCTCTACAGTCCTTTGTAGGTGCAGCTTCTACCCACCTTGTCAGATAGTCTGTGTAAGTTATAATGTAGCATGATCCAATTCTTTACGTAGCTATTGAAATAGGACCCACAAAATCTATATCCCATTTCTCAAATGGTTCTACGATAGTAATAAGTCTCAGAGGCATTTCATCTTGTTGACCTAGTTTTTCAAATTGTTGACAATGATCACATGCCTTATAATCTTTATAGAGGGTCTCCCACCATAATCCATTGAGTAGAATTTTACATGTTGTGGCATCACCTGCATAGTGGCCACCTGTAATACCACCATGATCTTCTTCTATAATATCCATGCACTCATGTTCCAATACACAATGATGTAATACCTTATCTCAACCTAATTTTACAAGTCACCATTGATTAACATATAAGGTGCGACACATATAGCAAGTTGTTTCTTCTCCAAGGATTTCATTCCTTCTGGTTCCATCCCTGTTCATAGAAATCCATCAATGTCCTCTAGTTCTAATGGCACTCGTTGTAACCTGTATAAATGTGCATCTGGCATGGTATCCTCAATTGCCTGTGCTTCTTCTCCTGACTGTATTATTGATAGGTGGTCTAGTCCAGAATTACTTTTTGCTAGTTTTACCACAACTGTGAAATCAAATTCTTGAAATAAGAGCACCCATCAACATATACACCCTTGTAAAAAAAGTTTATTTACCAAATACTTCAATGCCATGTGATTTTTATAAAATAAAAATGGTGTAGCTAGTAGGTAATAGTGGGATTTATGCAGCAAATAGATCATTGACAAATCTTCGCCCTCTGTAGTTGTGTAATTTTGTTCTACAGGAGCTAGATTTATACTATCAAAACATACAGGATGATCTACAATACCTTCTCCATGTTGACCCAACACTATGCCAATGGCCATGCCAGAGGTGTCAACATGTGCATGAAATTTTTTTTCCCATGAAGGAAAATGCAAAATAGGCGTGGTAGTAATTTTTTCTTTAATCTCTTGAATGCACACTACTGCTATTCTCCTCAATAGAACGTACCTTTCCCTTTTAGTAACTCTTCTTATGGTGCAGAAACTTTGGCATAGCCTTTTATAAAATTTCTGTAATATCTTGTATAACCCAAAACTCCGCACACCTCACTTTTACTGGTAGGCTCCCTTAGGCCTATATTGACTGCAATGTTTGATGGATTAACCAACAAACCCTCCTTGCAGATTACATGTCCTAAGAGTAACCCAAATGGTGTAACAAATATGCACTTCTTAATGTTCAAAGAGATACTCAACTATCTACACTATTCAAACATTAAGAAAAATTTTTTATAGTGATCCTTAACTAATCCATACACCATCCAATCGTCTAAATATACCTATAAGAAGTTGTGAATAAATTCCTTGAATGCTTAGACAACTATACACGAAAATACAACAAGCTCATTTTTCAGACTGAAAGGCATTACAGTATAGGTGAAGCTACCCCATTCAGTAGTAAACATAGTATTTTCTTGATCCTCCTGGGAAATCCAAACCTGATGATACCCAAAGAACCCATCTATAAATGAATAGATTTCACGCCCTGCAACTCCTAGTATTTCATCAGTGAATGGCATGTATATATCTTTCCCCCCGGGTAGATATAGACAAGCAGAAGAATATGGAAATCAAAGGAACTCAAAACCTAAGATTTATTACATCACCAACAACCCAAGGCATAGGTAAAGGGCACACAACACGGAGTGTCGACATGGCAAAAGTCACGCCCAAGGCGCAGGTAAAGGGCACACAACACAGAGTGTCGACAACGGAAAATTCACGCCGAAGGTGCAGGTAAAGGGTGCACAACACGGAGTATCAACAAGGGAAAATTCATGCCCAAGGCATAGGTAAAGGGTGCACAACATGGAGTATCGACAAGGTAAAATTTGTGCCCAAGGCACAGGTAAAGGGCACACAACACAAAGTGTCGAACAAGGGAAAATTTGCCCTTGGCACACATAAAGGGCGCATGACACAGAGTGTCGACATGGCCAAAAGTTACACCTTGGTGCAAATAAAAGGCACATGACATAGAGTGTCGACATGCGCCTTTGGCGCAAAAGGATTCATGACACAAATTGGATGCACCTTTGGCGCATAAGGGTATGTCGACATAAGGATGGATGCGCCATGGCAAACCTTTAGGAGGCGTAACATTTTGAGCGCTGACAGGAAGCAGACCCTGACCCAGATATTCAGACGGCCATAACTTTTCACAGGGAGCTCAGATTCACGCAAGGTTGGACTTTTTGGAAATCTTACGAGGTCCTCTATCCAACTACAACTGGATATCTTTAATTAGGTGAGAAAAAATTATTAAAAATGCAAAATACAGTTCACCACTTTTTGGGTTTGCTAGGGTTCTCACCTACCACCATAATGAGATGAATTAAATGCAACCTGGAGGTGGTTGGGGTAGATTTGGAATTCCTCTCTCTTTTCTCTCTCATTCTTCCTATAAATTGTAAGGAGGGGATTCTTTCTAAAGGTTGGACATTCTTGTTTTGCCCCTCCCTTCTTCTCTTTGGCAGGTGAATTTGTGGAGTTCAAACCTCCCATTTAAAACTGTAATGCAACTTTGCCTCTTGGCATTTTGTAGTGTATTGTATCAATCTTTGGAGAAAATAATGCATGTTGTGGATGATTCTCAACCCTCTCTATGTTCATTTGCATCCTCTTGATCTTTCACTACAAATCTGGTTATCTGTGCATGATCTTGCATTGCATTTTTATGGTTTTTGTTTATTGGCAAGACAGGTGTTCTTCATTCCTCGGTGCATCACCTTTGTAGTTTAGGTTTTATTTTATGCATCTTCTTACCCTGTCTCCTTGGAAAGTTAGTTTAGGTTTTGAGTAAACCCTCTACATTTTTTACGTGTGCATCTGAACAGAGGAATAGGAACCGGCCTTCATCCGGAGAGCTTTTCTGATTTCGCAAGGTCCCACACTTGGGAAAAGCTCCATGTTATGCAATCACACTGAGAGTCTCAACCCATCGAGTTGCAGACATTCAGGGGTGCTGTGATTCTTCATCAATAGTTTTTGCATGCCCGGTGGGACCAAGAGGTCATTCCACAAGATTTGAAGGAATTTTCAAGAAATTTGGACTAAAAAATTACAGGTTTTACAATTTCAGATTTTTCACCTTCTAGGCTGAACTTTGAAATCAATTTTCAAGGACTTAACTTACTCAAAACAAGTCAAAATTTCACCAGTTGATAGATCAGGGGATAATCTTCAAAAGGGTATTCTTAGATTTTTGAGATTTTGACTTTCAAAATTTCATGGTTTTTAGTATTTCAGGTTTTCCCAGTTGCCTTGCATGACACGGTGAGTTTTGTACCTGTATGACTTTTTTACCTGTGCCTTTTGGGGATTAGTAGCTGCACAAAAAAACCTGATAACCAAATTGAAGAACTATATCTTCTGGGTCCTTCAAGTTTTTAAATTCTATTTTTTAATATTGTCAGGTTTGGTGTGTAACTTGGCAGAATCTAGCCTTTTGAGGCTCATTCTCTAACACATCTGGCGACTCCGAAGGGGATAGAATTCAGTGGTTTAGCAGCAATAGGTTGCCCAGGCACATGAGAATAATTCGAACCAGGTCTGATACTCGAGAAGAGGGGTTATTTTTCCACTTACAGCTATCACCAGGTAGAGGAAGGAGAGGAAGAGGACCACGAAGATCACCATCTCCACCTAACCAGACTTTGTCTACACCTCCACCTGGTAGACCTTTTCTCGCATCAACCAGAGTTCTCAGGCCAATCAGAATGGCACAACCACTGAATCCCTTTGTCAATTTCACTGGCAATAGCCCACTTGCCCCTCAATGCACAGAATCCAGTTCCAATTGCAGCATTGAAGAACATTCCATTTTTCACTGGAGAAAATCATACCACTCCTGGTGATCATGTCAAAGACATTGCTAACGTTTGTGCAATCCATGAGATAAATGAAATGGATGTTGCTGTCAAATTGCTGGCATCTTCATTCAAAGGGAAGGCATTGCAATGGTTTAGGAGCCTTGGAGCCGGTACTATTCAAAATTGGAATCAGTTATGCATAGTTCTCCATGAGCAGTTTGGAGAAAAGGGAGACAATTTGTCTCTACTAGAACAATTGACAACTATCAAGAGAGCTCCCAATGAGCAGCTGACTGACTTCAACTTCAGATTTCAAAGGTCTTGGGATAGAATTCCAGTGGCCGTTTAGGCCAACAGCTGAAGGTGATTTTCTATACTATCTTAAGGCTTTGAATTCTAATATTTCTATGTTAATTCAATCTATGGGAGGCACAACCTTACCTGCTGCTTATAGCATTGCCATTAGGGCTGAAAACTGTCTTATTCAAGCTGGTAAGCTGGCTCCTAGGCCTCCCATGCCCTTGTATCCAAACTTAGAAAATCCAAGCACTAGTCAAGCACCCACTTTGGCTCCTATTCCCACTCCTAGAAATCAAAGTTCAAATGAAACTTCTACTTCATCCTCTAGTGCTTCAAATGAACTCCAAGAGGTTATGAAACAATTGCAGAACCTTGGAAATGAGCTGGTGACTATCAAAAGACAGCAAGCTCAAAGTGCTAGACCGTATCAGCCTCAAGCACAGTACCAGGCTAGGCCACCATACCAGCCCAATAGGCCACCCAATCCGGCTACAAATCAAAATCAAAGCCAAGTAAGGCCTCCCGCCAATAGACCATTTCAGCCCTATAACCCCAATGTTGCATCTACTTCTAAAGCATTAGTGCCAGTGCAAAACAACATAGCTCAAGAGTATGATTGGTGTTTCCCATGCAATGAACCTCACAACCAATCTATGTGCTTCAATGGTGCTTTGAACCAAGCCTTGATGGTGACAACTACTGGCGTAGAGGGTGAAGTGAGTCCAAGAAACAAATCAGCAACAAGGGACATCTCAGCAAAACACAGCTCCAAATGATACCGCACTTGCGAATTGGCAAGCTGAGGATTTTTGTGGCATGAATCAAACAATTTCTCAGAGTGTAGCAGCTAACACAAGATCAAAGAAGAGGAATATTGGTGAAGGGTAGTCATTGGCTCCAAGTGATCTACAACCTTCCATCACTCCACAAGGTGTTGGTAAGCAAAATACAGTTCCAAACACGCAAGGACAGCCCAAACCACCTTCTAAACCAACTCAAATGCCAGGCTGTTGCTGCCCATGCTTAAGAAAGGAATGTGCAGCCTAAAGGACAGCAAAGAGATCTTTCATCCCCATTTAGCATCATTGATCAAATGAAGAAGACAAATGTGAATATATCAATGTGGGAATCTTTATCCATCCCAGGACAAAGAGATCTTCTACAAGCTGCCATGAAGAATTGGTCAACTTCAAACCAGCAGGTCCATATGCAAGAGAAGGTCCTCACAAATGCTGCTCAGCCTGAAGGGAATCATGGAGGACAACAAGGTAAAGTTTTTAAGCCCCCTTCCATTCTATGTTTCATTAATTATTGGGATAAACTAGTACACAATTGCATGATTGATTCTGGGGCAAGTAGTTCTGTCATGCCCAAGCAAATAGCTGATCAGCTAGGTCTCCAATATGAAGTCATATCAAAGGGGGTAGTGCAATTGGATGGGACAGTAGTAGCAATGGTGGGAGTGATTAAAGGTTTGAATCTTACCTTGCATGCATGCCCCAACGTTACCGTTTTGCAAGATGTGTCAGTGATAGATTTGCCACCACTCTTTGCCCTATGCTTATCAAGGGATTTCACAGCTAGAATTAGAGGCTACTTATCTGCTGACTGGTCACACATGTTGTTCAGAACAAGATATGGTACTAAGGTCACAATCAGATCTGAACCAATTGCAAACTTTCATATTGAGCCTCATACTCCAAGCCAAATCAATGCCAACTGTTCAACATTTGATCAAGAAGATTATCAAAGCACAGATGAAGCTGACACCAAAGTTGGAAGCATCCCAGATTTGACTCTGGATGAATGGGCAAGCAAGGTACATGCTTTTGATCCCTACCAAGAAGTAGAAGAATCTGAGCTAGGAGTCTATTGCATACATGAAGGAAACCAGCCTATTCCTAGCATCACCAAACCAGACCATAAGGATGAAAATGAGGTATGGCAGTTATTTTTTGATGGATCAAGGAGTAGGCAAGGTGCAGGAGGAGGAGCTATGCTTGTTTCACCTCAAGGCATCAAATATTATTCAGCTTTCCATTTCCAGTTTTCCTGTTCAAACAACACAGCTGAATATGAGGCCTTGATTCATGGACTTCATTGGGCCAGGAAAAAGGGCATAAAGAACTTGCAGGTGTTTAGGGATAGTGAGCTGATCATCAATCAAGTCAGGGGACAACATGCTACAAAGAATGACCTGCTGAAGAACTACAAGAACAGGGTATGGGACCTCGTTGAGGATTTCGAAGCTTTCAATATCGTGTCCATACCTAGGAAGAAAAATGAAGCAGCGGATAGGCTCGCAGCAGTTGGAGCAACGTTTGATGTGGTTGACAACATCAAAAGGGAAAAAACACAACCACATATCCATGTGATTGTGAGGCCAGCAGTTCCAGATAATAACACAAGCTGGCAGGTGTTTGAGAATGATCAATAGATCGTCAATTTCTTACAAGAAGAGGTTGAATTCTCAGCTAGGAATCAAAATAGACTAGAGCAGCAGTATGGGGATCAAGTAGTGCAGCTGCGGACAAACAAGCTTCCCAAGGGTTTAGTAACATTGGAGTCTATCTTCAACCCTAATGACCAGTTTCGTAAGGAAAAGGCTAACATACAGGTCAAGAGAGAAGATTCAGAGCCAATTCCAGTTGGGGAAGGCAAAACACTTCAAATTGGTAAAGTGGCCACTAAGCAGGAGAAATCAGATTTCATACAACTTTGCCAAGAATTTCCAGATGTCTTCGCTTGGAGCTATGAAGACTTGAGAGGATTTAATTCGAAGTTGGCACAACATACCATAGAATTGGATCCAAATGCTAAGCCCATTAGGTAGAAGCAGAGACCAGTCAACCCTCACATTGAGCCCCTAATGAAGAAAGAGTAAACAAGCTAATAGAGGCAAGCATTATATTTCCGATCAAGCACTCAAGCTGGGTTGCAAACTTGGTTCCGGTTAGGAAGAAGAGCGGAGAAATCAGGTTGTGTGTGGACTTCTGAGACCTCAACAGGGCATCTCTCAAAGACCATTACCCACTTCCTTCAATGGAACAAATATTGCAAGTAGTATCTGGTTCGGAGAGATTCTCTCTCCTAGATGGCTACTCAGGGTATAATCAGGTAATGGTGAAAGAAGATGACCAGTTCAAGATGGCTTTCACCACCAAATGGGGCACCTATGCCTACAAGAAGATGCCATTTGGGCTATCAAATGTTGGAGCCACTTTCCAAAGGGCAATGGATATGGCATTCAAGGGGTTGATCAATAAAATAGTTTTGATATATCTTGATGACATCACCGTATTCTCCAAAAATGTAGTGGATCACCTCTTTCATCTGAGGCAGGTATTTCAGAGGTGTAGAAGATTTGGGGTATCATTAAATCCCAAAAAATGCATATTCTTGGCTCACAAGGGAAAACTTCTAGGCCATATTGTTTCAAAGGAGGGATTGACGATTGACCCAGAAAGAGTTGAAGCAATTCGAGCGTTGCCATTGCCAAGTCACAAGAAGGCTCTTCAAAGCTTCTTGGGAAGGATCAATTTTGTCCGCAGGTTTGTTCCAAACTTTACAGCTCTCGTAAAGCCAATAACGTTGATGTTGAAGAAGAGCATGGCATTTAAGTGGACATCTGAAGGCAAGGCAAGTTTTGAGGCAATAAAAGAGGCTATATCTCAAGCTCTGACTCTCGTCAATCCAGACTTCTCCAAGGACTTCATGCTATATACCTTCGGTGGTGGAGACACAATTTCTGCAATCTTGGCACAACAAAACAAAGAAGGATTAGAACAACCAGTTGCTTTCTTCAGTCAAGGCTTGGAGGAATACGAAACAAGGTACTCTTTCATTGAAAAGCATGTCCTTGCAGTGATTAGGAGCTTAAAGAAATTCAAGCACCTGGTCTCAAACAATAAGATCCAATTATTGGTCTCTCATGCGGGAGTCAAGGAATTCCTTCTAAACAAGGATCTGAGTGAGAAATGTGCAGGATGGATCACTCGTGTCATGGAATATGACATCGAAATTAAGGTCACTAAGCTAGTACATGGAAAAGGACTATGTGAACAACTAGCTTTGAGTCAGAAAGTTGAAGCAGGTGATGAAAAAGAGATTGCCTTGGTACTGCAGGATGGTCAAGAACAAGAAAATGATGATGTGCCCACTCCTTGTTGGACTCAGAATATGATACACTTCCTACAGGTAGGCCTATGCCCTCCAGAATTGAGCAAAGCAAAAAAGGAGATACTTCAGATTACAAGCCATTCCATATGTGCTTGTTGATGGTGTTTTGTTTAAAAAAGACATCAATGGAGTTCTATTGAGGTGCATTGGGACAGGTCAAATTGAGAGGGTGTTACGAGATTTTCACGATGGAGATTCTGGAGGACATTTTTCCCCACGAGTAACAGCTCTCAAGATAATGAAGGCAGGGTATTATTGGCCCACAGTGTTCAGTGACTGCTATACATGGATAAGAAAGTGCAAGAAATGTGCACTCTTCATAGGAAAAGAAAGACTAGCCGCACTTCCATTGCACCCAATTTTGGTTGACCAACCATTTATGCAATGGGGATTGGACTTCATTGGGGTCATAAATCCTAACTCAAGCCAAGGCCACAAGTGGATTCTCATGGCAACAGACTATTTCACCAAGTGGACTGAAGCAGTAGCACTCAAAGAAGCAAATGAGTCTAACATACTAGACTTTTATGAAGGAATAGTGACCAGGTTTGGTGTGCCGGCCACTATCATATCAGACAATGCATTGGCATTCATAGGTTCCAAGATTACAGAATGGGCTATCAAGAATGGAATCTATTTGAGCACCTCTTCAAATTATTACCCGCAGGGTAATGGATAGGCAGAGTCCACGAACAAGAATTTGCTAAGAATCATCAGAAGGACTCTGGATGAAAACCAAAGGACATGGCATACCAAGCTAAAATCAGCATTATGGGCTGACAGGATAACGCCAAAGAGATCTACAGGTAATTCTCCCTACAAGTTGGTCTATGGGAAAGAGGCAGTATTGCCTATATCATTAGAATTGCCAGCATTGGAGCTCATGAAGTAGTTGGAGTTGTTTGAGTTTGAACCAATGGGGGCCAGGTATGCAGAGTTGATGGAATTGGAAGAAATAAGAGAACATGCAGTTCTGATGATTGAAAAGGATCAAGCCTTAGTAAAAAGATGGTTTGATAAGAAGGCAAGAGCAAGGACCTTCCTAGAAGGGGACCTAGTTCTGAAATGGGATGCAGATCGGGCAAAACCAAGAAGGCATTCCAAGTTTGATGCCATTTGGAGTGGCCCCTACATGGTCACGGGATGTAAAAGTAGTAATGCCTTCCAATTGTCTACATTGGATGGAGAAGAACTCTCGATTCTGGTTAATGGAATCTATCTTAAACATTGCTACTAAAAGGAAAAGGTTTACCCTTGTAAATATTAGCCTAGTTTTCAATTCCTCTAAGTGCATATGCACATTGTCTTGTTGTAGTTAGGTTTCAATTTCCCTAAGTGCTTCGGCATAGGTTTTGTTGCTCTCAGGTTGAATTTCTATAGTTCAGCATGCTCTCGAAGAAGAAGTTGCGGTATCAGGCTCGGGATCAGATATCAAGTTGGTTTCAAGTTATTGCTTATGACTCCATGCCCAATGGATTGCTAAAAGGCCACTGATCTTCTACCTAGCAGGTAGGTGATCCCGTTGAGTCACCAAATTGTTGTAAATATCTTTCCCCCGGGTAGATATAGACAAGCAGAAGAATATGGAAATCAAAGAAACTCAAAACCTGAACCTGATATTTAGTGCATCACCAACAGCCCAAGGTGCAGGTAAAGGGCGCACAACACGGAATGTCGACAAGGAAAAATTCACACCCAAGGCGCAGGTAAAGGGTGCAAAACATAGAGTGTCGACAAGGGAAAATTCGTGCCCAAGGCATAGGTAAAGGGCGCACAACATAGAGTGTCAATAAGGGAAAATTCGCGCCGTAGGCGTAGGTAAAGGGCGCACAACATAGAGTGTCGACAAGGTAAAAATCATGCCCAAGGCACAGGTAAAGGGTGCACAACATAGAGTGTCGACATGGCAAAAGTTGTGCCCAAGGCGCAGGTAAAGGGTACACAACACGGAGTGTCAACATGGCAAAAGTTGCAAGCCTTGGCGCACAACATGGATAAAAGGGAAAATTTGCGCATGACACAGAGTGTCGACATGGCCAAAGTTGTGCCTTGGGCACAGATAAAGGGCGCATGACACAGAGTTTCGACATGGAAAAATATGGATGTGCCTTGTGCACAGTAAGGGATGCACATAAGGATGGATGCGCCAAGGATGCACCTTTAGGAGGCACAACATTTTGAGCACTGACAGGAAGCAGACCCTGACCCAGATATTCAGACAACCATAAATTTTCACAGGGAGCTCGGATTCATACAAGGTTGGACTTTTCGGAAATCTTACGAGGTCCTCTGTCCAACTACAACTGGATATCTTTAATTGGGTGAGAAAAAATTCTTAAAAATGCAAAATACAGTTTGCCACTTTTTGGGTTTGCTAGGGTTCTCACCTACCACCATAATGAGATGAATTAAATGCAACCTAGAGGTGGTTGGGGTAGATTTGGAATTCCTCTCTCTTTTCTCTCTCATTCTTCCTATAAATTGTAAGGAGGGGCTTCTTTCTAAAGGTTGGACATTCTTGTTTTGCCCCTCCCTTCTTCTCTTTGGCAGGTGAATTTGTGGAGTTCAAACCTCCCATTTAAAACTGTAATGCAACTTTGCCTCTTGGCATTTTGTAGTGTATTGTATCAATCTTTGGAGAAAATAATGCATGTCTGTGGATGATTCTCAACCCTCTCTATGTTCATTTGCATCCTCCTGATCTTTCACTACAAATCTGGTTATCTGTGCATGATCTTGCATTACATTTTTATGGTTTGTGTTTATTGGCAAGACAGGTGTTCTTCATTCCTCGGTGCATCACCTTTGTAGTTTAGGTTTTATTTTATGCATCTTCTTACCCTATCTCCTTGGAAAGTTAGTTTAGGTTTTGAGTAAACCCTCTGCATTTTTACGTGTGCATCTGAACAGAGGAATAGGAACCGGCCTTCATCCAGAGAGCTTTTCTGATTTTGCAAGGTCCCACACTTGGGAAAAGCTCCATGTTATGCAATCACACTGAGAGTCTCAACCCATTGAGTTGCAGACATTCAGGGGTGTTGTGATTCTCCATCAACAGGTACCCCCTAGGAAACAAGTCCTGGTAATCCCTTAATAACTCTATGATTTTCGCTACTTCAGATTATGACCAATAGTCTCCAATTATGGCTTCCTTAAGCTCAGTATCTATTCCAATATTCATCCACTTTGTCTTCATAGGTTCATGATAGGAGTGCGTGGTCTTATCTGCACTATCTAATACCTCACTCCTCCCTGTTGAATGGTTTACATCCAGGTTATCTACTTTTTTGTCATCCACTAAGTAGATGATTTTTCCTTTATCTTTCTCAAGGCAACCACATTGAAGTAATGTTACATTGACCACTGGTTCTTCAGAAAGGAACGCTCCTAAGTCTTCTTTATCTAATAACTCCTGAAGGAGTTCTTCAGCCTTGACACTATCCCCCATAGTTAAGTGATTGATAACTTTCAATGCTTCTTCTAATAGAGGACTTGTAGAGAAGAATTCAAATGTCTGGGCCATTTCTGTAGTTAATTTTTGTTAATTTCCAGTTTCTCTAAGGAGTTCTGCATATACATACCAAGTATGTGTGCAACCTTGTAAAGTGGAATAAAACCTATGAAACCATAGTGAAGGTGGTAAAGCTTCCTACCCTTATGTCCAGAGTCTCTCACACTTCTGAACGTGGTGCTAAACATGATGATTACCATGATAAATACTTAGTTGAGTAGGTGCATTGCTCCTGAATAACCTAGTAGTAAGTCCTAATTTCATTCCATCTAACAATATTATCCCTGTGGACCACCCACCATTGTGTTGTTGTCCCACGTAGTGTATATGCTAGCATATTTCTTCTTTCTAGTGGGTCCATCCACTTTTCTTCCATGGCATGCAGGAATACCATGGAATCCCCTTCTCCTATGTAACAAGGTACTGAGTTGTTACCTATCCTCCTAACATAACGCGGTTTCATGCCTCAAGGAAATATGCTCTTTACTTAAAACCCTACCAACTCGTAAGTTTTGTGAGCCCAATTATCATAAGCAACACTTGTAGTATCACTAATAGACTGTGCATCCTCCCACTGAATTATTCCTTCTTTGGTTAGTTCAATAATCTTTGGATCTTAGATGGTGCGTACATAAATCCTATTGAGATATTCTTCACTTAAGGGCTCAACATATGGAGTGGACTTTCCATCTGTTAAAGGGATAATAACTCTTTCCTCCCTTTTTTCAAAACTGTTATATCCCTTGTTGAACCAAAGATCAACATTATTTGAATAGCACCAAGGATGCCCCAATAGAGCTGGGAAGCTATTTGACTCTGTCAGTGCTAAAACTTCAAAGTCCCCAATGAGCTTGGCTCCTTGTATGTTAATGGACGCATCCTTCAAAAATCTGATGGGAGTGGCCTTAGTCTAATTAGCCATGAATAATACATTAGAGGATGGCTGTAATGGGGGTCTTCCCATTTTTACCCATACATCCAAGGTAAGAACATTGAGTTATGCACATGTATCAATCAATATATTATTCAATAGCCATCAATCCACAACAACATTCAGAGTGATTTCCTTGTTGTAATCTAGGATATGAGGGGGAAAATTCACATGTAGGATTTGCCATTCAGTATTAGTACTTGCGTGTGGAGTGTTTCCATTTAACCAAATCCCTAATAGTGGAATGATTTTTTCCTGGTGAAACATTTTACACACTTCCCTCAAGTCATCTATATCAATTTGGATAGTCTCTGATGATTTCTTTTTCTCCTTTAAGTACTATATCTTACCCTAAAGATTCCTTAGGACTTCCATGGTTTCCTGATAAATCTTCTCATGATAGGCATGATCTGGGTACCATGCTACAGGAATTATTCTTTAGTGATGGTAGGTTTCTTTTGCAATGCTTCTCTGGCACTTGCCACCTCATCACGGGTTATGATATTCAATTGTAGTGCCCTTGATTCCTCCTCCAACTAAGGCATCCATTGATTTTCAACAACGCGTTGTATCCTAACCATCCTTGCACATTTTTTTTCTTGTTTATGTTGCTTACTCAGATGCTCATATAAGTCTGGAAACTCCTCATAGCTATGGTTCTTTTTGTAGAAAGAAAATGCAATATTCTGAGGACATTCACACCTATAGTGGTCAGGAGATCCACATGTATAACATGTTCCATGAGGAAACTCACTTCTTCAACTACCACGGCCTCGTCCTCCAATTCCACCGTAGTATCCTCAATCTCTGCCATGACCTCCTTCAAAATGCCCTTCATTCTGATCATAGCATGCCTAATGGTGATCCAGGTCCTGATGCTCATTCTTTTCCTTAGAGTTATCTAAAATTCCTATTTTTTGTACACCAATATCTATAGCATCATGGATCTAACCAATCAATCTACAATCTTTAGTATCATGGGTAGTGGACTGGAAAATTTTACAATAGCGGGATACGTTCTTCCTTATCACATGTTGTAGAAAAGGAAACTGGCTAGCATCATGATTCAAATGATAGATTTCATAGTATAACAACAATGAACGTATGGAATTGTGAGGAAAATTATCCTTTGTTTGACCTTCTACTTCAAAATTTGTGCACCAAATCCCTGTGCATGTCTCATGTGCTGAATTTGTTGATAGTTTCTCCAACTATTTTTCCATAGCTATTATTTGTGCCTCTAAAAATGGGCTCACCCCAGTATCTATGCTTCCAACTACCTCAGCGTGCAAGGTTGCTTCAAGTGCTTTGCATGGATCAGTGTATGTCTTATGTGATAATTACCTCCTGAAAGGGGTAATCAAGCCCCCAACGAACCATTGTGCATGCTAGATTACATATATGTCATAAGAAATCTTTGATAACAACGTTTTAAACTGTGCATCATACTCTCTAACACTTTCATTAGTTCCTTGCTTAACATCCTTGAGCACACTTATACTCTTTTTCTCAAACTTAGGGATATGAAACTCTTTAAGGAATACTTCCTTTAAAGCTATATAATCTACGCAAGTCTGATCAAGGTCAAACTTTCTATACCAGCTATGTGTGTGCCCTTGTAATGTAGTAGCAAATTGGATTACCCTACACTCAGAATCCATGATCCCTTTTGCATAACATAGTATTTCACACATGTGCACATGTTCAACCGTATCTTCTATTCCTCTATAATCTGGGAGATGAAGAGACATTTCCATGTAAATATTCTAGGGTTGGTGCGGACCTTTCCCACCTGATCCAAAACCTCCTATGTTTCCCCTACCTCTAAAACCTCCAGATCTACCTGAACCAGAGCTACCTATGCCTCCTAATCCCAAACCTGTAGCTGGGGTTAGACCAAAAGATTTACTTCCCTATGTCCCAAAAGTATAACTAAATTGTACCCTAACAGTCTGTGAAGCATTACTACTCCCATAAGTTAATAAAAAAATCAATGCACTTGTATTCTGTGCTGATGATACACATGAAAAGGTACTCCCATATAACAAAAAATCCATTTTTGCTGCAATCTTTTTACTTCTTATAAGACTCGCTTCTACTCTCCCACTGCTTGAACTAGCTTTTTGTACTAGATGCTAAAAAACCAAATGCAAGGGAAAGGTTACCAGGTGGATTCAGAAGTGCACCCATGGCCCAGGTAGTCTTTACTAGCACCCTTTTGTGTGAGGCTGAGGAAGGACCCCTGTCATGATTTACAAGATGGGGGAGTTCTTGATGCTATGGCTCCATGTCTTCTACATGAGCTTCAAATACTTCATGATCCCTCTCTTCTCAATACCATATTCTTTGCAATGTTACGCTACTTATCTATCTCCCTCTCGTGCACCTCATTATACTTAAGACACCTTTCCTCTCTCTACCTTTCTACCACTAGGTCTTTCATCTTTCACCAAACCTGCTCCTGGCCCCATACGTGGTGAGGTTTAGTTAGCCATTGGTTTACTCTCTAGATTCAAATTTACCATTAGGATCTTGACAACTAGTGGAATTCCTTGTAGGTAAGCTCCCGTTAGATATCATAAAATCTATAATTCAGCTATCTTTGGACATGAATAAGTGGAAATTGAGTATTCTAAGATATAACTATTCAAGACACCACATAACCATGTATACACATCTCGAGTCCAAATTAGATTAGCATCATAAAGGGCTTGGAATTCTTCACACATCCAAAAAATTGCACGACACCTCTGATTCCACTTAGATACATAAGCAATCAGCCACTCGTATAATTCTACTGGAAAATTAACAAAGAAGCTCTCATATAAACTGTCATACATATTCTGTTCAACCCACATGCGTGTGTTAAACTCAGATCCAGTGTTGAATCACCATGCATATTCTTCTTTGAGATCGTGTATCCATTCTTCAAGACTTTCTAAGGTCAACTAGTATGTCTTTATCATGAACCATCCTAAAAACAATTGAAAAAGAGGTCCCGGTAACAGAACTAATGATGTAGCCTAGAATTTACTAGTAACACCCTAGACGTGTTGACACATCACTCAGTCTGGACTAAGTGCTCACCCGAAGTGTGTAACAAGATGTTAGCATGATGAGGACTTAAATCTTATAGATCCATGAGTAATACATCATTCTACAATGCACGATAGTTCTTGATCTAAGGAAGAATAGACTTCAAACAATAATCATGATGGAACTAAGTATATGCAATATATAATTACACACAAGAATAACACTCAGGTTCGGCCAATATCCTCCATATATTTAAGATAATAAATTACATGGAAGTTTCTTACAGTAATGACAATCTATGCCTATGCACGCATAGATCTGATTTAGTAATCCAGCCTTGCACGCGTCCATACATACATATCCCACTCTCTCTATGTCTATATATTCACCATCATACATGTATAACTATGGCGCAATTCACTACATATATATAAGGGTGGGGGATTTCCCTTCACCACTTTATCCATTCAAAAAATAGGTCACATGCTATTAATAGCCATGTACCATTTACAAGCATAGCCCTACATGTAAGTGTGTTAACTAGAGACTTCTATCAGTTAACTACAGTGATAATCCTATTCCTATCATGTATCCATGCAAAGTGCTTCATATATAATCCTCAAAAAATAGCCAATGTGTGATGCACAAGTCTCCAATCAGTTTGAGTGCTCTACACGCTATTTCCAAAAATAGATCCTTATCGTAAAAGTGACTAATTCCTAAACATGTTTCTATTCCCTACGCGCAAGCCTTCCCAATACATCCATGCCTTTTAATTCATTTTTGTCTCCAACACGAACCTTCTGTATTTTCTTTAATAAGTGCTAGGGTCTGACTAATTAACAGAACTTTTGTTTCTTCCTGATGGATTTTGGATTGAAGCTACTAATGGGTGCAACTTCCTCAGTTGGAATTGTCATGACATTAAGATCAAATTCATGTTTCACATATAATGAAAGAGTTCACACCCAATCTTTTATTTCATCAATCTTCTTCTTATATTCCTTATTCCTTGCCACCATCCAAGTGGAAGATTGTTGATACATGGGTAAATCCCCTTCATGAGTTTTTGGTCCCAGTTGAATTGTTCTCATTTCATAGTCAGCTGGTGTCATCTCATCCACTACTTTGATTACTTTGGGTTGAGCCACTTTGATGTATTAATTACCATTTTCCCTAATGTAGAACCATGAGGCTATATATGTGAGCTTCCTTGATCTTTTTTCTTTGGCCAATCAGAAAATCTCTCATAGATCAGGGGCTTCCACTTGTTGCATAGTGCGGGTGTCCGGGAAATTTTTTTCCTACATCTAAGGAAACATCTCATCAAACTCGGGCTCAATGATACGTGCACCAACAAGTTCTCTATTCTAGAGGAGGAAAATCTTGAATGAGAGAGGAATGGGTGTCAACAAGAGGTGAAACCTCTTGTGGTGGCTTGAAGACTGAATCTTGAACCATGTGTTCTTCATCAACTTGTTCCTTTTTCATGGGATGTTCTTCTTGCATTTCTGTGATCAAATATTCATCTTGTAATGATGAAAATGAGCCTTCATCTACTCTGAGTTTCTTTGACATATTCTCATGAGCAAAAGCCTCCAATTTTACGGCTTTCCTTTTAGAACTTTCTTCGAAGTGTTTATAACTTGAATTCACCTCTATGAATTTTGAAGATGACTGATGTGAAGGTTGCTTTTGACTCAGGGGGATTCCTCGTGACTGGATGGTCATGGTTCTCTTCTTTTGAAACTAATTTCTCATTCTCCCCACCACCTTCTCAGTCCACTCCAATATATCCCTTGATTCACAAATATACTAGTTGATTGGAGGTAAAGGGGACATCTTGACTTCTACATACTAAGAATCATACATCTCCATCCCATCATCTTGCAAAATATCTTCATACTAGAAGAACTTGAATTTCTTCATTTTGCCGATTGTCATCCTCATATGGTCCTTTTCATGCATTTAAAATTCATTCATGTAATTGGCCCAATAATCCTCCACTTGTGGCTTATGTTGAAATTACAGGACATGGAAGGCATAAGGATCTTCTCGAATGTCAAAATTAGGTCTGACAATGTAGGAATGAAGAGTCAAATGAGTGAAAGCATCCTACAGATGAGATGCATCATTTGAGATCTTACACGTGAATACTCTGAGAGAGATAGGAAATGGAATCAACTTATTCCTCTTGCTTCTAATCTTGTTATTCACTTGAAGGATTTTTCTATAGAGCTCAAAAAATACAATTTGGTCACTGAGGTACTTAGGTAGCCTTAGAAAATCTTGGCCAAATCCAACAACTCACAGGTAGGATAATTTCAAGAAATGTTTAAAATATGAACCATGTTTCTTGATCGAGGGCGCTACTTGTGACGACATCCTAGCTTCCATATCTCCTTCTAAGCTTTAAACTACAAAAATTTTGAACACATCATTCATGTGAATGAAATACATATGGCTTTCCTTCATCACCAACTATGGAAGTTTCTCAAACGTAGGCACCTTGACAGTAATTTTTTACGTGAGAGCCAATCCTTTGAATGATCTTAAACTAGCAAGGAGATAGATCAAGTAAGAATTCATGTGGAAATTCTTCATCATGGGTACCTAAAGCAGTTACAGATGGATATTTTCGCTGATGATCTACCCCTGGTCAATTCTCTACTTTCCTTTTTTCAATGTCAAGATGAAAAGACCCATCCAGTCTTGTAAGTCTCTCGTGTTTGCTTCACCCATAACTATACCAAGGAGAGTGATGGCATCTAAATATCCTTCTCAGAACTCACACCTTGAAAGGTTCTTGGGTATCGTTGAGGGATTTCTCCCTATTTTCAACTATGACCCAAGCACAATGCCTTGCACGTATGCATCCATTGTTTCCCAATCATGTAAGTCCATGTCTTTTAAAATCATGACCATGTTAGATGATGTTGATATCTACAGAGAAAGTGAAATGATTCTAGGGCTAATGACCCCAATTTTTGTACCATTTTCTACTTGGATGGTTCATGTTTCGGGCTCATAGTGGTGAGAACAGGCTAAGACCAACTCAAGACTATGCACAAATATTGTATGTCCTATGGAAGTAAACAAGCCACTTGTGAATATCTGATCTTCAATCTTCTTTTGATCTTTAGATGTCATGCAATTTCTAAGGTCATTTAGGTCCATGTAGAAGACATCACTATCTTCTATCTTGTACTCACAGGAAAAGGGTTGTGTCAGCTTCTATCCTGACCACTTCTGCTTCATGTTTTCCTTAGAAATAATAACTTACCATTTTTAGTAAGTATGAAAAAACAACTCCCTCAAACATAAACTGAATGTTGCAACTTTGATTTCCCCTTCTCCCTACATTCCTCTATCCTTCAAGATAACCTTTATATTTTCATCAGGTGCTTGTGGGACCACTTACTATTTTTAGTAAGTGCCAAAATACACGTTCTGAAGAATTTTCAACTGCAGTGCATCTTCAATGTCTTTGTCTCCTTTGCAAGTTCTTTTATTGATGGCTTTTCAAAAATAATAGTTCCTTATGTAGAAGACCTGTTATTTTTAGAAATTGGGATTCTAAATGTCGGATTGATGTGGAATGAATTTTTCTGATATGGGTTTTTTCCCAATATTGCCCCTCTAAAATTTTAGACCTACCCGCTCTATAGTCTAAGAGATTTTAAACTTTCAATTTTCAGACCTGACAGTGCTTCTGAACATGGAAGCCATTAATGAACCTCAAAAATTAAAGGTATGGTTTTCTCCTCCATTTTTGAAAAAAATTATATTTCTGATATGGGTTTTTTCTTTTTGTGCTTCTAGTGAAACATTTCTTCAATCTGCCAACCAGTTTGATGAGATATTCAATATTTTGTTTATTAAGTCAAAAAGGAGATTTCTTCTTTGTGAATGATCTATTACATGAGAGGAGATTTTGAAGGTATGTTTTTTATGGTCTTAGATAGAGGGAAAAAAATCAAAAAATGATTCGTTGCTTCGTGCACTAGTTTGCAATATTTCTACGAATCTCTATTTCATGACAATGGAGATTTTCATTGTTTTCTTCTCTTTGTTCTTCGCTTCTTCTTCCTTGCTTTCTCAAACTTCCTTCTGTGACCTATATGTTTTCATGGAGTGGATTAAAATACTTCTATGAAAAATTTGGTTCAAGGTTCAACAATGGTGGAGTGGTGGTAGGAAATTGCTAAGGAGTTTGGAGTAAGAAGTGTGCACGTGAGATTTAGATATAAGAAGCGTGAAGAAAGCAACAGTTGGGGATTTTAAAAATATTCAAAAATCATGCACAAAGAAGGATGGGTACATTTTTAAAGATTTTACTTCCCTTACATGTGATGGATGTGAGGAACATCAAATTCCACGGTGAGCAAGGAGATGACACGTGGCTAGGATCCGATGGCAGGGAGTGAAAGCTAGAAAATTAGCTTTAAAGCACTCAGGGGATGGAAGCGGGTCACATGAGTGACCAGAATTTTCCCTTAGAGGGATGGGCACATTTTTCAAGGTTTTATGTCCCTAAAATGTGAGGTACATGAGGGACATCAAATTCCATGGTGCTCTTGGAGCTGACACGTGGCGGAGATCTGATGATTGGGAATTTGAGCTCCCAATTACACCCGGGGGATGAATTGACAATCCTGAAGGTCGCATGAGGTTTTAGAGGTCATATAGGGGATGGGAACATTTTTTCATGGTTGATGTCCCTGACCATAAGGGTCGTCGGGGACACAAAATCCCGCCAGGCTTCTGGAGCTGACACGTGTCCTCCCAAAATTTGGTTGACTCCAGAACTCATTCCAAGAGGAAAACTTCAAACGATGATAAATCTAGCTCCTGATGGAATTTTTTGGTGAAATTTTTATCCTAACTATAAATGGAATTTTTAATCCAATGGTGGGGGTCTCATATCTTAATTCTTCCATTTGGTCCTAAAAAATTAGATTTTTTATTTTGTACTCCACATGTGCATGAGAAAAACCTACCTGTAGACCTAATGCACTAAATTGTTTTGAATTATATTTCCATTGGTGTTTTGTTTTTCTCCTAAATATATCCAAAGCTCTCGGAATCACCTTCGAAAGCTTAGCGGTTTTTTTGGATTGTGCACTAACTAGGTCTATGAACCCTAATTTTAGTGAAACTACCCCAAATTCTCCGAGCCCTTCCAAAATCTTCTTGAATCATTTCCATGATGTCGCAATACCTTTTAATTACATCCACAACTATTTTGGATTTTCTACTCCACTTTATGGGGTTTCTCCAGCCCTAGGAAGGCTAGTGATAACCCTTCCCACAGCTGCCTATAGCTTATAACTTTTAATGAACTTCTATAATCACCTAAGGGGGTGAATAGAATTTCCTAAATCACCTAGGGGGATGAGATAATGTTTGGGTGGTCACTTGGACTGAGTGGACAGACCCGGGGTGCCTTGGGTTGATAGGACTTGAAAAACTTAACACAGGGGTATAGTTGTCATGCTCATGAATTGTTAATTTACTTGTTGCACATTTGAATGACAACAACTGGCTCTAGCTTGGGGACATAACATGGACTGATTGTAGTGAATACATGATATGAGGAATCCAAAAACTTAATTTTAGACCATATGATCCATTGACCAGTGCCTTATCCATTGGGACCTATAGATTCATGTATAATTTATGAGAGATAAGGATAATGAATAAGGAAACACACACGTACACACACAAAACAACGGAAAGGAAATACATGACACACAACATAAAGGGAAACACACCTAGTGATTTCCTATGGCACTAGGTGGGGGACAACCCACTTTCACTAATGATACAATTTTAGGTATGCCCACTGTGAGGAAATTCCAATAGAAATCCATCCAAATATGATAGTAGAAAAACATTCTCGCCACAAGATTCACAAATCTAGAATGGGCCTAGCCATAATGAATTGAAATTTCCATGGCTGCCTTTTGGTTCCCTTATCTTGTCCCATAACAGGATGAATTCTCCAACTTTGAATTCTCTCACTTTGGCTTTCTTGTCAAAAATATTCTTTACTTTCAATTGGTTCTCTTTAATATGGTCCACCACTCGGAGTCTATTTTCTTCTACCTTCTATAGAAAGAGGATCCTCTTGTCAATGGAATCCTTGTATTGTCCATCTTCTATTCCCTGTAGCAACTTGAGAGCCAACATCTCAATCATGATGGGAATTTCTACTTCAACCCCATACAATAGTTGGAATGGTGACATACCTATTTCCTTCTTGGGAGTGATCATGTTTTCCCATAATGCATCATATAAAGTTTTGTGCCAATTCCTTTGGTTTTCATCTATGAGTTTATGGATGATGGTTACAATTCTCTTGGTGCTTGATTCGGCCTGTCCATTTCCCTATGGATAGCTCAATCAACTCCCTTGAAGAGAAATAGGTATCATTGTTTGCTACAATATTGTGTGGCACTTTGAAATGTACTATGATATTCTCCTTAATGAAATTGCACATACTATTTCGGTGTTGGATTTCTTGGCTAGAATGGCTTCCACCCATTTTGTGAAGTAGTCTATCACTGTGAGAACATAGGTGTGCCCCACACTTGAGTGAGGATTCAGAACACTGATGAAATCTAGTACCCACTGCTAAAATGGTTCTTCAATAACAAATAGCCTGAATGGTGGCACAACAAGTTATGGTCTCCCAACGAATTATCGGAATGCTTCACATTTGTAAACCCATTCCTGATTGTCTACAAAGAGGGTGGGCCAAGAATACCTTCCTTGGAGGATCTTGTGTGTAGTTACCATCACTGAGAAATGTCCACCACATGCTTGGTCATGGTATGCTTTAATCAAATTTTCTTGTTGCTCTTTATCTACACACCTGAGGAAGCATCTATCCATACCTCTCTTATAAAGTGTGTGATTCCAGATTACAAACTTTGTTGCCTTCATCTTGAGTGTTCTCCTTTGCTTGTAATCAAGATGAGAAAGTAATTCTCCATAAGTTAAGTAATAGGAAATATCAACACACCACTCATCAATAGTGGTTATGAAGAGAACCTATGGATTATTTTCAAAAAAATGTTGAGGAAACACAATTATCTTCACCGTGTTGAGCTTTGAGTGTTTCATCTTCAGAAATCAACCTACACAAACCATTTCCCTTTACCAGATTGGAGGGTATAATCTCTAATTTCATATTCTTGAGTTTTAGCAATTCAATTTCCTCTTTTAGCTCTGGGATCCTGTTGTGTCAAGATGGACTTGATTGCACTTCCAGGGACCATTACCATCATATGAGAGTTGAGGATGTAACACCTGAAATTATTTACATCTTTGACCACTACATAGGCATGCTTCTCCAATTGGTTGTAGTTTAGTTCGTGTTTTTTTAACAGACAACTCATGAAAGAAATAGGTGCTTCCACGCCTTCATCATTCTTCTGAACAAGAATGGCAGAGAGAGTATGTTCTGATGCATAACAATACATGATGAAATCTTTGTTAAAATATGGAAGCACAAAGGTCTTAGCCTTGGAAATGGATGTTTTGATATCTTCAAAAATTTCCCTCCCTTTATTGTTCCATTTGAAGTTTTCCCGTGGTTTCATCATGGTGGTGATGTGCTTTGTTAATTCAGCAAACTTAGGAACACAACGATGAAGAAAGTTCACCTTTCTAAAGAACGAATGAGCTCCTTTCTTGCTTGTGGGTAGAGATAATGCTTGAATGGATCATACTGTCTCAGGATCAATGTGTGCTCCATGTTTTTTCACAATGTTCCTCAGTAACTTGAATTCCGTAACTCTAAAAATGCACCTTTTCAGGGTTAGTGATATGCCATGTTTTCTAAACCTTTCAAGTACATGTTCTAAGTGATGGATATGATCTATATATGATGATGTAATATTTTAAATCTTTGAATGCCAAATCCATTTCCCTTTTAAATGTAGCTCCTACATTGATTAGGCCGAAAGGCATTTTGTTGTAGGAAAAGGTTCCCCAAGGTGTTGTGAAGGTTTTCTTAGTTTGATCCTCCTCTGCCACTTTTATTTGATTGTACCTTAAGACCCCATCAAGAAATGAAAGAATTTCAAATCCTCTAACTGCTTGCAAAAAAATTTCCATGATAGGGAGAGGATAATTATCTTTCAGCGATGCCTGGTTCAAGCTATTGAAATCTACACATATTCTTATTTCACCATTATTCTTCCACACTAGCACAATGTTGGCCACC
Source organism: Taxus chinensis (assembly GCA_019776745.2). Taxonomy (NCBI): domain Eukaryota; kingdom Viridiplantae; phylum Streptophyta; class Pinopsida; order Cupressales; family Taxaceae; genus Taxus; species Taxus chinensis. Next base: position 508,682,045 of record CM034146.1, on the reverse strand, counting down.
CATGTTGAATGATGGATGGGAAAGATAATCCTTGCATTAAGCATCTTCATTACCTCCTCTTTGATGGTATTAGCAATATTTGGGTTATATGTCCTTTGTTTTTTCTTAAATGGCTTGGCATCCTACTTCAAGGTAATTGAGTGATGCATTTCCTTTGGTTGGAAGGATTTGAGTTCATCATAAGATTAGGACCAAACATCTAAATATTTCTTGAGTAACACAAAAACCTTCTCTTCTCCTCGGCGAGCAACATTTTCCAATATTTACCATCCTTTGTTCCTCCAGGGTGTTGATGTTTTCCTTATCAAAATCAATTGGGCACCAAGAAGATTCTTTTCTTTCTTTTGAATGAATCTGTTGTGTTTGTCAAAGAAGTCTTCTAGAGAAACTAGGCCTTTTGGAATATTATTTCCTATCAATTTGATCACTCCTTCTTCATTAATCCCTTAAAATTCCTTATTTCTCTTCTTTGGCTACCAATTTTTGGTGTGGATTTTTTCTTCCTTCAAATAAGATATTATTGAAGTTATCCCTTTGTTCCAGAAATGCTAGAATCTAGTTATCATCATTAAATACCTGCCAATGACTTGTATTATCTAGTACACTAGGACTGAATACCATTTCAATGGTCACCTTTTATTTACCAAAAGAAGGATGAGGTGTCTATGGAAACTAACACTGCAAGAGAAGAAACATTTTCATTCTTTTCTCTTGGGATAGATTCGATGGAAAATGCATCGAAAGCTTCAATACAGTCCCTAACTTTGTTTCTATAATGTCAGAGTCTTAGATGTTTTACCCAATATTATTGATAGACTTAATTTACTATCACCTCTGCACCACCCCAGCATCGCAGCTTCTTGATTCACATGTCTTCTACCATGCCCATACCTAAGAGGAGAGCTTCATATTCCACCGTGTTATTTTTATTATCAAATTTCATCTTGTACACAAATGGGTACTATTCATCGGAAGGAGAGTACAACACCACGCCTAATCATGAACCTGCACTAGAATGACTACCATCAAATTCCATTGTCCAAACTTGATCTTCTTCATCTTCCATAATAAGTGGAAAGTTGTCATATTTTTCTAATGTGAGGAAGTAGTTTCCTATCCCGCTATCTTGAAAAAGAATGTTTTCCTTTGGATCATTAGACTTTTGTACTTTGAACTTCATCTTCCTTACTAGTAGGAAATTATTTATCTCTCCTTTCATTAGAATAGTTGTAGATAACCAATCCAATTTTATTTCTCCACCCAAGTATCTGCATAAGCTTCAGATTAATAGCATGCCAAAGTATGTTGGGATGTTCGTCACCAAGATGGTTAGGAGCACATTGTTATCTGGAAAATCAGCTAATGCTATATGTGCATATTTGATTCTTCTTACCAACGGTAGTTATTTGGATTCCATTAAATAGTAGGTGCCATTTTCCTGGGTCAATGTGATTCCTAGAGCATTTTCAACTTTAACGAGCATCACAATATCTAAGGCTCCAGAATTTATGATGCAATTATTTATCTAGAAGCCTTTAATAAGAAGTGACAGGTAGAAAGGTTAAACCTTTTTGGTTTTGGAGGCATTGAGGGTTAGCATGTTTTGAGAAGGTGGTGTGGATGGTGTGGGGAGTAAGCCTTTAGATTTTGGACCTGAGGTTATAGGATTACCACCATGAACTACATTAATGAACCTATCAAATTGGGTAGCGTGTGTTTGTAGGTATTCTATTTCTATGAGCTGAACTTTATTTTTTTTGCATGTTCCACAAAGTCAAATGGGGTTATGGTGGGCAAGGAAGAGGTTTTAGGAATGATAGAATATTTACATGGTGAAGGTTTTTCTACTTTGGGGGGTGAATTTTCCTTCATAGGTGCAGTAACTGGCTTGGAAGGAGGTGGGAATGTAGTTTTTGATGGAACCTTAAATGTTTTTTTGGAAACAACATTTTAAGGAGAATTATTTTTATCAATTTTTAAGCTAGGAGAAGGATTGGATGACTTACTTGGTATGGCAGCATGATCCTTGCTAACTAGTGGGTCTGGTTTTTCTTTATCCAACTCCATAGAAGGTGGTGGTGGTGATCCTTTGTTGAAGATTTTATTTTGTGGAACCTATGGAGAAGAATCTTCTTTCTTATTATTTTTCTTCACTGCATTCGTTGAGGATTAGGCTTCTTCATCATCATTATTTTCATCATTATTGTACTCAATTAGGCCATTATGCACATCATCAATAAATTCCTTGACCTCAAGATAGTTATCATCATTGTCTGCATCTTCTTCTTCAGATTCTTCTATTTCCACTTCCTCCTCTAGTTATTCGGTGTCACATGCGGCATTGACTGGTGGTGCTTTGAGAGTGATCCACTGAGGAGGTGGAGTAATCTTTAGTCAATTGGGAGGATTTGGCTTCCTTGGAGTGTTCTACATTGTGATTTGGGAGAGTAATTTCTTCAAGGCAACCAATTCATTTGCCATTCTTTGGAACATTGGATCCTTTGTGATTGAGCCTAAATTATGGCATTTTTGCTTTCTATTTAGGCCTTTCACTTTACCAGATAGGATTAGATCTCATCGGTTTGTATTGCTTAGTCCTAAGCTTCCCTCAATGTTCTTGGTTGGGTTCTACTAAGGAAGAAACCTACTGTTGTTGCAGACTCACAGCACCCCTGGATGCAGATCAGGCTTCTAGGTTGATCACTCTAGCATCCAGTGTGATTGCACAACATGGAAACCTCTATCCAAGTGTGGGACTTGTGAAACTGAGAGATGAATCTCTAGATTAGAGGCTAGTTCCTCGAACTCCTCTGATTAGATCTAATGCTTGCACAACTACAGAGGTTCAGATCCTAATCCTACTCTAAACTGCAAGAAGACAGGGATAGAAACGTAAAAATTGAAACTAATTAAGGATGGTGATGCACCAAAAGGAGTGGTGAAACAAATTTTTCATGCAAATAGACACAGACCAAAGATTGCAGCATAAAACATACACAGGCTGATAAGATATAATTTAGGATCTGAAATGAAGCAAACAATACAAATAAAGGACTGAAACTCATTCACAAATATTACATTATCATTTCTAGTGTAAAAATCACTGCATTACAACCTCAGAGAGGTAAAAGCTGTTACATTATTTGGAGAGGTCTGATTCTTCCAACAATCACTTGCTGGAGGTGAAAGAAGAAGTTGCTATGTCCAAAAAAAGTTCCCCCCCTTAGAAATGAGCCAAATCTGGCTTTTACATTGCATGGGTCGAGCCCAGGAGACAGAATCATACAAAAAATGTGAGAGCCCATTCCTCCTTGACTGCAGATGCATTAAAATGGCATGGGGGACCTTACAAACCCATACCCTGTCATTTTTGACCAATTTGGAGGAGAAGGCGACCCATTCTGCATTAAAACTGGTCGCTGAAATGTCACTTCTGGCCATGAACACGTGTCAGAGCCATTTCTAAATTTTCTCTCTCCAGACTCCACCAAAATTCAATATTATCCCCAAAATCATGTAGAGAATTTCACAAGCTTGCCATTGATATAAAGAACATGTAAATCCGAGCTCTGGATCAAAAGATATGGAGATCTGAAATTCTAGGGCACAAAATAGGAAAAAATGAGTTTTGAAACTTTTCCCACACTCTGCCACCTGGATGACACGTGTCAAGCACTAATTGGACGCGTAATTCTCTCTCCTCTACTTACCCATGGGTTTTCCTTGGAAATTTGACTTTTTGTGATTTTTTGGAACATTTTCACTTTTTCTCCCATGCCCCCGCCACTTGGGACACATGGCATGATCTGATTGGAGGACAGGGGTGCGGGTTCTTCCTTTGTTTTTAGCTTTTTGGATGAAACTCTTGCTAAATTCCCTAACTCCTCCTCAAGCTCCGCACTTTCCTGTTCCATTGGACACGTGTCCTCTTCTGATTGGCTCTCGGGCTTGCCAGATTTTTGCGTCCACCGCGTTCTTTTGTCCCGGATGTCCCAATGTAGTCTGGGACAAAAAATTCTGATCCACCCAAAATGGGCTTCCTTGTCCCTCATTTGGCTTATGACACGTGGTGTAATTTGGTTGGCTTTTGGCTCCTTTGGCTATCCGCGTCCCACGTGTCCCTTTGTCCCAACTGTCCCAGTGCGAAAGTTCTCCTTTTCGGCCAATCCAGGCGGTTCACGTCCTTCGCGTCCTCATGGCCCAGATGTCCCAGACTGTTCCGCTCAGTAGTTAGTCAATTTTCTTTTCCTTCGACCGAACCAGCTTTCCACGTCCCATGCATCCCGATGGCCCAGATGTCCCTTTACTCTGCAGACTGCCTAGCGGCCTTTCGGCCGATTCACGCCCAGATGTCCCTCATGTCCCGACTGTTGCTAGGACTAAGACTTAGCCATTTTTCATGATTTTTCCTAGCCCAAGCTTGTTTTCTGCAAATTTCTCACCTTTTCTCAGAACTTACTCTTTTCTTCTTAGATAGGGGAGTTAAAAAAAATCTGAGGGGACCCTAGAAACATGATTTTTTCCCTGAATCAATCTATTTTCCTGGGACTTGAGTATTCTGATGCATGTTATCAAAATTTACCCTGGGGGTGAATTTTGGATAACAATTTGGTGACTCAGTGGGGTTACCTGCCTACTAGGTAGAAGATACCAGTTGCCTGAAGCAGTCTATTGGGCATGGAGTTATCAAATATTCAGTTTAGAACCCCAACTGACTCAAAATGTGTAAGGAGGAAGATGGAATATCACCTGATGAAAGTAAGGACTGCAAAACATCTCCATGGACAGTAAGTTGTGCCAAAGCACTTAGGGAAAAAAAAACTAACCTATAGCAAAACAATGTGCACAAGCACTTGGAGGAATGAAAATCTAATCTAATATTTACAAGGTAGTGAACTTCCCTCTAGAAGCAATGCTTGAGATAGATTCCATTGACTAGAATCTACAGTTCTTCACCGTCCAATGAGGCCAATTAGAAATCATTATTGTTCTTGCACTTCGTGACCATGTATGGGCCACTCCAAATGGCATCAAATTTTGAATGCCTTCCCGGTTTTGCTCTATCCACATCCCATTTCAACACTAGATCTCCAACTTGAAAAGATCTATCCTTGGCCTTTCTATCAAAGGTCTTCTTGATCAAAGCTTGATCCTTTTCCATTGCTTGGGATGCCTGATTTCTGATCTCTTGCAGCTCCATCAACTCTACATACCTCACCTCCATGGGCTCAAATTCAAGCAACTCTAGCTGCTTCATGAGTTCCAATGTTGGAAACTCCAGTGACATGGGCAAGATTGCTTCTCTTCCATAGACAAGCCTGAATGGAGAGTTACCTATGGATCTTTTGGGAGTTATCCTATCAGCCCATAAGGCTGATTTCAGTTTGGTATGCCAAGACCTCTGGTTCTCGTCAAGAGTCCTCCTAATGATCCTCAACAAGTTCTTATTTGTAGACTCGGCCTGACCATTACCTTGAGGGTAATAGTTTGATGAAGTTCTTAGGTAAATACCGTTCTTGACAGCCCACTCAGTCACCTTAGATCCAATGAATGCCAATGCATTATCAGAGATTATTGTAGTAGGTACACCAAATCTGGTTGTTATCCCTTCATAAAAGTCTAAGATGCTAGACTCATTTGCCTCTTTGAGTGCTACTGCTTCTGTCCATTTGGTGAAGTAGTCTGTGGCTATCAAAATCCTTTTGTTCCCCTGGCTTGAATTGGGATTGATGACTCCAATGAAGTCCAAACCCCGTTGCATGAATGGCTGGTCAACTGAGATTGGATGTAATGGAAGGGCAGCAAGTCTCTCTTTTCTTGTGAAGAATGCACAATTCTTACACATTTTGATCCATGCATAGCAATCACTGAAGATCTTAGGCCAATAATAACCAACCTTCATGATTTTCAGAGCTATCACTCTTGGTGCAAAATGGCCACTAGCTGGTCCACCATGAAACTCTTCCAACACCCTTTGAATTTGATTTGTGCTAATGCATCTCAGTAGCACTCCATTCACATCCTTTTTGAATAGAACTCCATCAACAATGACATATGGGACAGCCTGCAATATGAAGTGTCTCCTTTGGGTCTTGTTCATCTCTGGAGGGCATAGGCCTATGCCTAGGAAGTGCATAATACCTTGGGTCCAGCAAGGAGTGGGGGCAGCATTGTCTTCTTCTTGCTTGCCACTTAGCTCATGGCTGTCCTGGACTGTCAAAACAGCCTCTTCTTCATTGCATACTTCTTTTTGCTTCCCCAAAACAAGCTGTTCACACAATCCTTTCCCTCTTACCAGCTTGGTGATTCTGATCTCAATGTCATACTCCATGACACGGGTGATCTAACCTGCCCTTTTCTCATTCAAATCCTTGTTGAGGAGGAAGTCCTTAACCCCAGCATGTGAGACCAGCAACTGGACCTTGTTGTTTGAGACTAAATGCTTGAATTTCTTCAAGTTTCTGATTACTGCAAGTACATACTTTTCAATAAAAGAGTACCTCACCTCACAGTCATCTAGGCTCTGGCTGAAGAAGACAATTGGCTGCTCATCATTATCCTTGTTCTGTTGTACCAAAATGGTAGAAATAGTGTCATTACCTCCAAATGCATAGAGGATGAAATCTTTGGAGAAGTCTGGGTTGATGAGAGTTGGTGCTTGAGAGATAGCTTCTTTGATTGCCTCAAAACTCTCCTTACCTTCTGATGTCCACTTAAAAGCCATGCTCTTCTTTAGCATTTTAGTGATGGGCTTGACAAGGGCTACAAAATTTGGGACAAACCTCCGAACAAAGTTTATCCTTCCCAAGAAACTCTGAAGGGCTTTCTTGTGGCTTGGCAATGGTAGTGCTCTTATGGCTTCAACCCTCTCTAGATCAATTGCTAATCCTTCCTTGGAAACAATATGGCCAAGGAGCTTTCCTTCATGTGCAAGAAAGATGCACTTTTTAGGATTCAAAGACACTCCGAACCTTCTACACCTCTGAAACACTTGCCTGAGGTGAAAGAGATGGTCTACTACATTCTTTGAGAAGATAGTGATGTCATCTAGGTATACCAGCACTATCTTGTTGATCAAGACTTTGAACACCATATCCATAGCTTGCTGGAATGTTGCTCCGGCATTCGATAGTCCAAATGGCATCTTCTTGTAAGCATATGTGCCCCATTTTTTAGTGAAGGCCATCTTGAATTGATCTTCTTCCTTCACCATTATCTGATTATAGCCTGAATATCCATCTAGCAATGAAAACCTTTCTGAACCAACTACAACCTGCAATATTTGTTCCATTGATGGAAGTAGATAATGATATTTGAGTGATGCTCTATTTAGATTGTGAAATTCCACACACAATCTTATTTCTCCATTTCTCTTTCTTACTGGCACCAATTTTGCAACCTAACTTGAGTGTTTGATGGGGAAGATGATATTGGCCTCAATAAGCTTGCTTAACTCTTTTCTCATGAGAGGTTCAATATGGGGATTGACTGGCCTTTGCTTTTGCCTGACAGGCTTGGATTCCGGATCCAGCTCAATAGTATGTTGTGCCAACTTTGGGTTGAAACCTCTTAGATCTTTGTAAGTCCAAGCAAAGACATCTAGAAACTCTTGAAAAAGTTGAATAAAATCAGATTTCTCTTGTGAGGTACTTACTTTTCCAATCTACAATGTTTTTCCTTCTTCCACTAAAATAGGCTCTGAATCTTCACCCTTTACTTGAATGTTCACTTTCTCCTTCCGGAACTGATCATTAAAAATGGACTCCAAAGTGATAAGTCCCTTGGGCAGCTTGTTGGTTCTCAGCTACACCACTTGGTCACCATACTGCTGCTACAGCTTGTCTTGATTCCTAGCAGAGAACTCAGCTTCTTCTTGGAGGAAATTAAGAATTTGCTGATCATTCTCGAAGACTTTCCAACTCGTATTGTTATCCAGAACAGCTGGTTTCACAACCAATTTGATATGAGGCTGAGATTTCTCACTTTTGATACTTTCTACAACATCAAACGCAGCCCCAATTGCTGCTAGCCTGTCAGCGGCTTCATTCTTTTTCCTTGAGATGGAATTGATGCTAAAAGCTTCAAAATCTTCAATAAGATCCCATACCTGATTTTTGTAGCACTTGAGCAGATCATTTTTGGTAGCATTTTTCCCTTTAACTTGGTTTACAACCAGCTCACTATCACCAAATACTTGTAAATTCCTGATGCCTTTCTTCTTTGCCAAGTGCAGTCTATGAATTAAGGCTTCATACTCAGTTGTATTGTTTGAGCAAGAAAAATGAAAACGGAAGGCTGAGTAATACTTTATACCTTATGGTGAAATGATCATAGCCCCTCCTCCTGCACCTTGTCTACTCCTTGACCCATCGAAGAACAATTGCCATACTTCATTCTTGTCTTTATGATCTGGCTTGGTGATGCTGGGGAGAGGTTGATTCTCTTCATGTAAACAATAAACTCCTAGCTCAAATTCTTCTATTTCTTGATAAGGATCAAAATCATGCACCTTGCTTGCCCATTCATCAAGAGTCAAATCTGGGATGCTTCCAACCTTGGTGTCAGCTTCATCAGTTATTGGATAATCTTCTTGATCAAACGTTGAACAGTTGGTATTGATTTGGCTTGGAGTGTAAGGCTCAATGTGAAAGTTTTTGATAGGTTCAGATCTGATTATGGCCTTAGTTCCATACCTTGTTCTAAACAACATGTGTGACCAATCCGCCAAAAGATAGCCTCCAATTTTAGTAGTGAAGTCTCTTGACAAGCACAATGCAAAGAGTGGCGGTAGGTCTATGACTGACACATCTTGTAACACTATTACGTTGGGACATGCGTGCAGTGTGAGGCTCAAACCTTTTATTACTCCAACCGTTGTCACTTCTGTCCCATCCAGCTGCACTACCCCTTTGGATTTTGTTTCATACTGGAGCCCTAACTAATCAGCTATTTGTTTAGGCATTACTGAACTACTTGCCCCGGAGTCTATCATGCAATTGTGCACTAGCTGATTTCCAATGATTAATGAAACATAGAAAGGAGGGGGCTTCAACATCTTACCTTGTTGTCCTCCATGATTTCCCTCAGGCTGGGCAGCATTTGTAAGCACTTTGTCTTGCATCTAACTTGCTGATTCAAAGTTGGCCAGTCCTTCATGGCAGCTTGCAGTAGATCTCTTTGGCCTGGGATAGATAGGGATTCCCACATAGATATATTGACGTTAGTCTTCTTCATCTGATCGATGATACTAAATGGGGATGAAGTATCCTTTTGCTGTCCCTTGGTTTGCACATTCACTCCTTGCACGTGGGCAGCAACAACTGGTATTTGAGTCAGTCTAGGAGTTGTTCTTGGCTGCCCTTGCACATTTGAAACTGGACTTTGCTTGCTAACCATTTTTGGAGTCGTGGAAGGTTGTGGATTGGTTGGGGCTAATGGTTTTTCTTCACCCAAATTCCTCCTTTTTGAACTTGTGTTGGCTGCAACACCTTGATAAACTACTTGATTCATGCCACAGAAATATTCTGCTTGCCAGTTCACCCTCATTTGGGGTTGATTGTTGTTGGAATGTTTCTTGTTGTTGACTGTTTCCTTGACTGCCCTCACCCTCCACACCAGTAGTTGTCACCATTAGTGTTTGATTCAAAGCACCATTGAAGCACATGGATTGGTTATGAGGCTCATTGCATGGAAAACACCAGTCATACTCCTAGGCAATATTGTTTTGCGTTGGCACCAATGCCTTGGAGGTAGATATGGCATTTGGATTATAGGGCTGGAATGGTCTATTGGCAGGAGGCCTTGTTTGATTCATATTTGCAGCTGGATTAGGTGGCCTTTGTGGTTGGTATGGCTGCCTATTAGGCTGAGCTTGGGGTTGATAAGAAGGTCTAAAACCTTGGGCTTGCCTCTTGAGAGTAACTAGCTCATTGCCTAGGTTTTGCAATTGCTTCATGACTTCTTAAAGCTCATTTGGGGCACTTGGAGATGAAGTGGAAGCTTCATTTGAACTCTAATTTCTAGGAATGGGAGAAAGAGCCAAACTAGGTGCTTGACTGCTGTTTGGGCTCTCTAAACTTGGAAACAATGGCATGGGAGGTCTAGGGGCAAGTTTGCCACCTTGGGTCAAACAATTTTCAGCCCTAATGGCAATTCTATAAGCCATAGGGATAGTTATGCCTCCCATGGACTGAATTAAAATAGAAATATCAGAATTTAAAGCTTTGAGATAGTAGAGAGAAGTACCTTCTACTGTTGGCCTGACTGCCACAGGAATTCTCCCCCAAGTCCTTTGAAATATGAAGTTGAAATCGGTCAGCTACTCATTGGGAGCTCTCTTGATAGTTGTCAACTGCTCCAAAAGAGACAATTTGTCTCCCTTCTCTCCAAATTGCTTGTGAAGTGCAATACACAGCTGATTCCAGTTTGTGATAGAACTAGCTCCAAGGCTTCTAAACCACTGCAATGCTTTACCCTTGAATGAAGATGCCAGCAACTTGACAGCCACTTGCATCTCATTGATTTCATGAATTGCACAAAGGTTAGCAATATCTTTAACATGATCACCTGGAGTAGTCTGATTTTCTCCAGTGAAGTAGGGAATGTTCTTCAAGGCTGCAATAGGGATTGGATGTTACGCATTGAGGGCAAGTGGGCTACTACCTATGAAGTTGATGTAGGGATTGTTTTGAGCCATTCTGATTGGTCTTAAAACCCTTGTTGACTGAATGAAAGGCCTACCAGGTGGAGGAGTTGAGAGAGTTCTATTTGGTGGAGATGGAGTCCTTTGAATCCTTCTTCCTCTTTGCCTTCTTCTTGGAGATAATTACAGGTATTCAAACAGCACTTCTTCTTCTCCAACTCTTAACCTTGTGGTGATTCTTCTCATGAGTTTTCAGGCCTACACTGTTGAAACCAGTCGATTCTTCCCCTTGGAGTCGCCAGATATGCAAATAATAGCTCTTTTTAAGCAAGAAAATTGCAGCAGATGCACATCAACCTTGCTGCAATAAAAATGAGACCTCTAGTGTCCCACCGGGTGTGCCAAAACACCCCAGGGTAACTTTTGATAACACCTACTTCTGATGGAAAGGCACTGATGAAGAATCTATCAAAATTATTTTCAGGAGGCACCACATCTTCAAGGATTCTTATTATCACTCTATTATATCTTTCTATGAAGTCTCTCATTAATTCAGAAGTTTCTTTCTTCATTTGTACCAATTGGACCCATAGATCCTGACAATCTTTCGTGGTCTTGAACCTGTGTTCAAATACACTTCTTATATCTTTTGAGTAGGTGAAAAACATTGGGGGTAGCATGTAGAACCATTCAACATAATTTTCTTGAAGTGACTCCACAAAGAGCCAGACTGACACATCTTCGTGCTCAATGCCCAATACACCAAAAGTGTTGATAAACGTTGTTATATGTTCTTTAGGGAGTTGAGAAAAATCCCCTCTAAATTTTAAAAAGTTTTTTCTTGAGCCTTTTGGTATCTCGTGAATTGGTTGAGCAAGGGCAAGTGGACCGGTGTTTCCTCCCCATGGTACATTATGCCTACATTCCTCACAAACATGATCTATCATTCCATTTCAGATTCTATCTTCCAACCTCTCTAATGTTACATCTTCAACTACTGCTCTGGCATCTGCTTCGGCTTGAGCTCTTTCAATTTCTCTAATTTGAGCTCTTATTTCAGCTTAGCTCTTGCTTCTCTTTCTCTAGCTTCTTTTTTGGTCTCTTCGTCAGTGAATTATTAAAGATTCTCATTGATGTATGGAAACTCAACATCTAATGGATTGAAAATTCTTAGACTCCCAATGTGACCAATTGTTTGATGAAAAAGGAGACCTCTAAATTCAGGGAAGCTCTAGTATTCTTTGGAGTTCTTCAAAACTAGGATCGGTTTGTTTTCCTTGTCTTTGTTTCCAGGTGTATCTTTTATCTTCCGGTCGGCTTGGAAATCTATACTCTTATTTGTGGTGATGGAATTTGTCTTTTCCTTTCTAATTCAGTAGCATGTTCCTCTTCAAGGTCAAGAATTCTTGTGGTAATGAAGTAGTGGTTGACACTTTTCCTGTTATGCTAGATAGCTTCTCTCAAATATAAAGGAATATCATCTTGGATGTGGAAGAGCAGTTCAGGTCTTTCAATAGGAGGATGTCTCAAAATAGCCTTGGTTTATAGACATGGGGCTCATTTAGCTATTCAAATTCTTCTTCTTTTTTTAATTTTTTGAATTTTTTTTTGTATTTTTTTGCCTTTCTGGTCGTATTCAGGTATAGATGCTGCTAAATCTACCTCACGGTGGGCGCCAAAAAATTTTGGCAAGAAAATTTTTCAGGGAAAAATTGGTGGTTATCTTTCCAACGCTCTAGGAGTCTAATTCCCTCTACTTAACCAACGTAGCTGTTGTATATGCATGCATGAGTAAAAATGAGTTTTATCTTGGTGGCATTTCTTGTCAGGGATCCAAAAATGACACTACACTGACCCTGCAGAAAAATCTTACATATATTTGTAAGAGAGAAATTTTATAGGAAATTGAGAAAGGGAGTGAGAAAGTTAGAAAAGAGAAACTAATGCTACGAGTAGAAAATCAAAGACTTGCACACACTAGCTAGAAATTTTGTTAGATGCACTTGAATTTAGAAGAAAACAAATATGTGTAATAACAACAAGACCAAATAGCATTTAATGAGCACAAAGTACCACTAAACTCCACAGTCAAAAAATACTAAAATTCCTTCTTCCTTTATTGAAGCTCAAGCCAAAATTGTACATAACATAAAAATAGGAGACATTTTTGAGTAGGGAAAATGGAATAAATTTGCTATCTGTTTTCTCTCTTCACAAGGATATGTCTCTCATGAATTCACAACAAACATCTCCAACATATAAGAAGTATCAGAAGTTATCTAAGAAGAAGCTCAAATGAGGATCTTGTTATAATTTATAGAAGAGAATGTAACTCTTCATCTTCTTAGTGAATTTTCAAATACTTTAATTTTACTTTAGATTGTTCATATTCCACTTACATATTTAAGTCCCTTTTATAAATCCAAGGAAAATTAAATTTTACATTATGTTCCTAAAGTCACTTAAAGTTATATTAAAATTTCAAACCTCAAAGTAAAAAATATAACATTGATCAGAGAGAGCATTGGGTGAGAAGAGAAGAGAGAGAAAGAATAGGAAGAAGAAATAAGAAGAATTATACGGAATAATGAGTTGTTGCGGTGGATTTTATCTTGCTCCCTAACTAGTTTCCACTTCACATTCTTGAGAATCCTCTTTTCCTCCAAGATCTTTTTTCAAATGAGCAGCTGCAGGTTCCACCTTGTCGGCATGAGGAATGTGAATACAGCTCAATATATCTATCCATCCATTAGTCACATTGTTGATGTCTCTGTACTTCTGAAACCATGACAAATGTTTCTCTGCGATAAGTGAAATGGAGGCCCGAATCTCTGAGAGGAAGTTGAGGGTATCCTTAGTGAAGGACGATGTGTTTCCTACCTCTTTCTTGATGTATTTCTTAGATGGAACAATCAACTCATCGATAGTTGTATCTTCACCCATTGCAGGTACTCCAAACTTCTGAGTTTTTTGATGTTAGCAATTAGAGAACAAATATGCAGAAACAATTCCTTAAACCATAGCAGTAGGAAACTATATAGCAGAATTATACTAACAGAAATAAAAAAGCATAAATAAATAATGCACAAAAGAAGACAAGACAAGATTTAATGTGGTTCACCCAATGTGGGCTACATCCACCAAGAACTTGCTCAGATTTTATCATCAAAAAAAGTAAAACAACTCTCACAGTCTTCTTTCAGTTATGAACTCATAACAAAATTTCAAAGATGCTAAACCACAATTGACTCCTAATTGCTTAACCTTGATCACTCTTGATCACCTCTTGATATCTAAGACTCAAGACCTCTTGAACACTCAAGATATCTTCAAGATACCCTAACACCCCTATTTATAGGTGTACAATCCTTTTAAGAAGCCATAAATCTAACCCTAGAAGATTGAAAGTCACGATCTTTCAACTTCCCACGGCTAGAAAAATAGTCCCGACATTGACAACCAGTTAACAACATGTTAACAGCAACAGCACAGCAACATCATAGCAAACGAATGCAGAATGCTCCTGAAGTCTCCAAACTTAACCGTTCAAGCTCCAGCACTTCAACACTGATTCAAGAAAACCAAAAAAAAATCTCCACACCCCAACAATTTCCCACTTAGAGATTGTTTCCACTGAGCAAAGTTCTTAACCATTCATTATCAACCATGAAGGCCAATCAAAGTTAAACACAACTTCAAATTCTCCCTTGTTACCTCCTTGGTCATCATATCCACAAGATTCTAACTGGTATGAATCTTTTCCAACTTTAACTTATCTTCTTCCAAAGTTGTCCTAATCAAATGATATCTTAGCTGAATGTGCTTCATCCTAGATTGGAAAGCGGAGTTCTTCGCCAAATGAACAACACTCTGATTATCACTATGTAGTCTCCCAACTTCATGCTTATGACCCAACTCATCAAGAAACTACTGTATCCAAATCATCTCCTTACTTGCCTTTGTGGCAGAAACATACTCAACCTATGTGGTTGACAAAGCCATAACCTTTTGTAACCGTGAAATCCAACTCACCACTGTATCACCAACCGTAAATACATAACCTGTCATGCTCCTCTTGTTGTCCAAATATCTTGCCATGTCTGAATCTACATATCCACATAATGTAGTGTCTGATCCAGCAAAACACAATGTTTCTCCCATGGTCCCTCTCAAATACTGAAGGATCCACTTTACTACCTGTCAATGATCTCTACCTGGATCACTCATAAACCTAATCACTACTCCCACTGCATGGGAAATGTTAAGCCTAGTGCATACCATAGCTTACATCAAGCTACCAACTACTAATGAGTATGGTACCCTGGACATCTGGATTCTATCCTCCTCAGTCTTAGGACTCTACTCCTTTGATAATTTAAAGTGACCTGCCAAACGACTACTAACCGGTTTAGCATCATGCATACTAAACCTCTCCAAGACCTTATTTATGTACTCTTCTTGAGATAATACTAGCTTCCTCTCCTTCCTATTCCAATTTATTCTCATACCAAGGATTTGTTTTGTTACCCCCAAATACTTCATAGCAAAGGAGTCACCTAGCTGCTTCTTGAGTACATTTATTTCCTACATGTTCTTCCCCGCAACAAGAATATCATCTACATACATTCACAGAATAATATAAATACCATCAAGAAACTTCTTGATGTATACGCAATGGTGTGAGTGACACCTGGAGTAACCCTACTCCTGCATAAAACTATCAAACTTCATGTACCACTGTCGTGGAGCTTGTCTCAAGCCATACAAGCTCTTCTTTAATTTACACACTAACCTCTCCTTCCCTTTGACCTCATAACCCTATGGTTGCTACATGTATAATTCCTCCTCTAACTCACCATGAAGGAATGCAGTCTTCACATCGAACTATTCTAAGTGCGGGTCTTCTGCTGCAACTAAACCAATAATAGTCCCAATAGAAGTCATTTTAACAACCAGAGAAAAAATTTCATCAAAGTTTATACCTTTCTTCTGTGTAAATCCTTTGACCACCAACCAGGCCTTGTATCGTTTCCTGCCTCCATCTTCCTCTTTTATTCTATAAACCCACTTGTTTTGTAATGCTCTCTTGCCCTCAGGTAGCTCCACCAAATCCCAAGTCTAGTTTTCCATAAGAGATCTATGCTCTTCATCCATGGCCTGCTCCCACTTCTTCCTGGCATCCAACTACACTACTTCCTCAAAGCACTATGGCTCTCTACTATCAGTGAGTAATAAATAATTCAAAAATGGATTAAATCGTTCAAGTTCCCTTCTTACCCTAGAAGACCTTCTCACCTCAAGAGTTTGGGGCTCCTGATGAGTAGGTACCTGAACTGGTTGTGCCAAAACATGTTGAACCTGAACCGGTCCCTTAGACTCCTTGTTGTCCACAATGTCCGCTTACACTGTGTATTCTTTCTTTGATTCCTCTTTCTATTCCTGCAACTGATCTTTATACATGATTTTTTCATTAAAGCCAATATCTCTAGACTGAAATATTTTCTTGTCTTTAAGACTCCAAACATGGAAACCAAAGTCATCTTCACCATATCCAACAAAGGTGTATTTCTTAGACTTAGCCTCTAACTTGGTCCTATCATCTTTATCAATATGAACAAATACCTCACATCCAAATACTCTAAGAAATGAGTAATCAATTTTCTTACCAGACCAAGCCTCCTCAAGTATACCTCCATCCAAGGCCATAGAGGGTCCTATGTTAATCAGATAAATAGCTATGCTTACCTCTTCTACCCAAAACATAAGTGGCAGCCCTACATGTAACCTCATGCACCTAGTATGCTCCATGATTGTCCTATTCATTCTCTCTAACACTCCATTTTTTTGTGGAGTATTTGGAACCGTTCTTTTCCTGTGAATCCCATTTACCAAACAGTAATCAAGAAACTCATTGTTGTAATATTCCCCTCCATTATTCAACCTGAGACATTTCAACTTGAGACCTGTTTCATTCACAGCCAAGGCTTTCCATCTTTTGAAAGTTTCAAACACATCAGATTTCTTTCTAATGCAATATACCCAAACTTTTCTAGTTGCATCATCAATGAAAGTGACATAATAAAATGAACCACCAATAGAGTTTACCTTAGCTGGCCCCCATACATCTGTATACACTAACTCCAACTTACCCTCCTTTCTGGTAGGTCCAACCTTGAGGAATCTCACCCGCTTCTATTTCCCATAAACATATTCCTCATAGAAGTCTAAATCTAACTCCTTTAATCCGAGCAACCTGTCCTTTTTAATCTGCATGCCCTTATGACTCATATGACCGATCTCTGGTGCCACAAAGTTTCATCTCCATCTGCAGCAACTAAATTACAATAATCAGCACCACTGGTTAAATACAACATACCATTTTTATTACCTCTTACAACCATAAGAGCTCCCTTGGTAACCTTCCAAGAATCCACTGTAAAACTAACCGTACAGCCATCACTACCTAGTTGTCCCATTGATATCAAGTTCCACCTCAACTTAGACACATGCCTAACATCCTTAAGCAGCCATGTGTTCCCATTCTACATTTTCACCTGAACACAACCTTTCCCTACTATGTTGCATGGTTCATCATCACCAAGATATACATGTCCAAAATCACCTTGAACAAAATTAGTAAATTAATGTCTATGTGAGGTGGCATGGAAAGAAGCCCCTGAATCTAACACCCAAGATTCAACAATATTATCTAAAGAAAGAATTAAGGCATCTTGACAAACATCACCTGCTACCACATTTACCTCTTTAGTTTCCTCCTTGTTTTTCTTATCCCGAAGAGCCCAGCAATATTTCTTAGCATGACCAACCTTCCCACAGTTCCAACATTCTAACTTACTCTTGGACTTTGACCTTCCATGATCATTCGAATTCCCACAGTTACCTTTCCCTCTATTATTTTGTCTCCCTCTGCTCTCCACCGTCAAAGAATTTCCAGAAGTAGAAGAATCTCTGGTGCTCTTCCTTCTCATTTCCTCACTTAGGATCACACCTATTACATCCTCAAACTTCAGCTTTGAGTTATTAGAGACTGAATTACTTACAACCATAACCAAGTTGTCCTAGTTATTTGGCAAGGAGCAAAAAATCAGCAAAGCCCTAACCTCATCATCAAAGTCAATTTTTACCAAGTTTAACATACTCACAACCGTATTAAATTCATTCAAATGATCAGCAATAGAACCATTCTCAGACATCTTCATATTAAATAACTTTTTCATCAAAAATATTTTATTAGAGGCAGAGGGTTATTCATATAACTTCCCCAATGCACTCATGAAACCTTCCATGGTCTTCTCCTGCGATATGTTGAAAGCAACCGAAGATGCAAGGCTTAGACAAAATACCCCAAGTGCCTTTCTATCCAATAACTCCTAATCCTCATCCAACATGGTTGTAGGTTTCTTTGCTTTTCTAGCCAAAGGAACATGGAGGTCCTTTTGATATAAGTAATCCTCCATTTGCATCTTCCACAAACCAAAGTTCTGCACATTGAACTTCTAAGCCCTTGATATGCCATCATCTGCCATAACTCCCACTCAAGCTAAAATTTCCCTGTGATTTACAACTTTAGCAAAAAAACCACCAAAACTCTGATACCAATTGTTAGGAATTAGAGAACAAATATGCGGAAACAATTCCTCAACCCACAGCAGTAGGAAATTATATAGTAGAATTATACTTACAAAAATAAAACAGCATAAAGAAATAATGCACAAAAGAAGACAAGACAAGATTTAACGTGGTTCACCCAATGTGGGCTACATCCACCAAGAAATTGCTCAAATTTTATTATCAACAAGAGTAAAACAACTCTCACGGTATTCTTTTAGTTATGAACTCATAACAAAATTCCAAAGATGTTAAACCACAATTGACTCCCAATTGCTTAACCTTGATCACTCTTGATCACCTCTTGATATCTAAGACTCAAGACTTCTTGAACACTCAAGATATCTTCAAGATACCCTAACACCTCTATTTATAGGATTACAATCCTTTTCAGAATCTTTCAACTTCCCATGGCTGGAAAAATAGTCCCAACGTTGACAACTAGTTAACAGCATGTTAACAGCAACGTCGCACCAATGGCACAGCAACGTCACAACAAACAACTATAGAATGCTCCTGAAGTCTCCAAACTTAACTGTTCGAGCTCCATCACTTCAACACTAATTCAAGAAGACCAAAAAATAGGCTCCACACCCCAACATTTGATTTATACTATCCTGCAATTTGTATGCATGTTCCTCTTTCTCCTCCAGATCTGTGATGGCCTGATTGATTTCCTCATATCTGATTGTCAAGGCCCTCATCCATACATGTGACAAGTATTTTGAGGAAATTTCAAAAATCTTCCTATCGATTAACTCCTAGCGATGAGTGTTGCACATTTCATCTACTACTGGGCCCAAAGGTTCCCAATAGTCCTTTTCTTTCTCCAAGTCCTCCTTGAGTCCTCATGTCCTATTTTTTGTCTCACACATGTAAGAAAAGAGTTTGACTACTACTGGGAGCACTGACTTCCCTTTTTCATAAATTGAGTTGTTCCATTCATTATTCACTCACACTTGTATTATGAACTCGTGTGCCTTCCTGATGGATTATGGATTGAAGGTAATGATGGGTGTAACTTCATTAGTGGGAATTTTCAAGACATTAGGATCAAATAGATGTTGCACATAGAATGACAAAGTTCACACCTGCTCTTTCATTTCATCAAAATTCTTATTATATTCCTTATACCTTGCCACCATCCAAGCGGAACATTGTTGATACATGTGCAAATCCCCTTCATGAGTTGCCAATCCCATTTCAATTATGCTCATTTCATAGTCATTTGGTGTCATCTCATCCACTAGCTTGATTACTTTGGGCCGAGCCACTTTGATGTATTGATTATTCATTTCCCCACTATAGAACCGTGAGGTTGTATGTGTGAGCTTCCTTGATCTTTTTTCTTTGGCCAATGAGACAATCGCTCATAGATCAGTGGCTTCCACTTGTTGCATAGTTTGGGTGTGAGGGAAAATTGTTTCTTACATCAAAGGAAACATCTCATTGGACTTGGGATCAATGATAGGTTCACCAACAGTTCCCTATTCTAGAGGAGAAGGAAAATCTTGAATGAGAGAGGCATGGGTGTCAACTCTTGTGGTGGCTCAAAGACTCAATATTGAACCATGTGTTCTTCATCCACTTGTTCCTTTGTCATGGGGTGTTCTTCCTATATTTTTGTGATCAAATCTTCCTCTCGCAATGATAAAAATGAGATTTCTTTTACTTTGAGTTTCTTTGGAGTCTTCTCGTGAGGAGAAGCTTCCAATTATGTGGCATTTTTTTTAGAACTCACTTCGAAGTGTTTAGAACTTGAAGTCACCTATATGACTTTTGAAGATGACTAATGTGAGGCTTGCTTCTAACTCAAAGGAATTCCTAAAGACTAGATGGTCATGGTTCTCTTCTTCTAAAACCAATTTCTCATTTTCCTCACCACCTTCTCAGTCCACTCCAATATATCCCCTGATTCATGAACATACCATTTTATTAGAGGTAAAGGGGACATCTTGACTACCACATACTCAAAATCATACATATATGTTCCATCATCTTGCAAAATATCTTCATACCAGGAGAACTCGAATTTCTTCATTTCACTTATTTTCATCCTCATATGGTCCTTTTCATGCACTTAAAATTCATTCACGCAATTAGCCCAGTAATCCTTAACTTGTTGCACATGTTGCAATTATGGGACATGGAAAGAGTTGAGATCTTCTCGGATGTCAAAATTACATTTGGTGATGTAGGAATGCAGAGTCAAAGTAGCCTCCACAAGAGATGCGTCATTTGAGATCTTGCACGTGAATACTCTGAGAGAGATAGGAAATGGAATCAACTTCTTCCTCCTACTTCTAAGATTTTTCTTCACTCGAATAATATGTTTGTAGATCTTGAACAATACAATTTAGTCACTGAGGTACTTAGGTAGCCTTAGCAGAGCTTGGTTGAAGCTAGCAACTCGAAGGTAGAAGAAGGTCGAGAATTGCATAAAATAATAACTATATATCTTAATCAAGGATGTTGTTTGTGACAACATCCTAGCTTCTAGATATCCTTCCAAGATTCAGACTACGTACATTGTGAATTTATTATTCACGTGAGTGAAATGCCTATGACTTTCATCCATTGCCAAATATGGAAGTTTCTCAAACGAAGGCACCTTGGCAGTAATGTTTTGTGTGAGAGATAATCCTTTAAATGATCTTAAACTAGCAAGGATATAGACTAAGTAAGAAATCAAGTGGAACTTATTCATCATGGGTACCTGAAGCAGCTACAGATGGAGATTTTTGTTGATGATCTACCACCTATCAATTCTATGTTTTCATTCTTTCAATGTCAAGATGAAAAGACCCATCCAGTCTTGGAAGTCTCTTGTGTTTGCTTCACCCATAAATATACTTGGGAGAGTGATGGAATTTGAATATCCTTCTTAGAACTCACACCTTGGAAGGTTCTTGGGAATCCTTGAGGGCTTTCTCCCTATTTTGAACCATAACCGAAGTGCAACCCCTTGCACATATACATCCATCATTTCGCAATCATGCAAGGCCTTTTCTTTTGAGATGAAAACCATGTTGGGTGATTTCAGTATCTACAAAGAAAGTGAAATGATTCTATGGCTAATGAGCACTATTGTTGTACCATTATCTTCTTGGATGGTTTGTGTTTTAGGCTCATAGTGGTGAGAGTAGGCTAATACCAACTCAATAATTTTCACAGACATTGGATGTCCTGTGGAAATGAACAAGCCACTTGTGAATATCTATTCTTCAATCTTCTTTCGATCTTTGGATGTCATGTGAGTTTTAAGGTCATTCAGGTGCATGTAAAAGAGATCATTGTCTTTTATCTCGTACTCACAGGTGAAGGGTTGTGCCAACTTCTGTCTTGTTCACTTTTGCTTCATGTTTTCCTTAGAAATGACAACCTACTATTTTTAGTAAGTATGAAAAAGTAATTCCTTCCAACCTCAACTGAATGTTGTGACTTTGATTTCCTCTTATCTTTACATTCCTCTCTCATTCGGGATCAACATTCTATTTTTAGCAGGTGCTCATGGGACCACTTACTATTTTTAGTAAGTTCCAAAATGTCCATTCTGAGTAAATCTCAATTGCAATGCATCTTCAATGTCTCTATCTCCTTCGTAAGTTCTTTTATTGATGGATTTCCCAAAATAACAGTTCCCTATGTAGAAGACTTGCTATTTTTATAAATTACGCTTCTGGAGGTCGGATCAACGTGGAATGAAGATTTCTGATATGGGTTTTTTTCCCAATATCACCCCTCTAAAATTTTAGAGTAACCCACTCAATAGTCTAAGAGATTTTAAACTTTCAATTATCGAACCTGGTAGTGCTTCTGGACATGCCAACCATTAATGGACGTCAAAAATTATAGGTCTATTTTTCTCATCTGTTTTTGAAAAAAACTATATTTCTGATATGGGTTTTTTCTTCTGGTGCTTCACATGAAATTTTTCTTCAATTCGACAACCGGTTTGACAGGAAATTCAATTTTTTCTTCATTAAGTTGGAAAGGAGATTTCTTCATTGTAAATGATCTGTTACACAAGAGGAGAGTTTGAAGGTATGTTTTTAATGGTCTTGGATAGAGGAAAAAACAAGGAAAAATGATTTTTTACTTCGTGTACTAGTTTGCAAGATTTCTACGAACCTTTGTTTCATGGCAATGGAGTTTTTCATTGTTTTCTTCTCTTCGTTCTTCGCTTCTTCTTCCTTGTTTGCTCAAAATTCCTTCTAAGACCTATATTTTTTCATGGAGTGGAGGAAAATATTTCTATGACAGATCTAGTTTGAGGTTCAACAATGGTGGAGTGGTGGTAAGAAGTTGCA
Source organism: Taxus chinensis (assembly GCA_019776745.2). Taxonomy (NCBI): domain Eukaryota; kingdom Viridiplantae; phylum Streptophyta; class Pinopsida; order Cupressales; family Taxaceae; genus Taxus; species Taxus chinensis. The sequence goes on along the minus strand of CM034146.1, from coordinate 508,659,464 downwards.
GAGGATTTTGCAGGAAGAGCTGTTCATGGGAGAGTTAGATATAAGAAGCGGGAAGAAAGCGACAGTTGGGGATTTTAAAAATATTCAAAAAATCATGCACAGAGAGGGAAAGATGGATTTTTCAAGGTTTTATGTCCTTGACATGTGAGGGATATGAGGGACATCAAATTCCATGCTAATTAAGGTGACGAAACGTGGTAAGGATCCGACGGCAGGGAGTGAAAGCTAAAAAAATAGATTTAAAGAATTGAGGGGCAAGAAGCAGGTCACATGGGTGACCGGAAGTTTCCCTTAAAGGTATGGGCACATTTTTCAAGGCTTTATGTCCCTGAAATGTGAGGGATATGAGGGACATCAAATTCTATAGTGCTCCTAGAGTTAACACATGACAGAGATCCAACGTCAGGGAATTTGAGCTCCCAATTGCACCTAGGAGCTAAAATGACAATTCTGAAGGTCACATGAGGTCTTAGATGTCATATGGGGGCTGGGAGAATTTTTTCATGGTTGATTTCCCTAACCCTGAGGGACGTCAGGGAAACTTTGGCTAACTCCCGAAAATTTGGCTAACTCCCGAACTCGCATCAAGAGAACAACTTGAGATGATGATAACTTGAGCTCTTGATGGACTTTTTTGGTGAAATTCTTTATGATCCTCATGGGAAATGGAATTTTGAATCAAATGGTTTGATTCTCATGTCGTGGTTCTTCCTTTTGATACCTAAAAAGTCATATTTTTTATTTGGTACTCCATTTGTACATGATTAAAAAACTACTTGTAGACCTAATGCGCCAAAGTTTTATGAAACATATAATTTCACTATCTTGTAGGTATTGGAATTATATTTCCTGTGATGTTTTGTTTTTCTTCTAACTTCATTCGGAGCTCACAGAATCACCTTTGGAAGCTCAACAATGTTTTTAGCCTGTGCACTAACTAGGCCTGTGAATCCTAATTTTGGTGAAACTCCCCCAACTTCTCTGAGCCCTTCCAGAATATTTTGGAATCATTTACATGATGTCCCAAGACCTTTGAATCACATCCACATCCATTTTGTCTTTTCTACTCCACTTCATGAGGTTGCTCATGCCCTAAGAAGGCTAGTAATAGCCCTTCCCATAACTGCGTGTAGCTTGCAAATTTTAATGAACTCCTAAAATAACCTAGGGGGAATGAATAAAAATTTCTAAATCACCTATGGGTGTGATAATATTAATTAGGAGGTCAGTTGGACTGAATGGATAGATCCGGGGTGTCTTGGAATGATAGGACTTGAAAAATTAACACAGGGGTATAGTTGTTGTGCTCATGAATTGTTAATTTCCTTGTTGCACATTTGAATGAAAACAACATGCAATATACAGGGATGCACATTTGGTTGTACGCATTGGAGGAAATTATGTTGATACTAGCACCTCCATCGATCATAACATGTCAAACAAGTATATTATCAATGTAGACAAAAATGGATATGGTGGGGTTAGGATCATCTGATTGGAGAGGTAAAATCTCTTCGTTAGAGAAAATAAGAGTGGATACTTGATTAATGGTATTGGGAGAATAAGATGGAGGAAAAGTGGTGAGAGAGGCCACATAATGAGGAGTGATAATGGCTGCAAAAGGTGTAGGGTCATTAGGTATAACCTCAATAGATTGTAGGACCTCAATGAGGGCCTGACGATGAACCTCAAAGGTTTTGACAAGGTTATATAAAGACATATTTAGAAGATACTGGTGTAATTTTTCAAGCATTGTATGATGAGAAACCTTGTCAAAAATAGGGTATGTAGGTCCACGGATGGTGATTTTGGGTATAAGTGTAGATGGAATGTTGGGTAAAATAGAAGTAGATGAGCTGGTTGTTTTATCCTTTCCTTTTTCCTTCTAGGATCGAGTGGAAAATTGAACCATATTAATATATGGTGAAGGATAAGGTGAGTCGTGAAATGTGTAGTGGTAGGATGGGAAAAAATAAGGTAAGGGAATATAATGGTTTTGTGAAAGAAATGTAGCACATTGGCATTTTCCTGAAGGCTTTACTAGCTCTTTGATGCAGACCATATTTATCTCAAATGTTGGAGGAGGATGAAAGGGTTTTGGAGGTGGAGATGGAGGTTTTTGAATAGGTATGGGATGAGGATGTGTGGTGATAGGTGAAGGTTGAATAGGGTCCTCATCTAAAAGATCATCATCGTCAAATTTTTATTCGAGAGGACGTAGTTGGAGTAGAGTTGTTTTAAGAGCCTTAATATTTTCCACATCATGCCCTAGAAAACAATGGTAAGTACAAATTTTTATATCATCAAACCCTTCGGGTTTAGGTTTGAGTGGGTCATAATGTCTAGGTAGTGGTAATGTGATTATAGAGGTTTCCAAAAGGTTAGCTAAGATGTTTGTGTAAGACCCTGCCAATGGATCACAATTTGTATTATGTGTGGGTCTGCATGGAAGTGATGGTCACTTTGGTAGGAGAGGTATCGCTAGAGGTGGAATCAGAGGTTGAGTAATTTTGACTAATTTTTTGGTAGATAGTACAATTTTGGATTTGGGTTCCACCTTCTTCGGTAAAGGTGTAGCTGGTGAACTAGTTATTGGAGGCGGTGTAGGTTTAACTAACTCTTTGGAAGGAAGTGGGTTTTTGGGCTTGGGTTGCACCTTCTTGGGTAAAGGTGAATAAGGAGTGTGTGATGTAGAAGGTAAGGTAGATGCCATAAGAGGATGGGTTAGCCAAAGTCATAATGGATGTGTTGTCAAAATAGTAGTGGAAGGCAATGTGGAAGGGGCTGGCTAAAGAGAAGGGAATGGCATGGGTAATGATGAGGATACAAGAAGTAGTGTAGGTATATGAGGTAGAAAGGATGTAGGTAACAGTAAAGGTGTAGGCTGTGTAGGTAATTTGGGTAGAACATAGGATCATGATGAGGAGGTTGGCTACTGTGTTTTTGGTTTACCTTGGGTAGGTGGATGCTTGACCAAGGTTGAGGGTTGCAAACCTAGGATAGATGGAAGTGTTGAAGGTGATAGAGGGGTAGTGGGAAAATCCAGTGTCTATGGCCTAAGAGTTTGGCTATTCCTCTTAGGTGTGGGAATAGTCTTTACATCATCTTGTGAGGATGTGGCTAAATCTAGTTTGACAGGAGGATGGACTAGGATTGATGTTGGCATGACTCCTAATGTGGTAATAGGTTTGGACGCTGATGAAGATATGGGTGTAGGTAGAATTTTGGGTATAGGAAAAAAACAATTTGATGGTAACAATTTATGTATGGGTGAGGGTGATGAAGAAGGGGTAACTACAACTAGCATGGGCATGGTCATTTTGGTTGTCTAAAACACCTTTGGATAGATAGCAGAAGTGTCAGTAGACAACATCTGCATTTGAGTTGAGACAGGAAATTGAAGGCATCCCCAAAACACGGAATTGTCAAAATAATCCATGAATTTTGCTAAACATGAGAATGACACGGATGTAGAGGAGGAGGATGTTGATTTGGTAGTAATCCCTGTAAAGAATGTTTGTGAGATAGGGAAATGGTTGGCTTTAGACTTTGTGAGTAGCAGAGAGGATAATAAATTGATAGGATCTTTAAAATTCAGTGGGGAATTGTCACCGATTGGAAGAGATGCCACTAATGGATCCAATGTGGGTAAGGGAGGAGGCAAGGTAGATGAGGTAGGTTATTCTTTTGGTGAAGAAGAAGGTAAGCATGAATCTCCCATGGGTAGAAGAGTAAGTATTGCAAGTTGTTCGTAAGGTTGAGAGGTGAGTGGGGAAAGTGCATCGGAAAATATGGTGGACTCCTCCATGGGTGGAGGAGAAGATAAGGGGGACTCCTCCATGGGTAGAGGAGTGGATGAGGCATGTCCTTCCATGGATAAAGGATATCATGCAAGAATATCCTCGATAGATGGAATGGAAGGAATTTGAGTAGAAGGAGCTGGTATGATGTCGAAAATAGCATGAACCTTACGAATGTTACTTTCATTAGTCGAGTTTTCAATAGTTTGGTTAGATGAAGGGGTGTGATTCGGGAATGACTTCTTGAATATAAGAAGGTTCTGATTAGCCTGTGCATTAGGGTTATCCAAGATGAGATCTCCATTATCTAAAATTTCTTGGATGATGTTTTTGAAAGTTATACAATTACCATCGCTATGACATCTAACACAATGATAGTTGAAGTAATCATTTTCTTTGTACCATGTAGGAAAAGGATGAGAAGGATCAAAACTAGTATGTGGTTTGACGGGTGGAAAATTGATTGCTCTGACTTTTAGAATTATTTCTAAAACTAAAGAATAAGGTTCTCCTATGGGAGTATATTTTTGTTTCTCCCGCTTAAACTGAAAATCTTGAACAAGAGAATGATTGGAAGAAGGTTTTGATTGGTTGGATGTATAATATGGGCCAAATTTCAAAACCACTACATTGTCATATCCTTTTTCTTTAGAATAATTATTTTTTGGTTTGGAAGAAGAAGAGATACCATTTAATTTAAATTCAATGTTCATGTTACACAATTGTATCTTCTTCTCTTCAATGGCACAAATTTCAAATTTCTGAGCTATGGTGAATTCCTCATCAAACATGTGGAAGGTTTGGACTTGGAGAGTTGGTGATATGTGTCTAGTACAAGATTTGGTGAATAACTCTATTAACTCTATCTGAGGTAATTAGAATGTGAGTTGGTTGATCAGGCTCCGCTAAAGAGTGAAAAAATATGTGATAGATTTGTCTTCATATTGGTGTGTCACGTACAAGTTAGTCATAGTGACCTTCTTGAAAATGTTGATAGAAAAGTGGTCTATAAAATCTTGAGCTACCTAATTAAATGAAAATATGGAGTTCATGGGTAGAGCACTATACTAATGGAAATGTTCACAGGAGCAATGCATCATCATGAGTGATTAGATAACACACATGTTTAAAATACCAAAAGTGTTGTTGCGGTTATTCTTTACTGTTGAATCGGTTGAATTTAGGAATTTCTCAATGCACAGGGTATGGATGAATTGAAATGGATGGGTGAATGGTCTTGTTGTAAATCTAATTGTATGTCAGAGAGTTACATGATCCAAAGACAAATACTTCTAATGTCTAAATCTTTTCCATCATCATCTTGATAAAACAATTTGTAGGTTGTGATGACGGAGCACCCCCTGTAGTATAAGGGGGTAGATAATGTGGGTATGACATGGATGGAATTCCAATATGTTGTGGTGTTGAGTAAAATTTTTTTTATGAAGGAACATACGATGGAATATATGTTAAGGGAAAGTACCATGGATAATCGGTAGATGAAATAGGGGTTTGTTGGTGATAGGTGTAGGTATGTGGGGTGGACGTAAATACTATCATAACAATCAAAGGAAGATACTGCGGGATAAAGAGGACAAGGTTTAGGAAGGGAGTGTGGGCTTTCGACACCAGTGGTGGCTAAGATGCAATAGGTATATAAGAAGTTAAGGATGCAGATAGACCTATACTAAGGGTGCTTTATGAAGGCATGGTGGATGTCGTAGGGGAGAAAGACGTCAAAGGCACGATAGATGTCATAGTTGAAATAGATATTGACGATATAGGGTCAAGCTTGGAAACCACATGTGGTAAGGTGGAAGAGGAAAAGGTTATACTGGTAGTAGATGATGCAAAAGTGGAGGCAAGAGTAGGAGGAATGGACACAGTCATACCATATACAAGATTCCTTGATTAATCATGGGTAGATGAATGAGAAAGATAAAACTGTAAAGTAGTGGGGTTATGATCAAGGAGTCTCAAAAATTCCTCATTACCAGTGGGTATGGTAAGAGACTTATTGGGGTCCATAGGTGATAATATGGAAGGGGGTGATGGGCTAGGTGGAAGAGGTTGTTGGCTAGCACGAAACATGATAGTGTTGGTTTGTCTATGAGTTAAAACCATGTGACTAACAATAGAACTAGTGATATGAGCTCTGCTAATGATGCAGAAACATATAAAAGGGGAGAAAAATAGATCTAGAAGGTGGGATTTGATTGTTTTTTTGATTGAAAAATTAGAACATAGAGACCAACGTCGTTTGGGTAACTGATGTTGGTATGAGAGGGTAACCACCACTGGTTACATTGCTGGTTACTAGGGAGAAATGAAAGGTTTAAAAATTTGGTAATAAATTGTGAAAATGGATTCTGAAGGTGATATCAAAGAATAAGAATTATATTGAAGTGACAGAGGAAGTCACAGAAGGTGATAGATGTGAAAAAAAAAATTGTTTTGGAAAATGACCAAAACGGCTCTGAACCGACAGCAGACAGTAAACCGATGGTAGTATGATGATATAACCAATGGCAGTCATTAAACCGATACTGGTTACTGTGAATGAATAAAAAATTAAAATCTGGATATGAAAAGGTATGAATAAGATGTATCTGAACTCTGTAGGAGATAACAGAACACAAAATAGATGATAAGGTGACAAAAAAAGTCACAGAAAGAAAAGAAATGTAGATTGAATGCTACTTTAGCATAAATGACAAAACCAGCATAAATTTGATAGCGGTTAGTTTACCAGTGATAGTAAGAGGATATGACTGATGGCGGTCGCTAGTCTGATACCGGTTACTGTGAAATCTATGAAAAGATGTAAAAAGTGAAATTTGGTTATTTAGATCAAATAAAAGGACCAAATCAGAAGTTAAGTATGAAAATGATTAATCCTAACACACTCAGAAATAGTAGGAATACACCAACTATGATTTTGGAGTATGTAGGGAGAGAAAATTTGAGAAAATAAACTCATGCCTCAAAAAATAAATGAAGCAAAAGCTAGTAAACAAGAAATCCTATGCTGTAAATTTTATGTTGTGGCTTATGCCATTTAGGACTGTATTGTGAATAGAATGGAGTTTTTGGTTACCAAAGGTTCCCTACAGAAACTTAAACTATGGTTGGTTTCAGGTAAATTTTAGCATGGTGTCCCTAATATATACTTTTTAGTACATGAGGCCCTACTTTGATATGATGATTGGCCAGAATACCAGCTGGATCTCACCGTCAATCCTCTAATCGTGTGATCATTGACAACTACTTCCGGGAAAGATGTTGTTTTAATAAATGTGTAGTTTTTTTTCGATGGTTTGGAATAGAGAGAGTGTGTGAAAAATGTGAGCTATGGTTTGATTTGTCATCCATAACTCGCCATGAATTCCAGCATATAGGTTTCCCACAATTTAAATGAGCAATAGTGTAGCATACAGAAATGATATGCAAATATTTTAAACCTGGATCCACAATGAAATTTGATGAGTGAAATAATGAATAGGAAAGAGGATGTATTTCACTAATGCAATACAGAATAAAAATAAGTGTTCTTTTTAATCAAAACTACAAGTTTCATTGAGACAAGTAGGAGAATAAGAATTTTTCCAAGGGAGAATATTTAATGTGAACTCTCTTTCAAAAAGAAATAAACACGCAATGATTCCCTAATAATGAAAAATGCAAAGAACCCAAATGGTTCCCACTGAGCATGTCAAAATATTTCACCAATAAGTTGAGTAAAATAGATAAGGTAAAGGTAAGGAGGAATAATTTTAAAATCGAATGTGGAACGTAGAATGTGTGCATTATTGACGTTATCCAAGTTGATCGTAGATAAATCCTTTTTGTTTGCGAAGGACTACCTGTAAATACAAAACAAGACCACAAAAGAGCATAAAATAGCATATGACAGTGGACTTCCTAGCGTGTGTTAGATCTAGGAAGCGTGATGCTTCCTAGAGAGGTTGTCAATCCACTGTTTAATTTAACATAAAGAAGAAACTAAAATAAAAGGGTCATATTGTAATGAAATGCTTTAGGTTTCTCAATACAAAATAATATGCTATATTTAATGTTAAATAAGAAATGTATCACTAAATCCAATGAAACCAAATGTTTTTTCGGGCTAGGTAGGTTTGTTAGAGATCTGTTAAAGTTGTGGGACTGATTAGGTGAGTTCTAGGTTGGTTTTGGTTGAATAGAAGGCTTGCTAGTATGAGAATATAAAATAGCATAGAGACCGGTATCGATCGAGAAACCGATGCCGGTATAGAGATGAAACCAACTGTGGTAACATAAACTGACGTCGGTAGGGGAAATGGGTGATAAATTAATAAAATGGGTTTTTAGCCTCTCTATGATTACACATAGAGTGAGGAAGGTGTGGTTAGGCTCGTAATATAACTAAGAAGACTTAGAAATTTAGAGGAAGAGGTTAAGAAATGTGTAAAGGCTTGAAATGGTTGGGTAGGTGGGTTGGTGGGAAGATGGAGATATCTCAGTAATAGAAAAAATGGAAATACTGAAAGAAGTAAAATATCTACAATACAATAAGAGCAAATGATGAAAACCATGTTACTTACTTATTACCATGAAGATATCATGAATGAAGGTGGCTAGTGGTTGATTGGCAAGGTGATGGTTGGTTCAATGTTGTGGTAGTGTAACCTATGTGTTCTCATGGAAACTCCAATGCTCTGGAAGAGAACATGTTGCTTTTTTACACTTTGGTAGTGTGTGGTCGACATTTGGATGTAGGAATGGATTTGAGACTCATGCTTGATTGCAATAGAATTCCCAAAACAAAATGATCAACCCATGTACAAAGTTGTAAAATTGTATATAAAGGAACTAATGGCAGTTTAGGTGACCGACGTCAGCCAAGGATAAATCGGCATTTGGTAGAGTGAAATACTCCTATTTACCAAAAATTGGTAGATCTTCCCATATTTGGTGTGCTTTCCTTGTTGGGTCGACTTAGGGAAGTAGAGTTCATGTGAGAGAAGGTAGGAAGATCTTAGAATAAATCCAATTAGGTTTAGGAAGAAGTCTTAGTTAGTTAGGTCAAGTAGTGACTCAACACTGGGAGTGATGACTTAGTGCTGAGAATGATGACTTGGTCACTATGAGTTAAATGCCCCTGGAATGGGTCAAAGGTGAGGTGCCATGATGAGGTGGAGGTGTGAGGATTAAATTAACTTAATTAAATTAATTAATATCACAAGGATGAATATTAATATGGGGTAAAGGGGTCATGATTATTTAAATGTGTTACGTTAATTAATTTAAGGGTACCAAGGGGAGTGTGACCCAAATTTGGTGTCTACACTTGGATCGAGTTTTATTGCATCTTATTTCCTTATTTTTCATTGTTGATTTGATGTGCATATTTTATATCTCTTTGTATGGATTTTTTTTGTATGCTCCACAAAATGGGTGTGTTAATGTGTTTCTAACTATGGCACAGTTGTCTTCCTTCTTTGTGTGTGTTTTCCTCCATTTTTACTCAATTTGAGTGTGTTCATCCCTCTCTTTCTAGTGTCATCACCTCCTAGCTTATGTTTTCATTTTCATGCATCTCCTCCTCACCCTGGTCCCTTTTGTTATGTTGTGGAGCCTATTTTCATGTGTGCAAGTGTTAATCACTATAAACTAAAACTAGTGTACACTCTCCATAGTTTTTTATCTGAGGTTAAGGGTTGGGTCGGGCCCCAAGTAGGGATGTGGGGACAGCAGCCCCTGCTAGCAGGGGTTCATGGGTGCAACACCTGAGAAAAAAAAAAATTCCTAAAAAAATGTTCCTGATATCTCAAGAAATGTGCTCTTCCCATATGGGTGGTATTTTGACCCATAGGTTTATGAGGCAATTTTGGCCCATGGTTTTTGGTACCCACGGTATTGGAAAATTGTTTAAACAGTTTCCTATTGATGTGCTTTTATGAATATGATAGAGTAGACATACCATTGTAGATGTGAGAGTTCAAGTGTGAATTTAGGAGTGTTTATTGAGAAAAAATCCAAATAGATCTCATTATTTTATTGAGAGAAAGAGGTGTCCTGTAATAAAATCCAAGCAAGTGACTCTTGGTGGACGTAGCCCAAATTGGGTGAACCAAGTTAAATATTGTCTTTGTGTTGTGTTCTTTTATTTTATGCACTTTTGTTTTAGATTTGTGATATTATTCTACATATTAGTTTATACTATAGTGGTTATATATGGGATTTTTCCACATATCTTAACCCTTATTTCCTAACAATTGGTATCAAAAACTGGTTTGGTTTACTAAAGTGTTGAATCGCAAGAAATTTTTTACCTTTAGTTGGAGCTATGGCAGATGATGGAAGATAAAAGGTTGATAAATTCAATGGGTATAATTTTATTCTTTGGAAGATGCAGATGAAAGATTACCTTTATCAGAAGGATCTTTATATTCAACTATCTATAAAAGGGACCAAACCCTCGAGCATGTCAGATGCAGATTGGGATTTTCTAGATAGGAAGGAGCTTGGGACAATCTACATATGTCTTGCATCTTCGATATTATTGTTATCAAATTTCACCCCCAGGGTTGAATTGATAACATACATCAGGATTCTCAAATCCCAGGAAAATTGATTGATCCAGGGAAAAAATCATGTTTCTAGGGTCCCTTCAGAAATTTTTCTAACTCTCCTGTCCAGGTTGAAAAGAACAAGCTCTGAGAAAATGTGAGAAAGTTACAGAAAATAAGCTTGGGCCAGAAAAAATTGTGAAAATCAGCTAAGTCCTAGTCCAAACGACAGTCGGGACATTTGGGATGAAAAGGCGCGGATCGGCCGAAAAGCCTACAGGCAGCCCAAACAACAAAGGGAAATCTGGGATGAAAAGGTGCAGATCGGTCGAAAAGCCTACAGGCGGCCCAAACAACAAAGGGACATCTGGGATAAATGGACACGAAATGCCCGAATCGGCCGAAAGAAAGAAAATTTGTCCAAATCCTTTATCGGGAGCAAGCGGGACAAGAGTACGCGAAGGACCCGAACCGGATGGTTCGGCCGGAATGAGAAACTGTAGCACTGGGACAGTCAGACCAAAAGGAACGTGAACCGGCCGAATTGAACGAACCGAAAGAATTTGTCCCAGACAGCACTGGGACATTTGGGACAGATGGACGCGAAGGACGTGAACCAGCCGGTTCGGCCGAAACAGGAAACTGTAGCACTGGGACATCCGGGACAAAAAAACGTGGTGGACGCGAAAACCCGGTAGGCCCGTGGACAAATCACAACACGACATGTGTCGCAAAGGAAAAAGGTCCAAAAAGTCAAAGGGGCGAGTTTTCGAGCATTGATATAAACCAATGAAATAGTGCCACGTGTCCAAGTTTAAGGAGCCCACAAGAAAATCCCATGAAAAGGTGGAGAGAGAAAATATCTCAGTGAACCAGAGCCTACCACGTGTCATCTAGATGGCAGAGCGTGGGAAAAGAAATTTAAAAATCCATTTTTTCCTGTTTTGTGCCCTAAATCTTCAGATTATCATATCTTTCGATCCAGAGCTTGGATTTGCACGTTCTTTATATCAACGGAAAGTTGTTGAATTTCTCTACATGATTCTAGGGTCAATATTGAATTTTGGTGTAGTTTAGAAGGAGAAAATTAAGAAAATGTCTCTGACGTGTGGTGATAGACAGAAGTAATGCTTCAACTACCAACTTTAATGCAGCAGACAGCTCGCCGCTCCTGTTAGACAGCCCGCCGTTTTTCTAGAATCCACCACTTCTACCATAATGAGATGATTTTAAATGCTACCAAGAAGTGGTTGGGGTAGATTCTGGATTTCCTCTCTCTCCCCTCTCATTTCTTCATATATATTGTAAAGAGGAGTTTTTTAACAGACATTCTTGTTTTGCATCCTCCCTTCTTCCCTCGCTTGCAAGAGAAATTGTGGAGCTTTCAAACCTCCCATATGGGTTGTAATACCAGTCTTTTTTCCTCTTGGCCACTACAATGTACTGTATTGACTCTTGAGCAATAATATATATGTTGTGATTGACTCTCAACCCTCTCATGTATTCATTGCTGTCATTTTGATCTCTTATTGCAGTTTGGTTACCTGTGCATGGTGTTTGTATTGCATCTATGTGGTCTGTGTTAAATTTGCAAAACGAGTGTCTAACATTCCTCGGTGCATCACCTTTGTAGTTTAGGTTTTATTCTATGCATTTTCTTACTCTGTCTCCTTGGCAAGTTAGATTAGGTTTTAGTGAACCCTCTGCATTTTTTGTGTGCATCTGAACAGAGGGATAGGAACTAGCCTTCTCTGGAGAATCCTTTCTCATCTTTATAAGTCCCACACTTGGAGAAAGGATTCCATGTTGTGCAATCACACTAGATGCCTAAACATCAACCTAGAAGCCTGATCTGCATCCAGGGGTGTTGTGAGTCTGCAACAACAGTTTTGCAACGCCCGGTGGGACCTAGAGGTCTCATTTTTATTGCAGAAAATTTGATATGCATCTGCTGCAGTTTTCTTGCTTATAAGAGCTATTGTTTGCATATCTTGCGACTCCACTGGGGAAGAATCAACTGGTTTCAGCAGTGTAGGCCTGAAAACTCATGAGAAGAATCACCACAAGGTCAAGAGTTGGAAAAGAAGAAGCTTTGTTTGAATACCTACAGTTATCTCCAAGAAGAAGGCAAAGAGGAAGAAGGATTCAAAGGTCTCCATCTCCACCAAACAGAACTCTCTCAACTCCTCCACCTGATAGGCCTTTCATTCAGTATACAAGGGTTTTAAGACCGATCAGAATGGCTCAAAACAATCCCTACGTCAACTTCATAGGCAGCAGCCCACTTCCTCTCAATGCACAGCATCCAATTCCTATTGCAACCTAGAAGAACATTCCCTACTTCACCGGAGAAAATCAGACTATTCCTGGTGATCATATTAAATATATTGCTAACCTTTGTGTAATCTATGAAATCAATGAAATGCAAGTGGCTATCAAGTTACTGGCATCTTCCTTCAAGGGTAAAGCATTACAATGGTTTAGGAGCCTTGGAGCTGGTTCTATCACAAACTGGAATCAGCTATGTATTGCACTTCACGAGTAATTTGGAGAGAAAGGAGACAACTTGTCTCTTTTGGAGCAGCTGACGACTATCAAGAGAGCTCCCAATGAGCAACTAGCTGATTTCAACTTCAGATTTCAAAGGTCTTGGGATAGGATTCCAGTGGCAGTCAGGCCAACAGTGGAAGGTGCTTTTCTATATTACCTTAAAGCTTTAAATTCTAATATTTCTATGTTAATTCAGTCCATGGGAGGCACAACAATCCCTATGGCTTATAGCATTTCCATTAGAGCCGAAAACTATCTTATTCAAGTTGGTAAACTGGCTCCTAGGTCTCCTATGCCCTTGTATCCAAACTTAGAAAATCCAAGCACTAGTCAAGCACCCACTTTGGCTCCTGTTCCCACCCCTAGAAACCAAAGTTCAAGTGAAACTTCTACTTCATCCTCTAGTGCTTCAAATGAACTCCAGGAGGTCATGAAACAGTTACAAAACCTAGGCAATGAGCTGGTTACTCTCAAGAGGTAGCAAGCCCAAGGTTTCATACCTTCTTGTCAACCCCAAGATCAGCCTAATAGGCAGCCATACCAACCACAAAGACCACCTAATCTACCTCTAAGGCATTAGTGCCAACACAGAACAACATTGCTTAGGAATATGATTGGTGCTTTCCATGCAACCAGCGTCATAACCAATCCATGTGTTTCAATGGTGCTCTCAATCAAGCATTGATGGTGACAAATACTGGTGTGGAGGGTAAGGGAAATCAAGGAAACAGCCAACAACAAGAAACATTCCAACAGCAATCAGCCCCAAATGACACCACATTGGTAAACTGGCAAGCAGAAGATTTATGTGGCATGAATCAGGCAGTTTCTCAAGGTGTTGCAGCCAACACAAGGTCAAAGAGGAGGAATCTGGGTGAAGAACAGCCATTAGCCCCAACCAATCCACAACCTTCCACGGATCCACAAATGATTGGCAAGAAGAGTCCAATTTCAAATACACAAGGGCAGCGAAGAACAGCCCCTAGGCCAACTCAAATGCCAGCTGTTGCTGCCCACGTACAAGGAGTAAGTGTGCAAACCAAGGGACAACAAAAGGATACTTCATCCCCATTCAATATCATTGAACAGATGAAGAAGACTAATGTCAATATATCAATGTGGGAATCCCTATCCATCCCAGGACAAAGAGATCTGCTACAAGCTGCCATGAAGGATTGGACAACTTCGAATCAGTAGGTTCAGATGTAAGACAAGGTGCTTACAAATGCTACCTAGCCTGAAGGAAGTCATGGAAGACAACAAGGTAAGATGTTGAAGCCCCCTCCTTTCTACGTTTTGTTGATAATTAGAAATCAGCTAGTACATAATTACATGATAGACTCCAGAGCAAGTAGCTCAGTAATGCCCAAGCAAATAGTTGATCAGCTGGGTCTCCAGTATGAAGTAATATCTAAAGGGGTAGTGCAATTGTATGGGACAGCAATAACGACAGTTGGAGTGATTAAAAACTTGAGTCTTACCTTACATGCATGTCCAAATGTTGTTGTCTTACAAGATGTATCGATCATAGACCTTCCACCACTCTTTGCCCTTTGCTTGTCAAGGGACTTCACAGCCAAGATTGGGGGGTATTTGTCTGCTGATTGGTCTCACATGCTATTTAGAACAAGATATGGAACTACGGCTATAATTAGGTCTGAACCTATTGCAAACTTCCATATTGAGCCTTACACTCCAAGTCAGATTAATGCCAATTGCTCAGCATTTGATCAAGAAGATCACCCTAGTACTGATGAGGCTGACACCAAGGTTGGAAGTATCCCGGACCTAACTCTTGATGAATGGGCAAAAAAGATACATGATTTTGATCCCTATCAAGAAGTAGAAGAATCTGAGCTGGGAGTCTATTGTATACACGAAGAAAATCAACCTGTTCCTAGCATCACCAAGCCAAGCCATAATGATGACAATAAGGTATGGCAAGTGTTTTTTGATGGATCAAGGAGTAGGCAAGGTGCAAGAGGTGGAGCCATGCTTGTTTCACCTCAAGGAATAAAGTACTATTCAGCTTTTAGATTTCAATTTGCATGCTCCAATAACACTGCTGAATACAAAGCCTTGGTGCAAGGGATGCATTGGGAAATCAAGAGAAAAATAAAGAATCTGCAAGTCTTTGGGGACAGTGAATTGATTGTAAATCAGGTCAAGGGATGGCATGCTGCCAAGAATGATCTACTCAAGTGCTACAAGAACAGGGTGTGGGACCTCATGGAATATTTTGAAGGTTTTGGCATCGAATCCATTCCCAGGAAAGAGAATCAAGCTGCTAACAGGCTTACAGCAGTAGGGGCAGCCTTTGACATTATGAAAAGCATTCAACAAGACAAGGTACAACCAAACATCCACGTGATTGTGAGGCCTTCAGTGGGGGATAACAATGTCAGTTGGAAAGTGTTTGAGAATGACCAGCAAATTATTAACTTCCTACAAGAAGAAGCTGAATTCTCAGCTAGGAATCAGGACAGACTAGAGCAGCAGTATGGGGATCAAGTAGTGCAGCTGCGGACAAACAAGCTTCCCAAGGGTTTAGTAACGTTGGAGTCTATCTTCAACCCTAACGACCAGTTCCGTAAGGAAAAGGCTAACATACAGGTCAAGAGAGAAGATTCAGAGCCAATTCCGGTTGGGGAAGGCAAAACACTTCAAATTCGTAAAGTGGCCACTGAGCAGGAGAAATCAGATTTCATACAGCTTTGCCAAGAATTTCCAGATGTCTTCGCTTGAAGCTATGAAGACTTGAGAGGATTCAACCTGAATTTAGCACAACATACCATAGAATTGGATCCAGATGCTAAGCCCATCAGGCAGAAGTAGAGACCTATTAACCCTCACATTGAGCCTCTAATGAAGAAAGACCTGAATAAGCTAATAGAGGCAAGCATTATATTCCCGATCAAGCACTCAAGCTGGGTTACTAACCTGGTTCCGGTCAGGAAGAAGAGCATAGAAATCAGGTTGTGTGTGGACTTCCGAGACCTCAATAGGGCATCTCTCAAAGATCATTACCCGCTTCCTTCAATGGAACAAATATTGCAAGTAGTATCCAGTTCAGACAGATTCTCTCTCCTAGATGGCTACTCAAGGTATAATCAGGTGATGGTGAAAGAAGAAGACCAATTCAAGACAGCCTTCACAACTAAATGGGGCACATATGCTTACAAGAAGATGCCATTTGGGTTGTCCAACACTGGTGCTACCTTTCAAAGGGCAATGGACATGGCATGCAAAGGCTTGATCAACAAGATAGTGCTGATATATCTAGATTATATCACTATCTTCTCAAAGAATACAACAAACCATCTCTTTCACTTCAGGCAAGTGTTTCAGAGGTGTAGAAAGTTTAGAGTGTCTTTGAACCCTAAGAAGTGCATCTTTCTTGCACATGAAGGAAAGCTCCTTGGCCATATTGTCTCGAAAGAGGGACTGGAAATTCATCCAGAGAGGGTTGAAGCCATAAGAGCACTGCCATTGCCAAGTCACAAGAAGGCTCTTCAAAGTTTCTTGGGAAGGATAAATTTTGTCTGAAGGTTTATCCTAGATTTTATAGCCCTTTTCAAGCCCATCACCAAAATGTTAAAGAAGAGCATGGATTTTAAGTGGACTGCAGAAGGCAAGGAGAGTTTTGAAGCAATCAAAGAAGCTATCTCTCAAGCACCAACTCTCATCAACCCAGACTTCTCCAAGGATTTCATCCTCTATGCATTTGGAGGTGACGACACTATTTCTGCCATTGTGGTACAACAGAACAAAGATAATGATGAGCAGTCAGTTGCCTTTTTCAGCCAGAGCCTAGATGACTGTGAGGTAAGGTACTCTTTTATTGAGAAGCATGTGCTTGCAGTAATCAGAAGCTTGAAGAAATTCAAGCATTTAATCTCGAACAACAAGGTCTAGTTGCTGGTCTCACATGCTAGAGTTAAGGACTTCCTCCTCAACAAGGATTTGAATGAGAAAAGGGCAGGTTGGATCACCCATGTCATGGAATATGACATTGATATTAAGATCACCAAGCTGGTAAGAGGGAAAGGACTGTGTGAGCAGTTGGTTTTGGGGAAGCAAAAGGAAGTATGCAACGAAGAAGAGGTTGTTTTCACAGTCCAAGACAGCAATGAGCCAAGTGGCAATCAAGAAGAAGACAATGCTTCCCCCACTCCTTGCTGGACCCAAGATATTATGCACTTCCTAGGCATAGGCCTATGCCCTCCAAAGATGAACAAGACCCAAGGGAGACACTTCAGGTTGCAGGCTGTTCCGTATGCCATTGCTGATGGAGTTTTGTTCAAAAAGGATGTGAATGGAGTGCTACTGAGATGCATTAGCACAAGTCAGATTCAAAGGGTGTTGGAAGAGTTTCATGATGGACCAGCTGGTGGTCATTTTGCACCAAGAGTGACAGCTCTAAAAATCATGAAGGATGGTTATTATTGGCCTAAAATCTTCAGTGATTGCTATGCATGGATCAAGAGGTGTAAGAATTGTGCATTCTTCACAGGAAAAGAGAAGTTTGCTGCCCTTCCATTGCATCCAATCTTAGTTGACCAGCCATTCATGCAATGTGGTCTGGACTTCATTGGAGTCATTAACCCCAATTCAAGCCAAGGGCATAAATGGATTTTGACAGCCACCGACTACTTCACCAAATGGACAGAAGCAGTAGCACTCAAAGAGGAAAATGAGTCTAGCATCTTAGACTTTTATGAGGAAATAACAACTAGATTTGGTGTACCTGCCACAATAATCTCTGATAATGAATTGGCATTCATTAGATCTAAGGTGACTGAGTGGGCTGTCAAGAATGGTATTTACCTAAGCACTTCATCAAACTATTACCCTCAGGGTAATGGCCAGGCCGAGTCTACAAACAAGAACTTGTAAAGGATCATTAGGAGAACTCTTGATGAGAATCAGAGGTCTTGGCATACCAAGCTGAAATCAGCCTTATGGGCTGATAGGATCACTCCCAAAAGATCCACAGGTAACTCTCCATTCAGGATTGTCTATGGAAGAGAGGCAATCTTGCCCATGTCACTTGAGTTGCCAACATTGGAACTCATGAAGTAGCTGGAGTTACTCAAATTTGAGCCCATGGAGGTGAGGTATGCAGAGTTGATGGAGCTGCAAGAGATCAGAAATCAGGCATCCCAAGCAATGGAAAAGGATCAAGCTTTGATCAAGAAGACCTTTGATAGGAAGGCCAAAGATAGATCTTTTCAAGTTGGAGATCTAGTGTTGAAATGGGATGTGGACAGAGAAAAACAGGGAAGGCATTCAAAATTTGATGCCATTTGGAGTGGCCCATACATGGTCATAAAGTGCAAGAACAACAATGCTTTCCAATTAGCCTCACTCGATGGTAAAGAACTGCAGATTCCAGTCAATGGAATCTATCTCAAGCGTTGCTTCTAGAGGGAAGTTCACTACCTCTGTAAATATTAGATTATATTTTCCTTCCTCCAAGTGCTTGTGCACATTATTTTGCTGTAGGTTATTTTTTTTTTCCCTAAGTGCTTTGGCACAGCTTGCTATTCATGGAGATATTTTGCAGTCTATTGCTTTCATCAGGTGGCATTCCATCTTCCTCCTTGCACATTCTGAGTCAGTTGAGGTTCTAAACAGAATATTTGATGACTCCATGCCCAATGGACTGCTTCAGGCAACTGGTCCTTTCATCTAGCAAGTAGATGACCCCGCTGAGTCACCAAATTTTTATCCAATTTCACCCCCCAGGGTTTAATTGATAACATACATCAGGATTCTCAAATCCCAGGAAAATTGATTGATCCAGGGAAAAAATCATGTTTCTAGGGTCCCTTCAGAAATTTTTCTAACTCTCCTGTCTAGGTTGAAAAGAACAAGCTCTGAGAAAATGCGAGAAAGTTGCAGAAAATAAGCTTGGGCCAGAAAAAATTGTGAAAATCGGCTAAGTCCTAGTCCAAACGACAGTCGGGACATTTGGGACGAAAAGGCATGGATCGGCCAAAAATCCTACAAGCGGCCCAAACAACAAAGGGACATCTGGGATGAAAATGCGCAGATCAGCCGAAAAGCCTACAGGCGGCCCAAACAACAAAGGGACATCTGGGACAAATGGACGCGAAATGCCCAAATCGGCTGAAAGAAAGAAAATTTGTCCAAATCCTTTATCGGGAGCAAGCGGGACAAGAGTATGCGAAGGACCCGAACCAGCCGGTTCAGCCAGAACGAGAAACTGTAGCACTGGGACAGTCGGACCAGAAGGAACGCGAACCGGCTGAATCAGACGAACTGGAAGAATTTGTCCCAGACAACACTGGGACATTTGGGACAGATGGACACGAAGGACGTGAACCGGCCGGTTCAGCCGAAACAGGAAACTGTAGCACTGGGACATCCGGGACAAAAATACGCGGTGGATGTGAAAACCTGGCAGGCCCATGGACAAATCACAGCACGACACGTGTCGCCAAGGAAAAAGGTCCAAAAAGTCAAAGGGGTGAGTTTTCGAGCACTAATCCGAACCAATGAAATAGTGCCACGTGTCCAAGTTTAAGGGGCCCACAAGAAAATCCCATGAAAAGGTGGAGAGAGAAAATTACTCAGCGAACCAGAGCCTACCACGTGTCGTCCAGATGGCAGAGCGTGGGAAAAGAAATTTAAAAATCCGTTTTCACCTGTTTTGTGCCCTAAATCTTCAGATCATCATATCTTTCGATCCAAAGCTCAGATTTGCACGTTCTTTATATCAACGGAAAGCTGTTGAAGTTCTCTACATGATTCTAGGGTCAATCTTAAATTTTGGTGTTGTTTGGAGGGAGAAAATTAAGAAAACGTCTCTGATGTGTGGTGATAGACAGAAGTAATGCTTCAACTACCAACTTTAATGCAGCAGACAGCTCGCCGCTCCTGTTAGACAGCCCGCCGTTTTTCCAGAATCCACCGCTTCTGCCATAATGAGATGATTTTAAATGCTACCAAGAAGTGGTTGGGGCAGATTCTGGATTTCCTCTCTCTCCCCTCTCATTTCTTCATATATATTGTAAAGAGGAGTTTTTTAACAGGTCGGACATTCTTGTTTTGCATCCTCCCTTCTTCCATCACTTGCAAGAGAAATTGTGGAGCTTTCAAACCTCCCATATGGGTTGTAATGCCAATCTTTTTGCCTCTTGGCCACTGCAATGTATTGTATTGACTCTTGAGCAATAATATATATGTTGTGATTGACTCTCAACCCTCTCATGTATTCATTGTTGTCATTTTGATCTCTTATTGCAGTTTGGTTACCTGTGCATGGTGTTTGTATTGCATCTATGTGGTCTGTATTAAATTTGCAAAACGAGTGTCTAACATTCCTCGGTGCATCACCTTTGTAGTTTAGGTTTTATTCTATGCATTTTCTTACTTTGTCTCCTTGGCAAGTTAGATTAGGTTTTAGTGAACCCTCTGCATTTTTTGTGTGCATCTGAACAAAGGGATAGGAACCATCCTTCTCTGGAGAATCCTTTCTCATCTTTACAAGTCCCACACTTGGAGAAAGGATTCCGTGTTGTGCAATCACACTGGATGCCTGAACATCAACCTAGAATCCTGATCTACATCCAGGGGTGTTGTGAGTCTGCAACAAAAGTTATTTAATGTATCAAAGGAAAATACTGCAAATGAACTCATGGATTCATTAGGTAAGTTATATGAAAAACCCTCTGCCTCTAACAAGATATTTTTAATGAAATATGTTTACTATATGAATATGTCTTAGAATAGTTCAGTAGCAAATCATTTGAATGATTTTAATATGGTTGTGAAGATGCAGATGGAAGATTACCTTTATCAGAAGGATCTTTATATTCAACTATCTATAAAGGGGACCAAACCCTTGAGCATGTCAGATGCAGATTGGGATTTTCTAAATGGGAAGGAGCTTGGGAAAATCTAGATATGTCTTGCATCTTCGATATTATTTAATGTATCAAAGGAAAATACTGCAAATGAACTCATGGATGCATTAGGTAAGTTATATGAAAAACCCTCTGCCTCTAACAAGATATTTTTAATGAAAAATATGTTTAATATATTAATATGTCTTAGAATAGTTAAGTAGCAAATCATTTGAATGATTTTAATATGGTTGTGAAGATGCAGATGGAATATTACCTTTATCAGAAGGATCTTTATATTCAACTATCTATAAAAGGGACCAAACCCTTGAGCATGTCAGATGCAGATTGGGATTTTCTAAATGGGAAGGATCTTGGGACAATCTAGATATGTCTTGCATCTTCGATATTATTTAATGTATCAAAGGAAAATACTGCAAATGAACTCATGGATGCATTAGGTAAGTTATATGAAAAACCCTCTTCCTCTAACAAGATATTTTTAATGAAAAATATGTTTAATATATGAATATGTCTTAGAATAGTTCAGTAGAAAATCATTTGAATGATTTTAATATGGTTATGAAGATTTAGATGGAAGATTAACTTTATCAGAAGGATCTTTATATTCAACTATCTATAAAAGTGACCAAACCCTCGAGCATGTCAGATGCAGATTAGGATTTTCTGGATAGGAAGGAGCTTGGGACAATCTAGATATGTCTTGTATCTTCGATATTATTTAATGTATCAAAGGAAAATACTGCAAATGAACTCATGGATGCATTAGGTAAGTTATATGAAAAACCCTCTGCCTCTAACAAGATATTTTTAATGAAAAATATGTTTAATATATGAATATGTCTTAGAATAGTTCAGTAGCAAATCATTTGAATGATTTTAATATGGTTGTGAAGATGCAGATGGAAGATTACCTTTATCAGAAGGATCTTTATATTCAACTATCTATAAAAGGGACCAAACCCTCGAGCATGTCAGATGCAGATTGGGATTTTCTAAATGGGAAGGAGCTTGGGACAATCTAGATATGTCTTGCATCTTCGATATTATTTAATGTATCAAAGGAAAATACTGCAAATGAACTCATGGATGCATTAGGTAAGTTATATGAAAAACCCTCTACCTCTAACAAGATATTTTTAATGAAAAATATGTTTAAGATATGAATATGTCTTAGAATAGTTCAATAGCAAATCATTTGAATGATTTTAATATGGTTGTGAAGATGCAGATGGAAGATTACCTTTATCAGAAGGATCTTTATATTCAACTATCTATAAAAGGGACCAAACCCTCGAGCATGTCATATGCAGATTGGGATTTTCTGGATAGGAAGGAGCTTGGGACAATCTAGATATGTCTTGCATCTTCAATATTATTTAATGTATCAAAGGAAAATACTGCAAATGAACTCATGGATGCATTAGGTAAGTTATATGAAAAACCCTCTGCCTCTAACAAGATATTTTTAATGAAAAATATGTTTAATATATGAATATGTTTTAGAATAGTTCAGTAGCAAATCATTTGAATGATTTTAATATGGTTGTGAATATGCTAGTTTTGGTTACAATATAATTTTATGAAGAAGTTAGGGCTTTATTAATTTTGTTCTCCTTACCTAAGATTTGGAATATCCTGGTTATGGTGATAAGAAAGTCAGTTCCAGCTAAGTCAAAGTTGAAGTTTGAGGATGTTTTAGGGGTGATTCTAAGTGAGGAAATGTAAAGAAAAATCTCTGGGGAATCTTCTACTTCAGGGAATTATTTGGCAATGGAAACTAGAGGGATACGGAAGAATAGAAGAAGCCATGAAAAATTGACAGATCGGGCAAGGTCAAAATCCAAAATAAAGATGGTATGTTGGCACTGTGGAAAGGTTTTTCATGCAAATAAGGACTATTGGGATCTTTGGGACAAGAAGAACACATGGAGGTGAATGTGGTAATAGGTAATGTCTATTAGGATGCTTTGATTCTCTTTTTGGATAATATTGTTAAATCTTGGGTTTTAGATTTGAGGACTTCTTTCCATGCTACTCCAAATAGGCATTATTTTTTTGAATATGTTCAGAGGGATTTGGGGAAATTTTATCTTGGTGATGATGATCCTTACAATATAGTTGGAAAATGGTTGTGTTCAGGTTAAGTTACAGAATGATAATACATGGATATTGAAGGATGTTAAAACATGTGCCTACATTAAAACAAAACTTGGTATCTGAGGTGTAGTTGGGAAATTATGGTTGTACTATGATATTTACAGTGGACTCTTGGAAGGTTATAAAGGGAGATCTTGTGGTGGCAAGAGGTAAGAAGGTTGGAACCTTGTATTTAACCACCGGTAGTAATAATGCTTATAATATTGTGGCTTCAGATCTAGATACAACATTGTGGTGCTATAGGCTCAGTCAAATGAGCCATAATGGCATGCACATCATAAAGAAGAATTTTCTCAAATACATAAAAACAAGTTTGGATTTCTGTGAGAACTATGTCTATGGGAAAAAAAAGTGAGTAAATTTTCTCAATGTTGGACCTACGAAGAAAGAGATTAAGTTAAATCTGGTACGTTTTGATGTGTGGGGGGCAGCTCAGGTATTATATCTTGGGGTTCATATTACTATGTCACTTTTATTGATGATGTAATAAGAAAAGTTTTAATATAGTGTATTAGAAATAAATCTAATGTATTTAACACTTTTGTTAAATGGAAAACCTTAGTAGAGAATGAAATAGGTCTTAACTTAAATTGTCTCAGGTCAGATAATAGAGGGGAGTATTGTAGAAATGAATTTGATGATTATTTTTATAAGAATGGAATATGTAGGAAAAAGAAGGTTTTGGGAACTACACAGCAGAATGGGGTGTCATAAAGGATGAACATGACAATAATGGAATGAGCTAGGAGCATGATATTACATGTGGGGCTACCTCTTTATTTTTGGGAAGAAGCAGTGAGTACAACTATGTACTTGATAAACATATGACCCTCAAGTGCCTTAGATGGAGGCATACCTAAGGAGGATTGGTCTAGTAAAAATGTTGATTACTCATTTCTTAGAGTCTTTGGATGTGAGGTGTTTTCCATATTGACAAGGATGATAAGACCAAGTTAGAGGATAAATCAGATAAATGCACTTTTATTGGTTATGGTGGTGATGACTTTGGATATAAATTTTGGAGTGTTAAGGACAAGAAAATGATTCGATCAAGGGATGTGGTCTTTAATGAAAAATTTATGTATAGGAAACAGTTGCAACAAAATAATGAATAATCAAGGAAAGAATATGTAGTGGTAAAGGATCATCTGGATGGGAAAGTAAAACATGAATCAGTTTAGGAACCTACTCAATATGAACCCCAAAATCCTATATTGAGGAAGTCTTCTAGGGTAAGAAGAGCACCTAAATTTTTTTCTCCTTATCTTAATTATTTATTAATCACTAACAGTAGAGAGACATAGAGGTTTGATGAACCAATGTAGGTAGATGTCAAGAAGAAGTGGGAGCAAGCCATGAATGAGGAGCATCAATCTCTCATGGATAATCATACTTGGGATTTGGTGAAGTTACCTAAAGGAAAAAGAGAATTTCAAAACAAGTGGGTGTACAGAGTTAAAGAGGAAGGAGGCAAGAAAAGATACAAGGCCCAGTTGGTGGTCAAGTGGTTTGCATAGAAAGTAGGTCTATATTTTCATGAGATTTTTTCTCCTATACTAAAAATGACTTCTATTAGAATTATTATTGGAATAGTGGTAGTAGAAGATGTGAAATTAGAGAATCTAGATGTAAATACTACATTTATCTTATGGTGATTTGGAGGAGGATCTATATATGTAGCAGCTAAAGGGCTATGAGGTCAAAGGTAAAGAGGAAATGACATGCAAACTGAAGAATATTTTGTATGGCTTGAAACAAGCTCCACGTCAATTGTATAATAAATTTGATACTTTCATGATGCAGCTAAGTAACTCCTTTGCTATGAAGTATTTGGGGGCAGCCAAAAAAATCTTTGGTATGAGGATATCTCAGGATAGGAAGGAATGAAAGATGAAATTATCTTAGGAAGATTACATTAATAAATTCTTGGAGATGTTTAATATGTAGGATGTTAAACCGGTTGGGACTCCTTTGGAAGGCCATTTCAAGTTAACAAAGGAGCTATGTCCCAAGACAGAGTAGGAGAGAAACCAAATGTATAAAGTACCTTTCTCATCAACATTTGGCAATTTTTATATTTTCCATCGTGTGAACTAGGCCTGATATTTCTCATGTAGTGGGAGAAATGAAAAGATTTATGAGTGATCCAGGTAAAAATCACTGGCAAGCAGTAAAGTGGATCCTTCGATATTTGAGAGGGATCATGGGGATATTTTTTTGCTAAAGTGGATTGATCACCACTTTGCATGGTTATGTAGATTTAGACATGGCTGAAGATGTAAATAGCAAGAGGAGCATGACAGGTTATATTTTCATTATAGGTGGGACAACAATGAGTTGTATTTCACGACTACGGAAGCTTGTGGATTTTTCAACCACGAAGGATGAGTATGTTGCTTCTACAGAGGAAAATAAATTGGTTGTTTGGTTACATCAATTTATTGAGGAGTTGGGACATAAGCAGGAGGAAGGGAAGATGCATCGTGATAGTCAGAGTGTTATACACCTGGCTAAGAACTCTTTTTTCCACTCTAGGATAAATCATATATAGTTAAGGTGTCATTTCATTAGGAAAAATTTGGAGGAAGATAAGTTGAAGGTGGAGAAGAATAATACAGTCAGAATCCTATAGACATGATGACCAAGGTGGTCATAAGGGAGAAAGTGAAGCTATGTTCAACTTTGGTTGGTCTTCACAAATGATAGTAAAGGGTTGAGAAGATTTCTTAAAGGAAAAATAGTCTCCAAGTGGGATATTTTTATGTTGTGGATCTTATTTTCATGTGTGGAAGTGTTGAATACTATACACTAAAAGTATTATACACTCTCCACAGTTTTCTAGCCGAGGTTTGAGGTCGAGCCTGGCCCCGAGTAGGGTTGTGAGGGTGGTAGCCCTCACTAGTAGGGGTTTGGGGATATAACACCTCATAAGAAAAAACATTTCCTCAAAAAATGTGCCAGATATCTCAAGAAACTTGATCTTATCATATGTACGGTATTTTGACCCATATGTTTATGGGGCAATTTTGGCCCATGGTTTTTAGTACCCAATATATTAAACATTTTCTTATTGATGTCCTTTTATGAATATGGTAGGGTGGACATAACATTGTAGATGTGAGAGTTCAAGTGTGAATTCAATATTTTTTTAGCATAGCTCCAAATAGATCTATGTAGTGTATTGAGAGAACGAGGTGGCCTATAGTAAAAGTAGAGCAAGTGATTCTTGGTGGACATAGTCCAAATTGGGTGAACCATGTTAAATAGTGTCTCTGTGTTGTAATCTTAAATTTTATGTACTTATATTTTAGATTTGTGATATTATTCTGCATATTAGTTTTTACTATTGAGATTATGTGTGGGATTATTCCACTTATTTTATCCCTTATTTCCTAACACTTTGGAATCATAGAGTAGTTATAGGTAGTTGTATTTTACTTTGTAGGAGTAGTTTTAGTAGTATAAATAGGTAGAGGAAGTCAACCTTTTCCATAGGTCTGTCTCAAGTGAAATTCCCACAACTTGGAGACAATCCCATGTTGCCTCAAATCCTGAGTTTATCCTGATCTGGGATGGGTTCAATTTTGAGCTCCAACAATACCCACTTTGGGAATTAGTTTTGCAAGCAATTTTTTGGGCCACATGTCATTCTGTAATAAGGAAAAAATGACACAATTATTATAATCAACTTTGATAAGGTAATCACATTTTTAACCCTAGTCATTAGAAAAAAGGTTCATCAACTTCGAAGCTTTTCCCGTATATAGGGGAGTCAATGGAAATTAACACATTTTGTGTTTGAGTCTTGGACGTTGGTTTTCAAACCCAGTTTCATTACCAATATTTCTAAGTTGGTCACTTTTGTAAAGTAAAAATAATAACATTAAAAATATTATGGAACCCTCTTATAGCTTAATAATTGTTAAGAGACCCTAGGACACCTTTACATGTATGTATGAAACCTTTGGTTGTCACTAGCATTAAGAATTTTTATTTTGGGAAAGGTTGTTTTTTCTCTCCTCTCTCTATCTCTCTTTAGATTGTAAATGAAATGAAACTAAAAATGCATCCCTTACTCTCTCTATATACTACATGCATAGTGTTTGCTTTTTTTTAATATAAAATTATGCAATACATCAAATATGTTAGCTTGTAGGAGATTTTCATGCCAAATTTTGGGCCGACCAATATTTTGGTTGCAGGTACCCTGGAAAAAAGGAATCAATAACATTCTTATTATGTTATGATAGTGTGTACCAATTGATATGAATACATTTTTAAATTATAAATAGTAATATTACTTAATGTGGATTGATATAATATTATTATTGTATTAAGAAAGAGAAAATATATTAGTTTTTTATGTAATTAAATGATAACCATACTTGTCTAGATATGTGGTTGATTTGTAGCCGCGTGTGTGTGGTATAGAAATTATATGTTACTTTTGGATAATTTCATAGTCATACCACTTAACTGAAATAATCATGTTATTATTATAGACACTAAATCACACACTTTGGGTATATTTTTATTCTTAATCACATACTACTATTCATATGATTCCTAAGTAAGAAAATTACTAATTGGCCACTGTCTTAGGCCTCTTTTCTTTCTTTTTATTTTACTTCTTGGTCTCACACACCTTCTTCCTCAGTTTGAATATTGAAATTTGAGTCTTTCTGAGTTTGGACCCCAACATCCAGCCAAGATGCTAGCGCTCAGGATCCCCCATCCCCTCTAGGTGCCCCTAACCTCTGTGTATCTTGCTCACATATTTTGGGTCCTTCCTAGCTATTGGGAATCTTATTTTCTTGGTGGTCGGGATTTTAGTGGTTAATTACGATATTCAAGAAAGGGAATCATATAAATACAAATATATGTGGCAATAATAAAGGACCAAGTACTAAACATCTATTATCATCACCTAAGGTTACATCCAAAGGCATTGCAAGAGAATCAAAGCATCCATATAGCATTCATTCAAGGGACAAGGGACTGCATTCTTCTGCATACACTTAATAGGCGGGGAATTTCATTTTTTCATGCACACATTTATCTACATTTTATACATATAGCTATTACTCATTATTCAAGTGCATCTTGCACAAGAGCCACCTAAGGCAAGATTTTACACATGTGCGCATAGAACTACATGGAGTCTTAAATGTAGTGCAACACTTGAATCGTAATTTCACTCAGTTGGGTGACCACCGGGGTTAGTCTGACTCCCCATTTGTATCTTTTATTTTTAGGATTTGATGTGTTTTGGGGTTTTGAATGTGATCTTTCTTATTGTTCGTTTCAGGTGAGCATGGAGATCATACAACGATATACTAGTGAAAAAGAGAAAAGTTCAACAACATTGAAGTGTCACTGTAAACAACACTTTTTGATGTTCTAAGTAGTCACACACACCCAGAGGATGTCTACAGTACCCCAAGCACCCCTAACCCTATCCACGCACCCTAGTCCTAAAATTTCAAGCACTCACACAATTTTCTAGGCTTAGTTGTGACAGTCTGCCTCCTAGTTTCATCAATTTTGGGATTATTGCAAATCAGCTAAGTATCTTACCCTCTCTCTTATACTTAGGGTTTTGAATTTATTAGTTTACTTACTTCAGTCAAATTTGTACTTTATTTCATATCTATCTCTTGTGTTGTTACATATTTATATTTAGTGTTTATTTATTTTAATATTTTCTTAATCAATTGTATAATAAGTTCAATGGTTAGATGGTGGATGTATACCTTTAGTGATCTACGAGCCTTTAAAGAACACAAAAATATATGTGTGTATATAATGGTAAGTAATTAGGAAAGGGGGATATAATTATATGGATATTCAATACTTGTAAGTTTCATTGTGGTATTGATATAGTAGGTTATAAGAATGATATTAGTTATAATAGTACAAGTTGGCATCAACTATTTTATAGTAAATAGGGTCATAGGTTTAGGATACATCAATGAACATGTATGTGTATCGTAAAATTAACACGAAACAACTTATAGGAATGGAAAATGGTTTAACATTGGTAGGATGTTAGTCTAAAATAAAACTGGATGATCATAATCTAGTAAGCCTTGAGAATGTTATTCTTCGAACACATGTTAACCATATGTCATCCCTCCTTGATGGAATCAGAGATAAGTGGCAATATAATAATGATAGGAAAAGAGGTGTGTCTTTTGATTGAATGACCTCACTCAAGAAACAACCATTTACCTTGAGATATGTTATGAACCCAATATTCACTTGTATTCCTAGAGACATAGTGGTACTTATTACTATATGTGTGATTTTCCTAGGAACCTGGTAGGGGATGTTCATTTGTGTGGAATACTTTTTGATGAAATAGTTAAAAGCTACAGTTTCACCTTTGTAACATGAGGGATGTAATGTCTAAACAATGTAATTATATGGTTGATTTGGAAAACTAATCTACAGTGGAGGGGTCTAAACAATATAATTACATGGGATTGTAGGTGCAATTAGGGAATACAGTAATGCAACATAAAAAGGTTATCAAACAAACTTTGGTAAATATTAAAGTGAGGTGGTACCCTCACGATTGTACCACAATGGGAATCGTGATTCAAATCAAATTAAAACTATGTAAGATGGGTATATAAGTGTAAATGAGGGATGTGGTTCCTATTAGGTTTGTTCTATTATTTTGCAAAATTGTCATAGTTCTATTGAAATCTTCGCTTATGGATACAATGAACCAAGAAAGAAAATGATACCATAATATGACTGTAGTCATTACCTTAGTAGGATGTTTTAGTAATTTGATACCTAGGAGTGATTTGTAATTTATCAAACATTGAGGTTATGATACCTTCCCCTCAAAGTTGATAGAAAACTTGTTTTGAACACCTTAGTCGTAGCACAAGGTCTCAATAAAGGAGACCATTATTAGGAAATCTTTTTATTGGTTTTATGTTTTCATGAGGTAGAGATGTTGTATCTACCTTAGTGTTGACCCGTGGAGGATTGTAGGTGTTGCAATTGGAGTTAATTTGTTGAAATACCTCTTAAGAGGTTGTTTGTGGAAAAAAATATATATTTAATTTTTGCTAGCAAAATTGTGTTTCTATAAGGTGTTGGTTTTAGGAATAAAGTGAACTTGGAGTGTTTTCTTATAATTTAAGTTAAGCCTTATTATGTTATTAGTGATAAATATTAAATTATTTATTTGCTAATTGATAAAACATGAATTTTTATTTAGAAAATGAATATTTATTGGCTTGTGTAAATGTTAAAATGAATCTAACTAGTTATTGAAATATGGAAGTCAATTACAATAAAGAATGTGAACAAATGAAGTGTACTTCTTGTAATATAGACTTTAAATGAAGTGAAGAATGTTTTATTTTTAAGAATGATAATATATTCCCTTCTATGTTAAATTCTCTTCAAACCAATAAGTTAAAATAAAAGAATTCAATTGTAATGATGATGGAAACCATGAAAGTGGTGTAATTTGTGGAACATGTTTATCTTCTAGTTATTGTGTGTGGTAAGATCATTACTTTTTGTTTCATTCTTTTGAGAAAATGTGTCATTAATGTGCATGTTATGTTATCGTGATTGTATGTATGTTCTTCATATTGGGGTGAGAATGTATCATTTTTATTGAAGGAGTAAGGTATTCCTAGTGAAGGGAGGAATAAGGAGTATTTTATGTTTTTATTTGGAGGAACCAAAGGAAATCATGGCTAGTCTTAGTGGAGGCATAAGTACATGTTAGAATGGAGGGATAAGGGGTGTGTCAAAGAATATTTTATGTGTTTCATCTTAGAGGAACTATTAACTTTACAAGTTACCCTTGCCATGGAGGCTTTTAAAATTTTTTTGGCAATTTCTACCCTTCCCATTCCTTAGTTTTTTTGGGAAATTTATTTCAAAATTTTCCTTATTTCACAAAATTTTGGACATTGGAATTCAACATGTATTTTACATGAAAAATGAGTGTTGAGTTCCAAAACCCAAAGTCCAATCAAATTATATTTCGGAACAAAAAGTCAGAATTGTAAGTAACATATAGTTATCCTCCCGAGTTTTGAAGTCTGACTCCAAGCTATCATTTCAGACTTCAGAGTCCAAAGTGCAATTTGTATAAAATTTGCACTTTGGTTCCCAAAACCCAATCCCTTTACCATTTTGGAATTTCAGACTTTGGAGTCCAAAGTACATCCTGCACACTGACCTCCAAATTTTGATATTCGAAGGCAATAAATGTTTAAATACTCGCACATGTCAGACCCGAGTAATTAATTTTTCACTTCTATAAATATGCAAGTTTTACTTGTCATTTTTTTTACTAGAAAAATCAATACTCTGACACGCTGACATACCTCTGCATCTCGACGGTACCCCTAGGCAATTTTTGGAGCATTATTTTCATAATTTCTCATCATTTTGGGTAACTTTGAAAATTTTATTTTTCTTTTCATTTTTGAGACTCTTGTTCTGTTATTTTTACTTCTCTCTTGTCTTCCATATTTCCTTTAAATACATTCTCCTTTAGGTTTTATTGTTGAATTTTAAACCGTGGCCTCTCTTTACTTGTTGGTTTTATTGTTTTTGAAGTATGAACTTCAAAATACTCCATGAACATGGAAGAAGGTTTCATATCAGGAGAAAAGTGCATTTCAGAGGACAAGGAGATTTTGCAATATCATTTTAGGAGTTCTCATTTCTTTTGGAGTTTTCTATTTTTTACATGCCTCACAGGTGTAAATCTTCAGATTTCAGGTTTGATTTTTTGAGCTTTGATTTTCAGAGTTTCAGAACTCTGCAGGTATAGAAATACCAATACTTCAGAACTTTGAATTTTAGAGTTTTGGGGGTTTTTTGTTTCACATTTTAAAATTTGTTTGAAAAGGTTTAAATTATGATTTCAGAACTTCAGACTTTGGGGTTTCAAAAATACAGGTTGAATTTACAAGTTTGTTCTGCAAGGATACACTTCCACCTTGATTTCCAGTTTTTGGTTTTTTCATCAAGGCAAATGTCTGGATGTTCATCCAAGGGGAAGAACAAGATGAAATATAGCTATCAAGGGGTAGCACTCCTTTCAAGTATCACATCCGATATAGACAATATCAAGGATATAGACTTGGGACATATTGACATTCCTAAATTATGGGAGAGAGTCTAGGCTTCAAATAAGAAACTGTGGATGCAAGCTATTTTTCTACATTGAGCTTCCCCTAACTGATACATTTCCCCAATCCATGCAATGTCTCAAGTTTTTTCTTGGCTTCGCATCACATTTTGATAAATACTCATGTACAATAAAGGATGAGGATGGCACAGTGGTGATCAAGATGGATAGCGATTTCTTTGAAGACCTCCTGAAACTCCCTAATGTCAAATCATATGCCACTATCTCCCCAGAGTCTTCTCTCGAGCATTAGGTTACAAAGAATTATACTTGCACAAGGGTCATCAATAAAATATATTTTGCTAAAACTAAAAGTTCACTATCTAGATTCCCAAAGATGATTCCTCAATTAGACATCACTCACGATGTAAATGATATCATTACAATGTTGAATAGATTTACAGATCTTCCTTCTTCTAGGAATTTCCAAGAGTCGATGTACCTTTACATTTCCAGTATCAAGAGAAGCAAGGACCTCATTCGATGGGATGACAACATAAACAATGTTATCTACTTTTAATTGTCTGGCATTCTAACCTTCAGAAATTTCTTCATGACCTCTTACCTTGTGTACGTAAAAATGGGTATGATACATTATCTAGTATTGACTCCAAAGGGATCCAAGAATGCATTTTATATATACAAGTACTATCCTAAACTGATAATGGAAGAGGGTCTTAAGCAATTTTGGATAGTAAATTATGCTTTCTTCATAACTCTATTGTATTTATTTGATAAAAATTTATATAACCGAATAATTTAAGATGAATATTGGAAGGAAGTAAGGGAATAGGGAGCTATCTATTTACAATTCCCAACATTCACATACATCAGGATTCCTGGATTCATAGGTGCTCCTGTCAAGCTGCCAAGATGCCCAATGGACAAGTGGGTTCTAATGGAATTGGTTTGTTAGTTGCTAAGTTACCACAAGATTTGACACAACTGACATAATGCAAGATCCTAATCTCTAATAACTATAGGTAGATACACGTGTGCTTATACATAAAAAGATAAAAATATTGAGGGATAGATATCACATATGACTCTGAAAATATTTCAACTACACACTAATTTCTACTATTGGTACAAGTTTAGAAAAATAGGATCAGCCAGTGTTCACATACCTCAGCTTGAGGATATTTGGATCCATTTCCAATATAAGAATGCAGTAAGGGAAAAATAATTTGAAAGGTTAACCATTCAATAGGTCACCCAATATGGAATTCCAGTCATTCTCGAGGGCCTACAGGATGACAACCAGGTTTTAGATCCTTCTTATGATCAAAATAATGTCATAAAGTAACCTTTACCTTGTATTGATTGGTCGATTGAGGAATGTAGTAGCACAAAGGAAATGGTGGGTCCCATTCTAAATCAAACCTACCAATGGTTGATAACTATTGGAATCACACCCAAAGTGTCAGAACAACTTTCCACATAACTTATTCAAGCCCAATCAGTGGTGGTCCATACCACTCCATCTAAAGGAAAGAGGTTGAATCATAAACCTATCTCAAGGCCCCACAAGATTTATTTCATTGTTTGAGGTTTAGGATCTTATTCTAAAGTTTATACAATGGGATCTACATCTCCCAAATTACAATCTACTGAGGTCATTGACCTAAGTGTTTCCCCTAAAGTCTCTCAAGTGTCACAGTCACCCACCTCTCCACCTCTTCCATCTTCTCCATTCTCATTTCCTCTTTACCCTCCACCTCTCACCCTTTCTCTGATCATTTCCTCCTTTTCCTCTATTCCCATTTCTCTTACATCTATCACTTCTTCTCCCTATATGGCTCAGGTTTTCTCCTCCCTTCTAGATCTTTCAACTGGAGAGTTATTGGGAATAGGATATCCCTTTGGAAACCCTCTTCCCAAAAAATATCTCCCCATTCCCACTTATATTTCACTTGCACCTGATGCCATCCTTTCCACTCTAGCCTCCTTTGTTACCACATCATTTCCACTTTTAGTGATTGTGACAAGTGCCCTATTTTTACAAACTCCACAAACTACTACCATTACAATTCCTATCTTGTCTTCCAAATATTCTTCTTCTGTTCCTACGTGGCTACATATATGGACACAAAAATAGAAGAATAAATTTCCCATCATTTTTGTTGTTGATCTAAGTGTTATAGATATACCCCCCATGACAATCCAAGAGACCGAGAAGTATTTCTAACCTATCAGTTGACCAAATAGAGGAACTATTTTTTGAGATAGCCACTCCAGTTGTGAGGAAAACTAAAGAAACAATCACAATAGGGTACTACAATATTTCTAGGTTTGCTCTTGGAAAATCCACCCATGAAGGAGTAAAGAAATATGTTTAGGTTTCCTTTGATAAGTTGTTGGATAAGTTTGATAAGGATAAAGTAACTAAGGATGAGATTAAGAGCAAGGTTAAATAGTTAAATACTCTTTTGACTAATATCACATAGCCCATCTAGGTTATCACTCTTTTTATTTCTGAGCTTTGATGATATGTATTTCTTTGTGGTAGAAAAGATAGGATAGAATGGAAGAGTACTAGGGGTTGGATGCAAAATATAATACAAGAGGTAGAGCCATTGATTAAATTTGTTGTTGATTTATACAGTGAATTATATGTTAATAAAGATTTTATCTTAAATATGAATGAATTCCTCACTGAGGAAAGTGATAACTTGGAACTTTCTCTTGAAACATTGAAGGAAATTCGAAGTGTCAATTCTGATCTGATTTCAAAGGAGGTCGTTATTGATGATGTTTCAAAACCTATTGAATTTAAAGAAGTAATGGAATTTAGAGTTTGGATATAGCAAGAGGTCACATCAAATCTAGAGGATAAATGATTTGAACCATTTGATGACTTGAATGATATTATGGAATAATTTGACAATATCAATTACAAATTTATAGACAAGAATGTTGATATTCTTCCAGTTAATCAAGTTATTGCTCATTTTAACAGTTTCGTGAAGCAAAATGATGATGTAACAAATTATTTTAGTCTTGAATCCATTTATAAATTGGTATCCGACCAAAAATTCCGAGTCATCTCAAGAAGGTCATAAAAAAGACCAAATGACTGCCAACAAAATTAGCTAGAGAAACTAAATCAACAAAGATCCTGAACCACTACCCATGTGGACCTCATAATGAATAGGTTCAAGGAATTTTCAATCATTTTCTTGATTTCATAATCTGAAGAAGTAGGAAAGTAAGAAGAAAATGAGGAGGAACCAAATAGAGAAAAGAGTGTCGTTGGCTCTAGGTAGACATGACAACCATTTTCTAACAGTACCCAAGATGTAGAATTGATTGAAGTTATAGGGTTGACTCAGTCAAATCTGCACAACCATTTTGTTATTTTCATGGGAGATTTTTCCCTAAATATAAATGCATTCTATTTTTAGTATGTATTACTTAAGAGACACAACTATAATCACTCAATCCTCCTAGTTTATAAATAGGATAATGCATTATGTTTAGAGGAATTGTTTTAGATCTTATTGTAAGGGGATATATAATTTTGAGGAGTCTACAAACAAGATTTAGCCTTTATTATATTTAGAAAATTATTTTACTTTCGAATACCTTATGTGTTGTGCACTTTGATAATTCATTTAATACTTGTGAATGATTTAATTACTTGTATTTGGTGAATTATGTTACCTTTATATTAGTTATATTTTCCAGTTAATCAGTGATTTGTGGTGTACAATATTTACTATTTCAGTTGTGGGAAATATTGAATCCCTTATGTTATTCAAGTTTTGTACTCATTAATTCCAATGATTGAGAGAGATTATAAGGAGATGTGCATGTTAAATACTATTCTACAATACTACTCTATGCATATGAAGTTGATATTTTTATTCCATAAAATTTTGGTGCATCACCTCTTTTCATATGTTTCATTTACTCTCTTATCCCTTTTCCAAGGAACATATAGATAATTTTGTTTCAAGTATTATAACTCAGCATCGTGATCCTAAATCAAATGCACCAAGTTTAGAAGGAACTCATCCTTCTCCATAGGTTCATCCTAAGGATCCATAGTCCCACACCATGGGGATGTTTCCATGTTGCACTAGATCACTTAATGATTCAATGGGTGCATGATCCACATGACAACAGTTTTTGGTACTCCTCTTAGCATTTACATAAAACAAAGTACCTGATGAGTCTACATCTTTGGATTTCAAGATCTAGTATATTAACTTATGCAAATATTTTATACAAGATCTTCTTCAAGGAAAGGAAACCAACATAATATTGAGTTATCTTTGTCTCTTACAAGAAGAAGAAAAGTTGAATCTTCATCATCATTGTGTAGAGGTTACTTAATACCTCCTTTTGGAAGGTTTCCTCCACCAAGAGAAAACCAAACACTCATCACCATGGCCTCAAAAAGCCAAGTTTTTCCTACTTTAAATGGTGGAAGTCCTCTTCTATTAGCCCAATGTGATGATATACCCGTGGCTGCTCTCAAAAATTCTACCTTTCTACATAGGAGAGACCAACATTACTCCTATAGAACATATTCAGGATGTGGGTAGCATCTGTGCAGTTCACAATATCATAGAATACAATGTTGTAGTCATACTTCTCACCACTTTCTTTAAGGTAAAATCACTCTAGTGGTTTCACGGGTTAACAATTAGTATTATTCACACTTGGTATGATTTAGGAGATAAGTTCTATAAACAATTCAAGGATAAGAGTGATCATTGGTCACTCATGGATTAATTAACCACTATAAAGAGAGCTCCTTAAGAATTTATGGGGGATTTTAACTTCCAATTTTAGAAGACTTGGAATAGGATTCCATCATTGGTAAAACCCTCCCCAAATAATGTGTTATTATACTATCTAATATCTTTGAGCAACGATGTTGTAGTTATAATCCAATCAATGGGAGGAACGACATTGCCTGATGCCTATGACATTTTCATAAGAGCTGAAAATTTATTGATCTAAGTTGGGGAGTAGATCCAAGATCACCATTTCCTCTATATCCTAAGTTTCCCGCTAATCAACCAATTATTACCCTACTTCCTCCTATTCATAATTATCCAACTCAGCTTATTCCTTCCCCATAAAATTATCTTCATGAGGTTAAAATATTGCTACAAACTTTTGGAAATGAATTGGTAGCCCTTAAGAGGCAACAATCCCAATACATTCATCCTTACCAACCCCAAAACCAATAGTATCAATCTAACAGGAAGCCCTTTTAGAATAACAACCAAGCTTATAATCAAGTTTCCAGTATTAAACCATTGATTTTTAAGGATCCCCTTGCTATTAGTTCCTCTAAAACCCTTTTCCATGTACAAAATAATTTGGTCCAAGGTTAAAAATGGTGTTATCCATGCTCTCAACCACATAACCAAAACTTGTGCCCTAATGGATTACTTAGTCAATCTCTTTTGGTCTACAGCATATCCACACTTTCTAAACATCCAGTAGAAGCCCCTCCATAAGAAGAGGTTGGTAAATCTCAAACATCAAAGGAAGCCACGTTATTAAATTGGAAAGAGGAAGATTTTTGTGGATTCAATATAGAATGCACATTAGTAGCTATTAATACTCGATCGAAAAAGAGAGAAATAGAAAGCCAGTCACCAAAGATCGATCAGGCATCCACCTCTTAACCTCATCTACAAGAGGTTGCAAAAATAGAAAAAGGGAGTAAGTTTTCATAAACACGGGCTAGTCATGCCGCAAGGAAATAAAATTCCTCTAATTTTACAGTACCAAATGCACATTTTCTGAAAGAAGATGCCAACACTCAAAGAAACATTGACAAGGTAGGAAGTTTTCCTTTCAATATTGTCAAACAAATGAAGAATACCAAATTAAATGTTACCATGTGATAAGTTTTTTTTATTCATTCTTAGATAAATATGCTACATGATACTCTAAAAAAATTTGGTACACCTAGCGAATCATTCAAATAGGGGGCATCGACTACTACCAGCTTGTGTTAACTAGAAGGAAAAAATGTTGTTAAAACCAATAAGCCACCACCATTCTACATTTATTTGATCATTGGTAAGCATTTGGTATACAATTGTATGATCGACTCTGGTTCCAGTAGCTTTGTAATGCCAAAATAAATTGTAGATGTTTTGGGTATTCAATATACACTGATATCCAAAGGATTCATTTAGTTGGATGGCACAACAGTTCAGACTATTAGAGTTATCAAAGATCACAACCTTATTATTCATGTGTTTCTAAGGTTGTCATTTACCCAGGACATATCATTCATTGATCTTCCACCCTTCCTTTCCATATGTCTCTCCAAAGACTTAACTACCAAATGGGTGGGTATTTATTTGTTGATTTGTCTCACATGTTCCTCAGGACCATGGGACTAAGGTAACTATAAGGGCAGAACCAATTTGTCAAAAATCATGTTGAACCCTATACCACTAACACCATTAATATAAATTATACCATATGTGACCAAGAAGAATACGTTGTGGATCATGATTCTGCAACTCCTATGGAAGAAATACCTCATATTGTACTTGATTATGTAATGATTAAACATTGATTTGACCTATACATTGAAGCATTGGCATTAGAAGAAGCTGGTTTATTGACATTAGAAGAAACTAGTTTAGGAAATTATTATATCCATGAAGAAGGAGCAATTATTCCTAACCTTTTCAATACTTTAGATGATCATGAAGGATTGCGGTGACTCTTCTTTTATGGGTCAAGGATAAAAAATGAAGCAGGCACTAGTGTTATGCTAATTTCTCCACAAGGTGATAAATATTTCACATCCTTTCAATTTCAGTTTAGTTGCATGAATAATGTGTCCAAATATGAGTCACCAATGCAAGGAATCCAGTTGGATTAGAAAAAGGGAATCAAATCATTAGTTGTTTTTGGATATAGTGAGCTTGTTGTGCATTAGGTAAGAGCCCAAAGTGCATCAAAAAATGATCTCTTAAGGTCATAAAAAATAGGGTGTGGGATTTGATCGAGGAGTTTGAAGCCTTTGGAATCCATGCGGTTCCCAAGAATCAAAACCAAGATGCAGGTAGGCTTCCTACAAGTGGGTTGTCAATATGATATACCTGTTGATATCATGAAATATAAATGATAGTCGTTCAAAATGTTTGTTAGACCAAAAACAACGAACAATGCAGGTAGTTGGCAGGTTTTCGATAGAGATAAGAAAAATATTCTTTTTCTACATGAAGAAGTTGGATTCTATTTGAAGAGCCAATATAAGATTCAGGAAGCATGTATGATCAAGTTAAAAGACAAAGTGTGAATATTATAATTAAATAAGATGATAGGTATCTAAAGATTGGGAAAGTGTTCTTGCCAAAATAAAAATATATTGTATTTGGTCTTTATCAAGAGTGTAGTGATATATTTGCATGGAGCTATGAATATCTTCGTGGCTTCGATCTAATATTGGCACAACACACTATTGAGCTCGAACCGAATGCTAATCCATCTCATAAAAAGTAAAGACTTGTCAACCCCAAAATTGAACCACTTATGAAGAAAGAGATTTCAAAGCTCATTGAATATAATATCATCTTCCCAATCAAACAGTATTCCTATGTGGATAATCTAGTTCCGGTTAGAAATAAGAATTTGGAAATTAGGCTATGCATGGACTTCAGATACTTGAATCAATCCTCCCTAAAGAATCATTATCATCTTCCATCTATGGAGTAGATTCTCCAAATAGTGGCAGGAGCATAAAGGTTTTCAGTACTTAATGATTACTTAGGTTATAACCATATTTTGGTTAAGGAATTAGATTAATTAAAAATGACCTTCATTACCAAGTGGGGTACATATGCCTATAATAAAATTCCATTTGGTTTATCTAACATTTGGGATACTTTCCAATGAGGTATGGATATGGCCTTCAAAGGGATGATAAATAACATGATCCTTTTTTATCTTGATGACATAACGGTATATTCCAAGCATACAAAAGACCACATAGTCCATTTGGAAAAGGTTTTTAATAGGTGCAGGGAATTTGGGGTCTCACTAAATCCCAAGAAGTGCATTTTTTGTGGTTCATGAAGGAAAATTATTAGGGAATATTATTTCCATGGAAGGACTCTCTATTAACCCAAAAAGGATTCGTGCCATCTTGTCTCTGTACCTTCCAAGAAATAAGAAAGGCCTTCATAGTTTCTTAGGAACCTTTAACTTTGTAAGGAGGTTTATACCTCAGTTTGCGGCCTTGGCCAAACCATTAACAACCATGTTGAAAAATAATACACCGTTTAGCTAGACCAAATAAGGGAAAGAGATATTTGAAGCTATTAAAACAACTATTTCCTCTTATCCTACATTGGTGAACCCCAGGTATGACAAATATTTCATTCTCTACGCATTTGTATGATAGGAAAGTATTTCAAGAATTCTCACTCATTAAAATGATGATTTGATGGAACAACCAATTACTTTTTTTATCCATTCCCTTAACTTTTATGAGCTCAAATACTCGTTTTTTGAGAAATAGGTTTTTTTATCATCCAGACATTAAATAAATTCAAACATATGTTTTCCAATAACAAGATACATTTGATGGTGTCCCATCTAGGAGTCAAATATTTTCTGTTGAATAAATATATGAATGAGAAACGAGCTGGATGAATCACCAAGGTCATGGAGCATGAATTGCATATTAGAGTAACTAAGTTATTCAGAGGGAAGGGTTTATTCCAACAACTCACTGCTGATTTGGAATAAAAATATGAAGGATACATGGTGTTTCACAATAATCCCCAAGAAGATACTTCTACTGATTGGTTATCAAAAATGAATAATTTTCTTCTTTTAGGAGAATATCCTCTTAGCTTAGATAGAAACCAGAGGTGAATTTTTTGATTCCAGTAAATTCCTTATGTTCTCGTATATGGTATAATTTTTCATAGAGATTTGAATGACGTCCTCCTCCAATGTATAGGACCGGAAAAAGTTGACAAAATATTAGAAGAATTCCATAATGGTTTTTCGGGAGGACACTTTTCAGCAATAACCACTATTATAAATATTATGATGCCTAGTTATTGGCCAGTTTTGTTTAAGGATTACTATCAATCAGTAAGAATATGTAGAGAATGTGTCTTATTCATAGGAAATAAATAGCTAGCTTCCCTTCCCCTTCTGATCAGAAAACGGTTCTTAAATTTTTCCACTTTTAAATGTTTCCAAGGATCTCGAAATTAAACTCAATTTCAAGGATTTAATTTTCCAAAACTGATTAATTTGTTGTTCAAATATGCACCTTAGTCTGATTTTCAATCATAACATGGAAATGTGTATTTGTTTAACTTTTTGGATTATGGATACTAAAATTTTCTCTTAAGTCCAATATCTCATTTTTAAAGATTAAATGCTTAACCAAATTAATATAAGTACATGTTACTAATTTTATATTATCAAAATATTCGTCCAAATAGGAAATAAACATCCACAAATCAGAAAAGGACATAATATTTTTTACGGGGGTTCAAAATTCCTACATCCCTGGGTTTGTAGAGAATCGATCGATTACTAATGTTAAGAATGCAAATATGATAACCTTTACATTCAACCAATAAAGAATCAAAACCTATAAAAATGTGTTATTATACCTTCAAAAGACTCTGGAGTATCCCAGCAACTGCCTCTCACCTTCGCGTTTCACTTGCACATGTGTCTCCCCTAGGATCTATGCCTTTGTGTGAATTCATTAGTTAAAAAATCTTTCCCAAAAGCTTAAAAATGGGAAAAATATTGCACCATTGCGACTATCTCAAAATTATGAGAAAATTTCATGTTTACTTTGAGCTCTAGTTTTGACTTCTAGTGCTTGAGAAATATTTTTTTCTAAAGCAGGCCCTTGGTGCCCCTTCATAGACTTGCAAACTGTCGACCTCAAATACCTGTGAGCTCATTTTATCACCTTTCAAGCTCCTTTAGTGAGTTGTAAAAGTCATCTGGTTTTTTCCCACAAGGTCACGAGTTTGAGCCTCTCTTTTCTTTTTGGTCAACCTCCATTTTAGCCTATGTGGAGAGATATCCCACATAGTTTGGGATAATGTTTGGTTGGTGGTTTAAATTCAGAGCACCTGTTTTATTTTCCTGTGGATATGGCCACACGAGCATTTTTTTTCCCACATAAAATGCACCCTGTGCATTGGTCAAACTACCTAGATTGGGAAAATTTGATTATATCCATGATGTGGCGAGTTGGAACTGTTATTCGTTGTTGATAAACTAAAATTGAACTAAAATATGGGAAGTATAGCCACTAGTTAATATAAATAGGAGGAATAAAATGTTGAAATATATGAGCTAACAATAGTATGGAATAATTGCAAATAATTATACAAAGTGAAATAAAACCCTGAGTATGCAAGTAAAGAAGGATAAATGACTTAGGTGATTAAAGAAGACTGTCACAGGTCTGATAATAAAATCTAGAAGTAAGAACAACCACTCAGAAGTCTTGCAAAGGTCGAATCTGGAGGATCTGAGCTAACTAAGGCACTTGGGAAGGTACTGGGGCACCTCGAGGCACCTTGGTCTGTAGATTAGGTGCCCTGATCTTTGTAAATGCCCAAAGTATGAAATTTGCAGGGTCACAAGGTATCTTAAAATATTGTCTGTCTATCACACTGGATTCAGTGAGCTATGTCGAATGTGTTGAATAATGTAATGATGACCTGCAAGAAAGAAGGAAGTATCAAACCCTAAGAAAAATAAAATATGTAAAATGAATGGGTTGGACTAACCTCAGCTACCAAACTAGTGGACTTATCACTGAGTGATGCACTACATTTCATACCTAGATGTAGTTCTGGTGTGAGTGTGTATGTCGTTCCCTAGGTTCACTTGTGTTAGTTGTACACTTTGTGAAGTAGCGAGTAATAATAACTATAGAAAATGTAATAACATGTGTGCATGGAATAGAATAGAATCCCTCCCCCTATGTTGTGTGTGTTGATGCAGATCTCCTAGCCTTGATGTATGACACTATGTGGATGCAAGTGATGTAATGGATGCAACTCTAGATGGAGTGATAGTAGTATGTGACACTAGGACCCTCATTATGGTCTTATAACTTTA
Source organism: Taxus chinensis (assembly GCA_019776745.2). Classification (NCBI taxonomy): domain Eukaryota; kingdom Viridiplantae; phylum Streptophyta; class Pinopsida; order Cupressales; family Taxaceae; genus Taxus; species Taxus chinensis. The sequence continues at coordinate 508,616,230 of CM034146.1, read as the reverse complement.
TATTTATAGGGTTCTCTTGCTCTAATTTCGTAATTAACCCCGACATGGCTGACTAGGAAAAATATAAGGATGAAAATGGCTAGAAAGACCCCAAAAAGAAGCAGGAAAGTGGAACATGGATCGGGCACCCCAGGTGGGACAGGGTGCCCTCGGGGCACCCTAGTACAGGCTTGGGCACCTTTTAGGCTAAAATTTTAGGACTATTGTGAAATAAGTGGATATGTATGCAAGGAAAATATGTGGGAATGATGAAATAAAATATAAAATAAAGGTGGCCAAAAGGTGCAATTAATTAGTACTTTATTCACTTGAGAACCCTCTAAATGGTATTATAAGACCGGGCTAATTAATTCCTAAAGTGCATGATTTTGTGTCTACATTTTTCCCCCACTTTATGTTGGTGAGTTGAACGCTCGGTAACATAAAGTAGATAGAGATGCATACCTTGATATCCATGTAGAGTGTAGAAGAAGACGTGCCGAAGGACTAGACTCAAGCGTGAAATGAAAAAAAGAAAAATGTGGAGGAGCGTGGATTCTAAAGATGAAAAATGAGCATAAAAAGTGATGAGAGTGAACCTAGGGAGAAATGTGTGTGTAGATGTTGTTGTGTGTAGAATACCTACATGGTTAGTAAAGGCAAGTGTTTGTCGTGGTGTGTTTTGTCATTTTCATTGTTGTTGTTGTTGTTACCCCCAATTTGAATGCTTGTTTCTCATACGACCAGACCTGCAAGGAGAAAATGATCAAGTAGTCAAATATGTGTGTATGTAAAAATGTTGTGTAAAATATGCATGTGTATAGAAATGTGTAAAGTACGCAAATGTAAAATATGTGAAAAGAAAAGTGTAAATGGAACATGTGCACCTGATCCATGTCGAGAAAAAGGGTGTAGAAGGATATCCTTGTACTGTCGCGAGTTTTTTGGGCGATCTCACACCACCCTGGCTGAAGAAGTATAGGGAGGAAATGCTCTGTATCCTCCAACCTTTAACCACTTCTACTAAAATGTGTGAAGAGCTCTCTGTACTTTCCTAGTTTTTTAGGTGATTCGATGCCACTGGATGAAGTAGTGTAGAGAGGCACACCCACTGTAACCTCTAAGCATGTAACTACTCTACAGAATTTCGAAAGGACACCATGTCCTATAGAGGCCATTGTGTATGGAGTTTTTAGACTGGTTTGAACTCACTCATTGTATGTAAACCCACAATGCCAAGGGTGGAAAGTGCATTGTACTAAACCAGTGTAAATATGTTGTGTTAGTAGAAACCCTCAATGATGCCCCCCCTCTTTGGGGGTGCATGCGACATCATTGAAAGGAGAATGTGGCCCCAAAAGAGGACCTACCACACTTTGACCTATAGAACTCTTCCCTGTAGGGGGAAGGGGAAAATTCTTGGTAGATACCAAGGTGTGAACAAAAGGGGATGGCTAGCCAAAACAAGTGTTAGTCTGAAAATATATGCATGCAAGAAGACAAGTGTAAAATATAGACAATGTAGAAACTACCAAGCACAATAGTGTAAACACGTAAGAAAACAAGTAGACCACACAAAGTGGGTTGTAAACATGGGACATCACTCACGATGTCGCAAGACACACAAGGCCATCATGGCCACAAACAAAAAACAAGTGTGCACACAATAAAAGGGAAAATCCCACATACAATGGAAAACAAAGTAGACAAGTAGAAACAAAGAAGTAGTCATGGAAACATGTAATCCTGCAAAACAAGTGCTACACATGGAACACCCATTAGCATGTTAGAGTGATAACCAATATGTCAAAGCATGTATGAGAAAGTAATATAAGATACTAAGTACAAAATGAAACAATAACACCTAGATAAGATGAATGTGGATGCCCCCAACGGTGACCAGTATAAGAAGGGTAGAAGGTGAGCATCCATGCCACATGTAGGATCCTGTATCTGTGATCACACTAAACAAAGGTGTGAACCTGCATGTGTGTATGATAATGACATATAAGAAAGAAGTATAACATGTGTAATAAAGTGAGCATGCAAAACACTAGTAAGCAAAAGTAAATGCCCCCAAGACAATGCAATATGATGTGGATGGATGGAATGGAATGCAAGATGGAATGATAGGAGCAACTGTGCCCCTAAGTGGATGGAAGTGTATGTAGTGAGGTTCATTTTTTTCCCCCCTCAGCAGTCAAGAATGAACCATAAATGAGAGTGCATCATCAGGAAATGGTCGAGTAGTGTTGGTTGTGTCTAGTGCATTGTGATGAATGTGTATATGTAATGGTGATGAAATGCAACATGTGGAGAGATGTGTGTGAACCCTATAGCTGAAGCATATATCATGACTTGTTGAATGGATGAGTGATGATTTATCCCTAAGCGTATATCACTATATGATGAAAGGATGAAGAGGGGTGATGATTTATCCTAAAGTGTATGTCACTATAGAATGATTGGATGGATATGGGTGATGATTTAGCCTAAAGCATATGTCACTACAAGATGATAATAGGGGTGGTGATTTAACCTAAGGTGTATACCACTAAAAGATGATAGAATGGTGACAATTTAACCTAAGGTGTATGTCAAAATGGAATTATGTCGCATACATGAGAAAGTGTCATGATGATGAATGTAAGGTCCATTTGATTGGTAAACCCTCAGTAGTCGAGTATGGACTGAGGAACTAAAGTGTGTCATAGGGTGATTGGTGACAAGCACATAGAAAACAACGTAGTATAAATGACCAAGTGATGAATAGGGTATGTAAATATGTGGTGTGGGAAATGCAATGTAGGATGTGTAGTGTGTATAGGATATGTAATGTGTGAAATGCAATAATAGGTGTATATAGAAATGGAATATGTAATGATGATAGGTAGAACTAGACCCATATGTAATGGAATCTAGTGTAGTATGTAGAATATATATGATGTATGAATGTGCCATGTGAATCATGCAATGTAGGAAATGTAGGGTGTGTAGACTATGTAAGATGTGGTGATAGGGGTAAATAGAAATATAATATGTAGTGATAAAATGTAAAGCTAGACCCATATATATGATGTAACCTAGCATAAATGTAGAATGTATGGATGAAATGTAAAACTAGACTCATATGTAATGACGACTAGTGTAGTGTGTATAATATAGATGATGTATTAATGAATAATATGTGCATGAGGGATGTATGTATAATGGCAGGATGTAGATTAGTAAAGTGTAGAATGGATGATGTAGGATGTGCATGATGTATGTGAATAGAGGATGTAAATGGAATATGTAACCTATGGTGCAGTGTGTGGGGTTTAGTTTAATGGTAATGCCTCAACAGTCAAGTGTGAACCAAAGCATAAGAGTGGGTCATCGAGAAATGACGGTGTTATGACACGTGATATGATATGCTTAGAGGAAATGACTGTAAATAATTGATATGACATGTGTGATGTAATAAGACATGATTATGTCAAAATAAGAGGGGGGATTATGTAATATGATATGCCCCCCTCCCATGTGGTAGTGTGGGAAAGAGACTATGTAAATTCATCAAGGAGATCGTCATCCTCTGGATTAAGGTCAAATGGATATGGATTAGCAACTTGATAAGTGATAGTTTGAGGTTGATCACGTAAGGAGCCAGTGAGATGTAAGTGATACATACCCATAGCATATTATTCTTCATCAGTGAATGGGGGATGTGGGCAACCATGGGCGTACCATCGAGTGTAGTTATGTGAGTAGCCAAGAAAGGAACTATTGTAGATGAAAACATGACTGAAAGGCATAGGGAATGAAATGTCGGTGTGACTAGGGTCTAATGTGCCACCAATGTAAGTAAGACAAGAATATCCTAATGTGAGTGGAGAGGAACAAGGGGTACATAAAATATACTAGAAGATGAAAAACATGCAAACCATAAGCAACAGTTATAGTGACAAAGTCATACTATAGATGAGGAGGATGAATAGAAGGTTGAAGTTCCTCAAAAGTGAAACCAAGATGAGCGAAGCCAACATGGTGGGAACATATGGTTACATCATGGGTAGGGATCGAATGGAACATGTTCCCAATATGAGCCATGAATGAAAAGTGTACAAGTGAAGGGTGGGTGTTGCCAAATTAGGAAGATGACATGATGGGATATCGATTGTCCATAGAGGGAACAGGTAGCTGATATGGAATAATGGTTATAGTAGGAGGTGGTATAGAAGGAACAACATCGAGTAAACAAAAGGTACCCTCAAGTGGTGGTAAATGAGGTGGATCATCCATAGGCTGAGGCTCATCGGTGGTATTAATGTGAGGGATAGGAAGATTAGTGTTAGGGTCATGAACACAATATTGTAATGGATCGTGATCTCAGAAGATAGTATACTCAACACACTCATGTAAGAACTTGACACAATGGTGGACCATAGAAGCAACAACTTGCATGGCATGAAGCCATGGCCTTTGTAGCAAGCAATTATATGAAGACAGGAAATCTATGAACAAAGAAGACAGTAGGAAGAGTATTAGGACCAACGAGTGAAAAGGAAAATGTAATGTTGAGCCGAGACATGAGATAGACAGTACCATCATAAGCATAGAGTGAGATGGAATAAGGGTTAATGTCATGAGAAGACAAACCTAAGGCCTGAAGAAAGGACATAGGGCACAAATTAATCTCAGAGCCATTATCAATAAGAGTGCACTTGACAACAACATTGTAGATGTGAGACATGATGTAAAGTGGTGGGTCATTATCAAAGGGGTGAATGTCAGCAGAAGGATTGGCTCTGAATGTGATATGTTGTGAAAAGGCATCAACAAATGTGTCATATATGGAATTTGGATGCATGTCAATAGAAACATTGGTAGTAACAAAGAGGGTTTGAACACAATGATGAAAATCAAGATGTGTAAGTAGATATTCATTGATGAAGATACTCGTGATGGATAAATGAAAATGTAAATAAAACCTTATAAGTTTTTATGAAGAAATTTTGGGTTCACCGTAATGATTAACTGAAATTGAACTAAACTATGAGAAGTATAGCCACTATTTAATCTAAATAGGAGGACTAAAACTCTGTAAGATATGAGTTAACAATATGGAATAATTGAAAATAATTATACTAAGTGAAATTAAACCCTAAGTATGCAAGTAAAGAAGGAGAAATGACTTATCTGATTAAAGAAGGATGTTGTCAGTTTTCGTTGGTTATCGCATGTCTGATAATAAAATATGGAAGCAATAATGACCACTCAGAAGTCCTACGGAGGCTAGATCTAGAGGATCTAAGTTGATTGAGGCATCTGGGAAGGTACTAGGGCACCCCAGGCTACCCTGGTCTACAGATTAGGAAACTTGATCTCTATAAATGCCCAAAATCTAAATTTTGCAAGGTCATAAGGTATCTTGAAATACTTCCTATCATTGCATTGGTTTTGTTGAGTTTCTTTGAATGTGTTTAATAATATAATGATGACCTACAAGAAAGAAGGTAGTATCAAACCCTAAGAAAAATAAAAGATGCAGAATGAATGGGTCAGACTGACCTCAGCCACCAAACTAGTGTTTTTATCACTAAGTGTTGCACTACATTTTGGACCCGGATGTATTTATGGTGTGTGTGTGTTCATTTTGTGCCCTAGGTACTCTTTTACAAGTCATACTTTGTGAAGATCAAGCAATAATAACTATAGAAAATTTAATATCATGTGTGCATGGAATAGAATAAAATACCTCCCTTATGTTGTGTGTGTTGATGCACATCTCCTAGCCTTGATGCATGGTACTATGTGGATGCAAGTGATGTAATGGATGTAACTATAGATGGAATGATAGTAGTATGTTATGTTAGTACCCTCATTATGGTCTTATAACTTTATATTTATAGGGTTCTCTTGTTCTAATTTCATAATTAACCATGACATGGCCGACTAGGAAAAAGATAAGGATGAAAAATGGCTAGAAAGACCCCAAAAAGAAACGGGAAAGTTAAACATGGATCGGGGTGCCCCATGTGGGACCAGGGCACCCCGGGCTGCCCCAGTACAGGCCTGGGTGCTCAATTTTAGGCTAAAATGCCCAAAAAATTGTGAAATAGGTGGATACGTGCAAGAAAATTTGTAGGAATGATGCAATAAATTATAAAATAAAGGTGGACAAAAGGTGGGATTAATTAGTACTTTATTCACTTGAGAACCTTCTAAATAGTAGTTTAAGACTGGGCTAAATAATTCCTAAAGTGCATGATTTTGTGTCTATAGTTATGGATTGTATGTTGCCATGTTGTGACCCACATTGGATAGACTTCATTCCACTTTCTTGAGCTATGGGTCGAGTCATTATGTTGAACCGGACCCAAATTGCATGGTTATGCACCCATTGTGTGAGTTTTTTTGTTGGATGGTTGAAATTTGAATGGCCAACTGTGAAGGCCGAGTCGATTATAATTTCTCGCTTATATATAATCCTACCACATAATTGAATAATCTATCGAGATACATGTAGAGGATAGTATATAGATTGAGAAATATGGAAGTTTAGCCTAGATTACATTGTCAATCTGATGCATCGGTAGTAGGTGTCGAGTTGGATATAATGGTCAATATGGATAAGGCCAACCAATGTGGAGTACATTATGATCAACTTGATGGGGATTTGATCACCTCACCAAGCTAAATAATAGCTCTCCTGAGCCAATATCACTCTGCAATGCAAAAATCAACTCTCCAAAACTATAATCCCACATGGTAAATGTTAGAGAGATATATGGAAAATATAATCTAAAATACAATATCGATAAAGTGAAAAGGTGGAAAAGGTACCCCTCCTACAAAAGAGTGTGTCAAAAATGGCTGAGGGCCCCCAGCCAACAAATAGTAGGGCCCACCAAAGTTTTAACCATTTTTCAAAGACCAGAGGTCAAAAAAAAATTTACCCAATTTTTAACTTTTACCATATGCCACGTGTCAACGTGTGATTCACATATTGATCCCCATTGACCAATTTTCAAACCCAATATTTTTACTGGTGATAACTTCTACACTCGGACTCCATTCCTAGAATTTTGCATACCGTCGAAAAGGTATCTAAACTCTCTATATCGTGGTCATGGTTTAGGGAGGTTTAGAAAAATTTCGACACCCAAAAATCCTCCAGATCACTCCTCCCAAATGGGAATGATTTTTGTCCACAAATAGTTATTTATCAACCCACAAATCATGCTAACTCTTCCTACATTACACAAACACATAAAGGAACTAGAAATAGCATTATAGGTTAATTAAATGAAAATAGTTGATTAGACGGTCACAAACAATCGATCAAATAATAACACCCATTCAGGCTAGTGTCCAACTAATACTCTACAACCCTTTCAACCTTTGCACACAACTGTGAAATATGTCAAATCCCAATGCAATGCCATCACAAAAAACTAACTAGATAATAACACACTTTCTATTACAAAAAGATAGTGTTCAAATTTCCCTTTTTGATATAGCCGGTTACTTAAATTACAATTCCATAAAAATATATTAGTATTCAAGACATCTAAATTACCCATAGTTAGGATAGTGTCGACTATGTATTTGAAATTGTAAAACTAGAATTATATTCGACTCTCTAAAATGTAGTTAGACTATCAATGCCAAAAATAGCTACAGTCACAACAATTTTAATCACATGTGAATCTACAAATGTCCATCCATACATACTGAACAATAAAAGGATACAAGCTATAATTGTATGATTATCCAAAATGGTGAACTACCATCTGCTATTCAAATGATCACTGACCGCTTACCTACACACCAGTTTATTAGAGCATAATAATGTACACATCTAATTTAGCCAAGTACACACTGAAGCTACAAATAAATTCCCTAAAAATAAGGGTCTGTCATTTATGTGTAAGTACTCTGAATAGACACAACAGATTTGTATATTACCTACAAAATCAAAAAGGTGTCACAGACTTGTACAATGGCATTTAAATACAATAACATAAATGCAAATTTCCAAAAAAATACATTATTACAACATGCCCACTAAATCTGCATACTATTGCTAAAAATAGAAACTAGTATATTGTCAACCTTAAATAAGTAAGCTAAATATGAGTATTTTAAACCTTTTTCCTAGATCCTCTTATAGGTGACCCCATTTTCCCAATTTCAAAGTATCTAAAACAATGTGAATTCTTCCTTTGACATACACTAGAAATCCACAAATTAATCTTAAAATTTTGCATGATTTTTAATAAATACTACTATGCAAAAACAAACCTATCCAGTTCACATGATCCTACATTCTCCATATCAAAATAGGATGGACTCATCAGTGATTCAACAATGGATAGTTTGGAGATAGTTTCTTTTTTTCTGTTGGTATAAAAACTTCTTTCAATTTAAAGTCCAACTTATTCTTACCATGCTCTAGATGGTAAGTTGGATGAAGTTTCCAACAATTTACAACCTCATACCCACTCATCTTACAGTGAGTGTAGTAATTCCCCTTTATTTCCTATTTCTAAGGTAAGGAATTAAGTTTACCATTTCTCGCTTGTTTACCATGAGATTGGTTTTTCAACTCATTTGGAAAGTGCTTATACAAAAAGGTTTTCCTCTTCCAACAAAATTCCATAGAATGATTAGTACCTCCACAACACATTCATGGAAAATAATTCATCATATTTTTTATATCAAACCCATACTATTTTTTAAAAAAGAGTATATCCTCAACAGATTTACCTTGTTTTCCAAATTTAGGATTATGATAAGAAATAGGAGGTAGAATTCTATTACCTCTTCTTTAAACCTTCTTACCATTCCTTTCTTTTGTTGTGCTAGTTGGGTTTTCACTTTGTTATCGAAAGCTCATCTTCATTCATCATTCTTAAACGTTTCTCCAATATCCTTTCTCACACTAGAGTAACCCAAACATGCATAACGAGGACGATATTCGACCTGTAATGGGTTAGAAATACCTTGATTGTTCTCACCAAGGGTAATTCCATTAAAACCCATTTTATCTAACAAATTAGATCCAATACCTTTAGTGTATCTTTCAAAACCATCAAAATTAATATTTCCTTAATCTAAATCAAATTGGGATGAAGAATCTGTTGGTGACATACTTACAGTAAATGCATCCGTCATGGTTTCTACATCTATGGTCAAGGGCTTCTCCCTTTTCTCACCATTCTATAATTTTACCAAGAGCTCATCCTTGGATTCCATTTCCAATTTCAACTGACCAGTCTCCTCCTCTAAGGATAAATACATAGATCTCAAGAGAGAGTTATCTATCTAGATCTAGCAGTTAATAGCCTCAAGTTCATCCAGTTTCTCCTATTTAGATGACTTGCCCATGATTTCCTTTTTCCTGCAAATAACCTATAACTCCCAACAATGCACACTGCAATAGAAGATTAACAAGTTCCAAAATATCTACACAATTGAAAACTGAAATCACACAATCAAAATCTAATTCAGCAGTCTAACTACTCTGATACCAAAACTTGATTCGAAAACATGTGTTAATTTTTTCCACTTTTAAACATTTTCAAGGATCTTGAAATTAAACTCAATTTTAACGATTCAATTTTCCAAAACTGATTAATTTTTTGTTCAAAGATGCACCTCAATCTTATTTTCAATCACAACACTTAAATGTGCATTTTTTAAGACTTTTTGGATTATGACTACTGAAATTTTCTCTTAATTCCAATTTCCCATTTTTAAAGATGAAATTCTTAACCAAATTAATAAAAATCCATGTTACTGATTTTATATGATCAAAATCTTCATTTTAAACTAAAATAAACATCCAAAAATTAGAAATTGACACAAGATTTTTTACTGGGTTTGGAATTCTTATGTCCCCGGGTTCGTAGAGAAATGATCCATTAATTATGTTAACAATGTGAATACAATAACCTTTAAATTCATCCAATAATGAATTAAAACCTTTAAAAAATTGTTATCATACCTTAAAAAGACTTAGGAGTATCCCAACAACTACCCCTCACCTTTTTTATTCACTTGCAGTTGTGTCTCCCCTAGGATCTATGCCTTCCTATGACTTAGAAAGTTACAAAATACATCATAAAATTTCCAAAATGGGAAAATGATGACACCATCACAACCATCTCAAAATTCTAACTAAATTTGATGTTTAATCTGAGCTATGGTTTTGAATTTTGGTGCTTCAAAAATATTTTTTTCTAAAACAAACCCTTAGTGCCCCTACACAAACCTGTCACAAACCAGCAAATTGTAGACCTCAAATACCTGTGAGCTCATTTTATCACCCATTGAGATCCTTTTCCAAGTTCTTTGATTCATCTAGTTTGTTCCCACAAGGTCGCAAGTTCAAGCCTCTACTTGCTTTTTTGTTGGTGATCATTTTCACCTATGTGGAGAGATATCCCACATCACTCGAGATAATGTTTGGTTGGAATTTTAAATTAGGAGTGCTTGTGTTATTTTTCGGTGGATGAAACCATATGAGCATAATTTTTTCCCCACATATAATGCACCCCATGCATTGGTGGAGCTTCCCAGATTGTGTTGAGTTGATTATAGCCACGATGTGGTGAGATGGCACTATTATTCGTTATGGCTTGCTTTTTTCCACGTTGTGACCTACCTTGAATAGAGTTCATTATACCTACATGAGCTATGGGCCGATTTTTTGTGTTGAACTTCCCTTGAGTTGCATGGTTATATACCCATTGTGTGGGATGGTTGTTGGATGGTTGAATGTTTAATGGAGAACTATAAAGGTCAATTCATTTATAACTTCCCACATATATATAGGCATGTCAAGTAATTGGATAATCCACCGAGATACATGCGGAGGATAGTATGTAGATTGTTTCAATATACAAGTTGAACCTCTCGATTACATATGGTTTATCTGTTGCACCAATTATATAGTGCCTATTTGTGATAAAATGGTCAAGTATGGATACAGGTATGTTATCAATGTGGAGTGTAATTTGATCAACTCAGTGGGAAGTTGATCACCCCACTGAGCTGGACAAGTAGCTCAGCTTGACCATGGACAATATCACCGTGACAATGCACAATTCAATTCCCCACATAGATATAGTCCCACATGGGAAATGTTAGAGAGATATATGGCATATATATATCGAAAATATGATAATGGATCAATATGAAATAAAGGCAGACAAAGGCATGCCTTCCTACAAAAGAGTGTGATCAAACCTAGCTGAGGGTCCCCAAACTAGCAAATAGTAGGGGTCCACCAATGTTTTATAACTCGTATGTTGAAAGAATGGAGGTCAAAACAAAAATTTTAACCATTTTTTCACCTCTTGCGAAAATGTCATAGTGCTAACGCGTAATTTACCTTGTTGACTATCTTTGACCAATTTTCAGACACAAACTTTGACCAATGATAACTTCTGCACCCGACCTTCATTCTTAGAGTTCTGCATACCGATCGTAAAGGTATCTAAATGATATACAACAGTGGTCATGGTCTAGGGAGGTTTAGGAAACTTTTCAATGCCCATTTGAAAAGTCCTCCATAACACTCATCCTAAATGGGAATAATTTTTGTCCACAAAATGTTGTGTATAAACCCATAAAATACATGCTATCTCTTCCTGTACCTTGCAAAAACACATATAGGAATCTGAAGAAGCATTATAGGTTAATTAAATGAAAATAGTTGATTAGATAGTCACAAAAAAATTATCAGATAATAAAACCCATTCAAGCTAGTTTCCAATTGATACTCTATAACCCTAGTAAACTCTACACATAATTATCAACTATAAAATCCCACTGTAATGCCATCACAAAAAACTGATTAGATAATAACACCATATTCTACTACGGAAAGCTAGTGTTCAACTGTCACTTTGTGATACGGCCGATTACTAAAATTACAATTTCATAAAAATAGCTATCAGTATTCAGAGACATATAAACTGCCCACAATTAGGCTTAGTGTCCACTATCTATTTGAAACTGTAAAATTGCAAATTATTCACTGATCCAGAATATTTATATGATCAACACCAAAATAAGCTATAGTCAAAAAATCTGAATCAACGTGAATATGCAAATTTTATCCATACATACTAAACTATAAGAGGATAGATCAAACTGTAAATTTTATTACCCAAAATGGTGAACTATCCATCTGCTGCAAAAGATCGCCAAGGCATACTTGCACACTCAGTTTGTTAGAGAAAATAATTTACATATCTAATTGTAACTACACATAGGGTAGTTACAAATAAATTCCCTAAAAATAAGAGTCATCATGATTATGTGCAAGTACTTTGAATAGACACAATGAGTTTTTATAATGCCTATAATATCAAACAAGATGTCACAGAACTTACACAATGACATCTAGCAATCAGTAACTGAAATGTAAATTTCACAAAAATAGACATTATTAGCAACATGCCCACTGAATCTGCATACTGTTGCTAACAATAAAAAATGGTACATTGTCATCCTTTAAAAAGTAAGAGGTTAAAAATGAGAATTTTAAACCTATCTTCTCAGATCCGCTTGCAAGGTGAGCCCAATTTCCCAATTTCAAAGAAAATAAAAATATGAGAATTTTAATCCTTCAACATATATTGGAAACCCACATGGTAACTTTGAAATTTTTGGATTGCTTTCAACCATTACACCAATGCAAATGTAAATCTATCCAATTCACATGAGTTTACATTTTCCACATTAGAATAGAATGGACTCATTTGTGGTTCAACAATGTGGATAGTATCCAGAGGTTGATTCTTATTTTAATTGATTGTTTTAAAACCTTCTTTCACCTTATATACCAATTTTTATTCTTACCATGCATTGGATGGCTTGGTTGGGTGAAGTTTCTAAGAAATTATCAACCTCGTATGTACACTCAGACTGATAATGAGTGTAATTGTTCCTCTTTTGTTTCCTCCTTCTGAGGTGAGTAATTATTTTTTCCATTTCTTTCCCATGTTTGCCATGAGATTGATTTTTTAAGCTCAAATCAAGAAAGTACTTCATGCAAAAAGGTTTTCCTCTTCCAACAAAAGGCCACATAGAATGATTAGTACCTCCATAAAACGTGCATGGAAAATCATTCATCATATTTTGTATATCAAACCCATACTGTTTTAAAATAAAGAGTAGCATCCTTATACAGGTTTATCTTGTTTCCTAGACTTCATGATTATGATAAGAAATAGAAGGTGGAATTTCCTTACCTCTTCTCTATGTTTTCTTACCATTCCCATTCTATTGTTGTGATTAGTGGGATTTTCACTTTGCTATTGGAAGATCATCTTCCTTTAGCATGTTCTTGGAGGTCTCTCTAATATCCTTTCCCACACTAGAGTAACCCAAACTTGCATAATGAGGATGATCTTCAACTTGTATTGGGTTAGCAATACCTTGGTTATTCTTACCAAGGTCAATTTCATTAAAACCCATTTTATCTAACAAGTTAGATCCAATACCTTTAGTGTATCTTTCAAAATAACCAAAATTAATATTATCAAATCAGATATGGATGAGGAATATGTTGGTGACATACTTACAGCAAATGCATCTATCATGGTTTCTACATCTATGGTCAAGGGCTTCTCCCTTTTCTCACCATTCTGCAATTTTACCAAGAACTCATCCTTGGATTACATTTCCAGTTTCAATTGAACATTCTCCTCCTCTAAGGATAAATACATATATCTCAAGAGAGAGTTATCTTCCTAGATCTGGCAGTTAATAGCCTCAAGTTCATCCAGTTTCTCTTGTTTTGATGAGTTTCCCATTATTTATTTTTTCCTGCAAATAACCTATAACTCCCAACACTACACATTAAAATAGAAGATTAACAAGTTCCAAAATTTCTACACAACTGAAAACTAAAATCACACAATTAGAAGCTAATCCAAAAATATTACTCTAATACCAAAACTTGATCCGAAAACATGTGTTAAATTTTTCCACTTTTAAGCGTTTCCAAGGATCTCAAAATTAAACTCAATTTTAAGGATTCAATTTTCTAAAACTAATTATTTTTTGTTCAAAGATGCACCTCAATCTAATTTTCAATCACAACACTTAAGTGTGCATTTGTTAAACTTTGTGAATTATGGATACTGGAATTTTCTCTCAATTCCAATTTACCATTTTTAAAGATGAAATACTTAACCAAATTAATAAAAATCCATGTTACTGATTTTATATGATCAAAAGCCTCATCCAGAACTGAAATAAATATCCACAAATCAAAAAAATGACACAAGATTGTTTACGGGGTTCAGAATTCCTACGTCTTTGGGTTCATAGAGAACCAATCCATTAATAATGTTAAGAATTCAAATATAATAACATGTACATTCAACCAATAATCAATCAAAACCTACAAAATGTGTTATCAGACCTTCGAAAGACTCTGGAGTATCCAAGCAACTACCCCTCACCTTCCATATTCACTTGTAGTTTTGTCTCCCCTAGGATCTACGCCTTCGTGTGAATTAAACAGTTAAAATATCCATCACAAAAGATCCAAAATAGGAAAAATATTACACCATCACAACCGTCTTGAAATTATGACCAACTTTCATGTTTACTCTGAGCTCTGGTTTTGACTTTTGTGCTTCAAAAATAAAGTTTTCTAAAACAAGCACTTGTTTCCATTGCACATACCTACAGACTGTTGACCTCAAATATATATAAAATAATTTTATCACATGTATAGTTCCTTTTGCAAGCTGGCCAAGTCATCCGATTTGTTCCCACGATGTTGTTGGTTCGATCCTCTCCTTTCTTTTTGGTCAACGGCCATTTTGGCCTATGTGGAGAGATATCCCACATCTCTAGAGATAATGTTTAGTTAGCAGTTTAAATTGGGAGCACCCATGTTATTTTCATATGGTTGCAACCACGCAATAATTATTTTCCCCCACATACAATACACCCTGTGCATTGGTAAAACTTCCCATATTGGGTCTAGTTGATTATAGCCACGATGTGGTGAGCTAGCACTGTCATTTGTTGTGGCTTGTATGTTGCCACGTTGTGAGAAACCTTTGATAGAGTTCATTCTACCTATGCAAGCTATGGGCCCAGTCATTGCGTTTAACCACCCCTTAGTTGCATGATTATATGCCCATTATGTGGGATAGTTGTTGGATGGTTGAACGTTGAATGGACAAATGTGAAGGCTGAGTCATTTATAACTGCCTGCATACATATATATATATATATATATATATATATATCCATGACATGTAATTGGATAATCCACCAAGATACATGCAGAGGATAGTATATAGACTAAGTAATATTGAAGTTTGGTCTAGATTACATTTTTGATCCGTTCCGCCAGTAGTAGGTTTCGAACTAGATATAATGGTCAATATGGATAAGGTCGATCAATGTGGAATGCAATGTCATCAACTCGGTGGGGATTTGATCATGCCACCAAGCTAAATAATAGCTCACCTGAGCCAATATCACCCTTTAATACACAAATCAGCTCTCCAAAACAATAATTCCACATGGTCAATGTTAGAGAGATATATGTCAAATATAATCGAAAATTTGATATCGATAAAATGAAAAGATGGCAAAAGCACCCCTCCTACAAAAGAGTTTATTGAACCTAATTAAGGGCCCCCAACCAGCATATAGTGGGGCCCACCAAATTTTTAACCGTTTGTCAAAGACCGGAGGTCAAAACAACTTTTAACCATTTTTTTAACTTTTACCATATGCCACGTGTCAACACGTGATTTTCCTTTTGACCCCCGTTGACTAGTTTCAAACCCAAGCTTTCACCAGTGATAAATTATGCACCTAGACTCTATTCTTGGAGTTTTGCATACCATCATAAATTTATCTAAATGTTATACATCATGGTCATATTTTAGGGAGGTTTAGGAACCTTTCCAACACCCAAAAATCCTCTGGATCACCTTCATCTGATTCAGTTATATCAACCCTTTTTTCAGTAGGGGTTAGAATTATCGGGATGATCAATCCTCCGTCTAGTGATGGACATAAGTGGGTATTGATAGAAATAGAATATTTCACTTGGTGGACATAAGTTATAGCATTGAGTGAGGGAAATTAGAAGTTTGTTCTAGATTTCCTGGAAGTTATAGTGACCAGATTTGGTGTCCCTTTCACAGTTATCTCAGATAATGTCATGGAATTCATAGGTTTAAAAATCAGCAAGTGGGCTATCAAGAATGGAGTATATCTTAAGAATTAGTCTAAATACTATTGATAGGGTAATGATTTAGCTGATTTTAGCAATAATAACCTCATACGGATCATCAAATAGACAATGGAGGATAAAAAACAGACTTGGCATATGTAATTTAAGACTACCTTATGGGTAGATAGGATCATGCCAAAAATGGCCATAAGGAATTCCCCTTTCATGCTTGTATATGGTAGGGAGGTAAAAATTCCTTTATCTCTAGAATTTCCCTCTTTGGAGTTAGCACATCAGCTGGAAGTTATGGAAATTGATCCTATGACGGTAAGGTTTGTTGAATTAATAGAGTTGGAATAAATTAGGAATAAAGATATGAAGACTTGGAGTTACATCAAGCTCAAACAAATAATACTTTTGATAAGAAAGTGTCTCATAATACTTTTCAAGAAGGATATTTGGTCCTCAAATGGGATTCTTACAAGGCCAAGCCAGGAATGCACATAAAATTTGATGTTATCTGGAGCAGGCCATACATCATTAAAATTTGTAAAGAGGAAAATTCATTTTGCCTATCTAGACTCAATGGATAAGCACTTCCCATTCCAATGAATGGGATACATCTCAAGGCTTGTTTTTGAGAAGGTTTCATCTTGTAAATTATTAGTCTAGGTTTATTTGCTCCAAGTTCTTTACACGTTATTTATTTTACTTTGTTTGGTTTTGTTTGCTTGGTTTTGTTTTTTCTGTTTGTATTTTATTCTAAATGTTTTGAGGTCATGAACTTATGTCCATAATGGATTTATTCAGGCTATTGGACTAATGTTTAGCAGGAAAGCATCCCCAAGAGGTCTCCAAATATGTTAAATTTACAAGTTACCCTTGTCAAGGAGGTTTTTAAAATATTTCTTGCAATTTTCTACCCTTCCCATTCCTTAGTTTTTAAGGGAAATTTGTTTCAAAAATTGCCTTGGTTTCATTTTTCACTAAATTATAGACTTTGTAAGTCAACATGTATTTTGCATGCAAAATGATTTTTGAGTTCCGAAACCCAAATTCCAATCCAATTAGATTTCAGAACCGAAATTCTAAACTACAACTAATATGTAGTTTTCCTCTTGAGTTCCAAAGTCTAACTCCTCTCCATCATTTTGGAATTTGGAGTCTAAAGTGCAAGTTGCATGTAATTTTCACTTCGGTTCTTAAAAACTAAAACTCGATTCCTTTACCATTTCAAAACTTTAGAATTTTAGACTTTGGAGTCTGAAGTATAGCCTACACACAGCCTAGATGCAGACCTCTAAATTTTTATTTTCGATGGAAACAAATTCCCAACTACCCACATGTGTCAGACCCGAGTAATTAATTTTTCACTCTCCTATAAATATGCATTTTTTACTTGTCATTTTTTTACCAGAAAAATCAGTACTCTGACACGCTAACATACCTTTGCATCCCGACCGTACCCCTAGGTGATTTTTGGAGCATTATTTTCATAATTTCTCATCATATTGGGTAAGTTTGCAAGTTTTATTTTTCTTTTGATTTTTCAAACTCTTGTTCTGTTATTTTTACTTCTCTCTTGTCTTTCATATATCCTTTAGATACATCCTCCTTTAGGTTTTGTTTTTAAAGTTTGAACCATGGCCTCTCTTTGCTTGTTGTTTTTATTTATTTTTTAAGTTTGAACTTAAAAATACTCCATGCACAAGGAAGAATATTTCATATCAGGAAAAAATTATATTTAGGAGGACAAGGAGCTTTCACAAGATTCTAGGTTCTCATCTTTCATAGTTTTGGGACTTCCTCGTAGGTGTAAAACTCTGATTTCAGGGTTTTTGAAATTTTCATGTTTCGGCACTTTAGAGGTTCCAATTTTGGAACTTTGGATTTTCGAGTTTTGAGGGTTCTTTATTTCATATTTTAAAAGTTGTTTGAAAAGGTTTAAGTTCCAATTTCGTAACTTCAAACTTCAGATTTTCAGAAGTACGGGTTGAATTTACAAGGTTGTTCTGCAAAGGTACACTTCCACCTCGATTTCTAGTTTTTGGTTTTTTCAGTAGGGAATATGTATGTATCATCATCCAAGGGGAAGGAAAATATGAAATATATCTACCAAGGGGTAAAACCCCATTAAATAATCTCATCCGATATAGACAATATCGAGGATACATACTTGGGACATATTGACATGCCTGAATTCAGAAAGAGAGTCAAGCCTTTAAATCTAAAATCATGGATGCAAGCCATTTTCAATAGTGGGCTTCCCCTTCCTAAAAAAATTCCTTAATCCATGTAATGTCCTGAGATCATGCTTATTAGTGCATCACATTTTGATAAAGACTTGTGTACAATAAAGGATCAGGATGGCACAGTGGTGATCAAGCTGGATAGTGATTTCTTTGAAGACCTCCTAAACTCCCTAATATCAAATCATATGCCAATATCTCCCCAAAGTCTAATCTCGAGAATTGGGTTGTGGAGAATGATACTTGCACAAGGGTCATCAATAAAAGTTATTCGGCTAAAACTAAAAGTTCATTATCTAGATTATCAAAGATGATTCCTTAGTCATACTTCATTCAAGAAGTAAATGATATCATTACACTACTAAGCAGAGTTATGATTATTCCCTCTTCTAGGGAGTTCCAAGAGTGGATGTACCTTTACATTACCACTATCAATAGAAACAAGGACCTCATTTAATGGGTTGAACACATAAGCAATGATATCTACTTTCAATTGTGTTATGTTCTAACCTTCATAAATTTCTTCATGACCTCCTACTTTTGTACGTAGTAGCGGGTATGAGACATTGTCTAGCATTCACTCCAAAGGGATCCAAGAACACAGTTAAGATATAAAAGTATTATCCCCAAATCATAATGATAGAGGGTTCTAAGAACTTTTAGAGAGTAATGACGTTTTCTTCACAGTTCTCATGTATTTATTTGATAAAAATATATATAACCAAATAATTTCATATGAATCCTGGAAGGAATCAAGGGAATAGGGAGATATCTATTTACAATTCCTAAATTTCACATACATCAGGATGTATGCATTCATTGGTGCTCCTGTCAAGATGCCAAGATGCCCAATGGACAAGTGGGTTTTAATGGAATTGGTTCATCAGTTGCTAAGTTACCACAAGATTCAACATGACCAGCATAAAGAAGGAGCCCAATTTCATATAACTATAGGTAGATACACGTGTGCTTCTAAATCTAAAGCTAAAAATTTTGAGGGAGATATGTCACAAATGACTCTGAAAACATTTTTCCAAAGCATTAATTTTGACTATTAGGACAAGTTCATAAAAATAGGATCAGCCAATGTTCACAGACCTCAACTACATGATATTTGGATCCACTGCCAAGATGAGAATGAAGTAAGGGAAAGAGAATTTGAAATGTTAACCCATCAAGAGGTCACCCAATATGGAATTTTGGTCATCCCCAAGGGTTTACAACATGACAACCATGTTTTAGATCCTTCTTATGATTGAAATATTATCATGAATCAACCTTTACCTTGGATTGATTGGTCTATTGAGGAATGTAGCAGAATAAAGGAAAGAGGTCCTATTCTAAATTAGGCCTATCAAAGGTTTGTAACTTTGCAAATCACACCCAAATCATCAGAATAGCTTGCCACAGAAGTTATTCAAGGTCAATCATTGATGGGCCATACCACTCCATATCAAGGAAAGAGTTTGATTCCTAAACCTACCTCAAGGCCCCACAAGATTTTTTTCATTTTTGGAGGTTCAAGATCTTCTTCTAAATTTTCTGCAAGGGGAGTTGCATCTCCTAAATTATAACTACTGAGGTCATCAGCCTAATTATTTCCCCTCAATTCACTCATGTGTCATAGTCACCCACCTCTCCACCTCTTCCATCTTCTACATTATCAATTCCTCTTTCCCCTCCACCCTCACCTTTCCTCTGATCATGTCCTCCTTTTCCACTATTCCCATTTCTCTTACATCTCTCACTTATTCTCCATCTATGTCTTTGTTTTTATCCTCCCTTCCATCTCTTTCAAATGGAGACATTTTGAGAACAGGATCTCCCTTTAGAACCCCTCTTCAATAATAATCTCTAAACATTCCCACTTCTATTTCACCCACACCTAAGGCCATCCTTTCCACTTTTCCCTCAATTATTACAACATCATTTCCACTTTCAATGATTACAACTAGTTCCCTAATTTTACAAACTCTGCAAACTACTACTATAACAATGCCCATGTTGTCTTCTGAATCTTCTTCTTTTATTCATGTGTGGTTACACAGATAGACACTCAAACAAAATAATAAAGTTCTCATCATTGGTGTTCTTGATCTAATTTTTATAAATCTTCCACCCCTGAAGACAAGCCAAGATACTGAGAGTTATTTACAACTTATCGGTTGACCAAACAGGGGAAATATTTGGTTAGATAGCCACTCCATATGTGGAGAAAACTAAGGAAATAATCAAAGCAATGAACTACCATATTTCCAAGTTTTCTCTTAGAAAATCCACCCATAAATGAGAAAAGAAATATGTTCAAGTGGCCTTGGGTAACTTTTTGTATAAGTTTGAAAAGGATAAAGTAACTAAGGATGATCTTAAGGGTAAGGTTGAATAGATAATTACTCTTTTGACTAATATCACACAGCCCGTCCAAACTACCACTATCGTTATTCCTCTGAGCTTTGATGATACGTATTTCTCTATGGTAGAAAAGATATGACATAAGGGAAGAGTGGTAAGGGGTAAGATGGAAATATAATACATGAGGGGGAGTCATTGATTAAATTTTTGGTAATTTATACAATGAATTGTATGCTGAGAAAGATTCTATCTTAAAGATGAATGAATTTCTCACGAAAGTGATAATTTGGAACTTTCTCTTGAAATGTGGAAGGAAATTCAAAGTGTCAACTCAAATATGATTTTAAAGGAAATATTTATTAATGATGTTTCAAAAAAATTTGAATTTAAAGAAGAAATGGGATTCAGAGTTTGGATATTTCAAGATGTCACATCAAAGTTGGAGGAGAAACAAGTTGAAGCATTTGATGGCTCAAATGATATTATGGAAGAATTTGACAATATCAATTGCAAATTTCTAGACAAGAATGTTGACATTCTTCCTGTTGATCATATTATTTCTCATTTTAACAGTTTGATGAACCAAGATGATGATAAAATGGGTTTTAATGGAATTGGCCTTGGTGAGAACAACCAAGGTATTTCTAACCCAATACAGGTCGAATATCATCCTCGTTATGCATGTTTGGGTTACTCTAGTGTGGGCAAGGATATTGGAGAAACGTCTAAGAATGATGAATGAAGATGAGATTTCGATAACAAAGTGAAAACCCCACTAGCACAACAACAGAAAGGGAATGGTAAGAAGGTTTAAAGAAGAGGTAACGAAATTCTGCCTCCTATTTCTTATCATAATCCTGAATTTGGAAAACAAGGTAAATAAAGTATTTTAGTCTTGACTCAATTTATAACTTAGTATCTTATAAAACCTTCCTGAGTTAGCTCAATTAGGTCATAAAAAGACCAAAAGACTGACAGTGAAAGTATCTAGAGAAACTAAATCAGCAGAGATCCTAAATTGCTATGCATGTGGACATGATGATGAAGAGGTTCAAGGAATTGTCAAGCATTTTCTCAATTTAAGACACAAGTTAGATGAAGAAGAAGGAAAGGAAGAAGAAAAGGATGAGGAACCAGATAGAGAAACAAGTGGTGTTGGCCCTAACTAGGCATGGAATCCATTGTTGAATAGTCTCCAAGCTATGGAACCAATGAAAGTTATAGGGTTGACTCGGTCAAATTTACACAACCATTTTTATCTTTTCATCAGATATTGTTCCCCAAATATAAATACATTCTATTTTTAGTATGTAGTAGTTAAGAGGCATAACTATGATCGCTCAATCCTCCTAGTTTACAAATAGGAGAATGTATTATGTTTAGAGGACTTTTATTTTTAGATCTTATTCTAAAGGGATCTATAATTTTAAGGAGTTTACAAGTAAGCTTTATCCTTTGTTATATTAAGAACAATATTTTTCATTTGAATAGTTGATGTGTTGTGCACTTTGATAATTCATTTAACACTTGTCAATGATTTAATTCCTTGTATGTGGTGAATTATATTTCCTTTATATCAATTATATTTTTCAATTAATCTATGATTTGTTTTAGTCAGTTTTACCCCTATCACAAAAAAAAAGGAACCCCATGCGCACCGGCCTATAACCCAGCGAATGTTGGGCACTCTCCTGAGGCACGTGTAGGTGTCGAGTCTCTCTTTTATGTGAGTTTAGTGGGGAAAATAATCTATTATTTGTGCTTAAGATATTTCAAAAGGATTTAAGACATACATGAACCATAGAGCTCAGAATGGCCTCAAGATCCTTGCAGTCATTCCAGATAGATAGTACTTAACAGATTGTATGACTTGTATCATAACAGAAAGAAGTATACAAACATCCATACCTAGCATAAACATAAATGAAAGAGAACCTATGAAAAATATGTATATATAAAAATCATTGATATATATATATATATATATATATATATATATATACATATATATACTAGTAACCTCATTATATCCATGGAGCATTTACAGTATGTCACAGAGAAGCAGACCGCAGTCATGCATGACAACTGGACTAACGTAACAATGCTACCAAAAAGAAAAATTACATCTTGTCCACATCTTGTGCCCCGCGAAGTGGAAATAGTCCTCATGTATGCACAACATCAGCCACTGATATAATCACTTAGGTTTCCCAAAGTAGGACAACTCAAAGAGTTGTAATAACCCTACCTTCTCCAACTTGACCTTCACATCATCATTATAAATGGGAAAACCCTATAGTGTCCTCTTGTTTGTTGGGCACACTAACTCCAGTTCCAAATACGTTTTGATTGTGCTTGTCCGATGATTATAATCGTTTACAAACATGTCCCTAAGATGGGACTCCCACTCCTTTCCCAACAACACTCCATCTAGGTACTGCATTTCTACATACCACTCTTCATTTGTGTTTACTTCAATTTCTCGTTGCTTTCCCTTTCACTTTCCCTTTCCCTTGCCCCTCTTAGGTGTACTAACTAGTTTCTTGGGTGCCATTATCTAGGTCTTCTTCACACTTCAATCACTTTGTCATACTCTATTCTTCTGCTCTCTCCAACCTTAGATCTTGAACTTGTGAAGAAAATTACTTAAACTCGTGCTCTAGTTCTTTGAACCCTAAATGGGATACTCCCTTCACAATACTACGCCTTCTCACAACTTCTCCTATCCCTGTGAAATCCCTTCCTCCTGGTTTGCAAACCCAAACTGGTTACCCACTCTTTAATCTCTCCAAATTTTTCTTCACACGGATCAGTTTTTTGGAAGACCTATTTTGCAAAGGTGCAAAAAGTGATTCATTCTCCTTATATGCAAAGTGAAGAATGAAATACCTCAACCCCTTTATTTCTAGTTTTTCCCTTTTTGAGCATTAAGTGCTACTTCACCTACCACCATACTTTTTTCATTTAATGCAATTTTTTCAAACCTTTCCCATCTTCAGTGCTTTAACTCACATGCCCCAACCTACATGGACAAACCTCCAACCTTCTAGTGCGCAACCAATCCAACCTAACAGGAGACTCTTACGTATGCGTAACTAGTGCTAAAGGCACTTCTTCTATCCTAATTTTTGCTCTTGCCTACCTCGTGTTGCTTAATGCGCTTTCTCCTCCTTTTTACGTGAGATCTAAAAGTATCTTTATCTTGACACCAACCATCCTTTTTCCATCTTTTATCTCCATACACCTCTTTCACCCAAGCCATTCAACTAGGGATTTTCGCACAAAATTCCTTGGCACTTTAACCATGTGCTCCTTCACATTACTTCACCCCACACTAAAATTATGTGCGGTCCTCTACGCACTCATAGATTCTCAAAAAGTAGCAATAAGGTTACCGGCACCCAAGGCGTAAAAAAAAAAACAACGTGAAAGGGAAACACAAGAAAAGAAACGCATAAGGGAAAATTCTAAGCTAACTAGAAAAATTTCCTTATTTACAAACACTGAGAAGACTTATTTATAGTAGGGCTTCAGCCTACTCCCATTGAAGTGTCCAGGCAACTTTGTCCCATCTAGCACTTATAACTGACACGCACCCAAATCAAGGATGTACAAGATTGTGTAAGGTACCAACCAATGGACTTTCAACTTCTCAAGATGGCACAGAAATTTAGAATCATAAAGTAAGACCATCTGCCCAACCTCAAACTTCTTGTTTCTTATGTTGCGATCATGCCAAGCCTTCTGCTTTTCTTTTTATGTTGTTTGGGTCCACTTGGTGAGTGATCGTCTCTCGTCCAGTTTCATTAACTTATCAATTCTTTCTTCCAGCACTTGCTCATTAGCCAACCCCCTTGTGCACGTTATTCGTAGAGAAGGTAACATGAATTCAACTAGCAGAACAGCTTCCACGCTAAACACCAAATAAAACGATGTGGCTTTGTTTAGCCTTTTATATGTTTTCCTATAAGCCCATAACACTAATGATACTTTTTCATCCCAATCTCTTCTGCCGACATCACAAATTTTGGTCAGGGTATGACTCAGTATTTGTTGAATGCTTCCGTGGTTACATTTTATTGTGGGTGATAGGGTGTAGTGTTGTGATGAGCAACCATGAAATCTACTAACAGGATCCTCACTATCTCATTCAAGAAATGTGTACCCCTATCACTAGTTAAACTCAAACGACATCCATACCTCGTGATAATGTTCTCCCATAAGAATCTTGCCATTGTGGTTGTTGTGTAGTCTTTAGTTAGGGCTTCCTCTGCCCACCTTGTCAGATAATCCATGCAAGTGATGAAATAGCGTGACCCAGTCCTACACTCTATTGGTACAATAGGGCCTACAAAGTCTATTGCCCACTTTTCAAAAGGCTTCACAATAGTTATAGGGCACAAAGGCATTTCATCTCTCTTTCCAAGCTTTCCAATGCACTAACAATGGTCACATGCTTTACAATAGTCTTTACAATCCTTGTGCAGGGTTTCCCACCACAAACTTGCCATTAATATCTTACGCACGGTGGCATCACCTACATAATCTCCACCTGCACTTCCTCCGTGAGCTTCCTCCATGATGGCGAGACACTCATGCTCTAATTCACACCTATGCAACACCTCATCACGTCCCAACTTGTAAAAGTCTCCATTGATCAGCATGTAGGGCATGGCACGTATGGATAGTTGGTTCTTTTCTATTGCCTTCATTCCTTCTTGCACCAAACCTTCATTTTAAAATATCACAATCTCCTCCAAATCCGAGGGTGCATGCCGCAACCTAAATAGTTGTGAGTCTGGCATTGTCTCCTCAATACTCTGCATGTCCTCCCCTGAATCAATTCTTGATAGATGATCGGGTCCACAAGTACTTTTCCGAGACTTCACTACAACGTTGAACTCAAACTCTTGAAACAAAAACACCCACCACCATATGTGCCCCTGTAGAATGGATTTATTCACCAAATACTTTAATGCCATGTGGTCGGTGTAAAACACAAATGGTGTTGCCAATAGATATTGTCTAAACTTGAAAAACATGTAGATCACTGACAATGTCTTGCGCTTAGTTGTGGTATAATTCTGCTTTGCTGGTGTCAACTTCCTACTTGCAAAACATAGAGGATGATCAAAAATTTATTCACCTGGCTATGTAAGCACTACTCTAATAGTGGTGCTTGAGGCATCTACATGGACATGGAAGGGCTTGTCCCAAGAGGGAAAACTTAATATAGGTGTAGTGAAAAACCTATCCTTTAATGCATCAAATGCCCTCTGTTACACCTCTCCCCAATGGAAGGCACTTTTATGTCTAAGTAGCTCTTCTAAAGGCATGGTGATCTCTACATACCCCTTAATAAATTTCCTTTAATAACCCATATGCACAAGGAATCCACGTACTGCACTTTGGGTAGTAGGCTCCCCTAACCGTATGATAACTGCAACTTTAGCGGGATCTACTAGCAAGCCCTCCTTACATATGATATGCCCTAATAAAGTCCCAAAGGGTGTAGCAAATACACATTTATTAATATTGAGGGATATCCTCAACTATCTACACCTATCAAACATTGAACTCAAATTGTCACAATGGTCTTTTACTAGACCATACATTGTCCAATCATCCAAATAGACCTGAAGAAACTTATGGATGAATTTCTGGAACGCATACACCATGATGCGTGAAAAAATAGGTGGCCCTTGATCTTTGCTGGGGTCCTCTTCCCCACTTACTTATTCTTCACTACCATCCTTTTCTCCTATGCACTTGTCCAAATTTCCAACTTCTTCCGAGGTGGTCTCCTCTTCTACCCTCTGCTTCTTCCTAACTAGAAATTTTGTTATAGGTGACTCTATTTCTTCCTCTTCTGATGAATCCTTATCTGATGGCTTTTATAGCTCTGGAGTTTTCTCTTTTACTATGGGATTTTTCTTGTGCGCGTACATACTGGTTCTAGTGCTTGTCCCAGGGGAACCTATTTCATGTGTCTCCACCACACTTAGTATTTTCTTCTCTGGTTCTTTTTCCTCCCATTTAGATGCGGGTCTTTTCCTACCAGTTAGATCCTGAGGTATAGATACCTCATTCTCCAAATATGTGCCCCTCTTCGACTTGGTTCTTATGTGAATGTACACGCACACCACGGATCCTTTTGCAATGGGCAAAGTCATGGGCCTTATCATCTAAAATTCATGTGATACGTACCGCTCCATGTACGCATTCTTTCCGAGGTACACCAACCCTTTGTGCATTTACATGTGGTCCTGGTATAGATTACCAAGGTCCAACTTAAAATTTTTGGACTCCTCGAACCTGTTTACTCCCGCTTAGAAGTATTGAGCTATGAAGGAAAAGGGGAGCTTACACCATGGGCTCTATGTCCCATCTGATAGTTTGAATCTTCCCAAAAATAAACGCTGGTACACAAAAAATTATGCTTCTTCCCTGGTGGCTGCTGGCAGTTGTTCAGGAATTCTCAATTCTGCCCCGAACACGTTCCTTAGGTGTGTATACCACTTTTCCAAGTGCGCCTTGTGTACAGTTGTCATAGTGTCACAAGCGTATTTTTCAAACCTTTTGGTGGGTGAGGATTTTTCATCAGGGTACTCCCATATGAACTTTATCTGATGCATCTAGTACCCCAATCTCTGAAAACACAATGGTTAGCAGCACATTTCAAAAAAGGATCATGCCACCTTCCTTCACACAGTTGATAATTTCATCTGTGATGAATGCGGACAAATTATAGATGATGCCCTCTAAAATATTTTTGTAAATGTTCAACCATGGCTTATTGACCTAGGTCCATCTCTCCTGGCCATTTAGCTTTAACACCAAGTGCACGGCCATATTCATTACTAGATCCTTGATGTCTAAGACATCATAATACCTTGACCCCTTCTTGCATGCAAAAGTGGCGATAGTTTCCTTAATCACTTATTTGTCAGTCAAATCATCTTCCAAACCGTCTCCTTCACATATGAGGCCTGTGAAATGTGAAATTAGCCGAGGATTTATGCACATCTTGTGCCCCGCAAAGGGGAAATAGTCCTCATATATGCACAACATCAGCCACTGATATAAGCACTCAGGTTTCCCAAAGTAGGACAACTCAAAGAATTGTAATAACCCTGCCTTCTCCAACTTGACCTTCACATCATCATTATAAATGGGAAAACCCTATAGTGTCCTCTTGTTTTTTGGGTGCACTAACTCCAGTGCAAAATCCATTTCAATTGTGCTTGTCTGATGATTATAAATGTTTACAAACATGTCCCTAAGATGGGACTCCCACTCCTTTCCCAACAACACTCCATCTGGGTATTGCATTTCTACATACCACTCTTCATTTGTGATTGCTTCAATTTCTTGTTGCTTTCCCTTTCCCTTTCCCTTTCCCTTGCCCCTCTTGGGTGTACTAACTAGTCTCTTGGGTGTCATTATCTAGGTCTTCTTCACACTTCAATCACTCTTTCATACTCTATTATTCCACTCTCTCCAACCTTAGATCTCAAACTTGTGAAGAAAATTACTTAAACTCGTGCCCTAGTTGTTTGAACCCTAACTGGGATACTCCCTTCACAAGACTGCGCCTTCTCACAACTTCTCCTATGCCCGTGAAATCCCTTCCTCTTGGTTCACAAACCCGAACTGGTTACCCACTCTTTAATCTCTCCAAATTTTTCTTCACACATATCAGTTTTTTGGAAGCCCTAGTTTGCAAAGGTGCAAAAATTGCTTCATTCTCCTTATATGCAAAGTGAATAATGAAATGCCTCGACCCCTTTATTTATAGTTTTTCCCTTTTTGAGCATTAAGTGCTACTTCACCTACCACCATACTTTTTTCATTTAATGTGGCTTTTTCAAACTTTTCCCGTCTTCAGTGCTTTCACTCACGTGCCCCAACCTGCACAAACAAACCTCCAACCTTCTAGCACGCAACCAATCCAACCTAACAGGAGACTCTTACGCATGCGTAACTAGTGCTAAAGGCACTTCTTCTATCCTAATTTTTGCTCTCGCCTACCTCGTGTTGCTTAATGTGCTTTCTCCTCTTTTTTACATGGGATCTAAAAGTAGCTTTATCTTGACACCAACCATCTTTTCTCTCCATACACCTCTTTCACCTGGGCCATTCAACTAGGGACTTTAACACAAAATTCCTTGGCACTTTAACCATGTGCTCCTTCACATTACTTCACCCCACACTAAAATTATGCGCAGTCCTCTACACACTCACAGATTCTCAAAAATTAGCAATAAGGTTACCGGTGCCGAAGGTGCAAAACAAAACAACAACATGAAAGGGAAACACAAGAAAAAAAATGCATAAGGGAAAATTCTAAGCTAACTAGAAAAATTTCCTTATTTACAAACACTGAGAAGACTTATTTATAGTAGGGCTTCAGCCTACTCCCATTGAAGTGTCCAGGAAACTTTGTCCCATCTAGCACTTATAACTGACACGCACCCAAATCAAGGATGTACAAGATTTTGTAAGGTACCAACCAATGGACTTTCAACTTCTCAAGATGGCACAGAAATTTAGAATCATAAAGTAAGACCATCTGCCCAACCTCAAACTTCTTGTTTCTTATGTTGCGATCATGCCAAGCCTTCTGCTTTTCTTTTTATGTTGTTTGGGTCCACTTGGTGAGTGATTGTCTCTCGTCCAGTTTCATTAACTTATCAATTCTTTCTTCCAGCACTTGCTCATTAGCCAACCCCCTTGTGCACGTTATTCGTAGAGAAGGTAACATGAATTCAACTAGCAGAATAGTTTCCACGCTAAACACCAAATAAAACGATGTGGCTTTGTTTAGCCTTTTATATGTTTTCCTATAAGCCCATAACACTAATGATACTTTTTCATCCCAATCTCTTCTGCCGACATCACAAATTTTGGTCAGGGTATGACTCAGTATTTGTTGAATGCTTCCGTGGTTACATTTTATTGTGGGTGATAGGGTGTAGTGTTGTGATGAGCAACCATGAAATCTACTAACAGGATCCTCACTATCTCATTCAAGAAATGTGTACCCCTATCACTAGTTAAACTCAAACAACATCCATACCTCGTGATAATGTTCTCCCACAAGAATCTTGCCATTGTGGTTGTTGTGCAGTCTTTAGTTAGGGCTTCCTCTGCCCACCTTGTCAGATAATCCATGCAAGTGATGAAATAGCGTGACCGAGTCCTACACTCTATTGGTACAATAGGGCCTACAAAGTCTATTGCCCACTTTTCAAAAGGCTTCACAATAGTTATAGGGCACAAAGGCATTTCATCTCTCTTTCCAAGCTTTCCAATGCACTGACAATGGTCACAAGCTTTATAATAGTCTTTACAATCCTTGTGCAGGGTTTTCCCACCACAAACTTGCCATTAATATCTTACGCACGGTGGCATCACCTACATAATCTCCACCTGCACTTCCTCCGTGAGCTTCCTCCATGATGGTGAGACACTCATGCTCTAATACACACCTACACAACACCTCATCACATACCAACTTATACAAGTCTCCACTGATCAGCATGTAGGGCATGGCGCGTATGGCTAGTTGGTTCTTCTCTAATGCCTTTATTCCTTCTAGCACCAAACCTTCATTGTAAAATACCGCAATCTCCTCCAAATTTGAGGGTGCACGCCGTAACCTAAACAGTTGTGCGTCTGGAATTGTCTCCTCAATACTCTGCATGTCCTCCCCTGAATCAATTCTTGACAGATGATCAGGTCCACAATTGATTTTCCTAGGCTTCACTACAACGTTGAACTCAATTTATTTTCTTTTTATGTTGTTTGGCTCCACTTGGTTAGTGATCGTCTCTCATCTAGTTTCATTAACTTATCAATTCTTTCTTCCAGCACTTTCTCATTAGCCAACCCTCTTGTGCACACTATTTGCAGAGAAGGTAACATGAATTCAATTGGTAGAACAGCTTCCATGCCAAACACCAAATAAAATGGTGTGGCTTTGTTTAGCCTTTTATATGTTTTCGTATAAGCCCATAACAGTGATGATACTTTTTCATCCCAATCTCTTCTGCCGACATCACAAATTTTGGTCAGGGTATGACTCAGTATTTTGTTGAATGCTTCCGTGGTTCCATTTTCTTGTGGGTGATAGGGTGTAGTCTTGTGATGAGTGACCATGAACTCTGCTAACAGGATCCTCACTGTCTCATTCAAGAAATGTGTACCCCTATCACTAGTTAAACTCAAAGGACATCCATACCTCGTGATAATGTTCTCCCATAAGAATCTTACCATTGTGGTTGTTGTGTAGTCTTTAGTTGGGGCTTTCTCTGCCCACCTTGTCAGATAATCCATGCAAGTGATGAAATAGCATGACCTAGTCCTACGCTCTATTGGTACGATAGGGCCTATAGAGTCTATTTCCCACTTTTCAAAAGGCTTCGCGCTAGTTATAGGGCACAAAGGCATTTCATCTATATTTCTAGGCTTTCCAATACACTAACAATGGTCACATGCTTTACAATAGTCTTTACAATCCTTGTGCAGGGTTTCCCACCACAAACTTGCCATTAATATCTTACGCACGGTGGCATCACCTACATAATCTCCACCTGCACTTCCTCCGTGAGCTTCCTCCATGATGGTGAGACACTCATGCTCTAATACACACCTACACAACACCTCATCACGTACTAACTTATACAAGTCTCCACTGATCAGCATGTAGGGCATGGCGTGTATGGCTAGCTGGTTCTTCTCTAATGCCTTTATTCCTTCTAGCACCAAACCTTCATTTTAAAATACCGCAATCTCCTCCAAATCTGAGGGTGCACGCCGTAACCTAAACAGTTGTGCGTCTGGAATTGTCTCCTCAATACTCTGCATGTCCTCCCCTGAATCAATTCTTGACAGATGATTGGGTCCACAATTGATTTTCCTAGGCTTCACTACAACGTTGAACTCAAACTCTTGAAACAAAAACACCCACCACCATATGTGCCCCTGCAGAACGGGTTTGTTCACCAAATAATTCAATGCCATTTGGTCGGTGTAAAACACAAAGGGTGTTGCCAGCAGATACTGTGTAACATCCCCATTTTAAGATACTAGAACAAGGGGAAAAAAAAAATTATGTAACATTCTCTGTTATGAATTATATAATTCAAACACACGTTCAAGTTTTAATAATTGTTCTCTGCCCAAACAACACAGTTTGGAACAAACAATTTCCTTTTTAAAACTAATGTTCCCTGTTCACATATTTACAATATGGAACACACATTCAATGCCATTCAATATTATAACAAATTCTATATACTGCTATAAATGACTCGAAGAACTGCCGATCTCCCATTTTCATGGCTCAGAGTTTCAACAATCCTTCATTTCATGACTCGGCAACTACCGATCCTTCATGTTCATTCATGCATAGTATATTATATATACAAGTTCTCTTAACCGTTTCCGGTTATCGAAGTGATCCATTTAAGAAGCCTATCTGAATATATGTTATTGATATTCATCTGACATCCTACATCTTAAATTAAGTGATTAGGACAACGCAACCAGCACTTGCGATACTTTAGCCAGAGATTTTCACATGCTTTACATGATCATATTCCTGGATGTGATACACATCAATGGAATACGTCCTTCACCTCACTTCACCTGTTATCTAGAATGGTCTTTCCTGGTTCCTACCAGTCCTTTAAATTTAAATTCAGATTCAAACTTCCAATTTCTAACTAGCAATATGAACGAATATAGGAAGGCACTCATGGTAACTAAAGATACGCAGACATACGGTGTCATTCCCCACGACTCCATGTGTCTAGTTATCTTTATTCCTACGGAGTCACTCCGTATACGTGATCATACTCCTATCCCTAGCCAAGAACTTCACATTCAGCCTATGTATTCTTGATGATTTAATTCAGGAGGGCATTGTAATATGTCAGCTATAACATTGTGTCGTCATGAAAACCTTGTCTTCATGAAGACACCGTGCTATAGCTAGCATATGTCAATGTCCTACGGAATCCTCCCATCGAGAGTACACATCCTGCTCAAGTGATTTGGATATGATCTTAATATTTAAGATCAACTTTCAGCAACCATGCTGATCCTTTATCCTCGTTCCCGTTACAGTTGTATGTAGCTAAGAGAGATTAAATCCATCTTCTAGCTTGTTATACATCTTCTCCTTCTTACCAAAGGGTTGCATTTTCCCTACTTGGTTCTCTTCTTAATCAATGGATTAAGCAGCCCTTTACCGATGGACGTGATAAGTTTAACCTATTAAACTTAACCAAGATTTTCACAACTGTAACTAAATTCAGAATTTTAGCTTATTAGATGTCATTTAAACGAGGTCTAATTCCCAATAAATGTATTCATGTATTCTCCTTAACCTTACATAGTTAAGGTCCATTAGCTCTGGATATATTTATCCCATATCCTTTCTTTCTGAATTTAACATACAAGGTTATTAATGGAATTCGAAAACGAAGTTCGGTTACTCCTAAGTTAATTGATATTCATTAGCTTCCAAGCTAATCCTGAATATCTATCAATTATGGAATCATATTCTTCCTAATCCTTTTTAATGTCAATTAAAAATTCAACTTCACCCCAAGTATGAACTAATTGCACATTCCAACTTAAAAGTTGCATTTAGGTAAGAATAGATATCAATTCCTTTTTAACATCCATCCGAGGACAATTAAATAAATCCAAATCAAGAAATAACATTATGTTTCTAATTTAATCAACAATATCAAACTGATATAGTTATTAAAATATCACACTTGTATTTGTATTCATCAATCCATTTCTTAATCCATACATCTGCAATACAACTGACTGGACTTTGTTTAAATAAAACATCTTTACAACTCATAGATAAAAGAATGTACTTTCTTCTTTTCACAATTCCTCGTAGAGGAATAATAACTAACAAATACAATTCATCTTCAAACAATCAAAGAAGCATCAGAAAACAGCCATGTCTTCGTTCTATCAAATTCCATCTGCAAAATTACTTGCACGGGTCAGTTCAATGAAATGAGCATATTAAGCACTTGTCATTAAAATGAGGTGCTTCAATTAACCATCTCAATAAAAAAAAACCCTGCTTTTATGAAACGACAGTATGAACATCAATCAAGAATTAAGCATCAAAAGAATGGACAGCATAACAACTGAACCATCTAAATATCATCCCAATCAGCCAAAGAATTACCGTCCTAATTCCCACATAACCGTTGCAAGTTCCAGATTACAATATTTGTAAATTTTAGGAATACAAGTAGCCTACTTCTGTTATAACATAATGGCTATCAATTCCATTTCCTTCCATTAGTAATAAATGCAAAGGATAAAATCTAACTGAAATGTAAACCAATTACTTTCCTTTCAGTTCATGCATCTCATTTGATTCCAAGCAATCAAGTACATACGAGAAAGCAAACAGCAATAAATATAGTTTCTTATACCCAAGCAATACAAATTCATTCCTAAACGATTACAGATTTCCAACTGTATGAGAGAAGAAAAGATCATTTTTCCAAGTTATCCATCCACATTCCTATTCTTTCCTCATGACTGTCCTAAAAATTGAATCCAAACGAGACACAAATCAAGATAACAGTTCAAATTGAAACTTACAAAATCCATTCGGAATTCACTTTCCAGCAGCAAGAATAATTTCATTCATAATCAGCTTTAAATGAAAACAAGGAAGAATTTATCGTCCTTATCAATACTTCATTTAAATCAGGCTCATACGAATACCCAAAAATAGGTTAGTACAACATCGTATTTATCATAGAACAAGTAGTATAAGGATGCATACTATGTACTTACTGTACTAGAAGACTCCATACTTATTTCACTATATTTTTAACCAAATAATAGTTATACAATCATGTAATCAATTATTCACATGACCTTCTATATCCATGAACGCATACAGTTCAAAATATAATTTACACATTGCTGTTACCTACAGCAAGACCAAATCATAATGCACAGTAAGGCTCTAATGCTATTTCTAGAATTCAACAGCAAGAAGAGAAGAATTCATTCCTTTCACCTTTCAATAAGAAAACAATCATTTTCTTCTAACTCAACAAGAATCAATCAAGTCGGATTCATTTTTCTTTGAATGACAGTGCAAAGATTAAAAGACCACACGAAACAATTAAATATTCCATTTGTACAGAAAGCACAACACTCAGAAAAATAATCTACATACCGTTGTCACTTCTAACAATCCAAACTTATAAAGTTCAATAAACCCAATTATTGTTTCTTTCGAAATCTAAAATAGTAGAGAAAGGAAGAACTCGTTTCCCTATAATTTCAGAATGAAACAATCATTTGCTCAGAATGAAATAAAAACACCCAAATCGAGTTCCCTACCAACAAACATTTCTACCCGAAATCCATTTTTCAAGTTCATGATGATATGCAGAACGTCAGAATGCAATAATCAGTTATCAATACCTCTATCAAGGCAAACCCGTATACGGTGTTAAATGCGTAACCTGGTATAGTCAAGATAGACCCAAACAGCAAGACAAATTCCCATGCATTTCTTCTTTTGCACAGCAATCCAAAGCTAAGTACGCATTCACAAGACAGTTCGAATCAGAAGGTCAAATCGCAACCACAAAACGCAATGGAATCAACTTCCCATCATAGCAAGAAGAAAATATAATCATTCATTGCACAGAAATACAAAGCCAAGTTTGTAATCGTGTCCACAGTCCGAACAGGAAGACCAAACAGCATCAATAAAACACAACAAATCATCCTACCCTCATAGTAAGGATAAACACAATTCATTAATAAGTTCAGAAGAAAGAACAGTTGCCTTCTCCTACTTCCACGAATACCCAAAATGTTATTCGTTCATTTCATATGCAAGAAAAAGGAACAGCAATAAAAATATTACCATTACTTCCTTCAAATCGAGTTCATATGCTCAAATAAAACCCAAATACCAGTTCCTTTAAAATCTAAAACAATAGAAGGAAAAGGATCTATTTCCTTTTTTAAAGATTCCAGTAAAGAAACAACTTCAACAACTACTGTTTCTATCATTCCAGTTTGTTAGCAAAAGAATGATTGTTTCAATAATGAAAACAACACATACAACATGTACAGTTCCATAATACACATGACGAATTCCCCATTACTGTCAAACAAACCAGCACAACATGGAGGTGTTTCCACTCAATTAAAAATGCAAGGACAGTTCGAATCACAAACAAGAAAACGATACTACCCGTATCATTTCAAACAATGACAGCAAAATCGAATAAACCCAGAACCCAAGAGTAGGGTTGTTTTAATGAGACTCGTAAGTAAGCAAGTGTTTTAAAGAGAAGGGCTTAACATGCCTGCAATTTCTTCCTCAAAACTTGAAGAAAACCACGTCTACAGAAGGTGTTTCCTTCCACGGCAACAGCATGAGCTTCCCAACAATCACCTTCCTCTACAGGCTCAGCAACAGCGTCCGATTTCCAAAGAAACAGTGACAGAACCCAAACTCAACTGGTTCGACTGAACCAAGCAAAAAACCAAATGCAGAGCAACTTTCCAAAAACCCGAACAACACAATGAACAATCAAAAATTCCTCCAAACTCTTTCCAAGGCGGACTAGTCATGAAGACCAAAAAAATTGAATGCGTTAAAGGCTCTTCCTTTTCCTATTTTCTCACGCCACTGCCGACTTGGGTTGGCGAACCATCAAATTCAAATTTTTTGCATGCAAAACCAAGTTTAGCTTCATGACCAACTAGCTACCTCCATCTTTCTCCCTATTCTCGCCAAATTGGCGTTGTCCACGTAAGGACTCACATTAACTGCCATTAATTCCCTTTCATCCTTATCCTCTTCCCCTAAGGGTCTGTGCATCCCCTTCTAGGTTAGGATTAGTTTAGGATTCATATTAGTGTTCGACCTAGGTCATAGCCTAGTCTTTAGGTTAATAGAACTTAGGTCCATTTCCACCTTTTTATATAATTTAAAAATCCACTTAGGATAGTAGTTTAGGATGTAAGGTAGAGCTTAGGATTAGATTAGGATCTAATTCCCTCTAACACCTAACACTAGTCAACCTTCAATCCAGTCAAGTCTTCCCGACTGACTTCCAATTTCAACACTGTGCAGGACATTTCGTCCTTAGTTAACATACCTGAGCCACTCGTATCTCGGCATTTCTCGCCTTACGGGGTCTCACGTTACGACAGTGTATGGTTCGTGAATCAAACCCTTTTCCATTGGCATCTATGTGCCAACTGTTCATACCTGTAATCAGGTGTTGCACATTTATATCAACCTTCAATTTGGTTCAAGAGTAAATCGACAAAGCAATTACAAGAAGGCCACAGCATATAGAGTTCAGAAAGCATACAACAATTTTTCGTCACATCAGCAAACCTACAAGCAACAATAACTGCTGTCCCATGCAAATAAATTACAGCATGCAAGAATCCAGATTAGCAACACATTCCCTTAAGATCAAAATATATCTTAACATGTTTGCCTTCATTTCAGCAGTTACAACAGTATGAAAAATAATCACCAAGATAACTTACAAAAATCAGGGTGTTACATTCCTCCCTCCTTAAAGAATCATCGTCCTGATGATCAGATTAAACAAATCAAGGAGTTCCTAGGAAAAAGTTCAGTTATTATCCTTCCATTCATAAATTCATACCAAAAATAGATTCACTCTTAAAAACAGTGTTTTAAGACAACTGTACAATAGACTAATAATTGTCTAAATTTGGTAGAATTATCAGTTCCTCGAATTTCAAATTCAAGTAAACAAATGTGGAAAAGTAGATCTCATTTCTTCGAGATTTTCCCAAGTTGCACTTTCTTCGCTGAACTAGTCCCACTGGACCTTACATTGGTTCACTTCGCGATTTCTTAAGTATAACTGGCGAGTTCCAAGCACTCGAATGGGCTTAACCACGATTATTCTTGGGTCTTGGACCTACAAGGAATTCCAATTCAGCACACGTGATAAATCTGTCACGTATTTCTTAAGCAAAGAAATATGAAAAACATCATGCATTTGAGACAAAGCAGGAGGTAATGTTAGATGATAAGCTATAGGGTTGATTATTTCAACAATTTCAAAAGGTCCCACGTATCGTGGTGACAACTTGGCAGCCTTGCCAAAAGTTATTGAGATCTTTTTCGGCTTCACCCGAAGAAAGACCTTCTCTCCCAGTTTATAATTCCTGTCAACCCACTTTAAGTCTGTATAACTCTTTTGTCTATTAGCAGCCTCCTTTTGATGTTCCTGAATCATTTTGATTTGATGTTCCATTTCCATAAGGATTTCTAGCCCAATTACCTCTCTGTCCTCAACGTTGTCCCAGATGACAGGGGTTCTACACTTTCTTCCATATAATGCTTCAAAGGGCGCCATTTTTAAAGAGGCATGGTATGTATTATTGTAAGCAAATTCTACCAGCAAAAGGTATTCCTCCCATTTATACTGCTGGTCCATGCAATACATCCTTAACATGTCCTCTAAAACCTGATTGACTCTTTCAATCTGTCCATCCGTCTCCGGATGATATGCAGAACTGAAGTTTAATTTAGTACCCAAGGCCACATTAAGCATTTGCCAAAACCTTGATGTCATCCTCGGATCTCTGTCCAATATGATTAATTCTAGTATTCCATGCAATCTGAAGATTTCATGTACAAATATTCTTGCTAACACTGGTGCATCATCCTTCAAATTACCAGCAATGAAGTGTGCCACTTTGGTCAATTTGTCGACTACAACCAGGATAATGTCATGCTTATTTCTTGACATAGGCAATCCTTGAACGAAATCCATCGTTATCACTTGCCATTTATACTGCGGAATACTGTGGGGATACAATAATCCTGCGGGATGCATATGTTCCGCCTTAACATGCTGACATTCCAAGCAGTGTGTTACAAATTCCACCACATCCTTTTTCATTCCATTCCAGAAGTATTGCTGCTTAAGATCAGCAAGCATTTTCGTAATGCCAGGGTGTCCAGAAAAAGGTGAATTATGAAATTCAGTTAACAATTCCCCTCTTAAGTCATTTGCCAAAGGTATATATACCCTATTTTCGAACCTCATATTTCCTTCATTATCAAAATGGAATCCTTTATACCTGACATCCTTCGGGTCTACACCAAGTGCTATTTTGACTTGCTGGAAATAAGGATCTGATTCCAAGGCATATTTCACCTCATCTTTAAACTGAGTTCTTAACGTTATAAGAGCAGAGATATGCTTCCTTCGACTCAGAGCATCTGCTACTCTATTTTCCTTGCCCTTGATGTAGCTTATATCAAAATCATACTAAGATAGAAATTCTAACCATCTTCGCTACCTTGCATTCAGATTTGGCTGAGTAAAAATATACTTCAGCCCCAGATGGTTTGTTTTTAACTCAAAAGGCTTGCCTAAAAGGTAATGCCTCCACATTTGAAGTGCATGAACAATGGCAGTGAGCTCTAGATCGTGTGGAGCATAATTATGTTCATGTAACTTAAGCTTTATGCTTTCATAAGCTATGACATGGTTATTCTGTAACAGAATACCTCTAAGGTCTTCTCCTGAGGCATCTGTTACAACCATAAAATTTCCATTTGGATCAGGTACAATCAAAATAGGTGCTGTAGTTAACTGTTCCTTTAAATTTTTAAAGGCAGATTCACATTTGTCCGTCCAGACAAATTTCTTATCCTTCTTTTGCAGCGAAGTGATTGGGGCAGCAATTTTTGAAAAGTCCTTAACGAACTTTCGATAATATCCAGCCAAGCCCATGAAACTCCTCACTTCGTGCACATTCTTAGGCGCAGGCCACTCAGTTATAGCTGTGATCTTTGAAGGGTCAATAGCTATTCCATTCTTGCTTATAATGTGTCCCAAATAATGCACCTCTACATCATAAAAGGAACATTTAGACAGTTTACCATACAACTTCCTCTTTCTTAAAATTTCTAGCACTATCCTTAGATGTTCTTGGTGCTCTTCGATATTTTTAGAGTATATACGAATGTCGTCTAAGAATACAAGCACAAACTTGTCTAAGTATTCTTGAAAAATATTGTTCATCAGATTCATGAAGGCGGTAGGTGCATTAGTCAACCCAAAAGGTAACACCGTGAACTCATAATGTCGTACCTTGTTCTAAAAGTTGTTTTATGAATATCTTCTTCATTTATTCTTAGCTGATGATACCCAGATCAAAGATATATTTTTGAATAAACTGATGCTCCTCGCATCTGATCGAACAGATCATCAATCCTAGGAAGTGGGTATCAATTTTTAATAGTTGCTTTGTTCAGCATTTTGTAATCAATGCACAGCCTCAATGTGCCATCCTTTTTCTTTACAAAAATTACCGGCTCTCCCCAAGGTGAGACGCTCAATCTTATCAACCCCTTGGCCAAAAGTTCTTGTAACTGAGTCTTTAGCTCTACCAACTTGATGGTGGTCATTCTATAAGGTGCCTTAGATATGAGTTCAGTTCCTGGTTTGATTTCTATTGCAAAGTCAAACTCACGTTTGGGTGGAAGACTTGGCAATTCCTCTGAAAACACATCACGGAAACCCTTTAACAATGGATATCTTTCCATGAAATCATTATCTTCCTCAGCATTTTCTGTCATTTTTACAACATACAAAGTGCAGCCTCTGTTTTTAGCCCTTTTTAGTTGCATAGCTGTCAGTTTCCTAACTGCAACTTCATGTTTTACACCTTGAATGACTGCTGCTTTCTACAGGTCATCGAAACAATAGATTTTTTTTTCATAATAGTCAACCTTTGCCTTATGTTCAGCCAACCAGTTTACTCCAATAATGATATCATATGATCCTAGAGGAGTGACATACAAGTCAACTTCGGTGGAGAAACTAGGCAAGTCAAGAATTGCCCCAAAAAGGCACATTTCAACTGTATGGACAGCATTATTCCCATAATGCACTGTCCATGTTTTATCCATTCGTTCAGCCCTTATTTTTAATTTCATTGCAAGTTTAGCAGAAACAAAGCATTCAGTAGCTCCAGTATCAAAAAGTATGACTACAGGTGTACCGAATAACTTACCCGAAACTTCTATAGGCATAACTTGCTTTTCAGCTTGTCTGTTAGCCACTACAACGTGTATCCTATGCTGCTGACCACAATCATCCTTCTTCAGAGGAAAGTGATTCACATAGTGGTCCTTTCCATAGTTGAAGCATCCTCCAACTGGCCCTTTTCTTGGCTTAAATTTGTTACCAGCTTTGAAGTTATCATTCTAGCTTCCATAGGACTTCTATCCAATGCCATTAACTTTTGTGAAGATGTTCCACATGTTATTTACAGATCTTTTCATCACATATTTCTTGTTGTTATCCACAACAATTTTGTTTTTCACACCAAACCTTTTCCAAGGTCCCCTTTTTGGTGTAAGAGATGAAGAAGAATTGGGAATCTTCTTCCTTATCTCTTCCCTGTGAGCAGATATTGCTCTCAATTTCTGTTCCTGTCTGATTACCTTTTCGACAACTCCATCCATGGTGGTTGTGCCGTGGACATCCACTTCACCACCAATGATGGGATTCAATCCCATTATGAATTTCCGTATTCTGAACTTCTCGTCATCTTGGTACTGCGGCACATACTTAAAGAGTTTAGTAAACCCTTCCCAGTATTCCTTCATCGACAGCCTTCCTTGCGACCAATTCTGAAATTCAGTCATTTTCCTATCAAAATAGAGTTGAGGAAGCCATCGTTGCCTAAAATAACCCTTAAATTGATCCCAAGTTATGTCTGATTCGACAATATTCAGCTCAACCTTACGATTGTCCCACCATGATGATGCTTCATGAGAAAGCTGATATGCTCCCCATATCGCTTTAGTCTCTTCGGAGAAGTTTCTTATTGCAAAGTATTTCTCCATTTCATTGAGTCAATTCTCAGCGTCGTCCCCAAGGGTTGTTCCAACAAACTTTGGAGGACTTATTCTCTTTATATCATTTATAAGTTCAGCTGCTAATCTTTCCCTTTTATTTTCAGGGGGATTAGGAGCAATTACATTATTATTATCAACACCCAGATTCCCTCTGTTGATGTTGTCCACAGGAGGTGACTGATCATTTATTTCAGCTTCATCTTCCTCCTCTTCATTGCCCATTGACTACTGTTCCAGAATAGTCAAACGATCCCTCGTATCAAGTAGGGCAACAAGGATTTCATCCAACTTTTGAGCAGTAGCTGCTTCTCCACCCTGTAACGGGTTATTCATAGCATTCCCTCTTGTTTTGACCATTTTCTGTTCAATAATGTAAACCTTATTAATATCGTAGACTAATTAGGTCCAAGAGCTGCAACCTTCAGCTCTGATACCAAGATGTAACATCCCAATTTTAAGATACTAGAACAAGGGAAAAAAAATTATATAACGTTCTCTGTTATGAATTATATAATTCAAACACACGTTCAAGTTTTAATAATTGTTCTCTACCCAAACAACACAATTTTGAACACACAATTTCCTTTTTAAAACTAATGTTCCTTGTTCGCATATTTACAATATGGAACACACATTCAATGCCATTCAATCCTATAATAGATTCTATATGCTGCTGTAAATGACTCGAAGAACTGCCGATCTCCCATTTTCATGGCTCGGAGTTTCAACGATCCTTCATTTCATGACTCGGCAACTACCGATCCTTCATGTTCGTTCATGCATAGTATATTATATATACAAGTTCTCTTAACCATTTATGGTTATCGAAGCGATCCATTTAAGAAGCCTATCTGAATATTTGTTACTGATATTCATCTGACATCCTGCATCTTAAATTAAGTGATTAGGACAACGCAACCAGCACTTGCGATACTTTGGCCAGAGATTTTCACATGCTTTGCATGATCATATTCCTGGATGTGATACACATCAATGGAATACGTCCTTAACCTCACTTCACCTGTTATCTAGAATGGTCTTTCCTGGTTCCTACCAGTCCTTTAAATTTAAATTCAGATTCAA
The DNA here is from genome assembly GCA_019776745.2 of Taxus chinensis. Lineage (NCBI taxonomy): Eukaryota > Viridiplantae > Streptophyta > Pinopsida > Cupressales > Taxaceae > Taxus > Taxus chinensis. The sequence goes on along the minus strand of CM034146.1, from coordinate 508,573,398 downwards.
ACTTCTAATTTCCAACTAGCAATATGAACGAATATAGGAAGGCACTCAAGGTAACTAAAGATACGTAGACATACGGTGTCGTTCCCCACGACTCCGTGTGTCTAGTTATCTTTAATCCTCCGGAGTCACTCCGTATACGTGACCATACTCCTATCCCCAGCCAAGAACTTCACATTCAGCCTATGTATTCTTGATGATTTAATTCGGGAGGGCATTGTAATATGTCAGCTATAACATTGTGTCGTCCTGAAGACCCCGTCTTCATGAAGACACCGTGCTGTAGCTGGCGTATGTCAATGTCCTACAGAATCCTCCCGTCGAGAGTACACATCCTGCTCAAGTGATTTGGATATGATCTTAATATTTAAGATCAACTTTCAGCAACCATGCTGATCCTTTATCCTCGTTCCCGTTACAGTTGTATGTAGCTAAGAGAGACTAAATCCATCTTCTAGCTTGCTATACATCTTCTCCTTCTTACCGAAGGGTTGCATTTTCCCTACTTGGTTCTCTTCTTAATCATTGGATTAAGCAACCCGTTACCGATGGACGTGATAAGTTTAACCTATTAAACTTAACCAATATTTTCACAACTGTAACTAAATTCAGAATTCTAGCTTATTAGACGTCATTTAAACGAGGTCTAATTCCCAATAAATGTATTCATTTATTCTCCTTAACCTTACATAGTTAAGGTCCATTAGCTCTGGATATATTTATCCCATATCCTTTCTTTCTGAATTTAACATACGAGGCTATTAATGGAGTTCGAAAACAAAGTTCGGTTACTCCTAAGTTAATTGATATTCCTTAGCTTCCAAGCTAATCCTGAATATCTATCAATTATGGAATCATATTCTTCCTAATCCTTTTAATGTCAATTAAAAATTCATCTTAACCTCAAGTATGAACTAATTGCACATTCCAACTTAAAAGTTGCATTTAGGTAAGAATAGATATCAATTCCTTTTTAACATCCATCCGAGGACAATTAAATAAATCCAAATCAAGAAATAACATTATATTTCTAATTTAATCAACAATATCAAACTGATATAGTTATTAAAATATCACACTTGTATTTGTATTCATCAATCCATTTCTTAATCCATACATCTGCCAATACAACTGACTGGACTTTGTTTAAATAAAACATCTTTACAACTCATAGATAAAAGAATGTACTTTCCTCTTTTCACAATTCCTCGTAGAGGAATAATAACTAACAAATACAATTCATCTTCAAACAATCAAAGAAGCATCAGAAAATAGCCATGTCTTCGTTCTATCAAATTCCATCTATAAAATTACTTGCACGGGTCAGTTCAATGAACTGAGCATATTAAGCACTTGTCATTAAAATGAGGTGCTTCAATTAACCATCTCAATAAAAGAACCCTGCTTTTATGAAACGACAGTATGAGCATCAATCAAGAATTAAGCATCAAAAGAATAGACAGCATTACAACTGAACCATCTAAATATCATCCCAATCAGCCAAAGAATTATTGTCCTAATTGCCACATAACCGTTGCAAGTTCCAAATTACAATATTTGTAAAGTTTAGGAATACAAGTAGCCTACTTCTATTATAACATAATGGCTATCAATTCCATTTCCTTCCATTAGTAATAAATGCAAAGGATAAAATCTAACTGAAATGTAAACAATTTAATTTCCTTTCAGTTCATGCATCTCATTTGATTCCAAGCAATCAAGTATAGACGAGAAAGCAAACAGCAATAAATATAGTTGCTTATACCCAAGCAATACAAATTCATTCCTAAACGATTACAGATTTCCAACTGTATGAGAGAAGAAAAGATCATTTTTCCAAGTTATCCATCCACATTCCTATTCTTTCCTCATGACTGTCCTAAAAATTGAATCCAAACGAGACACAAATCAAGATAACAGTTTAGAGTGAAACTTACAAAATCCATTCAGAATTCACTTTCCAGCAGCAAGAATAATTTCATTCATAATCAGCTTTAAATGAAAACAAGGAAGAATTTATCGTCCTTATCAATACTTCATTTAAATTAGGCTCATACGAATACCCAAAAATAGGTTAGTACAACATCGTATTTATCATAGAACAAGCAGTATAAGGATGCATACTATGTACTTACTGTACTAGAAGACTCCATACTTCTTTCACTGTATTTTTAACCAAATAACAGTTATACAATCACGTAATCAATTATTCACATGACCTTCTATATCCATAAATGCATACAGTTCAAAATACAATTTACACATTGTTGTTACCTACAGCAAGACCAAATCATAATGCACAGTAAGGCTCTAATGCTATTTCCAAAATTCAACAGCAAGAAGAGAAGAATTCATTCCTTTCACCTTTCAATAAGAAAACAATCATTTTCTTCTAACTCAACAAGAATCAGTCAAGTCGGATTCATTTTTCTTTGAATGACAGTGCAAAGATCAGAAGACCACACGAAACAATTAAATATTCCATTTGTACAAAAAGCACAGCACTCAGAAAAATAATCTAAATACTGCTGTCACTTCCAGCAATCCGAACTTATAAAGTTGAATAAACCCAATTATTATTTCTTTCAAAATCTAAAATAGCAGAGAAAGGAAGAACTCGTTTCCCTATAATTTCAGCAAGAAACAATCATTTGCTCAGAATGAAATAAAAACACCCAAATCGAGTTCCCTACCAACAAACATTTCTACCCGAAATCCATTTTTCAAGTTCATTATGATATGCAGAACTTCAGAATGCAATAGTCAGTTATCAATACCTCTATCAACGCAAACCCGTATAGGGTGTTAAATGTGTAAGCCTGGTAAAGTCAAGACAAATTCCCATGCATTTCTTCTTTTGCACAGCAATCCAAAGTCAAGTTCACATTCACAAGACAGTTCGAATCAGAAGGTCAAATCGCAACCACAAACGCAATGGAATCAACTTCCCATCACAGCAAGAAGAAAATATAATCATTCATTGCACAAAAATACAAAGCCAAGTTTGTAATCGTGTCCACAGTCTGAACAGGAAGACCAAATAGCATCAATAAAACACAACAAATCATCCTACCCTCACAGCAAGGATAAACACAATTCATTAATAAGTTCAGAAGAAAGAACAGTTGCCTTCTCCTACTTCCACGAATACCCAAAACGTTATTCGTTCATTTCATATGCAAGAAAAAGGAACAGCAATAAAAATATTACCATTACTTCCTTCAAATCGAGTTCATATGCTCAAATAAAACCCAAATACCAGTTCCTTTAAAATGTAAAACAGTAGAAGGAAAAGGATCTATTTCCTTTTTTAAAGATTCCAGTAAAGAAACAACTTCAACAACTATTGTTTCTATCATTCCAGTTTGTTAGCAAAAGAACGATTGTTTCAATAATGAAAACAACACATACAACATGTACAGTTCCATAATACACATGACGAATTCCCCATTACTGTCAAACAAACCAGCACAGCATGGAGGTGTTTCCACTCAATTAAAAATGCAAGGACAGTTTGAATCACAAACAAGAAAACGATACTACCCGTATCATTTCAAACAATGACAATAAAATCGAATAAACCCAGAACCCAAGAGCAGGGTTGTTTTAATGAGACGCTTAAGTAAGCAAGTGTTTTAAAGAGAAGGGCTTAAAATGCCTTCAATTTCTTCCTCGAAACTCGAAGAAAACCACGTCTACAGAAGGTGTTTCCTTCCACGGCAACAGCACGAGCTTCCCAACAATCACCTTCCTCTACAGGCTCATCAACAACCTCCAATTTCCAAAGAAACAGTGACAGAACCCAAACTCAACTGGTTTGACTGAACCAAGAAAAATACCAAATGCAGAGCAACTTTCCAAAAACCCAAACAACACAATGAACAATCAAAATTTTCTCCAAACTCTTTCCAAGGTGGACTGGTCATGAAGACCAAAAAAATTAAATGCGTTAAAGGCTCTGCCTTTTCCTATTTTCTCATGCCACCACCGACTTGGGTTGGCGAACCATCAAATTCAATTTTTTTGCATGCAAAACCAAGTTTAGCTTCATGACCAACTAGCTACCTCCATCTTTCTCCCTATTCTCGCCAAATTGGCGTTGTCCATGTAAGGACTCACATTAACTGCCATTAATTCCCTTTCATCCTTATCCTCTTCCCCCAAGGGTCTGTGCATCCCCTTCTAGGTTAGGATTAGTTTAGGATTCATATTAGTGTTCGACCTAGGTCATAGCCTAGTCTTTAGGTTAACAGAACTTAGGTCCATTTCCACCTTTTTATATAATTTAAAAATCCACTTAGGATAGTAGTTTAGGATGTAAGGTAGAGCTTAGGATTAGATTAGGATCTATTTCCCTCTAACACCTAACACTAATCAACCTTCAATCCAGTCAAGTCTTCCTGACTGACTTCTAATTTCAACACTGTGCAGGACATTTCATCCTTAGTTAACATACCTGAGCCACCCGTATCCCGACATTTCTCACCTTACGGGGTCTCACGTTACGACAGTGTATGGTTCGTGAATCGAACCCTTTTCCATTGGCATCTACGTGCCAACTGTTCATACCTTTAATCAGGTGCTGCACATTTATATCAACCTTCAATTTGGTTCAAGAGTAAATCGACAAATCAATTACAAGAAGGCCACAGCATATAGAGTTCAGCAAGCATATAACAATTTTTCGTCACATCAGCAAACCTACAAGCAACAATAACTGCTGTCCCATGCAAATAAATTACAGCATGCAAGAATCCAGATTAGCAACACATTCCCTTAAGATCAAAATATATCTTAACATGTTTGCCTTCATTTCAGCAGTTACAACAGTATGAAAAATAATCACCAAGATAACTTACAAAAATCAGGGTGTTACATACTGTATGAACTTTAAAAGCACGTAGATCACTGATAATGCCTCACGCTTAATCGTGGTATAATTATGCTCTACTAGTGTCAACTTCCTACTTGCAAAATACAGAGGATGATCAACAATTCCTTCACCTGGCTGTGTAAGCACTGCTCTAATAGTAGTTCTTGAGGCATCTAAATGGACATGGTAGGGCTTGTCCCAAGAGGGAAAATGTAATATAGGTGTGGTGAAAAACCTATCCTTTAATGTATCAAACGCCCTCTGTTACGCCTCTCCCCAATGGAAGGCACTTTTATATCTGAGCAGCTCTTCTAAAGGCATGGCGATCTTGGCATACCCCTTGATGAATTTCCTTTAATAACCCATATGCACAAGGAATCCACGCACTACACTTTGGGTAGTAGGCTCCCCTAACCCTATGATAACTGCAACTTTAGCAGGATCTACTAGCAAGCCCTCCTTACATATTATATGCCCTAATAAATTCCAAAAGGGTGTAGAAAATACTCAATTCTTAATATTGAGGGATATCATCAACTGTCTACACTTCTCAAACATTGACCTCAAATTGTCACAATGGTATTTTACTAGACCATACATTGTCCAATCATCCAAATAGACCTGAAGAAACTTATGGATGAAGTCCTGGAATGCTTGCACCATGATGCATGAAAAAATAGTAGGCGCATTCTTTAACCCAAAGGGCATGACCTTATATACAAAACTTCCCCACTCAGTGGTGAAAGTTGTCTTCTCCTGGTCCTCCTTTGCAATCCGGACTTGGTGGTACCCTGAAAATCCATCCGTAAAGGAATATATTTCACGCCCAGTGACTCCTTCCAAAATTTCTTTAGTGAAGGGGGCTAGAAAAGGATCAATGAAACAAACTACATTTAGCTCCCTATAATCCACGTAGATCCTAATCCACCCATCCTTCTTGATGTTGATTACCATCAGACTTATCCATTCTAATTCTTCTATTGCTTCAATGATCCCAAAATCTATCATTTTTTCTATCTCCTCCTTAACCTTCACGTGTAAATTGGGATTCATCCGGTAGGGCTTCTTCCTGACTGGGTGCACACCGTCCTTCAACTTTATCTTCATCTCCCCCAAGGAATGGTGAATGCCTTTGAGCTCATGGTATCCACGTGGGAATAAATCCTCAAATTCATGCAACAGATCAATGATCTTAGAGACTTCCTTCTCTAACCAGTAATCTCTAATAATAGCTTCCTTAGGTTCTTCTCCTGAACTGATGTTAACCTTCTTTGTCTTTAAGGGCTCATGGTAGGCGCGCGAGCGAGTATCGGCACTATCCACCACCTCATGCGACCCTACAGAATGGCTAACATCCAAGATTTATGCTTCCTCTCCATCAATCACATACACCAACTTCCCTTTCTCCTTTTCCAAATATGTGCGCTCGAGCTCTAACTCATATGTTTCCTCTACTTCTTCAAAGCACGCCTCCAAACCTATTCCACCCAGTAACTCCAATAGCCTATCCTCCACCATGGCACTATCCCCCATGGTAAGGCACTTGATACCCTACAAGGCCTTATCAACTGATGGATTGGTACTTCAATACTCAAAGGTTTGAATGAGGTCATCCAAGAGCTCTTGTCAATTCCCTATCTGTCGGCGTGTCTCTGAATGAATGTGCCATACACGTGTGCAACCCTGTAGTGTAGAGTACAACTTATGCACCTAGAGGGATGGTGGCAAAGATTTTGCGCCTTCTCTCCAGATCCTTTCACACTCTTGGATATGGAAAGAGGAAGGCTCCTTCCCATGGTAGTCCTTGATGGTGGTGGGCACGTTGCTCCTAGAGAATCTGATAGAGAGAGCAATTCTTACCTTGTGCCATTCCAAAAGGATCTCCTGATGGGTAGCCCACCAACATTTCGTTGTGCCGAGTAGGAAATAACTTAACATCCCACTCCATTCCTTCTCATTCTTCCACTGAGCTTCCATCTTCTGTAAAAATATCTCAGGGAAGGCTCCTCTTGAATACGTAGGCAACTCTTTTCCTCATAGGCGTCAGACTATGCGCACCTTTTTCACCTTGGTTACCAACCCTCTCAAATATCATCCCATCAATTCATAAGTTCCATGTGCCCAATTATCACATTCTAGACTGGTGGTATCACTTATCAACTAAGCATCCTCAAACTGGATAACTCCATCGGTAGGATGTATTATCTTTGGGTCCCTGATTGGGTGCACATATATACTTTCTAGAACTTCTTCTCCTAGGGGTTTAGTATAGCGTGTCGACTTCCCGTCATCTAGGGGTATAATGACCCACTCCTTATTTTCAAAGTTGATGTACCCTTTGTTGAACTGAAGGTCCGCATTGTTCTTATAACACCATGGGTGCCCAAGTAGTGCTGGGAACTTATATGCCTCGACGAGTGCCAAGACTTCAAAGTCCCCAGTAAACTTAGCTCCCTAGATAGTTATAGCTGCATCCTTTAAGACACCGATGGGCATCACCTTAGTCTTGTTTGTCATATACAGCACATTCAAAGATGGCTGTAATGCATGTCTTCCCATCTGATGCCATGTATCCAAAGTCAGAACATTAACTTTTGTGCCAGTGTCAATGAGGATATTACTAAAGAGCCATCCATTAACAACTGCATTCAATGTGATCTCTTCTCATAGTCAAGGTTGTGATGGGGAAGGTTTGTATGCAATACCTTCCTCTCGCGCTCTCTTCTAGCACGTGGTACGTTCTCTCTCAACTATGATCCTAGCAGGGGAATGATATTATCTTGCCTTATCATTTTACACACCTCCTTGACCTCATCTAGGTCATCCTTTGGCGCTTTGACTCTCCTCCCTTGTTCCTCCCTCCTATAATGCTCCTTTAGACACTGGATCTCCCCTTTTAAACTCTAAATAACATCCATGGTGTCTTGGTATACCTCCTTTTGATGTGTAGGGTCTAGGTACTTTCCATGAACTACTTCCTCACTTGAAACCAGGTTCTTCTGCCTTGGTATCTCTTGTACGGGTGTGGCTTCTTCTCTTGTTATTACCAAGACATGCTCCAAACTTGCATCCCGTGTTACCCAAGGCATCCACTATGTGTCTGCCTTATTAATGATGACCATTATAGAGCCCTTGTCTTTCCAGTACTACTGATTCATGTGCTCAAAACAACTCTGGGCACTCCTCATACTTATGCTTCTTTCCACACCATGAGCACTACAACAGGTCTAAGAATTCTCATTTGTAATGTTCTGTAGATCCATAATTAAAACATGTTCCATGCTGAAACTCAGTCCTTCCTCCTCCGTACTTACCACAACAATGGAATCCTCCTCAAAAACCCCTTCCATGTGTGCCTCCATCTGCATGCTCCTCATAATGGTGATCATCACCCTTAGAACTACTACTAATGCTAGTCTGGTGCACCCCATGATCAATGGCCTCGTGTATCTGATCAATGAGCCTACATTCCTTAGTATTATGGGTTGTAGAGGTGTAGATCTTGTAATAAAAAGACACATTCTTTGGGATTACGCATTGTAGCAAGGGGCACCTACTTGCATCAGGATCCCCATGAAAAATATCATAATCTACTGCCACGACACGTACTTTCATCTGGGGGAAACTATCCTTAACAGGCCCCTCTACTTCACAATATGTGCACCACAAACCACTACGAGTCTCATGGGCTGAGTTCACAGACAAATTTTCCAACTGCTTGGCCATAGCAGCAATTTGAGCCTCCAGGAACGGGCTAACACCATTATCAACACTAAAAATAGCCTTGGTACACAGAGCAGCCTCTAATGCCTTGCATGGGTCTGTAAAAATTTTATGATATAAGGCCCTTTTAAAGGGTGTGATCAATCCTCTAACAAACCACTGAGCATGTTGTGAAGGGTGAATATCATATGACAACTTAGACAAGATATTTTTAAAGCGTGCATCATACTCTCACACACTCTCTAGCATTCCTTGTTGAATATCCTTCAAAGCACTAATGCTCTTTTGTTCAAACTCAAGAATGTGGAATTCTACCAAAAATGTGTTCTTTAAAGAAGTATAGTCCACAACTGTTTATATGAGGGTCATATTTCCTATACCACCTATGCGCGTGCCCTTGCAACGTGGTTACAAACTGACTAGCCTTCCGTTCTGGCGTTATGATACCCTTTACGCACCATAGTAGCTCACACTTGTGAACATGTTCTGTAGCATCCTCAATGCCTCTATAATCGAGAAAATGTAGAGACATTTCAAAGAAAACTTGGGGGGTGGTTGGGGCCTGAATCCTCCTGATCCAGAGCCTTGGTTTCTGCATATGTTTCCTCTGCCACCTGATCCACAGGTCCTAAACCACCAGACCCACCAGACCCACTAGCTCCTATTCCTCCTAAACCACCAAAGCCACTAGGTCCTATATTGGTCATGCCAAGGGTCCCCACAGTTCTACTGAGCTACGCACCTATGGTCTATGACAATGCCCCACTACCAATAGTATACCCCACGCCACTCCCAGATGCGATACCAAAAGCTTGTGTGTCTATACCTTGCCTAAAAATTCCTAACATTGGATTGGTGTTTGTAACCATAGAAGGCCAAAACAAGAAATTATACCTCCTGGGTGTAGACCAATCACCTCCAATGTAACCAACTAGACTAGTAATATTTTCCCCCCAATCTGGAAAACAAAGCACCAGGGTCTGGTCACTAGGTGGGTTGAGATGCATGTCAACGGTTCTTCTCTCTCCATGAGACAAACTCTCATCAGAAGCTGAAGGGGTCTCTCTTACATGCTTTCCAAGATGGGGTCACACAGACTGCTCAGGTTCTACATCCTCTGCGTGAACCTCAAAACCTTCCCGCAACATCTACCACCATACATCCATCACACCTGTAACCTCGCATTGTCTAGCAATCTCTATTTTAGGTGCTTCACCATACTTGAGTCATCTCTCCTCCCTTTCCTTCTCCATTACAACATCTGTCATCTTCCTCCACTCTAGCTTCCTCACCTAGCACTCAGAATGGTTTAGCCAAACATTGGGAATGCCTCTAAACTCATGGTAACCATAAAGATTTTCATAGCCAGAGGAACAACACGTAGAAATAATCCTCTAGGCTCCCGCAGAAACTCAAACTTAGCAACCTCCAAACAAGAATATGTGGAAATGGCATACTCTAGAGTGTAGCTAGCCAATACTCCCTTCCAGCAATGATCCACAGCACGGGTCCACATCATATCTACATCCTGTAGCCTTTGTTATTCTTCTTGGGTCCACCCACGTGATCCATAATGCCAACTTGATCTAGATGCATAGGCTGAGAGCCATTCATACAGTTCCACTGGGAAGCAGCAGAAAAAAGTTTCATACAGATCATGGTAGATGTTCTCTTCTATCCATCTACGTGCATCAAACTCAAGTCCAATGCTGAATCTCTGAGCAAATTCATCCTCTGTGTTCTTGAACCATGATTCAACACTTTCCAATGTTAACCACTCTATCATTACTCACTACACAGCTTATGATGTATCTTATTTCCCACTACAACTTTGAAAAGAGGTCCTCGCAATAGAACCAAGATGTATTCATTTTTACCCCTATCACAAAAGAAAGGAACCCCATGCGCATTGGCCTATCACCCAGCAGATGTTGGACACTCACCCAAGGCACACGCAGGTTCCGAGTCTCTCTTTTATGTGATATTAGTGGGAAACATCATCTATGATTTATGTTTAAGATATTTCAAAAGTATTTAAGACATACAAGAACCATAGATCTTAGAACGGCCTCTAGATCCTTACAGTCATTCCAGAAAAATAGTACTTAACAGACTATATGACTTGTATCATAACAGAAAGAAGTAGAAAAACATCCATACCTAGCATAAACATAAATGAAAGAGAACCTATGAAAAAGATGTATATATCAAAATCATTGATATTCATATATATATAAACTGGTAACCTCATTACATCCATGGATTCATTTACAGAATGTCATAGAGAAGCATATTGCAATCATGCATTACAACTATACTAATGTAACTATGCTACCAAAAAGAAAAATTACAATCCCCATACCCAATACATCCTTTCCCAAGTGAAATAACCCACTAACAGAGTTCTTACAGTATTTCTGCAGATCTCCACCCATTCTCCAAGTCTCTTTTCCTCTCTTGTTTACTCTGTAGGCACTTGTACTTATAGCCTCACTAGGCTACCATCTCATCCTCCGGCACCCTTACATCTAATGCCAAGTGTCTAAATGTTGTCCTCCATGTGAGCATGCTCCTCCAATCCTAATCTTTCCACTTTATACCATGATGTACTTCTAGAAGCTTCTATCGTAGGTATGCTCCTTCCTTGGCCAACCTGTTGCCAGGCTGGTACCTTATCCACGTGTATTTGGGTCATGCTTTTCATGTGTTCTACCCCAAAAGCCCAATTTGACTAAGTCCTTAACCCTTGGTTTTTTCCACATGTGCCACGGGTTTCCTTAAACCCTTTTCTTAGACCCTACCTTGCACGCTTTGTCCTTGTGCACCTACGCGCCTTCTATACTTAGTTAATATTTTTTCCTTTTTCTTGCTCAAGGAAAGCATATTTAAGTAGTGTGGCGTTTATTTTTGTTTCTTCAACAAAACAATCTCATGAGTCTCCTTCATCAAATAAATCTTGAATTAGTTCCTCCACCTTGGCACTATCTCCCATAGTTCAACACTTTATAACCTTTAATGTTTCTATTGTCAAAATTTCCCCCCTAGGGTAAATTTCGATAACATGCATTAGAGTTTTGCAGTTCCAAGCATGTAGATTGATCCAGGAAAAATCATAAAAAATGACTAAGTCCTAGTCCTAGGGGCAGTCGGGACATTTGGGACATCTAGGCGCGGATCAGCCGAAAAGCCTCCAGGCGGCCCGTGAAGCAAAGGGACATCTGGGACAGAAGTACGCGGCGGGCACGAGAAGCCGATCCGGCTGAAAGAGGAAGAAAGTCTTTTAACTGTCCCGGACAGTTCGGGACAAGAGTACGCGAAGTACGCGAATCGGCTGGATGGGCCGAAATGAGAACAAACAGTCCGGAAGAAATTGGGACATTTGGGCCGTGATGACGTGAACCGGCCGGTTCGCTTGAAACAGAGAAAGTTCGTACTGGGACATCCAGGACGAAGGGACGCGCGGGATGCAGATCACCGAAGGAGCCAAAATCCAATCAAACAACACCACGTGTCATCGGCCAAATGAGGGACGAGGAAGCCCATTTCGGGCGGATAGGAAGTTTTTGGCGCAAGCAGTTTGGGACATCCGGGACATAAAGACGCGAAGGGCGCGAAGGTGCCGAAAGGGCCGAGAACCAATCGAATCGCGACACGTGTCGCAGGGGAAAGAGTCCAAAGGTCAAAGGGTGAATTTTGAGGGGTCAGCCTGAGCCAATCAAAACAGGACACGTGTCCTATGGAACAGGGAATGCGGAGCTCGGGAAGGAGTTAGAGAATTTGGCATGAGTTTTGGCTGAAAAGCTAAAAGCCAAGGTCTGCCCTGCGCCCCTATCGGCCAATCAATGCATGTCACATGTCCAAGTTTTAGGGGCCCACAAGGAAATTTCAAAAGAAATCCCGTGAAAGGAGGAGAGAGAATTATTCAGTGAATTAGAGCCTGCCACATGTCGTCCAGGTGGCGAAGCGCGGGAAAGATTTCAAAACACGTTTTCACCTGTTTTGTGCCCTAAAACTTCAGACCTCCATAACTTTCAATCCAGAGCTCAGATTTGCATGTTCTTTATATCAACGGAAAGCTTATGAAATTCTCTGCATGATTCTAGGATCAATCTCAAATTTTGGTGTAGTTTGGAGAGAGAAATTTGAGAAACGGATCTGATGCGTGATCATGGCCAGAAGCGACGTTTCAACAACCAGTTTTAATGCACATGGGTCGCATTCTTCTTCAGCATGGCCAGAAGTGATGTCTCAACCACCGATTTTAATGAAGAATGCGTTTTGGTCAATGGTTGGGCTGCTTACACATTTTCCTATGTTTTTTGTCTCCTGGGCTCGACCCATGTATTGTATAAAGCCAGATTTGGCTCATTTTAAAAAAAAAAAAGAGTTGTTCATATTTTCTACTCTGCCCTCCCTTCTTTTCTTCTCTAGGGTTGAAAATGGAGTTTGAACCTCCTCCCTTGCTCTGTAATGGCATTTTTTGCCTTTTACTATTGAAATGATGTTCTGTGCAAACTTCTGGAGCAACAAAACGTGTTTTGTGATGCATCTGTCCATCCTTGCTCATTTTTGCTTGTTCTCTTCTTGCCTCTCTTCATTGCAGGTATTTGTGCATGTTTGAATGTTCATTGCAGGTTTGGAGCTATGTTCATGGAGTTTTGGGACATTTTCTATGTGAAATCTATCCTTGGGCCTGTGATGCATCTGTCCATCCTTCCCATTGCTCACCTCTCTTTGTCCCATGGCAGTTTTGATAGATGTCCAACATTCTCCTTCTCTGGTGTATCACCGTTTTAGTGTAGGATTTTGTTCTTTTCCTTTCTCTCTCTCTCTCTTTGTCTCCTTGGCATTGTTAGATTAGGATTAGATTAGCTTTCCTGAACTGGAATAGCTTGTGGCAGGTAGTTTAGGAGCAGGAACCAGCCTTCTCTGGAGATTCCTCTCTCAGTTTCACAAGTCCCACGCTTGGAGAGAGGTTTCCATGTTGTGTAATCACACTGGATGCCTGAGTGATCAACCTAGAAACCTGATCTGCATCCAGGGGTGTTGTGGTTTTGCACTAACAGTTTTGGCACGCCAGGTGGGACCTTAGAGGTCTTCCACTTCATCTTTTGTAGGTTGGTGTGTTCCTGTGAAGATTTCAGCCTTTGGAGGCACTTGCAAACACATCTGGCAACTCCATCTGATCAGCAACCCATTTCTAAAGTTGTAGACCCATTTTCCATCCATTCCCGTTCATCCTTCTTTCCATCTCTTTCATTCTTTCCCATTCCATGAGGTTTTGCAATCATGACTTCATTTCCATCATGGAATTCACATCAAAAATAGCAGTATATTCCACCTCCAACATGTTTTACAAATCCTCCAAATCAACATTTTGAGCAGATTCAAGATCAGTATGCATACCCATATGAGCAGCAGTGCCAAAGTCAGTTTGGCTATGGAGCCTTCCAAGAGCAAGAGTATGCATACAATGAAGACCATCAGATCCAAGATGCTGGTCTGTTGGAGAAAATCCAAAAGATGGAGGCAAAGATGGTGCAGTCCAGAGAAACAGCTCAGATGAGAGCTTTCAGAATTGGTTGCAGGACTCCTTGTCCATGGGGAGGCCCTTTTCCAAGACACTTCAGCCCTCAAGAGAAGTTGGACTTCATGATAAATATGCTGCCCCAACTTGCACAATGGACAGCAGAAATAGAGGCCTATACATTCGGTGTTGAACAACCTTGTCAATGGGTAAGTTCTACACCATCATCTGGTTTTTCTCTTCCCATTACTCAAGCAGCATCATCTCATTTGGACTTGCAAATTTTAAACTCTCCATCTGCTGTCCCAAATGTTGATCCCGTGTCTCCACCTCTCAGTCTTCCACCACACCTCAATTCTTCTTTCCTTTTTCCTTCCAAACAGTCATCCTCTCCACAAGAGCTAAAAGAAATCCCCCCTCCTCTAAAGAAACAAGAGATTTCATCTCCTTTACCACCACAAAAAATTGTCAAATCAGTTGAGTTACAACCCATCCCTCCTCTTGCATTCCTAATTCCATGTGGGGAAGAAGAAATTGCAAAATTCAGTCATCAAGGACAGCAAGAGGAAGAGCCAAAAAAAAAAAGAAATGATTAAGAGCTTAGTAAGTTTGGCTGCCAAATTTGGGATGACAAAGATCCCCTTGATGGTTAAACCTACAGAAGAGGCTAGGGTTGGAGAACAGGTGGTGGTTAGGACTGATTTTGTTGCAGCAGAAGAAGAAGATCTTGCAGTCCCAACTTGTCCTCTAGAGCAGCAGATTGAAGAGTTTGACTTGACAAACTTCATGCTGGAGGAAGAGTTCAATCAAGAGCAAGATTGTCTTCAAACATTGGAGGAAGGAGAAGCTGCTCCAAATCCAAAAGAAGAGGAGCACATTCCAGCTATGGGGGAGAAAAGTGCAGATCCAAGAGCTCTGAGCACAAAGCAGGCTACAGGAGAACCTTCAGTTCTTTTTTCTACTTCACCTCTCTCAAGTTCCAGTGCTGAAGAGGAGTTTGACCTCTCAAACTCAATGTTGAAGGGAGAAAGAAACCATGGTGGTCAAGTTACAGATCAAGAAGACACCATGGAGGAAGTTGAGCATTTACATCAGGACAGCAATGAGGCAGTTTACCTGTCAGATTTGGAGGACTGTTTTGATGGAGAAGAACCGGTTGAGTTTCCACCATTCTCTCTTTCATCATCCACATTCCAAACACAAGAGTCTGTTGTCATGAAGGAGAACATTCATTTGCAGCAGCCTGCATCTGATAACAACTCTTCGGAATCAAGATTGGAAGATTTTAATCTTTCATGTTCTTCATTGGAGGAAGAGAAGGGACAAAGGAACTTCACCATTTCTTCCACACCATCCATTCAGGAGGGTCTACAAGAAGACTCCATTTTTGGAGTTGAAAATCAGAGCTATGGGCATATCAAACGGATCAGACCGTGCCCAATCAGGTACTTGGCTTCAATGGAGCCAAAGGAGAAGCCAAAACTGGTCATGCTTACTTCTAAGCATGAGGATGAGCTACAAAGTACCAAGGATCAGCTGTCATACCTCTTCAATCCAAATGCAGAGCAACTAAAAGAGGTATTGAATTTGCTTTCAGATGATACCTTGATGATTTGGGTGGAATACCAGCTTTTTGTTGATTTTCCACTCATCCTAACAGCCATGATCAGCTCCAAATCAATTGCATGGCCGCCACTTTTGAGAAAGGGAAGCTATTTCTCACAACCAATTGCAGGGTTTGTTTAGCTTGCTTTTGCTTCCAGTTAGAGTAGAGTAGGTAGGTTTGCTTTCAGCAGAAGAAGTGCTTGTGCACACTCTGCATGTTTCATTTTGGAGCATGTATGATTTTCAGTTCTGTACATAGTTTTTGTTGTTGCTGGTTTTGCTCTTGCACAGTTCGTTTCAGTGGCATTTTGGTGAGAACAACTCCATGTCCGGTGGGTTTCAAGTGGCTCAGAGGGAAGTTTTCAAAGTTCAGATCAGTTTTCAGGCTTGCTTATGACTCCATGCCCAATGGATTGCTTCAGGCTACTGATCATTCATCTAGCAGGCAGATGACCCCACTGAGTCGCCAAACTATTGTCAAAATTTCCCCCCCCTAGGGTAAATTTTGATAACATGCATCAGAGTTTTGCAGTTCCAAGCATGTAGATTGATCCAGGAAAAATCATAAAAAATGACTAAGTCCTAGTCCTAGGGGCAGTCGGGACATTTGGGACATCTAGGCGTGGATCGGCCGAAAAGCCTCCAGGCGGCCCGTGAAGCAAAGGGACATCTGGGACAGAAGTACGCGGCGGGCGCGAGAAGCCGATCCAGGCCGAAAGAGGAAGAAAGTCGACTAACTGCTGAGCGGACAGTTCGGGACAAGAGTACGTGAAGTACGCGAACCGGCCGGATCGGCCGAAATGAGAACAAACAGTCCGGAAGCAATTGGGACATTTGGGCCGTGATGACGCGAACCGGCCGGTTCGCCCGAAACAGAGAAAGTTCGTACTGGGACATCCGGGACGAAGGGACGCGCGGGACACGGATCGGCGAAGGAGCCAAAAGCCAATCAAACAACGCCACATGTCATCGGCCAAATGAGGGACGAGGAATCCCATTTCGAGCGGATCAAAAGTTTTTGGCCCAAGCAGTTTGGGACATCCGGGACATAAAGACGCGAAGGGCGCAAAGGAGCCGAAAGGGCCGAGAACCAACCAGATCACGACACGTGTCATAGGGGAAAGAGTCCAAAGGTCAAAGGGCGAATTTTGAGGGGTCAGCCCGAGCCAATCAAAAGAGGACACGTGTCCTATGGAACAGGGAATGCGGAGCTCGGGAAGGAGTTAGAGAATTTGGCATGAGTTTTGGCCGAAAAGCTAAAAGCCAAGGTCTGCCCCGCGCCCCTGTCGGCCAATCAATGCATGCCACGTGTCCAAGTTTAAGGGGCCCACAAGGAAATTTCAAAAGAAAGCCCGCCGAAAGGCAGAGGAGAGAGAATCACGTGACCAATCAATGCGTGCCACGTGTCATCCAGGTGGCAGAGCGCGGGAAAGATTTCAAAACACGTTTTCACCTGTTTTGTGCCCTAAAACTTCAGACCTCCATAACTTTCGATCCAGAGCTCGGATTTGCACGTTCTTTATATCAACGGAAAGCTTATGAAATTATCTACATGATTCTGGGATCAATCTCGAATTTTGGTGCAGTCTGGAGAGAGAAAATTGAGAAACGGCTCTGACGCGTGATCATGGCCAGAAGCGACGTTTCAACAACCAGTTTTAATGCACATGGGTCGCATTCTTCTTCAGCATGGCCAGAAGTGATGTCTCAACCACCGATTTTAATGAAGAATGTGTTTTGGTCAATGGTTGGGCTGCTTACACGTTTTCCTATGTTTTCTGTCTCCTGGGCTCGACCCATGCATTGTATAAAGCCAGATTTGGCTCATTTTAAAAGAGACAGAAAAAGTTGTTCATCTTTTCTGCTCTGCCCTCCCTTCTTTTCTTCTCTAGGGTTGAAAATGGAGTTCGAACCTCCTCCCTTGCTCTGTAATGGCGTTTTTGCCTTTTACTATTGAAATGATGTTCTGTGCAAACTTCTGGAGCAACAAAACGTGTTTTGTGATGCATCTGTCCATCCTTGCTCGTTTTTGCTTGTTCTCTTCTTGCCTCTCTTCATTGCAGGTATTTGTGCATGTTTGAATGTTCATTGCAGGTTTGGAGCTGTGTTCATGGAGTTTTGGGACATTTTCTGTGTGAAATCTATCCTTGGGCCTGTGATGCATCTGTCCATCCTTCCCATTGCTCACCTCTCTTTGTCCCATGGCAGTTTTGATAGATGTCCAACATTCTCCTTCTCTGGTGTATCACCGTTTTAGTGTAGGCTTTTGTTCTTTTCCTTTCTCTCTCTCTCTCTCTCTCTGTCTCCTTGGCATGGTTAGATTAGGATTAGATTAGCTTTCCTGCACTGGAATAGCTTGTGGCAGGTAGTTTAGGAGCAGGAACCAGCCTTCTCTGGAGATTCCTTTCTCATTTTCACAAGTCCCACACTTGGAGAAAGGATTCAATGTTGTGCAATCACACTGGATGCCTGAGTGATCAACCTAGAAGCCTGATCTGCATCCAGGGGTGCTGTGATTTTGCACTGTACAGTGAACTTCTAGTCCCAAAAAGAAACTACAAAATAGGTGTGGTAGTAAGTCAACATTTTTTCAATCTCTTCCTTGACTTTTTGCACAATTTGGTCCATTTGTGTCTAATTAAACTGGTAGTGCACCCTCCTTAAGATTTATCCTCAATCTCCCCTAATGAAGTTCTGTACGCCTTAAGTTCATGGTACCCTCGAAGCGTCCTGATAATCCTATAGTAACTCTATGATTTTTTCCACTTCAGAGTCTAACCAATAAGTTCAAATTAAAGGCTCATTTGATCAATATTCACTTTCTTTATCTTCATAGGTTCAAGGCATGGTGGTCTTATCTACACTTTCCAACATTCCACCCTACCTGTTGAATGGTATCTAGAGATTTTATACTTCTTCACATCCACTGAGAAACCATGTTGACTTTTTCTTAAGCAGTGTGTTGAAGTAGTTTGCACTGGCCTCTATGCATAAATGTGCTTGTGAATTTTTCAACCAAAAAATTCTCAAGGAGTTCTTAATTGCACTATCCCCATAGTTAAGTGCTTTATGAATGCTTCTTCCAGAAGGCTTGGTAGAGAAGATCAAACATCTGGGTCATAATTTCCTACCAATTTATAGTCTCTATAAGAGTTTTACATATACATACCAAGCACGCGCGTTGTGTAAAGTGAATTAAACTTTTGCACCCAGAGCAAAGGTGGAAAATCTTCCATCCTTCTGTCTAGAGTCTCTTGCACTATTGAATGTGGTTTAAATAGTTGATTACCATGATAAGTACATATTTGGGTGATTGCTCCTGAAGAACCTAGTATCAAGTGAAATCCTATTTCATTCTTACAAGATCTTGTGGACTACCCACCAGTGCCTATAGGGTATATGCTAGCATCCAAACTTGTTCCTCCATGGCGCAAAGGAACACCATAAGGATTCTTGAGCTTCTCTGGGTGTAAACGAGGTACCAAGTTGTTTACACTATTTTCCTGATATAACGTGGTCTAGTAATCCCTAGAAAATATGACTCTTTACTTCATGCTCCACCAACTCATAAAGTGTTATGAGCCCAATTATCACAAGAAACAATTGTTAGCATCAGGAATAGACTATGCATCCTCCCACTGGATGATTCCTTCTTTAGCAAATGGCTCAAGCACCTATGGATCCCAATACGGCACGTACATAAATCTCATTCAGGTCTTCCTCACTTGTGAAGGGATCAACATAGGGTCTAGATTTACCATCTTTTAAAGGGATAATAACCATCTTTCCTCATTATTTAAAGGAGGAACCTTCTATATAACCTGTTGATTGAACGAGAAGAGGGGTCAAAATTATTTAGTATACGTTCACATAGGATGCCCCAGTAGAGCTATGGAAACTATGTGGGCCTGTTACCAGCACTAAGACCTCAAAATAAAGTCCAATGAACTTGGCATCCAAGTATGATAATAGATGCATCTTTTAAAAGGGGTGATGGACATTGGCCTTAGTCTTGATTAGCCATCAACAAGGTACATTAGAGGATGGCTAGCAAATGGAGGTCTCCCACATTTGTACCCCATATGCATCTAAAGATAATAACAATTGACTTTCCGTCTCTTCTATATTCAATCAATATATTACTCAAAATCCACCCATCCACAATAACATTCAAGTGATTTCCTTGTCATAATCTAGGCTATGAGGGGGAAGATTTGCATGCAGGATATGTCATCCTAGTATCAATACTTGAGCACGGCAACGATATTTCCCTTTAACCAATTCCCTAACAATGGAATGATATTCTCCTAGCAAAAAAATTTACACACTTCTTTCAAGTCATCCATATTAGTTTGCGACTATCTCTGATGCTTCCTTTTGCTCCATCTTCCATGATTTCTCCTTTAAATATTGTATTTCACAATTGAAGATTTATGAGTACTTCCATGGTTTCCTGATAAACCTCCTTGACATGATGGCAAGGATTAATAGGTTACCATGCATACATATGAACCTCCTCCTTAGTGATGGTAGGGCCCTCTGTTGCTAATGCTGTCTTTGGCACGTGCTACTTTATTACAGGGTAGCGATCTTTACCTATGCAATGAAATCGGATTAAAATGGTGTCCAACTTAGGCATCCACCTGATTTTCCTGTAACAGCTTGATATCCTAACCATCCATGCCCCTTTGTTTTCTTATTTATGTTGCTTGATAATGCCGATGCTCATACACGTCTGGGAATTCCTCATAACTATGATTATTTCCACAGAAAGAACATGTAATATTCTGAGGACATTCACACTTGTAGTGGTCAAGAGATATGCATGTATAACATGTTCCATGAGGGAACTTGCCTCTTCCACCACCACAGCCTCATCCTCTAAATCCACCATGGTATCCTTGACCTCTGCCACGACCCCCTTCAAAACACTTTTCATTTTGATCATAGCGCACCAATATCTCGATCTTGATGCTCATTATTTCCTTTAGAGTTATATGAAACTCATGTCTGTCATACACCAATATCTATAGTGTCATGGATCTGACCAATTAGTTGACAGTCTTCCATGTGTCATGAGTTGTGGACCTACAAATTCTTACAGTAACAAGAGACTATTCTTCCCTTATTGTGCATTGTAGGATAATCGGTAGTGGATAACATCATGGTTTAAATGGCATATCTCATAGTCCAACATTTAATGAGTGTACTGAATTTAACTGTGAGGGAAAACTATCCTTTGTGTGACCTTCCACTTCACAATCATATGCACTAAAATATCCCTGTGTGGGTCTCATGTGCTACCAATTTTATAATAGCTTCTCCAACTACTTTGAAAAAACATACATAGTTGTGATGCTGTGCTTCTAAGAATGGGGCTCACCCAAGTAATTGTATACTTCTGCAAACTACCTCACCGCATAAGGCTGATTCAAGCACTTCACGTGGATCATTGTATGTCTTATGTAATAGCTGATTTTTTAAAAGGTGTAATCATGGACCTCCAATGAAACCATTGCACATGTTGGCTTGCATGAATATCATAAGAAAGATTAGATAATAGCATTTTGAAAGTTGCAAGCATCATACTCTCTGACACTTTCAGTAGTGCCTTGCTTAATATACTTCAGCTGCACTTATACTCTTCTGCTCAAACTCAAGGATCCCTGAAATTCAACTTTAAGGAAATGCATCTTTTAAAGCTGCATAGTCTTATGCAAGTCTGATCAGTGTCAAACATTTTGTACCAGCTATGTGTGTTCCCTTGTAACATAGTAGTTGTGAATTGTTTTCGTCCTATGCTAGAAGATCGTGATTCCTTTTGCATGCTCACAGTATTTCACACATGCAAGCCATGTGCTTCAAACAGACATCTTTTATGCCCCTATAATCTGATGAAGACAAAGAGACATCTCCATGTAAATATTCTTGGGTTAAGTGTACAGACCTTGGCCCACCTGATCCCTCAGAACCTTCTTGTGCTTCCTCTGCCTCAAGAACCATTTAATCCACTAGAGCTAGAGACACCTATACCTCCTGATTTTGAACATGTAGCTAGGATTAGAACCATAAGATGAACTTCCCTGTGTCCCAACAGTAGTATTGAACTATGCACCTAGATAGTCTGTTACCAAGTGTTACTACTCCTAGAAGAGAGTCCAAAAATACTTTACGTTCCTAAATTCTATTTGGATGATACACCCATGAAAAGGTACTATCCCATGCTTTTATAATGAAGATTTATTTGCACTTGCCATCAATAAAATTCTTATATGACTCACTCTTGTGTCTCCCACTTAGCCTCGGGTAGACATTAACTTGGCTAACTATTTTTTGTACTAGAAATTGGAAGAACAAGCTCAAGGGAAAAGTTTCTAGGTGGATTCAATCCTGCATGCACATGGTCCAGGTCATACTCTACTGGCATGCTTCTTGCTATGAGGCTGAGGAGGGTTCCCTATCATGCTTTCCCAAATTGGGGAGTTCTCTGATGCTCGAGGTTACACATCTTCGTGCATGAAATTTAAATTCCTTTGATGGGACCATATCTTTCTCCACAACGCCATTCACTTTGCAACCTCCTGGCAATTCTTATATACCTCTCTCTCATGGGCTCATTATACTTAAGACACCTTTCCTCTCTCTACCTTTCTATGCCGATAGGTTTGTCCATCTTTTACCAAGCCTACTCCATTCCCCTGTGCATGGTGGTGTTTTATTTCAGCCATCAGTTTTCTTCTCCAAGATCAGGGTTACCATAAAAATCTCTGATCGCTAGATGGAATGCCTTGCAGGTAAGTTCCCCTTGGATATCATAAAAATTGGAATTCAGATACCTATAGGTGCGAATAAGTAGAAATTGAGTTCTATAAGATATAACTGTTCAAAACACCACTGAACCATGTATCCATTACATGAGTCCAAAATCATATCAGCATCATACAAGGGTCTGAAATTCTTCCTGCATCTAGACAAGTGTGTGATACCTCCAGTTCTCATTTAGATGCATAGGCAACTAGCCATTTGTATAATTCTACTGGAAAGATTAACGAAGAAGATCTCGTATAAACAGTCATATAGATTTTTCTCCACCCACGTGCATGTGCGTCAAACTCAGATCTGGTGTTGAACCTTCATGTGTATTCTTCTTCTAGGTCGTGTATCCACTCCTCAACACTTGTTAGGGTCAACTGGTATCTCTTCATCGTGAACCATCCTAAAAACAACTGAAAAAGAGGACTCGGCAACATAACCAATGATGCAGCCTAGAATTTACCCATAAAATCCCAGGCGCACTGGCACATCACTCAGCCTAGACTGAGCACTCACCCGAAGCATGCAAAGGTACCATGCCCCTCTTTAGGGTTTTTGTTGCAGGATGTTAGCATGATGAATACCTAATGCATTCATATCCATAATTAATACATCATTCTACAGTACATTTTCAGATCTAGATCTAAAGAATAATAGACTCAAATGATAACCATGATCAAATCGATCATACAAGAACCAATTATACTCAAGATTAACACTCTGATTCATCTAATACACTCCATTATATTAAACACGATAAATACATAGAAGATCATTGCAACAAATAATACCATAGCTTATGTGTGTATCATATTTGGCAGCATAACTTCACAGTAATTCAGTTCTCACATCCCTCCTATACTACGCAGTTCATTACATATTTATAAGGGTGGGTACTTTCCCTTCACCGCTTATCTAATCCAAAAATAGGTCACATGCTGGAAATAACCATGTGCCTTTACAATAATAGGCTCACATGCAAGAATGCTAACAATAGACCTCTCACAATTAACTAGAAGTAGTAATCCTATCTTTAGCCCACATCCATGCAAAGCGCTCTATATCCGCTCTTCCAAAAATAGCTCATGTGTATCATGTAAGTATTTTCCCATTTTATGTGCTCCACACGCCATCTTCCAAAAATAGATCATAATCGTGAAAACAGCAAAGTCTTGAATCTATCTCTGTCCTCCGCGTATGATTCCTTCCCGATCCTCCCATGCCTTTGAATTCACTCTTCTCTTTCACGTGAATCTTTTGTATGCCTTTTGCTAAGTGTTATACATTGTCTGCTCAACATGGTAGCTTCTCCAAGAAGCTAAACATACAAATACTCCCCCCATTCACATTGTTTGCATTGCATTTTTTTATCTTTGTGAGCTGAGCATGGAGATTTTAGGGTGAGCTCGTTTTTGTCTGTGCATGGAAAATTTATTATTATTTTTCTAGTTTCTATGGAATTATTTTTATTTAAAAATAATCTAGAAGGATCCAATTGTATTTTTTTAGAGGCATTCACAGAAACATTTCAAGGAAGTTGAAGGTAGTTTTAGGCATGGGGTTTCTCTCTCACAATCCTTATTTTTTTGTTATGAATTAATGACTACATTTTGATTTGCACATGATTTAAAAATTGGAAAACGAATGCATTACATTTTGTTGGTTTGTTTGGAATATGGTTATTTTTTTGAAGGAAATGTTTGGTTATTATCTGTAAACCTGGAAGTAGACTTCATTTAGCTACATGCATTGGATTTTTGGGATTTCTAGTTAAAATTGGTTGTCCTTTCTATTTTCATATTCTTTAGATTTATTGGAAAAAACAAGGAATATTTTAAACGAAAATTTGAATACAAAATGGGTAATTTTTGTTGTGAAATCTTAAAACAAATACAATAAAAAAATTGTTTGATATTTGAGATTTGGGTTTGGTTTGGAATATTGGGTTTTTTCTGCATCTGAAAAATGAATGTCGCCCATATAGAGCTTTATTGTTTTGGTGAGTTTAGTTCATTTAGAACCTTATGGGATATCATAAAATTTTGAATATAATTTGGTTTAATAAAGAGAAATTTATATATGGATTTTTTTTTTACGTACATGGGATTTTGTAACTTAGATTGATTTGGGGCATTTGGGTCTGGTTAAATATGGAAAAAAAATTACAATCCAAATAGAGATTTTTATTTTTGGGTCTGGTTGATCTCATCTCCAAGCTTTGTTTATATTATTATATTTGATCCCTTAAAGAGTGTGTTGTTAAAAAATATCCTCTGAATAAGTTATGACATTGGTGATTAAGTGAGTATATAGAAAGGAAATACGTTATGGAATTTGTTGCTAAGAAATCTAGAAAAGTATAGGAAAGGGAAACAA
Source organism: Taxus chinensis (assembly GCA_019776745.2). Taxonomy (NCBI): domain Eukaryota; kingdom Viridiplantae; phylum Streptophyta; class Pinopsida; order Cupressales; family Taxaceae; genus Taxus; species Taxus chinensis. The sequence goes on along the minus strand of CM034146.1, from coordinate 508,548,484 downwards.
ATGTTTGGGGTTATGAATGCTTTATGAGTTTTGTGGTTTCATACATTTTTGAATCAGGCCTGGACAATGTTAAAAAGAATACTTCGAGCTCATCTCTTACTTGTTATTTTCATTGTATACTAATATCTTGTAGGGTATTATTACTCTCTCTCTCTCTCTCTCTCTCTCTCTCTCTCTCTCTCTCTCTCTCTCTCTCTCTCTCGCTCTCTCTCTCTCTCTCTCTCTCTCTCTCTCTCTCTCTCTCTCTCTCTCTCTCTCTCTCTTCCTATGGGTTATTATTATGAATATGGGGAATAAATATGTACTAGGTTATAGTTGTTTTTTGTTTTCTACTCTTCTCTGAGCTTGATTGTTATCAATACTTTTAGATCTTAAGGAGCATGCTTGTTTTGACATGTATAGGAACATGTTTTGTTTTGGTTCGTCAAATGAAATTAGGATAAGGAGTTAGGAATGGTATAGTTTTCTTATTGAGTTGTAATTTTATTCTTCATCTTTTACATATGTTAATGGATGGAGAAATTAGGTGGAACTTGGAAATGATTTCACTAGTTTCCTCATTCGATAAAAATAAAGATAGATACTTTTGGTTTGGCTAATTACAAATTGGAAAATGGAGATGGGAGTAAAAAATAACTCCTTATAGAGTATTGATGTTCTATCTTAATTACGGTTAAATTTTGGTTTATTTCTCATTATTGCAAAAGGAAATAAAAGAATCATCTTATAGCTCTTATTAGAACACAAATATTATCATTATTTCATTATTCATAACTTCATGAATCTTCATTGAAACTGATTTTTGTGGTTGAGAAACTAATGAATGAGATAAAGTCATGGTTCTTCCTTGAGCATTTCTGTTTGAGTTTGTTTTTTGATCTCCTACTTGAGCATAAAAAATATTAATTGATTGAAGGTTTCTTGTGATTGATATAATTCTTATGGGGATTACAAATTTATTTTTTTTAAATGAAAATTTAAATTTGGGGAAATAAAGATGAAACAGTTTAGTTAAGACAGTTACCTTTTCAATTTGTTGTCGTCATATTGTTTGTTAATTTTATAGAAGTATAATAATGATTTTTGGTTGAATATAACCTTGAAAGGAATGAACGTTTAATTAAATATGTATTAACTTCTATTTAGTTAACTATTTTTTCTAATCTTGAAATATTGAAATAAATGATAGCATTAATATGATATGTTACCATCTAAATGTTATGTTTATCAGGTTGATTTCATGTATTGAAAGTAAACATATTGTTTAATATGAAGTATCATTTCATATGTGTATGTTATACAATATTTATTATAAACTAGGAAGTTTATAATTATAATGTATTGATTACGAATAAATTTAACCATAACTTATTCAGTTATTTCATCATGATTACAACATGGAATATGAGTTTGTGAACTCATGTTAGTTCTTTGAACTGACCCATATATATTCTCTCTCCTAAAGTTTGAAGAAAAGGTTGACATTCTTAAAGTGACTGTTTGGATTTTATAATGATCTATTTACGTCTTATGATTATTTTAAAAAATCTGGAAAGGATGGTTGGAATTGTTTGATAAATGTGAATGGAATGCCATCGCATCTTGTAAAGGTAATTATGCCCAATGTATTAATATTTTTGAATATATATATATATATATATATATATATATATATATATATAATATATATATATATATATATATATATATATATATATATCATTATTAAATGTAAATAAGGTTTATCCTTAATTAAATTATAATATATGACTTGTCTTATTTATGACTTATCTGTTGTGGAAATGAAAATAAGAATGTGTTGCTTATATAGATGATTGTTAATAAAGTTCATTATTCTTAAAGTATATATTACTTGTTGATTTCACTGATTTAAATGAAATGATCAACTGTATTAATTGAGGACATTTATACAATAAGTATTACAATGAAAAAAAGATGAATTTAATTAGAGATATTGTTGTACCTTATGATATCAATTGGACTAAACACAATAAGCAATGTACTTAATGGTATAAAGTTTAATCTTAATGAGTGAATGAAACGAAACAAATCGACATGGAACATGATTAGTAAACCTATAATTAGTAATGTATACTTCGTTGTAAAATTATGAAAATAGGATCTAATGAAATTTAGTAACTTGTTGAGTTACTATAACCCTTTTTCAAGAATCTCAACATCGTGTATCAATACATTTCAATGTGTCGTAAAGAAAGACTCAATTTCTTAAACAATCAAATATAAATTTTAGTATATAAGAAGTGTAGCTATTAGGACCCTTCGTATTCTCACTAATATCCTACCAGTGCCAACTTGGGATGGCTATGGGAAGGGTAGTGAGGACATAATGATGAAAATAATTACATGGTCACTATTTTTCCCATATGGGATCCTAAGATGGTACTGATAGGATCCTTTTGATTAGTAGGATGATTCAGGCATGAACTCTTCTTCCTCAAAACTAAATCTTCTTCTTAAATAACGAAATGAATCCAAATAACTATATTGAAACAATTATGTGGTGATGGAAAACAAGTTTCATGGGCTAGTGTGCAATCTAAAAACTAATCTTGTAAAGAAATTCTTGAAAACTTTGGTCAAAATTAATGTAATATTTCACTACATTGTCTCTTCACCAATCCTCTAAATCAATAATGTCAAGAACTATATTTAATATGCATAAATATCTTTATGGTGGTCACTTTTGGTGGCATTTTTGAGCTTGCACCATGTTGCCCTAAAATTTTCAAATCTATATCTGCTCAAAAACGTTTTACCCTTTGAATTGATGGTCTAAAATTCTTCCCCTCCAATTGAAATGCTTTAAAAATGCTCACAAACTTGTTGTTTTTCCCTAATTTGAAAGAATAATCCAAGTTTGCCCTTTTCTGTGCCCTAGTTTTTCCAATTTTGCGGGCTATGTCGTTTTTCCCTTTGCCAGATCATGGAAAAATTGAAATTGATCAAATCACACTTGTGTGCAATTGAAAATCCTATCCCAAGGTCGAAAATGTTCAGAAATCATGCTTCAGTTGATTCAGAATCGAAAAATCTGCCATCCTTGGTGAAAAAATTGAATTCTAGGGCATCCCTGGAATTTTTTACGTTTTGACGGTCAGACGGGCGTCATTTGCCCGTCAAATTCATCCTCAGAAGGTATTGGCAACGTGGCGGGTTTTCATTGGCTGAGGAAAAGTGGGGAAGTGTTGTAACTTTTCATTTTTCGCCTTTTTTGACAATGGGGCATTTTCGGGCCCAGGGACCCGTTTTTTCCAAATTTTCCTACGTGGCATGTTCTGATTGGCAGGGGGATGGCGGGTGGTCAAATTCCCTTAAGGTTTTTAGACCTTATTTTGCAAAAATGTTAAAGTCACAAAATGGTCCGAAGCCCTGCAACCAATCGGGAGTGGACATGTGTCCTAAAAGACCAAAAAGGGAGGAGCGGGCCGATGGGGGACTTAGAGTTTTTTAGCTCTATTTTTCTAAAGTTTCAAAATCAGTTTTTCCCCCGCTCCAATCAGAGGAGGACACGTGGCATCAATTTTGAGCGGGTCGGCGGGCTAGCGGAGGCAAAAGGGAATTTTTTCCCTTTTGCGAAAAGAAGGCTTAAAATTAAAAGTTTGGAGCGCGGCCCCGTGGCCAATCACAGGTGGACACGTGTCCAACAGGGTCAGAGGGAAGTGCAGACCATGGAGGGAAATGGGTAATTTTTATTTTTTGGCAAAGAAGGCTTAAAATAAAAATTTGGAGCGTTGGCCTGCAATGCAAATCACAAGGAGACATGTGGTAGGCAGAGCGGAGAAGGCGGAGGTGACGGAGCCTGTAGGAGACAAAGTTTTTCCCTTTTTCACAAAAGGCTTAAAATCAAAATTCGAAGCGTTGGCCCGCTAGCGAATCATCAAGCGACACGTGGCAGAGGACAAGGCGGGTCGGCGGGCCGGCACATGAAGGAGGGAATTTTTTTCCCTTTTGCAAAAAAGACTCAGAATCAAAATTTGGAGTGCTGGCCCGCAACGAATCACAAGGAGACACGTGGCGAGGGAGAAATCGGAGGTGCGGGCCCGCGGGGCAAAAAGTGAAAATTTTCCAATTTTCCAAAAAAGGTCAAAATGCACAGAATTGAAGCGCGATCCCAATGGGACTCACACCATGTGCCACGTGTCAACTCCAAAAATTCAAAGGCGGAGGGGCAGAGAAAAAAGTCAAAATTTTTCCAAATTTTCCAAAGGTCATAATGTGGAAAAGTCAAAAATGAGCCCGAGTTTGTTTCCAATCATTTTTTGCCACATGTCCGGCCTTATCCAAAAAATTAAAAAGGTAACTCAAGCTTATTTCTAAGTCTGCATCCTACACATGGAGGGCCAAAATTAAAAGATGGATAAGATCGACAGTTGCTATGCATCCATTTGTTTCGACCGCCATGGGAGCTCCAGGAAGCTTGGAATCACGTTTTTTGCATCAAAATTCATCAAATTTATAGTGATTTTGTGTCGTCTTGGTCTTCCAGGATCATTGGTAGCACTTTCATGGCTTAATTCTTTGATTTGGGATGTTTTTGAAGTAATTTTTTACCCCAGCCCGAGCAAACACGTGAAATGTCAAAATCAAAAGTTGTAGAGGTAATTTGAAAAGGTAAAAAGGTGAAAATGATGAGTAAAAAGATGTTTGCATGCCTCAATGATGAAAAACATGCCTCCAGGATGGATAATGATCCAGATATTTTGTAATGATTTAATCTTTTTGGGCACACCCTAGCAACCTGCGAGTGTTTTTTCTGTTTGATGTCATTTTCATTGAATCATGAAGAATTGTTGTAACAGAATTGATCCCATGGCATATTCTTTGCTCAAGAAAGAAGGATCAAATGTGGCAAGAGATATATAATGCATGTTTTGAGACATGCAAAAGGGGGGAAGTTGAAAATCACGAGAAAATTCTGAGAGAAAGCTCATTTTTCTGAAAAACCCACCAAAGAACCAGAATAATTTCTTCTATGTTGGATCTTCATGTATGTGAGTTGGTTACAAGTGTATAGCCATCACACAGCTCTGAGATTGTTCATGAAACTCTCCCCTGTTGATGAATCTAACAAGCTTTTGAGTTAATCTGTGTTTTTAAGGGCAATATGATGTTTGTTATCATTTTTAAATGCCTGCAAATAGTTTCCATTGTTCTTGTTGCAATTTTGCATTGAAAGTCTTTAGAAATCACACAGGATCTCCGTTTCTGGTTGATAGTTTAGTGGCATTTGCAATCTCATATTCAAAAGAGCCTTCATCTGATAATGAGATAAACAAATTTAAAATCACTTTACCTTCCTTGACTGCAGAGATTGCTTGTAAGTCTTTGGGGGCACCTTAGGCGTGGTTTGATCAAGGATTTTTGTGTTTAATTGAGTTCTTTACTTCAAGCTTTTGTGGTGAGTTCTCAAAGATTGTGTGAAGAGTGTTGCCTGGGCTTCCATTTATGCCTCTTCTGGTTGAAAGAATGTCTTGATTATTTGAAGCATTTTATCTGATAGTTGTTTCAAGTATTGTATAGGTTGTTAAAGATCTGATGTGTCCCAGTTTGTCTTGTCAACACCCCACCAAAAAATTCATTCAGACAAACTAATCCTACCCACACTACCCCTGTATTGCATTGTGTGTCAACAAAAGAATCTAATCCATTTACAAAAATGCACAAGGCAAATCAGGATTATATAATGTCTCCATGGTAACCCTTGCCTTGCATTGAAAATATCTCCATAATCTGGGGAGTAACAACTTGTGAAAGTCAGATTTGGAGTGTTGATCATATTTTCCCAAGGCCTTTTCACACTATTTTACATAAATTGAGGGATATCTTCATCTCCTTAACCATTCGGGGGTTACAATGTAGGTTCTCTTACCTTGGTTGAAAGGCACAACCTAAAATAGTGAGGGTCAAATCAAATCCCTTTCAAAGTGCTATCCATCTCTCCACAAATCTGTGTGCCAGTTAGATCACATCCCCGACTACAAAATGACACACATCATGATCTATCTGACTTCAATATTCATGTCATATCTCTGATGCTACTCAGACTAAAAAGGAGAACAATTTTGGGTACCAACAGTCACTAAGGAGATGCACAGGTTATCATAAACTATAAAAGGTTTAACCAAGTATAGATAATATACACACTCATATAAAGTGACTCAAGGGAGATTGGGATGATCTAGTAGACCCTTACAACTGCACATGGTTATTGTATGTTATCAAGAGAATTATAAACAATTTAATAATGTTGGATTATTTAGCAACAACCTTTGGTTGTCTCAATCGAATGTTACCAACCAATTGCAATATAGAGAATGGGATTGGTCAACATAGTGACACGACCAACAGTGCACCTATCTCTATATTGTGACGGCGACCGCTCCTCTCTATATATTCTATATAGAGAGGGAGCATTATATATGTGTGTGTGTGTGTGTGTGTGTGAGGAACAACTGTGGCAATTCCCTATATCCATTCTATAGTAATTAATAATGTTAAACATTGAAATAATTAATTAAATTTAAGGGGTATGTTTTTTGGAAAAAAATCCCTTAATTTGGATGAATCATAACATGGGTGTTACATTTTGTTATTAGAGCTAAATATTTATCAGGTCTTGGACTTAATGGGTTCATAATGCTAATGGACATCGTATCCTTTTATTGATAGGATAAAATGGTAAGAAGGGTGAATCGTGATGATAAAACTGGTTCAGATAATGTTGAAGTTTCAACAATTGAGAAGTTAGATAAAATCCTAATATTCCTTTAGGACACCCAAAACTGGATAGCTACCTTATAGCAGTTTGTAGTGGGTGAAAATAATTAGTATGAGAAAGAATAACTTGAACAAAAAGACAATAACAATCAACATGTGGATATAAGATCTTGTTTGACTGTTGAGTTTTCTAATGACATAAAAAAACTAGGCCACCCAAATTTGATGAAACAAACTTGGGAAATAGTGTTAAAATCTAGTTAAGAGAGATGGATAAGTACTTCAAAATAAGTGACTTTTCGGAGGAAATGAAAAAAAAATGGGGTTCTTTCCAACTCTCCAACAAAGTATCTTCATGGTGGGATAACCATAAGATGGATTTAGGAGTAGATACTACCTCCATCACTTGGGAATAGTTCAAGGTATATTTTCATCAATTTTGGTTGCCTCAACTCTATTTTGATCAAAAATGTCTGAATTTCAGAACCTAACACAAGGTAAACTAAGTGCTGGGAACATTTTCTAAGTTGTTAAAATACATACCCCAATACCAAAAGGATGAAAAAAATTGGATCTGTAAGTTTATTATGGGATTAAACCCAAACATAGGAGGTGAGGTAGATGTCCATGAACCATCTACTATGGAGGTAGTGTTTGAAAAGGCCATAATACAAGAACAAAAATTGCAAGCAATTTTATCCTTTAGGGATGAGAAACAAAAGAAGAGTGTTAACTCACCTGCACCACTTCCTCCTAGGAAAACTTGGTGGAAGGAGGAGGGAAACAAAATGAAGACTTCCAAGAAAAATACAGTAATTGAACATGTTGTAAATATAAGACAGAATGAGAAAAACAATGTTGCTTATGGTAAAAATAAATTTGAGAGGAAATGACATGCTGGGGGATGTTTTAAATGTGGTGGTGAACATTATTTAAACAATTGTTCCCAAAGGAATTAGGAGAATAATCAGCATCAAATAATTCATGTTGCAGTAGGTAACTACCAAGTTGAAAATTAGGCTACCCCGATATAAGTGTAAGGTAAAATTTATGGTTTTCTTGTTACTATTTTATTTGAAAATGGTTCTACTGAGTGTTTTGATTCTAGTAAGTTATCTAGAAAATTGTCTAAGAAAGATGGATTTATGGAAAATACATGGACCATTCAATACAGGATTGATGTTATTCATACAATATACCAATGTTAGTTTGAAGGAGCTTTGGAATTACCTAGGTTTACCATTGAACTTGACCTCGACATGACTCCCTTGGGGTCTTATGACATCATAATAGGAGTAAATTGGTTGTCCAAATACAAGGTAATAGTGGACTATTTTGAAAAATGAATAAAATGTCTTGATGACATGCAGAAAAATAGTTAGCATTCTAGGCATTAAAAGAGATTTTAAAATTTGACAAATCTCTACTATGCAGCTTAAGAAAACTAAAAACAAAGGTTGCATGACGTATGCAATAAAAATTTCATGTTCTAGTGAGGAGTGTAAGACTTCCTTGGAATATTTTCCACTTCTGCAAGAGCTTAAGGATGTCTTTCTATAAGAATTACCTAGAATTTATCATAAAAGAGAGTTTGATTTTACCATTGATATTAAACATGTAACAAAACCTATATCCAAAGCACCTTATAGAAGGACAACAACAGAGTTAGTAGAACTGAAAACACAACTGCATGAAATTTTTCTAAAGGTTTTATATGACCTAGTGTGTATCCTTGGGGAGCACCAGTCATTTTTGTTAAAAAGAAAGATGGAACGTTGAGACTATGCATTGATTATCGCATGCTTAACAAAGAAACAACAAAGAATAGTTATCATTTGCCAATGATTGCTGGTTTTTTCAATCAAGTGAGGGATACATTTGTTTATTCTAAAATTGACTTATGATCTGGTTATCATCAACAAAGGATAAAATATGAGGACATTTATAACACATCATTTAGAACATGATATGGGCATTATGAGTTTATTTTTTTACCATTCGGACTCGTTAATGCACCTATTGCATTTATGAACCTTATTAATAATATTTTTTCAAGAATACTTAGATAGTTTTGTTCTAGTTTTTCTCCATGATATTTTGATTTATTCAAAGAACATTGAGGAACACAATGGACACTTAAGAATAGTGTTAGAAGTGTTAAGAAAAAGGAAAGTTTATGGTAAATATATGAAATTTTATTTTTATCATATTGAAGTAAAATATCTTGGACAAATTATAAACAAGGATGGGATTTCAGTTTACCCATCAAAAATAAAGACTATAACTAAGTGGCCAGCACCTAAAAAAATGTACATGAGCTAAGAAGTTTTATGGGAATGGTTGGTTATTATCAAAAATTTGTAAGAGATTTCTCAATATTTGTCGAACCAAATACTTCATTACTAAAAAAGGACAAGAAGTTTGTATGGACTGATAAATGTGAAAATGTATTTAATTTTCTGAAAGATTAACATCTTACAACAACACCTATATTGAAGGTTCTGGATCCTAATGGTTACTTTACCGTGGTAACTGATGCCTCAGGTAAAGGTTTAGGAGGAATACTTCTTCAAAAATTATCATGTAATTGTCAGATCTGAGGGGTTAATTATATTAACCATATTAATAAATATATTACACCAAACATTAAATATATTGCACTGAAAATTAATAAAATAAACCATTGAATATGTAATGAACACATAGACACCATAATTAACGTGGAAAACTGCAATGGGATAAAAAAGCACAGAAGAATATTTTCCACTGTGTGAGAAACTTTTACAACTAGACCAATAACTCCTCTCCTTACTTCCTATTCCATGTATTTACCCGATGTAGTACTATACAACCGATTATGGCCCACAACCATATTTAAGTAACCCCAAGGGTTATGAATATTAAGTTATGGGGTGTGCACCCATGTTTAATAAATAATTATTTATTAAATAATTAATAAACATAATATGAATTTTATATTAAATAATAAAGAATATAAACTATATTCTAAATTATTTATTTATAAAATAAACATTATACACACTTAATATTATGTTCTAACACCCCCCCCTTAATATTAAGTGGGGATCCATATGCCAACATTACCTATTTGTACAACAGGATTTGCAAATCCATAAACCCTAAAGGTTTAGGCTAGTATATGTATTTTTGAAGGAATTATAACACCTTCATTATGCTCAACTTACCTTTTGGTACAAAAGGATTTGGAGTCCATAAATCAGACGTATGATTTAGGCTAAGCATTATTTTTGAGACTACATCCCACTTTTTCTCATGGAAACTATTATTAAACCACATCTCTAAGAGCCTTTTATAACACAAGAAACTTCTTTAAAAATAGATGCAACCACCAGACATTATTTTCTATAAAATATACCAGTTTACCATAGATCATACAAGATATTTTTATAATGCTTTTAACCAGAGTAAAAGTATAGAGGAGAAGGAGTCAACAACCGGTCCGACCATTAAGAGGTGACATTGCAGGCACACTCCCCCTCAAAGGAAACTATGAAAGGCCAATAATTACACACGCTTTCATTATTTTACAACACACAATGACTTGTAAACATATCTGCAAATATAATCTTCAGTCTAGCAGAATTAGAGATCACTATTACCACATAGAACCTTCTCTTGGAAAACATGTAAATGGAATTATATATAATTCATTATTTGATGTTGAATTAATTATTTATCAAGATTAATACAACTCTAACCACCACATAGATAATGAATACTTCCTTTAAATTCCATGTTTATCTCTTCCAACAACCGCTTCAGCCATATGGCTTATTTGCTTCTTCCATTGTACTTCTCTGCCTTAGTAAAATAAATGGAGAATGTTGGTTGCTTTTACTATTCCAAGTAATGGTTACCGCACCAAAAAACTCAAATACATATCCAATCTATTTTATATCTAACACAACATTAGTATGGTTAGAGTCACAATATCTATATAGACATCATAATAAACATATAAATCTAAATAATTATTAATTTCAATTTTAACCATATGTAAAAGTTAAACACTAGTTATATAACAACTAACAACTAGTTGTATATAAACTAACAATATGCTTTAAAAACTAACCGTGTTAAAATATGTTGAAAAAGTTTCAACATACTATTATTTTAAAATATGTATTAGATACAAACAATATTGGACGTCTCCAATACAAACACAAAGGTGTCCCCAAGTGTCATTTGATATGCATATAAAAATATTTTAGTAATCATATAATAAGAATTTTAAGAAAATTTTTATCAAATATATATATACTATATATATCTTCATTATCTTATTCTAAGCCTTTAAAAAAGACATAAGACTTGATAGATAACATATCTGAAAATATAACTAAATCATGCAAGTATAATAACAACATACACAAAGGTGAGGTTTTGTTCACATAAGGTATTGAACATAGGAACAAGGAGTGGGGGTTTGGGGGGTGGAAGGCGCCCAGCGTGGTTGAGGGGAAACACCCCTTGATTCCAAGCACAATTTAAAGTTTACTCCTCTGAATTTGACAAAAAACAACTCTTTGCGATAAAAAACATGATTATTAAAACAATTTGTATGATCAACATTTCGATAATAAATTAGGTTTTATGGAGGAAAAACCATTAAAAAAAGAGTTTAGAAATAATCCTCTTGTCATTCAAGCCACACAGTCTAATTTCAATGAATTCATGTCAAAAATAAAGGGACCTGTGAAATAAATAATCTATACATATGATATTTTAGTTTGACAATAATAACAATTTATTGAAATGTGAGTGAATTTTATTTATATATTTTTTTTCCCAAAAACATATGACTTACTTATCGTGTCGTAAAAAAACATCACCATTAAATAAATTCCTTATCTAATATAAATAAAATTATTAATTTTTTTTTTTTTCTCACTATTATATAAAATTAAAAATAAATAAATTTGATAATTTGATTAATAATAATAAAAAATGCATATATGTTAAAAATAAGGGGAGCATATCTCCTATGAGGGGGCTAAGATACTTTATTTAGGTTGTCTGAGTTGGTAAGGATTTACCAACCTGGTGAGTCATCTAGGTCAAACTTTGCACAATCTAATACTTACGCGATGTGCCATTTAATACATGCCAACTTAATAATTCACGACATTTGACCCTGTAGCCAAGCTGATTGAAAATTTTTACATGAGAAATTATAACATTTTTAATCCGTGGCCTATGCCACATATAATTTATTTCAGCGACGTGTCTTATAAATGTTATTATTGCCCTTTATCTAAGTAGTGTGGGACTAAAGTCCCAATGTAAAACAAAAAATTTCTGCAGCTTCTTTTGCCAAGTCCACAAAGGAGACAATTGGTCAGCCACGAGGGGACCGAGGGTCCATGTGATGAAGGGTGAGAATGAACGGTGGATAGAATGTGCAATGAATTTTGCATGGGGTTGCTTCGAGGCTAGGGATCAGGAAAAGAGGAATGCAGACTTTGATCATGCTTATATATGGGATGATGATGATTTTTTTGATTTAAAATTTATGGTATTTGTTTTATCACAGCAGAACACCCTGTCATTATTATTCTGTGACTGACATATCATAATTTTTATTTTTTTCCTTTTTTTACCCCCTTTTTTAATTCATAGTGCATTATATTTTTTGCAATGTAAAACACTTTCAATTTGTGATTTAAATTAGAACAAAAACGTAGTCATGGAAACTGTTGATACAAAAAGTGCAATAACCTACAGGGATATTTGGGATTGTAAGAAAAATATTCCAGTTGGCCTTTCTTAGCACCAAGAAATGATCCTCTAATCAACCTACCATGCATGAAGTTTACAGAGTTCTAAATTCAATGTTTTCAGTGCCCACTTTGAACCAAATGACCCCTAATAATAACTATAGGAGGTATTTGGGATGAATATATAGATTGGTAAAGCACAAATATGTTATAGGGAACACATGTAACACTTCTGAGATGCACATTTGTTTGTGATATTTGGTGAGCTGATTTCACAAAACATTATTTGACTGGAATGAGACTGGGACAATGTCATGTCAGAACAAATGCATTCCCACGATTCCTCTCTAACATGGTGTTTTATTTTCACAACGGATGTGTCTTTTTTCAAGTAAACAATGACCAATTTTTCCTTTTTAATAACCTACATTTTTTCATATTAATTCAATACACTCGGAACCATTAGAACAGATAAAAGTGTGCCCAAATTTCTTTTTGAAAGGGAAAAATTGGCTTTTGTACATTTTTTTTCCTTTTCCATTTTTCCTAAGAGGAATGCTTTCTTCAAAGATAAATCAAATCCACTTCCGTTTCGTATAGTAGTACACTTTTATGATGATACCTACTCTAATTATATAAGGTTCCATAAGAAAAAATAGTTGGATCAAATGACATTAAGAAATTCCTTTGGTCAATACATTTTTCTAGTTTTTTATAAGTAAATTCCTTTGGTCAATACATTTTTCTAGTTTTTATAAGTATATTATTTTACGAAATAGGAAACTAAGAGCCATAGTTAGGGCTTCAATGCATTCACTTAAAGTTTGAAGGATTTTCAAAATGCACACTTTGAAGGAATAATTAAAAATAAGGATAACTGAATGGTTTGAAAATAACACATTGGAAATAATTTATAATCTAAGTTTAGATTATAGTTTTAAAACTATAGATATCTAATATAGTTTCATTTAAAGATTATATGTACATGTTATTATCATTTTGAATAATATAGATTAAAATTAATCACAAAGGGGTAAAAGGGTCACACTAGAACAAGTAAATTATAGTTTAATAGAGCAAATAGGAAAAATTAGATTCCTATTTTCATGGTATGTTGTCTCCTTATATAAGACCTTGAATTTACTTTTTTTACCCAAAATAATTACTTCCACCTATACACAATCCAAACTATAGAAATTAAAGAAATATTTCTAAATAAATTTAATACTTACTTTTGAAGGGGGCCCAAATGACATGGGATAGATAGAAAATACACCAAATTAACTAGGGGATACAGAGAAATGCACCCAGATAAAAACTTTGAAATTTTAGCGAGGGACAAGGTTTTCCAACCTTCTAATGAGAAAATTATAATCCCTATTTTTACAAAACCTTGTCTACTCCTTCATTGATTTACTTTGTATGTTTACCTTTGAATAAATTTTAACCTAAACACATGAACTATATAAAAATTGAAAATATTTCATATAGTAATTAACCTTTACTTGATCTCGTATGTGATTTTCATGCAGGTAAATATTCAGAGCCCCATTCACCTGTACACACACAAATATCCACAAAAAATTAATTAATTAACGTATCCCATAGAGGGTAGGAGAGGGGTTAAATAAATTCCTAACCAAATAATCAACCAAGTACCCCAAGGGACATGAATTTTGATTAATTTAAATTAATTAGTCAATACTTAACCCACTCTAGTACCATGTCGGGATGAGGGGTATAAATTTATATGAACCATATTAAATATTAATTAAACATTAATGATTCATATAAATAAATGAATGCATGCACATAGTAATAAATACACAAAAAATTAAATATAACACAGAGACACAAAAATTAACGTGGAAAACCCGAATGGGGCAAAAAACCACAATAGAATATTTTCCATTAATTTGAGAAACTTTTCAACCAGTCCAGTAACTCCTCTCCTCATTTCTTGTTCCATATTTTTAACCTAGAGCAAATTGATACATCTGAATATGGCCCACGACCATATGTAAATAACCCCAAGGGTTATGAATATTAAGTGACGGGTTGTGAACCCCGATTTAATAAATATTAGTTATTAAATAACTAATAAACATAATATGAAGTTTATATTAAATAATAAAGAATATAAACTATATTCTAAATTATTTAATTATAAACTAAACATTATACGCACTTAATATTATTCTCTAACAATAATAACTTATGAGAGTAGAAAATTGAAGGTACATGGGCATAACTATTCCCCCCATGAATTATAACTTGCTTACATAGTTCATGCCTTACAAATGTGGAGGCATTATTTGCTAGGAAAACCATTTGAACTACAAACAGACCACTTGAGGCTTAAATACATCTTTATGTAGCCTAATTTGAATGCAAGACAACGTAGGTGGATGTAATTTCTATCCCAATATGACCTTGATATTAGTTACATCAAAAGAAAAAAAAATCAAGTGGTTGATGCGCTGAATCGTAGGAAGCATATTTTCGCAATTGTGACTCTCAAAACGTAGTTTAAAGGAGTTTAGAAATAACATCAAGCTGACATTTTCTATCCACAAGTGAAAATTGTGTTAGAAAGAAATCGTAATGATTTAAGATACAAGGGTTTTAAGTTCAATAATGAAGAATTCTTAAAGTATGACAACATATTTTTTATACCCTTAGGTAGTAATATTAAAATGAAAGTCTAGAAAATATTTCATGATGCATCGTATACTAAGCATCCATAGGTAGAAAAGTTGTTGACAAATATGAGAGAGAAATTTAATCTTGTTCATGAGCAATTGAAATAAGTATCCGATAGGAAAAAAAGCTACATTGATTTAAAAAGAGTTGACAAAAAAACTAAGCAAGGAGATAAGCCCTATTTAGGATAAAACCCAGAAAGAGCATTATTTTGTTTGGTAAGGCTGCCAAATTGTCACCTAGATATATGGGACTTTTTGAAATCCTAGAAGTGATAAAGTTCGATAGCTTATAGATTAGCATTACATCCTGCATTATTCAGGATGCATAATATTTTTCATATATCTTTTCTTTAAAAAGTATGTTTATGATATAACACATGTTATAAATTAGAACTCATTACATGTTCGGGGCTTGGGAATAATCGTATTTGAACAAATAAGAGTTTTGGAAACTCGTAGGTTGCATCTCATAAATCATGAAATTGCACAATGTAAGATAGAATGGGACCAATTTTCGATGGACAACACAACTTAGGAGAACACGAATGAAATAAAAAATTACTTTCCCTTTTTGTTTCAGTAAACAAAATAGTTACTTTTAGAATTTTTTAGGGGTTTATTTTATACTATTTAAAACTTATAATGATTGAATGGAAATTTAAGCCATATTGTTGAATGTTTGGAAATGTCTTGTTATAAGGCTGATTAAAGTTGAGTTATAAAACTATCATTGGTTGAAATTCTAAATTTTTCTAAAGTATGAGAAAGTGTATTGTTTTCTCTTATGATTGAGTTTGAGTTTGCTTACTATTGACTTGATTATCAATGTTGAATTTATATCATCGGTATGATGATTATTATTAGAGGGAAAGTAAGTAACATCCCAACTTAATGTTTTCATTGATTGGATAATATCGTCATGACTTGTCTAAGTTAGTGGTTTTCATTTGTTTGCAGTATGACTTATCATATATTGAAGTGTTTGTGATAATGTATTAAGTTAGCGGAAAATATGAATAAGAAAATATTTGTTTGTTAATGATTTAATCAACCAAGAATACACAAATTATATATATATATATATATAGATCTTCTACATGGATATATATATATATATATATATATATATATATATATATATATATAGATATATATATATAAATATAAATATATATATATATATATATATATATATATATATATATATATATATATATCCATGTAGAAGATCTAATCAACTAATAATCATTATTATATAAATATAATTATATGTGTGTGTAAACATAAATATATATAAAGTGAAGATTATTAATCTTTAGCGATAATTATGCTTGTTTAAATAGGTCATAAGACCATTGTTTGGTTGTATTGTTTGATGAATTTAATTTTTCATTTGAATGGGTCTTGGGACCATTGTGGCTAAGAAAGTTTGGTTTATTAGATTAATGTTTTGGATTGGTAAGGTCATCGACCACATCGCATAAAATTTGGTTAAATATAGTTCATGGCATTGGGAAACCACCCTAAAAGATTTATGGTTTAAGTTGTAGATGGCCAATACATGGCACTAGAAATTAAGGAGGGAATCAATGTTGGCAGGTTCCTTGTGAACGGGTTGCTTCTCAAAGAAGATAAAGCATGCAAAGACTCCCCCCATTTGTGTAGTTTCCATTGCATTTTGTGTTTGGTTTTTGTGAGATGAACATGGAAAAAATTATGGAGATTTTAGGGGAACCTCTTTTTTTTGTTTGTATGGCTAATTTATTATTATTTCTTTGGTTTATATCAAAAAAAAAAAATCATTTAAAAAGAATCTAGAAGGATCCAGTTGTGTTGTTTTAGAGGCATCCGCAGGCATAATTCAAGGAAGTTTCAAATGTAGTTACAGGCATGGGTTTTCTCTCTCACACTCATTGTTTTTGTTATGAAATAATGAAATACTTTTGGTTTGCACATGATTTAAAAACTAGAAAAAGAATGCATTATATTTTGTGGGTTTGTTTGGAATTTGATCATTTTTTTGAAGGAAATGCTTGGTTGTTATCTACAAACCTAGAAATAGAATGTGTTTAGTTGCATGCATTGGATTTTTGGGATTTCTAGTTAAAATTTGTTTTCCTTTCTATTTTCATATTCTTTGGATTTATTAGCAAAAGCTAGGAATATTTTAAAGGCAAGGTTGATTACAAAATGGGTAATGTTTGTTGTGAAATCTTAAAACAAATACAACAAGATTTTTTTTCGATATTTGACATCTAGGTTCGGTTTGGAATATTGGTGCTATCTGCATTTGAATAATGAATTCCACCCATATAGATATTTTTTTTTTTGGTTGAGTTCAATTCGTTTAGAACCTTGTGGGATATCATGCAAGTTTGAATATAATTTGGTTTAATAAAAATAATTTTTTATACGATTTTGTTTTTCTTACTATCATGGGATTTTGTAACTCAGATTGATTTAGGGCATCTAGGTCTGGTTAAATATGAAAAAAATAATTACAATCCAAATAGAGCTTGTTGTTTTTTGGTATGGTGGATCTCATCTTCGAGATTTGTTTATATTATTATATTTGATCCCTTGAAGAGCATGTTATTGAAAAAAATGTCTTCTAGATAAGTTATGACATTGGTTATTAAGTGAGTATATAGAAAAGAAATGCGTTATGGAAATTGTTACTAAGAAACCTAGAAAAGTAGAGGAAAGGGTCAAAATGTTTGGGGTTATGAATGCTTTGTGAGTTGTACGGTTGCATACATTTTCCAATTAGGATTGGAAAATGTTAAAAAAAATACTTCGAGCTCATCTTGAGCTTGTAGAGTATGATTATTAGGAATCTCTCTCTCTTAAAGAATGTTTCACTTATGGGTTATTATTATGAATCTGGGGAATAAATATGTACTAGGTTATAGTTTCTTTTGTGGTTTCAACTCCTATCTGAGCTTGACTGTTATCCACTTTTAACTCTTAAGGAGCATGTCTTTTTAAACCTGTATATGAACATGTTTATTTTGGTTCGTCAAATGAAATTTAACAAGGATTTAGGAATGGTATAGTTTTCTTATTGATCTATAATTTTATTCTTCACCTTTTGCATACATTAATGGATGGAGAAATTATGTGGAGCTTGGAAATGATTTCACTAGTTGCTTCATTTGATTAAAATAAAGATAGATACTTTTGGTTTGGTTAATTGCAAATTGGAAAATGGAGATGGGAGTAAGAAATAACTCATTATAGAGCATTTTTGTTTTATAATAATTATGATAGTATTTTGGTTTATTTATCATGATTGCAAAAGCAAATAAAAGAATCATTTTATAGCTCTTATTAGAGCACATATATTATCATTATTCCATTGTTCATACCTTCATGAATCTTCATTAAAACTTAATTTTTTGATTGAGAAACTAATGAATGAGATAGAGTTGTGGTTCTTCCTTGGTCACTGTTGTTTGATTTAGTTTTGTTGTTCTCCTACTTGAGCATAACAATTATTAATTGATTGAAGGTTTCTTGTGATATATATTGTTGTTATAATTCTTATGGGGATTACAAATTATTTTTAAACATGAAATTGGAATTGGGGGATACAAATATAAAATAGTTTAGTTAGGACAATTTCCTTTTCAAGTTGTTGTCATCATCTTGTTTATTAAGTTTATAGAAGTATAATTATGATCTGTGGTTGATTATAATCTTGAAAGGAATGAAGGTTTAATTAAATGTGGATTGACTTCTATTTAGTGAACTATTCTCTCTAATCTTAGAATATTGAAATAAATGATAGAATTAATATGATACCTTATCATCTAAATGCTAATTTTATCAGATTGATTTCATGTACTGAAAGTAAACATACTATTTAATTTGAAGTATCATTTCATATGTGTATGCTATAGAATACTTATTATAAACTAGGAAATTTATAATTATAAGGTATTGATTATGAATAAATTTAACTATAACTTATTCAGCTAGTTTATTATGATTACAATATGGAATATGAGTTTGCAAACTCATGTCAGTTCTTTGAAATGAATCACACATATTCTCTCCTACAGTTTGCAGGAAAGGTTGGCATTATTTTTTTTACTAAGGATAAAGATTTTTTGCCTAGGACCCTGCCCAATTTCAAAAAGGCCATAGCCCAAATATACAAATCAAAGCATAAGAAACCAAGACAAGACTTGAAAAATTGTTTATTCAACAAGTAGCCCAAATACAGAAGAAAGGATGACATTCTTAAAGTGACTGTTTGGATTTGATTATGATCGATTTATGTTTTATGGTTATTTTGATAAAAATATGGAAAGGATGATTGTGATTATTTGATAAATGTGAATGGAATGTCATCACATCTTGTAAAGGGCATTAGACCCAATATATCAATCTTGTTGAATATGTAAATCATTAGTAAATGTAAATAAGGTTTATCCTTAATGAAATTAGAATATATGAATTGGCTTATTTATAACTTCTCTGTTGTGGAAATGAAAATTAGAATATATTGTTTATACAACTGACTGTTCTTAAAATATATATTACTTGTTGATTTCATTGATTTAAATGAAATGATCAAGTGTATTGATTGATGAAATTTATACTATGAGGATTACAATGAAAACAAAATTAAGTTTATTAGAGATATTGTTGTACCTTATGATATTAATTGGACTAAAAATGATAAGCAATGTACTTAATGGAATAAATTCTAACTTAATGAGTGAATTAAATGAAACAAATCGATGTGGAACATGATTAGTAAAGCTATATTTAGTAATGTATGCTTTGTAGTAAAATTACGAAAAGAGGATCTAATGAAAGTTAGTAACTTTTTGAGTTACTATAACCCTCTTTCGAGAATATAAACATCGTGTATCAATACATTTCAATGTGTCGTAAACAAAGACTTAGTTTCTTAAACAATCAAAGATAAATTAAATTATATAAGAAGAGTAATCCCTTTTCCTTCTCACTAGTATCCTACTTGTGCCAACTTAGGAGGGATACATGAAAGGTAGTGAGGACACAATGATAAAAATCATTACGTGGTCATTATTTTTCCCACAGGGATCCTAAGATGGTACTGATATGATCCTTTCAATTAGTAGGATGAGTCGGACATGAATTCTTCTTCTTCAAAACTAAATCTTATTTTTAAACGACATATGAATCTAGATAACTATATTGAGACAGTTGTGTGGTGACGAAAGAAAAGTTTTATAGGCTAGTGTGCAATCTTGAAACTAAGCTTGTAAAGAAATGCTTGAAAACTTTGGCCAAAGTAATGTAATGGTTGACTACATTGTCTTTTCACCAATCCCCTAAATAAATAGTGTCAGGAATTGGATGGAAGATGAATAATTATCTTTTTGGTAGTAACTAAGGAGATGCACAGGTTCTCACAAACTATAAAAGTTTTAACCAAGTATATATTGTATGTACACACTCCTATAGAGTGACTCAAGGGAGATAGGGATGATCTAGTAGACCCTTACAGTTGCACATGGTTATTGTATGTTATCAAGATGGATTATGAACAATTTAATAATGTTGGATTATTTAGTAGCAAGCTAATTCATAATGTTAAACATTGAAAGCATTAATTAAACTTAATGGGTTTTTTATTTTTAATCCTTAATTTTGATTCATCATAACATGGGTGTTACAATCGTAGATAGGATTGGTAGTGTGATTCATCTCTTTTTTTTGTCAATCATTTTCTCATCCTATTGTATGTGTGGATCCATTTTTGTGTAAGCATCTCTTTTGATGTCGAGTTATTCTAAGTGATCCCAAGTGGTGCTATGAAATAAGAAAATAAATATTTTTTTATCCTGGGTTATTTGGTTTGTGTTTAGATCTTGCATGTGCAGGTGTTACATTTGGTATCAAAGAAGAGGTTCATACTCTTGAACCTCTAGGACAATTTGGTGTTGCGATGATTATTCATGATGGTGGATAATATGGAAGAGTGATGTTATATTATGTTATGATGTTGATAGACATGTGCTTGTGATCATGTGAATGTACGCGTTGTTCTTACCACTTAGTGTGGACTAGTTGTGATGTTTATTTGTTTTGTGATAAGAGTAATCTCTTGTGAATTCAACGCGTACTACACATGTGCTACCATCTTGTTGTAGTAAAAAAATTCTATTGTGAAATCTGAATGTGTTATAATGTTCCATTGCTATGTGATTTTGTACATGTACACCAATGTGTTACGTGATAAAATGTTCTTCCTAATAAATTGTGTCATATCGTGAATTTTTCCACCATGTTGAGTCGTATTTGTGTACATGTCATAACATTAAATCACCATGTTCATTGTACATGTATATATTTGTATGTTATGTGATAAATCCATGTTCTAATTGGGACTTATGGTGACCCTATAATCCATGATGTATTGTACTTGCAATTTTAGTGCATTATACGGAAATGTTATGTGTTGTAAGTCGTGGAAATATTAAGTATACCATGTGTATAACATTATGGTGATTTTGTGTAAATAATTAGTGTGTTAGTAATGTGTTTGTGTTATGTTATGTTATGTACCCTACACTGTCCATCCCCAAGGATAGTATCAAAGTTGTACGTGTGGAGTGAGAAAAATTGGACCATTGTCTATTTAAATCGATTTGAGTATGAGATAGGAAGTGGAGTCGTACATAGATTAAAAACCCACTTTTTTCATTTGATATGTATGACATGTGCTCAATAGGTGTCATGCATATTGTGTTACGTGGACACCTTAGGATCAGTGAATGGAAACCTATACTTTTTTCTCTCTCCTTAACTGATTATCTTATGGATTACCTTTGTGTGGTTAAGATTGTGTTGAGCCTTATGGAATTTTGGAGAGGTTGATTCAGAAAAAGACTATGACATTTGCATTATTTGATCAGTTATTATATTATACTCCAAGAGTATTCTCGATACCAAGATGCACACTTGATGAGATAGTACCCTGACGAGTGACCTCTTTGGAAGATGTTAGAGTGTCATGTGATGTGAATCATTTCATGTGTTTTATTTTTAAACTAAGTTGTACTTGAAAATGACAATTTTAATTGATTTGTTGTTAAGATTTGAGGCTTGCTAATTATTTTGTGATATTTTTTGTTATTTGAATACGGTTGTTTAAGAAATTTTCTTGATTTACCAAGATTTCCTTACTTTGGTTTTTTCTCAAAACTTTAAGCTTTATAGATTTTAATGCCATTTTTTTATTCATTTTCCAGTGTGGACCTTCTTAAATGTTTGAATGAACTGATTTTACCATGTTATATGTGTTTATATGTTTTCCATCGACTTGATGTGGTCTATGTGTAGAGTACGGGGTACGCCAAGAGGTCGTAGGACTATATTACTCGGGGTTTAATGTCATTAGTCCTTTCGTTTTTCAAGTGATGAGGATCTATGTGTTTAGGTCCATGGAGTGACCCAACCTACCTTTGGTACTATGATTATTTTCTCTACTTTGGGAGGCATATGGAGATTGTATGTGAGGCTTATGGAGTTTTGGGAGGCATATGGAGTTTGTATTTATGATATATCAGTTTATTCATGAATTAATCATGTGATTCCTTGGTATCTATTAGATTGTTTGAGGCTTGATGTTCCTCATTAATGACGTGGTATCTAAATTTATCGCGACATTGTGTGGATATATTCGTGATTTTGAGTCATGTAAAACTTGTTGCATATGTATGGTTGTGATTCCTTATTATTATGTTAGGCATGTGTTACATATATTATGTATGCCAGGAGCATGTATGTTGAGTACTATGATGTGTTTACTATACTTTTCTTCTTAAGGTTGGGTTGGCGGTCTTGTGTTGAGTTACAATCAAGAAAATGTGTTAAAGGTTGTAATGTGAGGTTGGGCACATTATGTTTTGAAACTTGTATGATGTGATGTCATGTATTTTTGGGTGCCCTATGAAAATAATCAAATTTAAATTATTAACAACTGAAAATATTACGAGCTTCGGACAAGAGAATTGTGTAATGGGAAAACTATTAATTATGAATACACTTATGAGAAAACACTAGCAAACATGATTATCAAATTTAGATTTGAATGCATTATGGTAGAAAGAACTACCAATATTCATAGAACATTAAAATTTTAAGAAAATTTCAAACCTTGATTGCTCCCTTGTGATTGCTCTTTAGTGGCAAGGTTCATTTTTGCTAAATGACAATGGTGGTTATTTTTCCTCTAGATATCCCTGACATTGTTTTCCATCAAGGATGATGCTCTTATAAGGGGAGGGAAATGTAATTCCTTACTTTGTTGTACCCAACTGATGAACTTAATTTGAAGGTTGTCAATTTTGTAATGGTATTTTTCTAGATGTTCTTCTATAAACTAACAAACTAGACCCCTAAAGAGTGTTTTCGTGAACCCAATTTGGACACCCAAATTAGGTCACAACCCTTTCTTATCCCCTTCGATTAATTAATTCAATACTATCCCATAACCATGCCCACTTGCATACATTTTAATTAATTTAATTACAAAAATTAAGTTAATTATCCTCCTCACACATCCACCTCACTTATCCACCTCACCCTAGACCCATTCCAACCCTATTTATTACCTAAGACTAAGACCCCACTTCCTCTAACCACCTAAGACTTATTATAACCCTAATCTTAATGACCTATTATCCCTCTAACAACTCTCCCATGTGATTTAGTAAGGAATAACACTCCCAAATCATAACAATCTTTGACTCACACTCAAATTGGAAGGGAAAAGCCTATTTTTAGTAAATTGGACCTTTTCTCCCTATCTGAAGTTGGTTATTCCTTGACTGGTATCAGTCACCTAACCATCATCGATTTCCTTAAATAAGATTTTCTAACTCTTTCCTCAGGTTCTTGAATCTTTTTTCTGGCTCTTGCAACCTTGCATCCTAATTCCTGATATTTCCAGCAACCTTACAAAATACTAAAGACCTCTCATCATTCAGACATCACATCATCCATCCACGATTTGATCCAGAGCTCCGTTGCGCTAATTAGGAAGCATTGTGTCCTCCTTTCGTTACTGTATTCATTCAGGATAACCTTCTCTTGCAACCATTTCCACCACCTGCTTTCTACCTGCATTCTACAAGTAAGTATTGTTTCTTCTTGTTCATTTTCAGTAGATTAGTTATTATATTAGCTATTTGTTTCATTCCAAATTCTACCTTACTCGGATCTCTCCCACACTACCTTCATCTAACTATCTACCCATTTACCCTCCATACCTTTCCTAAATAATAATCTAATAACCTTTGAGTCCTTATAATAATCCCACGACCTCACCTAAACTCCCCTCACTCTCTGTGTACTCACAGAGAGTTCCCCAAAACCTCATTTTTAATATTTCTACCAAATTTCCCTTACCGACACTGATCACCTAGCCGACATCGATCACCTAAATGATATCATTCTCTGTGACCGGTAATTTCTCTCAAACCAGCAAGCTCGTAGCTTCTTCAAAATAGCCCAAAACCTCACCCAACCTTTCCCATACCTCATCTACAGTATTTGGTATACCTGCAAACCAACCTATCAGCCCTCTGGATTTAATCATAACTTTTCATGTTACATTAAATTTACTTATTGTATGTTATAAGAGATACCTAAATCTTATCAACTACAGTAGGATTCATATATTTACAATATTTCTTTACATTAATTTATTTACAACAATGGATTGACAGCCTCTTTAGGAAGTATCACACTTCTTGGATCTAGCACATGCTAGGTAGTCCACTGCATATATTGTTTAACTCTCTCTTGAGGTCTTATGTTCTATTTCAGGTCGTTCCTCATAGTCAAAGGGAAGCTCTCCAAAATCAACTTGGTCAACATTCTACGTGCACAAACCATCTTCTATTATCATAGGTATTCCTCCTCGCCCTTACCTCTTATCTGTTTTATCTCTACATTTATGGTAAAATATTTTGGCATGCCTGGTGGGACCCTCTTTTGGGTTCGTTGCATTATCCATATAGGGTGCATTTGTGTGTTTATTTCTTTTCGAAAAAGTTCACACTAAATCTCTCCCTGGAAATCTTCCTTTCTTTCTATTTGTCTAAAAGAAATTTTTTCTTTGGTGCTTAAAAATGACACTTCTTCTTTTATTTTATAATGCATTTAGTGAAAGAGCATTCCTCTTCCTGTTTTCCTTTTTTCTACATCGAATATCATTTTCAATTTGGGTTTAAAATTTGTGCATTTCATCCTTTGAGTGTTGCATTAGATCACATAGATTTAATTAGCAATCACACGGTGGAGGTCATGACCACTTGGTGATTGGATTTGGATTAAGCGTAGTTCACATTTGTGCACACACTCCTAAGACAAACCACTTAAATAATTTACACATTTTTTTAACATTCCCTTTCTAGGAAGAAGTCGTCAAGGATTTAACAACCCATTAACGGTGGGCCCTGACCAGTGTTCTAGTCGGGTTGTCATATCATAGCATGGACCATACGTACTGAAAGGTATATCAGGCCACTTATCCAAAACTAACCTGAAACCAGCCATAGATTGCTTATAGGGCACCTTCGTTATCCAAAAACTCTATTTCATTCACAGTCAGTTTAAAAAGGCATAAACCACCAAAACATTAAAGTTTGATACCTAGGATTTACTTGGTTTGCTAGTTTTTGCTCGTTTGAATTGTGTTTTGAGTTGAGAGAATGATTATCCACTTTATCTTCTCTTTCACACTCCACAATCATAACTGGTGTATTCTAGTTCTTTCTAAGTGTGATAAGACATCTTATTCCCATACTCAACTTCTAATTTAGTTTTTATTTTGATTTATTTCACTACAAATTCAAAATTTCTTCGCTTTCTCAAAATTCACAGTAATCGGCATCGGTCCAACGATCGGCATGAGTTACCTCCTCATACCAGCATTGGTTAACTAAACAGAATCAATTTCCTATTGTTTTGGTTTAATTTTTCTAAAATTGCATGTTCAATTCATATTCATACATTTTCTGTGTTCTGATTCATTTACTACACTCATTTATGAGTCTCTGTCACCATTAACAGAGTCCAGTTTCATCTATTTTACCCCTTTCATCTCCAAATTTATAATTCTTTTGATTATCTTCAGTAACCGGCACCGTTATAGTGATCATCATCAGTTCCTTCTGCTAACCGGCACTGGTTACCTAACCGACATCAGTTTCTGTGTTTTTGATTTTTATCAGAAACAACAACCTATTTTCATTTTCTAGATTTTTTCCCGTCTTCTATTTTTGTGTTTATGTATCATTTTTAGAGCTCAAACTACATATATTTCCACCATTCACATGGTTTTGACTCGTCCAGCAAGCCAACACCCTAGTTTTTCACGCTAGCTTTCAAGTTGCTACCTCCTAGCCCTTCAACGCATTCTATTTCTTCACCCATGGACCCCACTTCTTGTATCGTAATACCTAGAGGTGGCGAGGAGTTCGTAAAAATCCTTGATCACAATCTCGTAACCTTGCAGTATTACCTCACCCATTCTTCCACCTGTGACTCATCATGAAATCTCATTTATGAGATGCCTATATCCATTCCTCCTGCTCTCACCCCCACTTCTGTATCGACCAACACTAGTGTAGTGTTATTTACTTCCACCTCCCAGCCTATCATTTCTCAAATCACCCCTAAATCTTCGATATATGTCGCACCTACGACATCTATCACACCTTCAACATTTTTTGCCCCTTCGACATCTGCCACACCATCATCTATAGATCTTAGTGTAGGGATACCCACATCATCAGCATCTCACGTACCCATTGCCTCCCAACCACCTTTGGTGTCAGCTTCTCATACCCCCTTCCAGAACTTAGTCCTTTCCATACCCCAGACTCTACCACCTATCACCACAAGGGTCTCCACACAAGTCCCTCCTACCTACACCTTTCCTCAACAACCACCTGTTGATTCTTCTTCCTATTTAAGGTATATGCCTTCATCATCTATTCCTTCCTATATACCTACATCGCACTTTTCTTACTCAGCGCCACCCCACACTGAAGTTTTTTCCATGCCTTATTCATCTTATCCACCCCCTTATACCACAGGGGGCGCTCCTCCATCTAATCTTATGACAAATTTTATAAATATGATGATGGATAAGATGCAAACCCTAGAAGCATTTGTCTCTGGATCTCACAATGCCTTGACTTATGATGAAATTTGTAATGAGCCTATTCATCCATCTATTCTCATTAATCATTATCCCTCACATTGGGAGATGCCTAAGGTCAAGTGATTCAATAGAAAGGAAGATCCATAACAACATTTGCAATTGTTCAAACACGTGTGATATTTGATTTCTCACGAGGATGCCTTACTCCTTAGGACTTTTCCCAGGTCCTTGACAGGACCGGATCTGGATTGGTACATTTCTCTACCTAAGCACTCAATCTTCTCCTTCAATTAGTTAACACAAGCCTTCCTTGACCACTTCTCCATCAATATTGTCAAGAAGGTCACCATGAGTGACCTATATTCAATACGCCAATATGAGGACAAGTCTATCATAGACTTTGTCGCACATTGGCAGGGCCTCATTAATCAGCTCACCTTTCAACTTCCACAAACCAAGCTGATAGAGTTGTTCACTAGGGCTTGTGTCAGGCACATCTCTCCAACTCTTCAGGTACAAAAATTTTGAAGGTTTGATGAGGCGTTCACCATGGCTCGGAAGCTATATATTTGTGTTATAGAAGAGAAGAAACTACAATTGCACAATAAGAGCACTCTGTTTATATCAAATGACTCCTCTTCTTCTAAACAACAAAACAACCAATCTAAGGCAAAAGGGTCTACCAACGCGGTGGTTCTAAAATCCATCCCCTCTCATCTGTCAACCAAAAAAAACCTTCTTCTAATCTTTCCCATGTTTATAATTTCTAGTACAAGTATGAGTAGGGACGTTATTTCCCTATAGGAGATCCTTACTCTTCTATGTTGGAAAAGTTGTTAAAAGCGGGAGCCATCACCCTTCCACCTGTTAAACCACATACTAGTTTCGACCCTTCCCATCATGTACCTACATGGTATAAGGAGAATGATTACTATAACTATCACTGCGTTAGAGGACATAGTGATGGAAATTGTAAAACATTCAAGAATATTCTCCAAGAAATGTTAGATAATGGAGATCTCATCCTGGACAACCCTAACACACTGGAAAATAAAAACCTTCATATCTTTAAGAAACCTTTTCCAAACCACACCTCTTCATCAAACCAGGTTACTGAGACTTCTAACAATGATACCCATGGCCATGAGGTTCATGCCATCTTTGACATAGTACCTATCCCTTCTACTCAGTTTTCCTCCCATCCCATCTATACTGAGGAAATTCTTGTGCAAGCTCCTCTACCCAACGGAGGATCCTACCTTACCTACTCCTCTACCCATGGAGGAGATTAACCTACCCACCCCTATTTTACCTACCGAGTAGCCCACCTCACCTACTCCTTCATCTACAGAGAAGCTTACCCCACTTATCCCTCCAACTATCAAGAAGCCCGCACTACCCATCCTTCTACCTGCAGAAGAACCTACCTTATCCTCTTCTCTACCTAAAGAAGAGTCTACACCACCTACCTTAACCCCTCCTCAACCCATAGAGGAGTCACTTTCATCTTCTCTACCCATTGGCTTTAATTCTCCAACAGTTTTCAAAGGTCATGTCAACCTTTTGCAATCGCTTCTACCTACCAAGTCAAAAGCCAAAAACTTCCTTGTCTCACAGACCTTGGAATTTTTCATAGGGATTACTACAAAGGCATCATCATCTTCCTCTTCTTCTACGTCATTCTCTCGTTTGGTCGATCACTTAGAGTATGTCGACTACCCCACACTTTGGGTGCATCTTTGAATCCCAGTGTCGACCCAGATGCAGATGTTATATCTTGATACTTCGATGATTTATCCTAAAATATTCAAGGCAACCAAATCTTTCGCACCTAAGCTGGTCGTATTAGCCTCGTCTTCATCCCAACCTTCATCTACACCCAAACCTTCAGCTACACCCAAACTTGCACCTACACCTAAACCTACCACTACATTGGGGGTCACACTGAAACCTAGTCTAGATCACCCTCCTGTGAAGATAGATTTGACCACCTCTTCTCAAACTTCTACCAAGTTTATTCCTATGCCTAAGAGGATAATCCAACCTCCTAAGCCTCATACCCCACTTTCTCACATGCCTTCTTTTACCGTCTCTTCCATCAATCCTAGGCCCACATCCATCGATACCTGGTCAAGCTACATCCTTCCCAAGGAAAACTTAAAGTGAAACAATACATACCCTCACCTTGATCTTCTACTTCTACCCACATCTTCTTCATAACCTACGCCTTTACCTTCTCTTTCACCTACACCTTTTATATTACCCTCGACCAAACCTTACCCACACCACCATTTTAACCATGTTTTACTCACACACCTACACCTTTTACATCTCCTTCTTCTTCATGCACTACCCCAACACCTTTACCCAAGAAGGTGCAACCTACACAAAAAACCACACTACCTACCAAAAAAGTAGTTAAACCGACCCCACCCCCAACTTCACCTCTTTCACAAAGGTAACCTACACCTTTGCCCAAACCAACTCTGACTTCTCATTGTAATCCCTTAACAAGGTCCCATGCTAACATCCTTCCTCAGTTGTTAGATACCTCAGCTATATCACTACCACCTCTTAGGCCTTATGACCCACTCAAAACCAAACCAACAGGGTTTGACGATACTAAATTTGTGCATATCATCGTGTCCCCAGGCATGATGTTGAAGGGTGTAAGGCCCTAAAAAATATTCTCTTCAATTCTATGATTTAGAAGGTCTCTTGGAGGAAGTGACCTATTGGAGGAGAATTCTATTCCCCCTTCACCTACCGCCACATAGCCTCATCCTATATCTATTCAATGGCCTTCACCTCCACCTCCACAACCCTATTTTTTCCTCCTCTGATCTTTGAAATCAATATGGTTTGAGTTGTCACTCAATCATAGAAAGACAAAGGAAAGGAGAAGACTAGTAACCCATTCAGTACACCTCTACCCACCATTCCATCTGCACCTGCCCCCAAGGTAACCATATGTGGGCCAACATATCTTGTTTTGGACGGAGTCACACATCTGACTATGATCAAACAACTTCACCAATCCCCCCTCAAGAGGTATTTGTACGACCTCATCCAAACCTTTGAGTCTCATCATCAGGCCCTCATAGAGGTCCTACAATCTATTGAGGTTCCATCTAATGACCCCACACCCGTTTCCTCCATCATTACACCTCATCATGTGGCCACTCTCACCACTTTGCCTCCATCTTCTGCCCCCACTACCTTTCCTTAGGTTTATGCAGTCAGTTTCTCTGATGAAGATATTGTTCCTCTGCAATCACATGATCCTAATCCTGCCCTCTTCATTTCTATGCCTACATTAATGATACGCGTGTTTGACGCATTATGATTAATGGAGGTGCTAGTATTAATATCATTTCTTCCCATGCATACAAAAAAATGTGCATACCCACCAACTACATGCATAATAACCTAGTTATGTTGCATTCTTTCAACGATGTCATGACTTCTACCCTTAGCACCATCATCCTCCACATTTAGTGTGGGTCCTCGTACCATTCTTAAACTCTTCTATGTCCTTGAGGGGGAGTTCCAATATAATATGTTGTTTGGTTGACCCTGGATTTGTGCCATTGGGTGTACCTTCTACTCTTCATCGTTGTTTAAAATTTGAACAAGAAGGGCACTCCTACACCATTCGAGCAGATCCATCGCCATTCAAAATCTATAACATGCTCTATCGACCTAATGTTTTCCTTATACCAGTTAAAGCATATACCACCACTACCACTTCCTCTTCATCTGCTACCTCATCCACCACTTCTACCACTACATCTTCCACAACCAACTCCTCTATTCCCATTGTTATCGCAAATTCCGCAGCTAGCTCATCTACCAACCCACCTATTTCACTAGTAACTAAAGCTACTTCTTCTCATACTTCAAGTGACTCATCCATCCCTGCTACCCAAGAGCTTACCTCTGACCCCTTCATAGGTGTTTTTCAATTCCTTAGCCTGAGGAAGTACCGGCTCTACAACATCAACAATTTTCTTACTCCTCAAGAGTAAGGAAATCTTCACAAACATCCACATTATGACCGTCATGTAGGAGAGGTTTTTCCATACGGTCCACCCCACCTTCGCACCAACTTGACGTATGGGGGACTTGAAGCTTCTTCATATACTCTTGAACCACCTACCCAAACCTAACCATTCTCATCTGACTTCCAATACCTCACTAACCGCTGATTTTCCCACACTTTTCTTCATCGATGTGCCTGGAAAGACCTTGGCTTTGGTCTTTATGAGTAAAGTGGTCACACAGTCATACCTTGCACCACCTGAAAACACAGAGACTGCAGAGGTCTTGGATTTTCTATGGAACCTCCTTCTAAGAAGGCATGAATCAACCTCATCAAGGAAGATAAACCTTCCCCACCTCACTCACCTACCACACCACCTTCACCCATGGAGTCCATAGATCCAGAATCTATTCCTCCTAACTTTTTTTTTCATGAACACCATTTCTTTGGGACCTTTGACCTATCAATGTGATGGTGAGGCTCCCTCTTCCCTTATTTCCTTTATCCTAACATGATCAATGATGACACACCTTCTATCAATGTCATTCAATGTCAGGATGATGATTCCATTCTCACCTATCTAGGTGCGGAGGATTTTTACATTCATCAGTCGTTACCTTCTGAGACACAAACCATGTTGAATGAATCAACCATAGAGATCAACATTCACACTCAGGATGACCCTCAAATTCTAAAGATAGGCCAATCTTTAGATTCTGCCAAACATGAAGCTTTCACCTCTTTCCTCTGAGATCACAGTAACTCTTTTTCTTGGTCTTATGCCGATATGTCCGGTATTGAACCTAATATCACGATCCACAATATTGTGACTATCCCTAATGCCAAACCTATAAAATAGAAGGTGTAAAAAATGCATCCACGCATTTCCCTTCTTGTGAAAGAAGAACTCCAGTGCCTTCTTTTTGTTTCCTTCATTCTACCCATTGACTATCCATAATGGATTTCTAACATTTTTCTTGTCACCAAAGTGACATGGGGACTCCACATCTGCACGGACTTCTGTGACCTTAATCCTACATGCCCTAAGGAAAACTTTCCTCTACCTAGCATCGACCAACTTGTTGATCTTATATCTGGCCATGAGATGTTATCTCTTATGGATGGATTCTCGGGTTATAATCAAATATTACTCACTTCAAAAGATCAACACAAAACCTCCTTCATCACCCCTTGGGGGACCTTTTGTTATCACAATATGCCCTTTGGCTTAAAAACGTCAGTCCCACCTATCAGTACGATATGACCTATATCTTCCATGATATCATGCATAGCATATTGGAATATTATGTCGATGACCTTCTTGCCAAGACAAAGCATTGTGCCAAACACCTCACAGTTCTTAAAGTCATCTTTGATCACCTCATTAAATATTGTGTTCGCCTTCAACCAAATAAGTGTTTCTTTTTCATTCTCTCCAGAAAAATCCTTGGTTTCATTATTTCTTTGCAGGGTATTGAAGTCGATCCCACCAAAATCAAGGTTATTCTCGAGATGCCTCCACCTACTAACCTTTGAAAGCTTCGTAGTTTGCAAGGAAAATTGTAATCCATTTGACGCTTTATTTCCCAACTTTCTGACCACTGTCACCCTTTTCATCATATTCTTAAAAAGGATGTCTCCTTCAATTGGGACGATCAATGCCACAAATACTTTGAAGCATTGAAAGAATATCTTCTTCAGCCACATGTTCTCATCCCACCTAAATATGAAAAACCCTTTTACCTCTACATTTTTGTCACTGATCATTCTTTGGGTGTCATGCTCACTCATCACAATGAGCAACACAGGGAGCAAGTGGTTTATTTATAAGTTATACCCTTTTAGATTATGAGACTATATATACTCACGCTAAAAAATTTTGCTTAGCCCTAGTCTTCATCACCACAAAACTTTTCCACTACCTACTTAATCACAAATATTTTGTCGTCACCAACGCCGACCCCCTGCATTACATGTACGCTAAGCCTTATCAACACCAACGTGTTGCACATTGGCTCATGTTCCTTGCAGACCTCGATCTAGAATTCATTCATCAAAAGTTATTAAGGGACAAACCATTGCAGATCAGCTTACCGATACACCTCTTTCTTGAAATCAATCTTCTAACTTTGATTTTCCTTATGAATCCATTGCTACTCTTTTCCTGGATGACACCGTATATCAAAAGACCTTATTCTTTAATGGATCCAAATGTCATCTCAGAGGAGGTGTGGGGGTCATCCTCATTCCTTTTGATGGCGAGCCTATGCCTTTGTCCTTCAAACTAGATTTCGACTGCACTAACAACATTGTCAAGTATGAAACACTTGTCCTAGGTCTTCAAATTGCCATTGCCCTAGATGTTAAATCCATTAATATCTTTGATGATTCTCAACTGGTTGTAAACCAGGTTAATGGTTTATACCAATCTTGTAATGAAGTGCTTCAAAAGTATAAACATCATGTCAACATGATTTTAACTACCTTTGATCATTACAAACTTCAAACCACTCCACAATCGACTAACAAATTCATGGATACCATGGCTTTCTTTTCTTCTCAAATACCTTCCTCACCTTCAGACTCAAAAATATTTGTCATAGTACAAAGGTTTCAATCACCCTCTTATCTATTCTAGATGTTAACTTTGTGGGAAGAATTTAAACCAATCCACGTGACATTTGGTATAAGCAATTTTCTGACTACCTTTCCCTTTCCATTATTCCTTTGATCTTACTCACAATGGACAATGATCCTTCCTCAAAAGTGTCTCTCACTATGTCATCATGGGGGGTCTTCTCTACAAATGTGGCTTTGATGGTATCCTCCTATGATGCCTTACTAGTTCTGAAATTTTTTACACCATTAAAGAAATCCATGATGGGATTTGTGGGGGACATTTCAGTGGCCTCATTGTTGCTAAACGTATCCTTTTCCTTAGATACTACTAGCCAACCCTTAATCAAGATGTTTTGACTATGTTAAACGTTGTTTGAAATGTCAACAACATGCTAATCTTCACCGCACCCTAGCCACATGCCTTACAAGTCGCTAGAGACTTTTGGCCTTTCTCTCAATGGGGTTTGGATCTCATTAGAGAGATTAACCCTCATTCTTCTCAACATCATCAATGGATCATCACAACGACTGAATACTACACTAAATGGGTGGAATTCGTCCCTCTCATTTCTACCAAGGCTGAGAAAATATGTGAATTCATCAACCATCACATCATTTATCACTTTGGTGTTCCTCACCACCTCATCACTGACAATGGAAAACAATTCAAAAATAAAACCCTACACAAACTATGCGACACTTTGAGATTCAACTCAGTTTTTCTTCACCTTATTATCCTCAAACAAATATTCAATCCGATTCCACTAACAAAACTCTCAAAAAAAATCTTATGAAAGTGGTTGATGATACCGGTAATGATTGGCACACGCACATCCCTTTCGCCTGATGGGCTTATCACATTAGCATACACACCTCAACCACTGCCACACCTTTCTCTTTGGTCTATGGTACAAAGGTCATCTTACCTCTCGAAGTCCGAATTCCCTCTCTTCGCATCTCACTTAAATATATGCTCAATGATGACGATTTTCACCTAGAGGGTTTGGCGCAACTTGAGTCATTAGATGAACGTCATCTAAACGCTCTAAACCACCTTCAAATTTATCAAAAATGTATCAAGCGTGCCTATGAAAAACGCGTCCATGAACGAACCTTCAAGGTCAGTGACCTTGTCCTAAAGGAAAATCAACATGTAACCAAAGTTGAGAAAATTAAACGAGGCAATTTTGCTCCTAATTGGCTTGGACCTTATATCGTCACTCATACCTACAGATCAAGAGCTTATCATTTATCTTCTCTTGAAGGTAAACCCAAACCTGAGCCCCTTAATGCCTTACATCTTTGACCATTCTACTATTGAATAAAGTACTACATCACCCTATGTCTCACACGCACTTGTCCCTTGAGTGAACCTCTACCTCCACCTACCTCTTTTCAGGACTAATGACTAAAACAAGAATTGTGTGATTATCTGTCACCATTCAGCCTTGTCTTCAATATGAGTACCACAGCTCTACTCATGGCATGATTCTCATGGATACTTTTCATCCTTTTCAGGATGGAATCCCATGGTCGTTCATCACTTAAATCCTCTTTCCATAGTAACCTTTTTCATGTTATGGTGGTGCCTTCATAAAAGAGGCCTATACTCCTTTATTGTCTTTTCCATGACCTAAAGTCCAAAAAATAATACAAAAAATATATATGGGATACTAAAAATTCCACTCCTAGAGTCAAAATTCTTGCAAATAGATGATTCCCTCAAAAGGACATCTATGTCTCTCTCTTTCTACTATAAATAGACTCCTCCCTCGAAGGACAAGATATAAAAAGTTATCCACTTATTGCATTTAGTCTATATAAAAAGAAGACTAATCTATACTTTTCAAAATCAATAACTATCTTGGAGCTTCCCGCATCGATCAGCTTCATGAAGACCTCAAGGAGATATTCTATTTATCCCACATAGAATTCCTGCATCAATCAGTCTATGAAAGCTAAAAGAAAAGAAAAAGTCAAGAAAAATAAAAACTTTTGGTCATGGACTTGCCTATTCTGGTTTTGGGTATCTTGCAGAAGGGGCATGTTGTCCCATAACAAGGTTACACTAAACAAACCATTCCACCTTTCCTTCTTTTATTTTCTTCTACCTATTCAAGGGACATGGCACACATGTGACACTTTGTGATCATGTAACTTATTTCACCCTTGGAACTTTTAATCATGAAATGCCTCTAGGGGCTTATGTTCATAAGCCTATCTTTGGTATGTCCATTATGGTCCTTGCCACTTATGGAGAATTATGTCTCTCTTTCAGTTTTCCCCTTTGCTTACTTATTGATTCTTCAACACCGGACAAGGCCTTCGACATCTAATATTTGGGTTCTCTTCTTGTCTCATCTATACCTATCTCAATCACTTATACCAATCGTCTACCTTTGAGCATGTAAATCAAATAACATATTTAACTTACCCTACCTCATCAACTTAAATACATTCTACCTTACCAATCCTACCTTACCCAATCATATTTACCACAATTTGACCTAATTTACCTTGCCCATTCAACCTAACCCAATCTACCCTACCTACATCAACCAACTTACCTAACCCATCCTATTCTTCCCTATCCTATGGGAGAACTACATCGGCTTGAGGCCCCTTTCACAAGGGCTATGTAGGCAGCACTCTTAGGGCATGGGGCCCTCTGAGGTTAGCTCAGCCACTCTTTTCCCCCTCATCATTTCCCCCATCAAACAAAAACTTAGGTAGTTAGTTTCCATCAAAAAAATAATTTGGAAGTTAACTCAAAACTAAACCATACATCACATATATATACATCATCATTTCTTTTCCATGACATCAATATAGTGGAAATTAAACCATCAATCACATAACCATACCTCAACATCTACATTTCCATAAAAACAACAATTTGGAATTTAATTCAAAACTAAACCATACATCACTCATATACATCATCGTTTATTTTCCATAATACCAATAACTTGGAAACTAAATCAAAGCAAACACAACTCAACCATGCCTAGATCTAATTTCCATCACATCAATAACTTGGAAATCAAAATACATTCTACCTTACCAATCCTACCTTACCCAATCATCTTTACCACAATCTGACCTAATTTACCTTGCCCATTCAACCTAACCCAATCTACCCTAACTACATCAACCGACTTACCTAACCCATCCTATTCTTCCCTATCCTATGGGAGAACTACATCGGCTTGAGGTCCCTTTCGCAAGGGCTATGTAAGCATCACTCTTAGGGCATGTGGCCCTTTGAGGTTAGCTTGGCTACTCTTTTCCCCCTCATCATTCCCCCCATCAAACAAAAACTTAGTTAGTTAGGTTCCATCAAAAAAATAATTTGGAAGTTAACTCAAAACTAAACCATACATCACATATATATACATCATCATTTCTTTTCCATGACATCAATACAGTGGAAATTAAACCATCAATCACATAACCATAACCAAACCATACCTCAACATCTACATTTCCATAAAAACAACAATTTGGAATTTAATTCAAAACTAAACCATACATCACTCATATACATCATCATTTATTTTCCATAATACCAATAACTTGGAAACTAAATCAAAGCGAACACAACTCAACCATGCCTAGATCTAATTTCCATCACATCAATAACTTGGAAATCAAAATAAAATCAACTCAATCATGCCTAATCATCTAGTTTCCATGACATCAATATAGTGGAAATTAAACCATCAATCACATAATCATAACCAAACCATACCTAAACATCTACATTTCCATAATATCAACAACTTGGAAATTAAACCAAACCATGCCTAAACATCTACTTTCCATGACATCAATATGATGGAAATGTAATCAAATCATACAATCATAACCATCCATGCCTACATATCTAGTTTCCATAATAACAATACATTGTAAATAAAACCAAACACATCACATATAACCATCATCATCAACTATATAAATGGAATGTATGTGTGTCAATACATGTATACACAAATATAAATATAATGTCTCAAAACCTCTCATATACATCTCGCATCTTCGGCACATAGGTCAGTATATATATATATATATATATAATATATATATATATATCAAAAATCAAAAATACATAACATCATCCATATCAAATCTAAGAAGGGTCGACACCTCTGCTACTCTCCCCAGTACCCTCACCTGGCCTCTGTCTTCGTGAACTCGTCACCTCTCTCTGGCCCTTCCTATGAGTTCGGTGGCTCTCTGAGCTGTTGGTACTGTGTCTGTAAGCTAGTCCTCACATTGGTTGCCTATTGCCCACGATGCTCGCCATAAGTAATGTATGAGATAACACTCTCTATCAACATGTCCTGGTATATACCTAGCCTCAGATACTGCATCTTTGTAACTGGTCATGGATATAACCTGAGGAGAGGCCATCGCTCTGACTCCAACCTGCAGACCCTATCCCAGTAAAAGTAGTCATTATCCATGTACCAACGGCCCCTATCCTACTACCTGTAGCATGAGACCCTGTCTCAGGTGCATGTGCCTGTAACATGGGACCCTGTCTCGGTGCTTGTGCCTATACAACAGGACCATATCCCATTGTCGATGCATGTACATCTGCTGGTTGCACCTGCATTATGGCCACCTATGCCTGTA
This sequence comes from Taxus chinensis, assembly GCA_019776745.2. NCBI lineage: Eukaryota > Viridiplantae > Streptophyta > Pinopsida > Cupressales > Taxaceae > Taxus > Taxus chinensis. The sequence continues at coordinate 508,509,784 of CM034146.1, read as the reverse complement.
AGGCAGTCACCTGAACTTGCAGTCATGCCACCTATCCCACATCCCCTACCTCCACCCATGTATGTGCATTTTCCAGCTGCGCCTATAAAGTGGCTACATGTGCCTGTAACCCAGTCACATGTTCCTGCAACACTGCAACATGCCCTCCATCCCTTATCAGTGGTTGTGCGTGAACTTGAGCCTGTGCCTACGCCTGTGCCAGCTACCCCTGTAACCCAGTCACCTATCCCTGAAGGGTGTACCTGTGCATGAGTAATTTGTACCTATAGATCAGTCATCTGCCCTTGTAATTTTTCCCTCTACACTATGACGATCACTAAGTCCAGCTGGCCTGGCCGTGGCGGTGCTGCTTGTAGTTGGGTTATCCACCAGTGCTTGTATCCATCAGTAGTTCATGCGTTATCAATCTGCATGTCAGCCACCTACTCCTCCTTCCCTGCTAGATGTGGTGGAGACAATGGTCTCTCCACATCGTCTCTACAGTATTATGGAAAAGGTGGACGAACATCCTACTACAACCCAAACTTCTGCCTAACACGGTCAACTGGTATCATCTCATGCTCTCCAGGCCTCCACCCCTAAATCCATCTAACCAACTGTAATCCTGCCAACTCCTCAACCATGCCCCCATATGAAGGAAAATCCACATACGGTCTCCACAAAATATCAAGTGTAGATATCCCACCTAGTAAGTGCCTATAATAGGTCATATCACGTGATGTTGCATCTGCCCGGGCATGTGCTCCTATATGGACCCATCTCCTTAATCTTTCTCTGTACATACCTCTAAACCAATCTTTTCGTGGTAGGCCTGGTGGACATGGACATACTATGTGCTCATAGGCCCAACAATGAAGAAGATAAGTGCATCATAATCCAAACCACCTAATCCTCTGATATGCCCATAACTCCATGTACTGTTATACCAGGAACGTTGGCGCCCAAGTAAAACGTACTCTCTCCTCAATCATATCCTTGAGTACTCCTGTCAATGCTCATGGAAATCTCCCACCCTTTGAGTCCGGGAGTGTATAACAACCAACCGCCACCATCATCAATGCTAACAATCTGGTCTCCTATGGGTATGCGGCGCACATATCCCCATAACTAATACTCGCAGTATGGTAAGACAAAGTGCCCATAGCCTCTCCAAACACTGTCATTATAGGATCAACTGAGGCTTCTAAAGAAATTTGATAAAGGGGCTCTCCAACAATCAAAAGCCTCAAAATTCTATAGACGTCCTCCAAAGTGATCTTCATCTCTCCACTTGGTAAGTGGAATGTGTTGGTCGTTGGATTCCATCTTTCAATGAGAGCGACCATCAAGTTATGATCTCTGATGATCCATCTATATCACCTCACTGCACCTAGCCCAACTGCTCTTATATGCTCTCACTCGTCCTATCACATGGGGTCTCATCTGCACCAAAAGTGGCGGCACCCTATCTCGCATGGTCAACTATTTCCTCGCTTGCATCATCACCAATTGAACATGTTAATCAATTGCCTACCCAGCCCAATGCATGCTTCAACCTTTCCTAACCTACTAACCTTCACCCAACCTACTTACTTGGTGTACATTTTATCTAGTCTAATCATCTCTAATTGTTATGTTTCCTTACTTTCCACCTTTCACCTATTGACTTAATTACCTCATCTATTTTCCACCCCTTCATACCTAACTTACACCTAATTCATTCATTTCTAACCACATTCACCCTCACCCAATCATTCCAACCTAGCTTCGCCCTAATTTACCCATGTTTACCTAACAAAGTCCTCGATTACCAATCCCCTATATTTTTGCCTTCACAACCTATTTTTTTCCATACTTGGTCACTTTTCACAGTGAACAGCATCAGTTACCCTAACCAATACCAGTCACCATTCAACACTGCCGACACCGGTAGACCTACCAATGTCAGTCGACAGCTGACTAGCATCGATCACTGGTTTGGCCCTAGGACCGAACCCCCATGCCCCCAACTTGAAAATTTTAACTATGTTGGTTGGATATTTTGTCAATCCAAAATATGAGGTTCAACCACAGTATATGGGATTAAATCCCTCCTCAAAGACAGGTGAGGTTGCCTGCTTATTACTAATCTAAAACACAGCAAAAATAATATATACAGTATTCACACTAATCTAACCATTGGGGTTGGGATAGAATCCCGAAATCCACATTCACACGATTCAAAGGTATTTCTTTCATAAATGAACTGGGTTGGAAACTATAACAATGCAAGAAGCACCATGGAAAGGAAATGAGAGAAACATATTTTCTTTCGAGTAAACACAGAGCATGAAATAATCATACGAGCTTTAGATCATAAATATAATGTCTAAGATGATTAGAAACGCTAAGATGCTATGTAAAGAATAGCTTAAGATCATGAACGTAAGAACAATGTCTTAAGAAAGATATATCCCACAACACAAAGTTTGTGAAATAATATCAACTCCTATTCTTTGAAATGATTGAACGAAAACACAAAGTTTTTCTTCTTTCCAATATCTTTGAATATTACAAAAATCTCGACCCTTTGGAATGCATAAGCATCCCTTATTTATAATAAAAGGGGTAGAGAGAAAATAGGATAAATCCTAGAAAATAGTTTTTTTAAAACAGAGTTCTATTTTGCTTGACTATCATGCAGGAGACCAAGTCAAAATTTGCTTCCTATGTGACGAAACAGAAATGAAAAAGACATGTCAATTTCAAGATTGAAATGACATGAAACATCGGGACTTAATCTGAATCATCATCTTTTTCTCCTTCCTCTTTCTCTTCCTCCAACTGAGCCTGTTTGTTGCGAAATTCTTGGAACTTTCGAATTATGCCTTGCATTTCATTTTCATCAGGCGCAGTGGAATGATCATTCAAAACTTCGCAGGTTTCATGGGTATCACTAGCATTGCCGGGAAACTTTTTCAATCTTTTGCTAATCCTTCTCAAGGCCTCCAAAGAATGTTCAATTCTTACAAACCGGTTGATGATCTCAATACCAAATCCGTGTGTTGGTTCATGTTGAACAGACTCTTGGAATTGTTTGAAAAGATCATCGGCCGATAGGATGCCTGAGTTTCCAACTGACACTTTAGGACAAATCTTCAGCAACTCTTCTTCCAGATCACTTCTGCCATCAATTAATTTATCCCTTGACTCTCGCAACTTACCGCAGGCTTCATTGAGAATCTTCACCCTGAATCTGATGGCTTTAGTTAGCTGGAAATGCTTATCCGCATGTGGGATGATGCCTTCTTCTACCAAGATATGTGATGGTATTTGCTTTAATACCTGGAGAGCTTCACAAGTCAAATCAAGATGTCTAATTTCTTGAGAGAAATCATCATCCATTTTCTCTCATTCCTTCTGAATGTTCCCCAAATATTGATAGACTTTCACAACGTCTTGAATCACTTCCTTCCCCTGTTGGAGCAGCCTTTGGATCCATTCATCGACCACCCTTCCTTTTTTATTAATCTTCTCAATTGTAGGCACTAATGAGAAATCGAATCCGACAGGGACAGAAGAAGATGGTATGGATTCAAGGGGTTTTGAGAGTTTAAGCAAAACCTCAGTCAACTGCTCCACCTTTCCTTTAAGCTCATCTCTGTTGTCTTTTGTTTCTTTCAACTTCTGACACAGCACGTTTGTGGCATCCTGTGCATCTTGTTGTGCTTGTTCCATTATCACCTCTCCTAGAGCCACCCTAGTTATTTGATAATCATAGGCTGTTACGTCCTCTTTGGTTTTTTCAGTTGCGGGAGTGGTGATCTCTGCAAACTTATGCCCTGAAGCATCCACCAAAACCCTTGAAACTGTTTTGGGTTTCTTGGTTGATTTAGCAGTAGGAGCCTTGAGTGAGCTAAAATCAAAGGCCGGTATGGGTACAATCACCTTCCTCTTCCTCAGATTTTTCTCAAGTAGCCATTGTGGTGTATCAGAGGGAGTTGCCACTGTTACAGAAGTTGGTATCATACTTTCAAGTGGAGAAGGTTCTTCTAGTGAAGAGGGAATAGTTACCAATGTGGTAACATATTCAATAAAGAGAGGCACAGGAGGGGGCATGTTGGTGATCACTTGAGTCCCAGCAGAGAGGGGTGAAAGTCCAGAAAAAATACTAGCCATGATTGAAGAAGTTGTTGGAGAATGAGGAGGTAGGAGTGGTTGTGAGGGGGGAGGCGCAGATTCAGACTCCAAAGCCTGGAATGCAAGAGATAAGGTCTCTTCAGTTGGGCAATCAACAAATGGTGAAACCAGAGGCTGGCTTCTTTCTCCTTCCAAAGTAATTTCTCCTATTTCTGGTGGTGTTAGTGATTCTGGCACATTCACCGTTTCAACTGGAGAAATAATTGAAGAGATTTCTCTTTCTTTTCTCTTTTTGACAAACTTGACCTTTATAGGCCCCTTAGAAGATTTTTTGTCCTTTTCCTTTTTGGAGGGCCCCGCCTCTGAAGCAGCCAACTTTGAAAACTTATCATCTTTAAAACTCATTCCCCAAGAGGAGAGCCATGCTTTGGTGCGTGTAAGAATCAGAGCCGACCTATCTGTAATGGAGGCTTTTTCACTAATTGACCAATCAATAGGTGGGAAAACATATTAATCTTCATTTAGTCCATCATAGGAAAGATCCAGAACACTTTCATTGTCACTAGTACCTTCTGGTAAGTCAGCAAGCTCAAGTGTTTGAATCTCAACAAGAGTCAATCTGCTATGATCCTTTCTACGAACAGCAACCTCATCACGCAGATCAATCCAGATGTCCTCTATGCTTGGTCTGTGCAGGTGCAAGGTTCCATACGCCCTGAGGACTCCTCGAATGTCAAACCTGTCTCGGGGCTTCATATGCTTCTTCAACTTGTCCTGAAGCTCATGGATAACATTTTTAGCTTTCACCACTATCGAACAAGTGTATCTTCCAATAGAAATTGGGAAGGATACAGCAGCCTTATGTTTACTTTGTTGGAATTTATGGAAATCCAACAGTTGCCTAACCAATTCCATCAATATCAGTTTATCACCTAGATATCGGGGCAGATGGAAAGGATCTCCTGAGTACATGACTACCCGAAGATATGTGAACTTCTTGAATTGCAAGAAGACACAACCCCATTTGGAAACTTCAGCCCAGGCCTCATCTGAGACTCTTGTTTTCCTCAATTCAGGGTTTAACCTACAGATGTTTTCATAAAAGAAGGCATCATTTACCCTTCTAAATTGGTCTTGAGACCCTTTTCTTGTGAGTTGAGGGAAGTACTGATAAACCTGGTTCATCGTCCTATTTCCCTTGATATCCAACCCGGGATAGTTCCTCATCCTGGCCGCTGCATAAGTGATATATGAAGACATAAAACTTCCCTGTGGACAAGACTGTTGTCATTTGGGAATCTATCTCATTACTAATGAGAGTGCCCAAATCAATCCCTTGTTGATTCTTCTTTATGGTGATCATGAATTGATACATCCACCCTTGGAAAACATTTGATTCGGGTAAACCAAAAACTCGACTCAACAAAGTGATGATGTCATTGATTTCCTGAATGAAATCACCCCTGGGGATAAGTCTTGGGAATCTGGAGACAGCCGGTTTGGCTTTGATCATGAACTTCTTATTTACATGCTTGATACAATCTTCCTGATCGTTATCCCAAGCTTTCTGAGCTGACTTGATATCTAACTCTCCATATTCTTCAAAATTGGGCAGTTTGAGGAGGTCATCAAAGTAACCTCCGTCTAACTTGATCACAACTTCTCCCGCCTAATTTCTCACAGCACGGGAAGAAGAGTCATAACTGGAAGCGTAGGCTAAGATGAATTCAGGGCACTGAGCGGACATGGGAAAACTCGCTGCAAGAGGTAAACCGCTATCGGCTATCGATTTCATCCATGGAGTTTGGGACGAACTCCTTACCCTACTCCAGAAATCCTCAATATCTATATTTCCAAGCTCTGTATCTCGGATGTCATAATTGCAACCGATATATGATGGAGACTCCACCTTTCTGAACTTGTATTTCATCCTTCCTGACTTCTCAATCTTTTCTTGCGATGGACCAGGGTCCGACATGAAGGATTTCAAAGGAAGAGAGTTTCGGAGATCATGAGATGTTGCACACTGTGAAAACCCCGACCTACTGGAGATGCCAGAAAGATGGAAGAGTCCAGCACACTGAGGAGGATGTCGGGGAATCCAGAAAACCCGATGCGCTGAGGATGTCGGAGATTTGAGAAAACCCGACACTTTGAAGATGTCAGAAACTTGAGAAAACTCGGCACTTTGAAGATGTCGGAAACTTGAGAAAGCCCGACATGCCAAATCTTCTGATATACTGCGGGTTTTTGATACTGCCCAGCACCCTTCAAAACCCGAGAAGAGGGAACAGGGTTTTTGTTGAATTTAAAACATGCAAGTTCTTTCTTTACCATTCATATACCAAAAAAAAATTTTATTCCAACAACATTTCGGGAAATAACACAAAGAGATAAACCCTAAAACATAAACCCATTTTAAGAAAACAACCCCAAAAGGAAAAAGATAAAAACTCCACAAACCTAATAAAAATGGGAAGAATTCCTCACATAATCAATCCATAAAAACCATGAACAAAGAATGGAGAGAGAGATACCTTCAACCAGAGCAAGGAAAGATCGAAAACGAGCAATTCAATCGGGCACAGGCGAGTTTCGGGTTGCGAGGTTGGAGAAGCATGCGCGAAAAATCCACGAGGTAAAAATACGTCCGGTAAAAATGACGTGGAAATCCGCATATATATAAGAAAATTTGCAATTAATACACTTCGGCTGGCACGTGCCAACTCACCCGACAACTCAGCATTAACGCCATGTCAGCATGCTCGGGAGGTCCGAAAACCCAACACAAAGGTGTTTAGAGCAATTCGGGTTTCGGGTTGCGGAAAACAATTGACATAAAGCATGATGCTTAGATGCTTCAAAGTTCCGAAAACCCGACATGAAGGACTTAGGCAATGCGGGTTTCGAGTTGCGGGAAACAATTGACATAAAGCATGATGCTTAGACGAAGACATGCTCTGATGTTCGGAAGTTCCGCAAACCCGACTCACCTTAGTCGATGCGGGTTTCGGGTTTCAGGGAACACCAGACATGAAACATTCAAAACACATGTTATCCTGTTTGTGAAACCCGAAAACCCGATTTTCTCTCATAAAGGCAATTTTACAAAACCAGCTTAAAAATTTCGTAGGGTTATCTGATAGTTTTGGCGTAAACTCAAAACTGAGATAACAAACTAAAACAACTAACCTACCTACCCAACCCACCCCTAATCCATTCTACATTCATTTACCAATTAATTAGACTAGATTTCACCCTCCCCATCCCAAATTTCACCCCATTTTCAACAAAAATTCAAATCCATTCCACAATCAAAATTATTCATTTTTCTACCTTAATTTTAATTAAAACCACTAAGGGGGCTTGATTCCTACCTCTACGTGTCGCCGCCTCCATGGTGGGATCTCCGGAATGGGAATAGGACCTACACCAATGCGCTCTCCTCCCTCTATCATGTCTCAATCCACCTCCACACTCTCACCCAATCAAATTGCTTGGCTAGATCTCGTGGGCCCATACTCTCCACTCCAATTAGTTGCTAACATCTCACCAATCCAACCTCCTCGATCCCCTTGTCATTTTTCACATAAAAGTGTTCTCTAAGTTGTTTTCCTAATTTAGAATAGTTCAAATGAATCATTTTTCACACGGATTTTCCTTTTAAACCCAACTTCCGCTTGATCAATGTCTCTTAGATCGTTCCCTAGGTGACCGGCATCGGTCAACCTTACCGGCGTTGGTTCACCCTTACGCGGTGTCGGTCAACCCTTACGCGGTGTCGGTCACCTTGCCAACCCACTTATACCTAATTTACCCAAAAAATTGATGTCAAATGCCATTTTCTTGTTACCCAAGTCTCACCCCAGCCCTACAGGCCCACCTAATTGCCTTCTTACCTCACACCCGACCTCCATATCATTTGGGGCACATTTTTTCCTTACCCACGGCCTTACCTATAAACCCAACCCAAACTTGCCCATTGGATACTCGAATTCGCTTACTCGCTATGCATTGCAATGACGTTACTCATGCTATTTAGCCTACCAACCTTGTCTTGCCTGATGTCGTGATGTTTATCTTGACTAGACCAAACCTTTTGATGCTTTAGAACCCACCTAATGCATGTTCTTGCACCTTTTCTCGTTTTGTTTCCAGGACTGTATCTTATACCTTGGATAACTAGACCACATTAACCTTGTTTGGATAAACTATTGACCTTTGACGATGTAGAGTTTGTGAGCTCTTCAGCCTAACGCCTTTTTGCATTCTATATGTGTGCATGCGTTTGAATGCCCCCAAGTATTACCCACACCGATATTACCATTTCCTATAACCACACCTTACCTCATTTTCACTACTTACCACTTTATCAAACACATCACCGATTTTTTCTACTAATTCATCAATTCCCGGTTTGAGGGGGATCACCTCCACCCATAACTGGGGCAACCTAACCTTAACCCATACCTAGGGCAACCTAACCTTCACCCATACCTGGGGCAACCACCTCTTGTTTTTGTCATCGTCGCTTCGCAATACAAGCTACGAGACAAAAAGGGGAAAATGTAGACACCCAAATTGGGTCACAACCCTTTCTAACCCCCTTCGATTAATTAATTCAATATCACCCCATCACCATGCCCACTTACATACATTTTAATTAATTTAATTGCCAAAATTAAGTTAATTATCCTCCTCTCCTAGCCACCTCACTTATCCACCTCACCCTAGACCCATTCCAACCCTATTTATTACCTAAGACTAAGTCCCCACTTCCTCTAACCACCTAAGACTTATTCTAACCCTAAAAGTAATTACTAACAACTTCCTCCAACAAATTCATCTGTGATTTAGCAAGGAATGACACTCCTAAATCATAATAATCTTTGACCCACACTCAAATTGGGAGGGAAAAGCCTATTTTTAGTAAATTGGACAGTTTCTCCCTAACTGACGTCAGTTCTTCCTCGGTTGGCACCGGTGTGTGATTTAGCAAGGAATAACACTCCTAAATCATAACAATCTTTGACCCATGCTAAAATTGGGAGGGAAAAGACTATTTTTAGTAAATTGGACCTTTTCTCCCTAACCAACGCCGGTTATTCCTCAGTCGGCACTGATCACAACTGTCATCAGTTTCCTTAAATAAGATTTTCTAACTCTTTCCTCAGGTTCTAAATCTTGTTTTCTGGCTCTTGTGACCTTGTATCCTGATTCTTGAGATTTCCAGCGACCTTGCGATATACCAAAGACCTCTACAACATTCATACATCACATCGTCCATCCACAGATTGATCCAGAGCTCCAGTGCACTCATCGGGAAGCACTGTGTCCTCCTGCCATTGTTACATTCATTCGTGATAACCTTCTCTTGCAACCATCACCACCACCTACTTTCTACATGCATTCCACAAGTAAGTATTGTTTCTTCTTGGTCATTTTCAGTAGATTAATTATTGTATTAGCTATATGTTTCATTCCATATTCTACCTTACCTGGATCTCTCCCACACTACCTTCGTCTAACTATCTTCCCGTTTACCCTCCATACCTTGCCTAAACTCCAATCTAATCACCTCTGAGTCCTTATAATAATCCCACGACCTCACCTAAACTCCCCTCACTCTCTGTGCAGTCACAAAGAGTGCCCCAAAACCTCATTTTTAATATTTCTACCAAATTGCCCCTACCGACACCAATCACCCAGCAGGCATCGATCACCTAACCAATATCAGTCTCTGTGACCAGTAATTTCTATCAAACCAGCAAGCTCGTAGCTTCTTTAAAATAGCCTAGAACCTCGCCCAACCTTGCCCAGACCTCATATACAATTTTTGTTATACCTGCAAACCCAAACCAGCCTATCAGCCCTCCAGATTTAATCATAAATTTTCCTGTTATATTAAATTTACTTATTGTATATTATAGGAGATACCTAAATCTTATTAACTACGGTAGGATTCATCTATTTACAATATTTCTTCGCATTAATTTGTTTGCAACAGTGGATTAACATCCTTTTTAGGAAGTATCACACTTCCTAGATATAGCGCGCGCTAGGCAGTCCACTGCATATATTGTTTAACTCTCTCTTGTGGTCTTGTGTTTTATTTCAGGTTGTTCCTCCTAGCCAAAGGCAAGTTCTCCAAAATCAGCTTGGTCAATATTCTATGCACACACATCATCTTTTATTATTAGAGGTATTCCTCCTTGTCCTTACCTCTTATCTGTTTTATCTCTACATTTGCAGTGAAACACCTTGATTGCTCCCTTGTGATCGCTCTTTAGTGGTAAGGTACATTTTCGCTAAATGACAATGGTGGTTTTTTTTTCCTCTAGTTATCTATGACATTGTGTTGCATCGAGGATGATGCTCTTATAAGGGGAGGTAAATGTAGTGCATTACTTTTTCGTACCCAACTAACGAACTTAATTTGAAGGTTGTCAATTATGTAATGGTAGCTTTGTAGATGTTCTTCTGCAAACTAACCAACTAGACCCCTAAGGAGCGTTGTTGTGAACTCGATTTGGTGTGTTCATGAGGATTTACATTTAAAAGTTAATTTCACTTGGGGTCAAATTCCACGAGGAAATGAGATGGCTATGTTGAGAAAGTTTTTATATTTACTTGAGTGAGTCTTTGTAAATCATGGATAGATGCCCTAAGGAATATTTTTTGTGTTTGCCAAGAGCGACCACAATCACATTCATATATTTTCTTGCGAGAGGTGACCAAACATGTTTGGTGTGTGTCCTTGTCGTAAACTTTGGGTAGTGTTTGATTGTACAGTACAAGTTTTAATGTTTGATTCTGGTGAATGTTGGACAATTGGTGTCCATGACATATTTGAATTTGACCTTATCCAAATATCTTGATTAGTAGTGAAGTGCTCATTTCCTTTTTTAAAATGTATATGTTGATAAAAATAAAAAATAGAACATGATATTTAAAGTTTAAATTTAAAATATTAATACAAATAAATTGAGTTTTAAATAATATTTATATATTTATATAATGACAGAATTTAAATAATTTAAATAATTTTTAAAATGGGCGAGGAGGAAATATTAAATTTTTGTGGTTGGAGGCCATGTGGGACATGTCAGACCTGCAGCTCCAAGAAAGGGCATTTAGAGACAAACAAGGTGCAAATGTTAGATGTTGTAGTTGCAAGTGTTAGTAGATATGAATGCAGATGTGGTAGCATGCAGTAGGCTAGTGAATTGTTTGATCAAATGCCTAGAAAAAAAGAGGTTTCATGGAATGATATGCTAGCAGGGTTTCACAAAATTCGGTCCGTTGAAAAATGCCACAGAAATAATCAAGCAAATGCAATTTGGCAAGTGTAAAGACAAACCCCATAGCCTTGTCAACATCTACCCAATTTGTGTTAAAATGGTAGATTTGGAATAGGGTATGGACATCCATTAAAACAAATAGACAAGGTATTTTTTCAAATGTGGAGGCGTGACAAGGTACGTGGATATTTTGACAAAGTGTTTCAAAATGCGTGGCCTCATGAGACAACACTGACTGCGGGATATGTTAAGAATGGGTTTGTTGATAATGTTATTCTTTGAACATTATCAAAGAGAAGTGGCGATCTAAGAATGATACGAAAAGAGACGTGTCTTGTGATTAAATCATTTACCTTGAGATATGGTACGAACTCAATCTTCGCTTGTATTCCTAGAGACTTAATGGTACTTGGTTATGTATGTGTGTTTTTCCAAAAAACCTAGTAGGTGGTGTTCATTTGTGTGGAAGCGTGTGTGATGCAATAATTAAAAGGTATAGTTTCACTTTTGTAACATGAGGGACATAATGTCTAAAAAAACGTAATTGTATGGTTGAGTTAGAAAACTAAAGTACGATGGAGGGGGCTAAATAATGTAAGTGCATGCGATTATATGGATAATTAGGGAAAGTAGTAATGCAACATAAAAAGGTTATCAAACAAATTTTGGTAAATACTAAAGTGATGTGGTACCCTCATGTTAGTACCGTAAGGGGAGTCATGATTCAAATCAAGTGCAAACTATATAAATGGTATATAAGTAGAAATGAGGGATGTGGTTCATGTTAAGTTTGCTCTATTGTTTTGTAAAAATGTCATAGTTATATCGAAATATTCGCCTAGGGATACAATGAACCAAGAAATTCAATTATACCATTATACAGTTGTAGTCTTTACCTTTGTAGGATGTTTTAACAATTTGATGTCTTTGAATGATTTACAAGTTATCGACCATGGAGGTTACGATACCTTTCCCTCTGGAGCTGATAGAAAACTTGCTTTAAACACCATTGTTAGGGAATCTTGTTAGTGGTTCTATGCTCTCATGAGGTAGGGATGTTGTATCAACCCTAGTGTTGACCCATGGAGGATTTTAGGTGTCACAATTGGAGTTAACTTACTAAAAGACCCCTTAAAAGGTTCTGGACAAAATTTATATTTAATTTTAGCTATGAAAATTGTGTTTCTATAAATTGTTGATTTTAGGAGTAAAGTGAACATGGAGTTTTTTATTCTAACTTAAGTTAAGCCTTCGTATGTTATTAATGATAAAAATGAAATGCTCCATGTGAGAATATGCATTCAAGAAAACATGAATTCTTATCCGAAAAAGGAATCTTATGTGACTTGTGTAAACGTTAAAACGACTAACCAATTATTGAAACATGGAAGTCAATTACAGTAAAGAATGTAAACAAATGAAGTGTACTCCTTGTAAGATAATCTTTAAAATGAAATGAAGAATATGTAATTTTTGAGAATGAGAATATATGCCTTTATACGTTAAATGCTCTTCAAATCAATAAGGTAAAATAAAGGAATGCAATTGTACTGATGATGTAAACCATGAAAGCCACGTACTTTGTGGAACATGTTTATCTTCTAGTTCTCATTTGTGCTAAGATCGTTGTTTTGTGTTTCGTTCATTTGAGAAAATATGGCATTATTGTGCATCTTGTGTTATCGTGATTGTATGTATGTTCTTCATATTGGGGTGAGAATGAATAATTATTATTGGAGGAATAAGGTGTTATTAGTAAAGGGAGGAATAAGGAGTATTGTGTGTTTTGCTTTGTCGGAACCAAAGAAATTTGTGGCTAATCTTAATGGAGGCATAAGTATGTGTTAGAATAGAGGGATAAGGGGCATGTCAAAATTGATGTGATGTGTTTTATCTTGGAGGAACCAAACTCTAGTTAGAATTCCTTAGTGGAGCAATAAGTGGTAGTTGCAAAGATGATCTCTCCCCCATTGCAAGCCTTGTGGATAGGATTGGTAGTGTGACATCTCTAATTTTGGTGCCAATCACTTTCTCATCCTATTGTATGTGTGGGTCCATGTTTTTGTAAGCGTCTCATGTGATTTAGACACAAGGGGAGAAATGTAGACATTAAAATCTACACAAAATCATTATTACATCGTTTTTGGAAAACTTTACATGTGTGGTTCTTCAACAATGAAACTAAATCTTAGTAGTGGTCCTTGATTGTCTTACCTTTACATCACTTGATTTATAGTCTAATTTGTGAATTATTTGATGTTTATTTATGTTTTCATGTTATATCACAAAGATCTATGGGGCTTTGCAACTGTTTGTTTAACTTTTGGTGATTTTGGTCTAAGACCGTAATGATTGGTTATGACCATACTAATCGAGATGTACAGTCTTGACCCTTTTGAGTTTTTGGTCTTTTCTACTCGTTGGGTCTCTTCATTACTATTTTCTCTTTCACATCTTATGTTTTTGGTCGGCTTTGTGTGCCACTAAGATTCAACTGTCAAAGTTCACCTTAAGCATTTATGTACCAAATACTGAGCTAAGAAAGCAAGAGTATTATCCTCATACTGCATATCATAGCACAAGGGGGCATAAATATGTTTTACACATCTACACACCAGGGTTTCCGTGGGAGAAAAGTAGCATAGCCCACCATTGGCCTGGAAGCACAAGGGCAAAGCTTGGTCAAGGGTTCTAGATTGCATACACAGTGTAGCACTCAATGACTCACAAACGGAGTGACCTTCGAGGTTAATCTAACTCAAGCATTTGCATATTTTATTTTTATATCTAACGAGTGTTTGAAGTTATTACAAGAAACTAGGTTTGTTTTGCATGTACATGTGTGAAAACTAAGGTTACATGCGAATTTGAAGATACAGAAGTGCAACACAGGTGACAACAAAGTGATACAGAAACAATTAGATAATAGAATAGGGTCGATTTATGGAATCTGATCCTGACCTTTTGTACATCCTGACCATGCATAGTTTAAGAAAGAAACGGTTGATCTCGGTTCAGATATAATTTTGCATACTGCCCAAATCAAGAAATGACATAGTTAGAGAGTGATCTAAATCAGCAAAGTCACCTTTCTAACCCCAATTGTACTTTCAATTGCTCTATCAGTTGAACATGCTCGTAAATAGCCTAGTTTACATTGTATAGTTGTGAATGATTATATTATTCTTATCCATGTAACATATATTATTCAATCCAAATGTAATCAATTAGATCAATCTATTGGAGTTAAATTAGTTTGATAAAAAGGAAGAAGCTTGTGGAAAGGCCCCAAAGCCATGGATCGCGCCACATGGTGCAATCTAATGATCTCACAATACTTGAAGGAAAACAAAGGGCGGAAAATGTTGAAGATGTCCTTGCAACTCAGAGCTCCTAGATGATGCCACGTGGTATAATCTAGCGTGTTGGGAGCTCAAAAGAAAGACGAGGATGGAGTAATGAGAAGAATCCATTAGATGTTTCCACATGGACCCAGACCAAGATTGACTATGGAAGTTCAATTGTGGGCAAGGATTTGAGTAGATGACTTGATAAAGTCAAGCTTGGCCGAAATTGAATAGGAACTTGCCATGTGACATTGATCAACCAATCAGATAGCGACACGTGGCAAAAGGTTGTTTCTCGTCCAAATTTGACATCCTCGTTGTCATCATTTAGGAAACGCGGCACAAAGAAGATCCTGACAACCATAGCTTTTGATCGAGAGCATCAAATCAAGTAAGATTGGATCCATTGGAAAAATCTTGGAAAGTGCTTTCGAATGCAACCTATTTTAAGTCATAATATGTCGTATCTTGTGAGCAATGAGCAACTAAACGTCCCAGTGATCGTTCTCCATTAAATGCAAAATCAAATCAAACAAAGCTTGAGGAAGTGGAGTTGATCTCTTGAGCCCAACGCCCGTTTAATATGAAGTCTCATTTTCACCAAGCCATTACCCATTTTGAAGAAGGGGGTCATTTAATGTTGCAACCACTAATGGGCGGGAGATTTGCAAACAAAGGCCCCAATTTTCCTTATCTTCTTCACCACTCACGAACTCTATAAAAAGCGGACTCATTTCATTATAAAGTGTCCTCTTTTTTAACATACAATTACTCTTACTTTTTGAGTTTTGAAATTCTTGGTGTCTAGACCTCTATGTTAGGACCTACAATGCATCCAATGCCACTTTCATTTTCATATCAAATTGTGTATACTCTAAGTAATATAGAACATTAATTGTGGCCCTGGCCCTTTATTTTTTGTGTTTTGTCTTCTTGCCTTGTGTTCTACAATATATTGTGTGGGTTATAGTTGCAAGTTCTAATTCATTGTGTCATTTAACATACTGAGAAAGAGAGATCTCCTTCCCACTTTGATGCATCACCACCTTTTCTTTTTCAATCGTTTCCTCCTCCCTTTTCCCATGTGGAGTGTTGGAGTAGGTAGAGTAGTGATAGCATTAACGCAATTAGGATCAAAACCATTCGTCTCTAGAGATTTGCTTCGAAGGAGTTACCTCCCATATTTGGAAGTAGCCCCATTTTTTTACCATTGATACACCGCACCTTGGTGTTGTTCTAGGGCGCACAAATTCAACCACCAATAGTAATAATCCATGATATCGTTGCTCTTGTTTGAAACAACCTTTCCAAGGGTCCAAGACTTGTCCTCTTGCGTGAAAGAAAAGAATCCTCATTTTGTATGGCTATGGAGGATGTTCAAATAAGCATTTGTCTCATAGTCAAAATTGGGGAACTAATACAAGATGGGGCAACCGATGGCTTCTTCAATAACAATACTTTCTTTTCCAAATGATCATTTGATTTCAAAGCATGGGTTACGTTTGCTTCTTCCTTCGCTTTGATGTACTTCATATTTTTTATGTTGACACCTTATAACATTCTTCCCCTTACAAGTTCTAATGGCCTGATTGGGTACTACACAATTGGGTTTCCATCCGATTGTATGGGCAATTGAATTTGCAATCGAAATGATGGCATTGCCAAAGAGAACAGACATCGCTTGAAAGCTTTTCTAGCATTGCGACAAGCCTCGAAGGCGGTGAATGTGAATTGATTTTGAATTGTAGGTTGGTCCACTCGGAATTTTTGTCATTGTAGTCCCTTTAATTGTGTTTGCAAGTATCAAATTTAAAAATCAACACCATAAGGGAAAAAAATTAATAAAACAACAAACCCTAAGGCATAGCATATATGTAGTTATACCTTGCTACAATAATGACAAAATAAAAAGAAAAAAGAAAAAATTGTGTGAAGATTGAAAATAAAATGGACAATTAAAAAAAGATAAAAACTTAGTATCCTTCCTTCAATCCAAGAGTCCTCTTCCTTTCAAGCTCCTCAATCACCTTGGCAACAAATGGGCACTCCTACTAGAGTAGGAAGATGATAACAATGTTGCATGATGACATATCTCACCTAAATGAGAAAAGCGAGCTAAGTATGCAATGAGAGTAATGAGGGGTAAGTCTTTTGCTTTTGTGGTTTATGTTGTTTTATATTGTCTTTTTTTATTTTTTATGGTTTCAGTTTTTTATCACTTCGTGTTTTAATATTGAAAAACATTTTACAAACAAAAGTATTAATAAAATTCAACAGGACATTGCACATACCTTTGCAAACGTGTTCAAGCATATCCGGAATATTCACAAACGTATCGGTACCAGATACGTACCGTACTCAAATTTAGCCCTCCACGTTGGCGTATCTTCTACTCGGTATTTTTTCAATGTTTACGACAATACTTATTCCCACTCTGCAGCTGATATGCATGGTATTAAATTAAGAAAAGTAAAACCAATAGGAAATCAAATGATTGGAGAATTAACTTAGATTTCCCCCAGGATAGTATCGTTTATGCTTGTTGGGAAGATAACCTTATGATAATTCACTTGATACTATTTCATTTGAATTGAATTTACTGTAGTCTGGTATACACTTTATACCAATGGCTTCAAATTTAGCATCCAACTAAAATCTCTGATTCAAGTGAATGTTAGTAATTTTATTACCATAAAGGCTAGAGAACCTCTAGCTTTGATATTCAGAGTCGGTCATTCATCAATACTTTCACAAACAGAAAATGTACTTCTCTTGATGCAAGCGAAATTCATCAATCCCGTAACAGCTGGCTCTTGAAAATATTAAGATCATGCAGCAAGCAACTTCTGAATGTCCTTCTGCATCAGGATGACTGCTTATTAGTAACCGAAATACTCAAAGATATCCAGAAATGGAAATAATACAATACTGTAGGGACTGTTTGACATCCTTTTATGCATATCAAGCCATAAAGCCAACTGTTATATACTGACCTCTATTTGAAATGGAGAAGTTGTTGGAGGATATCTCTCGACAACCTTCCCATTCCTGTCTATCAGGAATTTCTCGAAGTTCCACTTTATTAGTTGCCCTAAAATCCCACCCTTACTTGATTTCAAGAAATTGTAAACTGGAGCTGTATTCGGGCCATTCACGTCAACCTGAAAATAGTACGTGATCAGACTCATAATCAACTCATACTAGAGCAGTATACAAGTGATATTCTCAAGACCCTGCTCAAACCATCATAGATTTAATCGTAATGATACCTTGTCAAATATAGGGAATTCTGCTTTAAATCTGGTGCATGCAAATTCCTTTATCTCTGCATTCTTACCGGGTTCTTGCCCTCCAAATTGATTGCAAGGGAATGCTAAAATTTCAAACCCTGAATATCATAACATTCCAAGAAAACTTTTAGTGTACTACCAAAAAATTTTACCAATTAGAGGGATGCATACATTTATTATAATTTTGTTTTCACTTTGTTGAAGTGAACCAATGACACTAAACATATGGCAGCATAATTTGAATCTCCCGGGTGTTTTATCTGTTAAACCATTTTGAAGTATTTTATGCTGTGAAAGATTCTGTAAGAAATCTCTGCCAATTATCTTCTATACTTGGTTCCCTTACAACTACTGTAACCAAAACTCAATTTTCCCTCTATATATATTACTAGGAACAAAAATTATTTTTCTGACATTTTTTTATTGCACTGAAATCTGTTGCAAGACCCGACTATTCTTTCACTCGCAATAAAAGAAATTTGTGACAGCGGTGAATCCTTAAAAAGGAAATGAAATTTTACAAAGAAAGTTCATAGTAAATACAAAATGACGAACCATAAAGAAAAAGAGGTACATTATTTTTGGTGATTCTATATATTTGGTAATCACATAGGATCATTATTAAAAGTACTGGTATGATCGTGCATAAATCCCAAAGAGAGATTGTCTAACCAAGGCAACTTCTTCCATTTACACTCACGCTGAATCCAACTAAAGTCGACTTTCTGAATAAGCATGATATAAGGAGCAGTGTTAGCACAAAACTAATGCCCATAAACAGAGTTCTTTGAACCTTCATATTCCTCTGTACTTGGGAATGTATTTTAAACTTAAGTTTGTTCTTAACCCTTCAATTTTTTATAATTTCTGTAGAAAAGGCTTCAAGTCATTTCTTGCAATTTAAAATTTCCTATTTTCAAAAAGATGAGAACATGTGCCAAAAACAATTATGCACGACACCTTCATAACAAAAAGAAATGATATATCCTCTTAACTAGTCAAGGGCAATTGATCCTAAACATAACGAGTTGAGATTGTTGCATTCCCAGTGGAAACCTCCCAACCTGGCATAATCAAATTGAATTTTCATGGAGCCTCTCAAGGCAACCCGGGAGTTTCAAGGGCAAGTTGTGTAATTTGGAACTGCGCAATCACTCATTCAAACAGCGTTGTATGGTCTCATAGTGGGAACCAATAACGAAGTAGAAGCTCAAGCCTTAGTCAATGGTTGTAATGTCCTCTTTTTCAAATTAATTCATTTGAAGACTTCTTGCCCATTCCACTTCCCGTGGACAAGAAGTAAGTGAACAAGGGAGGTCCTTGGTTGATATTTTTGTCTTTCTTTTATTAACATTTACATCTTTCTTTACTATTTTTCTTATGAAGCAGATCGGTTGGGTTGGAGAGCTTTTAAGACAAATTAAAAGATAAAGTAAGCTTCTTATTGAGGTCGGCATGGGGGAATTCCCTCCATGAGACTTTGGCACCACCATAAGGATATAAAAGGAGTCGCTTAGGCTAATTCTCAGCATGTTTTTCCGATTATAATTTTATCTACTTGGTTTTGGGGTTGATTACTCTATTCCATTCCACTAGAGGGCAAAAATCCTTTGGTGTGTTAGCATATGGATTTGCACGCATGCAAATGACATGCAATGGTGTGGGAACGAAGTCCCTCCTCAATGAAGGTGAGGCTGCCTTTATTGAAAACCAAAATTGTATTTACATCTGTACATTCAAAATTGTATGTGGGGGGTGTTTTGGAACATCAATGGAAAGAAAAATGAATGAGGGAGATGGAATGGAATGAATTGAAAGAACATGCAAGAGTTAGGTAAAAGCAGAGCCTAATATTACACAAAGAAGAAAGATGAATAACTAACACAAATAAAACAGAGTTTGAGTTAGCGAAACAAGAATGTGTAAAAGGGAACACACATGAGCAAGTAGATAATCAGAGCTTGATCACTATGAACTAGAACAACAGATTAATAACGTTGACAATAAGATCAAAGACAATATTTGCATGCAAGATTCAAACACTAACATCTAATGAACATAAGAACATCAAATGCTATAAGAGATAATGAATGGGACACAAAGTTCATATTTCATTAACTCCAAAATGTCTTCTCAAAAGAACACAAAGTTTCTTTCTTTGAAGTAAAGCTTACATACAAAAGTATTTCCTTCTTCTCTCTCAACGTCACCACTACAAATGAGCCCCTGACTTTCTTTTATAACGCAAAAGTTGGTTACAAAGTAGTTGGGTTTACATGATCATTAAATAGGGCACTTAACTGACTTCAACTTTTTCAACCAACTTTTACAAAGTGACTAAAAATAGAAACCACTTAAGTTAAAAAGTCATTTAAGGAAAAAATACATAAATGAAATAAATGGGTACATGTGGACCCCACTTAAATGACTTGGATGCACACAGACATCCTAGTCAACAATGCACCACCTAGATCAAAACACCTATGATCAGTGTCTTATCCATTGGGCCAAGAGTCCGCCTATTCTAATCGTACAAGAATGAACTCATTGATTGTGTTCCGCAATCCTCCAAATGACAAGAAAGTCGATCTTGATACTTTAACAATTCATCCACCCCTCCGTTTGAGCAACATCCCGGTGTGAGCAAGTTCGTCTTCATTTGTATTCACATTCACAATTACACACAATTCTCCACATGCTCCGAATAGCCTTCCATGGTGAATTATTTATTTGTTGCGAGATTGTAGTCATTACGCCACCTTGGCTTGTCAGCATCCAACTTTTAATCTTTCGCCATTGAGAAGATCTTCCAAGAGCCAAAATTGCAATTCATTTCCTAGACTTGTGTCTTTTGTCTTTGTCACCATCCCGAAGTGCTGGCATTTTGATCCACTCACGATCGTCCAATTCAAGAACACTCCAACTTGAAGATTGGTCAATGAAGTATTGTGCCCGCTGCTAACTAAGAGTTGACAGGGACACGCTTGAATGATATGGCCTTGCTTGATGATCCGCACAATTGTACTTATCATTGGTCTTGGTTTGTCGATGAATAGATCCGTACAACGATCAAGTGAAAACAATTGATGTAGACAAGATTCTCCCATTATCGATCTCTGCCGATAACAATGGTTTTTGACTCCGAAGAGACCTATGCCAATAGCTGCAACTTATACCGCATAATGAGGAAGTCAAAGGTTGCTTCCACTTCGGGGTCTTTGGAGTTGAATCGCCACACTGTGCAAGTGTCGTGGCGCATCTATGCAATTCAGAACAAGTTTCAAGAAAATTGTGACTCACATTTAGTTGTTATGCGATCACAAAACCGATTTACGTCGATGTGTCCCAAATTGGTATCGGCGACGTTCTCATACTCTGAATGGATCAACGAGGCGAGTAGAATGCCCTAGAATTCATACTGCAACATCATTTTGTTTGAAGATGACATGATTGTGAAAGAAGCATTATTTCAGGGTATTACTTCATTCTTACAAAACTGCACAAATCGCCTCAGAAACTGCCCTAGGAAGAATAACAAATCTTATTCTAAGAAACTCTCACTAGATGAAGAAGTATATTAAGGTACCACAAGTTTACATGTCAGAGGGTTTTTTCCCAATCAAATTCTTCAGTCAAATATTAAAGGTCAAAGTTGACTCTTCTGAAACTGCTAGGAAAATGCAAATGTAAAACTGTGAAAATCTCGTTTAGTTTTACCCTGAGAAAAATACCAAACATCACCATGGGCATCTAAAACTTGGCAAGGGAGCATATGAAAGTGGGGAAATTTGAACAAAACAATTCTTTTCTCTTGACGATCACCTAAGTTCAAAATATCAACTCTCAAAATGAGTCACCTTAACAGGTAGAAAACCGCGCGCGCAGCGAAATCATGCAAACTGCATTTTATTTGACTCCGTGAAAAATATCAAACGAAGTGTTGTACATTTAAATTTTTGCAAATAAGTACATGGAGTTGGGAAGAATTCAACGAACCCAACTGTTTCTCTTGACGATCATCTAGGCTCGAGATATAGATTATCAAAGTAGGTCTTTCGCCAAGCTGAAATTGTGCGTGCGACAAAATCGAGCAAACTGGGTGTTTCTTGGGTTCATGAAAAATATCAAATGAGGTGTTGTGCATTTGAAATTTGGGAAATGAGTATACGAAGATGATGAGAATTTAACGCACCAAACCTTTCTTCTCGATGATCATCCGACTTCGAGATATCGAGCTCCAAAGTTGATTACTTTGCTATATACAAACCGCGGCAAAAATCATAATTTTTCAAATATTATCCAGTCGCAATGGCTGTGCAGGATCGATCTTGAACTTTTTATTAATTTACATCATTTGAAGTCATGTTACATCATTTGAAGTCATGCTACATCAATTAAAATCATGCTACATCAATGCACCATGCCACAGCATCACATTCTACTAAAACAACGATATGGGTTTGTTAAGTTATAAATCATGATATGCACATAAGGATTGCCATGCAACTGTTTACATAATCCAGAAATTGAATACTATAAACTTTTCAAATTTTAAATCATTCACGTATAATATCTTGGCACAAGGAAATGTTATGAAAATTTATATTCAACAATAGAACATCACTTTCTTAACATTTTCCTTGAGAGCTGGCAATGGACGAACGGTTGCTCCAGCTGGTACACAAGTGCTCCGAGAACCTGAGCCACCAGGAGTCGCACGACCTCCAGGAAGACCACTAGACAAGGAACCACTATCCAATGTATCAAGCTCTAAATAAAACCGAGCTCAAAAAGCAGCTAGATGAGCATAGTATGTTGGAGGAACTATATATACAGAGTGTGTGCATCTTGCATATGTGTAACAAAGGTTGTTGGTTAAAGAATGCAGTCCATCAACTGAAAATTTGTTCTCATCCCAAAGCACGTGTTTTGTTAGGCAACATTGAGAAACTAATCGAAGATCAGTTTCACATATTCTCTTCAAGTCTCCATACAAAGAGTCGTTATCAGGCAAAATGACAATAAGTAGTTCCAATTCTTTTCCTTTCAGTTTTGCATTTGCTTCTTTGCAAACAGTTTTCAAAGCTCTTTTACTTGGTCAGGCCGTGAGGAATGGATTTGAATAATTGGTTCCGGGTTGAAACTCATGCCAGAAATTTGGCACATCTGTGCCAATTCATGACAAAACCCACGAGAAACACTATCTTGCACACTCCAGGAAAAGTTCACACAAGTCCAAAAGTTTATTGTTCCTCCATTGACCTGCGTGATGGATCTCCCCCTTTGGCAGCGTGGGATTTTGTTGCAAAAGAAAACAACCAGAAACAAATTTTAATTGATTACTTCTCCTCAAACGTGGACAGCCTGCTCTTTCTCTTGGCGTGATGTGTTTTCTTGGAAAAATGCGTGGAAATTGCTTTCTTAATCCTTTTGCAAATGCATGGAAAGTCCAAGTGCATGCGTGGAGACTGTTTTTTTTTGGACTATTGTTTGTTGTTTGACTTTATTTTTTTTAAACTTCCTCAATGCGTGGAGATCCTACGCATTAAAACTTATTACTTTTCATCTTTTGGCTGTGCATTGAAACCTGTTTTGGCCTTCCTTTGGTGAATGTGTGGCCTCCTAATGAATGTTGTTGTTTTGCTTCATGCCTGCATGGAGAGTACTGATGTTTTTCTTTGCTAATTTTCTTATTTCCTTGGACGTTAAAACTGACTTCTTCCTCCCCCTGCTGCGTGGACTTCCTAGTTTGCTCTGGCTGCTTGGTCTTTTGGCCTGTGTTTTACCTCTTGCGTGGATACTCTTTCCTGCTCCTGCGTGGAAACTGTTCTTCCTCCCTTCTCTGGCTGTGAGTAGCTCTTGCATGGAAGGATTTATGGATTGTTTTATCCTTGTGTCTGCAAATGCGTTGGAATGCTGAGGTATTCAAACTTGGCTCATGTGTGGTGATTTGTTGAGGGATGTGATAAAATATTACTCTGAGACGTTCCTTCAGAAGAAATAAGAAAAAATTGGAAAGCTTCGCACGACTTCTTCCAACGAGTTTGACGGAAGGATTTTATTTGGATTTAGGAAGCTTCCTCACAACCATTTCTTATTTGTCTCGTTAAAACAACTTCCCTCTTTCCCGGGTAGTGTCATTAATTGTCAGGGGGAAGTGGGGAAATAAACAACCATTTGCTAGCGGAAATGGCAAGGCGGGCTAGCAATCCCCATTTTGTTTCCCCATGTGGGAAATCGAGAGATTTTTTGCCCGTTTGCCAATTCATCGGTGGAAGAAATCCCACAAGCGGGGAATTAAAATAAATTTTCCATGAAAGGGGAAATCCGGGTCAGGAAAGTCAATTTGGCATCCCCGACAATGGGAAGCAGAAACTTATTTCTCCCCCTGCAATTAAAATAAATCTTGTCGAATGAATTTTAATTAATATTTATTTAATTAAAAACCCCAAAGCTCTTAAAAATTGATTTTATCAAACAAAGAGTAATTAATTAATTAATTAATATTTAACACAGTTTAAGACCTAGCGGGAGGAGATCTCGCCCGAAATGGACGAAACAAAGACCGGAACGATCACAAAAACGAGATGATCGCGATAAATCATGCAAAGTAACACTTTTGAAAATTTCAAAATTTTCATTTTTATTAATTTTGCGAAGTCAAAATTGGTTGATAACAGTGTGGCAAGCAAGGAAGACGAAACCCTTCCTTGTTCAAAGTTGGAGAACGAAAAGTCTCCAATTTGGTGGTTCCAAGGGCTTCAAAGAAGACTATCTTGTTGGTTGGCAGCTAGGGCATTGAAGAAGAAGAGATATCACGGCCTTGTACATCAATTTGGCACCCTCTCCTAGGGTGATGACTTGGGTGGAGAAGGATTTAAGTGCCTTCTAGGGCACATCTTGGTGTTTTGAATTGATATTCAGATTTCTCCTAATTTATAAGGCTGATCTATCACTTCATTGGTGTGATTTCAGTCCATTGCTAGGGTTTGATCACTGTTCCAAAAATCAGAATTCTTGCATTTGGGTTTGAAGCCGAACCCTTATTTTCAAATTCAGTCCTAAAAAGGGACATTACAATGGTATCCAACTCGCAATTGATTGTAGAATAGAATCTCTACGTATTGAGGGGTACTCCATGGTCATGATCAGAGCGTTGATGAATAAAGGATCACGATGTTGGCGATTGGACATCATTCTCAGGAAAATATGGCTCCTCAATCCATTGGTGGTTTGGATGGCCACTCATTGCTTTAGAGAAGCCAACAAGATGGCAGATCTCCTGCCAAACTGTGGCATCAACAGCAGTATCTGCTACAGTGGATAATGTGTTGAGTTTGTGGAATGGGTTGGCCTTTACATAGGAGCAAGATCTTTCATGTCATCCCTAACACCCCCATGCATGACCCCTTCATTTCCCATGGTCAATCTTTCCTTTAAAATTGCTCCCTTGTCACCCTTTGCATCAACTCTTTTAATGATTGACTCGGGCATGGGATGTTTCACCCAGGGTATCGTCACCATATCTCTCCTTTGTCCTATCTAGATCCTCGGGTGATAATTACAAGCTAAGGTGCAATATGGTGTCGTTCGGCCAGTAAAGTTGCTACTTGCTACGATGTCTTACACATGTCAATTGGCATTTTCTACCCTTGTTTGTGGCAGTCTAGGCATTGTTTCTTTGTTCGTTGGCTCACTTTATTTCAATCCCTACACCCAAACATGAACTCATGGACGTTGATGTGGTTTTCCCTGATCGGAGATGAGAAAGATGGATTTCAAAATGAAATGTCCCCTTCTCAACGCTAATTCTTTTTGAAGACCTTGGGCATGTTCCACTTACCGTGAGCTAAAAGGGATTGAACAAGGAAAGTTAATGTCACGATTTTCAATTATTTTTGTGAGTTTTGCATTATTTTTAAGTAATTTTCTAAGTATAGTCAAGTCGGCTTGGAAAAAGGTGAAAATCCAATTGAAAAATAAAATAAGAAGGAACTATTATGTCCCCAAGGAGGTCAGTCCTCTTTAGGAAGATTCTATTTTGTTTTTGGCACCACCTCTAGCTATTTAAAGGGGTCGCTTGGTTTGGAAGATGTTTATGCATGTTTTGGAATTTATTCTCTTAGAGTTGGAGCACGCTTTGCTCTCTCTCATCCATTGAGGATGGGAACCCTCCATGGAGACCTATTGAGAACAAAATCCCTCAATAGCACTTAGATTTGAGGATGGAAAGCCTCACATCTTCATTGGTGATCTCATACAGAGGTCACACTTGCGCTACAATTAGATTTACGAAGATTCAAGGGAGATGTATCAGTGGTAGGGCATCATTCGCAGCTAGGGCAGATCAGATTTGCATGTTTTTGAGTGTGGAACAGCCACACAAGTCCATGTTTGAGCTTGTAAGGGTTTTGGACCAGCTGTTTGGCCAATTTCAGACCCTCTCCTAGGGTGACGACCTGCCCTAAGGTGGAGTTTTGGGTGTTCTAGGGCATGGCAACTTCAAATTCAATCGTCATTGTGTTCCTCCTATTTTTGGCCGCTATAATCTTTATTTGTACTTGAGTTTGGGATTGGAATTCTTCATTTCCAGCTATATTTGTAAAAGGTATTTGTTGTTGGTAATTAATTTTCAGTTGATATTAAATTGATAAAAACAAATATTCTCCAGTACTTTTTCCTTGCAATTAATTCCCGCTTTAAAGAATAATATTTTGAAGGGTTTCTATAAGTTTTGTGGTTGATTACTATCATAAAGATATATTCACAACCTACTACTTGCGTTTGAGGATTTAATTTTAGTTCACTATTTGGTTGTGTGCAAGTTCCTTTGGTGTTCAAATCCAACCCAAAAGGGGCATTATAGTAGTATCAGAGCATAATCCTCCCAGCATGTTGGGTAAACATGCAAGGCAACGATGAGGAATTCCTGATTTATCAGATAAGGGAGAAGAATATTTCTGGACAGCAATCAAAGGGTTCCAAAATGGCTAATAGAAATGCAAAAGAAGCCAAGTTGAATCGACTTGTTGAAGGGCAAAAAATATTGGAAAACATTATGGATTCACTAGCCCTAACTTTACAAAAACTTCAGGGGTCGAGACAACCCAATAGTGAGGGCAACTCTTCAGGGATTGATAACAATAGGCAACCCCAACGGTCAAATTTCAGATCTACTGCTAGGCCTTTTCAGCCTACTTTCCTCCCTAGGGAAGAAGCCATTCCAAAGGTTGAAACACGACATTCGGTGGGCCACAACATTGCTGCCATCTATGAAGAGTATAGGGCACTTCCAAATGAGATTCGTGATGCCATATCACTTGTAGAGTTCATAGGAGTGAGTAAGGGTAGATCAAGGCCCGAGCCTAGGTCTCAAACACCACAAAAGGATCTTCAACATGCCTTGAGAAAGGAAGAGGAAAAGAATTTCTAAATTGCAATGGTGGAGCATAAAGAAAAATCAGGGCTGCAAGTAATGGAGAGAGAACGACCCATGGAGGAATCTACCATGCCAAAGAAAAGTGGAAAAGTTGTTCCAACCCAAGATGAAAAGAATTCTCCCTTTATGATGAGGAAAGAGGAAGAAATCATAAAACAAGAACAAAAAAAGCCCAATATGCAGCTCAAAGGTAATGATTCTTTGACAATAGATGATGTTTTATTGATTTCCAATGATTGCATGTGGCAGCAAAATAGTGAAGAAATCAAAACAAAAAGGGCATTACTAGTTGAATGCGAAGAGCTCAAGATAGAGGCTCTTGACTGATTTTGCGAACAACACTGTGAAGGGGCGTGTGTTTGAAGAGAATATTGGGAGTCACAAGGATAGAATGGATGATGTTTCCACAAATCCCAATTTAGCAAAGGAGGGTGAGCTCCTTGTTGGCAGTCTAAGGTATGATAGTGATGATCATATTTCGGATTTGTTGATTCCTTCTATGTTGTTGCAATATTTTTGTCATCTTGGACAACGTGCTAAAAATGATAGGAAGATGAAGGGTAACAAATGGAAAGAGGGTCTTTTCCAAGAAGCCCCCATCCATCTTCCGAACATTCCAAAAATCGAGCCATTGCCATATGAGATAGATTTTCAAGACAGTAAAGAACTACTTCAACTTTTCCATTTTTCTAAGAGTGGTAAAGGGATGAAGGAAGAACCCTTGGGTTCTAAGTTGTCCTAAGAAGACACAATGGGATGTAAAAGGAGTTAAAGCAAGCAACAATGGAAC
Organism: Taxus chinensis; assembly: GCA_019776745.2. NCBI lineage: Eukaryota > Viridiplantae > Streptophyta > Pinopsida > Cupressales > Taxaceae > Taxus > Taxus chinensis. Next base: position 508,481,519 of record CM034146.1, on the reverse strand, counting down.
AACTCCAAATTCAGGTCAACAAATTCATAATGGGATTGTTGGTTTCAGATTTGAAGTCCAAGCCATGATTGCATATGTCTTGATGATTGGAGATGACTACCCTGTAGTCAAGATCCATGGTATGTTAGATAGGACAACAACATTCTCCTTTCATATTGTTTTTAACTCAGCTGATAAACATGCAATTGAGAAGAAAATTATGGGTCACAAGGATGGAGGTGTTGAGGGTAGCTCAACAATTCCTATTTTGACAAAGGAAGCATGGGATCCGGGTAAATATTTTGGAATCTAGAGAGGATAGAACTCCTAATTCCAATATTTGTATTGCTGATAAATTCTTCATCCTACACATTAAAAGAATCCAACATTTCAATATTGTTTTGGGAAGGCACAAGGTAAATGAAGATTTTTATGTTGTTATTGAGGAGAGATTTAGTGTTTGGGATTCAATGGTTGCATTCTTTGGGTGAATTTACCCAAAACTATCAAACTATGGAGTTGAGATTCAAACTTGAGGGTCAAGAGGTAGTGCTTCAAGGCATGAAAAGTGGAGCTCCTTAAGTTGTTAAAGCAAAGAGGATGAAGAGAACTTCTGGAAGAAGGCAAGACCTATGGGCAGCACATGGTAAGATAACCCCTACACTTTTAGTTTTAAAACAGCAGTCACTTCATAGAAATTTTCAGCTTCTAATCAGTACACATGCTCTTAGAAGAAGTCCTTCAATAGGGGTTCATGTTGAGTTCGTATACACCTAATTTTTCACTTTTCATCTTTCATATTTATTACTAACAATTTCCCTTGTGCAGATAAGGGTCACTGATGCATCTATTTTTTAAGCGGGTGCCTTAAGGGGCCTGTCGAGAATGGGGTATGACTATTCACATAGTCATCATGGGTTAGAGACAATACACAAAGAGAGTATCGCTATGTGGTCCCAGCCTTAATTGTCCTTGCATTAGTTATCCTTGTCCCTTTAAGTCCCATACACATTACACGCCCGATACCTTGCTTGTATTTCACCATTTGGCACCTTGTTCATCGATCTACTTGATCCATGACACCTCTTTTTTGCTTTACATGGCATTTAGATATCCTTGGCCGACACCATCGCCATCGGTGTCGGTGTTAGGTTTTTCCCTAGCCGATGCCATCGCCTGTCGTATATATACATACCACACTTTGACATTTCAGAAGGGAGGAAGCCAGAATCATAGGAACTGTCATTTGCTCTGCGCTCTTGCGCCAACTTTGCATTTGCTCACTTTGCCCTTGGTTCATCTTGCAATTGACTTGGATTGGATTGGACACTCTTCTTAGTTGGATTGCTTGCATTACTGGGTCAACTATAGTGAGTCTAGGACAGGAAAAATGTTCCCCTTCTCCACCCAATAGTGATTCTCTCTTGGTGTGTTGCTTCTCTAGAGAGATAGATGCATCGACGACCACCCTACAAGTAAGTGCTCTAACTCTCTTTCTCATTTTCATAGATTCGTTCATTTCCCTTCCCCATTGTTCTATGTTAACTTAGCATTGTATGAACATCGGTGTTAGTTAGCATAGTGTTCTTATACATGATCAGCTCCTTAGCTTCCCTTCTCTTTATTTCAATTATATTGCAGTAGTATAGATTGCACATGCTTGACCTATCCTCCATCGATCTATATCTCTCATCCATCTACCGATAGCCTAAGAAACTACTCTCCTCTATCTTGACTGCAGGCCTTGGAAACCTTAGGTTGACCTAGTGCAAGGATTACTACCCTCTGGATATGCGACATTAGCGCTCGCTGTAAGACCAAATAGAAAACAAGAAACAAAGAAAAGAGGTTCAAAGTATAGTCATCATATTACTAGTTTTTTACTTAGGAATCATATGAATGCTAGTATGTGTTTAGGACCTAGAAATGTACCCAAATGCGTGATTTTGTGTCTACAATGCTCTTAGAAGAACTCTTTCAACATGGGTTGATGTTGAGTTCATGAATTCTGCGTTGAGAAGTGAGTAAGATGGATGTTATCTTGCTGCCCAAAGCATTATAACTCAACATGTCATTGGTGGTATGAATGTAAGTAGTAGGAGTTTTGACTTATGGGTTTTAAAGCATGTTGTCACAAATATTTGTATTGTTTTTATCAACATTTCCAGTGTGCCAAATACTTTGTTTATTGCCACACAAATTGGTCCAATCATGAAATGGAATATTTTTCATTCGTTGGGAGAATTTTCAGTCAATAATGGAATGTTTCTAGCCCCCCTAACATTGTCAATGCGGAATTTCATGAAAGGTTTTCAGTGGGATAATTGTTATACCATCCTTTCATCTATTGCACGCAACATTTCCATCCCCCTTCTCACTTTTTTGAGGGTCGTAGAAGAGTTTTCAGCCACTATCACTCGAATTTTGGAGAAGGAAATGCAAGGTTATAGTTGTGTTTGGGACAACGTGATTGAGTTTTCAGATATCCATAACTTGACTGCAGATTATGAGATGGTTGCAAGCAATGAGAGAGTGTTGGCCATCATGTCTATAAGGCATGAAGAAGTGATAATGGGAACCCTTCTTTTCCTTAATGAGTTTGTTCCATGTGCAGGTACAGGTATAAAAAAGGAAGAACAGTTGAGTTTGTTTCCCACCTAAGCAAATGGAGCATATGGGATTGCAACTAAAGATGGCATGATTTAAGGCAATAACTGATCTCTACTTCAAGGAAGTTTTTAAATTTCACGGGCTAGTCCAAAGAACATCGTTAGGGAGAAGGATAGCAAATATATGAGCTTGTTTTGGCAAGAGCTCTTTCATTTGACAGGTACAAGATCTAGATTATTGGAGCATCCAAGCTTACAATTGTTTGAGGGCAAGCAATTTTGGGAGGGGAGGACTGTAATGTCCCCTTCTCAACGCTGGCATTTCATGTCAGTACTAAGCACATTGAGGTTCATCACCACTACATTTGACAGTTGGTTACTAATGAAGACATACGTCTTTATTATTGTCCCACCTCTTAACAACTAGCTAATATAATGACTAAACCTTCGTGTAAAAACAAATTTGTAAAATTCCATGATAAGCTTGGAGTTATTTCCGGTTCAATCATTAAGGGAAGGTATTAGAATAAATGAAGAATGTTCTAATAGTTGTTATAGTTTGTTAATATTAAAAAAAAAACTATTGTGTTGTTATACAGGTCAAGCTACTCTTTGCTTCCCGTTGTTTTATTATTTTTCCTACCTTCCTTGTTTCTAGGAGTTCTTATAGGCTTTATATGTGAGCCTCTCCAATAATGAATAACACAGATTATTGATTCTTCATTGTATGGAAAACTTATACAGGCGGAGCATACAATGTTCTTGTTTCAGAGATTCAAGACATGTCAGACAGAGCATTTCAAATTCGAAGATAGATTACATGATTTAGATCGATCAGATTGAGCATACTGAAATATTTTGTATGACGTTGAGGGCATTGGGTCACAAATTTGGACATTCTATATCAATTCAAGGAACAAATACGACATTCTATATCACTTTGAGGAACAATGGACAATATATATCATTTTGAGAGACACGTTGATTATATGTGGTGCAAACACTTTTCTATTTTCTAAATTGAGGATTGGTGGGGAATGATGGTACTACATAAGCACATATTTTGGTCTATATTTATCTGCAGCAGATGATCCTTTTTACATACGAATTTGGTTTCCGGGTTCCACAAGTAGAGGTTATCAATACACCATTGTTCGATTATTTGGCCCAGAGGAGAATAATGTTAAATCAATTTTCGCCATTTCAAGAATGGCTATTTCGACACTTGAGGCAACATGGTTGAGATCACTACGTCATTCTACTTCTAGCATCACCTTTTTCAATGGTAGTCAAGGAACTTACACTTAGCTCACCGGTTCAGCAGTTACACCTTCTAAGGCATGTTCAACCCATCACACTCTCCAATCAAATTTAAAAAGTGGCAGCTTGGTTTACCATCAGGTGTACCCGTTTCTTAGCCTTTCAATTACACTCTTTTTCAATGATTCAAATATTTTCAATTTTCTTATCAAAATAAGACATTAATCTACACATGTTTCTTTGCATATTTCACATCGAGCAAATGGCACATTCTAATTACACAAATCAACACCAATTGTAATTATTATGGGTGCCAAATTTCTTTTATCCTATTAATGTAGCATATTTCAAATATTAGATTAAAAGGGAGCAACTATAGAGACCTATATTTGGTCTTTACCACTTTGGCAACATCAGTTTTGGAACACTTTGACATACTTGGTCAATTGACATACACTTTCACCATTGATTTAACCTTCCACTATCTTGCCCATCTTCATATGCCAGTCATATTCATTCAGGATCAGCTCAATCTATACAGGAACACCTTCAAAATCCTAAACAAACATTATCCATTTTTGTACCCTCACTACAGTACTGGTAAACTCGAACAGTGTCGACTATGGCTACCTTGCCAGCAGTGTCCAGGGGACTTCACCAACTAGTTTTCAAATTGGAAAATTTCCATTAGGTCGGCCTAGACACATTTCATGGGTCATCTATTGTGGAAAATTAACAAAGAGTGGCCTATATATACAAATAATCTCATAGGTCATTTACTGCTTCTTACCTCTCACTCTCTTAAAACACTTTCACATACTTTGGGGATCATTACACAAAGGCTTGTACACATACAAAATCTTTAAAGAAAAGCCCGAAAGCAGTTCACTAGGTCAAATTTGAATACAAAGAGGTCAAAATTTCATGGTGTCTAGTGTCAAAGCTCGAAGGAAGGATTGCATGTTCAATGATTTTGCACACATTCACACAGCTAGGAGAATTGTGCAATTTGAGCCCTCTTAGAAATAGTGGTATGTAGGCAACGCTTGGCACATCATAGAAGAGTGTTGAGGTCATTACAACCCAAAATGCTAACCCCTTTTTAAAGTCTCTTGTGGTCTATCAAGCACAATTAGGGTTTGGACAAAAGAGAAATAAAACAAGCACCATTACACTGGATCAATGAGCTCGCGGACATCTAAAACCAAGTTGCAGAGACAGGTGAAGGTTTTCCAAGAGTTTTATGCCCCGAATCCCTCAGGGACATTGCCAACAGACCCAAATAGTGGTGGCGACCACCAGGGTCCAACTTTACCAATAGCAACTTGGCAGGTCTTCTATTTCTATTTCTAATTTGAGCCCTTCACAATACTTTCTTGCGAAGTTATAGATCTCGTGGTAACCTCTATGATCAACAGACAGTCAAAATTAGCTAAGTATCTTATCCTTTTATCGTTTTGTCAATTCTAAATCACTTATCAATTATTCCATAACAATTCAGATTCATTGTACTAAGTGCCCTTATTGTTATAATTTGAAGTAGCTCCATGTTTAGCATTTTCCAAACTTATCTTTGTCTTGGTGTTGCATCTTGACAAAAACTTTTACCCATCATCTTGCTCAAGACAACCCCATTTAACTTAAAATTGTTCTGATATTAGGGAGTTACACAGGGTTGTCTTTTTGCATGTTGAATGGAGAGGTTGTGCTTAGTGACACTGATTCAGTTCTCAACATAACTTCTATTGATGGTCTTCTCACCATTGCATCTCCCTATCTTGTCACATCCTTAGAAACTTAATCTACTTCACTTGTGTTATCCATAGAGTACAAAGCACTTGGGGAAGCACAAAACTAAAACTTGCAAGGTTCAAAAATTTGAGACATCAAAATGCCCTTAAGATAGTGTTTACCTTGTCATAAAGTGAGTCAATAACCAACTTATCCATAACATAGCCAATTTGCCAAAAAAAAGTGATAATCATCATTTTGGTCCCAATTACTTATTCATGGTCCAAAAACACAGAAAGAAGAGTTATGCTTCTCAATTTAATACTATGTTGCTAGGAAATGGGTATTGGTATGGGTACGGGTCTGAAACGCGGAAACGCCAATTTTAAAAAAACCTTGGGTACATAATGTTATGGAAACATTTGTACAATATATTATTAAAAAAATAATATATATATATATATATATGCATAGTACTCATTTTGAAAATTTTAGTCCATGTACCATAAGAGATAACTGATAAAGCACTCAAAATATTGTGTATTCATTGAAGCTCTAAAGATATGGTTACAATTTCAATGTTTCATATATACATGATTACTTTAATGATTAGCTGCTCTTTGATGTCTCTTTGCTCTTTACAATGCTAAATGTTAGAAAGCTGAATTCAGCAAGAGAAAAAAAAGAGTGTGATTTAGAATGGACCAAAGATGTCATTATATAGCTTTTAGGAAGTGTCTTTAGAAAGTTTGGGTGGGTAGATTAGGTTTAGGAGCAATAAATGTTAAAAATTGGGTTTTTTTTTGTCTTTAGTTTTTAAAACTGAAAAAATGCCAGAAACGTCTTGGAAATTCCCAAGTCGTTTCGTACCCATTTCCGTACCGGAAACATTTTAGACAAGGTAGGGGGGGCAAGGACGTTTACTGGTAACACAAGTTTAATAGAATCTGTAAAAGTTTACATCAACCAAGGGCTTACATATAAACTTATGAAAAAAAGTCTAGAAATTTTCTTAGTGGTTTCTTATTGGTGAACCAATGCAAATCGCGATCTGCATTATTTGCCATAATCCCTTTTCTATTTGAAAAATGTAAAATGTACATGGCTTTTGGAGTTGGGCTTTTTGCTACCCCCCTTCATCCTACTTGCTCTAAAATACCAGTCCTCGAATTCAATACTAATCAAAACAAGTGATTGAATACTCTCCTTTTTTCAACATTTTTGTATATATAAAAAATGGGCCTTCTTTATCTTTGCTTTTCAGCTAGAGGGCTAAGCTAATTTTATTTTGCAAACTTTCTTACAAGGATGGGCATAAAGGGGGCATGCACATTGCAAACTTTCTTGCAAGGATGGAATCTCACATAGCTTGACCAGCTACTTACAGTCAAATCGCAACATAGAGGTTTGTTGTATGAGGCATAAAGTGGGTAGAACTTGTATGAGTAATGCCATATTTAAGAGTCCCAAGATATTTGATTTGAAGCCCAGCATGAACATCTGAACGTTCAACACAATGGGCACACCAGTTGTTACATATTGAGGTAAAGGAATTTTTAAGCTAAAAACACTATGCAAGTGAGACAGAAGCAACACCATTGGAAATTTGGAAGTACCACTTTCAAACAAAAAACATCAGCCTACAGAAGCTCCGAGAGGAAAATCTAACTTTAGGAGAGGGAAGGAGGACATGATTTATTACTAGAATCAGTAACTAAAGGTGCTTACGACTGGCCGATACGCATCGATATTTATAGGTCTAAACATACATATAATAAATAAGTGTGCAAGGACATGCCACTCACATTGAACATAGATAGACACACCAATGTAAACCAAAAAGAAAAACACATGTAATGATAACTTTTGCAGGAAATATATATATCACACACTAATACATATATTAATCGCTAACAATTAGAATAACTATTACTACAGCCAAGTCATCCACTAGATCCATACAAACCACTTAAAATATGATTGGTATACAATATATCTAAATCACAATGACAAAGTGAAATAGGATACACCAAAATCTAATTAACACATAAACTAGCAACATCATCCATAGGTGCTTGTGGAAGGCCGATAGGCACAAGTTTATTGGTGAAAAATAAATGGTGAATCATTTTAATGATGAATATGTGTTTTTAAAGATGGTATGCATTCCACAAAAATAGAAATATTATCACAATAGTACATTTAAAGGTCATTAATAATAAACAATGTCTTGCTCACTTTTTCACAAGTAAAGATTCGTAAAGTATTGATGAAGATTACAATTTACACGTCTGATAAGGAACTTCCAGCTAAAACATCTGACAAAAAATATGATTCTAATTATGTTTTGATATAATTCCAATTTGGCACATGTTGGAATGATGTTGCAAAAGATTATAGAATCTAGATTTATACCTTAATGTTGAGTTTGCTCAAAAGTATCTAAAGCCAAGCTATGAACATAAAATTTAGTATATATATCATGCAATCATCCAATCCACATCCTATGGAAACATTTTTTTGAACATATTTAAAGCCTAGTCAAAACACCATTTTTTACATATCATGCAATCATCAAATTCCATGAAATTATATTTTTTTAGGCACTTCCCCAAATAGTTCATGTACATCTACGAAGATAAATAATCCGTGTATAATTTGAAATCTATGGAAGCCCAATCTAATTGCTAAATGGTTAATGTGTTCAATGTACTCTTACTGTAATGTCCCCTCTTTCCGCCTAAGTTTGGACAAGGACCTTTGGCCCTTTATGTCTACCCGACGGCCAAGGGGGAGTTTTTAGGGTGACATAGCTTTATTATTTTATTATATTGTGCTATTGTTTCTAAAAATAATAATATCATGAAAAGCACATATAATAAATGATAAAGTTTATTAATAAATTAAAATGTCAAAAATACAATTAAAAGTAATTGTATTAGAAAAGAGAAAGTGCGACTTGCCTTAGGAGTCATTTTTTGGGAAAACGTGCCAATTAGCCCAAAAAAGGAAAATGCGACCAGCATAGGGGAATGAAACAATTTGATTGGGCGACTTGGAGGTGGTAGTTGGGCTGATCTCCCTTTAAATAAACAAGTCGACTTGTATGGGAGTATCCAGATTTTTATTATCATCTTTTGCATTGCTAAGAGCTCTGAGCTTTTATCAGAAATTCCAAGGACGAAAACCCTTGTGAATTTATCTCTTGCGGACGAAAACCCCAGGGGATTGAGAGGGGATTTCACTCAGAGATTCCCAGCATTATTCATCAGATTGCCAGGTTCAGTTCAGCAGTGTCTGTGAGGAGATTTGAAGGTGTTTTTCAGTGATTTGCAACCAGTAGTTGGGTCGGCCCATTATAAGCAGTTTAGCAGCAAGTTCAGGGGTATTTTTCATCCAAAGATATTTGTTAAATGTTTGCCATCATATTGTAAACTGATCGCTGTACTTTTTATCAATTTCTGAAGTGTATTTCTGAAGATTTTCAATCTGAATAATAACAGACTTCAGATCTAATTTTCTGGGCATTTTTGGATTGTAATAGTTCAGTTTTCTGTGTAATTCAGCCCCCAAATATCTGGGCAGTCATTAGAAATCAGAAGTATTTTTATTTGGTGTGATTTACATTGTTATCTCTCTTAAACCCTACTCGCACTTTCCAGATCTGCACTAGGGACTTGACATAAAATACACAGAAATCTGTATTTGTTGTTTTTGTTTGATAACAAATCATTAGAGTGTAAGGAGGATCCATCTAGGGATCTTTCAGTGGTATCAGAGCATCAATCCTCCCACCTGCAGGGTTTGTTTTGGTTTGTTTTATGCAGCCTACAGAAGTTGGGCCACACCGGTATTATACAAGGAGTCAGGCACGTCTGAATATTGAAGGTAGTCCCGGAATCATGGATAGAGGAGAAGGAGCACACACTCCTCCACGACGTGAGCGACCTGACCCAGATGTTCTTTTCAGCGGAATGATCGATTCCCATCAGGAAATGATTCAGACCATGAGACAGCTGATGGAGAATTTGACTATGGATAGGGCAAGAAATCGGCATGATAGAAGGGAAAGATCTGCATCCATAGCTAGCAGCCACAGAAGGCACAGCCGAGTACCTACAGAGGTGGGCAGCATAAGGGGTTCCCCTCCACAAGATAGGAGATATACAGAAGAAAGGAGACCCACGAGGACTGCAGATCGACCTATGCAGCCTAGATTCCTACCAAGGGAGGAGCCGCCATTAGTTGAGGACCCACTTGAAGACATAGCCTTTCAGGATAATGTAATGGTAGCTCATGATGAGTGGAGAGCATTACCGGAAGAGGTATGGAACGCCTTTCCCCTCCACCAGTATTGTATGCAGAAAAGGGAGAGCTTAAGAGCTAGGCAAGCACAGAGGCCTAGGACCCAGCAAAACAGAGAATTGAAGCAGGTTACCAATAAGGTGACCCTTTCCACCTTCGATGGCAGTGGAAAGATTAGTGCCAGGGCATGGATTCACAAGCTTGATACATACCTCACTCTCAAACCTATGCAGGAACAGGAGGCTATTCAGTTTGCTACTCTACACTTGGAGGGAGTGGCATATGATTGGTGGCACCATGGGCTTATCACACAGAGACATGACTTACTACAGTCATATAGGGAGTTTAGTGAGAAGTTGATTGCCAGATTTGACCGCAAAGATGTGGAACTATATTACAGGGATTTGGCACAGCTACGACAGAGTGGGCACGTTGATTCTTACATCAACGAATTTCAGCGGATTGCAGTAATGGTTCCCGAGATGCCTGAGAGACGTGTGGTAATGCTTTTCATTGAGGGATTGCATGACAGGTTAAGAGGGTTGGTCAAGGCCCTTAGGCCTACTACATTACATGATGCTATCCAGACAGCATTAGATTTGGAGACAACTCCCACTTCTTACCAGCCTAGTAAGAAGCCCTTCACAAGCTCCAAGCCGATTCAGCGTTCCACTACTCAGCAGAAGAGTGTTCCCCCTCCTAGGATGGATCAGGAGACTCGAATGAGTTGAGAAGAAAGAAACTTTGTTTCCATTGCAAAGATCACTGGGAGCCTGGACACAACTGCCTTGGGAAAGGCAAGGTGCATCTTATTGAGGTTATCTCAGATGTAGAGGCAGATTCTTTAGCAGATACAGATGCAGAGGACAGTGATCATGGTGCACATGAGGAGCAGCCCCAGGTAGAGCTAGGAGATGGAGATGCATCAGGATCAGGTACTATTGCTTCACTTTCTGGAGTCCCTAGGTATCATCCCTTTCGTGTGAAAGGAGTGCTTAAGGGCCAGCGAGTTGTTTGCTTGATTGATAGTGGTGCTACACACAATTTCCTTGATGAGGGATTTGTGATGAAGCGGGGATTACAGGCTGAAGAATTTGAGGGGTTCAGTGTACGAGTGGCAGATGGCTTTGCTCTAAGCTGCACTAGACGAATTCCACAGCTTAGTATCCAGCTAGGAGACTACACATTGACAGATGATTTTTACATAGTTGGACTTGGAGAGATAGATGCAGTTTTGGGAATTCAGTGGCTTCAGTCTCTGGGAAGATATGTGCAGGATTTCAGACGAATGGAGATAGAGTTTATGTCAGAGGGGAAGAAGATTGTGCTACGAGCTCTTTCAGATGGTGGGCCTAGAGTTGTTTCAGCAACATAGGATGGAGTCTATTATCAGTCATGGAGAGGTTGGCATGGGCAGCCCAATGTTTCATTTCATCCCAATCTTCTCCAGATGGTGGGACAGCAGTTGCATACAGATATTCAGACCATAATAGATAGGCACGGGCAGGTTTTTGGTGATATTCCTCCAGGAAGACCACCAGACAGAGGGTTTGAGCATGTCATAGAGTTGGAGGAGGGTGTCAAGCCAGTAATCACGACACCTTATCGTCATCCTAAGAAATTTAAGGATTAGATAGAGAGGACCATCAGGGAGCTTCTTGATATGGGGCATATCCGTCCTAGTTCTAGCCCATTTGCTTCTTCGGTGGTGTTGGTGAAGAAGAAGGACGGGACGATGAGAATGTGTATCGACTACAGGGCCCTCAACAAGAAGACAATCAAAAACAGGTATCCCATCCCTCGTATTGATGAGCTTTTGGATGAATTGCATGGGGGCCATTTACTTTTCGAAGATTGATCTTCGATCAGGATACCATCAGATTCGGGTTCGAGAGGAGGACATCCTCAAGACAGCATTCAGATGCCACTACGGGCATTATGAGTTCTTGGTGATGCCATTTGGTCTCACTAATGCACCTGCCACTTTTCAGTCATGCATGAACCATCTCTTCAACAAGCAGTTGAGGAAGTTCGTGCTAGTTTTCTTTGATGATATCTTGATCTACAGCAGGTCATGGGAGGATCATTTGAGGCATTTAGATGAGGTACTTGGCATTATGGAGATTCAGTCTCTATTTGCTAAGATGTCCAAATGCGAGTTTGGACTTACTGAGATACTGTATTTGGGGCATGTCATTGGGGCCAATGGGGTCAAGGTCCATCAGGAGAAGATACAGGCTATGCAGGATTGGCCTCCACCTAGGAACATATCAGAGTTGCGGGGATTCCTAGGGCTATGCGGATATTACCGGAGATTTGTGAGGGGTTATTCAGATATTGCTGCACCATTGACAGATCTCACAAGGAAGGGCGCATTTAGATGGACAGATGAGGCACAGATAGTATTTGATGAGCTCAAGATGGTGATGAGCACATGTCCAGTCCTTGCTCTCCCGAACTTCTCTAAGCCATTCATCTTAGAGTGTGATGCTTCGGGTTCAGGTATTGGTGCAGTCTTGATGCAAGACCGTCATCCCATTGCCTATGAGAGTAGGAAGTTGAGGGAGAACGAGAGGTTGTATTCCACCTATGACAAGGAGATGCTCGCCATCATGCATGCATTGGCGAAGTTCAGACAGTATCTGGTGGGAGGGAAGTTCGTAGTGAGGACCGACCATAACAGCTTGAGGTACTTCTTGGAGCAGAAGGAACTCAATGAGAGGCAGCAGAAATGGGGTCAGCAGGATTCAGGCCTATGATTTTGACATCGAGTATGTCAAAGGGAAGAAGAATGTTGTGGCTGATGCACTATCGAGGAGGCCCCATGTTGTTGTCCTATATTCTATGAGTGAGATTTCTGCAGATTGGAAGTCTCAATTGCTGGTCGAGTATTCGAAGAACACCTTAGCATGTGAGATCATGGACGGCAAAATTCAGGATGGGCGCTACCAGGTAATTTCTGATTTGATTTATTATAAGGGTAGGATTTATTTGGTACCTGAATCTAAGCTTAAGGGAAAGATTCTACATGCACTCCATGATGCACCATTAGCAGGACATCCAGGTTATTTCAAGACATACAAGCAGGTTAGAGAGAGAGATTCTCTTGGAAGGGTCTTAAGGAGGATGTTCTACAGTATATTCGAGAGTGTGTGACTTGTCAGCAAAACAAGTCCGAGCATACTTTCCTTACAGGCTTATTACAGCCCTTACCTATTCTAGAGCAGAGGTGGGAGAGTATATCTATGGATTTCATTACAGGACTACCAGTTGTGCAGGGCTATGATCGCATTTTATGCGATAGTTGACAAGTTTGACTAAGTATGGACACTTCTTCGCCATCACCACGAGTTTTAAGGCACCTCAGGTGGCTGATTTATTCTTTAGGGAGGTATTGCAGGTTACATGGGGCTTCCGAAGAATATTGTTAGCGATAGGGATAACAGGTTTATGAGCACATTTTGGCAGGAACTCTTCAGGTTGGTAGATACTGAATTGACTTCCGAGCAATAGCTATCATCCGCAGATAGATGGGCAGACGAAGATTGTGAATAAGTGGATTGAGGGGTACTTGCGCAACTATGTTTAAGGGCAACAGAGAGCATGGGTCAAGCAACTTTAATTTGTGCAAGTATTGTTATAATAGTACATACCACATGTCCATTGGGATGACCACCTTTTCGAACTTTGTATGGTTATAACGCAAGATCCTTCGTGGATATGGTGTTTGGGGATAGTAGAGCTCCTAAGGCTTGAGAGTGTTTACAAGGACAGCCAGGAGATATCCTTAAAACCCTCAAGGACAATATGCAGCATGGCCCAAATTCAGTAGAAGAGTGTATGCAAATAAGCACAGGATTGAAGCGATCCTTTGAGGTGGGGGATATTGGTATTTCTACGGACTCTAGCCTTACAGACAGGAGTACTCTTAAGAAGAGTGGAGCGAAGAAGCTTAAGCCTCGCTTCTATGGTCCATATAGGGTGGTGAGGAGAGTTGGCCAGGTAGCTTATGAGTTGGAGTTACCTTCTGAAAGTAAGATACACAATGTTTTTTCATGTATCTTGCTTAAAAAAAGCATTGGGTCAACATGTGACCTCTTTAGCAGAATTACTCCCCCTTGGATGATGAGGGAAGATTGGATTTGGTTCCTGAGGGACTTCTGGATTGGAGGGAGAGAAGATTGCGGAAACAAGGTGATACGGGGAGTACCTGGTTTGTTGGAAAGATTTACCCTTGGAGGATGCCACTTGGGAGGGTGAGTCCTATTCCTCAGCACCCCGCGTTGCTACAGTTTGCTTGTGGGCAAGCAACTCCGGGGAGGGGAGGACTGTAATGTCCCCTCTGTCCGCATAAACCTGGGCGAAAGACCTTTGGCCCTTTATGTCTACCCGACGGCCAAAGGGGAGTTTTTTAAGGGTGACATAGCTTTATTATGTTATTATTATATTGTGCTATTGTTTCTAAAAAATAATAATAACATGAAAAAACACATATAATAAATGATAAAGTTTATTAATAAATTAAAATGTCAAAAATACAATTAAAAGCCATTAATTGTATTAAAAGAAGGGAAAGTGCGACCTACCTTAAGGCGAGTCATTTTTTGGGAAAGCGTGCCAAATTAGCCCAAAGAAGGAAAATGCGACCAGCATAGGGGAATGAAAACAATTTGATTGGCCGATTTGGAGGGTGGTGGTTGGGCTGATCTCCCTTTAAATAAACAAGTCGACTTGTATGGGAGCATCCAGATTTTTATTATCATATTTTGCATTGCTAAGAGCTCTGAGCTTTTATCAGAAATTCCAAGGACGAAAACCCTTGTGAATTTATCTCTTGCGGACGAAAACCCCAAGGGATTGAGAAGGGATTTCACTCAGAAATTCCCAGCGGTATTCACCAAATTTCCATGTTCAGCTCAGCCATGTTTATGAGGAGATTTTCAGATGTTTTTCAGTGATTTTCAACCAGCAGTTGGGTCGGCCCAGTGTAAGCAGTTTAACAGTGAATTCAGAGGTATTTTTATACAAAAACATTTGTTAAATGTTTGCCATCATATTGTAAACTGATCGCTGTACTTTTTATCAATTTCCGAAGTGTATTTTTGAAGATTTTCAATCTGAATAATAACAGACTTCAGATCTGATTTTCTGGGCCATTTTTGGACTGTAATAAGTTCAGTTTTTATGTAAATCAGTCCCCAAATATCTGGGCAGTCATTAGAAATCAGAAGTATTTTTATTTGGTGTGATTTACATTGATATCTCTCTTAAACCCTAGTCGCACTTTCCAGATCTGCACTAGGTACTTGACATAAAATACACAGAAATATGTATTTGCTGTTTTTGTTTGATAACAAATCATTTGAGTGTAAGGAGGATCCATCTAGGGATCTTTCACTTACCAACATCCCAAAACCACACAACACAAATACCACCCCTAATTCATTTCCTCTCATTATATCCTAATGTTTCAGACCACAATTCCATAGGCAAACCAGGTAGCTTCACCCAAATAGCTATCCTCCTAACAAATTTAGTTCTAGGATCAAAACAAACTGTCCACTTCTTAAGAGCCATGAAAGAATTCCCCCATAACCATTTGCCCCTACAAATCTTAATGCATCTTCCTTCGAACAAAACAAAAAACCAATCTATCCTCTAGCAAGAAGATGGAAGATAGGCCCATACCCCAAAATTGGTTTCCATACTTTCTGTAACCACAAAAATAAGGTCTTCTCTGAGATATGTTTACCATGAAATTTCCCAATGAGAGCCTTCCCCAAATATTCCAAAGCTTGCTCAACCCTTAGATCTTCCCCCAACACCATCATGATCTTTGATCATCATTGCTTAATCAGTGTTCAAAAAAAAAACTCCTGGAAAACCTCCACTACATGCTGAAATGTATGAGAGTTCGGCTTAAATCTACTCAATGTCTCCCAATCAAGCCCTTAACCAATGAAACCCAATCCAAGACAAAAAGGCTCCACCATTGACAATGTCACTAGATATCTCAGAATCTTGTGAATGTGCCTCTACTGGCCATGTAAACCAAAAAGTGACACATTTGTCTCCAATTGAGTGTCTAATTCTATACCCACAAACTCAATGATATGAGGATAAAATATTAAAAAACTAAACCATTTATCTTTAAACCAGAAAGGCCAATCAGTGAAGGAAATTCTGCAGCACTACCCAGGAAAAAATCATGAGTTTTATCCCTATTTCCAGGAGTCAAAAAATAATTCATCCCCTCCAAAGGGTCCTCCGAGTAGTCAAGAACTTCCTCCTCACTCACCATCAGGTAAAATTGAAATTTTAGCTATTGACAGCCATAAAAAATGGAGGGGTTCCAATCTTCACTCAAGTAAAAACCAAAACCAACAAATGGCTTATTAAACAGTTACCACCAACAATTAACTGTCCTCAAACCAGGCTTCATGAGCAATCCAACTAATTTGACATTTTTTCCACAAATTATATATTTTCACTAAGCCATACAACAAAACTGCATAAAATTGATTTTTTTTGACAAAAATAGGATGCCTAGACGAGGAACAGAAAATCCCAAGATTCACTAAAACCTTTGAGGAACAGAAAATCCTAAGATTCACTAAAACCTTCGAGGAACAGTAGTTGAGGAAAACTTTATTTTGAATTTCTTCAAACAATGTAAATGCAAAGCACACTTAGAGAAGAAATTGTCCTTACGACAATCAATTGACAATGAAATGTTCACTAACACCATCCTACCGACTACAAAAATTTATTAAGAACTTATGCCTCGCTGATCACATTACCCTGCAAAAAGAATGGACAAATTTCTATTGCAGGTCCATGCATGTTGCCCATCAGCATTTTATCAAATAGTTTTCGTGCATCCTTTTTCCTTAGCTATCCTTCAATAGATCACTAAATGCATAACATGTTACCAGTTTGTACCATAATACATCACTTTCATGACCAAGCACCATAGACTATTTCAAAACTAAGAGACCACGCTTTGAAGGATAGTATGAAAACTACTTTTAAGGCTCGGACGTACACCAATGAAAGTGCCGTTGTCTGTATACAGATATGCCCATTGTATTTGGTAAAATAATTTGAGAGCATCGTCGCCACATCCACTATGCCCAATCCAAACATCGTAGCACTTCATGTCATTTTATTAAACACTTCACATGCCTACCTTGGTGTGCAATGTACTCCAAACTTTTAAAGGACAAAAGCACTTATAATTTTCTTCTACGGGCTTAATGCTGAAAAAAGCTTTCCTTTTGACTCAAATCAATGAGTAAATACTAGTGTTGTGGTTTGTAAGCCTTGCCGTTTTGCATATCTAACTTTCACAATCTGAGTGAGAAGTATAAATGAGGAGATTGGAATGGAAAGGTGAATCCAAACACTATTGAAGCAATCCCTCCCTGTCAAGGCATTCATGGTTTTTCCATCTACTGAATTTCAAGGAATTAGTTCTTACCAACATCATAAAATATATGGATTGGTGTTTACCAGATCAGCTGTGCCCCTTTGCAGGAACGAATCCCAGTATTGCTTATCAAGCTTATACTTTTTTCAGAGACGTCAACATTGTGGGGAACCATTTCCCTCATCCAGACTGATCCAATGATCCAACATGAACAAGACTGATTAAGTGAAATGGGAAAAAATATTTTTGGGAAGTGACTGGGCACTGACGGAAGGCCAATCGTATCACATGTATTGGCATTTTGTATTTGATGATTCTTCGGTTTAAAAAATAATAAAAAATAAAATATATATTATATATGCAACAATGACAACAGTTATAAAGAAAATGCACTTTAAAAAGGCCTATTGGCCAAATATAAACTAAGAAACAAACTATAATATCACTGATTTTAATGGTGTGGGCATCACACTTGCGATCTTCAGGGATGAACATGGACAAAGTACCATAAAATCATTGGCATAATAAAAATTCATAACCAATTTGAATTGACCTAACACACTGAGGAGAAGGCGGTTCTCACAAAACATTGTTCTTCGGTCTGGAATTTATTGATGTATATCGGTAATTTTGTTCAAAATCCAATATTTTTCGGGCATTATTGTCAGATGTGCAAAAAATATATGATTATTCATACCAAGAAGAGAGAAAAGCGCCAGTATATGACTGGACCTGAGCATGGCTTACATCCATTGGCCAATTGATAGACCAGTGGAAAGAGTCTCGAGATGGAGTTGAGGGAGACAGATCGTCAGCCTACAAAACTATGACAAGCTGAAAAGTTGAAATGGATAACGTACATTGCCAAGCATTACGTAAATGGTTGACATAGTTTATTATCATGTTTATAATTATCAAATTATGGATCGTGAGACATTGTCTCCTTATGTTGGTAATTCAATGTTTGTTTGTATAGCGTGGTAGTAAACCATTTGAAATATGATCTACTATTGAACATGGAAATATTTAAGTTTATTCCTCCTGTTATGTAAAATGGTTTGCATTTCAATGCACCTGTGTTTAAGCAGAGCTATTATTCTCTGACTGAAGACTTTTGGATGTTATTTAGGATACAAGATTAATGCCACTCTTATTCTGGTACTGATCATGGATTATCACATAAGCAGCCTAATCAAGCTAAGCAGTACGAGATACAACTTTATCATAAAATGCAATGTGCGTTACAATCATATATCTGCACTGCAAACTTGAATTATTTTGAAAATATATAGGACAGGCCTTTTTACTGACCAACAAATGATTCAAAATACAAACTAATCATCAAAAATATGGATGTGTTCCAATAACAATACAAGCTAACAACAAAAGACCCGAAAAAACAACCAGTTGATATGGAAGAAAATCATTCATGATAATTCAAGTTGAAAGATACATTGATACAAAACTAATACTTTAAAATAAAGAATCGCTGTCTGGATCAAGAACTGAATGGAAACAGTAACATACAGGAATGATACCACGCACCTGTAAAACAAAGTGGAGAACAGCTGCAAAATCTGCAGATCTTCCAGTCCAAACTAACAGTCCGCAAGGAGTTTAAATAGACGTGGTATACACTATTATAGCAAGAATAAAAACAGATGTGAGTAGTGGGAATGGAAGGAACAACTGTCGATGCCTAGTGGTATGGCTAAAGGGTAATATGTTAACTACCACACTGCTATTGGAAACATTTTCTTCCTATTAATTGTGATAGGAAACGGTTACACTCCAGCAAGCATCATCATAAGCCCCACAAACTGTAACTTCCACCTTTTTAGGTGCTGACGTGGATGACCCTGTGGCAGGTGCTCAGATAAAATCTGTAAAGGGCTTTTTATGCAAAGCTTCCCACTTTATCCATTCCATTGGTCTTATTAACTTCACAGCATCTTAAGATGGGTCCAAGTTTATCAGATTATCAGCTGTGCCAGCTGCAATAGGTTTGGGTGGTAGTGTTGCAACGGCCTAACCACATGGCAAATTTCTGGGCGTCTTTATGTTGCAATAGGGGTGATTTTCTTTCACATTTAAACCATTTCAATTAAAGTATTGGTTTGAGCTAGTAGTGGGGATAGTTGGTGTGGAAAGCAATTTAGTAGCAGCTCTCATAATTTTTAATTTTTTCTCTAGTTTGCAATCAAAAAAATTAATTGAATGACAAAACCAAGAAATGATTGTTACAACATGTTCGCCATATATTGGCCTAACAGCCAAATTAATCAACATAACTACTGTACCGATGGAGAACCCAGAGGAAAGGCTTGATGGGTTTGTGGTAGTAATAATCTATAAGGATTCACAAACTGTGATTCCTCCTTTACACCCTGATTATGAAATTCTATAAATGTTTGAAACCAAGTTCAGGTTTAGACATACCTTGGGTTTTGTACTTCTCGTAGACATGTGAGAGCTCTGTGTAATTGGAACTAGTTAAACCGCTGCACCATACACACAGACCACTGTTAGCTTCAAGTAGGTAAATAGGCCACAACCATTTCTAAAGCCCAAGAATTGACAATCAGAGGCCACTTTCAGTAGGTACATAAATAAGTGGAGACTAAACGGAAACTCAATCCATATAAAGTTCAAATGCTATTGCACTCCAATACAATAAGTAAGCTCAGTGGAAATTAACTTTGATTTAAATGCTCTGAAATCCCTGGAACTTAAACATTAGATTGAGAAAACTGTTGATTTATATAAATATTTAATTCGATATACCCAAATTACCATTTTCAAGTGACCAAAATTGAGAAAAAAAGATCTAACTCTGTAAATATAAACCCAAAAAAATTCTATTAATTTGCCTAATGCAGGTCAAGAGCTAATTTAAATCAGGCCAACAAATAAGCTTGTATTGTTAAAGAATTTAAGCTTCTGTAGTCCACTCATTGTTGAAGAAAACAAGGGAGTTAACAAATAAGCTTATTTTGTTAAAGAATCCAAGTATTCACACTGCACAGTTCATAAAATGGTTGAAGAGATAATTGAGCTGTTAAGACTTTGAGCTTTCACAATTCATAAATTGTTGACGAAAATAATCATGCTTTTTGTTAAAACTTCAAGCTCCCCCAGTCAATAAAGTGTTGAATAAAAGTTTAGGGGTCATAACCGAGTACAAAACTTTCAAAAACCAAGTTTCAGATCACCCATCATTATTAACATGAATAATAAATTAAAAGTACAAATTACAACTCCTCACAAAGTAACTCGTTACAAGCAAATGAGGTCCATTGGGCCCCTACCCCAAAAATTAAATTAATTAAATAATCATTTATTAAAATAATACTCTAGGGAGAAAAATTGTGCATACACAAGTTTAAATTTCAGGCCGTTCATTGTGACCCATCAACATCATTAACAATGAGGATTGCAAACCGGAGTTATTTATACAAGGAACTCCAATTTGTAATTCTTATCGCCCATCGTGATGATGGATCACAAAGAGTGGCGCCCAGTGTTGATTTAATCTTTGTGTCTATGCAACTTTTGCAAAGTTTGTTTCAAATAATTATCATGGGCTGCAGAAGCTTGAAGTCTCTAAACAATTAATCTTCAATCCAGACCTAATCCAAAAGAGGTTGCTCAAATTGAGAGCCGAGAATAAATAAACAGTAAATTACAAAAATATCACTTAGTTTCATTTGCTCTTAACAGATTTGTCAGTAATTGAATTTTATCTTAACAATAGAGGGTGGCAGAATTACCATCTAGAAGCAACATTAACAGCCAAGAGAACCTTCCCCTTGAACTTGCTCAGAGCCACCTCACTCCCATCAATATCCTGCACTCAAATTCCTCACATATTATGTTATTTAAGTATGTTAGGTTAAATCTCTTAAAATATCCCAAAATAACACTACTGTATTAACATTGAATGTCATAAACTCAAGTGATAAAAGAGTCTGGAGTTGTATATTAATTTTCACGTTCAAATCCCAGGAGAATGTGCAATGAGTATGGTGTAGTATGTAATAGGGATCTTTCAAACTCTTCACTCGGGTTAAAAACCACCAGTGCCCAAGCTCTCCCTAGTAGTTACAGAGTAGTAGGTATATCAAAATAAAAAGTAAAAATCCAAGAGAGTATTAATATGTTGAAATTCAGTAAAATACCTCATCCAACTTGCTTGGCCTAGCATACCCTGAAGACAAATTCAGGTACAAGGTTCCAAAAAAGATACCCATGGGATGTAACAAGTAAGCCCAAGGCTTAAAAAGGAGGGACAGGGGGAGGAAATCACCAAAATGATATCAGGATTTTAGAGTTATACTAACAATTTTAAGACCCTTACTCAAAAATTAGAGATATCGATTTCACATTTAAGAAAAAAATGTAAAGGCAGTGCACAAAAAGGATAACAATGAAAGAGAAAACCCTAAGGCAGCGTGGCAGGGCAGCACAGCTTCACAGCTGGTAGGGGCCAAAGCCCTTGACAGCTGCAAGCGGCAGACACACGGCAGGGGCAGACCTGCAATCTGGCAGGAGGCAGACAGCAGCTACGTGATTTGGAAGCATAGGGCTCCACTTTCATGGCGCCATTCACTCAGGGGTTCTTCACAATCTCACAAGGATGTTGCCTAATCCAGTGGATTTCCTCCATCAGCCCAGCCCCCCATCTTGCCAAGCCCATAAATTGTAGAGAAATTAAACAAGGTACCTGCTCTAGAGGTCAAACATAAAGTGGTAAAGGACTTCTCTACATCCCTTAAGTCTCTAGCGGTAATATGTCCATTTAATGGATTCTGGCAGAAGGCTGCAGAGCTTCATCAATGGGTTCACTCCAACTGGCCCTCAAGTTGTGATATTGTTTTACGTTCCAAAGGTTTCTTTATAGTTCAGTTCCAAGAGGATGGGGACTACAAGAAAGTTTTTGAGGAAGGCCCTTGGTTTTGGGGTAGAACAGGGCTATTCATTACTCCTTGGTTTATGGATTTTGAGCCCTCCGCTATAGTAGTTTCCAAAATGCTGGTTAGGGTCCAACCCCCAAATTTGCCCATTCCTTTCTGGCATCATTTGGTCCTTCGGGATATTGGAAATACTTTGGGCAAAATTTTAAAACTAGATGAAGAGCAAATTATGCAGAATATCTTCACCTATGCTCGATCTGTGTGGAGATTGACCTTGGTAAGGGTCTCCTAGATAGGTTGATTCTAAATCAAGGTAACTTCAAATGGATTAAAATCTTAAACTACAAAAATATAGTGTTCAGATGTCAATATTGTCATCAAACAGGCCATCTTTAGGAATCTTGTGCTCAAGGTCAAGGGCTTCCTAAAAGGAAAAAGGGGCAACTTGTCAAACCTAAAAGCTGGCAGCCAGTTGAGCCTCCTCTTTCAGAAGCCAAAAATGGCAAGAATACAAAAGATTTACACAACTTGGAGGTAGAGAAAAAGAAATATGAAATCACAGAAATCCGGACTGAAGTTTTAAGTCAAACTCTGGAAGAATCAATGTCTATGGAAGATCCTTGCTTGAGAGAGTTAGTTATTAATGAAATTCCAGTAGGAGGAATGAAAAGAGCCCATGAATCCGAAAATTCTGATTCTGATAAAGAACAACCCTTAATTGAAATGAGTAACTCAGACCTCCGAGTAATTATCGGAAGACGTCATCTTGGGGGTTGGACTGCGGGACTGCGGTCAAAAAGAAAGGAAAAATTGTCGAGACTGAGGTCATCTCCTCGTGACGGCTTTGTTGCTTTTTTTCACACTTTTCATGTCCTCACACTTCTTTATTTATGTTGCTGCTTTAAGATGAACTTGGCCTCTATTTCGAGACCTTTTTGGCTCAGTTTAGTATTCTGGGGTATGACTCTTTCTACCTATCTTTTTGTACGAACAGCATTGTTATAAATAAAAATGAGTATCTGGTTTGAGATAATAAGACATTTTACAACCAATCAACCATTATGTTAGCATAAAGACCACTTTCACTATGACATCACCTCATTTGCATAAAGATTATGATTTATTGGGTTTCTGTATTACAGCTGACCCAGCCTTCCAACCAATGTGATATTAAATTTTTATGTTGATTTGAGAATTTTAAAGTCTTAAAAAAAAATCCAAGATTGTAAGGATATTTTTGAAAAAACAAAACTCGGTATTTTATCGTCTCGATTGTATGATGTTATTTAAACTGTCTTAACATAAGATAAGTCAACGGTGATAGAATCCCCCAGGGTTTGGAAAAACAAAATGGAAGCTCAACGGAAATAGGTAACAATAACCTTGACGGTAAAATTGTAAATGCTTTGTTCTGTCGCTGATGCCGCAAACGCAAGGTCTGGAAATCTGGCACTTTTGATAACAGCTGCCTTCGTATTATGCGATTTGGGGGAAAACGTGTAAGTAAACAGTTGAGATTTTCGCTGACCGTTTGCAATGTGAGGCAAGTGGCGTGACCTGCCGGAGAATTCAAACGCAGGGAGAAGTGTTCCCGAACTGGAACTGGAACTGGAACTGGAATTGGTGATCCGATACAGCAAGTTTGAGAAATTGCTGGCAATTGACGCTCCAGAAAGGGTTGCCATGCCTGAATTTGGGATAGAGGCTCGTTTATGACTAGCTCAAAGGGCCGTTACGTCCAATATAATGCCCCATCTTTAGAGTAATGACGTGGCAAGATTACAAATGATGTGGATAGGTAATATTTTCTCACTCTTTTGGGTTCTCTTCTCAAGATTCACAAAGAAGATCTGATATTGAAAAGAGTCTAAATTCATCTTAAAGTCTCAATTTTTGGTCTCATAGACTTTTGAGTCTCGGGGACGTCATTAAAATCTTTCATTCATCATCATCTTGAAAGTTCAAATTCTTTAGGCGTACTCTATATACACCTCGTATTTAATGTATAGTTAAGTGTGTCCACTATATTGTGTGTATGAAATAGTCTTATATATTATAAGCCATTCGGTACCATGGACTATAAAACTTATTATTATTATCATTGTTATTTTATCAAGAATGCACACAATATTTAATGGGCACTTAGTTAAACTAATCAATATTACTACAAAAATATGTTATTCTCAAAACTCGCTTAGCTACATATTGTTTTATCAGAAAGTGATTTAACATCAAATAATGCAATACCTCTACCCATTAACGTTTCAATCATATTTGTTTAACCCTTAATTAAATGTTAGGTCAATTTAATTAGGTTTAGATTAGATTAGAGTTAATTAGATATCTTACAAAGATGTTACAATGGAAATAATAACTCTGATTTGCAATTTATATCAGATATAAAAAATATAGCATATACCAATCAACCTAACATATAATTGAAAGTATGACACATATGCATAGAGGCACTTCGCTAATTACAGATGACTTCCAGAGAGATCTAGGAATGTACAATGTTATAAATGGGTGATTTGAACCTGAATGGCCTTCAAAATTGGAACTGTGACTGGGAATCTACTAAGTCAAGGTCATGTCAAATGATCAGGACTATACCGTATGGTCTTGATCTAATTGTACGATCATGGACCTACTCTCAATTGGCTCTTGTGACTTTTCGTGGTGTTCAACTTCCTGGATTCCGTTTTTCGTTGTCAAATCCTAGTTGTCGCACATGTAGCAAGGCTCTCTAAATTAACTAATCATCATCTCAAACCCTAGCCATGGATGATCAGGGGATCATTTTTGAAAAATTTCCCTAAACATCTCTAAATGGTGTCAGTGCAGAAGATCATCTCGAGAGCTTTCCAACGACTGTGAGAACGCGACAAACGGACATCGGGAGCTCTAGTTATGTCTGGTCAAAGTTCGGTCGACGGGAAAGTCAACTCTAGTCAACTGGTCAATAATGGACCAATCGCACTGTGACACGTGGCGAAAAGGCAAAAGGGAATTGTTTGTTGGTTTTCGATCACCGGTCTTCGACGAGCGTAAAAATGGTGCACAGGAACAAGAGGCTCAACTTTTATTACGGAGGGGAGCCCGGCCGCCGTGTGGACTATGGTATTATCGCCAACGTGGTGGGTCCACAAGCCACCATGTGGCTTGCCACCACTCGTCGAATTCACTCCATTTACCTATCGAGGGTCAACAAGTGGTATTTATTGCCATATTTCATTTGGAATGTCATTATATTGCTTGTGTCAAAATTTATATTACCTCGTAATTCGAGGCTTATATTATTCTCCATTGTCGAGTTGATTGAAAGGTGCGAACAATTTGCACAGAGAAAACACCAGAAATATTTTCTATTCAACTTTTTTGAATTACATACACAGGCTATTAAATAGCCATATACATAGGAAAACTGACTTCCTATAAAATAGGAAAGTGTTACAACAAATAAACCTATTTAGTTGTGATTGTTAGTCCCGTAACAATACACAACTCAACACCAATAATATATTATTGTTTATATAACAATAATATATTAATAACACATTAAACTAACCATATAAATGTTTACCTATGATGTAAATACTGATTCCTAACATTCCCCCCCTTAGTGTTTACATGGTAGAAAAACATCCACACGCTCCTCTGCAGTATGCTCACCCCTGTGGCATGTCCAACTCTGTGACTCATGACCTTGATCCAAAAGAAAGGCTATCTCCTTCCATGGTTTTAAACAGGCTTACCACAAACCTTGAAGTGACAGGAACCTCATCAACTATCCACCTCGTGTGGTTTTTTGGATCCTCCCATAAACCCTTTCAAGATCCATGAACTGACTTACTCTGGTGTTACTGTTCACCACTATGCTTATACATCGGGGAATTATGTAGGAAACACAACTTGCATATCACAAAACTGCAGAATAGAAGAAATACTGAAAATTTCACATTACTTCCTATAAGAATCGTAATGTTCTTAATTGTAGTCTTTGTCATTGATCGCTGCCACTCGATCTCGAACAGCATAGAAAACCGCCACTGCCACTGGAATCTTTCCTTGACTAAGTCGTTTTGGGTGCAGAATGGGAATGGAACATTGGTATGTATTCCCCCCCACAATGTGAAATTCCACTCATATAGATACTGAGAAGCAAACTGCATCGAAGAACATACTCTTGAATGGATTTTGCTAGTTAGGTCTTGCTGCACATGGTCACTAATGCTAGTGAACGTATTCTCCTAGCTAACCATCTTCCAACGAAGTACGGCAGTCAAAGGACCAAGTCAGTCAGAGGATCACTGACAGTCATCTGTGCTCCAACACAACTTTCTTTCCAACATCCATCAAATACCACACAAAACAGGAACACTGCAAAACAAAAAAAAAGTACTCACACTGCACGCCTGTGCCACCAAATCATCCTGTGCGGCCCCGTCGTTGGTGACTGACGAGAGGTCGCTGTCTGACCTCCAGCCTCCGATGCCTCCTTCCTCCATTAATATGCTACTTAACTTAGCAGATTTGAAATTTGAGGCTCAAAAATTACACACCTTACCCGAACGTCGGATTCCACCGAAAATGCGTTCGTAAGGCAAAAAAATTTTATTTTTCGGACTTAATACAATGACACGACTTTAACACTTGACAAGACAATAATCCTAAAATCACCTATTTAACATTGACTACCTATATTCACCTAAACACAATATAACAATGTTGACAATACAACTTTTTGACTATGAACCTAAGAAGACTTGACATCGACTTTGATAATTGATTTGACGGACATACTTTTGATGATAAAACAACCATTGACTCTTTTGATAAAAATTTTGATTTTGACAAAAAATACTTATTATAAACAAAATTGACTCAATAACACAAGACTAAAAATACCTATACACGACCTAACGAAGATATGCTGAGTGTCAGTGAGACGTGCCAGCCATACGTGGAAGTGTGAATGTAATACGGGAACAAAACTGATGGAGTCCACGTTAGAGGTGATTCGATGGAGGATCTACAGCTTGATACAGCTCTCAAATCAATAAATGCAGAATGAATACAGATTTGACTTTATCCACGTATTAACAGCAATGAGCACTCAGGAATACATACTAGTCAGGTGTATTTTACCGGCAGTTGTCTAAAACAATGATCTTCAAGCATACAAAATCAATCCATCGTTTATGTCTAGCCTTCTCAATACTCCGGGGAATGCATGACCAGGACAGTGTATGCCTTCTGCAGTGATTAATGACAGATTTGTATGCAAAATAGAAATTCAAGGGATTCAGTATGCAAATTCTAGTGCGAAGTGGAGAAGATCACGATGGAGTCTGGTCTATCAATTTCTATAGGATCTGTGCTGCGCTGTAGATGTAGGAAGACACACGAACTGAAACTAATAATTACTCAGCAACTTCAAAACAATTTCCAGATCGATGCCAGGAGAGAAATCAATGAAAGCAGAGATACATGCTACCATATAGGGACGAATCAGGCTGAGGAAAAAGTGGAACGCTTGGAAGTAACAGGACTGCAATAAGATATATATTTTGGAGTGTTTCCAAGAATGCGCCAGCAAAGGAATCAACGCTAAGATAGAATGTACGTGGGCATGCAAACTCTCATTGTGCCCCCTTCACTCTGACTTCTGTCAGCAGATTCACCCACTCTGATACCAATATGAAAGGTGCGAACAATTTGCACAGAGAAAACACCAGAAAGATTTTCTATTTAACTTATTTGAATTACATACACAGGCTATTAAATAGCCATATACATAGGAAAACTGACTTCCTATAAAATAGGAAAGTGTTACAACAAATAAACCTATTTATTTGTGATTGTTAGTCCCCTAACAATACACAACTCAACACCAATAATATATTATTGTTTATATAACAATAATATATTAATAACACATTAAACTAACCATATAAATATTTACCTATGATGTAAATACTAATTCCTAACATTGATCATATTTCCACATGGCACGTATGTTCGTATTTATATCCCATATTATTCAGGATTGGTTGAAGCCTCACGGATGGGTTTGGAATATATCCCACATGGTTTGGGATTTACAATATCCCCTCGAATGACTTGGTGGTTAAACAAACCAAAGCAAAGCCCGATTCAATGGGCGAATAACTATCTAGCTCGCCACATGGAGTGGCCGACACAATCCTCAAACAAAACCCACATGACTTGGTGGGAGAAGAATGCATAGCCCAAGTAAAATGGGGGAGGACGTGACCTTAGTCACGTATTATATGGGTCGGCATGCCCAATTTAAACCACAAATCCTTCCTTTTTGCGGGGAATGTAGGATTCCTATCCCCCATGCAAAACAAACTCTGCCAAAATGATGGCCGCTGGGATTTGATCCCCTGACCTCACCGCTCCAAGACTAATCCGCTGACCAACTCTCCTATAGGCTTGGGCAGATTATAAAATGGGGTGCTTCAACTTATACTGGAGAGACAGGTCTGTGTAAAGTAGCTTAAGGACCAGTTTTCAGAGAACGCCATTTTTGAAAGCGTTGCACTCGAATTGGGCACTCGGAGTAAAAATATGAAATGAAGGAAATTCTGAGACAATTCCAACAATATAAGATTTGATATTTTTTGTTGAGTTTTAACATGTTTTTGGAAGCTTTGAATGCAGATTTTAACAGGGATCTACAAGACAGCTAGTTGGAAAACACGAATTTCAATGCACTTCTGGTCAGAATTGTGACTTGGTGTAAACATGAAAAGTGTTCAGAATTCAGATCTGATCTCAGATATATGATTTTTTTTCATATAATATTTTTAAATCTCCATTTTTAGGTGTTTTTCTAACACAGTTGTAGGGAGATCACATTGTGAAAACACTGTAGGAGCCACGGATCGTTCTTGGGACAGTTTCTGCTATTTTTCAAAGTTCTTGGGACATTGATAAGCTCATTTGCAGGTTTTGATTCATTATTGGTTGTTTGTAAGAGTTATTGTACTTGCATTTCAATATTATTAATGGATCGGTTCAATATGAACCCGGGGACGTAGGAATTTCCGAACCCCGTAAACAATCTTGTTTGTTATCTAAATGTTTTCAGTTTTTTCTGATTATTTATTTGCTATACAAGTTTTCTACACTTCTATGGATGCATAATAATCAGAATTTAATCAATTTGTGGATTCAAAAATACTTAAAATTGGTTAAGAAAATCACAATCTTTGGAAACTTTTAACAATGATAAAAAATACAACACACGTTTTCAGATCAATGGATGAAGAGTCTTACAAAACAAACATTATAAGTGTTATGGGCACCCCGTGCACTGCCAACATTAGCACTACTCTGAAAAGGCCTCAAATTGCACGTTATTCACTACCTAACATGTGATATCTAGATAGATCAATCAAATTTGGCATTTGCTTTGACCATGCTTGCTTTGACTTCACTCTCTCTAAAATACTTGGAGAGAGAATATTTAAGTGTTTATGAAAGACATATAAGGTTGTCTTGACCTAGTTTGTATCTTCAGACATAATGTGGGTATTGCCCTAGTGACTCCAGATGTGATAGTGTGAATTTAGGGAGCTTTAGATGTCTTTTGCAAGTGTATGAAGTAAGTGCTTTAGTGCATTACCTTAGGATTTCCAGGTTAACAAATGAGGTAGTGTTTACTTGTTTATATAGGATTCCGTAGATGATTTATCTAAGAAAGGCCAACCCATGTGAAGTATAAGACCCAATGAAAGATGTTAATTTGAAAGTGTGATTGGAATACATGTCAGTCCAAGACTATACAAATTGGTCAAGATCAAATATTAATTCTTGACCAAATTCTACAACCCTAACTGGGAGCAGACATTATGCCAAATGAAGTTTGGACCTGATAAACTAATGCTTTTCTATTGATTGTGTGCATTGTATTCTCAAAATGTGTTGACATGTCAATGTGTAAGAATAAACAAGATAAACAATGGACCTTAGAAAGAGTTAAGCGAGAATGGACAAGTTATACTTATCATAGAAAGATTGCATAATCAAATCAAGAGTTTCTAAAGTGTAAATTACCAAATTTGAGTGTCTACATTTGTCCCTCATTTATGAAGCGAAAATTGCATGCTTAAAAGAAATTATACTTGAGTGTGTAAACACACTTTGCCTTTGCTTGAATATTTGTTTTTGTAGTTGCATTATCGTGCTTGGTGTTGGAATGCTCCATGATGAAACATGCAATACAAAGTGTATTCAATGTCTGTGATAGATAATTGATTGTAACTCAAATAAAACACGTAATAGATATGATTTTCATTTGCATATATGTGAAGTAAAAAGATGTAAACAAGGAAAAATTGTTTGCTTGTGTTTTGCTTTTGCTTGGACATTTGTATTTGTTGAACTTTGTTTAAGGATTGGGGTGATCAGTCCCTAACCAGTGTTGAGGAGAAACCAGAGTGTTAGGTGCATGCACCCAACACAAAAATGTGCAAGAGAGAAAAAATAAAGAGGTACAAATGTACCCATGTGAAAGAAGAAGATCGTGTATCAAATTTATGCAGCAACTCTGATATCTTCTCTTTTAAGTGTAATAGGAAATTTTTCCCATGAAGCCCTTAATTGTTTCACTACCTTCCATAACCCCATGGATCACATTGCTACATATGGGTCTAGACCCGATTCTGCAAATAAGGACATACAATACAAAAGAGTATAGGTGCCCCCAAACTCTCCCCATATGCTGCACAATTGAGTATAAGATGAATAAATGTTGAACAATGTTGAATATGAATTAGATTTGTGCCCCCAAGATTCCTGAAACTAATTGTTGATGTAAAGAAGGAATGATCACTTTCATGCCCCCTATACTGATCTGAACTAAGTATTATGGATGTGAAAAATTGCAAAAAAAACTATATACATAGGTGGAAATATGAAAATGTTGAAAAACGTATTGAAATTGCCCCCTGGTCAAAAATGTGTGGGGGTCAGGACTGTACTATAGGGTTTTGACCAAAGTGTATGGTTTTTACCTTGTGTTGAGTTTGCCAAAATTTTGTGTATGACTACATTTATGGGTGCCTATACATGTATTTTACCCCAAAATTTTGTATGTATCTACTAAAAATGTAGAATAAACTAGAATATTTTCCCCCTCTTTGGAGGCATCTATATGAAAGCCATGTCAA
Source organism: Taxus chinensis (assembly GCA_019776745.2). Classification (NCBI taxonomy): domain Eukaryota; kingdom Viridiplantae; phylum Streptophyta; class Pinopsida; order Cupressales; family Taxaceae; genus Taxus; species Taxus chinensis. The sequence goes on along the minus strand of CM034146.1, from coordinate 508,450,093 downwards.
ACATGTGGCTCTAAAGAAATGGATTAGTACTATTGAAAGAGATGTCTAAGAAGTTGTGTAGAGTGTTGAAGAGGTGGCCACCTTAGAGAACCTATACTTGCAAAATGAAATGTGTGTGCACATGGTGGCAACCATGGCACACAACAAAAGTAATACTAGAAACAAACAACCATATAGTATAAACTAGAGAAATTAGTAGGAACAACACCTGTAGAAGAAAAAAAGAACAACAACAATGCAAACAATTACAAATAATGTCATTATGAAAGGCTTAGAACCTAGACACATGGGACACACATAGTGTCACAAGAAAATCAAGGCCCTTAGGCTATAAATCAAGAGCAATCAAGGGCATACAAAAAAGGCATAGAGCCATAAACATGGGACACCCACGGTGTCACAAGACAATCAAGGAACTTAGGCCACAATCAATAAAGCAAACAACCAGTAACACACACAACTATCAAACATGTATAACAACCAAAAGTGTCAAAATGTGATAAACAATAATAGTAATAACAAACAAAAGATGTCCATTCTACACAAGATATGTGTGTTAGTCTTAGTAGTTTCAAAAGAAGCAAGTACACAATGTATATAATTGAGCGTAAATGAGGAAGTGTAAAGGAACTATAATAGAATAATAACACCTACAGAATGTGGAGGCATTGCCCCCCAAGATAAGAATGTAAGGAAACATGAGTCCTCGTATAAGTGTGTGTCGATATGTGTGTCTTGCATCTAAATCAATATGCTCAGTGAACACATGTGTGTAAAGAAATAAAACATGTTATCTATTAAACCACAGTAACAAACAACATGTATAATGTAAAGTGATAACAACACAAGTAAGATGTAAATGTCCTAATTTTATATTTTTACAAATATTTGAATGTTTTTGTATTAGCTCAATGTATAACTATGTACAAAAGATGGATAACAGGAGAGCTATCCCATGAGAACCCCTTGGCGAGATAGATCAATTGATATAGAAGATGGAGATTCAGGCCTCAGTGGTGATGCAAATGTTAATGGGATCGTTGTAATAACATATTCCAAAGAAGGTCTGGTATATGTAGAACTAACATGTGCAGAATGAAGCCAATGTGGTGGACTAGATGAATAAACGTGTCAACCATTTGGAGGGTATTGAGAAGTTATAGGGATATTATGTACATTAAAGGATTGATGTAGGCCTCTAGGGGAGAGGGGATGGTGAGAAATAATGCATGGGATTGTAGCCTTGTGAGAAGACCTAGAGCGGTGAGATGAAGTGTGTGTAACCAAAGGGCTATCAAGAGACCTAAGAGGAATATAATGACTAGGAATAGTGTGCAAGAGGACAAACCTAGGGTGGAACTTATAAGTGTTAGGGTTGTGAGAGGCATTATGCAAAACCAAATATACATCCGTAGGAGGACTAGGAGGAGGAACTACATAAGGAGAACTAGGAATGTTAGGAGGGGTAACCTCAAAGGGAAACCCTCTAATGGTGATAAATTGTTGATTGTGGATGAACTTAACACATTGATGTATAGCTAAGGGAGACCTAAATGTGGGGCATCAAAATTAAGAGTAGAAGCAACCAAGAATGAAACCAATGTAGTAATAAGACTGACCATGATGGGTAGGGTGATGTGGCAGTAGCGAGGATTTGTATCAAGTGTAATATCATTTTTAGAAATGTCTAACTATTGAAGCGATGTGAGAGAATAAACATTTCCCTTATTGTGCGGATTGACTGAAACACCCCACATTGGTATGTGATTAATAGAAACAGGAATGGACAAGGTATCTAAAATAAGCACAATATTGATATTAGAGTCATCAAGAATGATGATCATAGAAGAAGATAGAGTATGATTAAATATGCCAATCATTGCATCTAATGGGTGATCATAAGAGGGCGGTTGGGGCACCGTATGATAAGCATTATGTACATCCAAGGAATATTTTGTATTTTTGTTCTTAGGAAGTGGATCATTTAATATTTTTAGCTTAGTATTATCATTGATCGACTTTGAAAATTCAGTATGCTCCTCCCATTCAATAGCATTAGAATCGATAAGATCTTGAATAACATGACAAAGCTTTAAACAATTGTCTATAGAGTGCTCGATACACCAATGATAATCACAATGGGCATTAGTATTGAACCACTTGCTTTGAGGTCTACTCATATCAACGTCAAATGCTGGAGGGAGAGATATGAGATTGCACATAAGTAATTATTTCAAGACAATGTGAGGAGAACTTGGCAAGCGAGTAAATTGACGACGCAAGGGTTGCAATTGTAGCTTAATATGTTAAGAGATGACATTAACTATGTCTTTAGAAGTAGATTTTAGATCATTAGGCTTGTCATTGAATGTAGGTTTACTTGAAAACTTAGCAATAGATGCAGAAGGAGAGCTAATATTGTACTTGAGTTTTTTCATATGTAACAATTTAGCCTCGCACTCTTTCAAGACATGACATAGATAGTCAAAATATCTAAACTTGTCGAACATGATCAAATCTTATAAATGGGCTAATAAGTGTTGTATGAACAGGTTTTGCAATTCATTATCAACTAAAATATTGTTAATCTTGGTGAGCAGGGTCCTATAACGCAATACATAGACATTAAGACGTTGAGTAGGTCCTTTTCGTATTCGAGCCAATTGTGCATAAGAAATTTTATCCTCAATATTAATAGAGAATTGTGCCAAAAATAAATTGGATAAATCAATGAATGCATGCACAGAGTGGGTGGGGAGAGCATAAAACCACTGTAATGCGAAGTCCTTAATACTTTGGGGGCAAAGCTTGGTAAACAATATGTCATTAAAAGAAGAAGTGAAGCAAGCAAGATGGAATGAGCGAAGATGCTTAGTGGGATCCCCTTTGCCATCATATATAGTAAACTTAGGAGAAAAAAACAATAGGTAATGGATAAGAAACCACTTTGGGTGTAAGCGGATTATGAAGGAACTATGTGTAATACATAGTGTGAGAAGAAGCAGATGCACCTTGTTGTTATTGTAAATTTTTTTCTTGTAAATTATGAGCAAGGGTTTCAAGAGCTTACGTGACAAGATAATGGCATTGTTGATTATATAAATATAACAATAAATAAGTAAGATCAAGTAAAGGAAATGTAAGCAAGAGTGATAGATAGTATTTGGAGAACGATTTAGTTTGTATATGTAGATTTGAACCGATTATGAACTAGAGATTGATTTGAAAGGGAAAATTTTTGGGTTTTGCAGGCTCTGTGTCTAGAACTGGAGTATGAAGATCTCAGGGACAGGAGCTCCTAGTGTCTTATCAGGGCCACTTGGGCACTAGTGTCTTATCTAAGCACTAGTGTTTATGGAAATACTCAGGATCAAGTTCTTTCTGTGTCGCTTAGTGTCACTCCTTGTTCATTGTATGTCATATCAAATCCGTTGTGTCGCACATGCTATTTAATTTAAATTTCATTAAATCTAATTATGGAATAACTACTGTAAATAATGATGCAAAATGGTAACATATAGTAAAGACAAATAAAAACTAGCATGTCTAATGTGAAACCCTAAACAATAGGGTGTGATAGGAAGACTTAGCTGATTTCTAAGAAGACTGGAGGTGATCTAGGTAGGTGAAATACTGAAACAAACTGTAGAAAACATTGTTGATGCTCACTAGAAATTTTGGAATTCAGAAATGGTGCAAGACAGGGGTGCCCACAGGAGGGTAGGGGTGCCTGGGCGTTGGTGACCGGATATGGGTGTTGGTGGCCACGTAAATGCTCAAGAACTAATTTCTTTTGTGTCATAAGGGTTTCACTATCAGTTCCTATCTGTCACTTGATATTCGCTCCTTGATCGCCAAAGGTACCTGTAACCTGCAAAACATAATATCTACCTGCACATGTCCAAAAACCAAATAAAATCTAATAAAAAGATGTAGGATGTGGAATTGGACTGATCCTTACGGTCACCCAAAGAGTGAACTTACTATCGATCGTTGCACTACATCTCAAACCCCATGTAGTTCTATGTGAAAGTGTGTGTAATTATGCCCTAATATGCCCTTGTGCAAGTTACACTAAGATAACAAGCTAAATCTAGAATGCTCCATATGAAAATATACGGGATGGAATAGAATAGACTTCTCATCCTATGTTGTGTATGCAGAAGTGATGCAACCCTTATCCCTTGAATGAGTGTGCTAGATGGATGCCTTAAAGTGTTTTTGTGCCTTTGGATGCAAGTTTAGGTGATAGTATGTAATGCTTAGTGTTTGGTCTTGATTTTTGAGAAGTAACTAATTATATATATGATTTTATTGTTTGAATTTTGTAATTGACAACTAAAAGGCCAACCCATAAGTGAAAAATATTCCCAAAATATAAAAGAGACCTAAAAAGAGTGAGTAAAGGTAAGAAAGGGTCAGGAAAACCTAGTATGGATAGAAACACCTAGGCGCTGGTGTCCTAACTGGGCACTAGTGTCTAAGACCATAAAAGATAAATTAGTCCAAGTTCTATCAGGGTTATAGGGTGTGTAAGACCAAAGAGATAATAAGAGATAAAGAAAAGAGACCAAAGATAGTTGTCAACCACTAGTTTTCTTGCTTAGGAATCATGTATACATCAGTATGCTTTAGGACCTAGAAATGTACCCAAGTGTGTGATTTTGTGTCTACATTTTCCCCCACTTTATGTTGTTGAGTGAATACTTGATAACATAAAGTAGATAGAAGATGTGTACCTTATGATCATGTAGAGAAGAGTGTAGGCGATAGTGTGCCGAGTGGACAAGTGAAGTGTGGAGACTAAGAAAGGAAAGTGGACCCTAGGGATGAAGCGTATGTGTTGTAGCATATTGATGTAGCTTGTGTGAGTTGCTTCTTGTTGCCTATAAGGATGGACTTGTAAAAGAAGAGCAAGAAATAGTCAGAGTTTTGTACATGATAGATCAGAGAAACATGTGTACAAATATATAGAGATCATAAAAGTTTGTAAAAGGAAACTATGCACCTGATATGTTTAAGAGCGATAAAAAAGTGTCTTGTTGCTTGAAGTTTCTAATTTGAATGTTGAGGTGAGGATTTTGGGTGATCTCACACCAAGAGCAAGTTTTTTGGGCAATCTCAGATTGAAAGTAAGTTTTTTGGGTGATCTCATGCCAAGTATGAGTTTTTTGGGTGATCTCACACCAAGAGCAAGTGTTGGGGAGAGAGGTCTAGTTTTACTCTCCTTCCATGACTCTACCCAATAAGAACCACTTCAGATGATACGTCTTGATTTGTTACATTTGTCCCGATTTTTTCTAATTAGTTCTGAATTGTTCCGATTGTACCCTTTGTAGGAGATAGAATGCATTATGTGATTGGAGGCCAGTGCCTCTTACTGTAGAACTGCTCTAATTTTGTTTGTAAATTGTGTTGTATTGAGGAAATATTTGTTAATGCCCCCATGACATTAGTGCTCAGGGAAGGTCATAAGCACCTTCCGCTAATGTCCAGGTTTGGGTGTTGGTGTCTGCTTTGTGTTTTGGACACAAGTAAGATTCTGGGCTATTTTGTGATCATGTTTCTGTGTTGATTTTATATTGTTCTTACATGTGTTGTAGTTCTAAGTTGTTGTAGGGGTGATTTTTTTACCCAATATATACCCCCTCTTGTTTGGGCTGCATGTGACAACTGTAGGAGAATGCGGCCCAAAGGAGAGGACATGATGTTGATCTGAAGTGGATACCTGCAGGGGGTAGGGGATGTGCTTGGTAGAAACCAAGGCACATGCAAACAAGGTGGGCTAGTAACAAGTGTTAGTGAAAGCAAAGCTAACATGTAATAGAAGCAACTAAGAAGACAAGAGAGACTATGGAATTTGGGCTTCATACATGGGACATTACTCACAATGTCACGAGACAATCAGGGCTAAAGTGACCAAAAACATACAATGGTCATATAAGGCCCACAAACAATAACATACAATAAAAAACAATATCAAGTAAAATATATTAGATAACCATGGTTGTATATAGTCTTGCAAGGAAAATGCTACACATGAAGCACTTGTTAGCATGTTAGAAAGATAAATAGTATGTCAAAGCATGTATATAACAATGAAAAGCAAGTGCTAGTAAGAAGAAGTAGTGAATGATGAAACAATAGAACCTATAATGTGCAAGAGTAGTAAAGGTAGATGCCCCCATGAGCCTCGTCGGGAATGGAAAGGGATTCAACTTCGAGCATCGTGCATCGTGTAAGGAGCTATAATAGATCTGCATTCACTTCCAAAGATCAAGTGAACACACATGTGTATATAGAACATTGACATACTAAGAATGTGGCTAACAGAGTAAACAAAGTGTAACACGTAAGTAGTATAGGCAAACAAGAGTAGATGCAATCAAGATATGAAAATGTTGTGATGGTATGATGGCATGGTATGTAAGATGTGAAAATGGAAGGAGCCACGTTGCCCCCAGTGGATGTGCATGAAATGTGGTTCTTTGGTAAATGTCCCGTCAACAGTCAAGAATGAACCATATAAGAAGAGTGCTTCATCAGGAAATGGGTTTTTCACGTGTGAGTAGATGCTAGAAAAGATATGCCATGAAGCACAAAGTGTGAAGTATATAATGTGAGGTTCATTGATGTAATGTGCCCTCAACAGTCATGTGTGAACCATAACATGAGAGTGCGTCATAGGGTAATAAAGGCTTTTATGCATAATAACATTTGAGATGCATCACATTGAGTCGGTTCTTGAGTGGTTTACCAAGGAGAGTGTCAAGATGATAGACATCACCCCCAAGCTTGGTAGTGATGACATAGGGACTGAGCCAATTAGGTTTGATTTTCCATTTTAGATGAGCCTCAGTCTTAGTGTTATTTTGAGTTTCTTTTAAAACAAGATCACCAATATTGAATACACGTGGGCATATTTTATTATTGTAAGCTTGTGTAATGCGCACCTAATAAATGCGAAGATGTTTCAGGGCTTACACACGGTGAGATTCAATCATTTCAAGCTCAGTAATCAGTTTTAACAATATTCATTGTCTTTTAGAATGCCTTTAAGTGATACTCGTAGTGAGGATATTTCTATCTCTAAGGGAATGATGGCCTGAGTGTTGTAGACTAGTGAAAATGGTGTGGGATTAGTGGGCATGCGTACACTTTTGTGTTAATGCCAAAGAGCGTATAGAATTTGATTATTCCATCCATTACCACTAGTATCAATAATTTTCCATAATATCTTGACAATGGTTTTATGAGTGGTTTATGCTTGGCCATTTCCCCGTGGATAATAAAGAATAGAAAAGGTTTGGTTGATTTTGAATTTAGCAAAAATCCTTTTTATGTCCTTATTTTTGAAAGAGGTTCCATTATCAGTGATAATGACAGAGGGAATGCCAAAATGTGTGATAATGTGAGTAGTAATAAAATGAAAAATGTCAGGACCAATAATGTTTTGCAGAGGTATGACTTTGAATCATTTAGTGAAATAATCGGTAGCAGTAATAATGTATTTATGGCCATCAGCCGATTTAGGATTGATCTTTTAAATGAGGTCAAACCCCCATACGGATAATGGCCAGGATGATGCTATAGGTTGGAGCTCGTCCATGGGCAGATGGTGGAGGTTACTATTCTTTTTACATTTGTCATGGCACATGGCATATTCTAATAATTTTTATTCCATAGTAGGCCAATAATAACCTTATCGTAGGAGCTTATGGGACATAGCTTTTCCATAGAAATGACCACCATATGGACTACCAGAGACTTGAGATAAAACCATGAGGATGTCATCGAGGCCTATACATTGTAATAAATGACCATCGAATGACGTTTTAAATAAATAACCTCCGATAAAAACATATCGCATGGTTTCTCGTAGTAGATGATGAGCTTTGTGGGGTTGAAGGTTTTTGGGAATAGTTTGTTGATATAAAAAATTATGTATTTGTGCGAACCATTCTTGTCGATCATTACTGTGTGTGATAACACATGATTCCAAATTAGGGTTAGGATTAGAAGGCCATCACAAGTGATGAATGATAAAGGTGGCCTACGCATCGTTAATGTCTTGAGGGATGAGTGATGCTACACAAGCCATAATATTTGCATGATAATTGTCTTTGCGAGGGATGGCGGTGAGAGAGTAGGAATAAAATGTAGCCAATATGGATTTAATAAGCTTGTAATATGAGATGAGATGCTCCTCTTTGGTTTGATACGTGTCATTTACTTGATTAATAATGAGTTGAGAGTCACCATGAATTTGGATATTTCAAATAAGAAGTTTTACGGTGACAGTGAAGCCAAGAATGAGGGATTCATAGTCAACGATGTTGTTACTACACGAGAACCCTAAGTGACACGCAAAGGGGAGATGATCACCATGTGGGATGATGAACACAATCCCAACCCCAACATTTGAGAGGCAAGGGGAACCTGTCAAAATACATATTCCAAGTGTCAGTGTCGATGGTGTAAGTAGTAAATTTATCTCGAGAAATTATAGCAGATTAGTGAAGGATCAGAAAGAGGGGCGTCGACTAGATGATTGGCGATAACTTGAGCCTTCGATAGATTTTTGTGGGATGAATTTGAAATCAAACATCTATGTAAGAAACATGAACCTAGCATGCAAGGTGTCTAGAGAGGTGTGTGTGGGATAAAAGGTATCATAAAATATATACTTTAGGAAATTATGTGAATCTCATTATTGAGAAGGTAGTGTTGTACAGGCTTATTCGTAACATAAGACATGACCAAGGCATAATTTTTCAATGTAGTTGTAATTACATCCATAGGAAAGTAAAGTGTGACTAATGTAACAAACGACCCTTTCACGTTGAGAATCATCATGTTGTGCTAAAAGGGCCCCTAATGCATGGAATGTAGCTGATATATATAATGTTATGTTTGTGGAGCGTGTTTTCATGTTAGAGTTTGGTACACCTTCCATGTGTTACACTCATATATTTTTATGGCGGTCCCGCTCACCAGTGAGCAGGTCAAGGGGGTTCGGGGGGGTGAAGCCCCCCTGATGGGGGCTCAGGGGCGAAGCCCCCGAAGTAAATTTTCATGGGTGGTTTATTAACCCATGGGTAATGGGTAACCATTATGGGTTGTTTTTGGGCCCATGGTTTTTCGGTACCCATTGTTTTGTAAAACCGCCTCTTCGACTACCTATTGATGTACTTATAAATAGATGGACATATAATAGGATTTATATGAGTGTGTTTTGTGAAGGTGAATAGTGTGTGCGAATTCAAGTGTGAATTCGGGAGGGTTTGTTGAGCGCAGCTCCAAACAAGATCTGATTATTGTAATTGTGAAGACTGTTGGCTTGTAATAAAATCTGAGCAAGTGTTCTTGGTGGATGTAGCCCACATTGGGTGAACCACGTTAAATATTGTCTTCGTGTTGTGCATTTTTCATTTATGTAATTCTATTCATACTTCTTATTATTGCGATTCTGAGGAATTATTCCACATTAGATATTATTAATTCCTAACAATTGGTATCATAGCCTAGTTTGGTTTGCTGAAGTGTTGAATCGCAGGGAAAGTTTTTAGCTTGAGTGGGAGCTATGGCAGATGATGGAAGATCTAGGGTTGATAAATTCAACGGGTAGAATTTCAGTCTTTGGAAGATGTAGATGGAAGATTACCTTTATCAGAAGGATATTTATACTCTGTTGTCTGAGAAGGTGAACAAACCCTCGAGCATGACTTATGCGGAATGGGATTTACTGGATAGGAAGGCACTTGGGACAATCTGGTTGTGTCTTGCATCTTTGGTATTATTTAATGTTTCGAAGGAAAAGATTATAAAAGATCTAATGGATGCATTAGGGAAGTTGTATGAAAAACCCTCTGCCTCTAACAAGATATTTTTAATGAAAAAGTTGTTTAATATGAAGATGTCTAAGAATAGTTCAGCAGCAGATCATTTAAATGATTTCAATACGGTTGTGAATATGCTAGCTTCAGTTACAATAGAATTTGATGAAGAAGCTAGGGATTTATTAATTATGTGCTCTTTACCTGAAAGTTGGAATAGCCTGGTAATGGCGGTAAGCAACTCGGTTCCAGCTAACTCGAAGTTGAAGTTTGAGGATGTTGTAGGGGTGATTCTAAGCGAGGAAATGTGAAGAAAAATCTCTGGGCAATCTTCTACTTCAGGGAATGCTTTGACAGTGGAAACTAGAGGGAGACAGAAGAATAGAGGAAACCATGGAAAATCGAAAGATCGGGCAAGGTCAAAATCAAAGAGAAAGATTATATGTTGGAATTGTGGAAAGTTTGGGCATGCAAAGAAGGACTGTTGGGAGCTTCAGATAAGAAGAAACAACAGGAAGAAAACAAGGAGGTAAATGTGGCATTAGGTAATGTATGCCATGATGCTTTGATTCTTTCTTTGCATAATATTACTGAATCTTGGGTTCTAGATTCAAGGGCTTCTTTTCATGCTACTCCACATAGGCATTATTTTGTTGATTATATTCAAGGGGATTTTGGGCATGTTTTTCTTGGTGATGATGAGCCTTGCAGTATAGTTGGAAAAGGTTTTGTTCAGGTTAAGATCCAAAATGGGAATACATGTCTATTGAAGGATGTCAGACATGTGCCTACATTAAGGAGAAATTTGATATCAGCGGGGCAATTGGGAAGTGATGGTTGTACTGTGATATTTACACCTGACTCTTGGAAGGTTACCAAGGGTGCTCTTGTGGTGGTAAGAGGTAATAAAGTTGGAACCTTGTATTTATCCACTGATAGTACTAATGATTGTAATACTGTGGCTTCAAATGCATATACAACATTATGACACTATAGGCTTGGTCATATAAGCCATAAGGGCATGGACATCATAAAGAAGAATTTACCTGGATATACAGAAACAGGTTTGGATTTATGTGAGAACTGCATATATGGGAAACATAAGCGAGTAAGGTTTCTCAAGGTTGGACCTATGAAGAAAGAGAGTAAGTTAGAGCTAGTACATTTTGATGTGTGGGGGCCAACTCAGGTATCATCTCTTGGGGGTTCAAGCTATTATGTTACTTTTATTGATGATGCAACAAGGAAAGTTTGGGTTTATTGTATTAGAAGCAAATTTGATGTATTTGATACTTTTGTTAAATGGAAAGCCTTGGTAGAGAATGAAACAAGTCTTAAGTTAAAATGTCTCAGGTCAGATAATGGAGGGGAGTATTGCAGCAATGAATTTGATGATTATTGTTCTAAGAATGGAATCCATAGGCAAAAGACAGTTCCAGGAACCCCACATCAGAATGGGGTGTCAGAAAGGATGAATAGAACAATAATGGAACGTGCTAGGAGCATGAGGATACATGCAGGACTGCCTCTTTATTTTTGGGAAAAAGCGGTGAGCACAGCTGTGTACTTGATAAACAGAGGACCCTTAAGTGCCTTGGATGTAGGCATACCTGAGGAGGCTTGGTACGGTAAAAAAGTTGATTAATCATTTCTTAGAGTCTTTGGATGTGAGGTGTTTGTTCATATTGACAAGGATGATAGGACCAAGCTAGAGGCTAAATCAGAAAAATGCACTTTTATTGGTTATGGTGGTGATGACTTTGAATTTAAATGTTGGAGTCTTAAGGACAAGAAAATCATTTGGTCTATGGATGTAGTCTTTAATGAGAAAGTCATGTATAAGAAACAGTTGCAGGAAAACAGGGAAGAATCCAAGAAAGAATATGCAGTGGTAGAGGATCTTTCGGATGGGACAATGACCCATGAATCAGTTCAGGAACCTACTCAACAGGAACCCCAAACTCCTACAGTGAGGAGGTCTTCTAGGGTAAGAAAAGAACCTGAATGTTTTTCTCCTTCTCTTTATTATTTATTACTCACTGATAGTGTAGAGCCAGAGAGCTTTGATGAAGCAATGTAGGTAGATGCCCGTAAGAAGTGGGAGCAAGCCATGGATGAGGAGCATAAGTCTCTCATGCAGAACCAGACTTGGGATTTGGTGAAGCTACCGGAAGGCAAAAGAGCATTGCAGAACAAGTGGGTGTACAGAGTTAAAGACGACGAAGGAGGAAAGAAAAGATATAAGGCCTGGTTGGTTGTCAAGGGGTTTTCACAGAAACAAGGTATAGATTTTGATGAGATTTTTTCTCCTGTAGTAAAAATGAATTCTATAAGAACTGTTCTTGGAATAGTGGCAGTAGAAGACTTGCACTTAGAACAATTAGATGTAAAGACTGCATTTCTCCATGGTGATTTGGAGGAGGAGCTATATATGCAACAGCCAGAAGGATATGAAGTCAAAGGTAAAGAGGAGATGGTGTGCAAACTGAAGAAGAGCTTGTATGGCCTAAAACAAACTCCATGTCAATTGTATAAGAAGTTTGATAGCTTCATGATGGAGCAAGGTTATATTAGATGTCATTCTGACCATTGCATGTATACAAAGAAATTTGAGGATGGAAGTTATATTATCCTATGTTTGTATGTTGATGGCATGTTGGTTGCAGGTAAAAACATGCAGGAAATAAAAGTACTCAAGAAACAACTAAGTGAATCCTTTGATATGAAGGATTTGGGGGTAGCCAGATAAATCCTTGGTATGAGGATAACTCAGGATAGGAAGGAACGAAAGCTGACTTTATCTCAGGAAGAGTACATTAAGAAGGTATTGGATAGGTTTAACATGCAGGATGCTAAACCGGTTGGGACTCCTTTGGCAGGCCATTTTAAGTTATCAAAGGAGCAGTGTCCCAAGACAGAGCAGGAAAGAAACTAGATGTCCAAGGTACCTTACTCATAAGCAGTTGGTAGTTTGATGTATGCTACGGTGTGCACTAGGCCTGATATTTCCCATGCAGTGGGAGCTGTGAGTAGATTTATGAGTGATCAAGGTAAAGAGCATTGACAAGCAGTAAAGTGGATCCTTCGGTATTTGAGAGGGACCATGGGGATAGTTTTGTGCTACAGTGGATCAAACACCACTTTACGTGGTTATGTAGATTCAGACATGGCTAGAGATGTAGACAGTAGAAGGAGCACGATAGGTTATATTTACATTGTAGGTGGGATAACAATGAGCTGGATTTCACGACTACAGAAGCTGATGGCTTTGTCAACCATGGAGGCTGAGTATGTTGCTGCCACAGAGGCAAGCAAAGAGATGATTTGGTTACAAAAATTACTTGAGGAGTTCGGGCATAAGCAGGAGGAATGTAAGTTGCATAGTGATAGTCAAAGTGCTATACACCTAGCTAAGAACTCTGCTTTCCACTCTAGGATGAAACATATATAGTTGAGATATCACTTCATCAAACATCTTTGGAGGAAGATAAGTTGAAGTTAGAGAAGATTCATTCCAGTTAGAATCCTGCAGGCATGATGACCAAGGTGGTCACAAGGGATAAACTAAAGCTATGTTCAACTTTGGTTGGCCTTGGCGGATGACAATGAAGGGTTGAGAAGCTTGCTCAGTGGAAATTAGTCTCCAAGTGGGAGATTGTTATGTTTGTGGAGCCTATTTTCATGTTAGAGTTTGGTACACCTTCCATGTGTTACACTTAGATATTTTTATGGTGGTCCCGCTTGCTAGTGAGTGGGTCAAGGGGGTTCGGAGGGGTGAAGCTCCCTTGATGGGGGCTTGGGGGCAAAGCCCCCAAAGCAAATTTTCATGGGTGGTTTATTAACCCATGGGTAATGGGTAACTGTTATGGACTGTTTTTGGGCCAATGGTTTTTCGGTACCCATTGTTTTGTAAAACCACCTCTTTGGCTACCTATTGATGTACTTATAAATAGCTGGACATACAATAGGATTGATATGAGTGTGTTTTGTGAAGGTGAATAGTGTGTGCCTAAGTGCTGACTAGGTGAACAGAGTAGCAGGAGCATCACACAAAGACCCAAAAAAATGTAGATCTGGAGAGATAAGTTGTACAGGGGTGCCTGGAGAGGGATAGAGGTGCCTTGGGTTCCCTAGCCCTGTTTCTGGGTAGTTGGGTTTATGGAAAATATTAGGAAACCTCCTTTGAGTGTTCGCAAGGTTTTCGATGTTAGTTTCCTTTGGTTGCTTTGAGGTCGCACAATGATCGTTGAGATCGCTAAAAACCTGCAATGAAATATGAACCTATAAAATCCTCAAATAGACATCAAATACCAAAAAAGAAATATATAGAATGAGGGGTCAGACTATCCTCAATTGTCACAATGGTGAACTTATGACTGAGTGCTACACTACATCTTAGACCTAATGTAGTTCTATGCGTGTGTTTGTAGAACGTGCCTTATGTGGCTCTTGTGCAATTCACACTTGATAGAAAGCAAATAAACTAGATGTAAAGAAATGATGTAGGAGCATCATGGTTTGAATAATCCTTTGAAAGGCATTTATCATGTATTAGGTGTTTATAAGCTTTCCCTCTGAGTTCTAGCCTTAAATATTTGAATTTGTGATGTAAATTCTCTTTGTATAAGTGTAAAAGTAGAAATAAGAGTAGTAGTAAAAAATGAGGTTAATGTTGGGTGTCTTAGGTGGGTATGAGTTGTCTTATCTCCATCATCTACGTAGGAGGAGTGAAAAAATCTAGAGATATTGTCTTAATAATATTTAGCTCTCAAAGGTCATAGTTGACCAACCTATTCCTTGAATTGTGCTTGTATAGTTGAGAATATATCTCATAAATAGGAATCTTAGTCCTAGATAAGGACTAATACAACTAATTCAAGCTATGTAAGAGGAAGAAAGGTTGAATCTTCTCAAGGGAGGAGAAAGGAAGTGAATATTTTTGCATAAAAAGAACTAGTATGTAGAGTTTGGGAGCAAGAATTATATGAAAATAAGGTTGTAGACTATTTTTAGCCATAAAAGGGTTTTATTTGTATTCTTGATTGATATGTATATCTAAATTATTCCTCCAAGGTATGTGCTTTAGTGATATATGGCACAAGAATGCATGTTTAATAAGCTAGAAGCTCTGGTTTGGTGTTTTGTATTCTTAATGTGGGATTGTGCATGAAGGTTTAACCCATGACAAAAATCTCAAACCCTTACAGTCATCCAAAGCCATATATAAATCTCGATTATTAATGTAGGAAGGTGGAGGAGGTTCATAATATTCCATATAAATTTATTTGAGCTTTTGAAACAAAGATTTAAGGTTTTTATAAGCAACTATTTGGCCACAAGCTCAAACTAGGGCATCGATTTACTTTTGTTTCAAACAATGAAATTTCTCAAAAATTTAACCAAATGTATGCTTAGTGATGTGGAAGATATGTACGAAATTTTATAGAAAATGGATACCTACAGTTAAAGATCTTGCTAGCAGAATTTTTGAGCTAGAATGAATAGAAACAATGTATATGAATGCTTAGGTAAAAGATAAAATTTTCATTATGGCTTGATAATTATGACCCTAGACTTGGTATATAGATGGAATAAAGTATAAATAATGATCTGAAATTATCTTAAGGAGAAATCCAAAAACAAAATTCCATCATCCTCATGTAAGACTGACTATGCATCCAACTAGACCACTAAGAAACTTGACAAAGAAAGGTGAGCTGGGAGAAATGTGTTAAGAATTAGTGCATGGAAGCGTGTGAACAATTAAAACATGATAAATGATGCCTATAGAGCATGGATATAGGGAATGAAATCCTCTTACTTGCATTTTAGGCTTTGAATTGTTATAAATAATTACCATAAGAAGCTTGGGTAGAGTACTAAGTCTTTAATTTGATGCCTTCAATATGTCTAATAAGTAAGCCTAAGTCTTTAATTTGATGCCTTCAATATGTCTAATAAGTATGGATGACCCTATGAATCTATTTGTAATGTGACTCCATTGAAGGGTAAAGCATGGCTAAGAGGATATAGAAGGCATATGTGCTAGTAACCTCAAGAATGGATGTTGGAGTATGAGACAATCCTTATATGAGAATATAGAGGGCTTGAATACTTATATGACCTTGAATTCAGTGATCCCAATTTGCACAAGATGATAATTAGTAACTTCTACACCTAATGACTGCCATGGTATGAGCTTATGGAGCAAGTCTGGACCTAGCACAAAACATGGTAGTACTGATATGTTAATTAATGATCTTGTATTACATACACATGGAATAGGATCTATGAAGGTGTTGTAAATGAATTCCTTTAGCTAGTTAGAGAAATAGACTGAGTTAGAGCTTGAGGGTACACCAAGAAATGTAATAGATGTGTTCTCGGAATAGAATGAACTTCCCTCCTATGAAGTGTGTATACAAAATAACTAGCCCTTATGTCCCTTGGATGGTGCTAGATGGATGCAATAGAGCTCTTAGATGCTTGATGAATACAACCTTAGGTGGTGATAGCTAATGATTAATGCTTGGTCTTTTATTATGATCACATAAATTTATATTTCTATGATTCTTTGTTTGAATTTCATAATTAACCCTGAAAAGGTTGAGTACCAAAAAGATAAGATGCTCAAACAGCTAGAAAAGACTCAAAAAGTGTGAACAAAATATACTGAGGCCAAGGGTGCCTAGAGGGGACGAGGGCACCTAACGGTGCATCTTGGCTGGGTGTTATTGTCTAGGATGATAAATTCCGAACTATGAAAAGGAAGACTGAGCAAGTAAAGGTGTAAGACCAAGAAAATTGACAAAGCAAAGAAAGGTGGCCAAAGACATGGGTTAATTAGTACTTTTCTCACTTAGGAATCATATGAATAGTAGTATGTAATCATGATTAAATAGTTACCCAAAGTGTGTGATTTTGTGTCTAAATTTTCCCCCACTTTATGTTGGTGAGTGAAAATCTCGGTAACATAAAGTAGATAGATATGTGTACCTGATAATCATGTAGATTGATGATGAAAGCATGCCAAGGGACTAGACAAAGCGTGGAGTGATAAAAATGTGAAGCACAAATGCTAAGGAGGAGAAAGTGTAAAAAAGTGATGATGAAAATGAATCTATGGTGGAAACACATGTGTTGACGTTGCAATGTACATGTTGTTGATGTCGTTGTTATTGTTGTTGTGATGATGTTGACTACTGTTTCCCATGCAAATGGACTTGTAAAAGAGAAGAATGAACAAGTAGTCAAATACACATGTATATGTGTAAAAAGTATGTAAAGATGTTGAAAATGTGAAAAAGGAACATTTGTACCTGATTCGTGATGAGGAAAGAGTGTAGAGAGGATCCCAAAGATGTTGTAGATGAATGAGTTTTTCAGGTGATCTCACACCAGTTGTGGCAGCCATGAGTTTTTTGGGCGATCTCATGTCAATGTCATAGAAGAAGTGTAGGGCGAAAAGTCTAGTGTTATCCTCTAACCTTTAACTTCTTCCCATAATGTAGAACACCATTGCAGATGGTGTGTACAAGCACAAGTGCTAAGGAATGTGTGACCTATAAAATCCATTGTGTGGAGTTCTGTAGACTATGCAAAACTACCAATCGCTGTGTAATTTCCCCCTGGTTACTGGCATCCAAGAAGGATATCACTGTACTAAGGACCCAAGTCTGATTATGAGCCCTATTCAAAACTAAAAATTGTGTTGTATTGGTACTCTATTGTGTTGTGTATAACGTTGTATGGGGTGACTGATTCACTCAAATGATGCCCTCTCGTTTGGGGTGCATGTGACATCACTAAAGGAGTATGTAGCCCAAAAGAGGACTGACCACTGTGCTAAAACTATTCCTTACAGGGGGAAGGTAATGCGCTTGGTAGAAACCAAACCACCCGCAAACAAAGTGGCTAGGGGATAAGTTTTAGTACAAGAAATACAAACACACAAGTATAAGTCAAAATGTATGCTACATAGACAATATGTAAGCTAAGACATAAGAAGACAATGTAAACACGCAAGGAAATAATGTAGCCCATGAAAATAGGGTTGCAAACATGGGACATCACTCATGATGTCACAATACAATCAAGGTCATAGTGGTTACAAGTAGATAAGTGTGCACACAAGACAAAGGGTAAAGCCCACAAATAATGACATACAAAGAGCAAGTAATGACAAGCAATGTAACAGATAACCAAAGAAGCATGTAGTCTTGCAAAACAAATGTTGTACATGAAGCACCCATTAACATGTTAGAAAGATAAAAGGTATGTCAAAGTGTGTATACTCCGATAAATTAATGTGCTATGAAACAATATGAAATAATAGCACATGTAGTGTACAAAAGTGGATGCCCCTAGGAGATGTTATGGGACTGGTACTAGGTACCACGCTAAGCATCCATGTTACGTGTAATAGATTTGTCTAATCTTTGATCAAAACTAGAAATGCAAGTGAACTCGTATGTGTGTATGATAAAGATAATGAAATACAAAATATCTATCTAGCATGTGTAATAAAGTAAACATGTAAGCAAAAGTAAGCAAGAGTAAATGCAACCAAGATATGCAGTATGTTGTGGATGAGACAGAGTGGAATGCAATGTGAATGATAGGAGCCATGTGCCCCCTCGAGTGGACATGTATGTATGCAATGAGGTTCATTTATTTATGCCCCCTCAATAATCAAGAATGAACCATAAATAAGATGGCATCATCGGGAAATGGTTTGAATGTGTGTATGAAAAATATGTGATCATCAAAGTGTAAAGTGTAGAATATAAACATGTGAGTGAATGAGAAATTTGATTAAACATGTGAGTATGATGCGGTCCATTTGAGATGAATACCCTTGGTAGTCGAGTATGGACCCTAGAACTAGAGTGCGTTATAGGGTAATGAGAGAAACATATAGAAGTAGATGTGAGAAAGATGTAGTGTGAATGCGTAGAGTGAATAAAACACATAGTATATAGAATATGTTGTGAGAGAGGATGTCCTAAGTGTATGATGTGTGATGTATGAAGTGTGTAGTAGATGTTGTGAGAAAGAGGTGTAAATAAGGTGTGATATGTGTAGTATGTAGTTTAGTGGGTAGTGCAATGTGTAGTGTAGTGTGTGAGGTTCGCATGTATAGTATGCCATCAACAGTCAAGTGTGAACTGTAACACAAGAGTGTGTCATCAGGAAATGATAATGTAAATGTATCAAGATGTGTATGATGAATGCAAAAGACTAAATACGATGTGTGTAAGGTATATAGCAGTTGATAATGCTAAAAGGTGTGGGGGTAAGTGTGATTCCCCTGAAGTGTATACTGACGAGTGTGTTATGCAATGACTGATGTTTGAAATAGATAGATAGGTGATACATGAAGATGATGAAGGAAAATATATGGTGTATATTTGATTGAGTAATGTGATAAGTGATGAAAGCTTATATCTTATGTGTGAATAGTGATATATGGTAATAGATGTAAGTATGTATGAGTGATTATGAAATAGATAGATATGTCAATGAAGCATGTAATGCAAATATGAAACAAGGTTCATATTGTAAGAGATCCCTCAAAATTCATGTAAGAACTGTAAAAACACAAGTGTGTCATCGAGAGGGAAGGTGACAAGAGTCACCTACCAAAGACCAAGGGGGTGTGAAGTGGTGGAAGCATGTGTGGTAGAAGGAACAATAGGATTGTGTGATGGTGGTGGAGTTTGAGATGTGTTTGGGCCACCAGTAGAGGGAGTAGTTGCTTTGACAAAAATGATTGACTGCTGAAGTGGTGGATTATTGTGTAATGGTGCAACAAACTTAGGAGGAAGAGGTGTTGGACTGATTTTTAGAGAAGGTTGCTTAGGTTGACTTGGTATAGCCATAGATAAATTGAGAGGAGGCAGAGTGAGAATAATTTTTATAGGCCGTTGCTTAGTTTGAGTAGATTGAATAGGTGATGTTTGACTGACAAGGGAAGTCACATTAGGAGTAGTGACATGATGCTCATTAGACATAGTAGGAGCAAATTTAGGAGTCCATTTGGATGTAGCATTTGTAGATAGGCATGTGACAAAATGTTGTGCGGTGAATGAGATAAATCCCTGATACTCGAGATGCTTGATTATTCATTGTAAAGCATATCACTCATTGTTACTATGTCCATTGATTCAATGATAATTGCAATATGGATGGCCCTCATATTTTGCAAGACGATAAGGATGATAGCCCTAAGTAGATGGTAAAGTGATCAATTGATGACTAAGGAGCTCAGCAAGAATGTCATGCTACTTAGTATTATGATCAAAGGTGAGAGGATTCGGTAATGGTATGACTTGAGGCTCACTGATATGAGCACGTGTAGAAGAAAAAGAATGAAAACGAGAAGAAATAGCATGATCCTAAGAAGTGTATTTTAGTTGTTGGATTTCAGATTTAAGAGATGTGATTATGGATTCCATAGCCTAAAATTTGTTGTAAAATAAAGAATGCAAAGCTTGAATTAACTCTAATAAGGGTTTATTAGATGGAGGATCATGAAGGCTAGTGCCGTCATATAGATGATCAAAGATAGGACTTATTTCTTCTAGTAGCATATCTTTAGAAATATACATGGTGTCTAAGGTTTTTTATAGAACAACTTGGCAATTGGGATGCATCTTAAGTAAATCAGACAAAGAAATTTGAGGAAATTTATGACCCATGATAAAGGAAAGAAATGAGGATCCTAAGCATGAAACTATTAGGTTCACTAAAATGATTAAGCTTATCAGGCATTGAATTAACTAAGTCCTAAGGCAGAAGGTGCGCACATGGGAAAAGAAAGCAAGTAGGAAGGCACTCAAGGAAAGGTGTGTGAGAGAGAAGTTGGCGCACACGAGTAGTAGAGGGTTTGGGGACTTAGCCACCTTTTGAAGTTGGTATCACAAGAGAAACACGTGAGGGCTCGAATAGGTGTGATGAATGGATAAGGTGCCAGCCTAGAGCCTTGGAGGTCAAGAAAAGAATATTCCATTAAGGGAATATTCCTAAGAGGATCATTACAATTAATAGAGGCCTTTGTAAGCTGGCATAAGCAATCAATCGTGGAGGACCACACTTCCACTCGACATGCGATCTGCTAATGAGTGAAGTTATGACAGTGAGTCTAGATTCTATTTAAAGGAGTGCTTGGGTGTGAAATAAATAGAATGAGAGAGGCAACAAAGTTCTGCTACTAGGCATATATGTATGCGCTCGGGTCTGAACAAGAGTTTGTTATGGGAAAGCATAGCTAGGATTTCTATTTAGAATAGTTTTGTAGGGTTGGAATGTTATTTCATGATGTATATGGTCTGAGATGACCCTATTTGATGTAATATGGCTACTATAAATGGATTTAATCAATATATGGAGCTTTATCTTGTATATTTGTGTCTATGGACTAAACCCTAGTGTGTTCTCATGTTATTATGGATCAGATCCAGTTTCTTATGCTTAATATAATGGTTATTTCCATTGATGGTACATATGTGCCTGAATCTAGTATCTGTACTTTTTGTTATTAAGAGAATACATATGTTTCTGCCGCTGCGACCCATCTCCATTATGTTGTTGTGATGTTTGTGTTTATCTCATGGAGCATTCCTGCTTAGATCTAGATCCCCTACCTCTATGTTAGATTAAATGCATGTGTTCTTGTTCTACAAACCTTCCCTCCATTAATGGTGGAACATTCTCGTGAGGCTCACATAAAGGGGGGGATCAACAATCACGCTTGCCTCGGGTGAGTACCCAAAACTTGGGTGATAGGCCAATGCGCTTGGGGTTAAAGAAAGATTAGAGGATAGAGGTAAACGAGACTACATTTTGGTTCCATTACCGAGACCTCTTTTGAAGTTGTTGTGAGAATGATGAGTGATGACGAAGCATCTGACCTTGTACAACGTCGAGATGTGGCTTAAAAACACGAAGGATGAGTTTGGTTAGAGGTTCAGTACTGGATTTGAGTTTTATGCACGTAAATGGGTGGAGGAGAATCTATATCAAAAGCTTTATGAGACATTATTTTTCTATTTCCCAGTAGAGTTGTATGAATGGCTCTCAACATATGCATCAAGGACGAGTTGGTACTATAGACCTCGTGTTTGGACCCAGGAGGAATATGAGTGGTTGCAGGATAGTGATGGACTTATGGAGATAGATGTTGCGAGAAGTATTTGAGGTTAGTGGGGAGGGCACATGACTTGATCAGTCAATGCTACCCCATCTTGGCAAGCATGAGAGAGAAAACCCCTTTGCTTCTGGTGAGAGCTCATCGTATGGAGAAAGGAGGAGATCCGTAGGTGCGCATCTTGATCCGCCTGGTGACCAAAATGTGGTGCCTAGTTTCTCAGTATCTGAGACAAGTATTTCTAGTTCACTTGGTGTTGGTGAGTAGATATCATCAAGTAGATATCATTATACATTACACCCATTTATGGCAGTGTGGACATTTTCGGTGTTTGGAGGTATTTTGTCTAGGACATCATTTGGGAAAGGTGTGGGTTCACAAGGTTTGGGTATCACATCTAAAAGTGGTGTGGGAAACACATCTGGGAGTGGTTCGGTATCATAGAATGTTGACGCGTAGTTTAACGTGATGGTAGGAATGCAAAGCACAACTATTTTAGGACCCTTACCTATGACAAGATGAGGATCTGGAGGATCTATAGGGGATAAGAGCTAGGGGATCTAGTGGTTCCAGTGGTGGAAGAAATTTAGAAGGAGGTCAAGGTTCTAGATCCGGTGGGTAAAGGCCACAATAACCATAACAAGTGTTTTTTGAGATGCCATTGCATTTTCCTGATTACAAGGGCATGGAAGACATTGTAGATAATGTACACAAGTGTGAGTTATTATGGCGTGCGAAGGGTATCACTGCCATGGAGCACAAGGAAATTCAGTTTGCAACTATGTTGCAAGGGCACACATATAGCTGTTACCGGAAATATGATCCACACCAGACGGTGGTGGACTATATTGCGCTGCATGATGCGTTTTTGGCAGAGTTCCACATTCTTGAGTTTGAACAAAAGAGCATCAACGCTTTGAAGGAAATCCAACAAGGTATGGTAGAGAGTGTGTAGGAGTATGAAACACGTTTCAAGACTCTCTTATCCAAGTTATCTTATGATATTCATCCTTCACAACATGCTCAATTATTCGTCGAAGGGTTAATAACACCGTTTAGGTAGGTGATTTCACATAAGACCTTCACAGATCCACACAAGGCCTTGGACATTGCATTGCGCGCTGAGGATGTTGGGAGTGTTGATACCGAAGTTAGTCCATTTCTTGAAGCACATATTTCTACCATGGCAAAGCAGCTTGAAAAACTATCTGTGAACTCAACTCATGAGACTCGCAGTGGGCTATGGTGCATGGATTGTGAAGTGGAGGGACACACGAAGGACAATTGTCTACAAAATTTGGTGAGTGCCATATCAGTAGACTTTGAGATTTTTCATGGAGATCATGATGCAAGTAGATGCTTGTTGTTGTAGTGTGCAATCCAAAAGAATGTGTCTTGTTATTGCAAGATTTTCACCTCTACTACTCATGACACCAAGGATTGCAGATTGATAGACCAAATCCATGATGTCATTGATCTCACTGTGTGTCCAGACAAGTATTGCAAGTAGTTCCAAGGATGATGGTTGTCATTATGAAGGGTGCAAAGATGGAGGAGGCCCTGGAAGAGGATTTTGGGGAGGATTCATAGGCCATGGTAATCTTGGAGCAGGAAGAAGTGAATTTCCTCATAGAACTTGCTATAATTGTGGATCCAATGAACACTACAAGTGCGAGTTCCCTGATTTGTTGTAGTGATCATTGTGCGGGAAGAAACACAAGTATGAAGAATGCCCAGAGTTGTATGACCACATCAACAAGAACCAAAAGAAGGAAAAAGGCACGGGGATGGTGAGTGTAAAGAGGACCGACCCACAATGGATGCTGAGGGTAGTGCTTAACTCCGAGCTAGAGCCTGTTTTGGTCACTACACCCGCTGAGGCTACACGCACCTGAGAGGAACCAAAGCAGAGGCCTCTTATCACAAGAGAAGAAGTGATACATGGGAAATATCCTGATCCTACCTACCAGAAGGATGTGTACCAAGAAACCATGGAGGTGATTAGGAGTTTGCAAGGAGAAATCTAGTGTCTGAAGGAGCAATCGTGCCAATTGGAGCAGAAGAAGAGCATTGAGGTTCCTCAGACAGGATATGGATGAGGTTAGGGAAGTGTGTCAGATGTTTTGGTAAGGGAAAATTATTCCTCTGTTGGGAGAATGACTGGGAGAAAAGGTACCACATGCTGGAGGAGGGTGCGAGAGATAAGTCCTACATGCTAACCTACCTCCTCACAACATTGATTATGATAAGGAGATCACACTGAATGTAGTTATTGATGGGTGGCTCCTGAGTAATATATTAATTGACACAGGTGTGAAGGTCAATGTCCTTACTCTAGATGCATGGAATCAAATGGGAAGGCCCCCATTGCAGCCATCTTTGAATGTGTTGTACATGGCTAACAGGACAAAGGCCATGCCTCTAGGGGTGTTGAAAGATGCATCCATAACTATTCAAGGGGAAAAGTTTACTGGGGACTTTGAGGTTCTAGAGCTTGCTGAGGCTGATAGTTTCCCAACATTACTTGGGTGCCCTTGGTGCTATGCAAACAATGTTGACTTATATTCAATAAGGGCTACATTAGTTTTGAGAACAAGGAGGAGCATGTGATCATTCCACTAACTGATGGATGGTCTACACCTTATGTCAAACCATTGGGTGAAGAAGACTTAAACAAGATATATGTGTGTACCATCAGGGACCCGAAGTTCATTTTACCATCAAAGGAAGGGGTAATTCAATAGGATGATGCTCAGTCCATAAGTGATACAACCAGTGTTTCTTATGAAAATTGGGTGCATGGGACATACAAGTTAGTTGGAAGGAATCTAAAGCATACTAGGACAAGAGTTTTCAAAACACTCTCAGTTAGATGTTTGGGAGGAAGGAATTTGCCACTATACATTGGGGAGGGAAACCCTAATATATTTTTGCAAGAAATGGAGATCCAGTGGAAGTGTCAAGTGGAGGGAAGGAATATGCTTACCCATACTTTGTGTGGAATGACGGAAAAATGGTGGGAAACACATCGAGATAATCTTCTAGAATGGCGTGAAGTGAGAATTGTGCTCTCTGTTAGGTTTCTCCAAAGCAATGCACCATATCATATTTATGACTATGATGGAAAGGGACCCACCTCATGCCATGTTCATGAGTGTGAGAAGACTTGGATGGGAGGTAGAAGCTTTACCCCCTTCCCTATGGGTGCATAAGTTTTAATCCACCTTACAGGGTTGTGCGTGCACCTAGTACATCCATTCAGAGTTATGTCATCAGACGGGGAATTGGTAGGAGATGATGGTGGATATCATCTAGACCTTTGAGTACCAATCCCCTAAGCAATCAGTGAATGAGGCACTGCGGGTAGTCAAGCGCCTTACCTTGGGAGATTGTGCAATGGCCGAGGACCGAATCTTGGAGTTTATAGGTGAACCTGAGTTAGGGGCGCACTTCACTGAAGAAGAAGAGGTGGAAGAAGTACAACTTGAGCGCGCCTGCATGGAGAAAGAGAAGGGTAAGTTGGTGTACCTGGTGGATGGTGAGGAGACGGAGAATTTTCATGTTGAGCATTCAGAAGGAACACACGAGATCTTGGATAAGGTAGATGAGAAAGTGTGCCTACCATGAACCCTTGAAAATGAAGAAGGTTAACATTAGTACTGAAGTAGAGCCCAAGGAAGCTATTATTGGACTACTGGACAAACCAATATTTTTTGAAAGTTGTTGAACTATTGTGTGATTTCCAAGATTTGTTCCCACACGGGTACCATGAGTTAAAAGGGGTTCATCCTTCGTTGGGTGAAATGTGGATCAAGTTGAAATAAGGTGTGCATCCCATCAGGAAACGACCCTACAGAATGAATCTGAATTTGTGCGTGAAGGTTAAGGAGGAACTTGACAAGATGATAGAGTCAGGAATTATTGAGGCTATTGAGGAATCTGAGTGGGTAAGTCCCATGGTCATTAGTATAAAAAAGGATGGGAGAATAAGGATATGTGTAGACTATAGGGATCTCAATGCTGCATGTGTCATAGACCCTTTCCCAACCCCATTTACTGAAGAAATTCTGGAAGGTGTAGCTAGGAAAGAGATCTATTCTTTTATAGATGGATTCTCGGGTTATCACCAGGTGAGAATTGTGAAGGAAGACTAGGAGAAAACAAATTTCACCACTGAATGGGGAATTTTTTCTTATACGGTCATGCCTTTTGGATTGAAGAACACACCTGATTGTGTTTTCATGCATTGTTGTGCAGGCCTTTCAAGACTTCATCCATAAATTTCTGCAAGTTTACCTGGATGACTGGATGGTTTATGGGTTAGTCAATGATCATTGTGACAATATACGGTTGATGTTTGAGAGATGCAGGTAGTTGAGCATCTCCCTGAATATTAAGAAATGTGTTTTTTCCACTCCTTTTGGCACATTGTTGGGACACATTATTTACAAAGAAGGCTTACTGGTAGATCCCACAAAGGTTGTTATTATAGTAAGATTGGAGGTGCCTACCAGTCAAAGCATGGTGCATGGGTTCCTAGGACATACAGGGTACTACAGGAAATTCATCAAGGGATATGCCCAGATTTCCATGCCCCTAGAAGAGTTATTAAAACACAAAAGTAAGTTCTATTAGGGAGAGGCGTGACAGGTGACATTTACACGTTGATAGAAAATCTTACCACCGTGCCCATTTTGCATTTCCCTCTTGGGATAAGCCTTTTCATGTGCATGTTGATGCATCCGGGATGGCGATTGGAGTGGTCTTAGCACAACCTGGAGAGGGAATTGTTGACCATCCCTTGTGTTTTTCTAGTAGGAAGCTTACCCCAGTAGAACAAAATTATACCACCACGGAGCACAAGGCATTGTCAATGATCTACGCACTGCACAAATTTAGGTAGTATTTGCTAGCAACACCTTTTATTTTCTACACAGACCACATGACATTAAATTACTTAGTGAACAAACCCATTTTGTAAGGGTGCATATGCTGGTGGGTCCTATAGTTTTAGGAGTTTGAATTTATAGTTGTGGTGAAACTAGGGAAAAGTAATTTGGGACCTGATCATTTGTCAAGAATTACTTCAGGTGAGGACACATAGAGCATTGAGGATATGATGCCAGATGTATAGTTATTCAGGATGCAGCATGCACCCTCTGACTTGGAAGATATTGCTTTGTTCCTGCGAATGGGTGGGGCACCAGAAGGGATGAAGGCATTAGAAAGGAAGCAGTTACCCATATGCGGTGCACCCTATATGTTAATTAGTGGAGACTTATACAAGCTAGGCTGTGATGAGGTTTTATGTTGGTGTATACTAGAGCATGAGCACACTGCAATCATGGAGGAGGCTCATGGTGGAATTGTAGGAGGCCACTATGCAGGGAACATGACCATGCACAAGATTCTTTTGGCTGGTCTTTGGTGGGAAATAGTTTACAAGGACTGTATCGAGTATTGCAAGGCCTGTGATCACTGTTATTACCTTGGTAAACTAGGGAAGACAGATGAGATGCCATTAAGGTTTATCGCCAGTGCAGAGCCATTTGAGAAATGGGAAATTGAATTTGTAGGCCCTATTTCCCTAGCCACGTGAAGGACAGGTTCACACTATATCATTACATGTACATACTATCTTACACGGTGGGCATAAGTGACACGTACGAAGGATTGCACGATGACAACAATAACTAGATTCTTGTGGGAAAATATAATCAGTAGGTATGGATGCCCGCTGAGTTTAACAAGTGATAGGGGCACTCATTTCCTAAATGAGATAGTTAGAATCCTATTGGAAGAATTCATGGTGGCCATCACAAGACTACCCCTTATCACCCACAAGCTAATGGGACAATGAAAGCTTTTAACAAAATTTTGAGTCACATGTTGACCAAGATTTGTGATGTTGGAAGATGGGACTGGGATGATAAAGTTTTTGCTGTGTTATGGTCATATCAGACTACTTATAAAAGATTAAACAAGGCCACACCTTTTCAATTGGTGTTTGGTGCAGAGGCTATGTTACTTGTTGAATTCATGTTACCATCACTGTGTACTGCGCGCGTAGGAGGTTTAGTTGATGAACAAGCACTTGAGGAAAGGATTGACAAGTTAATGCAGTTGGATGAAAGACATACAATAGCATGATGGAGTCAGAAAATGAAAAAGACAAGCAGAAGGCATGACATGATAGACACATCAAGAATAAGAAGTTTGAGGTTGGGTAGATGGTCCTGTTGTATGACTCTAAGTTTTTGTGCCACCTAGGAAAGCTCAAGGTACATTGGTTGGGCCCATACACTATCACTTGCATACTTGGTTCAGGTGCTTGCCAGTTACAAGCGCTGGATGGGACAAGGTTTCCTAGTTTCTTTAATGGGAGTAGGCTGAAGCCCTACTATAAATAAGTCTTCTTGGTGTTTGTAAATAAGGCAGTATTTCCAGTTAGCTTAGGATTTCCCTTAAATGCAGTTTCCTTTATTTGTGTTTCCCTTTTTTCACTTTTTTGTCTTTTGTTTGGTCTGTTGTGGGCGCGTTTACGCGCTAGTAGCCTGTTACTTTTTGAAAGGGTTTTTATGTGCAGATGACCACTCATCTATTTAGTGTGGGCTGGAAGGTGTCAAAGAAGAGTTGCTATAAAATAATACGGTAAGGAGAAGTGTTGGGAGTGATGTGCATAGGTGGCCCAAGTAAGAAAATAAAAAGCGCGCGGGTTCAGAAAAGTTCGTGGAAAAAAGGTGATCATGAGAGAGGGTCGGTGTCAAAAACCTTTGAGAAAACCACATACAAGGGTAAAAATCACAAGAGCACTATGAGGTAGGAGAAGGTAAGAACTTGGTAAATTACACAGAGGTTGACATATTTCAGCATGGGGAGTATGCGCAAGTTAGTCTGTTGTCAAAGAAGTCTTGCACACCATAAGGTTGTGGAAATTTTCGCATAAGTTTACACGGAGGGAAAGCGTTGGACAAAATGTGTGGATGGATGTCATTAGAAAAATCCAACTTTAATGCATTCGTACATTGGTAGGTGGCATCAGAGTTTGTGTGGGAAAGATAAAAATCTATAAATATAAGATCGCGGGTGATTTATTCTTTTACCTTGTGTTTTGTGTCAAAGAGCTCTTGCGAATTAGGACATCCTTGTGAAGAGGAAAAATTGTGGAGATTTGCATGTGTAGTACAAAATTCAATGGATTTGTAAACTAGAGTGGAGAGGGAGTACACGAGTGTGGGCGGGTAAGTGTGTTTGGAGGATTCTCATGGGTGTTACGCTATATTATGGAAGGAACACTTTCTAGGTTAGGGTTTGTAGAGTTAGGGCACGAGACTTGTAGTTTTTGCAAAGGAGTAAAGCCACAGGACTGAGCAGAGTTAGGGAAATAAGGAAGGAAGAGCTTACTAGGACTGGACGAGAAGAAATGACACCAAGGAAGGGATCTAATGTTTCACTGAAGAAGGGCAAGGGCAAGAGCAAAGGAAAACCCGTCATATCAACAAGTTTTAACGAAGAATGGTATGTGGAAATACAATACCCAAATGGCATTTTGATGAGAATGGAGTGGGTTTTTCATGTGCATGAGATGACCATAAGCAGTTATAACCACTTAACAGATACCACATAAAAGGATATGGTGCTGGAGTTAGTTCATTTGACTGGAGAAAGAATGCAGGATGATATGCATGTTTATGATGACTCGGTGAAAACCACGCTAGAGAAGGCTGGACTCCTACAACTCTATGAGTTTACCTATTTTGGTAAACTTGATAGGTTGTACCAATGGTTGATGTCGCACATACATGAGGATTATTTCTACTTTACAGGAAGAAGAATGTGCCTAATTACCGAAATTGATTTCAAGGTACACTGGACTCATATACACAAGAGAATCAATGGAGGATGATTTGGATGAAAAGGACACCGTCAAGGAGATAGCCGTAGAGTATGAATATAAGAAGGGTTTGAGCTACTTTGAAATTAGCAAGATCACAAACCTAACTATGAAGATGGCCGTGCATCTACTTACCAAGCTGAATGGACAGGAGCGGTGGACACAAGTGGACAAGAGATGGTTGAACATTTGCAAGAAGATTTCAGAAGGAAAAATATACAACCTCTCGGCCTTCATTGTGGAGGATATTATAGATGCAGAGTGTGATGGAGAAAATATTATGTATGGTAACGTTCTCCTTACCATTATGTTTTCATAAATTGGAGTTCCCAATGGGCCGAATAGCTATGTATGGGAATACCTTGATGAGAACCCCTCCCCCGCAAAGAGGTTCGAATCCTACACTTGTGACTCGATGACTGCACCATATAAAGCACACTTAGAGAAGTGGTATAAGCTAATGTGCAATGCATTCAAGGTAGAATGGAGAATCGTAGAGCAATTACTAGCCTTGGTGGATGGTGAGGCTGAGTTTGTCGTATACTAGCACTTCTTTATAGGTGGATTTACTTTGGTTGATGGAATAAAAATCCCTTTGTGTAAACTACCTTATGCCTTCACAGCGCACTACTTTCAAGGCATGGTCAACAGGTTGAAGGAGGTAAAGAAGTTCAGATTTGATCTAAGAGAGGTAGATCAGGATCATCGTGTGTTGTGCCAAGATCTAGTTTACCCTAAGAAGCACACATATGTGGAGAAGTATGTCTCCCATGAAGTAAATATGATGAAGCCAATGTCAATTCCTATTATAGGTAAAACAACAGCAAGGGTGTATATCCACCTGAGGCCCGAGTTCGAGAAGGATGCATACTTAGAGGATGATGTATCTATCCCAGAGGACCCTACCTTGAAGAAGGGAACAAAGAGGGAAAGAGTAGAGACCGCAACTAGTAGGGTGTTGAGTTTACATACCGTTCAGACTACAGTAGTGCAAGAGTCAGATGCAGGACCAAGTACCTACACAAGGAGGAAGAAGTATTGTGTTAAGGAAAAGATACCAGAGAAAGAAGAATCCCCTGTGTTAGAAGAATCACCGGTAAAGAAGAATCAAAAAGTGGCGCAAAGCTTGAAATATGAGGAGAAAAAAATCATTAAGTGTGATGATCATGAGGAGGAGGATGAAGAGTTCAATAAAGGTAAGAGTCCCCCTGTTCATAATCTGCATGAGTCTAATGAAGAGCAGGATGATTATGAAGAAGGTGATGATAATCTAGGAGGTAGTGAGGAAGAAGTGGGGACACATGCTCAGAATACCCCACCCTTGGCCACAGAACAATTAGAAGATATGATGGAAAGGGAAGTGGTAGGCATCACTTAGAACTTGGTGGAGCAAGAGGTGGAGTGCAACGTCGATGAAGTGCTAAAGGAAACATAAGAGAGCGTGAGTGTAGGGAAAGAGTATAGAAGCATGGATGGAGATCCGAACTGGGGTAGTAAGTTTCCCCAAGGCAACACACATAGGTGGCAAGGGCGTATTAGCAGCGCATGAACACGCCATGACTTATATTAATGATCCAAATAATGTATTACACACGCGTTTCCAAAGCATAGTGCCCATAGACCAACTCCTTTCTTGGTCTTCTTTTGATGAAGAGAGGGCGTACCCGTGCACAAGGAAAATGCTATCATGGGATTTTGAGTCCCACATTGATGAGCCCAAGTTTGAGGTTAATCTTGGTGCATTAATGAAGACACTAGTTGTTGAGGGAATAAAACCTCTTGTGAATGCCCAACAATTGTCAGATGAGCAATTTTGCAACGCGCTCAATAAAGTGTCAGTGGAGGTGGAAGTAAGAATTTTTGACATAAATGATAGAGTAAGAGTCTTGGAGGAAGAGCTTGAGAAAAATAATGAGGAGATCATTGAGAGGGACATGGAGATAAAAGAGAAGGAGTTGATCAATGCACAGTTAAGATGTGAGTTGAGGGATGAGAAGGTGAAGGTGCATGAGGTATACAAAAAGATAGAGGTTATTTCAAATGCAATTATCTTAAAGAAACTAGACCTGACCCCTCCTGAGTAAAAGTATGAGTCAACCATGCCTTGCTTGGAAGACTTGACATGCGTACTCACCATGGAAAGGCGACCACTTGCATTAGACTCGACATAACAGGTGATGGTACACCAGAAGGAGGAAGAAAAGTTAAAGGTTGGAGAGACAATAACTTGGTACTTTGAGCTCCTTGCCTCAGTAAAGACCATGGCAAAAATGGCCGAAGTTATGTATGAAGTGTGGCAACAATGATAGAGTAGCAAGCATACTGGTCACTAGCCATGAGGCGGATCTAAAGGAGTTTCAATAGAAAAACAAGGGCAATAGGGTGGAGCGAGATAATATCTTGGAAGAGGGCGAAAAGAAATCATAGGCAGTCAAAACCTTGAGGGTATCGATTACAAATAAACTAAAGGAGTTGTACCCCCAAGTCACCTGCATGATGGACATGCTAGGAAACCTTATCAAGTAGATGGAAAACATCAGAGATATGCTAAAGGCTAAGGGAGATGAGCTAAGTTTTGACAAAGTTAACATGTTGGTGGGTGATTTACTTCAACATGCACAAAGTGAGGTAGATGCTTGGGACAAAATTGAAGCATTCGTGAAGAGAGACTTCCAACTCCTCATGCAGCAGTAGCATGATCATTCTATTCTTCCATTCTTTATTCAATTGTAGATTATTTCATTTCTCCTATTATTTGGTGAAGGAGCAGAGTGTTTTTGGGGATGGATAGCACATGTAGTATGGGTTAATATTGGGCCTTGAATTGACTAAGTTCCAAGGAAGAAGGTGCATAAGCGCGCTAGGAAAGGAAGTAGGAAGGTGCTCAAGGAAATACATGTGGGAGAAGAAGAGGGTTTAGAGACTTAGCCACATTTCAAAGGCGACATTGTAGAATAAACACGTGAGGGCCTAAGTAGGCATGATGAATGGATAAGGTGCCATTCTGGAGCCTTGGAGGTCAAGAAAAGAATATTCCACAAAGTGGAAATTACCAGGAGGATCATTATAGTTAGTATAGGCCTTTGCAAGATGACATAGGCACTCAATCATGGAGGACCACTCTTCCACTTGGCATGTGATCTGCTCATGGGTGAAGATATGGGGGTGAATCTAGATTCTTTTTAAAGGAGTGCTTGGGTCTGAAATAAACAAAATGAGAGAGGCAACAAAGTGCGACACGAATGCTGTTACTAGGCATATACATATGTGCTTGGGTTTGAACAAGGGTTGTAATGGGAAAGCATATATAGGATATCTGTTTATAATAGTTTTGTAGGGTTGGAATGTTATTTCATGATGTATATGGTCTGATATGATCTTATTTGATGTAATATAGGGTTCATTTTAAGAGACCTCTTAGAAATCAGAGGTGGAAAATACCTGGCGAATATCCTCAGAATCGATTTTACGGGAAGACAATTTTTTGGGGGTCCAACAACAAAATTTTTGCCTAATTTTTAAGTGGTGTGAGAGAAGGCTATAGACGCGCGATAGGAGATTTGTTTTTGTGCATCAATAAGATGGTTGACACGCGTCAACAAACCTCACTGACGCGTGTTAACAACCTTGTTGATGTGCGTTTGCAGCCTCCACCCTCTGGTCACGCAACAACAAAATCTTTGTGTCGCGCGTCAACAAACTCTCTATCGCACGTCTACTTCCTCCGCACTCCTATCGCGTGTCAACAAACTCTCTGTCATGCATCTGCAGCCTCTACCTTGATGTCACGCATCTATAGCCTCTGCCCTCATGTCATGCGTTTACTGTACTTGATAATACATATGCCCAGGCTAGGTGGTATGAGTGATTTAGTAGTGTTCTACTTGGTGAATAATCTAGGATTATACAGGGGATAGTTTTAAGGGTAGGTGAAGCTGACCCCTAAAAAAATTAAACTGTAATTTTTAGGGGAACAGGTCACTGACCCGCGCTAGAAATTCACCTTTTCAATTTTTTCAAAAATGGAATATTCGCCATATTACGAATATTCGCCACTAAAATTATCCGTGATGTAATACGACTACTATAAATGGATTTAATCAAATATGGAGCTTTGTCTTGTATATTTGTGTCTGTAGACTAAACCCTAGTGTGTTCTCATGTTGTTATGGATCAGTTCTAGTTTCTTCTGCTTAATATAATGGTTATTTCTATTGATGGTATATATGTGCCTAAATCTAGTATCTGTACTTTCTATTCTTAAGCAAATGCATATGTTTCTGCCCCTGTGATCCATCCTCCATTATGTTGTTGTGATGTTTGTGTTTATCTCATAGAGCATTCCTACTTAGATCTAGATCCACTACCTTTGTGTTGGATTAAATGCATGTGTTCTTGTTCTACAAACCTTCCCTCCATTAATGGTAGAACATTCTCGTGAGGCTCACATAAAGGAGGGGCTCGACACTCGCGCGCACCTCGGGTGAGCACCCCGCACTTGGGTGATAGGCCTAGGTGCTTGGGGTTAAAGAAATATTACAAGATAGAGGTAAATGAGACTACAAAGCTAAATGTTGAAATAAGAGCCTAATCTGATGCTATTGTAGCAGTAAAATAAATATGTAATTAAATACAAAAATGAATACTCAAGCAAACTAAAAAATAAATTATGAAACCCTAGTTGCAAGGAGGAGAAGAAAGTACTTAGCTGATTTGCAATAAAGTTTAGAGTGTATTGAAGTACTGACTGTTGGAACATAATGATTAAGTGGTCTGGCCAACCCTTAATGTATATGGGTCCATCACTAATATATAAGTTAATATTTAATAATATGAAATATATATAATTCTATTATTAAATATGCTAACCTAGGTGTATATTTTAGGTTAAATATTTAATATCATGAAATGATTATATTTCTAATATTAGATATTATAAACCTAGGTGCATGTGTCAGCCATTTAAGGTTGAAAAGATGGGTCAAGAGACATACCCGATCACCTTATATAAAAAAGATTTTAGGTCCTCATTTGATATATTCAGGAAATATATCAAAGGTGTGCAAATCAAGTGATTTGGCTTTACCCTTGATAAATAGGGTTTTAAAAGAGGAGGTGATCTTATTAGATGTAAAATAAGTTCTCTGAAGTAAAAGATTATTTTCAAAGTGATTTTTACCCTATTGGGGTTTTCCACTATAAATAATGTGTCATATGTGTTATTTATTTCTTGTACGTATTTCTTTATTTACTTATGTTATGATGTAATGTTTATTTAAATATTTATTGTAACATTATTTAATATGTAAGTTGATTAAATCCGTATTTATTAGAATCTTCAAATTCTAACATGGTATCAGAGCGAGGTAAATTAAATAAATTAAGATAAAATATTTTATATTTTATTTATTTAATTTGTATAGGTTTTTTCAACTACCCTGAAAGAGTATTTAAAAGTATCTGATCCCCCTTTTTTTTCTCTAATTTATTTTGGCACTACATTTGTGTAATTAAACTTTCATAAAAAAATTAGGGTTTTTCAATTTTAAATCTCTATTTTTTTTGGGGGGAGATGTAATATGATATGATTATTTGTTTCATTTACATTTTATAAATTATATGAAATTAATGTTTGTTTGGAGATTGATGTGTACACAGGTAAAATGGGCTTCAAATATTTACTTGCGTGAAAATCACATACAGAAAAGGAAAAAAATTATTACTATATGAAATAATTTTCATGTTTTCAAAAATTTCAAATGGTTGAGGTCAAATATTTTGGAAGGTAAATTCATACCCGTATTTTTTGGAGCCCTCTAAAATGATTCGATTTGAAAAACTATAGTTTATAGTTAATCTATAACTATATCTTATATAATTTGAAAACTATATTATTATTTTAAAATAAATATATATATATATATATAATATAGAATAAAGTTTAGATAATAATTTATATAAACATCGTATTAAATTTATATAGTTTTTGAAAAAAAAAAATATTAAAAGCTTTAAACCATATTAAAATTACATGGGATTGAGGGAAGAGTCAACATACCATATTCTAAGCCTAAGTTTAAATCATATTTAAACTTAACTTATAAATCTAGGCATATATAATTTTTAAAAAAAAGAATTAAACCTAAGTTTGAATCATATTTTATATATATATTTAGTTTAAACCACTTAAAATATAAATTTTATTAGATTTGGTTTATATATGTTTAAAAAAAACTTAAGTGCTTACTTTTTTTAGTAAAGGGGCCATGTTTATTGCTTGGCCATGAATGAATTACTTTTTAAATCTTAATACTTATTAAATAAAATCTAACATGTGTCCCTAACCATTTATATTATCCATGTAAGGGGGTGGCCCCATTTATTTACATCTTATAGTTTATAAAAACTGAATAAATAAATCTTTTTAAAGGTTTTTTTTTCTATAAGAGTGGAAGTGAAGAATTAAAATGAGACTAGTTTATTGGTGACTCAGTGAAGTGTGATAAATATTTATTAAAATATTTTTAGTTATAGCCACATAAAAGTTTTAAATTTTTTAGCTTTCAGGAATTATATAAAATATTTTGTAATCTTTCCATAGTTTTAAATGTGTGCAAGGTAAAATTAAGAGTAAATGAAGGGAGGAGACAAGATTAATGAAAATAGGGATTTCAATTTATTTCATTGGCCGGGTGAAATTTCTTGTCCCCTTTGTAAAATATGCAAGTTAATCTATACTCTTATAAATCTACTTGCACTTGGTAAAATCTTTTAACCTGGTCTATGTCTTTTAAACGCCTTTAATAAGGGTTGTGTTTTTTATAAAAAAATACTATAGTTTATAATTTTTATGAACTATATGTTATTTTTTATTTGCATTCTATAAATTATATACCTATTTAAAAAAAAAAGTGTATATATTTTTACATTATAAATTATAATAGGTTATTATAATGTATTAAAATATAACCTCCCTAATATTATAAAGAAATTTTTTTTATGGAATTTCACATTTTAGAAATACACAACAAGTTTTGACTTCATTAAATTTGACGGTCAAAGGACCATCACGGTAGACCAAACATAAGACAATATGAAGATCATTTAAACGTCAAATTTAAGCTTGTAGGTTCCAAGAAAATTTTACTGTGTTAAAATTGATGATCAAATGACCGTCATGATAGACTAAAAAATAAGCCATTATGACTGTCATTTAGACATCAAATTTAAGCTGGTCGGATATTTGTCTACATTGATATTTTCAAAAAATTTGAAGTTATGCATTCTTAGAGGTCTCTTCTTCACTTCTATATGGTTGAAAATATTTTTTATATAAATATGGGGTATAATCCAGAGTCCTTTATATTGTAGTTTATTATTTTGATCATGGTAGGGTAATTAATATGCACTGTAATGACAGAATTAGTTATGATCAAATAGTTTGTTTAGATCTATAAAATTTAGATCTGATTATATTAAAAGTGTTATTTTTATTATTGATAAATATATATCTAACTCTGTGGTACATTGTATATTATAATGGGGTGTGTTTTACAAGTTTAGAAAAATAATGGCATCCATCTATTTTTGTCTTGAAAAAACCCAGATCCTGAATGAAACCAACTACAACATTTGGGTCAAAACAAAATTTATGGCGAGAAAACTCTAGACGATTGTTTCTGGATATGAAGTTGCTTTTACCAGTCGTCAAACAATTGTAGATAACATGAATACATTCGTGCAACGAATGCATGTGGCTCTTTCTATGATTCTACGCAATGTGAACGATGAGTACCTTCTACACATTGGTAATATCAAACATTTGAAAGAGGTATGGACACAACTAGAATCCATGCATAAATGATACTTGGTATATCAATGATAGTAATGAGAGTACAATAGCTGAAGGGATTCAAAGAAATGGTCTGCATATTTTTATGATTTCTCTTCTGCATATTGTTTTATATCTCAAAGTTTAAATAATTCAAAACTATGGCGTAAAATGTTAAAACATATTATTATTAAAGCTTATATGAAATGTCTAGATATAATCTAGTGAAAGGTTTACATTTGTTGTCTTCTTCTCTTGAAGTTACTTCATTAAATGCTTCTAAATGATGGTTTTGATTCTGATTTAGTAAATGGTCATGATGATGTTTTGA
Source organism: Taxus chinensis (assembly GCA_019776745.2). Taxonomy (NCBI): domain Eukaryota; kingdom Viridiplantae; phylum Streptophyta; class Pinopsida; order Cupressales; family Taxaceae; genus Taxus; species Taxus chinensis. The sequence goes on along the minus strand of CM034146.1, from coordinate 508,412,053 downwards.
TGCTATAGATGTTTCTGAAACTCTTGTCTTCTTAGATAATAAATTAAATTAGGCTCACTTTATGTTAGAAAGTTTAAATCCTATTAACATTAGGAAAATGACCAAAATCCATCATATGTACCATGCATTAATTATCTTGTATGAACTTGAGCCGCAAAGTATTATAGGGTCTAGGTGGATATATAAAGTAAAATATAATGTTGATGGTAGTATTGCCAAACATAAAGCTAGACTTATTGCTAGAGGTTTTACTCAGAAACCTGGTATTGATTATGTTGAGACATTTTCTATAGCTAAAATGAGTAGTGTTAGGGCCTTATTTGCAATCACCGCTCAATTTGGGTGAGAAATCTACCAAATGGATAAGAAAAATGATTTTTTGAATTATAATTTAAAAGAAGAACTTTACATGTTTCAACCTAAAGGATTTGAAGAAATTGGTAAAGAAAACTATGTTTGTAAGTTGAGAAATCCTTGTATGGTTTAAAACAAGCTCTTAGAGCTTGGTATGTAAAAATTATTTCCTCTTTAAACTGTTAGGTTTTATTAATTGTTCTTCTAACAATGATATATTAATTAAGTAATAAGACTTGCATATTATCATTATATGTATATATGTTGATGATTTATTTATATCTAGTGATAATTCTGATTTAATTCATAGGATTAAAGAGAAATTGAAGCAGTACTTTAAAATGAATGAGTTAGGTCTCCCATATCATGTTATTTGTGTGATTATATTTCATTCTATTGTTATTTTTCAAAACACAATATGCAACCATTGTATTGAAAAAGTTTCCTATGATTGATTGTAAACCATTTTCTACTTCAATGAACGTTGGAATAAATATTGATCATAAATCTGCATATGAAAAAGGTTGATCCTATTTTATATACGTTGTTAGTTGATAGTTTAATTTATCTAACTATAACTAGATCAAATATTTCCTATACAGTAGGAATTACTTTAAGGTTTATGTAGGAACATTTATTAGAGATCATTGGAATCTTGCAAAAAGAATTTTTAGATATTTGAAAGGAACAATCAATTATGGGTTGCATTATACTAAGAATGAAAATACTATCTTATATGAATTTTGTGATTCTAACCGTACTGATGTTGAGTTATAAAATATATTAGATATGTGTTCAAGTTTTTTGGTGTAGGAACCATTACTTGGAACAACAAATACAATCAACAGTCTCCATTTCCTCTACTGAGGAAGAGAAGTACAATGGAATAACTAAAAAAGTCATGTGGCTGCAATGACTGTGGTAGAGATACACATGGAAGTTAAATGAAGTATTTATCTTCTATGTGGTGGTCATAGTTATATTAATCTTGATTAAGAATCTAGTTCAACATCAGAGCATGAAGAACATTGAGATACATATATGCTTCACTCGTGAGAAGGTGCAAAGTGATGAGATAAATCTCAAGTTCATGTTGACTTAAGAGCAGGTTGCTGAAATCTTCACAAAGTCCCTGAATGCTGCAAAGTTTTGTCACTTTCGTGAAAATATTGTATTATTAGAGTTTCCATTGAGGGGGAGTGTGCATGACAATGTCACATCCTAATGAAACTTGATTTTTGTAAAAAGACCTTCGGCAAGTGTAAAAAGACTTTCGAGCATGGATACCTCTTCGGCTTCTTTTTGAGAAAGAAGTGTAGAAAGATCTTAAAGGTGATTTTCAGTAAAATCTTTAGTGCTATTGAATTTATTGGTAAACATCCAGTACAAACATATTGTTACGGAGGTCCTTGGTTGTAAACGACTCCTATATGCTTGGGTTCAATAACCTTTTATGAGAACCTGTGAGAACATGTAAAACTCACAAATCATACTTAGCCACTGATCATGGGATGATCTTTGGGATTCTAAATCCTTTTGTACCAAAAGGTAAATTGAGTATGATGAAGGTGTTATAATTCCTTCAAACCGATATGCTAGCCTAAAACTTTTATGGTTTAAGGATTGTAAATCCTGTAGTGTACCAGGGAAGGTAATCTATGGCATATGTTATGTTATCTCACTTAACATTAAGGAAGAGTGTTGGAACATAATGATTAAGTGGTTTGGCCAACCCTTAATGTATATGGGTCCATCACTAATATATAGGTTAATATTTAATAATATGAAATATTTATATTTCTATTATTTAATATGCTAACTTAGGTATATACTTTAGGTTAAATATTTAATATCATGAAATGATTATATTTCTAATATTAAATATTATAAACCTAGGTGTATGTGTCAGCCATTTAAGGTTGAAAAGGTGGGTCAAGAGACATACCCGAAAACCTTATATAAAAAGGACTTTAGATCCTCATTTGATATATTCGAGAAATATATCAAAGGTGTGCAAATCAAGTGATTTGAATTTACCCTTGGTAAATAGGGTTTTAAAGGAGGAGGTGATCTTACTAGATGTAAAATAAGTTCTCTGAAATAAAATGTTATTTTCAAAGTGGTTTTTACCCTATTGGGGTTTTCCACTATAAATAATATGTCACGTGTGTTATTTATTTCATGTAAGTATTTCTTTATTTACTTATGTTATGATGTAATGTTTATTTAAATATTTATTGTAACATTATATAATATGTAAGTTGATTAAATACGTATTTATTAGAATTCTCAAATTCTAACACTGACAAGGTAAAAAGAGCAGTAGGAGCGTCACGCAAAGACCCAAAAAAATGCAGATAGGAGAGATAGGCTAGACTGGGGCGCCTAGAGAGGAACAAGGGCACTCTGGGTACCCTAGGCCTATTTATAGGTGCTTGGGTCTACGGAAAAGCTTAGGAAACATCCTTTACGTGGTCACAAAGTGTTTTCTGTTAGTCACCTTTGGTCGCTCTGAGGTTGCACAATGATCACCAAGGTCACTGAAAACCTGCAATGAAATATGAACCTACAAAACCCTCAAACAGACATAAAATCCTAAAAAATAAAGATGTAGGATGAGGGGTCAGACTGTTCTCAACTATCACAATGGTGAACTTATAACTGAGTGCTACACTATATCTCATACCCAATGTAGTTCTATATGTGTGTGTGTGTAGAATCGTGCCCGAGGTGGCTCTTGATCGATTTACACTTAATAATGAGAAAATAAGATACATGTAAAGAAATGTAATAGATGTGTGCATGAAATATAATGAAATTCCCTCATATGAAGTGTATATGCAGAATAACCATCCCTTGTGTCCCTTGGATGGTGCTAGATAGATGCAATGGAGCTCTTATATGCTTGATGGACGCAACCCTAGGTGGTGATAGCTATTGCTCAGTGTTTGGTCCTTTATTATGATCAGATAAATTTATATTTATATGATGCCTTTGCTTGAATTTCGTAATTAACCCTGAAAATGTCGACTACTAAAAATATAAGATGCTCAAACGACTAGAGAGGACCCAAAAATTGTGAACAAAATATATTGAGGTCAGGGGCGCCTAGGGGGGACAAGGATGCCTGACGGTGGCATCTTGGCTGGGTGTTGGTGTTGAAGATGATAAATGTCAAAGTATGAAAAGGAAGAATGAGCAAGTAAAGGTGTAAGACCATGAAAAGTGACAAAAAATAAAGAAAGGTGGCCAAAGACATGGGTTAATTAGTAATTTTCTCACTATGGAATCATATGATTAGTAGTACTAATCAGGACTAAATAGTTACCCAAAGTGCGTGATTTTATGTCTATCGACACCCATTCGGGAAAGTCAACAACATGGATAAAGCCATTATCCAAAAGGCATTGTATTTATTCCTTGAATAATAATGCGACCTTAAAATGCATTTTACTTTTTTTTGGACTGGCTTAGCACCAAGATTGAGGACTATATTGTGCATATCAACAAAAATATCTATACATGGCATATCACTAAAATCCTAGGAAAATATGTCTGAAAATGCATGAAGAACCTATTTAATATCAACCTCTTCAGAAGGCATAAGAGAAGAAGTCAATAAAACCATACAAGTGTTGTTGGTGGTGCTGAGATTGTATTGAATAGTTTCCTCATTTAAAAGAGTGGATTGATCTTCTACGTATAGATCGGTAGGAATGGTATCAAGAGTATCCATATTGACATTAAGAGGATCAAACTCACCAAAGTAAGCAGTAACAACAATTACAAATGGAAATCATTTTTTGTGATGATAAGAGGGGATATGATCATAGTCCCCATGTATTCTAAGAGGGAATTGTCAGTAGTGAAAGTATCCAAATCAGGTCAATTAGTTGAAGTATGATCACTAATGAGCTTTGGGTATAAGAGAGGAAGTATAAAAGCATGTGAAATAGTATAAACCTCAAGGGAAGATATGGTAGGAATTAAATAAGTTGATGGGAGATAATATCTGAGGCCAAGTTTGGTAGATTAAGTGGTAATGGACAATGGTTCTAAGACCCCTTGACCCTATTGGCCTAACCCGATAATAGAAAAGTAGTAACAAAGCATATACTGATAGCCATGATGATATTTGGAGAAACAAGGATGAGATGTAGAGGAAAGGGGAGTTTCCGATGAATGTTCAATAGTATTACAAAAGGTGAATGGGGAGGGATCTGTTAGGGCCTCATAGAAAACACCTTGATAAAGGAATTTAATATGTGTACGAAGAGTGGAAGGAACTGTCATCACCAATCCAGAACTATAATAATTCTTTACCGAGAACTCCTCGTGCTATGATTATTTACTAATGCACAACCTTTAGTTTGGTGGATGTAATTTGGAAACAAAACAACAACATAACACAAGAATACCATCGACTATGATAAGACAAAATGATGAAAAATCTGAAATATCAAAGTAAATTATAATATTAACATGAAATTGTTACAATCTCACCCATGAGGTACTTCAAGTGTTATTGACTTCACTTTCCTTTCACCAAGACTATGGGAGAAACTTTACAATTACACCTCTTAATGGCTTCTTCAACACACCTTTAAACTGATGGCTTCCTTTGCACACTTCCTACAATATTTCTCACTACTTCCTTCTATGCTAAATGAGGGGGGTGGCCTCTCTATTTATAGAACTTCCAGGCTTATCCATCTTATCTCTAAGATATGATAAGAAATCCACTCTGACGAATCATATTCCATACCTTAACTCTTATCTGCACATGTAATATTATCTGTTAAGATAAGATAAACCTTATCATTTTACATGGGTTCCACATTTTTAGACTTTTTACAAATAAAATACACAAAATATTTATGACCTCACTCCTTATCTTTATTACCAATATAATATTTCTAATTCTTAATCATGTAGACCCTACTTCTCTAATTACCCAAACTTTGACATTTTAACATTACCAGACCACTTACGACAAATATTTACTTTTTACAATATTCCTATTGTACTTTGACTGTTACCGTACTCCACATTATTGACGACACCGTACTAATAGTGCCGTTATCTTCTATCAGACGCTACTACTAATTATACTTAACAACATCCTATTCCTAATACATACATTAATGAAATAGAAATTATGGAGGAAAATTTTAGTGTCGACAGAACCACATGCATGACATGGATCTAAGGCTGCCTAAGAAGGATGTTATAATTAATATTATTAGGAATCACATGTCATGGGATAGGCAAAGACTAAAGTGCATGGCCCAACAGTAATGGGAAGTTTGATAGTACCTAAGACACGTTGAGGAATGTTATCAAAGCCATGGATAGAAATAGATGAGGGAATCAAGGAGGCTTCAGAAAGGCCAATTTGGTGAAGGAATGTTAGATTACAAATATTAATCCTGAATCCATTATCAACTAAATCTCGTTTCACCCCTACATTATTTATACAAACATGAATATAAAAGGGTGGATCATTATCTAAAATAGTTTGAGAAGGAAGTTCAACATATGTAAAGGTAATATGTTCTTCCTTAAAAGATAAAGTTATAGTAAATTTATGATACACATATTTAGGAGAAGTGTGCGGATGAATGTAAGTATTATCCAAAAAATATTTTATTTTCTTTTCACATTCATGATTAACATGCAAAAAGGTAGGGATGGAGACACTTATGGTGGTAGGATGCTAGTGTAGTGAAGCTAGTAATAATTAAGGAACTAAGATTATTCAAATGAGGGTTCGGGTTCACTAAATGATTTGATTTAAATTGCATTAAATCTAATTGAGGAGTAACTACTGTAAATAATGATGAATGAATGATAACATACAATAAATGAAAAAGAAAACTAGCATGTACAATGTGAAAACCCTAAACAAGAGGGTGAGATAGTAAGACTTAGTTGATTTTTTAGAAGACTTGGAGGTGATATGGGTAGGTAAAATACTAAAATAGACCATAGAAAACTTTGTTGATGCTCACTAGAAATTATGGAGCTCACAAACTGTGCAAGATAGGGGTGCCTGAGCGTTAGCGACTGGATCAGGGAGGTGGTTACCACACAAATGATCATGATTTGATTTCTTCTATGTCGCAAGGGTTTCACTATTGATTCATGTCTAGATCACTTGATATTCACTCCTTGATTGGTGAAGGTATATCTAACCTATAAAATATAATATTTACCTACACATGTCCACAAACCACATCAAATATAATAAAAAATGCATGATGTGGAGTCAAACTGACCCTGATAGTCACTTGAAGAGTGAACTTACTGCCAAGTGTTGCATTACATCTCAGACCTCATGTAGTTCTGTGTGAAAGTGTGAGTAATGATGCCCTAGGATGCCCTTGTGTAAGTTTCCTAAGATAGCAGACTAGATCTATAATGCTCCATAAGTAAATGTGTGGGATGGAATAGATTATTAATTCCCCTCTTATGATGTGTATGAAGAAGTAATACAACCATTTTCTCTTGAATGAGTGTGTTAGATAGACACCCTGAAGTGCTTTTGTGCCTTTGGATGCAAGTGTAGGTGATAGTATGGAATGGTTAGTGCTTGGTCCCAATTTTTAAGAAGTAATTACATATATATGTGATTCCCTTGTTTGAATTTCATAATTGACAACTGGAAAGCTAATCTATAAGTGAAAATATTCCCAAAATATAAAAGATACCCAAAAAGAGCGAGTAAAGCTAAGAAAGGGCCAGGAGCGCCTAGTATGGGCATAAGCACCTGGGCGCTGGTGTCCTAACTGAGCACCAGTGTCTGAGGCCATAAAAGATAAATTAGTCAGGTTCCGTCAAGGCTGTAGGGTGTATGAGACCATTGAGACAATAAGAGATAAATACAAGAGGAAAAATATAGTTGTCAACCAATAGTTTTCTTGCTTAGGAATCATGTATACATTAGTATGATTTAGGACCTAGAAATATACCCAAGTGTGTGATTTTGTGTCTACAATATGTACATACAAAATAAACCTTGAATACCTACACAGTACTCAAAAACACATTGGATAAATAAAAATACGTATATGTTTGAGTCAGACTGAGCTCGACAGTCACCCCAATGTGATTTTCATCGAGCTTTCCACTTCATTTCAGATTCTATGTAGTTCTTGTGTGTGTGATTGAAATAGTGTTGGAAATATTGTCGTTGATGTTAAAGGAATAATGATAAGTATCTCATATGTTAGAATAATGACATTGATTTTTACAAATGTATTCCACTTATTAAAAATATTTTAGGTTGAATTATACATGTCACATGCCATAGAAAACTAATAGTGTTCTACGGGTTCTATTGTGTTATGTGGGTGTTTGTAGTATTCCATGGTTTTGTAGTGTCCTGCGGAATTTTGTAGTGTTCAACAAGTTCTATAATGTTTTGCGGGTGTTTGTGTTGTTCTGCAGGTATATGGGTGTATAATGGGTGGTTTTTATGCCTCGTGTGATGAAGGAACAAATTGAAGTATTTTGGTTTGTGTGAAATAATGTTGTATAACAAATAAAAAGATGAAGTAGTCAGTAAGTGATACAATAAAAAAGAGGATAACAACGTAACAAAGAGAAATGTCAAAAATGTACATAATTGTCCACACCAGTTATGTAATGCCATGAGATCAAGATAAAATAGGGGTTAATTGCATGAGTCTTGAAAATTTTAAATATTCAAATTTTAAAGTATACTAAAGCCGACTCATATCATAAGGGATGCTGACTCATGAAAAGTCACATCTGTTCATGAAATGAATAGGGTGTATAAGTGAATTCATGTGTGTGCTCATAGTATTATGATGTCGCTATAAAGTGAGAATGAAGATAACAATAAGAGAGGAGGGGTCAATGAATACATATAGAGAGAATTAGAGAAGAACGAGGAAGAGTAAATTCAAATAGATAATAATATAAAGTTGTTGAAGAAGATTGAAGAGCGAGGAGTGCATAAAAAAATTGTAAATCACATGTATACAAAAACAAGAAGAAGAAGTGAAGAGTTATCTATATTCCATCATCAGGTTGAAGAAATAACTACAGTGGGTGGAACTTTTGATTCCTGAGTTAGTGCTCAACATTGGGGATTGGTGTGTCCAATGGGTTGGTGCTCACAAATAATTTTTGAGTTGGTGCCCGAAATTTGGGATTGGTCTCTCTTGTGAGTTGGTGCTCACAAATCAATCTGAGTTGGTGCTTTTCTTTGGGGGTTGGTGTCTCCAGTAGGTTGGTGACTATAAACATTTGTAAAATAATTAATTTTGTGGCTAGATTTGGATAGTAGCTCCAAACAATATTTTTTCTTTGGTTTTTCTCCTGAAATGGTTTCCACATAAATATTGTGTTGAGAAAATGTTGTATGTTGTGTAATTATTGTATATTGTGAATGTTAAATTTTAAATTATAAAATTTGGATAATATTAATTCATCCCCCCTCACTAAATTTGGTATCAAAGCAGGTTCCTTTTGAACAATTTAACCACTGAAAGGTAAATCTCAGAAGCACACTCCATAAACAAGGATCCATTGTTTGATGGAACAAATTATGCTTTTTGGAGTATACAGATGCACACCTACCTAATGGATCTAGGGTTTGACATATAACAATATGTTGTTAATGGTTATATAATTCCAACAACTCCTCCAATAGATTAAGCTGGAAAGAAGGCAAGTGAAAGAAATGTAAAAGTTATGAATGCTATATTGAGTGGATAATGTGAGGTAAAATTTGTCAAATTGATGTATTGTGGTTCATCAAAGGAAAATTAGGATAAGCTCATAAATTTCTATGAAGGAGATGATTAAATAAAGAAAGCTAAACTCCAAATACACATAGGTTAGTTTGAAACTTTGAAGATGAAGGATGAAGAAAACATTGCATCTTACTTTCTCTATGTTTATGTAGTTGTCAATACTATTAGAGGACTTGGTGAAGAAATTAAGGATGAAACTATTGTCTAAAAAGTGTTAAGATTTCTTCCTCTGAGATTTGACGTCAAAGTTTATGCTATTGAAAATTTGAAAGACTTAACTATTCTAACAATGGATGAACTGCATGGGATTCTCACAACATATGAGATGATAACTACATGTGATAAATCACCTAAGTGAGAAGCTACATTTAAAGCATCAAAGAAAGTGAAAGGAAAGAAACCTGAACCACATGATTTCTCCAGCAATGAGCTAGATGAAGAATAAGCTCACTTTGTCAGAAGGTTGAAGAAATGATCTAGAAAATATAAAGGTAAGTTATCATTCAAATGCTTTGATTGTGGTGAAATAGGAAATTATGCTAACAAATTCCCACATAAAAACAATGATGATAAAGAAAAACAAAACTTAAAGGAAAGTAACATGTATTATCAATCCAAGAAGAATCATAAGAAAAAAGGATATAAAAGTAAGAAGAGTATCTATAAGCATGAGAAAAACCTCTATACCAAGGAGGAAAGTAACTCATTTGAAGAAAGTGATTAAAGTGTCTTTGCTAGTGATCAAGATAAATCATTGTTATTGGCTTTAGAAGTTAAGGAAAGTAAAGAAGAGATAGATTTAGAATATGATGAAGATAATACATTTAAATCTGAAGTAGATCTTGAAGGGGAACTCATTTATTCCCTAGAGGAAATCAAGATCCTAAGAAAGAAAAATAAAAAATGAAAACAATAATTTCATAAACTAGAAGATGAGTACAATGCCTTAAAATCAAATCTGACATATGATATTGAAGATTCCAATAAAATCATTATTGATATAAATATTCAACTAGAAGAAATGAAGAAGATGGATGAGGATGTGAAAATATAGGTGAAATAGAAAGAAGAATATTGTGAAAAACTTGAAGGTGATGTTGTTTCCTTACGAAAGGAACTTGATAAATCAACTACCAAGTTGAACATATGTCTCAAGTTTGAAAAGAGCTCTGAAGTTTTAGAAAACATCATCAATAATCAGATATCATAGTTTATCAAAGTAGGTCTTGGATACATTAAAGTTTGTAAAATAAGATCCCAAAGATTCTACAAAGATGACAAGTCTTGGGACATCAAGAAGCTATGCATATACACTTAAAAGTTCACCTAGAGATGATAACTGTAAGAAGGAAGAAACACATGACCCTTAACACTCAAGCATTTCAAATGAAATCTGTAGAAGGAAACAAAGGCATGTTCCGTACAGTAATCCTCGAAAGGGAAACAAGGATTCAACAATAAAATCATTTCCTCCAAGGTGGCATTACAATATCAGGTTTCAAACTTCCTTTTATGGATATTGTTTTTCATGTAATCAGTTTGGTCACAAAACCGTAGATTGCATATCTCATGTAAGAAGTTTTGATAGGAAGACAAATTCAAATTCATGTCTCTTCAAATAGAAATTACAACTCATTTGCACCTATGATGAATTTTAACATTGAATATTATAAGTTCCACAACGTTGGGCACACAACCAACCTTTGCAGAAGTTGGTTTGTGAATTTTTATAGGTAGTCTAAGAATGAGGAAATGATAGACAATCAAAAGGTTGAATTAGAAAAGGTTTGGAAGAGAAACATGAGAAAGAAATAAACAAGGAAAAATCCATGATTGACCAGATAACATTTCATGCACAAAAATAAGAAAATCAGTGGTACATTGGTAGTGGCTACTTAAGCCATATGACTAGAGAAAACAATAAGTTTCTTACTTTGAAAAAGGTAAATGGAGGTAATGTAAAATTTGGAGACAATGCAAGTGCAAGAATTTCAGGAAAATGCACGATTAGCTTAAATAATACTAAATGAAAAAATGACAATGTCTTCTATGTTGAAGGACTAAAACATAATATTTTGAGTGTGAGTCAAATGAGTGACATGGGATATAGAGTAAAATTTTATGTATGAGGATGTGAAATCAAAAAGGCAAGTACAAGAAAGTTTATTGTTGATGTATGCAGAACAACAAATAATCTTTATATTCTTAGTGAGATTAAAGGTGAAAAGTGTTGGATGAGGTGAATTGATGAGAGCTGGTTGTGGCATAGAATTAAATTTTGACAATCTAGTAAAGATTAGTTCCAAACAAGCTATCAGAGACATGTCAAAGATCACTAAACCAACAAATACCACTTACAAACAATGTCATTTTTAAAAGTAGACAAAAGCCTCATTCAAGACAAAGGAGTACTCAACCACAAGGTTGTTGGAACTTGTGTATATTGATCTCTATGGGCCTATAAGAACTCAAAGCATGCAAGGTGAGATATATTTTATGTTATTTATTGATGATTTTTCTAGAATGACATGGGTTAATTTTTAAGAGAAAAGTTTGAAGCATTTGAAAATTTAAGGCATTTAAAGATCTGGTTGAGAATAAAAAAGATTTGAAAAATAAAGTGTTTAAGATCATACTGAGGAGGATATTTCACTTCAAATGAATTCATAGAGTCTTGTGAATGCCATGGAATAAAAATAAATTATTCATCTGCAAAAAATCCACAAAAAAATGGAATTATAGAAACGAAAAATAAAATAGTGCAAGAGATGACCAAAAGAGTGCTAGATGTTTCCAGATTATTTGAAAAATTCTAGAGAGAGGAAATCAACATAGTAGTTTATATTCTAAATAGAGGGTAGACCAAATTAAATAATAATAAGACATATTATGAACTTTGTAAGGGTAAACCAACAACTATCAAACATTTCAAAGTATTTAGAAGAAAATTATATATCAAGAAAGATGATGAAGACTTGGGTAAGTTTGAATCTAGATTTGACGAGGGTATTTTTCTTGGTTATTTCTAAATGAGCAAGGCCTATAGATGTTAAAATTTGAGAAATTTCAATTTTTTTGAAATTGTAAATGTGAAGTTAGACGATATCTGGTATAAAAAGAGAAGAACACAAGAGGTTGATTATTATGAAGAAACCAATAGTGAATATGAAAAGGAAGAAGTTGAAATAAAGGAAACAAAAACACCATCCAGATCAGTCTGAAAGAATCATTCAGAAAATCATATTACAGGTGAAAAAAATCTTAGAGTATAAACCGGAAGAAGGATGCTAGATTCAGTAGAACATATAAATTTGTCTTTACCATCCAAAGTTGAGCCTAAAAGCTTTGCTAAAGCAAGGGAAGAAGAAATTGATCACATAGAGAAGAATGAGACATGGGAGCTTGTCCAAGACCTAAAGACAAAAATTTTCTTGGCACTAAGTGGGTATTTAGAAACATTCTAAATGAATATGGGAAAGTCGTGAGAAATAAAGCAAGGTTAGTATGTGTTGGCTCCCAATTTTACACCCCCTTGGGCCCAACAACACTTGTAAAGGGTAGGAAGGCTTAAGGAGATGTTAGACTGTGAGTTTTATGTCATTTACAATTGAGGAAATGTCTAACATTCTATTTTAGAACCAAGCTCTGGGATGATTTAGAGGCATATACAAAGGGGATGGCTTGATCCTGCTGCTTTTGGTCCTACCTAGACTAGGGTGAGAGAACCCATGGGGTAACTTGAATAAAGGGAAGATAATTTGTAATTAATTCCTTCTAATTTGGAAATTGGTGGGTAAATATGAGATAAATATGGCCATGAATGTAACACCCACTCACAAGAGTTGTCACAAGAGTATTACATATATTTAGTGCATCAGACACAAGTTACTAAAGACAACAAAACCGGTTGTTCTTGCATCATTTTTTTATGGGAATCTAGGTATGAACAAGTATATTCAATGATGCTTATAAATAGAACAATCAGGGTGGTGAATATATTTTTAGAAGTGTTATGGTGTGAGGAAATGTATGATAGGTTTGATTTTATAAAAAAGGGAGTAATTGATGATTGCTTTCCTATAACAAAGCAATAACTACCATGAGAACATGTTATCCTAGAAAGTAAATAACGTATGATTAAGTAGTGAAAAATTCCTAAACAAAAAAAAATTCATTCATTGATACTCAACAGGTGTAAATGTTTTCAATACAATCTCTTAAACACTTAACACAAAAGCTTATACAAGTGTTCTAATGAAGTATTTATTACTCCTATCCTCACATGCCAAAGATACACTCAAAGGCTGAAAAAAATCACTCAATAAGATGGTTACCTAACGATTTTAGAATTACATAAAATATTTCTGAGTAAGTGCTCACAAAACAATATTTATTTAGTAACCAAAATGCAACAATCAAGGGCTGATCTAATGTATTACATATAAAAGCAATAAACACAAAATTGCAGTAGAAATTATAACTCATTAATAAAATTTCAACATACAAGATTCAGAACACAAGGCTAGAATCATAAATAGGCATATGTAATTCAAAATTCCAATTTTTTGACACGGGGTCATGAATTAAATTCCCTCAATGTTTTCCAATGGCTGTATAGTGCAACCACCTTGACATAAAAGCTTGAAAACTCAAAGTTCATATGTATCCCATATAAAAAATGGGAACATGTAGAGTTAAAATACTTTTCTTTTCAATTTTCAAATAGAAAAATAAAACCCCCCTTTCATATGAGGATAGACCCTCATATCTACAAAAAAATTTCCATGCGTTTCCTTTGATTTTGCTCCCCTAAAACATAAGCAAACAATCCCAGAAGGCACAAAAATGAAGTCCATCTTTGGAAAATATCTTCTAATTGCAAAGATTCATTTGTTAGCTGTCAAATTGATTATGTTTTTAGTTTATGATATAGACACGTGTAAGATATTTCACTTTTGTTGCTTAACCCTTTTTATTCCTTTTTATTCCATCATAATCACTCATACGCCTGGTGACAAACCGTTTGTTTCCCTGTGCCATTATTTTAACTGACTTAACACTTTCCTTTTTGAGAAAATGTTTTGGGAAATGGATAATCATAGATATTTATTTGAATTTGATTCCTCCCTTGTGCAAAACCTTTAATCAAGCCAAAAGAACACTTTTTAATAGATATCAATCTACCTTCCCCATTTTAAAATCTGTGTGAGCATCTAAAGGTGATATCAAATTTATTCTTGATATGATAATTAACATAGAATTTTCTAAGATCCATCCTTCTATAAATTCTTATTGATCTCTTCATGAATTTGTAGATTTCTTTGAGTTTTAGAAGTGAATTTTTATGTGAAAGGATCAATACTACTCCTTTCTAGAAATGACGGAGATGGAAGTGGGAAACAATTTGAAAGAGCTTTCTTCAGAAAATTTGCACAAAATATTTAACCTTTTTGGCCCGAATGAAGCTTTTGTTAGGATGTTGTTCACAATCAAAGACCAATTGAAACCCACAGGACCACTAACTTCCCACACAATTTTATTATCTTTAATGAGAAAACACATATGAATGACTCCCTTCTTCTTGGTGTTCCAAATTATGTTTCACCATTTTTTTTGCCGTAAAGATCATGTAGTTCCTGAGAAATTAAAGAAGTTCTGGACCCATTGTAGGAAAATTATCAATGTGGACATCATCCGTATATCCCTTGCATTCTTTACTGAGGATGTGACAGAGAAATAAATCCTCATTGATGTCCATGTAGTGTTTGATGACAAGTTTGAAGAGGACATATCCTTACTTTCCCATAAAGTAGCCGCAATAGAGAAAAGGTTCACCAATCTTGAAAAGGTTTTGGTGAAATATACTTTTGAGAAATCCCGTGAAGTGCCGCTACCACTATTGAAGTGATGTAAAAGGGGTCTAGTTAATCTAGTAGACGCATCCAAGAAAATTCCTTCGGATAAGATTGGTGTACCTGAGCCAACTCATGTTACGCCAGTTGATGTACCTGGGCCATCCCTAACCTCCAAAACTGTTACTTAACGAGGTACAAACGCATACCTCAAAATAGGGATTAATCTCCTTGAATGGGCATCTTATTATAGGAAAAGGTTTGAATTGATCAAGATTTTTGGATGGACTCAGGGTGAGCATTAAGGATCTTATGGACCTAGGTATGTCTTGCAACTTAGTAGGAGATATTCATTACACTTACGGTGCTTATGACCACAAGGAACTTTAGTATAGGGTTAAAAATATGTTAGATCATATCCTTTCCTTTGCAAAGGATTTTGTACTTATAAAATGATAATGTACTTAGTTATAAAAACATACTTTTTGTATATGTATACCAGGAATTTATGTGGATTTCAAGGGATATGGCCTATATAGAATCCAAATTTTGTTGCTAGTATACATATGTATTCTTTTTCACTTTCTTTCTTAATTGAGCTATCATTTTTCTCAAGTGATCATACCTTTGGATGGTAGAATAATTTTCTTCTTAACAAGATCAATCTTGTATAACTTAGTTACCCACAACAAGAGTTACAAGTGAAAATGTACCATTGTTCGTTTTGTGGATTTTCCTTACATTTTTCTTTTCCTTGTGGGCCTTTTAAATATATTGAATTTTTGAAATTTTTTTTTCTCCTTTGACAGATATTTGAGTATCTCAGAACTTTTGAAATCTGTGGAATACTATCCCCTAAGATACCTGCAGAACACTGAATCAGTGTACCATAGCTTTGTTACCTAATCCATTGTAGAGTGTAGCCCCATGGTATTGGATCCTTTATTGTTTGACCCATTTCACCTTAAAAACCATTTGATTACTTTCTTTTTCTTCATGGATTCTGTTTTTGGCCAAATTTCAAATATCCCATGGGTTCGAAACTCGCGGCACCTTGATTTGCCTTAGCCTCTGAGATTGAGTTGATGTCTTGATAGCTCACTATGCCACAATCCCGCTTAAGTCCCAAGTTGATTCATGTTGTTCCTTGGATTGGGAAAAAACCCGTAGAGCATGAATTTCTGCACCGTGCAGATGATTAGTTTTGTGTACCACATAATTCTTAAAGCATAATTTTTAGGCCCATTTTAAAAATTGTTTCAGAATTATGAGAGAGGGAAATATTTTGGACAAAAAAAATCTCTAGTGTTACTAAATCTATGTGAAGTGGAGTCTCAAAACACTAGTTCACTCCTAATGATATGTACTAGTTCATAAGGAGTACCAACATCAGATCCTACTCAGTACCCCCTGCAAGTGCCACAAAAACCAAAAAACAAAATTTTCACAAGACATAGACTAGGTGCCTATTCCATTAGGTAAGGAGATATGGGTTAAAATACACATGGTCTTTTAAATGGATACATAACATGTCATGGATATAATGAAAACGAAGAAATCCTGGTCACTGTAGACCATAACACAAAAGGAAATAAAAAACAAAAACAACGAAACTATACATTATACAAAAGACATACCTGAATATTTGATTTAGTCCAATAAGTGCTTGAGATGCCTACAATTGACAAGAAAATCCAGCAAATGTCCCTCTAATTCTCTTAGAGAGAAAGTGTGCTCTCCAATCCTAATGTCGATGGAGTAAGGTCATATCCATAGGACATCAAATTTTTGATGCTTTCCCTTGTTTTCATTCCCTTGCCTTTGATGGGATTCCCTTCTTACTTCATCCAAATCCATAATTTGGTTGATTATGGCTTCATAAGGACTTACTCCTTCCCCATTATCTAATTGTTGCATGAAATGATAAGTAGATAGTTGCAAGTAAAGGGGAAAAATAAATTGAACCCCATAAACTAATTCAAAAGGGATCTTACCAGTAGCTCTCTTGGTGGTAACTCTATTTGCCCATAGTGCAAACTTGAGTTGTTCTCCCCACTTCCTTTTATTTGTTTCTAATGTTCTCATGGGGATTTTAAGCAAGTTCTTGTTGTTTGATTCTTCTTGGCCATTTCCTTGGGGATTGTAGTTTGATGCATAGACTAATTATGCCATACTTGTGGCACATTGTTGCCAATGGTTTTGCTTGAAAACTCATGGAATTATTAGTAACCAACTTGGTGGGGACCCCAAACCTGCAAATTATGTGATTGAGGATGAAATACATAACCACTGGATGAGTTACTTTCTTGGTAGGGATAGATTCAACCCATTTGATAAAATAATCAGTGGTTACCAATATCCATTTGTAGCCAACACTTTAGGAATCTAATATATCATGTATAAAATATAATCCCCATTGTTTGAATGGAGCCTCCACTGAAACATAATGTAGGGGAGGAGCTCCAAAATAATTCATCCTTCCTGAGAAATGTTGGAAACTCCGACTTTTTGTGACCAGAGAAGCTGCATATTTAAATAAGGAAGGCCACCAATATCACGCCCTTAAAATTTTATGGGCACTAACTCTTTTGGGGAAATGTCCACCACATAATCCTCCATGAAACTCAGTAATTATCTTAGGATCCTCATCCTATATAATACATCTCAACAAGGCTCCTTTCGGGATCTTCCAAGATAGTCCATGATCAATTGGAATATATTTTTGGGATACTAACTTGAGTTTCCTTCTTTGATTTTTGTCCAAGTGATCATGGAAATTCAAGCTCCTTAGGTAGAAAACTATATCTTTTTACTAAGCTGAGGCAACTTACCTATCCATGAGGATGTTTTTCATCCTCATCAATATTTTGTATCTCAACTATTTTTAAGTTGATTTCTAACCTTGTAAGCCCCAACCCATGTACCACTATGTCATATTATTGTAATTTGTTAACCCAATGAAATTTTTTACTAGACATATCCATTTGGGATAAGATATATTTCACCATTGCATGCAGTACATAGGTTGTGATCTTAGAACTCATAATACAGGGTTTGAAAATTTTAGTAGCCTTTACCAAGGATACATATTTTTCCATAATAGAGTATTTCAACTCAAACCGCTATAAGGCTTTACTGAAAAAGGAAATGGGTTTCTCATTTCCCCCTTGAACCTTCTGGAATAATATTGAAGAACTTGTATTCTCTGAGGTAAAATAAAACATATGAAACTCCTTTTTATAATCAGGGCTAGCTAATATGGGGGAAGTTTTGAGTGCCGACTTTATTCCTTCAAATGCTTGAACAACCCCTTCTTCCCACTTAATGACTTGAAATTTCCTTAACATGCTTGTGATGGGGAGAGTGATCTTAGGAAATTTAGAGATAAACCTTCTTACAAAATGTATTTTTCCAAAGAAGGATTGGATACCCTTTTTAGACATGGGAATGAGGACTTTATCAATTGCTTCCACCATTTTAGGGTCTATAATAAATCTCTCTTGTGACACAACATGTTCCAATTTTTTTTCCTTTTTCACCCCAAAATTACACTTCTTTGGATTTAGTGAGATCCCATATTCTCTACATCTGATCAATATCTTTTCGAGGTGCCCCAAATGGCCACCCCTTTTCGTAGAGAAGATAATTATATCATATTGATAAACTGTAATGAAATCATTAATAAAACCAGAGAATTCCACATCCATGGCTCTTTGAAAATTTTCTCCAACATTCATTAACCCAAAAGGAATCCTAACGTAGAGATATTCTCCCCAAGGGGTGGTAAAAGCAGTTTTGAAGTGTTATGATTATTTCATCATAACCTGGTTATAACTTAAGAATCCATCCAATGTAGATAGTAACTCATATCCTGTTACATTTTGTATCATATTTTATATGTTGGGTAACGGGTAATTATCTTTGAGTGATGATTTGTTTAAATTCCTAAATTCCACACAAATCCTAATATCCCCATTCTTTTTTCTAACTGGTACTATGTTTTCCACCCATGAGGAATACCTAGTGGGTTGGAATATTCCACCATCTCTAAATTTTTTCAAATGCTCTTACATATTAGTTATTAGGATGGGGTTGATAAGCCTTTGCTTTTGCCTAAAGGGCTAGGTATGAGGCTGCAATGGTATCTCATGTTGAAAAAAATCTTCCATGTAAGCTTTCAACTTAGAATAAGACCATGCAAGACAATCTTGATACTTTCTCAATAGTTTTGTATAATCTTGTCTTTCTTCTTTATTCATGTTGCTTCCTAACCAGACTTTTTTTGTATTTTGAGAGGTACCAAAACTGTATTCCATAACATCTATAGGCATATGGATAGGCTTTCTCATATGTGATGGAATTTTGATAGAGCTGTAGAGATTAAACACCGAATGATAGTAAAATTTTCATATCAATCAAATGGGTCTCCATACAAATATATAGGCCAAATATCTCCTGCATTTTAGGAGTTTGGATCAATAGCTAAAACACCAAAAACTCCATTTTAGGAGTTTTTGTTACTCACATAACAATACACTCCTTAAATAATATGATTTGTTAATAACAACTCATTTATATATTAGTGAATAATTACTCATGTAATTATTCATATTACAACATATAATTATTATATTATCCAAAATAATATAATTACCCATGATGATGTGAACACTAACCAATGATTTCCTAATATTCCCCCCCTTAGTGTTTATATGGTAGCAAAAGAAATTTCACACTTCCTCTGTAGCCTGCCGCCCATGCTTGATCATGATCTTGGTGCAACACTTGAATTGAAGGTAGAAGAAGGAACACATAAAATCCTTATCAACCATGCACTGTCAAGAACACATATGACTGATGAGGATGGGAACACACTCAAGAATCATCTTCTTATAGACTAGTCACTCTAGGGAACATATCTAGCCTAACAATGTGGGAACTCAAGCAAGAACACATCTGAATAACCTTTAATAGTTTTCTAGAGGCTAACCACAAACTTAAGTATGAACATGAACACATCTGACTGTTCAACCTCTTCAAGACTCATGATGCTACATTTCACTGTGCTATCTATTCTTCGCTATGTTATTACATTGGGGAATTATATAGGAATACTAGCATACACAAGTGAACAAAAACATACCACACCTATTCTTATTTTTCACACCACGCTGAAATCCACACCAAATTGAAATGTTGAAATCAAACACACTCCACGCTAAAGTAAGGCATACCACTCTAAAGAAAAAGCACACATGTGCCACCAAATCAGTGAAGCGGCCCTGTCGTTGGTGACTGATGAGAGGTTGTTGATTGACCTCCAACCTCTAATGCCTCCATCCTCTATTAACATGATGCTAGCTAAAGCTGGATTTGAATTGGATGCTCAATATTTTCCACATTGGGTTTATTTTTTCTCCCCCCATAATGTGAAACACATTATTTTTTGGATGTTGGGTAACACCAAAAATGTTAAATAAATCAATAAGTTGTAAATAATTCAATGAATAAAAATTGCTTTGAAATCTTAAAAATCCCAAGAAAATGAGTTAGATGTGTATGTTACAAGAGAGTTAATCCCTAAAACTAGATTTTTTCAATCAAAAGGTCATCTTCAGATCTAAGTCTAGATAAAATTGTAATTAAATCACATTCTAAACTGGTTAGTTGACCTTTCTTAGGGTTGAATTGTAGGTTCCTAATTAGATATTTTTTGAAATCTTGTCTTCTTGTCACCAGCCCCATTCATCAAAATCATACAACTTGCGTCCTTCCTAGCTCTAGGTGATGAGCCCTCACGTCTTAATGGTTGTGTGGAGTTGGGAATGGAGCAAGTTCATTTTTCTATTATATCACATTCATCACATTTTGAAGATAAAACAGAAGTTCTAAATATTTCTTGAAAACCAAAGTATCCATGTTACCATTTGTTCTCATATGCATCATCAATATATATATATATATATATATATATATATATATATATATATATATATATATATATATATATATATATAAACAAAAAAGATCATTTTGTTTATCACATTTGCATCAACATCATCCATAACATACATCCATAAAACACATAAAAACATAGGAAATTCCAAACCATCTAAGAGTACACAGATGAAGCAAGCTACATTGAAGTAACCTCTTACAAGGAATGTCGAACAAAAAATGTTTATATACACACACACACACACACACACACACACACACACACACACACACACACACACACATATATATAATGTTAAGTTTCTCATGTATAATGTCATCACACCATAGGACAAGTGTGGTCAAAACATTCAATAATGATCCAAAAATACAAAAAAAATCAATAAAATATACAAAAAAGAGACTAAGAAATAAAGGTGTTATGCCTATCCCCCTCTTTGAGGCCCCTTACAACTGTTTTAGTTACAAACTTCCTAGAAGTTATTCTCAAGTGCATTCAAAGAAAAAAAGCCAAAGCCTAATGTAAAATACCAAGTCTCTTGTGTCTAATCCATTTTTGAGACCCTTCTGCTCTTGTTGTGTTTGACACCATCGTTTCTAAATCCTTTCCAATTTAACCATACTCACGAATGAAACAGTCGCAAGAAACCAGGAGCTCTAAATTCAGCAAACTTGCAAAACATATATTATTTCTAAAAATAGTGAAAATAATATATATATAACATATATTTGGATTTTATAACATTGTGTGCATAGGGCTTTAATGCACTGGAGAAGGTATATTTCTAACCCTCATGGATACAATACAAAATCTTGTCATTTTATTTCAAAATATTTTGCTAATCACGTTTTATATCTGCAATTGATTCTCGTCTTTCTTTCGCAGGTGTTGGGAAGGATGGATTGACATGGTTTCAACACACTGACAAATAAGGTATGATTTCTAAATTTCCCATTTGGGAGATCCATACTCAAACTTCACATTTTATGCTTCTTCATGGCTGAAATGATTCTTCGAGGGGGTAATATATACTCACCCAAAATTGCACAGTGTTATATTGTTGGAAAGGTAAAATATCCAATGATGATAAAAATTTCTTCCAATGTAAAAATGAGGTCCAGATCCTTCTCTTTATTCTTTGCATCCCTCCTTTGACTCAAACCAACCCTTATGTTTTGTCTGTAAACTTTAATTTTTCTTGTAAGACCAATTTTTAACTTTTTCTTTGTCCTAAGTGGCGGTTGTGTAACCACCCCGACGGTTGCGCAACCACCCCAACATTTTAGTAACCAGTGGTTACATAACTACCCTGATGGTTATGCAATCGCCCCTCTGTGTTCACAGATAGTCCTATCACTTAAAATCATAGACTTAAAACTCACATTTTTTGACGTACGTTTGGATTTCAGGAGTGATTTTCTCACTTGTTTCTCAACAATTTTTCCTATTTTGGACTCATTGGAATCGTGATGATTTTCTCTTCCTCTTTGGCTATGTTTAGAATGTTGACTACCTCTCCTTTTGTGTTAATTTTTCACTTCTTCATCGACATATGTATTTTACTTATTCTTTCACATATTTTATAAAAAACCAAACTTTTACTCATATGATGGGTTGGATTTTTCATATTCTTGAGGTTAAGTTATGCTGCTGAAATTTTGAGAGGAACCAAATAGACAACAAGCTCTTTACTCTTTTCTTTCCTACCATTTATTTTTAGTCGTTCCTTGCACCAAGCCATCCACAACCATTATTTTGTTTTGTTTGCTACCAACCAACATTTATGCATTTATGGATCAATTGGACTTCGTCTTTGGAAGAGGATACAAATTCGAGGAGATAAAAAGCACATCTCATCTTTAGGAAGATACCACAATACAGTAATAACCAGGTTGGGGTTGTACTTGAATTCTTTAAGGATTTAATTAATTTATATTTGTTAGAATAGAAATAATGCATTGTTTTAAGTTAGTAGAATTGTAGAAGCCGAATATTTCATCACTTCCAAAATGTATTTATTTTATTTCTGGTATTTATTTCAAAACATTTATTGCATGCATATTCCCTTGATAACTTCTTCTCGACTTAGCCCTGTGGATATTCTCGAGAAATTAGTTGGAGGAAGAAGTGAAGAAATCCTTGCACATCATTTATTTATTTTAATTAGCTTGGATTTACTTCTGCTGAGGAAAGTTCATACGGTAAAGATGAAATTACTTTTGAGAATTTTTTCCCTTTCCAGAAAAATTGAAGTAGAAGCTTTACCAGAAGATGTTTATTTTTTATTTAAATTAATAATTTTAGAATAGCATTGTCAGACAACCTCACAACAAAGGAATATCCACATCCAACTATTCTTTATTTTTAGGTTATTTTATTAGAAGTATTAGTATTTTATTTTAATTAGTTTCATGTGTCTATAGAATATTTTATTTATTTATTTTATCTAAATTATGAAAAAATACAAAATAGATGTTAGTTGTTTAAATATTCTCTTTCAAATCGTTTATTTTTCAGAAAAATAGAATAGATGGTATTTCATTTCATTTTATTTAATTAATTGGGAATGAATTTCGTTAATTAAATGATAAACATACTTGTCTTTTATTTATGCTGAATTTATTTTCTTTATTTATTTTAAAAAAACTTTCAACGTAGTTTAGCAAACAAATCAAATCAAACAATTAAAAAATATGGAACTTACGCTACCCATACATAGCCTCTAATTCCCCTTTGGCCAATTCAACGACTATGAAATCACACTACCCGATCTTAGTCCCTGATTATCCTATAGTTTCCCATCAATATTCCCATAATATTACACATTTTGACTGTCTCGGCACGACCTTGGGAGGTTGTGCGTATAGGAATCACGTGTTGATTCCTAGGAATACAGGGCCCATCCCTTCAAATTCACATAACTTTTGGGTATACATATACAAAAAGGATGTTTTTGTAACTAAGTACATTGTCAATTTATAATTAAAAAATTATCTGCAAAGGCGGGGATACAATCTAACATCGTTTTTACCCTATACTCAAGTTCCTTGCAGTCCTGAGCACCGTAAGCATAGTGAATATCTCCTAGTAAGCTGCGAGACATACCCAGGTCCACAAGATCCTTGATTCTCACCATTGGGCCTTCTAAAATCTTAATCAATTCCAAAAAGAATCTATAAGAAGAGACCCATTCAAGGAGATTAATCCCTCTATACACACAAAATCATACACTTTGGGTAATTATCTAGTCCTTGTTACTACTGTTCATATGATTCCTAAGTAAGATAAGTACAAACTAAGCCATGCATTTTGCTACCTTTTTATCACTTGTCTTGGTCTTACACTTCTACTTGCCCAGTCTGTCATTTCATGCTTTGACATTTACCATCTTGAACATCGGTGCTCATCCAAGGTGCCATCGTCAGGCACCCCTCGTCCCCTCTGGATGCCCCTGTCCTCTTTGTACTTTACTCAAACTTTTTGGGTCCTTTCTAGCTGTTTGAGAATATTATATTTTTGGTAGTTGGCCTTTTTCAGGGTTAATTATGAAATTCGAGCAAGAGAATCATATAAATATAAATTATGTGATCATAATTAAGGACCAAGCTCTAAGCATTAGCTATCACCACCTAAAGTTGCATCCATCAAGGCATCTAAGAGCTTTATTGCATCCATCATAAGTGACAGAAGGGCTATTTTTCTGCATCACACTTTATAGGAGGTAAGTTCATTCTAATCCATGTACACATTTACTACATTCCACATCTAGATATTTGCTCACTATTCTAAGTGTGAATGGAACAAGAGCAACCTAGGGCATAATTCCACACACACACACAACTAAATTGGATCTGAGATGTAGTGCAATGATGAGTCGTAAGTTCACCATTGTGACAACTGAGGACACTCTAACCCCCATTTTGCATCTTTCTTTTTTGGGATTTGATGTCTATTTGAAGGTTTTATAGGTTCATTCTTCATTTCATGTTTACAATGAGCTCAGTGATTTTAGTGTGACTTCTAAGTGATGAAATGTGACTAAAGGAAAACACATTATGACACCTCATAGGTGGTTTTCTAAGAATTTCCGTAGACCTAGGCACCCAGAAACATGCCTAGGGCACCCGCGAGTGCCCCTGTCCCTCTATAAGCATCCCACTCTAGCCTGTTTCTCCATTTCTACATTTTTCTAAGCTCCAATGCGATGGTTAGTGCATTTTATTTTCTAGTTTTCCAACTCTTTTCATTCTCCAGAACTCTCTGAATTAGCTAAGGCTTCTTACCTTCTCTTTTTACTTAGGGTTTGGTACTTTGTTTCTTCATTTAATTGAGTATATTTGTCATACTTAATTTATTATTCATTTACAACAATCTTGCATTCAAATTAAGCATATAATTTCATATTTTGCATAATCACCCACCTTTGAGGTATGCCTTAGTACCCCACCGAGTAATAGTTATGGAGGTTGAGGATGTCCCAAGTACATCATTTGGTGTAACAGGAGTTGGCTTAGATACACCAATCTAATATGTAGAGACTAGCTTGTATGCACCTACTAGATTAATTAGACCCCTTTCACATCTCTTTAATGGTGGCAGTGACACTTTAGGATATTTCTCATAAGTATATTTCACCTAAACCTTTTCAATATTGATGAGCATTTGTTCTATTGTGGCTACTTTGTGGGAAAGTGAGGATATTTCCTCTTCAGGCTTGTCATCAAACACTATATGGACATCGACAGGAATTTATTTCTCTATCACTTACTTAATAAATAATTTAGGGGGTATACGGATGGTGTTCACATTGATAATTGGCATGCAATTGGTCCAAAACTTCTTTAATTGCTCAGGAACTACATGATCTTCAGGGTGAAAAAAATGGTGAAATACAATTTGGAACACTGAGAAGAAGGATTCATTCTAATAAGTTTGCTCATTAAATCTAATCCAACTGTGTGGGAAGTTAGTGTTCCCGCGGGTTCTGCTTTGTCTTTTATTGTGAACAACATCCTAGAAAATCTTCATTTGGGCCAAAAATTTTGAAGACTGCGTGCAAAACTTATGAAGAAATCTCTTTCAAAATGTTTCCCAATTCCATCTCCATCATTGCTAGAAAGGATTAATAATGATCATTTCACATAAAAATTAACTTATAATGCTCAAAGAAAGCTACAAATTCATGCAAATATTAGTAAGAATTTATAGAAGAATGGATCTTCAAAAATTCTATGTGAATTATCATATTAGGAATAAATGTGATGTTAGTTTTAGATGCTCGCACATATTTGAAAAGGGGTAAGGTGGATTGATATCTATCAAAAAGTGTTCTTTTGGCTTGATAAAAGGTTTTGCACAAGGGATGCATCAAATTCAAATAAATATCTATGATTATCCATTTCCCAAAACATGTTCTGTAAAAGGCAAGTGTCAAGTCAGTTAAAATAATGGCACAGGGAAACAAATGGTTTGTGATTAGGCACATGAGTGATTGTGACAGAATAAATAAGAAAAAAAATGGTTAAGAAAAAAAAGTGAAATATCTTACAAGCGTCTATATTAGCAACTAAAAACATAATCGAGTTGATAGCTAACAAAAGAATATTTGTAGTTAGAAGATATTTTCCAAACATGGAGTTCATTGCTACACCAAGGTTATGGGATTATTTGCTTATGTTTTTTTGGGGGGATCAAATTAAAAGTGTGGAAAATTTTGTATATAAATGAGGGTTTATCCTCATATGAAAAGGGGGGTTTAGTTTTATATTTTAAAAGTGAAAAGAAAAGTACTGTAACTTTGCATGTTCCCATTTTCTTATATGGGATACATTTTAACTTTGAGTTTTCAAGCTTTTGTGTCAAGTTCGTTGCACTGTATAGCCATTGGAAAACATTGAGGGTATTTAATTCATGCCCCCTTGTCAAATAATTGAAGTTTTGAATGACATATGCCTACTTATGATTCTAGCCTTGTGTTCTGGCTCTTGTATGTTGAAATCTGATTAATGAGTTATAATTTCTACTGCATTTTCTTATTTATTGCTTCTATATGTAATACACTATATAAGTCCTTGGTTGTTGCATTTTGGTTAGTAAATCAATATTGTTTTGTGAGCACTTACTCAAAAATATTTTATGTAATTCTAAAAATCATTAGTGCAACCATCTTGTTGAGTGATTTTTGTCAACCTTTGAGTGTATATTTGGCATGTGAGAATAAGAGCAATAAATACTTCATTAGAATTTTTGCATGATATTTTTTGTTAAGTGTTTTAGAGATTGTGTCACCTTTTTAGTATCAATGAATGCAAATATTTTTGTTTAGGAAATTTTCACTACTTAATCATATGGTATTTACTTTCCAGGATAGCATACTTTCATGGTAGTTATTGTTGCTTTGTTACAGGAAATCATTCGTCATTTGCTCCCCTTATTTTACAAAATCAAAGCTACCATACCTTTCCCGAAACAATCACACTTCTCAAAATGCATTCACCACCCCGGTTGTTCTATTTCCAAGCGTCATTGAAGAAAATTCTTCATACTCATATTCCCATAAAAAATGATGTAAGAACAACCAACTTTTTTGTCTTTAGTAGCTTGTGTCTGATGCAATAAATATATGTAATACTCTTGTGACAACTCTTGCAAGTTGGTGTTACATTTATGTCCATATTTATCTCAGATTAACTCACCGTTTTATATATTAGAAAGAATTAAGTGAAAATTATCTTCCCTTCATTCAAGTTACCCCATGGGTTCTCTCACCCTGATCTAGGCATGACCAAAAGTAACAGGATCAGGCCATCCCCTTTGTAAGTACCTCTCAATCATCCCATAGTTTGGTTATAAAATAGAATTTTAGACATCTCCCTAGTTGCAAACAAAATAAAACTCACAGTCTGACATCTCCTTAAGCCTTCCTGCCCTTTACAAGTGTTATTAGGCCTAAGGGGGTGTAAAATTGGGAGCCAACATGCTTCTGGCATCGTTTTCGGGGACCCTTTTACTCCAAGCAAGGTTAAGAATACTTACCTTTATAGACATTTGACAACATGCTACAAATAGAAACCATTCTAACAGTGTTATCCATAATTTTCCAATTATAAGTAGTATTTACACAAGACTTGTGTTTTTGAGAGTGTACTAGAAGTTGGTTATCAAGACTATTGTGAAAACCATAAAGATTTACAAAGACTATTTCCTACCAGGTTTTGAAGTATTTTTTTGAATATTTTGAGTTAATATATATATCTAAGGTACAAGGCCCTAGTGGTGGCTCCACCTTTCAAAGAAAATCTAGGTTAGACCAGTGTAATTTTTCATCCTACCCACCTTGCTGATTAACTGTCCCCTTTGAAAAAATGGAAGGAAGAAGATACTTTTTCCGATCTGACCCTAATAGAAGGTTACTCCCAAAATTGGAAAGTACATATTCAAGAAGAAAACAAATTCAGAAACATGTGGGTAGTAAAATTTAAAAATGAAGATGTGTTCAAACCATTGAATTTGATCCTCCTTTGATTGAAGATTACTATATTACATCAGCTAGTTCTGATACAGATAGTCCAAAAGCTTATTTACATTCTTTTTTTCAAGAAGTTTCATCTTCTACAAATAAAAAAGGTATTCCTCAACTTCCACATTTGTTGATCCATGAGAATAGAGTATTTTGTGAGACTGAGTCCCCAAAAGGTTTCCATTGTGTGGATCATACCACTCTACCCTAGATACCTTGAGTTCCCCACCGTTTTAACCCTAAATTTAAAAGTCCACCACCAAATAATATAGAACACCCTCTAATAAGAGCTCCTTTTGTAGTCACTACATATAGACCAATAAGGTATAATGGAATGGTGGGATATCCTAATGAAGTTCCAAATGAGATCAGAAGTAGGTTGCTTAGGTTTTAAGGAAATAATGCCATGAGTGGGGACCAACATCTTAAATTCTTCCAAAATTTCATGGATGATTATGAATTTGAATTTGAATATGTTTATGTTTAATTGTTCATACATACATTAGAAAAATATTCTAGGGAATGGTATAATTTATTGCCTACAAATTCAATTGATTCTTGGGCTAAAATGAAGAATTATTTTAGATTGCAATATGGTTATAAAACTGACCCTGAGTTTCTTTTATCATAATTTGAAAACATTAAGAATAATCCTAATGAATGTGTATAGGATTTTAACACCAAATATAATAAGACCTTGACTAGATTGCCAACTAATATAAGTCTCATTGACGAGTCTTGTTTAATTAAATACTCCGATTGTTTTGACAAAAAAAACTTATTATTTGAGAGAAAAGGCCCCTCAGAATTTGAGGCAAGATTTCTCTATGGTAATCCAGATAGAGAACAATATCAAATAAGTTGGGGAGCCTCCCAAAAGGGAGGGTGTCAATTTGGTCAATCTAGATAAGCCTCAAGCAAGTAAATTTGTTGATTTAGAAGAAGTAGTTAAAAACTTGGTTAGAGAAGTTAAGGATATTTCATACAAAATTGCTAGAGAAGATAAATGGTTGGCCCCAAATCCTCAAGTTCAACTTTAAGTCCTTAGACATAATCAATTTGGGAATCATCCCAAAGGAGATCATCAGGAAAAATATAGAGGAAAATGTCCTATGGTTTCAAGAAATAAATAACAAGCCTTCATAGACAACAAGATAGTCCTAGACCCATTAACAGTAAGAATTTATGCGGTGGAAGAGGAGCACACTATTAATTTGTGTGATAAATGTTTGTTTCCTCACCCTCCCTATGAGAAGCATGCTAAATATGATGACAACAATGATGAAGCTGATTTTGGTGATATATGCATGATGGAATGCCCAAAAGATTCAATGCAAGGGTCCACTTCTACTAATCTCATGTATGTTATAATTGTGGAAGACTTTTGGGCTTGCACTAATCAGGTATCCTTCCTCCCTTCTATAGTTAATGTTGATGTTGATATGGCTCAATCATTTGAGCTCCCAAATCATGACTTTGAATATCTAAGAGCATTACTGATTAAAAATTATGATGGTGGAATCCCTTCAGAAGAGGATATGAAATTGTTGATGAATGTTGCAGTTTCCTAAGAGAAGGAATATAACGTCTGTAATAGAAAATTTAAGTGACCTATCCCTACCCCCAAGCCAAAGATACCTCTCTTGACTAATATCCCCAAAGATACCCCCAAAAGAATCATACCAAAAAAGGGCCCTATCATTACCCCAAGACCAAGCATTTCTGCCTCGACCCAAGAAATAAGGGATAATATTCCATTAGAAAAGGTAGTTACCCTTTTCCCTAATACAACCTTGCCCAAGTATGTTGCATGTGACATGACTCAGATCCTGAGTCAAATAAAGATTACTGTCCCTATTATGGAATTACATAGAATTCCTTAACATAGGAGGAGGGCATTTGAATATTTAGGGCTGAAGGAGGATGGGGTTTTTAAAGAAAGAAGTGCAAGTAATATGGTGACTTATCCCAATATTGTTGAAGT
Source organism: Taxus chinensis (assembly GCA_019776745.2). Classification (NCBI taxonomy): domain Eukaryota; kingdom Viridiplantae; phylum Streptophyta; class Pinopsida; order Cupressales; family Taxaceae; genus Taxus; species Taxus chinensis. Next base: position 508,381,602 of record CM034146.1, on the reverse strand, counting down.
TGAAATAAAAGAAGACCAAGTGAACATAGAAAAACCCTCGGAAGTATATTTGGGTACCTTCTTGGTAGAATCACAATTGGATGTGGATCCTTTCTTTACTACTCTCATTGTCAATGAAAGGATTCTCGATGATTGCATGTTTGATTTAGGGCCATCCTACAACATCAGTCCTTTATAGGTTATGAATGAGTTGAAAATCACAATGAAAAATTCTTTTGGGAGGTTTTTGTCATGGATTCAAGAGAGGTACCTGTTGTTGGATATGTCAAAGGTTTAGTGGTGCAACTTGATCCTTATCCTAGAAAATATTTAACTATGAATGTGGTTATAGTTGATTGGCTTGCTAAATGGGTCATGTTGTTATCAAGAAAATGGGTTGTCAGTGCAAGGGAAGTTTTCAAATGGATATGACTTTTGCTTTCTACCCTTAGAAGGAAAGCTAGTCAAACTACATAGAGAAGAATAGATGTTTCACCTTATTGAGGACCCTTTGAATGCTTCCTATGAAGTATTATTTTTTGATACCAACTTAGGTAGATTTATAGGTTGTGTTAACTTTGAAGATCAATGTATGGATATAAATGCACACCTTGAATATGTCAGTTTCCCACGGACTATGAATTTTTATGGAGTATGTTCTAATATTGGAAATGGAGCTGGACTGGTTTTGAATTCCCCAAACCATGGTTCTTTTAATTTGTCTTTCAAATTTAAGTTTAATTGTACCAACAATATAGATGAATATAAAGCATTTCTCCTTAGTTTAAGAGTTGCATGGAGGCATGGAATTAAAGATATCATTGTCAAAGGAAATTTTGAGTTAGTTGTAAAAAAAGCTAGAAAAATATATACAACTAAAAACCAGAGGTTGAAATAATATAAGAATGCAGTTTGAGATCTCATTGAATTATTTGATTCTTTTAATCTCTTATAGCGTAAAGAACTTACAATGTAACAACTGACAATTTGGTTGTCTTAACTTATCAGTATGATAATGAAATAGTGTCTCCATATTATAATTACGAAGTAGAAGCGTTAGCAAGGCCCTCAGTCCCTGATAACATTCATCTTTGGCAGGTTCTTAAAGATGGTGCTTAGATCCAAAGGTTCTTAGCTTGCAGAAGTGAGTTCACTAATCAACTTATTAATCTAGAACCCGTGGTAGTGCTGTGTGAAGGAAAGGAAACCCTCTTTGGTAATCATGTAATTCATTTGAGAAAAAATACTATCCCTAGAGAATTGTTTTTCCTTGAATAAAATTTTGATAGCGTAGAAAAAGTTATGATGATGCAGATCCTAACTGATTTCACTCAGTCCTTAAATGTACTTCTAATCAAAATCCCCAAAAATGGTAGTTTCTCAAGTAATACCCACTTTTCTCAAGTTTAAACACACCCTTCATAACCCAATATGAGATTAATACTCCAATTTTGGCTTGCATGCATTACTAACTAGGTTAGTACACTTCAAACAATACTTAACCATTCAACAAAATTGAACAAAGTAGCAAGAATTAACAAATTACCCTTCTATTCAAGACTGCCCTTCTCAAGGCTAAAAAATCATGGTCTCTGATCGCTTATTAGTTAGAGCATTCTATAATTTTTGTGGGGAAACTAAATTCACTCTTACTTACCCTTTAAGGAGTCTGTAGTGGCAGTAAAATTTCATCTTTCCATTATCTGATTAGGCTACTCTTTCTACTCTCCTCCCTCTTTCACCTGCCCGCTTCTTACTATCCTTGTCTCCCCTTATTCTCCATTGCAACCCTTAATTCTTGGATTCCTTTGACATTATAAGAATAGTTTGAAATACCTTTTTGGGTAAATTTCATGTGCGTGAATTTTCAGAGGATCTGTCTTTGAAGCAAATGGTTCCAACACACTAGTTCATGCCTCCAAATTAGGTCTCCCTATATTATAATCATCATACCTTAGGATAATGTCATAAGATTTGAGATTTTATTGTCTTTTAAACCCTTGAAACCACTAAACTGCTTCTTCTCCCAGTCTCATTGGGTAATCACTTCCAGAGACCCTACTCTCTTGTATATGTCACTCAAGGGTCATTACAACTTTCCATCATTGTGCTCTAATCCCATTGTACAACACAGCTTTGTCTCAATCCTACACTGTCTTAAAGATCCTATGATTTGTATCACTATGTTTACCAGATCTAAGTCCTATCAATCTCATACTGGAGATGGCATCAAGGAGTTACTAGAGATACAAGGTTTCATACCATTAACTCCAAGAATTGTGCTCCCCAGGGTTAAACTTCTATCAATCCCTAAGCTTGTGGACTATTAAAACTTCAAGGTTTGTCATGTGAAAGCCCAAGAGGCTTAAATATGTTGGAACTTACTCTAATCTTCGATTGATAACCCTCAAATTTTCCCTTAGGTCTGCTGTAATTCTCTCCATGTCCTCCCCTTACCAGTGGAAGGAATTCTAAGCTTCAAACTGTTAACATTTATCTAATTTCCTTTGTCCGGACTGAGTAAATTCGGGTTTCCATGCTTGCAACCAGTGATGTCATAAAGAAAACAACTTTAAACTTTATACATGGCCCTCTCACATGTTCTAAATTTTTTTTAGGCCAACCATCATTTATATCCTCGAGTCTAAATGATCTGCAACTGTAGACTTCAACTATTAATGGCCTAATCTGTTGTCTAGAACAAAGTTATCTCCATCTCAAGGGCTTTTGAGCTAAAGTTGTACTCTCTTAACACTAATTAAGTTACTCCAAGATCTATGAGATTAATATAACTTCAAAAACTCCTTTCAACTCCTCAATCTTATGGATAATTCACCTACTCACTCTAATCCTTCATGCAAAGCTTATAAAAAGTTTGTTATAGTGCCTGGACAAGGGATATATTCTTCCAAGGGGTTAAATACTTCATAGCCTTAAGAAACAGACAAAACTAAGTTTATAAGCTACCTCCAGATTATATGCATGAATGGAACTTACATGTACACCCTCTCAGTCACAATGGGTTCTTCATAGACTCACTCCTTTGTCTTCTAACTATGCATGAGCATCAAACATTCTAACATATATTTCTCAAAGAACATTTCTATTAACAAGGATAAACCAAACATGTATTTTTCATATGATGAAATAATCAATATCTAATTAATTTACCATTCTCAATACACAACCATGAGCTAGATTCACCATTGAACAAGTGTCTCATGCAATCACTCCGTTTACCATAACACAAGAATGCATATCAAACTGCTATCATCAAGAATATACATACAAGAAGCATATTTCCAGTCTTCTAAATCTTGGAGCTTTCAACTCCCCAAACCTCATGATCATTCGAATGATGCCTTAATCAGTTACAAGAATGATGTTTATACCCCTTACATGATAGTTACAATTTAAATTATGACCTTTCAACTTCCTTAGGCTTGTGGATAACCCTTGAGACAAACACCCTAATTCAAGCTTCATGTCTGCATAGAGTTACCGACCATAATGACATACGAGCTTATGACTATTTGCAACTTATTGACTCCTTTTAAGGACCATTATAAGCCATGACAAAAACCTCTAGTTACCTAACCGATGACACACTTGACCATGTCCTCTAACTAATCAAGCCTAAAATAGGCCTTCAAGATCTCTAATTCTTGCACTTTTGGAGGGAAAATGTACAATTAAAATTTTGAAAGGCCAAGACTCAAACTCACACACCAAACTGACTCACATGGATTCCCTAGACCTATAACACACTTGCACACCAAAATTTGATGACACCATGATATGTTTACAGAGGTGGAGATGATGCTCCTGCACCATATTGTTAGGAAATCATTGGTTAGTGTTCACATTAGCACATGGGTAATTATATTATCTTGGATAATATAATAATTATATGTTGTAATATTAATAATTACATTAGTAATTATTGACTAATATATAAATGAGTTGTTATTATTAACTCATAATATTTAGGGAGTGCATTGTTACTTAAGTAACAATCACTCTTGATATGGAGTTTTGGGTGTTTTAGATGTTGAGCCAATCTCCTAAAATATAGGAGATATTTGGCCTATTTATTTGTATGGAGACCCATTTGATTGATATGAAAAATTTACTATCATTCGGTGTTTAATCTCTGCAGCTCTGTCAAAATTCGATCATCTGGTATCAGAGCGATACTCTTTCTTTAAGTGTAATGGAATTCTAAGATTTGATGATCAGCTCCATTATTGTTGACTTGGTCAGATGAATGAAGGAGAGAATCGATTGTGCATAGTTTGAAGGTGTCGATTGGAGCTTGACATTGATCCTATCATTTGCATCAAGGAATTATTTTCGTTGACAAAGGTCGTCAAAGACACTTCAATATCTGATATGTCATTGACTTTTTCTATTGTGCTCACCACGAGTGTATAAGGAGTCGAGCTGCACTCAACAATAGAACACTACGTTTTTGCATTAAATAAGATTGTATATTTCTAAAACTAGGAGTTTCGGCGCTGATCCAGTATGCATCCATTTCAATTTATTTGACAGCAAACCGTGGACAAAACAACTCATGGGCAACGTATTTCTCTAAAATATTTATCTATTTATATCTGAGCTGGTAGAGTTACCTTCCTAGAATGGGGGAAGTTAGCAAATTGTGGTTCAGTTTTTTAATTAAGTATTGACCATAAACCTGTCAAATCCATGTGTATTGTGTTCAATATAGCAACTGGAAATTTGAATGTAGATCAGGATTCGAAAGCGTATCTTTGGCTGTATGGAAAGCTTCAACGGATAGCACCTGAAGATGATCTCACTCAATGGGAAGTGAACGGAGGTAGCATTAATGTATGCAAGTCTGTTAAAATCTTCCCCCTCCATTCATAGTTACTTAAGAGTCAATAGTGTGCTTTGGCGGTCATGTATTTTTAATGATTTATGGTCTATATTTTAAATTCGATATTTAAGACGTAGTGATATGAATTGTTATATATAGCCTAAAGTTATTACTAAAAGTTGGTTATTTCATAGTATTAGGTTGTCAGAATGAAGTTATATTTTGATAGTCGAGAAAAGATTCAAATAAATTTTAAAAAATAAAAAAATGTAATGTTGTATTTTGTGTCAAACAAGTCTCCTATTGTATGAGTTATCATAATTTTTCCAATCTATTATTATTATTATTGTGAGAGTCTTTGTCATCACTGCATTGTCAGAGTACCCTTCGAGTTGGTTTAAAAATGTGTCATGTGTCGTCCAACAATTACGTTATAGTCAAATTTGTAATGTTGTTGAAAGTATTGTTTTAGTTGTTAAGTGTCATTATTTTGTGTCAGTAATTTTGTTGTCAAAGAGTCGAAAAATTGAGTCATTGTAAAAGTCCTAAAAGATGCCCCATGTTACTAGTAAGAAACATGGGCCCATCACCAAGGAAAATACATAGGTGAGTAAGGGCACTTCCCTCCTTTCCTAACCTCATGCCACTAGTGAGAAGCATGGGCTCATCACCAAAGGTTGCTAGGGCAAGGAAATGTAACATTATTTTGAAAGAAATATTTTTTTGCATTTATTTGTCGATATATATATATATATATATATATATATATATATATATATATATATATATATATATATATATATATATATATATATTTCTATTTCGACTTTAGACTTGTTCTTTTGGGAAGGAACACTTGCCCCTAGTCTCAACCCCACACAACCAGTAAGATGCAAGGGCTCACCACCGAAGGTTGAAATAGGCGAACAAGAGGTCCGAGTGAAATGTTTAAATTTTTTGTGTTATGCCAAAGATTTTGACGGAAATATGTGACATCAAGAAGCTTCTAGAACAAACAATGGGCAAAGACACCCGAGCTAGAAGAAACCATGAATGAGACTAAGTGTGCAAGTCTTGGTAGGATCAATGTCAAAATTTCATCTAAGTAGCCGCAATGATAAAGAGATTAGAATAATTTGATGATAGTATGATAGATACTTGAAGAGATATGATTGAATGCTTTTACCAATATTTGAAAGCTTTTGAAATTTCTTTGAAAAGTAAGTTTCAGTTTAAAATTTCAAAAAATGATAATGCAATGGATAAACAATATGGATGCAATAATGTACAGTGTGGAAATGCAAATGAACTATGCATTGACACATTTAGGGTGAAGCCAGTTAATGGATGTCAAACTCCTCATCTCCTAAGGTACACAAATGATACGCATGATATTTGAAGTTTTCGTTCTCTTGGAAAGGGTCTACTACCTTGGGTTTAAACTTACAACCCTTGCCCACAATTGTATATATTTGATCATCTAACCTTGGCGTGAATCCGTCCATTTGAAATAGGTCTTTGTGAACCTCTTAGTCACATTTTTGACATAGTGTATTCGTGTGAGCATGAATACACTGCTCATCTCTGTTCCCCACGTAGGAGGTAGTGGTTGCATTTGATGTTTTTTGCGCAATTGGGTTATGTCCCGTGGACACAATAAGCTTGGATTTTAACATATTGGTGTTTAGACCAAGGTTCAAAATAGAGGAATCCCTAGAGATGACTTTTATGGGTATCGTTTTGTTCTTGAAATCCTATCCTTCCTTCATTATTTCTATCATGTTTACACCTAGACCGAGATCATCGGCAAGAAGATAAGTTATACCAAATAGTTTACCCATTCCTTGTGGTTCAAAGGGGAGAAAGACTAGTTCATCACTCTCTAAGAGTTTCATAATCTCTGTTGTGGTTTTAGTGTACACAATTTCCACAGATATCGCCTTACCCTTATCTGTTTTCACTACCTCAAACGTTTTTGACTTCAACTTTCAGAACACTCACGGTAGTCGTGACCAATTCTTTCGATGGAAACATTTTGTTTAAGTAATTCACATGAAGCTCATATTCTGAATGGACCCTTGGTTTCTTCTTGAGGTTTTCCAAATGTATGTCAAAGGGCTTAGGATCCCCTTGAGCAACGAAGACCTTTCCTAGGTAGAGAAATCTAACTTCTTGGAAAAAAGTGGAGGGAATAACCTTCATCTAGTGAATCCAAGGTCCACCAAGGATCATGTTATAATTTGTATTGTTGTCAATGATGTAAAACTCCGTCAAGATAGTTTTTAGCCCAAGGGAGATAAGAATAACTATAGTTCTGATTGAGGTAGCCTTAAGACTGTCATACCCTCGCAACGTGTTTCTTGTAGAAGAGCAGTTAGTATCCCCATATCCTAACTTATGTAAGAAAGAGAAGGGAACCAAATTCAAAACATCCCCGTCATCGATCATAGCTCTCTTGATGCAATTGTTATAAACCTAGACCTACAAATAGAACACATGATCTCTCCTTCGGGCTACTTCAACATCGGATGACATCTGTTTATATAAAAAACAAACCCAACATCCCTATCACTCTTCCCCGAAGGATGTATTTCAAATTTAATATGATTTATTTGAGCTCTAGGAGGAGGCATAACATGGATCAAATGACCCATACCCAATGTATATAACAATATAGAATGATGTGTAGGGGAATTCTTCAACAAATCTAGAAACAATATGTGAGAAAAGGTTTTGTTCAAATATGATATCAAATCATAGGCTACCACTGGTTTTGAGATTATAGGAACATCATCCTGTGAGAAAAAATGAGTGGGAAGGGGTTGTGAAATGAATTCTCTTTTCCAAGTTGTTGCATTAATTTCTGGTTCAACTAATCCCAAAATATTTGTATTGTTGTTTGAACCAAGGTTAGGAACAACTCGAGAGTTATCAAAAGTTGAGGCCTCATGGTCATTATTCCTTATAGGAATACCCTTGTTTATGTTTTGAGAATTCACTTTAACATCTTCAAGACACTTAGGAAATGGGTCCCGATAGATGCCTAGGTTTACATTTTGAGGTGCGACGGGTCCTGTATGACTAGGTTGCAAGGTTCCATTAGGATTTGCTAAGAACATGTCCACAAAGAGCTTCCTTTGATTATAAGGGAGTATTTGTATGAACTTGTTGTAGTCTCTACAAGATCTATCGTCATGAGAAACAACACAATGAAAACCACTATAAAGATCGGGGTTGTAGTCTCTTGGCCTTTGGTTAGAGTTTTGTTGTGGATTATAAGCCCATTGTAGTTCTGAAACTGGTTGTTATTACCATAATTTATTGCCCCTTGGTCATATTTTTGGATTGGTTTGGGCCTTGGGTTTATCGAGGAGGGAGACAATTAACATCAACTATGTTGATGGAGGAAAAAAAATTAGGGCCTCTTTGATTTCTCGTGATTTTTCATTATTGTTAGTGTTACCATTGTTTGTAAAACCAACATTCTTTTCTTGATCAGTAACACTGTCCATGGTAACACCATGATTGCAATTCTATACCTTGGGTCTTTGGTTTTTGGCTCCATTTTTTTATGGTTTGCATTGTTTTGATTAGCGGATAGCAATTTTTCATTGAGACCATAGGTCTTACACCCACTATCAATAGTGTCTTGGTTGATTCAAAGTGCACCTTCCAAAACTTCCTCATAACTACAGAAAGGAAACTTCTGGGCTTCTTCCTTAGTCTCTCGATTGAGAGAGTGAAGGAAAAGATCGTAAAGTTTCATCTAGTCCATGTTAGGTGCACTTGCAAAGGAGTAAAAAACCTGACACCATCTCTGAATGAAATGTGTGACATATTCATTTTGATCCTGCCTAATATGCAGAAACTCCCTATTCCTGTTCGAAGTAACTTGTTCATGTCAAAATATCTGATGAATTCCGAAACAAGTTGTTTAAAGGAAGGTATAAAATTTTATGGAATCCGATAATACCAATCTAAAGTGACCCCCTCACGGGTTTTTGGAAATATCTAAGCCACCATAACATCCCAAGGAAGTGATTCCCTGCTAACAATAACATATGCCTTGATATGAGTGTTCGGGTCTCCTTCTCCCTTAAATTTAGGAATATTGTGAAATGGGTGTGGAAACATGACACACTGTATGGTAAAGTCAAGGGGTTCTTTCAAATACTTAGCATAAGTACCTATCGCGTAAGATTCCACCATTGAAGCTCCTTAGTGAGGAGGTGGAGGAGGAGGAATTGGATAAAATGTAGTGTAGGCATTAGTTGGAATGTATAGAGCTCCTTGATATAATGTATAAGGAGTAGGGAAGGTATATAGGTCCATCTTGGGGGCTTTTCATACATATGTAGGTAAGGTGGAACAAAAATAAGAAATGGGCTAGTGGGCATGAAACCAAGGAACCTTGCATTTCCTGATGGAGTGGCATTTGAGAATGCACTTCCAACTAGCCCTTGCATAGAATAAGCATGAGAAGGGTGAGGGCCCATTCCTAGGGTATCAATTCCTGTGAGAAGATCACCTAGATTTGATCAGACAAGATAAAATTTTACAAAGGGTGTTGCATTAGTTGTGCATTGATAGGGGTGTACCCTTTGTTTTCAATGGGATACCCCATGTTCTTCCCTATTGCATAGGTTGGTTGTGAAGGTTGGGAACTCTCTAGTTCTCTAATCCTCCCTACTAAATTGGAAATAACATCATGGGGCAAGGATTGAGTCTCTTGTTTGAGTGCATGCTATGTAGGGTTTGGTTGAGAGGACATGATATCCTCTTATGAGTTATTCAACGTTGTCATTCTTATTTTCCTTAAAATTAGGAGTTTTAGGATAGGTTGTTGATACATTGTTATTGAACATATCTGAGGCATGGATCTTCATCCTATCTAAGGACTCGTCTATTTGGTGAAGGGGGTTAACTATTCATGTAAAAATGCCATCTTCTGTTGATTGCATGCTTATTTGAGGTATTGACAAGACTCTAGGGTAAGGATTTGTTCCACTCGCAAAAACCATGTTGTTTGAATTAGGTGGACTGTATTGCATGTTCAAAGGTTGATCAACCTCCTCTATACTCACATAACTAGGGGAGGTTTGCACGTTGTTTGTGTAATTGTCATCCCATCCAGAAAGGGAAGGGGATTGTTGTGGACAAACATTGGTGTAAAATCTATCAAATCCAGATGGCCCACCAAACTCTCTACCGAACATATTTTAGGAAGTATAAAATACCTACCAAAATAGGGGAAGAAATGGAAAGGTGAGATAATATCAATGAAAGAAAAGGAAATAAGAAGGAACTAGTCCTTCACATCGGGTTCACCAATTTTGTACGCTTGATAATCAACACGTGATTCCTATACACACACTACCTCCCGAGGTCGTGCTAGGATAACTGAAATGTGTAAGTTTGTGGAAATACTGATGGGAAATCAGGGACTAAGATCAGGTAGTGTGATTTATTAGTATTTGAATTGGCCAAAGGGGAATTAGAGGCTATGTACGGGTAGCATAATTTCCCTATTGTTTAATTGTTTGATTTGATTTGTTTTGTTTGCTAAACTACGTTGAAAGTTTGTTTTAAATAAATAAAGAAAGTAAATTCAATAAATAAAAGACAAGTGTGTTTAATCTTTTAATTAACCAAATTCATTTCCAATTAATTACATGAAATGAAATGAAATACCATATATTCTATTTGTCTGAAAAAGAAATGTTTTGAAAGAAATTATTTAAACAACTAACATCTTTTTTTGTATTTTTCAGAATTTAGATAAAATAAATACATAAACTATTCTACAGACACATGAAACTAATTAAAATAAAATACTACTACTTCTCATAAAATAAACTAAAAATAGAGAATAGTCAGATGTGGCTATTCCTCTGTTGCAAGGTTGTATTACAATGCTATTATAAAAGAATGTATTAAAAAAAGATTAATTTAAATAAAAAAATAAACATCTTCTGGTAAAGCTTATGCCTCAATTTTTTTGGAAAGGGAAAATTTTCTCAGAAGTAATTTCCTCTTTTTCATATGAACTTTCCCCAGTAGAAATAAATCTAAGCTAATTAAAATAAATAAATAATGTGCAAGAATTTCTTCATTTCTTCCTCCAACTAATTTCCCGAGCAGATCCATAAGGATAAGTTGAGAAGAAGTTATCAAGGGAATATGTATGTAAGAAGTTTTTTGAAATAAATACTAGAAATAAAATAAATACATTCGGGAAGTGATGAAATCTTCCACTTCTACAATTCTACCAACTTAAAACAATGCATTATTTCTATTATAACAAATACAAATTAGTTAAATCCTCAAAGAATTCAAGTAAAACCCTTACCTAGTTACTATGGTACTGTGGTAGCTTCCTAAAGATGAGATGTGATTTTTTATCTCCTTAGCTTTGTTTCATCTTTCAAAGATGAAGTCCAATTGATCTAGGAATGCATAGATGCTGGCTAGTAGAAAAGAAAAGAAAACACTAGTTGTGGTTGGCTTGGTGCAAGAAATGACTAAAAGTAAATGGTACGAAAGAACATAACAAAGAGTTGGTTATCTATGTGGTTCCTCTCAAAATTTCAGCAACATAACTTAACCTCAAGAATATGAAAAATCCAACCCATTATATGGGTAAAAGTTTAGATTTTTATAAAATATGGGAAAGAAGAAGTCAAATACATGTGTCAATGAATAATTGACAAATCAGAAAAAGGAGAGGTAGTCAATATTTTGAACATAGCCAAAGAGGAATAGAAAATTAACATGATTCCAATGAGTTTAAAAATAGGCAAAATGGTTGAGAAACGGGTGATAAAATCACCCCCAAAATCCAAATGTGTGTCAAAAAATGCGTGTTTTAAGTCTCTAATTTTAAGTGATAGGACCGCTAGAGAACACAGAGGGACGGTTGTGCAACCACCGGGGTGGTTACCTAACCATCGCTCAGGACAAATAAAAAGCTAAAAAGTAGTCTTACAATAAAAGTTAAAGTTTGCAGACAAAACATAAGGATTGATTTGAGTCAAAGGAGGGATGCAAAGAATAAGGGGAAGAATTTGGAAATTTTTTTTACCTTGAAAGAAGTTTTAATTGTCATTGGAGATTTTACCATTCCAACAATATAACATCATGTAATTTTGGGTGCGTACATGGCCCCATATAGAATCCCCATTTTGTTCCTAGTATACATATGTATTCTTGTTCACTTTCTTTGTTAATTCAACTATTATTTTTGTTAAGTGATCATACCTCTGGATGGTAGAATAATTTTCTTCTTAACAAGATAAATCTTGCATGACTTGGTTACTTGCAACGAGCGTTACAAGTGAAAATGTCCCATCACTCGTTCTGCGGCTTTTCCTTAGATTTTTCTTTTCCTCATGGTCCTTTTGAATATATTTAATATCCCACAGCCTATTTTCTCCTTTGATGTATCTTTGAGTATCCCATGACTTTTGAAATCCGGAGAATACTATCCCCTAAGATACCCATAAAACACTGAATCAGTGTACCGTAACTTTGTTACATAACCATAATCGTAATTTATTGCAAATAGTAGCCCCGCGGTATTGGATGCTTCATTTTTCAACTAATTATACCTAAAACACCATATGTTTACTTTCTTTTACTTTTTGGATTATGTTTTTGGTAGAATTTCAAATATCCCACGGGTTCATAACCCACGGTACCTTGACTTGCCTTAACCTTTGATATTGAGTTGATGCCGTGATAGCTCACTGTGCTAAAATATCGCTTAAGTCTTGACATAATTTATGTTGTTCCACTGATTGGGAAACAAGACACAGAGCATGAAGTTTTTTACCCTGTAGATGATTAAATTTATGTATCAAGGCCTTCTTAAAGCATAATGTTCAAGCCCATTTTACAAATTGTTTCAAAATTATGGAAGATTGCCATCTTTTTGACAACAGAGCTCTCTGGTGTTACTGAATCTGTGTGAAGTGGAGTCTCAAAACACAGTTTCACTCCTAATGATAGGTAATGGTTCATAAATAGTACCAACAATATGCAAAGGCTATGAACAAGTTGAAGTTATTTATTTTGAAGAAAACTTTACTTTTGTTGCATGATTAAAATCCATTAAGATGTTTTTTGACATTTTCTTGTTATAATAACTTTAAATTCTATCAAATGGATGTTAAATATGCCTTTCTAAATGGGTATTTGGAAGAATAATTCTACATTAAACAACCCGAAGGATTCATATTATTAGATAATGAGGACTATCTATTCAAGATGAAGAAATATCTTTATGCATTGAAACAAGACCCTAGAGCGTAGTACTCATGAATGGACAAGTATCTACAATAAGGGTTCAAGAAAGGAATTATTGCTAATAATCTATACATAAAAACTAAAGGTGAGATTTAACTAATTGTTTTTGTTTATGTTAATGACATAATTTTTGCAAGAAGTAAGGATAAGATGTGTAAAGAGTCTGTTGAGGAAATGCAAAAATAATTTGAAATGACCATGTTTTGTGAGTTGTCATTTTTTCTTGGATTACAAATTGCTCAAACTAACAAACGTATATTCATTTCACAAACAAAGTATATTAAGGAAATGCTGAAGAAATTTAGAATGGAATAATGTAATCTAGTAAGTACACTCATGATCACAAGCTATAAGTCGAGCAAGGATGATAAATCTCCTAAAGCAAATCTGACTCTTTATAGATCAATGATTGGAAGTTTGTTATATTTAACTGCATCTAGACTAGATGTAATGCAGGTGGTAGGAATAGTGGCACATTTTCAAGATGCTCTAAAAGAAACTCATGTGCAATATGTCAAAAGAATACTTAAATATCTAAAAGGTATAATGGATTATGGATTGTGGTATAAAAAGGGTGAGTAGTTTTATGGAACCACACATATAGATGTAGATTGGGTTGGTTGTGATTTAACAAATATAGAAATATTATGTTAAATTATAATTGCAGAGTCACAATGTAATGATATAAAAATAAAGTACAAATTTGACCTAAGTAATAAGGAATTAAATTTGAAACCCTATGTGTAAGAGAAGGGATAAAGTACTCAATTGATTTTGAAATAATTCTGAAGGTGTACCAAGCTAGAATACTAGTGGAAGTGGAGGACAGACTATCGCAAATGAGCCTAGAAAAATGTAGTATCATTGGGAATGCTTGGACTAGGGAGCCTAGACTAGGTCAGGTGCGGCTAGGCACCCGAGACCTTCTGTAGGTGCTTATGACTACACAAAACCTCAAATTTTTTCCTTATAGGGTTGCAAGGTTCTCGCAAGATGTCACTGTTAGTCTCTTGTGTGTCACTGGTTGATCGACGAGTTCACTTGAAACCTGCAAAGAGAAAGAGAACTTACAAAACCAAAAAACACATCAAATCCTAAAAATAAAAAATATGCAAATGGGGATTCAAACTGATCCCAATAGTCACTCAATTGAGCTGCAATACATTTCAAACTCCATTTAGTTATGTGTGTATGTGTGAAGAATCTTTCCTTAGGTGGCTCTTATGCAAGATGCACTTGATAACGAACAATAACTAGATGTAGAAGATATAAATAGACTTGTGCATGGAAAAATGAACTTCCCCTCCTATGAAGTGTATGCGAAAGAATGCAGTCCCTTGTCCATTGAATGGATGCTAGATCAATGCTTTGATGCTCTTTGAAATTCCTTTGGATGTAACCTTAGGTGATAGTAATAAGTGCTTAATGTTCATTCCTTTATTATAGTCACATAACTTTGTATTTATATGATTCCCTTGTTCTAATTTTGTAATTAATCACTAAAAGGATGACCACCAAGAAAATAAGATTCCCAACAGTTACAAAAAACCCAAAAGATGCGAGAAATATACAAAGAGGTTAGGGGCTCCCAGAGGGATGAGGGTGCCCAGGCGTTGGTGTCTAGACTCAGAAAATCTAAAGTAATGAAGATCATATTGGGTAGTGGGGTGTGTAAGACCAAGATAAAAAACTAGAAAAAAAGAAAAGATGCTAAAGACAATGATCAATTAGTACTTATCTCTCTTAGGAATCCTATGAATAGTAGTATGTGATCAGAACCTAGAAATATAACCAAAGTACATGATTTAGTGTCTACATTTTCCCCCACTTTAAATTTTTGAGTGAATGCTTGATAACATAAAGTAGATAAGAGATACGTACTTGATAACCATGTAGACCAATGGTGAAATCGTGCCGAGGAGACAAGAAAAACCATGGAGGCTAGAGAAGATGAAGTGACCATAGGGGTGAAAATTGTATGTGTATATATTGGATTGTACTTGTTATTTATGTTTCTTGATTCTTGATGATGTGACTACTACTTCCCAAAAGGATGGAACTGTAAAAGAGAAGAGCAAATGAGTAGTCAAATATGTGTATATATGAACAATTCGATCACCATATGTAAAAAGTGTGTGAAAATGTGAAAAAGAACATGTGCACCTGATCTGTGATAAGTGAAAAGATAGTAAGGATCCTAAAAATGTTGTAGAAGATTTTTTTTTTTTGGGAAATCTCACACTAAGTGCGAGTTTTTGGGGCAATCTCATGCCACGAAAGAAGAAGAGTAGGGAGAAAGGTCTAGTGTTATTCTCCATCCTTTGATTGCTTCCTGATGATTTATACACCACTACAGATGGCATGATTTTTATTTGTTCGAATCCGATCCATTTTGATCCATTTTGATCCAACGTGAAAATAGAAAAGAGGTAAAAACATGCACGCTGATTACTGAAGGACTGTGCCTATAATGTGAAAATTTTTATGTAGACTGCTGACAACTGTGTTGATTTGAGAAAATAACTATAACAAAACCCTGGTCATAGGTGCCCAGGAAAGGTCAAAAGTGCCTAGGTTCCTGTGTTTGTATATGGGTGCTAATGTATATGCTCAATTGAGGACCCAAGTTAGAATATGGGCCATACTGTGACTATGTATTTTCCCTGTTCCTATACTGTGTTGGTTTGAACTGTGACTGTATACTACTGAATGGGGTGGCTGATTCACCTACTGCATGCCCCTCCCATTTGGGGTGCATATGTCATCGTTATGAGGATGTGGCCCAAAAGAGAGGATCAAACGATGATCTGAAACTGATACCTTAGAAGGGGGATGTAATGTGCTTGGTAGAAACCAAGGCACATAAAAAAAAGTGGCTGGAAAACATGTGTTAGTGCAAACAAGAAAAATACACACATAGAAGACAAAGTGTAATCTAGTAAGAAAGAAGACAATGTATATTGCAAAAAGTGGGCTACAAACATGGGACATCACTCACGATGTCGTAATACAATCAGGGCCAAAGTGGACAAAAGTAATAAAGTGTGCACATAAGACAAAGGACATAGCCCGTAAACAATGGAAAATAATGATAAACAATGAAAAAGAAAGTAACAGACAACCATGGTAGAAAATAGTTCCTACAAGATAAATATTGCACACAAGGCACCCGTTATCATGTTAGAAAGATAAAAATTATGTTAAGATGTGTATATATTGATAGAGTAGTGTTCTAGTAAGAATAGAAAATAATATAAAATGAAACAATAACACCTGTAGTATGTACAAAAGTAGATGCCCCCAGGAGCCTCAATGGGACTAGTAAGAGGTACAGTGCCAAATATCCATGTTGCGTGTAAATATCTTTGTAAATTTTGCATTCATAACTAAAATTCAAGTGAGAATGCATGTGTATATGATAAATATAATGACATACAAAATATCTATTTAACATAGTAAGAAAAGAATATATGCGAGTAGAAGTAAGCAAGAATAATATGCAACCACGATATATAGTATGTTATGAGTGTGAATGGATTCAAATTCAAGGTGAATGTGATAGGAGAAATGCTGACCCCAAGTGGATGTGCATGAGTATGAGTGAAATGAGGTTCATTTATAAAATACCCCTCGACAGTCAAGAATGAACCATAGAATAAGAGGGCATCATCAGGAAATGGTTTGATTTGTTCACAAGAAAGATATGATTGAAAAAGCATAGAGGTAAGAGAGTGAGAAACTATGGTGAGGTTAATTTCAGATTTAGACCCTCAGTAGTCGAGTATGAACCATGGAACTAGAGTATGTCATCAGGAAGTGTGTTTTGATGAACATGCACTAATATATGTGTTGAAAATACATCGAGTGTGAGATGTGTAGTGTGTATGATGTGAGGTTCATGAATGTCGTAAGCCCTCAACAATCAATTGTGAACCATAACACAAGAGTACGTCATTAGGTAGTGATGATAAAAGTTACGTATCAAGTTGTGTATGACTGATGTTTAGAATTATGAATGATGAAGCAAAAATCGTAATAGTAAAAATGAGAGACTTCTGAGAATGTTGGGAGGGGGGAAGAATAAGTATGGTGCCCCTCAAGCATGCCAATGATGGAGATCTATGTGGTGACATAAGAGATACCATGCCATTGTGGGAGAGTGTTATATATGTCATGATGAGAGAGAGAGAGAGAGAGAGAGAGAGAGAGAGAGAGAGAGAGAGAGAGAGAGAGAGAGAGAGAGAGAGAGAGAGAGAGAGAGAGAGAGAGAGAGAGAGAGAGAGATAACACAATGGTAGGCAGAAGCAACTGTAGGACCATGTCATGGTGGCAGAGTTTGAATTGTGTCTTGACCATCAATATAAGGAGTAGTTTCTTTGACAAAAGTGATTAGCTAGAGATTATGTGGGATTGATGATGCTGTAGAAGACTTGATAGGAGAAGAGGGTGGACTGATTTTAGGAAGTGATTACTTAGTTTGACTTGGTATTGTCATAGACAACTTGAGAGGAGGAAGATTGAGACTAATTTTGAGAGGTGATTGCTGAATTTGAGTGGATTGCATAGGTGGTGCTTGAGTGACGGAAGAAGGAATAATAGTAGTGATGGCATGATCCTCATGAAACATAGGTGAATCATATTTACGAACCCAGTGAGATTTATTAATTAGAGATGGGAATCTATTAAAATGTTGTGTAACGAATGAAATAAAAACCTGATGCTCAATATGTTTGATTCTATGTTGTAACACATAGCAATCATTGTCATTATGTCCAATGATTCAATGACAAGTGCAAAATAGGAGACCTTGATATTTGATCATCTGATAAGGAGGATAACAATGAGTAGTTGACAAACTGATCAATTGATGACTAAGGATCTCAGTAAGAATATCATGTTGTTTAGCATTGCGATAAAATGTGAGAGGCTTTGGTATTGGAAAGACTTGAGGCTCACTGATAAGAGCATATGTAGAAGGCATAAAATGGGGATGTGAAGAATAAATAACATGAGATTGAGAAGCATCCTTAAGATGTTGGATTTCAAATTTAAGAGATGTAATCATGGATTCCATAGCTTGAAATTTTTCTTGAAATAAAGAATGTAAATCTTGAATAAACTATAAAATTGATTGGCATAAGAACTAATAGAGTCATCAAAGAAACAATCGAAGATGACACTGAATTGTGAAAATGACATGTTGATAGGGAGATACATAGTGGCTAGGGTTTTGTGGAGAGCATCTTTATAAGGTGGGCACATTTGAAGCAATTGAAGAAAAGATATTTGAGAGACCTTATGAGCAGTGAGATTATAAAAAATGAGGATCCAAGAGTGTCTGGATGAGGCAAGTTCACGAAATGATTTAACAAGTATTGGATTATTATGTTAAAATTTAACTATAGAGTCATAACCCAATGATATAAAAATAAAGTACATATTTGACCTAAACATTAAGAAATTAAATTTTAAGCCATAAGTGTAAGAGAAGAGAGAAATTATTCATCTAATTTCACAATAATACCGAAGGTATACTGAGTTGGAATAATGATAAAACAGGAGGATAGAATGTCACAACCAAGCATAGAAAAATGTATAATCGTCAAGAATGCTGGGAATGGGGCACCTGAACTAGGTCAGGGGCACCTAGGCACTAGGGACCTTTTGTAGGCACCTGTGACTGTGTAAAACCTCAGAATTTGTTTTACAGGGTACATAGTTGACCGTGTATCGCTAGTTGATCGCCAATTTCTCTTAAAACCCGCAAAGAGAAAGAACACCTACAAAACCACAAAACACATAAAATCCTAAAAAGTAAAAGATGCAAATGGGGAGTTGGACTAATCCCGATGATCACCTAACTGATTAAAATTATGATCTGGGCACTACACTACATTTCAAACTCCATGTAGTTCTTTGTGTGTGTGTGTGTGTGTGTGTGTGTGTGTGTGTGTGTGTGTGTGTGTGTGTGTGTGTGTGAAGAATCATGCCCTAGGTGGCCCTTTTGCAAGATGCACTTGATAGTGAGAAATAACTATAGTAGAATATGTAAATAGATGTGTGCATGGAAAAATGAAATTCCCCTCCTATGACATATATGCAAAATAATGTAGTCCCTTGTACCTTGAATGGATGCTTTAATGCTCTTTGAAATACCTTTGGATGTAATATTAGGTGATAGTAATAGATTCTTAGTGCTCGATTCTATATTATGGTCACATAGCTTTGTATTTATATGTTTCCCTGGTTTGAATTTCATAATTAATCAATAAAAGGCCTATCACCAAGAAAATAAGATTACCAACAACTATAAAAAACCCAAAAGATGTGAGAAAGATACAAAGAGGTAGGGGGAACCCAGAGGAGACGAGGACACCTAGGCGTTGGCATCCTAGCTGGGCCTTGGTGTCCAGACTCAGAAAAGTTGAAGTAACAAAGTTTTGATTGGGAAGTTGGGTGTGTAAGATCAAGATAAAAAACCAAAAAGAAAGCGAAGAGCCAAAAGAAAATGATCAATTAGTACTTTTCTTACTTAGGAATCATATGAATATTAGTATGTGACCAGGACCTAGAAATATACCCAAAGTATGTGATTTAGTGTCTACAGGTTGTATAGATGACAAAAAAGTACAAGTGGTGGTGCTTTCTTTTTGGGAAACAATTTTGTATCTTGGTTAAGCTAAAAGCAAGCCTATGTCTCTTTATATATAGATGAGGCAAAATATATTGTTGCAGCATCATGTTGCACACAAGTTCTTTAGATGAAAAAAACATTAAAGGATGTTAAGGTAGATTTTGATTCTCCAATAACTATATTTTTTGATAATACTAGTGCACTAAACATCTCAAAGAATCCAATTATGCACTCTAGAACAACGCATATTCCCATTAAATATCATTTTCTGAGAGAGCAAGTTACATATTAGTAGGTTAAGGTGGAATACATTACCACAAAAGAACAAACTGTTGATATTTTTACAAATCCTCTTCCAAAGAAAACATTTGAATATCTCAGACAAAATTTGGGATTAGTATCTTTTTTCAACATGTCATTAAATGGAAGTATATTCTCAGGGGGAGAGTATAGTGATATTTTTTCATTTTCCATTGATGTTAAAGGGGGATAATTTAATTCTAGGAGAAGTAATACATCAAGGGGAGAAATATGAGAGTTAAAGCTAGGGGAAACAATAAATCAAGATGGAAGGTGTTGCAAGATGGTTTGCGAAGATGATTTGTTGTCATCAATGACAAAGGGAGGATTGTAAGAAATATTGTCATTGATATCAAATGAATAATGATAAGTATATCATATGTTAGAAATATTTTCATTGATGTTTACATATGTATGCTTCTTATTAAAAAGACAATTTAGGTTGAATTTTGCATGTCACGTGCCAAAGTAAACTATTTCATAGTTTTCTATGGGTTCTATTGTGTTCTACAGGTGTTTGCAATGTTCTGCAAGTTCTGTAGTGTTTCGTAGGTTTTTGTAGTATTTTTTGGGTTCAATAACGTTTCATGGGTGTGTGTGGTGTTCCATGGGTGTCTAGGTATATCACAGGTGGTTTTTGTGCCTCGTGTAATGAAGGAATATATTGAAGTATTTTGGTTTGTGTGAAATAATGTCATACAATGAAGACGAGTCTGTAGAAGTTAGCAAATGATACAATATAAAGGACAATAACTGCACAACAAAGAAAAATGTCCAGATTGTACAAATTTGTCAATAATGGTCATATAATGCCGTGGGACTAAGAGAAAACAAAGAGTTGACTACAAGAGTCTTGAAAATTTCAAAGTATACTAAAGTCGAATCATATTCTAAGGGATGTTGACTCATGAAAAGACACATGTTTTCATGAATCAAATTTCAATGGTTTCCCATTATTCTCAACCTTGTTTTTGTATTTCACAGTTTAAAAGTTGCCCATTATTCTTGACCATGTTGTGGTATTTCACAGTTAAACTCTTTCTTTAGAATACTTGTGGCGGAAGTGCATTGTAATGGGAGAGGGGTCAGGGCTTGAGTAAGGTTCACGACCATGGTTGCGGCCCCTCCTTAACCCCTATCCTAAGTATTTTGGGGGTAGGGTTTGGGTAGGGGATGCAGTCATGGCTGCAGCCCCTCCTTAAACCCTATCCCCTTTTCAATAAATAGTCATAGAAATAGGGGTTCAACCCCAATGATTAATGTGAAATTCACAACTCTATATTTTTAAAAACATATTTTACAAGTCTTAGATATTATATCATTTTTTGGGTATATATATATTTGAGGCTATGAATATTAACAATATTTAGATATTCAAAAGAGGTCAAATAATATTTAATTTATTGATTATAATATGATCAGATAGATTTTCCAAATAATAATAGTAAATTGAAAAATGGTAATCAAATGTTTATAATAGATAAAAATGATTTCTTATTCATATAATAGTATATGCTAGTTCTAATAGGATTAATATTTTTAGACTTCACATAAGTGTGAATGAATTTTTCTATTAATTTTCATTTTATTTTTTCAAGAGGATTACGTCTTTAATCATTTTTTAAGATACAATTTATTAAAAAACACACACACACACAAATATATATATATATATATATATATGATGAATCAATATTTAAACGTTGAGTACAAAAAACCAACAAACCTAGAACACTTTATATCTATTAAAATCTAAAACCACGTAATAAATATTTCTAAATGTGATCTTATACTTTTTAGAATTTGTTTTATTTTCCCTCTTTATAAATATAAGAGTATGATTTTTTTTTTTTTTCGATAGATATGGAAACTTCCATCTCAATTCTGGCATGAAATTCATAAACGAGTATATAAAGTTGTAAATTTATAACACAATATTTTTCATGTGTAAAAAAATAGTTTTCTACATGTAAACACATTTTAAGTTTTATTTTCAATTAAGTTTTTATTGTTGTTTCCATTCATTTCCACATTCCTAGTGTGCATCGCATCAAGGACCACATGTTATAGAAAAACAAACAATTACAATTTAATGGAGTCATTAAGATTTTGAATTCTAATTGGGAACACTGAGGAAGAACATGATTTTGAATCTAGAAACATAGCACAAGGAAGGGGATGGTGATGGTGAAGGAAGTGGATCAGGAGAAAAAGATTATCTTGGTAAGGAAAATGGTGAAGGATTGAAGATAACATGAGAGAATGTGGTGTCTGAACAAAGACCAAGCTATGAAAAAGAACTGACGCAAAAGACTAAAATCAAGTATCACATCACAGGTAAAGAGCATCATTTTACTATTCCAGATGTGATTATTGAGAAATATCTGTAAAGAAATAAGTTATCTCTAATATTCAAATTCCATCGGCCACGACCAAATGTAGATATCATAAGAATACGGGTTTGCAGAAAATGGAACCCTCGAGGGAATATGGACATTTCATTAAGGACTAAATGATTTTTCCTCATTCAGTTTAACTTATTGGAGGACTGTACTCATGCTTTGGTTGATGGACCATGGTTATTAGGTAACATGGGTTTATTTCTAAAGAGATTGACTCCCGCTTTTGATCCCAAAAAGGAAAACATAAACATGATGCTGCTTTGGATAATTTTCCATTGGATACCTTTAAAGTTCTAGAATGAAGATGTATTTACA
Source organism: Taxus chinensis (assembly GCA_019776745.2). Taxonomy (NCBI): domain Eukaryota; kingdom Viridiplantae; phylum Streptophyta; class Pinopsida; order Cupressales; family Taxaceae; genus Taxus; species Taxus chinensis. The sequence goes on along the minus strand of CM034146.1, from coordinate 508,358,825 downwards.
AGTAAAGAAATTTCTTATGGCACCCTAGTATCTTTTGATAGTGCAATTAAGGAACAACCGATATTAACATATGCAAGAATATGTGTTAATGTGGATTTAAATAGAGAGCTACAAGATATAATCAATATGCACTCCAAGATGGGAAAATGGAGACAAGTTGTAGAGTATGAAACCACACTTGCAAAATACAAGAAATACAATAAAATGTGCCATGGGATAAAAGAATGTCCTGAAAATAAGAACAAAGGAAAAAAAGAGAGACAAAGAAAACTAGAGTTTCACGAAAATATGGTTGATTCAAAGAAGCAAGGAAATGAGACCGGAAACAATAGTGAACAAGGAAATGATGTCAAGGTAGGATAAAATGTAAATGAAACAAATGTAAATTCAACTACAGAAAAAATCAAAAACCAAGAAAGAGAGATATTGGAGGATGGGGAGATGCTTGCAAAAACCCAAATGGAATAGCTTTTCATGACATATATAGAAATAGAAAAACAAGAGGAAGAGAAGGCTCTTCCAAAAGAGGAAAGTAATGAGGGAGAAGAAAAAATAGAAACTGAGACTCATGATATAGAGGAAGAAGAAAAATAAATGACACAATTAGAAACAAAAGAAGACTCAGAGAAACACTAGGGAAAATCATTACATGAGAAAGAAATCACATTGGGAAAAAGGAAAATGATGGAAGAAGAAACAAAAAATAAAATAGTTCAGAAGAAAGGGGAGGAAATTTAAATTATAGTCACCCCCATTAAAGGAAAAAAATAATACCCAAGAAGTATCCTCATCCAAGACACCTAAAACTTCTGATAGAGCAGATGGAGGAGGCTGCATGACAAGAGGGAAGAATTCAAACAAAGAGGAAAAAAAGAGACATACAAAAATAGAAATATCCTTAGGGAAATAATCCACTTTGGACCTTAAAGGTTCAAGAAATTTTTATAAGGTGTAATTACTTTCATGAGGAGTGTTGCAATGAAACATCATAAAAACCTTTGGATGGAGATGCAAAAAATTAGAATAGTGAAAAAATTCAAGGGAAGGAGAAACAAAGGCAAGAAAGGTCAGAACAGATGTGAGAGACCCTTTGGGACCTTAGAGTTGATTTATCAATTTTGTACTAGCCTTCTACCTTTATTTAAGTCTAATTATCGAGGAAGGTATAAGATTCACAAGAAGGAACTATGTCACTTAGTTCATAAGACCTTTCTTAGATGCAACAGGTGTAAGTTTAGACGTACCCTTGATGGTCATTTTATTTATTTCATTGCTATATTTGGGGAGGGGAGTTTTGATGGAAAGGACTTAAACCTTAGAGGAAAGGATTTGATTAGGGATAACCCCTCGACCTCCCCTACCTCTAATCATAACTTTAATGTCCTACATGCCATCTTGGAAAATCACACTAAGATGTGGATTTTGAATTATTAGCCAATATCTCGAAGTCATAATTACCTTATCACACAGAGGATTTCTCACTCATTTGGGGATTTGATTGAGCTTTGTTGGCATTATGGGCATTTTTTTGGGTTCCCATCTAATTCATTTACAGAGTAAGTATTTTCATTTCGATTGCAGGGTTAACGGGGAAAATTTTGATACAGTGGAAAAAATAAATATGGGGGATGACATGAATCAAATTGATTCTCCTTTAAACAACAATATTAAGGAGGATAAACACCTATGGACTATCCTCAGCACTGGAATATTTAATGCTTTCCTTGAGTAGGTAATAGGACACGACCCCCATATCTCTTCTCAATTCAAATAGGGGTAGAAGGATAAGTTTTTTGTTTAGAGGTGAGAGGATCCCTATCTTGTAGGGTTTAATCTCTCATGTGACAGGTATGAGCATACACGGCTTTAAGTTTTTCAAAAATAATTGTACTAGGGAAGAGCAAGTAGAAATCTTCCTAGGAAAAGGTGAGAATCTGAACTAGGTCCCTGGAGGCATTTAATGAACCTCTTTACCTAGCACCTTTGAAAAAGTTGCCAAGATGACTATCAACTACCTGAACTTGGAAGGAAGACACCATAGAATTAATATGTATCATTTAGTCTTCCTCAACCACTTCTGGAGAAACACCCTGATGAGTCTTCCATTTTACATCCTTTTTTGTCTTGAAAGATCCATTAAGGAGGTGTAGTGTGGTAGAATATCTTTCCCTTTGCAGAAAGATGTTATCTTTCTTATTTACTTACATTTCAAATCCAAATACAAAGCATCGAGAAACAACCCTTCACTTGTTTCACATCTCCCCACTGAGCCTAGTACTTGTGTTTTAAGGAGTAATTCCAAAAAATACATTCTCATAGAGGGGCCTAGTAATAAACATGATAATATGGAAGGAGAGGAATCTAAATACCTTCTTGTTGTCATGAAAATGTGCAACAGGGAAATTGGAAGTTTCCAAGCACGACAACTATACCCCTATAGTGAAATTTTCATGTTTTTCTCATTCCTAGGCACCCCAAGTCAAATCTGTCAGTATGATCACCCCATATTTTATGTCAATTTGGTCCCCTAGGTGATTTATGAAATTCTATTCATTCCATCTAGGTTATTTTAGGGAGTTCTAAAAAGATGCTATCTTCTGGTAGTATTGGGAAGGGCTATCGCTGACCTTTCCAGGAATGGATTCAACCCCCTGGAGCAGAAAATAAGGGCCAAATTCAACATGGAGATGGATGGAAGACCTTATAATATCATGGAAATTATCTTGGAAGGTTTGGGGAAGTTTTGCAAGACTTGGAGTAGTTTGAGTAAAAAACAAGGTTCACAAGCCTAGGCAGCACACAGGCCTAAAACAGCTGTTGAGCTTCAGAAGATAATTTTGGGAGCTCTGGATGGATTTAGAAGTAAAAAAAACATCATAAGAAAGAGGATTCTAATACATAAATGATGGTAAAATAATATTTTTCACAACACCTTGGCGCATATGATTGACAGGCAGTTTTTCTCAGGCACAAGTAGAGTACCAGATAAAAAATATGTTTTTTAGGGATCATATGGACGAATAAAGAAATGAAATTCCCATAATTGGATTCAAAATACAATTTCCAGTCTAGATCATATAAAAATTCACCAAGAAATTCCACTAGGAGCTCAAGTTATCTTCGTTCTGAGTTACCCTCTCAAACGCAGTTCAGGACTTAGTCATTTTTTCGAGAGGACACATGTCATCACCAGGAGCTTGGCGGGATTTAATGTTCCTAAAATCCCTAAGGTTAGGTAAATCAGCCATTGGATTATTCATCCAGCCCTCATATGACCTCTTGGACCCTCATGTGACTTCCAGACTCGACAATTCAGCCCCCAGGTGCATTTTTGGAGCATCCATTCCCTGCCGTCGGATTGGGTGCCACGTGTCACCTCTAGGACCACCATGGAAATTGATGTCCCTTATGAACCTGAGGTGGGGAAAATAAGACCTTGAAAATGCACCCATCCCTTATGGGGAGTCATTTGGACACCCACGTGATCGAGTTTCAGCCCCCAGGTTCCTTTTTGGAGCATCCATTCCCTACTGTTGGATCAGGCACCACGTGTCACCTCTAGGACCACCGTGGAAACTGATGTCCCTTATGTACTTGAATTGGGGGACATCAAACATGGAAAAATGCACTCATTCCCCATAGGGAGTCATTTTGACACCCATGTGACCAATTTCTAGCCCTAAGTGCTTTAAAGCAGTTTTTTCCACCTTCATTCCCTGTCGTCGGATCTCCGCCACATGTTGTCCTCTTGACCACCATGGAATTTGATGTCCCTCACATCCCTGAGGTTAGGGAAATCAAGTAATGAAAAATTATCCCAAGCCTCTCCTTCCATGATTTCAAAAAATTCAAAAAATCTAATTGCCGCTCAGTGCTTCCAGCTGCTTCCACTCTTGTGCACAGACAATCTTCATCCTTCCTCTGCAACATTCTACCATCATTACGCCATTGAAAATTCTTAGACCTACTCAGCCCAATAACTGAAACACATTCCCCACAGCTATGTGCAGGTCTCAGAAGGATTTTTCATCAGAACGAGAAGGAGAAACGAAGAACAAGAGGAAGCAAACAGTGAAAATCTCCACAGCCTAAAAACGAAGATCTGAATAAATATTGCAAGCCAGTGCATGAAACAACAAACTGTTTGTTTCTGTTCATTAATTTTCCCAAGACCATAAAAAGACACCTTCAAACTCCCCCCTTGTGTGACAGAGCATCCACAACGAAGAAATCTCCTTTCCGGCTCAACGAAAAAAGAAGTGGGATTTCCTGTCAAACCAGTTGCCGGATTGAAGTAAGATCGCACGTGAAGCACCAGAAGAAAAACCCACATCAAAAATATAATTTTCTTCAAAAAATGGAGGAGAAAACAAGACCTACAATTTTGAGGTCCATTAATGGCTGCCATACCCAGAAGCACTACCAGGTCCAAAAATTAAAACTTTAAAATCCCCTGGATTATTAAGCGGGCGGGTCCGAAATTTCAAAGGGATGATATTGGGAAAAAACCCATATCAAAAAACTTTGTTCCACATCAATACGACTCACAGAGGTGAAATTTCTAAAAATAGCAGATCTACTACATAGGAACTGCTATTTTGGGAAAGTCATTAATAGAAGAACCTGCGAAGGAGATGAAGATATCAGAGGTGCACTATAGCTAAGAATTCACCAGAATGGAATTTTTTGGCACTTACTAAAAATAGTAAGTGGGCCCTTGAGCACTTGCTAAAAATAAAAATTTGATCCAAAGAAGTGAGGAATGCAGAGAGAAAGGGGAATCAAGGTCACAACACTCAGCTAAGGATTGAGGGAGTTACTTTTTTCACACTTACTAAAAATAGTAAGTTAAACTCAAAGAGAAGTTTTGACACAATGGGATGTACAAGGCTAATCATTTAGGGTGACATCATTTTTCAGGAGAATCCTAGCCATTTTTCATAGGGAATTCGAGATCCACCTTAGTTCATTCAACTGGGTGAGCATTCAAGAGCTAATTTGGAGGAGTTTCACAGTGTGCAAGGAGTTCGAAGATTCAAAGTTTCACTGCATTTGGAGCTTTCCATCAATGAGGATCAACGGACTTCATCGGGTGACATCTACTCTTCTTCTTCTCTTTCTCTCTTTCTCTCTCCTCTTCCCCCCAAATTTCTCTCACTTTCAAATGTTCTAATTCTTCATTGGGGTTTGCACTTTTTGACATGCCTTTAAGTAACTTAAAAGTGATTTTAGAAACATAATGTAAATTAAGTCGGCTTGCTATTATAAAAGGGACTTAAATATTTAAAGTGGAATATGAACAGTCTTAAGTCATATTAAGGCATATGGAGGGTCATGAGGAAGATGATAAGTCACCTCTCATTCTATAAATTGTAATGCCATTTCCATTGCAAAGGGTTGGAAATTGATCTTGTAAACTCAAGAGTGCATTGTACCTAGAGAAAGCAAAGGAGATAGTCATTTTCTTCCATTTCCCCCTTTTCTAAATTTCATCCATTCCTGCATTATGTACAACTTTGATTTGAGAAATCAATACAAGAAGAAGGAGTTCTTAGATTTCTTTGACTAAGGGGTTTCTTGATACTTGGTGATCAGTGAATTCTATTTGGTCTTGTTGCTATTCACAGAGTTGTTTCTTCCGATAAATGTGTGTGTTGAATTTTCTAACTAGTGTGTGTGTGCAGGAATCTAATTTTCTACCTGCAACATTAGTTCTCCTACCTCTTTTCTCACTCCCCTTTCCCGCTCTACAGATGAAGGCTTCCCTAATAAGATATTGCTAGCTTTTCCGTAGGGTCAGTGGAGTGCCCTTGTTGGATCCTTGGTCGAAAGACCACCATAGAAATCCACACTTTCTTGCGCATGCACATATAGTAGCTGCACCAGTTAATTAGAGGGACTTAGATTCCTAGAGCGTTGGCAAGAAATCCACAAGTTTTTCCACCCGAAAATTTTTCTCACTAACATTTCTAAATCTTGGCAAGAGGCTTGAAAAAGGGGAAAATGATCCTGATACCTTTGGCCTGGGATATCAAGAAAAAGAAATTTCTGAAATAAAAAAGGAAATCAATAATACGAAGGGAAGTATCAATAAAATCCAGTTTGAAAAATTTGACAAGACCTTCTGGAATGGGCTAAATGACCACATTGGAAAAGTGGAATATAAATTTAAGCTTATTGGTGACAACTTGGTCATAAAAAATTGGGTTACTGAAATCTATTGTCAAATATCTCAAAAACAAAGATAGCAAGGGGAAAGGAAAGGATCTCGAGAGGAAGAAGGAGATACAATAACTTAATAATCATAGAAAGGAGCTCATCAAGATCTCCACCCAAATTCTTAAATATTAATGTATCTTATTTTCATGTGCTTTGGTCTACTTTGGGCTATTGGTTTTGGATTTTCTTTGATCTTTTTCACTTTTTACCTGTGTTTTGGCTGGTTTGGAAATGGTTCAGAGCTAGTTTGTGCTGGATGCACCACTTTTGTTAGATGTTTGGTTCTGTTTTGTCTCATGAAATGGTTATGTATATATCTGGATTGTAGATCCATGCTATAATAGGGAAGGGTCCCTATCAAAACCCTGTTTTTACCCAAATATATATAAAAAAGACAAGTACTTTCAAATTTAACATGTTGATATCTCCATTACAACTTTAAACTTATAATAGAAAATAATCCTCAACACAATGAAACTGGTGGTTAATGAATAGATGAAAATTATTCTTAAATGGTTCCCATTTCCATTTACCTTGGTTCCCAATACATGTAAAGAAATTCCTAAATAACTAGAACACAAACATGCATATTCATTATCTAACCATAATGAATCTAAATTTAGGGCATTTAGATTAAATGTGATATACAACTAACATGATTATTCAAATTTCTGTTATCATTAAAAATTATATAAATAAGCCATGTACTCTATAAAAAATTGATTCCTTTCCGATGGCTAAAACTGAATTTAAAAGAATGTTAAATTAAACATACATGGGAGAATACAAAAGATCAATTTGTGCTAAGAAGAACCAAGTAAAATTTATAGAGTTGCATTGTGTTTTATATAGAATATAATTATATGATAAAAAACATATTCATAATCCAAATAGCCACCATGAATGGCCAATTTGTAAATAATATGATTATTTATAAACATGATACTCTTATAGACAAAAAATCTATGCACTTGGGTACATTTCTAGGTCCTAAATCATACTAATGTATACATAATTCCTAAGCAAGAAAACTAGTGGTTGACAACTCATTTTGGTCTTTTGGTTGTTTTATCTCTTGCACTTTACTCGATTTACACACCTTACAATTATATAGGCACTTAAATGATTTACCTTTTGATTGCCTTAGACACTATTTCCAAGTTAGGAAGAAAGCACCCAGGCACTCCTATCCCTCATGGTGCTCCCGTCCCTCTCTTTCTTCATCTTACTCTTTTTGATCCTTTTCACTTCTTGGTCACCTTTAAACACTTTGGGTTCACCTTTCAGTTGTCAATTATGAAGTTCAAACAATGGAATCATATATATACTTAGTTACTTCTTCCAAATAAAGGGCTAAGAACTATAAGCGTTATCTATCACCACCTAAGCTTTTACAAAGGCACAAGAACACTATAAAGTACATATCTAGCAAATCCATACAAAGGGCAAGGGCTGCATTAGTTTTCATACATTGCATAGGATGGGGGTCTATTTATTCCATCACACCCATTTTCATATTAAGGACAATCTAGATCTATCCCACTATTATGGTGCAACTAACACAAGGGAAAACTAGGGCACATGACACAAACACACACACACCACACACACACACACAGATAACTATATAGATTCTGAGATGCAATACATTGCTCAATCATAAGTTCACACTTCTAGTGATCATCGGGGTCAGTACTACTCCACATTATGCATAATTTTATTATATTTGATGTGGTTTGTTGGCATGTGAGGGTAGTCATCTGTTTTGTAGGTTACAAGTGCAATCAAAACCCTAACAAAAAAAATGGAGAGATAAAAAGCGAGTAATGGAAAAGATCTTCTGATCTAGAGGAGGCCAAGTTCTGAACATGTTAGCAGACAATAGAACCTAGATCCATCATTAACTCATTAAGTGCTCATGTCCTCATGTGTTCTCCTTTATCCTATAAATTCATAAGGTTTTAAACCCTCATTAAGCCTTTGCAATGCTGTTTACAAATTTTTCCAATAGATACACAATCCTGACCATTTCCAGGTCCAAATCGTTTGCTTAAGGTTTTACATTTTTGAATGCTTACTTCCTATATATTACTGTACTTAATCATATGAATATAATTTATTATAGTAAGTTACTTTGAAATAGGATGTAATTCAAACTAGATTAAATCATTTGGTGAACCCCAAATTGTGATTGACCACTCGCATCCTTATTTTAACACTAGATATCCATCTTTCATATTACCTCCATCTTTCTTGTCACCCTAAATATCCTTAGATCCTTCCATTTTTACTAGCATGAGGTTCTCTCTACCCACTTTCTTGCAAGCCAATCCCAAATGTGAGTGAAAAATAAAATATTTTTTGTCTAACACTTACATTCATCCTAACACTTCTCTCGAATATGAATATCATAGATTCACTAAAAAATTATATTTTAATGAAGATACTATTACCTTTACATTTGATGAAATTTCTTCTCAATATGTTTTAGATAACTATCCAGCCCTTTATATTCAAGTATTCATCCATAATATAGGGGTTAAATGAGCTTTAATTGATAATGGATGTGGTTTTAACATTTATAATCTATCATTCCTTCAAAAAATTAGATTTTCCGAAGCCTCCTTAAGTTCCTCATCTATTTGTATTCCTGACTTTGATAATATTCATAAATGAGTCTTAGGTACAATCACACTTCCCATTAATGTTGGGTCATTGTTGGTTGTCAAATTAGGACTTTAATTAAAACAATAGTCAAGGGACATAAAGTCCCTCCTCTTTAATGGGAGAGGTTCCCTTATTGAAAGCAAGTAGCAAAACTATTTACAAATGTATAACTTTCTACTTTAATGAGGAAATCTGATATCATGAAAGTGTTTTAATGCCAACGTAGATCATCAATATAAAAGAACAGAAGAACTAAGGGAGGGAAAAGGTAGAACATAGATAAAAAAATAGTTCCTTATAAATGCTAAGCAAGGATGATATATAGAATAGAATCATTCATATTAAACCACCAGATATTATTTCATAGACACAAAGTTCCAGAAATAACATCCATAAGAATACAAAGCTTCTTAATGCAATAGATTAATGATTCCCAAACTTTAGACAAACATGAGAGAATAAATAGATGTAGATAGAAGCAGGAAGGGAAATACTCTATATTAATAGCTTTTAGTTCTTTTACACTTTCACAAATTATCAGAGTTCTAGCCCCTTGGAATGGCATGGAGAGCCCAATATATAGTTTACAAAGTGGTTACATTTAGGAACTGTTTCTTTTAACCAAAGGATTGATTAAGGAAATACACAATATAAAGTCCTTAATCAATATTAAAAGGAGATCCAGATTAAAAATATAAGAAGAAAGTCAAGAGAGAGAAGTAGAGACATCTGGTTGCGGCTGAGGAGGGCCCACTATTTTGAGGATCTGGTTCTTAAATATCTTCAAGGATTCCACTATCTCCATGCCCCTTGAAATAGTTGTGTAGGAAGTAGCATGAGTCCACATGCCTAGACATTTCTCCATATCTTTGTCAAAATCAGTATGCTTCAGATATTATTTATTAGCCTTAGCTATAACTGAAGGGAGAGAAAAAACATCCTTCATTTTCTCTTTAGTGATCGACTCTTCCCTGAACAAATTATCCTTGAAAAAGGCTTTAAACTAAGCCTTGATTTCTTGGAGAGATAAGAATACACCCGTGGTTTCATCCTGAAAATGGTAGTGGATATCCTTGAAGGTGGATAAAACACAAGTTTTAAAAGACTCCCCTTTTTGCCATACATTCCTCAATTCCCCCAGTGCTTCTTCTAGAACCTTTATTTTCCACTCGATGCTAAAGATCCATGTCCTTGACAAGTTATTCTTGACATCATCAAACACATTGTTGGCCAACAGGATCCTATCATTGGTTTGACCCATCAGACGGAGATCTGAGATACATCCACTCCAGACTTTCAATTCCTTATCCATAGCCTTGATTGAGGAAGTGAATTTCTACTGCAGCTTGATCACCTTCTCATTAGTTTTGAAGGCTTCCTCAATGAATTTTAAACCTGCTACAGTCATATCATCCACCATGGCCTCAAAAACCTTCCCATAAGTAGAATACTTGTGGATGTCTTTGATGGTTTGGACCTCATCTTGGCTGAGAACTATGGGAGGTGGGAGAGTGGCCAATGGGGTTGGATCCAAAACTTTATCCTTTACCAACAATGATCTGATAAAGTTGGAAAGAACTTGGTTGTGTTCTTCCAACTGCTCCATGGTTTTCTTTCCTTTCTCCACCCATTCAATAACCTTAGTCACGGTTTCCTGAAGGTTATGAACTTCAAGGTGTGGATTCTCTTGGAATTCAGGAAAGATCAAAAGATATATCTCCTCTTTATCTACTTTAGGCTTTGTAACCTCCAGGAACTACTGGCCTTGGGCATCAGTTACCAACCTCGAAGTGGTATTCACTTTCTTTGTTGGAGGAGGAGGGGTAGTACCAAGCAGAGCTGCTATAACATCAAAGTCAGGCACTGTTAATCAGGAGGAAGATTTCCTTTTCTTGCTGTCGACTAGGGGCTACACCCAGGAAAAGGAAGAAGAAGAAACAGAAGAATCAAGGGAATCGAGTGTAAGTGAACTCATGGCACTCAGAGTATGAACCACTGTTGTCTCTAGTGGGGAAATGAATTCAACCTTAGGAATTTACTTTGCAGAGGATTCTGTTAAACTTGGAGGTTCACTCCTTGGTCCTTCCTTATCGACTTCAACAGTGATTTCAAGGGTTTCTTCTGGGTCTTTCATCTCATCATCATCATTATCACTTAGAACAATAATGTTTTCCGGCCCAATAGGCAATTCTGACTGCTCCAGAAGAGTCTCTTCCTCGATCGGTTCTTTCTTGACTTCTTTGACCTTCTTCTGATACACTTTAGTGGAAGAGGAAGGAGTAGACAACTTAGGTTCTTTCATCGAAGAAGAAGGAGGAGTTTTCTCAAGTGCCTCAGTGCTAGGCATATGTACTTCCTTCCTAGGTGTGGAAGTCTCTCTTGAAAAGGATCTACCTTTGTTCATCCTGAGGTCACGTATTTTCCTATCAAACCAAATCTTAGTTCTGACGGTGACAGGGGTGATCACCTCATTCCTTCACATACCAATCCAGGGTTTCTAGAGGAGTGTGCTTGATTGATCTTTCATACTCAAAGGATTGCAAATATTCATCATCATCCTTAAGCCCTTCAGGAACCTGGTAGAGGTTGAAGTCTATGATCTACTGTAGAGAAAATTTGCCAAAATGCCTCCTCCTGGCTTCAAAATCATCAGCACAATCAGCCTAGTAATCCTCAGTGTCAGGACGGTGATGATAAGTTATCCTGAGATTTTGATCAATGTATCTCTTAAGATCAAAGCAAGTCCTGGGCTTGAAGAAATGAACTGTAAGAGGAGCAATAGTCCTTTCTATATTTTGGGCATCTAGAGTTGTCCTGCATGTATAATTCCCTAAGGTGATAGGGAAATGAAGACCAATAATCTTATTATCTTGGTAGGTTCTATGAAGTTTATCCAGCTGCTTGCACACCTCAACCAAAGCCATTTTGTCATTGTAGAACATGGGAAGCTTGAGAGGTGTGCTTTCAAAACAAGCCAGCCTGATGTATGAGAACTTTCGGAACTGAGTGAAGAAAGCCCCATACTTGGTTATCAAATCCTTAGCCTCATCAGAGAACCTTCTGGTAGTGTCACCCTCTAAGAGCCTCACAATGTACATGGTGAAGGCATCATTTACCCTTCTGAAATTATGATTACTGACCTTGAGGGTAAACTGAGGGCAATATGCATAGATGGGCTCATCCTTCTTGTCTTCAATGAAAGTGAAGCCGAGCCACTCACAAGATGCTACCAAGGTGTACATGAGATAGGAAGTCATGTAGAACTTTTTAGTTTGTTGAACATTTGACACTTGTTTAATTAGGTTTCCACAGATAATCTCAACCCAATTCAGATTTTTCTTACCCTCGCAGATGATATTTATGAAAGGGCACATCCAAAAATGGAAGTTGTTAGTAGAGGGAATTCCCATAATCTAGGTGAGAAAGGTGATGATATCTGGTAGTTCTTCCTTGAATTCAACCCTGAACAATGCCTTAGAGAGTCAGGATGCTCCCTTCTTAGGGCACTTCAGCCATGATTTCACTACCCGAGCCTTATATTTCTTGTTGTCTTGATCAAACAGAGTCTGAGCTTGAGCGAGAGTGAGAACACTAGAGTCTTCTATTTCGGGATGCGTAGGGTAGTGGTGATGGCGGCAACGTCCAATTTTGCAATCAACTCACCATGCACATTGACAACCTCCTTGGTGTCTAGATTAAAACTAGCCCCACAGGTGAGCACAGTGTCGGCACATTGCATAGAGAGAGGAAAACCAGTGGCACTGTGATTCCACTATCATTTATCATTTGAGCCATGGGAGCAGGGTTGTCACATGCTAATCTACCCCAGAAATCATCAAAATCCAAATGCCAAACTTTGCTATCTCCAATATCGGGCACATAAGTCTCCAAAGGGGACAAATGCTCATGCCCTTGAAATTTGATCTTCATTTTGATAGTGAACAGAGGAATGGCCTTCAAAGAACAGACTCACGACAATTATTGCAAGGAGATATAGGAAGGTGGACAAACGACTCAATTTTGTAAAAATGCGGGTAAGAGATAATGAGCAGGCAATGTGACAAGTGCATAGATGGTTGCCCCTTTAAATAGCCATTTAGGAGAGAGAAGATCATAAATGCGTATTAAATATACCTTGTGCCAACTCAAAAAGGTGAAATGTGGGAAAAGTGGAAAAAACTGGCCTGAACGGTCCATGGAACATTGGGACATGAGGGACACAAAGAGTTGATTCGGCCGATGCAGGCCAAGAGAGCATGGGTGGTCTAAGGGACACAGAAATGTGAAGGACATGAAGAGATGATTTGGCTGATGCGGGCGATGCGGGGAATCGGTGAATAGGAGGCCCAGGTGTACTTGGGACAGATGGGCTGAAAAAGTCTGAAAAAGCTGATGGACAAGGACTTGCGGGGAAATCATCCGATCGACGAATAGGAGGCCCACCGGTACTTGGGACATGAGGGACAAAAATGTCTGACAGACCCGCAAGTCACTAAAATGACCCCAAGAAACAAAATTTTCACCATCTCTTCAAATTTCTTACTTCACTAAAACACTACTGAAGGGTGCCAACTCAAAATTTTCAAATTTTTTGACTTTCAAAAGAGGGGAATTTTGAGGGGAACAACAACTGGCTCTTTCTGGGGATGACTTGACTAGATCACAGGAATGAGGCAAGACAAGAATTCAAGAAAAACTCTGGGGAAGAAGACCAGTGCCTTATCCATTGGGAAAAAGAGTCAAAGGAAAATCAATACAGAAGGCAACACACGGAAAAAACAACAAAACAAAGGCAAGGAAATGAAAACACACAGTACATAATATACAAAGGACTTCCTATTCACCTAGGATTTGAACAATTTCAGGTACTACCCACTATAAGGGAGTGGGAGAGAGGATCCATCCATGTAATCAAGATAGAAAGAATTTTCCAGCAAAGTGCCTGATTCTAAAAGGACCAAGCCAAAGAGAGTCAAACTTACCATGGCTTCCTCGAGGTTCATGCCTTTTGTCCCATAGTAAAACAATGTCTCCAACTTTGAAATCTCTGGATCTGGTTTTCTTGTCAAATAAATATTTCACCTTCTGCTGATGGGAAGAGATCCTATCGAAAACCTATAGCCTATCTTCATCTAGCTTATGGAGATACATGATCCTCTTATCCAAAGAATCACTGAAACTGGGGTCCTCAATAGCTTTCATCAAATGCAAAGCTGGTAGTTCCACTGTCACTGGTAGTTGAGCTTCCACACCATACACCACTTGAAAAGGGGACATCCCAATTGCTCTTTTGGGTGTAATCCTATCTACCCAGAGAGCATCATAAAGCTTCTTGTGCCAGTTTCTCTGAGATTCATTGACAAGATTTCTTACAATGGTCACCAAATTCTTGTTTGTTGATTCTGCCTGTCCATTCCCTTGAGGGTAGTAATCTGAAGAATGAGTGAGGGAAATTCCATACCCATAGTAGAAATCCATCATCTCAGCAGAAGAAAAATTGGAAGCATTATCGGTCACGATCTTGTTTGGTACTCCAAACCTTACCAAGATGTTTTCTTTGATGAAATTGCATACTACCTCAGAAGTAGTACTTTTAACTGGGATGGCTTCCACCCACTTGGTGAAATAATCTGTGGCAGTCAACACATGAGTATGTCCTACACTTGAAGGTGGATTGAGTGTTCCGATGAAATCCAAACCCCATTGTTAAAAGGTTCTTCGATCACAACTGGCTTAAGTGGTAAAGCAACCAACTTAGGTCTTCCCACAAAGGTTTGACAAGCTTCACACTTGTCGACCCACTTTGATGCATCTCTAAACAAAGTAGGCCAATAGTACCCCACACGAAGAATTTTGTGAGCAGTGACAACAGATGAGAAATGACCCCCACAAGCTTGATCATGAAAGGCTGAGAACAACTTCTTCTGTTGCTCTTTGTCAACACACTTCAAGAATCTTCCATCCACTCCTCACTTGAACAAAGCATTCTCCCACAACACGTACTGTGCTGACCTTAACTTGATAGCTCTCTTCTCCTTGGTAGTTAAGTGAGATGAACACTCACCATAGGTGAGGAAGTGAGAAATGTCAGCGTACCATTCATCTGTCGAGCTGAGGAACAAAACAATAGGGACATCAACTTCATCCTTAGGCAACTCATGACCAGCTCCTTTGGCAATGAGTTCACACAGGCCTTTACCCCAAACTAGCTTCATTGGTCTGATGTCGAGATCATACTCCTAAACCTTCGCTACCCAATTTCCTCTCTTGGTTCCAAACTCCTGTTGTGTAAGAATAGACTTGATAGTCGTATCGGGCACAAGCACAACAGAGTGAGAGTTAAGAATGTAAAATCGAAACTGCTTAACAACTTTAACTACTGCAAAAGCATGTTTCTCCATCATAGTGTACTTCAACTCATGAGTTTTTAGAATATAACTCATGAATGCAATTGGGAGCTCATGGTCTTCAGAATCTTTCTGAGTCAACACAGCGGCCAAGGTACTCTCTGTGGCATAGCAATAGATAATAAAATCTTTGCTAAAATCTGGACATGCTAAGATAGGAGTCTTAGCAATAGCTTTCTTAATGCCTTCAAATGCTTCCTTTCCTTCAGAGGACCAACCAAATGTCTTCTTTCCTTTCATCATTTGGGAAATATTCAAAGTCAGCTCTACAAAATCAGGGATGAATCTTCTCAGGAAGTTGATCTTACCAAAGAAAGAGTGCACTCCCTTTTTGCTTGTGGGAAGAGGAATCTGCTGGATGGCTTGAACTCGTTCAGGATCAATCTTGATTCCTTCTTTGGAGACAACATGTCCCAACAGCTTTCCCTCCATGACACAAAAGACAGATTTCTTGGGATTCAGAGAGACTCCATGTTCTCTGCATTTCAAGAGGACTGTTTCAAGATGTTGAAAGTGATCTGCTCTAGTTTTGGAAAACACAGTTAAATCATCTAGATACACAACAATACATTTTCCTTTCAAACTCCTAAAATCCAAATCCATTTCTCTCTGAAAGGTGGCACCAACATTAATGAGGCCAAAGGGCATCCTCTTGTAGGAAAAAGTACCCCAAGGAGTGGTAAAGGTAGTCTTGTGTTGATCTGCAGTATTGACTTCCACTTGGTTATATCCTGAGAAACCGTCAAGCATGGACAACATTTCTACACCTGTGACAACTTGTAACACCTGGTCCATCATGGGTAGGGGATAGTTGTCCTTCAAAGAAGCCTAATTTAGATTCTTGAAGTCAACACAGATCTGAATCTCACCATTTTTCTTCCTGACAGGTACAATATTAGCAATCCATGTTGAATGATGAATGGGGAAGATGATCTTGGCTTTCAACAACTTTTGTATCTCTTGGAAAATGGTGTCGGTAATCTTTGGATTGTACTACCTTTTCTTCTGATTGAAAGGTTTAATCCCAGGTTTGAGGGGAATGAAGTGTTGCATTTCTTTTGGTTGGAAAGCTTTTAGATCATCATAAGAATAAGCAAGGACATCAACGTACCTCTTCAAAATATTTACCACCTTCTTCTTCTCCTCTTGGGTGCAACACTTTCCAACATTCACCATTTTGGGTTTGGCAGGGCTCCCAATGTTAATCTTTTCACATTCAGTAGACTGCTGAGCTCCTTTGGAAGCCTTGGACTTGACATATCTGTCATGTTTATCAAACAATTCCTCCAGACTTATCAACCCTTTAGGGATCTTGTTACCTTTTAGTTTGATGCAGCCATCTTGATCCATCTCCTCCTTGACACCTTCCTCATTGGAAGAGACACTCTCTCGAGGTAGATTGTCACTTCCCTCAAAATACAATTGATCAAAGTTATCCCTAAGTTCCAGGAAAGAGAGAAAATGTTGGTCGTCATTGAAAACTTTCCAGTTGTTTGCATTATCTGGTACGCTTGGTCTATGGATCATTTCAATGGTGAATTTTTCCTGAGAGAAATTGGGATGAGGTATCAGCAAAGACCCTGAAACAACTAGGGAATCAGCTCTAGTGTTCTTCTCCCTTGGCACCACTTCGATGGAGAAGGCATCAAATAATTCAATAGAATCCTAGACCAGATTCCTATAGTGCTTCAACCTTCTATTCTTCACTTGGAAAAGGTCTCTGACTTGTTTGAAAACTAGTTCCACATCTCCATGAGCCAGGAGGTTCCTCACACCTCTTTCTTTTACTATGTTCAGTCCAAGGATGAGAGCTTCATATTCTGTTGTGTTATTTGTATTTTCAAACTGTAGCTTGAAGGAGAAAGGATGAATCTTTCCTTCTGGAGATATCAATACCACACCAGCCCCAGAACCAGCTGAAGAGCAACTTCCATCAAATTCCAAATTCCAAATGCTATTAGGATCATGGAGCACTTCTTTGGGATGTTCCACCTCATCCTGAGACATGATCATGTAGTTTCCATGCCCAATATCTTCATAAAGTATTTGTGCCTTGGGATCATCTGTCTTTTGCACAATATATTCAGTTTGCTTCTCGGGCAGCAGCTTCTTCATCTTTCCATTGACTGGTATAAGGGCATGTGACCAATCCATTTGAATTTCTCCTCCTACATCCTTACAGAAATTTCTACTCAACAACATGCCATATGAAGGAGGAATATCAGCTACCAAAATAGTAGCTAAGACCTTTTTCTTTGGAAAAGAAACAAAAGCTACTTGTGCATCCTTAATTCTTCTGACCAAAGGCACCTCCCTACTCTCCATGGAATAGCAAGAACCAAAAGTGTGTGTGAGGGTAAGACCCAAAGCATGAGCCACTTTGGCAGGCATCACATTGTCTGATGCTCCTGAGTCTATGACACAGTTGCTGAGTCTATGGCCAGCTATGAGGAGGGTCACATAGAATGGTTTGATTTTCTCATTAGGTGAGGTGACTGCAGCCACAAGATTTGGTTGGGATGTGGAAGAGGGAGTGGGAAAAAGACCTTTAGAAGTGTTGGATGAAGTTTTGGAATGGGAATTGACAAAGTGGACCATTTTGGCAAAGGATTTTGGATGGGTTTGATAAAACTCAGCCTCTGAAATCTGGATTTTTGTCTTCTTGAGGTGGTCAATGATATCAAAAGATCCAGAGGTGGATGGGGTATCATCACTAGGAATCCTAGGCTTATCAGGTTTTGGAGATGGAGAATAAGAAGTTTTAGAAGTAGGAGTAGAAGAAGAAGAATTAGCAAAACTCACCTTTTGCATGGATTTAGTGGGAATAGGAGATCCTCTTCTTGCAATCACTGGAATAGTCGTGGGATGCTCCTTAGATTTTTTAGCAGGCTGCATCACTTTTTCTCTCTTGTTTGTCTACTCCTGAGTCATAACAGCATATGACTCACCATTCATCTCTGCCACTACTTCATCATAATCATCTTCTTCATCAATGCCCTCAGTAGTGAGGAAATTAACTCAAGATCCATCAAGCTCTTCCAGTTCTTCCTCATCCTCTTCTCCAGGTTCTTCAAAGTCTTCATTAACCTCTTCATCATCAGGTTCTTCAACTTCACAAGTTGCATTAACAGGGACCTTGATGGGTGGTCCTTCGATTTCCAACCTTGTCTGAGAAGAAGGAAAATGGTTTCTAGGCTGAAAGTTCTTCCTTGGAACGTCTTGATAAGGAGCATGTTGAGCCAATTGTTTCTTGATGGCAATGAGGTCATTGGCAAGCTTCTGTACTAACTGATCTGCATTAGCTCCAGGAGTAGAGGAAGAGGAAGAAGAAGTTTTGGATTTGGAAGAGTCTCTTTTCAATTTTCCAGACATGATCAGGTCATCTTCAACACTGACAGCTAATCTCTGATCATCATCCAAAGTTGCAAGATTGGCTCTTCTCAGTGCATAGCTTACTTCAGGAAATTGAGTGTTTAGGAAGAAACATTTTTGAATTTGATCCACAGGTCAGGTGTTTTGTGGGATCTTGTTAATCAGCTTGTTGAACTTGGCCACAAATTCTCTCATGGGCTCTTGTGGTTCTTTCTTGATTTGAGAAATATGGGCTAGCAAAGCATGCACATCTTCTACAGGTTTGAAATGGTTCTCAAATTCAGTTCTCATGGTAGTCCAATTGGTGATGGTCCCAACGGGGAGATGGTAAAACCAATCTGCCGCATTGTCCTGTAAATTCTCCACAAAAATCCTCACAGAGACATCCTCATGTTCAA
This sequence comes from Taxus chinensis, assembly GCA_019776745.2. Lineage (NCBI taxonomy): Eukaryota > Viridiplantae > Streptophyta > Pinopsida > Cupressales > Taxaceae > Taxus > Taxus chinensis. The sequence continues at coordinate 508,339,762 of CM034146.1, read as the reverse complement.
CTCCAAGGACTCCACATGCAACTATGAAGGTTGTAATGTGTTCATCAGGATGTACCTTGCCATCACCTCTGAACTTGGGAAATTTCTTTCTATTACCCCTAGGTAACTCATGCAAAGGTTGAGGGAGGGAAAGAGGCCCAACTCATTGGCCCCAAGGTAATGGAGCTTCCATCCTTGGAAAAATTTCTTGAAGTGGAACTGAAACACCAGCAAGAATTAAAGCGCGAAGATTAGGGCTGAGTTGTTCTTGAGGGATACCACTCCCAAAAGCTCTATCTTCAACAGGGGGTGTGCTTGTAGAATGAGCTCTTCTATTTCTCCTTGTTGAAGGAAGGGGAAAGCCTTGCTGCTCCAGGAGTTGAAACTGAGAATCTTCAATTCCAAGAGCCCTTCTTCCGTGAGTAAATCTCGGAGTCACCAGATCAGAAATGATCAAGAAATTGTTCTTTAAAACTTGGAATTCATTGAAACAAATCCCCAGTAGAGTCACCAAAAACTGTTGGTTGTCAAATTAGGACTTTAATGAAAACAACAGTCAGGGGACAGAAAGTCCCTCCTCTTTAATGGGAGAGGTTCCCTTATTGAAAGCAAGCAACAAAACTATTTACAAATGTACAACTTTCTACTTTAATGAGGAACTCTGATATCATGAAAGTGTTTTAATGCAAAGGTAGATCATCAATACAAAATAACAGAAGAACTAAGGGAGGGAAAAGGTAGAACATAACAGCATTCTCAGGAAATATAGATAGCAAAATAGTTCCTTATAAATGTTGAGCAAGGATGATATATAGAACAAAATCATTCATATTAAACCACCAGATATTATTTCATAGACACAAAGTTCCAGAAATGACATCCATAAGAATACAAAGCTTCTTAATGCAATAGATTAATGATTCACAAACTTTAGACAAGCAAGAGAGAATAAATATATGTAGATAGAAATAGGAAGGGAAATCTTTTGTATTGATAGCTTTTAGTTCTTTTACACTTTCAAAAATTATCAGAGTTCTAGCCCCTTGGAATGGCGTGGAGAGCCCAATATATAGTTTACAAAGTGGTTACATTTAGTAACCATTTCTTTTAACCAAAATATTAATTAAGGAAATACACAATATAAAGTCCTTAATTAAATTACAAGGAGATCCGAACTAAAAATAGAAGAAGAAAGTCAAGAGCCAGAAGTAGAGACATCCAGTTGTGGCTGAGGAGGGCCCACTGTTTTGAGGATCTGGTGCCTGAATCTCTTCAATGCTTCCGCTATCTCCATGCCCCTTGGAATCATTGTGTTGGAAGTAGCATGAGTCCACGTGCCTAGGCATTTCTCCATATCTTTTTCAAACTCAGTATGCTCCAGATATTCCTTATTAGCCTCAGCTATAGCTGAATGGAGAGAACAAACGTCCTTCATTTTCTCTTTAGTGATTGACTCTTCCTTGAACAAATCATCCTTGAACAAAGGCTTTAAACTGAGCCTTGATTTCTTGGAGAGAGAAGAATACACCCGTGGTTTCATCCTAAAAATGGCAGTGGATATCCTTGAAGGTGGATAAAACACAAGTTTTAAAAGACTCCCCTTTTTGCCATACATTCCTCAATTCCCCCAGTGCTTCTTCTAGAACCTTTATTTTCCACTCGATGCTAAAGATCCATGTCCTTGACAAGTTATTCTTGACATCATCAAACACATTGTTGGCCAACAGGATCCTATCATCGGTTTGACCCATCAGACAGGAGATCTGTGATACATCCACTCCAGACTTTCAATTCCTTTTCCATAGCCTTGATCGAGGAAGTGAATTTCTGCTATAACTTGATCACCTTCTCATTAGTTTTGAAGGCTTCCTCAATGAAGTTTAAACCTGCTACAGTCATATCATCCACCATGGCCTCAACAACCTTCCCATAAGTAGAATACTTGTGGATGTCTTTGATGGTTTGGACCTCATCTTGGCTGAGAACTATGGGAGGTGGGAGAGTGGCCAATGGGGCTGGATCCAAAACTTTATCCTTTTCCAACAATGATCTGATAAAGTTGGAAAGAACTTGGTTGTGTTCTTCCAACTACTCCATGGTTTGCTTGCCTTTCTCCACCCATTCAATAACCTTAGTCACGGTTTCCCAAAGGTTATGAACTTCACTCTCAGGTGTGGATTCTCCCATTGGAATTCTGGAAAGCTCCAAGTCAGAGATCAAAATATCTTTCTCCTCTTTATCCACTTTGGGTTTTGCAACCTCCAGGAACTGCTGGCCTTGGGCATCAGTTACCAACCTCAAAGTGGTCTTCACTTTCTTTGCTAGAGGAGGAGGAGTAGTACCAAGTAGAGCTGCTACAACATCAAAGTCAGGCACTGTTAATCAGGAGGAAGATTTCCTTTTCTTGTTGTTGACTAGGGGCTGCACCCAGGAAAAGGAAGAAGAAGAAACAGAAGAATCAAGGGACCCGAGTGCAAGTGAACTCATGGCACTCAAAGTATGAACCACTGTTGTCTCTAGTGGGGAAATGAATGCAACCTCAGGAATTTCCTTTGCAGAGGAGTCTGTTAAACTTGGAGGTTCAGTCCTTGGTCCTTCCTTCTCCACTTCAGCAGTGATTTCAGGGGTTTCTTCTGGGTCTTTCATCTCATCATCATCATTCTCACTTAGAACAATAATGTTTTCCAGACTAGTAGGCAATTATGACTGCTCCAGAAGAGTCTCTTCCTCGATCGGTTCTTGCTTGACTTCTTTGACCTTCTTCTGATACACTTTAGTGGAAGAGGAAGGAGTAGACAACTCAGGTTCTTTCATCAAAGAAGAAGGAGGAGTTTTCTCAAGTGCCTCAGTGCTAGGCGTATGTACTTCCTTCCTAGGTGTGGAAGTATCTCTTGAAGAGGATCTACCTTTGTTCATCCTGAGGTCACGTATTTTCCTGTCAAACCAAATCTTAGTTCTGACGATGACAGGGGTGATCACCTCATTCAAGTCATCTCTTTCCTTCACATACCAATCCAGGGTTTCCAGAGGAGTGTGCTTGATTGATCTTTCATACTCAAAGGATTGCAAATCTTCATCATCATCCTTAAGCCCTTCAGGCACCTGGTAGAGGTTGAAGTCTATGATCTGTTGTAGATAAAATCTACCAAAATGCCTCCTCCTGGCTTCAAAATCATCAGCACAATCAGCCCAGTAATCCTCAGTGTCAGGACGGTGATGATAAGTTATCCTGAGATTTTGATCAATGTATCTCTTAAGATCAAAGCAAGTCCTGGGCTTGAAGAAATGAACTGTAAGAGGAGCAATAGTCCTTTCTATATTTTGGGCATCTAGAGCTGTCCTGCATGTATAATTCCCCAAGGTGATAGGGAAATGAAGACCAATAATCTTCTTATCTCGGTAGGTTCTATGAAGTTTATCTAGCTGCCTGCACACCTCAACCAAAGCCATTTTGTCATTGCAGAACATGGGAAGCTTGAGAGGTGTGCTTTCAAAACAAGCCAGCCTGATGTATGAGAACTTTCAGAACTGAGTGAAGAAAGCCCCATACTTGGTTATCAAAGCCTTAGCCTCATCAGAGAACCTTCTGGCAGTGTCACCCTCTAAGAGCCTCACAATGTACATGGTGAAGGCATCATTTACCCTTCTGAAATTATGATTACTGACCTTGAGGGTAAACTGAGGGAAATATGCGTAGATGGGCTCATCCTTCTTGTCTTCAATGAAAGTGAAGCCGAGCCACTCACGAGATGCTGCCAAGGTGTACATGAGATAGGAAGTCATGTAGAACTTTTTGGTTTGCTGAACATTTGACAATTGTTCAGTCAGGTTTCCACAGATAATCTCAGCCCAATTCAGATTTTTCTTACCCTCGCAGATGATATTTATGAAAGGGCACATCCAAAAATGGAATTCGTTAGTAGAGGGCATTCCCATAATCTGGGTGAGAAAGGTGATGATATCTGGTAGTTCTTCCTTGAAGTCGACCCTGAACAATGCCTTAGAGAGTCGGGATGCTCCCTTCTTAGGGCACTTCAACCATGATTTCTACCCAGCCTTATATTTCTCACTGTCTTGATCAAACAGAGTCTGAGCTTGAGCGAGAGTGAGAACATGGAGTCTTCTATTTCAGGGATGCGCAGGGCAGTGGTGATGGCGGTAACATCCAATTTTGCAATCAACTCACCGTGCACATTGACAACCTCCTTGGTGTCTAGATTGAAACTAGCCCCACAGGTGAGCACAGTGTCGGCACATTGCACAGAGAGAGGAAAACCAGTGGCGTACGTGATTCCACTATCATTTATCATTTGAGCCATGGGAGCAGGGTTGTCGCATGCTAATCTGCCCCAGAAATCATCAAAATCCAAATGCCAAACTTCGCTATCTCCAATATCGGGCAAATAAGTCTCCAAAGGGGACAGATGCTCATGCCCTTGAAATTTGATCTTCATTTTGACAGTGAATAGAGGAATGGCCTTCAAAGAATAGACTCACGACAATTATTGCAAGGAGATACAGGAAGGTGGACAAACGACTCAATTTTGCAAAAATACGGGCAAGAGATAATGAGCAGGCAATGTGACAAGTGCATAGATGGTTGCCCCTTTAAATAGCCATTCAGGAGAGAGAAGATCATAAATGCATATTAAATATACCTTGTGCTGACTCAAAAAGGTGAAATGTGGGAAAAGTGGAAAAAAATGGCCCAGACGGTCCATGGAACATTGGGACATGAGGGACACGAAGAGCCGATTCGGCCGATGCGAGCGGGTGATGCAGGGCAAGAGAGAATGAGTGGTCCAAGGGACACAAAAATGTGAAGGATGCAAAGAGATGATTCGGCTGATGCAGGGAATGCGGGGAATGAAACAGGAGGCCTGGGCGTGCTTGGGATAGATGGACTGAATTTTTTTGAAAAATCTGACGGACAAGGACTTGTGGGGAAATCGGCCAATTGGTGAATAGGAGGCCTGCCGGTACTTGGGACATGAGGGACAAAAATGTCTGACAGACCCACAAGTCACTAAAATGACCCCAAGAAATGGAATTTTCACCATCTCTTCAAATTTCTTACTTCACTAAAACACTACTGAAGGGTGCCAACTCAAAATTTTCAAATTTTTGACTTTCAAAAGAGAATGGAACTGGATTAGGAAAATATGGAAAGGGATTCATAGATCCTCTTTCCATTCCCATGCAATCCACAAAACTCACCATCAGATATCTCCCTCCACCTTCTCCTTTTATTCCTGATACATCTTCTCTTGAGGTTTACACAATTTCACATACTCATAATCTTCATCTACTATAACTTGAGCTCATTGGTGATCTCACTTCTCCCACTTGGACTAAATTGGATACATTACTTACTAACGATGCTTATATTAGAATACATGGGAATTTATCACCATTCCCACTTACCATCACAATTTTTTTTCCAACTGTTCTCAATGCCACAACTTACTTTGGCAAATTTGATCCTCATAACACCAATAATGATGCTCATGACACATTTCAACATCTCCCACCATGGTATGGTCTCCCTCCCATAACCAGATATATATCCATCACTCAAAAACTTTGGGGGCATCGAATTCCCCATCATAGTCACATGTTCTAATCAACATTTTCCTATCCATACTACTCACATACAAACCTATACCTTACTTTTGCTTTTCACTTCACTTCAATATTTCTAGTATCACTTTCTCCTATCTACAATATGAGCACACATTGTTACATCTATCTATGCTTAAGGATTTCCTTTCCACTCTTATGCAACTCCATAAACTCTTTTATCCTCATGCTTAGTTATGGATCCTTTTATTTGTGATACACATATTACTTATATATATATATATATATATATATATATATATATATATATATATATATATATGGTATACATCCTTTCATTCAATATACATACTTTGGCTATTCTTGCTCACAATGATCACATCTATTTTCAAGCAACTCTTGATATACACACTTGGGGGTATCAAAATTCCCCCCCTTATCACTTGCTTCTTATACCATTACTTCTTCCCATCTATACAACACATTGTTGTTATTACATATTCTTGCTCACTACCCGATGACACACTCTTGTTCTACGGTTCATACTTGACTGTTGAGGCTGTAATTCCTAAATGAACCTCATGTCACACACATCCACTAGGGGAAACATGGCTCCCCTCATCTACACATCTTGTATATCATAGCATACCATCACTTTCACACAACATCTTCACATATTGGTTGTATTTACTCTTGTTATCTTATAATATTTACATGTTACACTTTGTTTCCTATGCTATTTGGATACTTAATATGTCACTATCAATTGATATACACACATATTCGTTCACATGATATCTTGAGGTGAATGAAAGAATTTTATAAATTATTTCATAATTCATGATACTCAACATTGTTGTTTACCAGTCTCACCGAGGCTCCTGGGGGCATCTACCTTTGCTACTCTCATACTCCACACATCACAGTTCCTATTATTACAACATTTGATAATTTTTGTCACTATCACTTAATTTATACTGATATATAAATGCTTTGAAACATTATTTATCTTTATAACATGCTAACAGGTGCTTCATGTGTAATGTTTTCCTTATAGGATTCTATATTATAGACACCTAAATCCGTCTACTCAATTTTACTATTAAAATTACACTTATTATCATATTTCTCATCATTCCGTTATAATTAGTGATTTCTCTATAATTAGATAATAATCCCCTTCATCTTTGTCAATTAATGACACTTTGTTAATATAGTATTTTATTTCACCAAATATCCCAAGGTGCGTTGGAACATCACCTAAGCAAGCCTTAGTGCTCACCCGAAGCACATAAGGGTACTAGGACCCTCTTTTATGGAAGCTTGTTCAAGGAGTTAGCATGATCATATAAATAAATATATTCCAGATCCATAATATCAATGCAATGATAAACCATAAAAAATCTATATCAAAACCATATCCAAGAATAAATTATACAATAATGAAGATTAGGTTTACCATATAAGAACTGTTCACATCTATATCAATAACCAATATCCAACCACAAAGATACATTGTATTAATTACTATAAAACACAGAAGCTAGATACATACATAGTAGTGTCACCATAAGTTATGGACACTCATGAACCAACAACATAACTTTATTACCGAAATATTTCTCTACACTGTGCAAATAAATACATATATATAGGTAGTGGGGACTTGCCCTTCACTAAACATGCACACTCCAAAAATATCCCACATGTTAGAAATAGCCATGTGTACACTACAAATCACTACAAGAGCATATAATCTCACTAATAATAGATTATCTTCTAATATGAACTATAGCTCTAATCCTATTAATAGCCAAAATTCTACATGTCATCTTCACTTCCCTCGGATGAGATCTATCTTAAAATAGAATTTTCTTGAACTCCAAGCATTCATGTTCTATTCTTATCTCCAAAACCTTGCTTGGACACCACTCCAATAGTCCATCTTCCAATTCTACCAAAATGTGACTAATTTTCAAATATAATAGGCCCAGGTGCGAGCCTCTACGCACCGTTTAGTCTAATTTTATGTGTGCCTTCATGCCTAACTCCCACGCATCAAAACTCTTTGTGCCACTTATACTTGGTATTTTTCAGGGGTCCAACATTACCCCACACTAGGTGGATTACCGCCCCCAGAAATTATTCACTCACCAGGTACAAAATCTCAAAGAAGAATAATACAAGTTCAAAATGGTAAAAATAAAAAATGAGCAGTATACTAGGAAGAGCTATGGTGCTTGGAAGACCTCAAGAAACTCTACATCAATTTTTCTCACCAATTTATTCCAATCTTCCAATTCCTTCAAATTCTTTCCTAGAGCAACCTCCACAATCCCTAACACTTGGTCACGAGTGATTTCCTTGACCCTTCCTTTCAAATCCTTAATCACCACCTCTATTTCTGTGCAAACACCATCAATATTATCCATATATTCCAGTATAGAATTATGGAACTCACCAAATCTATGCTCAATCCTCCCATGCTTTTTCTTAACCTTTTCTTTCTATGCTGTGGTATCCAATATCAACTGAGTGCACTCAATCTTGTTGGTTTGGGTCCTTTCATGTATTGTCTTCAAAGTGAATTCCTCATGTACCAACCTAACATCGACATACGGTTCACACTTCCTACACCTATTAAATCCAATATCTAATTTTGTATTTGCTTCCTTGAGTTGTGTGAGAAATTCCTCTAGCTCAGTGATCTTGTCTTCCACTGCAAGTTTATTATTATTATTCTCTTTTACAATCTCCTCTTCCATAGGCCCTATGCATTTGATATTAACCAAAAACATACCCACTAGATCTTCTAGGAATTTCATATCATCCCCATAATCCATCCTATCCTATCTCACTAAAGAGGGAAATTATCTAAATACTTTCTTTACTAGCGCGCTGGCTCTATCATATGCCTAACTAGTTCGGCCTTGTTTACTCCGCAAGCCCTTGCGTAGTCAATTTATTTCTTGTTACTTTTCCTTCTTATTAGCCACAAGGGTACACACCATGGTGCTTGAAGCCAAATTAATTTTTTCTACTTCTGAGGTCATATTATTTAAGGCATTACATGCCTTCTCATCTGTTAAGTGATTAAGATCTATGGCCTTATACTTCTGCCCAAGATTTTTCTGCAATATCATTGTCTCGATCACATGATCAATGAATTTAAATGCTGAATCCTATGTATGTGAATGTAGATTCCAACTCAACATATTATTTGTCCTAGAAAATCATCCCTCTGGGTCCAATAGCTCCCAAACATGTAATTTCTACATAGGCAGTGTATTCTAGAAGCAAGCGTGCAATAATTTCGTCGGGTCATCTACAAAATCCATATGTGGTGACCTTGGGGTCCACCATCTCCTCTGCACCTTAATATTTGATCATTGATTCTTTGGGGTAGGGTTAATGGTGCATGTCCCTAACCATTTATCCAATTTGATTACAAAGGTATCACCTTTGTCTTTCCCTTCTTGCTTCTCTGTCATCGAGGTCTTATCTTGTTTTCCAGCCATGGGCACTTTATTCTTCCTGTGTGCTTCAACCTCTACCTTCTCCTTAGCTTACTTCTCCAATTCCTAGCGTAAGGAAGAAAATACCTTTACTATATATTATTCTTCTCCCGTGTCTATCTCAGAACTCAAGATCACTTGTGCCTTAGTGTGCTTATATTTTTCTTGCCCCGTGCTACCTTGTTCGAAGGTCCATGTGCCTCCATTGCTACTTTTGCAAGTACAAAATTTATTTTTTAAGGAAGTGTCAAACTTTCCCTATCATTCACCACCTTCTTCCTCTTGTGCCTCTTCTTTATTCTCCTACTAGAAATGTGGCACTTATGTTCCCATAGGCTGAGGAAAAGTAGAGTCTGTAACCTCTACTTCGACTCCTTGTGTCTTTGGCCGCAACTGCACAAATACTCTTTTAATAAACCCTTTGATGGTAAGCGCCACCTGTGGGTGTAAATAAATATGGTCTAGCTCCAAGATCTCTAAGTAAGCTAACTTGAAATCATGCCTATACATTACATGTAATGTGTGCATATCTGAATCAACCTTATCCACCTCATAGGTTAATTTTTGTGCATCCTTAAGCCTATTATTGGAATACTTAATGTAACTTGCCAAGAATGCAAACAAAAGTTTGCACCAAGGACTCATCTCACCCTTAACCATCCTGAAACGAGCCAAGATAAAATGTTGCATCATTGCAAACTTTACCTATTACCCAATGACTATGGGTAACTCACAGAATGTGCCACTCGTTCTCAAAGGATTCGTGTAATTTTTCATACCATTTGTCAATTCATGCCTTGGAAGTGTTTGATATACTTTCGTCATAAGTGAATATTGCAAATTATACTATAGGTGATGGATCTACTGGTGAATAAAACCATATATTGTCGTTAGGTCCACCTGGGACACCTATTTCCCAAAATACTATCAATAGTAGGATGGAACCCCACGTAATCTTCTCTACTTCCTCATTATGTAGCCATGCGTCCTCTATAATATTGTCGGAAACATATTGGAAATTTTTTTAGTGTACCTTCTTTGAGATTATGTAGGCCATATACAAGAACCTCTTGTTTATGTCAGTCCATCAATATGAAGTGCCTAATTTGCAGCTCATGAGTTGGGAAGTAACCCTGAGTGCTATCATCCAAATTTGAAATGGTCTATGCACTTCCTCCCTTCTCATAGGTCAATTTATTTTCAATCTCCTCAATCTTAGCTACATCATGTAGATCAAGAGACATATCCTCCCATATATTCCTTAACCCCATAACTCATTCAATTAGTTATCCTACGAGATGCATTCTTCTCCCCACAAAGTAGAATAAGTATTCATGCACTTGTGACATCAGCCAATGAAATAGATGTATAGGTTTTGTGGAGAAGGGAAGCTCCCACTACTGCAAAACACCAAATTTTTCCAACTATCTCTGTACTGAATCATCCACTTGAGGGTTTCAAGATTTTTCTACCCCTAGGAGTGCCTTTACCAAGTATACCCTCATTTTATTTTCATTGTCCTCTGTGTGGTGGTTAAACTCACTAATTTTACAACGAGTGAATTTCAATTTCCACAATTCTAAATACAAAACAATAGGAAGGTACTAACAGCCTCATACAAGTGCCTTTCTAGGCTCAGATTTATTTCCAGCCCTAGAATTATCATTCTGACCACCATAGGACTTCTGTCCATTATTATTATTCTTGAAAAATTTGTTCCATACATTAACAAATAATTTTTTTGTTGCTGATTTCTTATTATTATCAGCTGAAAACTTACTTTTCATTCCGAATTTCTTCCATGGTCCTTTCTTAGGTGTAAGAGATGATGAAGAGGAGTTGAGAACTTTCTTCCTTCCTCCGTATGAGCAAAAATTTCCTTCAATTTATGTTCCTACCTTATGGCTTTTTCAACAACCCCTTCCATCATGGTTGGGCTGTGAACATCCACATCTCCTCCTATAATAGGATTCAATCCCATGATGAATTTTTGTATCCTGAACTTCTTTTCAGTTTGATACTGAGGTACATACTTAAGGATTTTAGTGAAATGCTCCCAATACTCATTTACAGTTAGCTTTCCTTGAGCTAAGTTCTGGAATTCAGTCATTTTCTGATCATAGTAAAGTTACGGAAGCCAATGTTGCCTAAAGTAACCTTTAAATTGATCCCATGTGATATTACTTTCATCAATGTTTAACTCAGCCTAATAGTTGTCCCACCATGAAGATACCTCATGGGAAAGATGATATGCTCCCCATATCACCTTTGTTTTTTCTAAGAAATTTCTTATTGCAAAGTACTTCTCCATCTCGTTGAGCCAATTCTTAGCTCCATCTCCTAATGTGGTGCCATCAAACTTGGGTAGACTTATCCTTTTTATATCATTAGTGAGTTTAGCTGCCAGGCTAGCCTTTTTGTTCTCATGATGATGAGGTATGTTCCCATTGTTATTAATAACACCTAAATTGGCGTTGTCCTCAGGAGGTGACTGATTATTATTACCAACATCTTCTTCCTCCTCATTTCCCATTACTTTTTGTTCAAGTACAACCAAATGATCTCTTGTGTCCAATAGGGCAGCAAGGATCTCATCGAGTTTTGGGTAGTTGCTGCTCCTTCCTTAGGTGGAGGATTATTTGCAACATTTCCTCTTGTTCTAACCATTTTCTGTTAGTAAGAAAATTCAATTTTCATCAGATTATGGACATAATAGGTCTAAGAGCTGTAACCTTCAGCTCTGATACCAAGATGTAACATTCCCATTTTAAGACTTTAGAAACAAGGGGATTTTTTTTTGAATCATAATGTTCTCCATTCTAAATAAAAAATCATTTAGAACACACATTACATGCTAATCAATCTCATAACAGATAACCATATGTAGCTATAATGACTCGATATGCTACCAATCTCTCATTCCACTACTCAGTTACCAACCGATCTCTCATGTTGACTTAAAGTATAAAATACTTTATGTATACTACATATACTTGGTTCTCTTACTTGATTCTGGGTACTGAGTGATCTATTTAAAGAACCTATCTAATTATTTGTTACCAATATTCATTTGACATCACGTTGCTTTAAACTAGGTGACATAGGACAACGCAACTAGCAGCTTACGATACTTTGGCCAAATATTTTCAACATATTGTTCATTTTACTATTCCTAGATGAAATATTCATCATTTTGGAATACATCCTTCACCTCACTCAACTATTATCTAGAATGGTCTTTACTGATTACCGCTAGTCCACTTGCCCAAGGTTTGACCCTAACTAAGGTTAGTAACATAATTTGTTATAGAAAGATGCTCATGATGACTTAGGGTATATGTGCGTACTCGACCGACCTAAGTCGAATGAATGAGCCAATGTAACCTAAGTCATAGAAAGCTACTCCCTATTCCAAAAATGCTACTAACTTGACCTAGAGAGAAAACTAAGTTTAAGTCCAGGTGTGTATAGATCTAGATGAACAATATGGAAGGGTTTTGCCACATGTCAACTGCAAGAATGTATCCTCGAGAAGTCCTTAGAATTCTCGAAGGTACATTCCTATAGTTGTCCTATGTGAACATCCTTTAGGACTAATTTATCACAACTTACATATCCATTAGTGGTCATTAGATTAATAATTAAATTGGATTAAGATTCAGATTGCAGAAATCATGCCTAACCCTACTTCCAACATTCATTAAGTTCTATATACATATTTAACCTTATTTGATATTTAGAAATTCATTAACTCATGCTTGTATTAATATTTACTAATTGTGGAATAACAAGTAGTCATCCGAAAAAATAGGACAACAAATATCAAGCGTTTAATTCTTGACGCAACGTAGTTGTCCAAATCAAGTGTGTCATCAACTTTGATTCCTCTAGTGTTTACTTCTTATAAACGAAGTACAAATATTAAAGATCATAACCACTATTCCTTTTTATCTTTCATTCTTTTGAGAGAGGAAGAGTATTCCTCTACATGATTAGATGTTAAGGTTAACTTAACCTTTTTACCAATCTTTACTCGTATAGTTTAATTGTATGTCCAAAGCATATTTCATATTAAATTTTAGTTTTGTAGATAAAGAATGACATATATTGTAGTTTAACAAGTTCATTATAATAAGGGGGATCATACTATCCCCTTAATACAACTTATTACATGATAACATCAACAATATACAAAACAAATATAAAGAATACCACCAAGATATCACTACTATTTCCGTCATACAAGTACAAAAGAATTCACACCACAAATTAAAGTCCAACTTAAAACCTTTCATTTCAAGGTGGTAAATATACATTTACAAGAATATGCATTTTAACTATACTACATGTCAATCAACATTAAGTTTGTAACAAAACATCGTTTCTCTTTTCCAATACAACTTAAGAATGAATCAATTTTTTTTTACACAAGATCTAGAACTAAATAAGCCAATGCATCATAAAAGTTTTTTCCTTCTTTTATCACTTACGATGTCCATTCGTAAAAATTACTAGCACGAGTTAGTTTAATGAACTGAGCATGATAAGCACTAAGCATTAAAATGAAGCGTATTCCACTAATTATTCCATTAAAACAACTCTACTTTAATAAAACAATTAATACATACATACATACATACATACATACATACATACATACATACATACATACATACATACATACATACATACATACATACATATATATATATAAGCATAAGTAATATCAACCAGAAAAGAAGTGCAATAATGAATCTGAATTCAATTTTAAGAAAAGAGCATAATATAATCTACAACATCTACATTATAACATATGGTTTAATTTATCCTATCAATTACTTCTAGACAAACTACAAATCTTGTCATCTAATTGTTTCATGATTATATCAAAATAGAAATACAACATTTATATTTACTATGTAGTAAAAGAATTTATTCACAACTTAGATATAAGGATGTTTCATCCTACCACTTAAGCAAAGAAGAATCAATAGATACAATTTCCCTTACACTAATCATCTAAAAGTCAGAAGTAGGTTCAAAACACATAAAACTACTTCAGATCAAAGATAACAATATGGGTTTTGTATTAAAGAGACAACATTAAAACAAGAATCCCAGTTACAATCCATGAAGGAATAGAGAATTAACACAATCTAATTACAAGTCTTACTAACTTCCACATGTTAGAAGATATCATTCAAAGATCTGAAACCAGGCATTCCATTGTCAAATCTAGTCTCACACAGGGTTAATTTCTTCTCATGTCCATCCAAAAAGGGTTCAAAATAAGACAACGTGTAAAAAGAGAAAACCTTCCAATAACAAATCCAAATGAAGTATGACTCAGTCAAACAAAAAATCGGTCTAAGTATGTTATTTTTTTCTTTTCAACAAATCAACTCAGCTATTCTATTTCCACATCATTACAAAAAGTGATTAGTACAAGTAGACTAACAATCCATGAAGAAATTCCCATCTCAGAAGAGAATCAAAATTCAGAGAATTTCCATCAAGTGAAATCATCTTTATAAAATTAAAAGGATCTAAAATAGAAAAGGGTCCAAATCTATAATTCATTTCATTTATAATATCAAATGAATTCCCACTTCTATTTCAAACTTATAAGTTTCATTAGCTAGTTCCCAATATGTAACACAAAACCAATCCAGCAGTTTGAAGAAAGCACACTTCTTATTTATCCCTTACTAATCAATATAACCTATTTTATATATTCCAATTCATTAAACACAAGTTTGAATTCATTTCCTAGAAAGGAATACCCAGAACTATCCCAAAAATAATATAATTTCCACAAGAGAACATATTCCTTTCTCTTTAAAAAGACCTAAAGATTCATTTAATGAACCCAACAGGGAATAGAAAACCCAAAACAATATAAGATAAACAAGATTCAATGAAACTCAAGAACTTAGTAAAAAATTGTAATCCCATTTACAAAGCTTCAAAAAATCAATACAAAAGAGCAAGTAGTTCATGATCCAATAAGAACAGTTATACTAAACAATCTGAACTAGAGATAATGTATCCTTCCATACAAAATTCAGTACACTAGGATTTTCAACTCATATTTATAATAAAAACCAAAAAGCAATTAAACAGATCTGAAAAGAGTAAGAAAACCCAAAATACGTTTAAGTAAAGTAATCTCCCAATCTTACCTCCAATGTGACTAAAACAAAATCACAACAAAGACTCTCAAGTTCCACCTTAAAAGATTGTGACAAGGAAGGTATTTTTTTCAAGCATTGATCATAAGAAGGAGAATGCATAATACATTTCCATAAACCTCAAAACTATTAATGAATGTTCCCAACAAACTTTATATAACACCAAACCCACAACAAGATAAAGTTCCAATCTATTAACGATTCAACAAAATAGTCAAGCGTTCCACAAGACATGGGTTTGCTCAGAGAAAAGGAGAGAAGATTATCCTCCATATTCACACACCTTTACAAGTTCAAAGAAGGTGGTACAATCTCTAACAATAGAAGTACCACAACCAATCCAATAAGAAGCTACAAGGAGAAGATCTCAAAAGAGATTACCAAATCAACTTCAAACCAAAATTAATCTATCAAGCATTTTCGAACAGATAGTCCATAAATGAGTTCAAAGCATTTCAAATCCTTGAATATGTGTAAAAATTAAGCTCATAACACAAGTTCAGAACCAAACACCTCAACTTGAATACTAGTTCAGGACATGCAAGTATTGAATATGAGTACAATTTCAAACACGAAGATTCGAACAAAATTTCACAACACAAAGTTCCAATACAAGATCAGAACAAAACACGAAGCTCCAATACAAGTTCAAACTAAACACAAGGCTCCAAATACAAGTTTAGAATGAAACACAAGGCAATGAATTCCAGTTCAGAACAACACCAACCTCGAACACATGTTTAGAACAAAATACATAGCTTCAAATACAAGTTTAACATGCATGTCAACACTGATCTTGCATAGAGAGAAAGTTCCCAAAGGCTAACATTATTTAGCAATGGATTTATATCTAAAAACCACATAGATTCATAAAATCATGAAAGTAATTAACCAGAAAAGTCATGTAAACATTTATCTCATGAGAGTAGAGTTGTTTTAATGAATCATTTAGAAGAAAGCAAGAAATCTTAATGGGTAGAGCCTATCATGCCTGATAGTGCCTCTTCCAATTCGAAGGAGACTTCTAGCCAAGCTTCCCACTCTTTTTCTTCTCCATGAAAGATCAACAACCAAACAAATTTTCTTCCAATGCCTCATATACATTCCCTTGATTGAAAATATACCACAGAAACCAAAAATATCCACAAAGTAGAAGTCAAACTGTTGGTTCAAAGAACTGAGATAGCTCCATGCAGAAGAAAAATTCATGAGACATGCAAGACCAAATAACCTCTCCACAAATCCACCTCCCTTGTTTCTAAGATAGTTTACACGTAAAAAATAAGGTCCATTAATGTAATTACTTAAAAAATATCCCACGTATCTCTCCTTGCCACCACCTCCTAAAACTGAATGCCATTTCTAATTTAACATGCATTTCCATCTTTAGTGAAGCCTCCACGTATGCCTCCACCAAATTTTACTATCCTTTGGCCAAAATTGGTTGTACCTCCCTTCAATTAACCCAATCAAATCAATTAAATTCCATTGGAACCGTCACCATAGTGCCATGTGACCCCTTAGGTTCCCTTTTAATAGTTTAGGATATATTTCCCAAAACTTAGGTTAGTCTAACAATAATTACCTTAGGTCTTAAAACATTGCCATAGGTAATTTCCACCTTAGGTTAGGTCAAATTCCCAACCATATAGTATTAGGTCTTAAATAAAATAGCCTAGCATTACTTTAGTAATTTTCTCCCTTATTCATTTAGCACAAGAGCTTAGGTTAGGACGTCATCCAAACACAATATAAATAAGAAGCTTTGGTTAGATTATAATCCAATTAAGTAGACATAGCTAGGAAGTAGGTGGTTTTTACCTAGTCTAGGACACCGTTAGGATAATCCTTTAGTTTTAGGATTCTGATTCCCTTCGTATTCATGAAGCAAACTATATTTTGTTTAAGCCGATAATGTCCTGAAGAGATCAATCCAAAAGATCCAAGCACAAACATACACTCAAATGAGAGCATGCCAACAAGACCAATGAATTTATAACATAAAAAGTTCAGTCCATTATGTCTCTCAAACTAATGAATGTAATTTTATCATTCAGTCTGGTAAGGAGATTTAAAACATTCCTTGGATCACTGGAATTGATCCAAGGATGAGTCAATAAAAGAGATAAGTTTGCAACTCCCAAAACTAGATTGCAACTCACCTACAAGAAGTGAAGAATGGATTCTTGCAAGCCATATCATTTTATTCTAATGAATCCAAGAGTAGAAATGATTTATTCATAACAAGCATGATTTTCAACAATCAAGGAAACACACCTCATTTAAGAAAAATCACATGCCTATGCTTGTAATGCAAAAGGAGAAATATAACTGATTTGTCAAAGGTGTTACATACTTCCCTCCTAAAAAGAATCATCATCCTAATGATTATCTCATTTTTAACCATTGCATTAAGGATAATCAATTTATCTACTTACTCAACATATGTTTTCCAACAATATCAGAATTTAAAGTTCCTGAAATCAACATTCACATAGCTGTTTATTTAAAAAAATAGTTGTCTGCCCAAAACTGACAGACTTATTGACATATAAAGATAAAATCACAAATTTTTATCAGTCATCATAGTCAATTCTGATCAAATAAATATGGAAAAGCAGTTTTCATATCTTCTATATTTTCCCAAGTTGCACTTTCTTCATTAAAATGGTCCCACTGGACCTTACATTGACTTATTTAATGATTTCTTAAATGTAAACTGGCGAGTTTCCAACACTCGTATGGGTTTAACCATGATTATTCCTGGGTCTTGGACCTGAAAGGAATTCCAATTTAACACATGTGATAAATATGAAACATATTTCTTAAGCAAAGAAATATGGAAAAACATCATGCATTCATGACAAAGTAGGAGGTAATGCTAAACGGTAAGCTATAGGGTTGATTACTTCAACTATCTCAAAGGGTCCCACATAACGAGGTGATAACTTGGCAGCCTTACCAAAAGTTATTGAGCTCTTTTTCAGTCTAACCTGAAGAAAGACTTTCTCACCAAGTTCAAATTTCCTGTCAACCCACTTTAAATCAGCATAACTCTTTTACCTATCTGTTGCTTCTTTCAAGCGTTCACGAATCATTTTAACTTGTTGTTCCATTTCCATAAGGATTTTAGGTCCAATTACCTCTCTATCCTCAATGTTGTCCCAACTAACAAGGGTTCTACATTTTCTTCCATATAATGCTTCGAAAGGTGCCATCTTAAGAGAGGCATGATATGTGTTATTATAAGCAAACTCAACTAGTGGAAGGTACTCTTCCCACTTATATTATTGATCCATACAATACATTCGTAACATATCCTCTAAAACTTGATTAACTCTTTCAGTATGTCCATCCGTTTCTGGATGATAAGCAAAAATGAAATTTAGCTTAGTTCCTAGAGCTACATTAAATGTTTGTCAAAACCTTGACGTCATTCTAGGATATCTATCCGATATGATTAATTCAGGTACACCATGTAATCTAAAAATTTCATGTACAAAGTCTCTTAGCCAATACAGGAGAATCATCCTTCAAATTACCAACAATAAAATGTGCTACCTTCGTTAGTTTATCAACAACTACTAAAATAACATCATGTTTATTTCTTGACATAGGCAACCCTTGTACAAAATCCATGCTTATTACTTTCCATTTGTACTATGGTACGCTATGAGGATACAATAAATAGCTGGGTACATATGTTTAACTTTAACACGTTGACATTCTAAGCAATGTGTCACAAAATCAATAACGTCCTTTTTCATCCTCTTCCAGAAATATTGTTGTTTTATATCAGTAAGCATCTTTGTAATACCAGGGTGTCCAGAAAAAGGTGAATTGTGAAATTTTGCTAGCAATTTCTTTCTTAAATCATTTAGAGAAGGTATGTATACTTTGTTTTAAAATCTTAAGATTCCTTCGTTATCACTCAAATCATTTGGATCTGCAATAAGCAATATCTTTACTTGCTGAAAGTAAGAATCAGATTCCATAACACTTTTTACTTCATCCTTAAACTGAGTTCTCAATGTTATAAGAGAAGAAATGTGCTTCCTACGACTCAGAGCGTCAACCACTCTATTTTCCTTAAATTTAATGTAATTTATGTCAAAATCATATTGAGACAAAAAATCTAACCATCTTCGTTGTCTTGCATTAAGATTTGGCTGAGTGAAAATATACTTCAGCCCAAGATGATTAGTCTTTAATTCAAAAGGTTTACCAAGTAGGTAATGCCTCCAAACTTGTAGTGCATGAACAATGGAAGAAAGCTCTAAATCATGCGAAGAATAATTTAACTCATGTTACTTTAGTTTTCTACTTTCATAAGCTATGACATGATTATTTTGTAGCAAAATACCTCCTAGACATTCACCCGGATGCATCTGTTACTACCATAAAGTCTCCATTAGGATCTGGTACAACTAGAATAGGTGCTGAAGTTAACTGTTCCTTCAAAGTTCTGAATGCAGATTCACATTTCTCATTCCAAAACAAATTTCTTATCTTTTTTCTGTAATGAAGTTATTGGTGCAGCCACCTTAGAAAAATCTTTTACAAATTTTCTATAGTAACCAGCAAGCCCCATGAAGCTTCTAACTTCATGTACATTCTTTGGTGCAGGCCACTCAATTATAGCTACAATTTTAAAAGGATCTACAACAATTTTATTCTTACTTATTACATGTCCCAAATAGTGCACTTTCTGTGTCATAGAAAGAACATTTTGATAGCTTACCATATAACCTTCTTTTTCTCAAAATTTCCAAAACTATCTTCAAATGCTCATGGTGTTCCTCTATATGCTTGTAGAATATATGAGAATGTCATCTAAGAATATGAGAAAAATTTTTTCTAAGTATTCTTGAAATATATTATTCATCTAATTCATAAATGCTGCAGGTGCATTTGTTAATCCAAAGGGTAAGACTATGAACTCATAATGTCCATACCTTGTTCTGAAAGTTTTTTTATGAATGTCCTCATCCTTAATCCATAATTGATGATATCCATATCAAAGATCTATCTTTAAATACACCAATGCTCCATGCATATGATCAAATAGATCATCAATTCTAGGGAGTGGGTATCTATTCTTGATTGTTGCTTTGTTTAACATTCTGTAGTCAATGCACAATCTAAGTCTTCCATCTTTCTTTTTCACAAAAATTACTGGTGCTCCCCAAGGTGAAACACTTGGTCTAATCAAACCTTTGGACAAAATTTCTTACAATTGAGCCTTAAGCTCTACTAATTCTATAGTATTCATTTGATATGGTGCTTTAGAAATAGGCTCAGTTCTAGGCTTGATCTCAATTGTGAAATCAAATTACATTTTGGATGAAAGATCTGGTAACTCTTCTGGAAACATGTCACTATAGTTTTGTAACAATGGATATTTTTCCATGACATCACTATTATCTTTAGCTATTTCTACAATCTTTACATCATATAAGGTACAACCTTTGTTTTTGGCCTTTTTAAGTTGCCTTGCTGACATTTTGCTAACAGAAATCTCACGTTTGACACCCCGAATCTTTATTGTTTTTTACAGATCATCTAAATAACTAATATGTTTTTCAAAACAATCCACTTTTACCTTATGTTCATCTAACTAATTAACACCTATGATTACATCATAAGACCCCAAAGGTGCAACATAAAGATCTACTTCTGTGGAAAAACTAGGTAAGTCAAGGACTACTCCAAAAAGACACATACTAACAGTATGAACAACATTGTTTCCATAATGTACAGTCCATGTTTTATCCATGTTTCCAGCTTTTATTTTTAGTTTAGATGCTAATTTACTAGAAATAAAACATTTAGTAGCTCCAGTATCAAAAATAATAGTTATAGGTATGCCAAATAACTTACCCAGAACCTCTATGGGCATGGCCTATTTTTCAGCCTGCTTGTCAGCTACTGCAGCATGTATCTTGTGCTACTGATTATGATCATCCTTTTTCAAAGGGCATTGATTTACGTAATGATCTTTTTCACAGTTATAACAACCTCCTACAGGTCCCTTTCTAGGCTCAGATTTATTTCCAGCCCTGGAATTATCATTCTGACCTTCATAGGACTTCTATCCGTTATTATTGTTCTTGAAAAAGTTGTTTCATACATTACCAGTAGTCTTATTTGTTACTAATTTATTATTATTATCAGCTAAGAACTTACTTTTCATTATGAATTTCTTCCATGGTCCTTTCTTAGGTGCAAGAGATGATGAAGAGGAGTTGGGAACTTTCTTCCTTACTTCCTCCTTATGAGCAAAAATTGCCTTCAATTTATGTTCCTGCCTTATGGATTTTTCAACAACCCCTTCCATCATGGTTGGGCTATGAACATCCACCTATCCTCCTATAATGGGATTTAATCCCATGATGAATTTCTATATCTATGAACTTCTCGTTAGTTCGATATTGAGGTACATACTTAAGGAGTTTAGTAAACCACTCCCAATACTCAGTTATAATTAGCTTTCCTTGAGCTAAGTTCTGGAATTCAGTCATTTTCTGATCATAGTAAAGTTGTAGCAGCCAAAATTACCTAAAGTAACCTTTCAATTGATTCCATGTGATATTTGTTTCATCAATGTTTAACTTAGCCTTACAGCTTTCCCACCATGAACATGCCTCATGGGAAAGCTGATATGCTCCCCATATCACCTTTTTTTCTTCTGAGAAATTCCTTATTGCAAAGTATTTCTCCATTTCGTTGAGCCAATTCTTAGCTCCATCTCCTAATGTGGTTCCATCAAACTTGGGTGGACTTATTCTTTTTATATCATTAGTGAGCTCAGTTGCTAGCCTAGCCTTTTTGTTTCTTAGGCTAATCAGGTATGTTAACATTGTCAACATCTAAATTGACATTGTCCTCTAGAGGTGGTTGATTATTATTACCAGCATCTTCTTCCTCATCATTGCCCATTACTTGTTGTTCAATTATAGCCAAATGATCTCTTGTGTCCAACAGGGGAAGCAAGGATCTCATCAATTTTTTGGGTAGTTGCTGCTCCTTCCTCAGGTGGAGGATTATTTGCAACATTTCCTCTTGTTCTAACCATTTTCTGTTAACAAGAAAATTTAAGTTTCATCAAATTATGGACATAATAGGTCTAAGAGCTGTAACCTTCAGCTCTGATACCAAGATGAAACATTCCCATTTTAAGACTTTAGAAACAAGGGAATTTTATTTTTGAAACTCATAATGTTCTCTATTCTAAATAAAAAATCATTTAGAACACACATTCCATGCCAATCAATCTCATAATAGATAATCATATGCATCTGTAATGACTCAGTATGTTTACCAATCTCTCATTCCATGACTTAGTTACCATCCGATCTCTCATGTTCAACTTAAAGTAAAGAATAATTTATGTATACTACTTATACTTGGTTTTCTTACCCTATTATGGGTAATGAGTGATCCGTTTAAAGAACCTATCTAAATATTTGTTACCAATATTCATTTGACATCACATTGCTTTAAACTAGGTGACATAGGACAACGCAACCAAGTAGCTTGCGATAATTTGGCCAAATATTTTCAACATACTATTCATGTTACTTTTCCTAGATGACATACTCATCATTTTGGAATACATCCTTCACCTCACTCTACTGTTATCTAGAACGGTCTTTACTAACTACCACCAGTCCACTTGCCCAAGGTTTGACCCTAGTCCAGGTTAGCAACATAATTTGATGTAGGAAGATGCTCACAATGACTTATGGTATATGTGCATACTCGATCGACCTAGGTCAACCGAATGTGCCAAGGTAACCTGAGTTATAGAAAGCTACTCCTTGTCCTAATCATGCTACTAACTTGACCCGAAGAGAAACTAAGTTCAAGTCTAGATGTGTGTAGGTCTAGATGAACAAATACGGAAGGGTGTTGCTGCATGTCAACTGTAAAATTGTATCCTCAAGAAGACCCTGGTATTCTCAAAGGTACAATCCTACAGTCAGTGTGTGACAACATCCATTAGAACTGATTTATCACAACATACATATCCCTTAGTGATCATTAGATTAATAATTAAATTGGATTAAGATTTAGATTGTAGTAATCATGCCTAACCCTAATTCCAACATTCATTAAGTTCTATATACATATTTAACTTGATTTGATATTGAGAAATTCATTATCTCATGTTTGCATTAATATTCATTAATGTGGCATAACAAGCAGTTATCCCAAAAATATGATAAAAAACATCAAACATTTAATTCCTCTAATGTAACCTAGCTATCCAAATCAAGTGTGTCATCCACCTAGATTCAGCTAGTGTTTACTTCACAACGAAGTACAAAGATTAAAGATCATAACCACCATTCCCTTTTATCTTTCATTTTTTTAAGAGAGGAAGAGTCTTTCTCTACACAGTTAGATGTTAGGATTAAAATAACCTTTTATTATTCATTACTCATATATTTTAATTATATGCCTGATGGATATTTCATTATTAAAATTTAGTTGTGTAGATAAATAACGACATCTTTTGTAATTTAACAAGTTTACTTATAATAAGGGGAAATTGTACTATCCCCTTTATCTAACTTATTACATTATAACAAAAATAATATACAAAAAAAATATAAATAATACCGCCAAGATATCGCTACTATTTCCATCATACAAGTACACAAGAATTCACACCACAAATTAAATTCCAACTCAAAACCTTTCATTTAAAGGTGATAAATATACATTTACAAGACTATGCATTATAACCATACTGCATGTCAATCATCATTATGTTCATAACAGAACATCATTTCTCTTTTCCAATACAACTCAAGAATGAATCAAAATTCTTTACATAAGATCTAGAACAAAATTAAGTCATTGAATCATAAATTGTTTTGTCTTCTTTTGTCACATACGATGTCCATCTGCAAAAATTACTAGCACTGGTAAGTTCAATGAACTGAGCATGATAAGTACTAAGCATTAAATTGAAGTGCATTCCACTAATTTTTCCATTAAAACAACTCTACTTTAATGAAAAAATTAATATATATCATACAATAAGCATTAGTAATATCAACCAGAAAAGAAGTACAATTAAAGATTCTAAATTCACTTTTTAAGAAATGAGCATATTATAATCTGTAACATCTACATTATAACATATAGTTTAATTGATCCTATAAATTACTTCTATATAAACAAAAGATCTTATCATCCAATTGTTTCGTAATTCTATCAGGTTAGAATACAACATTTATCTTTATTATGTGCCAAAAAAAGTTAATTACAACATAGCTCATATTAAGATGATTCATCCTTCCATATAAGTAAAAAGAAGAAGAATAAATACATTCTATTCCCTATACACTAATCATCCTAAAGTCAGAAATAAGTTCAGAACACACAAAACTACTTCAGTTTAAAGATAACAATATAAGGATTCAACATTAAAGAGATAACATCTAACAAGAATCCCAAATCAATCCATGAAAGGATAGAAAATCCAAACATTCTTCCTACAAGTGTTAACTAACTACTACAAGTTAGAAGATATCATTAAAATATCTAAACCATACATTCCACAAATCAAAGCTAGACTTACATAAGATTAATCTCTTCTCGAGTCCATCTATGAAGGGTTCACAATAAGACAAAGTGCAAAAAGAGGAAAAATTCCAATATCAAATCCAAATGAAGTATGACTTAGTCAAAAAAAGCAATCGGTCTAAGTATGTTATTATTTTATTTTCAACAGATTGAATCAGATATTCTCTTTCCACATCATTACAACAAACGATTAGTACAAGTAGACTAATAATCGACGGAGAAATTCCCATCTCAGAAGAGAATTAAAATTTAGAGAAGTTCCATCAAGTGAATTCATATTTAAAAAAGTAAAAGGATCTCAAATAGAAAATGGTCCAAATCTATAATTCATTTCATTTATACTATCAAATGAATTCCTACTTTTATTTTAAACTTAAAAGTTCATTAGCTAGTTCCCAATAGGGAACACAAAACCAAACCAATAGTTTAAAGAAAGCACACTTCTAGTTTTCCCTTACTAATCAATTCAACCTGGTTTATATATTCCAATTCATTAAAAACAAGTTTGAATTCATTTCCCAGAAAGGAATGCCCTGTACAGTCCTAAAAACAATATACTGTCCACAAGAGAACATATTCCTTTCTCTGTAAAAGATCTAGAGATTCATTTAATGAACCTAACAAGGACTAGAAAACCCAAAAGAGTATAAGATAAACAAGTTTCAATTAAATTCCCAAACGTAAAAGGAATTACATTCACAACTTCAAGATCTTACTCGGCTCCATATCAAAAAGACCCACAGTTCGTGGTCATCATGAATATAAATTAAAGAAACAACCCCGAACCAGAGGTGATAAATCCTATCAACAAGATTCAGAGTATTCAACTCTTCTTTCATTAAAAATCCAAAAGTCAATTTAAGAGGATTAGAAAGTGAGTAAGAAAACCCGATATACGTTTGAGTCAAGCAATGTCTCAACTTTACCTCCAATTGTGATTGAAACTGAATCACAACAAAGACTCTCAAGTTCCACCTAAAAATATTGCGACAAGGAAGGTATTCATTTCAAACATCAATCACAAAAAGGAGAATGCATACTGGATTTTCATAAAACTCAAAACTATTAACGAATGTTCCCAACAAACTCTATATTAAACCAAACCCACAACAAGATACAGTTCCAGTCTATTAATGCCTCAAACAAAATAGTCAAGCCTTCCACAAGATGCAGGTTTGCTCAAAGCAAACAAGAGAATATTATCCTCCATATTTACACACCTTTACAAGTTTGAAGAAGGCGGTACAGTCTCCAACAACAGAAGTACCACAACCAAACCACAAGAAGCTACAATGAGAAGATCTCAAAAGAGATTACTAGTCAACTTCCAACCAAAATTAATCTCTCAAGCCTTTTCGAGTAGATAGTCCATAAATGAGTTCAAAGCATTTAAAATCCTTGAATACGAGTAACTATCAAGCTCAAAAAACAAGTACAGAACCAAACACCACGACTCGAATACTAGTTCAGAACAAACAAGTATTGAATATGAGTACAATTTCGAATATGATACTTCGAACAAAAGTTCAGAACAACACAAAGTTCCAATACTAGCTCAGAATAAAACATAAATCTCCAATACAAGTTCAAACTAAACACAAGGCCCTAAATAAAAGTTCAGAACGAAACACAAGGCAACAAATTCTAGTTCAAAACAACACCAGCCTCGAACACATATTCAGAACAAAATACAAAGCTTCAAATACAAGTTTAACATGCATGTCAACACTGATCTTGCGCATAGAGAAATTTACCAAAGGCTAACATTATTTAGAAATGGATTTATATCTAAAAACCACATAGATTCATACAAGCATGAAAGTAATTAACCAGACAAGTCATGTAAACATTTATCTCATGAGAGTAGAGTTGTTTTAATGAATCATTTAGAAGAAAGCAAGAAATCTTAATGGGTAGAGCCTATCATGCCTGATAGCGCCTCTTCCAATTCGAAGGAGAATTCCAGCCGAGCTTCCCACTCTTTTTATTCTCCATGAAAGATCAACAACTAAATAACTTTTCTTGTAATGCCTCATATACATTCCCTTGATCGAAAATAGACTAGAGAAACTGAAAATAGCCACAAAGTAGAAGTCAAACTGCTGGTACGATGAACTAGATAGCTCCATGCAGAGAAAAATTTGCGAGACATGGAATACCAAAAAACCTCCCAAAAATCAACCTCCCTTGTTTCTAATACACTTTACATGTAAAAATCAAGGTCCATAAATGTAGTTACTACCAAATATCCCGCTTATCTCTTGTTTCAACCACCTCCTAAAACTGGTGAATTCCATTTCTAATTTAACATGCATTTCCATCTTTAGTGAAGCCTCCATGTATGCCTCCACTAAATTTTTCTAGCCCTTGCCAAACTAGCTGTACCTCCCTTTAATTAACCCAATCAAATAAATTAAATACCATTAGAACCATCTCCATAGTGCCATGTGACCCCTTAGGTTCCCTTTTAATAGTTTAGGATAGATTTCCCAAAAATTTAGGTTAGTCTAACAATAATTACATTAGGTCTTAAAACATTGTCATAGGTAATTTCAACCTTAGGTTAGGTCAAATTCCCAACCATATAGTATTAGGTCTTAGATCAAATAGCCTAGCATTACTTTAGTAATTTTCTCACTTATTCAATTAGCACAAGAGATTAGGTTAGGACGTCATCCAAACACAATATAAATAAGAAGCTTAGGTTAGATTATA
Organism: Taxus chinensis; assembly: GCA_019776745.2. Lineage (NCBI taxonomy): Eukaryota > Viridiplantae > Streptophyta > Pinopsida > Cupressales > Taxaceae > Taxus > Taxus chinensis. The sequence continues at coordinate 508,312,185 of CM034146.1, read as the reverse complement.
ATCTAGTTAAGTAGACATAGCTAGGAAGTAGGTGCTTTTTACCTAGTCTAGGACACCGTTAGTATAATCCTTTAGTTTTAGGATTCTGATTCCCTTGGTAGTCATGAAGTAGACTATATTTTGTTTAAGCCGATAATTTCCTGAAGAGATCAATCCAAAAGATCCAAGCATAATCATACAACTAAATGAAGGCATGCCATACAAGACCAAATAATTTGTAACATACAAAATTCAGTCCGCTATGTCTCTCAAACTAATGAATGTAAATTTATCATTCAGTCTAGTAAGGAGATTTAAAACATTCCTTAGATTACACTTCAATCTACCCCACACTAAGGGTATGCACGGTCCTCTGTGCATGAAATCACTAGATAATAATTAGCTTCTAGTGCGCTAACGTGCTTATTACATAAAACACTGAACTAAATTAACAAAGCATAACAATGATGAAAGGAAACACATATAAAGTAATACATTTAAAATAAATATATTCTAACTAGAAATACTGACTCATTACAAACACCAAGAAGAATTATTTATAGTAGGGCTTCAACATACTCCCGTTAAACTAATTGATCAACCGTGTTACATCCAACACCTGTAACTAGAAGCGCTTGAATCAAGTATATAATTCAATACTTACAGTCCCAACCAATACACTTTGAGCTTTCCAGGGTGGCACAAGAACTTGGAGTCAAAAAGAAGAACCAGTTGCCCAACTTCAAGATTTTGTAAACACATGTTGTTGCATTGTACCCCAATGGAACTTTCCTTTACTATTTAAAATTTATTCTAAGGACATGGAAATCCTAGCATAAAATTTGATAAACTTCTTGTAATAACCTAGGTGACCTAAGAATCCATGCACCTTGCTCTGGTTAGTAGTTTTCTCTAAGCCCAAAATAACAACAAAATTAACAGGGTCTACCAACAAGCCTTCTTTACAAATAATATGTCCCAACAAAGTCCCAAAGAGTGTAGCAAAAATGCAGATCTTAATGTTCAAGAAGATGCTCAACTACTTGTACCTCTCAAACATATTTCTTAATTAACAGGGTCTACCAACAAGCAATGCAATTCTTTACTTTCAAGCCCATAATATGTCCCAACAAAGTCCCAAAGAGTGTAGCAAAAATGCAGATCTTAATGTTCAAGACACAACCAATGCTCAACTAAGACTTGTACCTCTCAAACATATTTCTTAAGTTTTCATAATGATCTTTCACTAGCCCATAAATTTTCCAATCATCTAAGTAAACATGCAAAAAATTATGAATGCAATCTTGGAATGTCTACACAACAATGCGTGAAAAGACTGTATGTGCATTCTTCAATCCAAAAGGCATAACTATGTATAAAAAAATTCCCCATTTAGAAGTAAAATTTGTCTTCTCTTGATCCTCTTTAGTAATTTTGACCTGGTGATATCCAAAAAATCCATCAGTGAAGGAGTAGATCTCGCACCCTACAACGCCTTCCAATATTTCTTCAGTAAAATGTGTAGGAAAAGGATCTATTACACATGCAACATTCAAATACCTATAATCCACACAAATTCTTATCCTTCCATATTTCTTTATACTTATCAACATCTTATAAATTTATTCCTTTACCTTGATGCACAGATTAGGATTCATCTTGTATGGCCTCTTCTTAGCAGGGCACACACCTTCCTTTATCTTAATCCTCATATCACCCAACGAGTGATGTATCCCTTTCAATTCATGACAGCCCCTAGGAAATAAGTCCTAGAAGTTATGGAGTAGCTCAATTATCTTAGTAACCTCTGAGTTAGACCATTAATCACCGATGATGACCTCCTTTGGTTCAACACCTATCCCAATGTTGATACTCTTTATTTTCATAGGCTCATGATACAAGCAAGAATTCTCATCTTCACTGTCTAAGACCTCATGCATATCCACAGTATGGTCAATATCCTAATTCTCCACTTCTTCATTATCAATCATGTAGACCATTTTACCTTTTTCTTTTTCTAGGTAGGTGCACCCAATCTATTCCTCATCTATCTCTTATTCTTCAAAACACACCTCTAGATATGAATCACCTAGTAGTTCCTGAATAAGTTCCTTAGCCTTTACAATATCTCCCATAGTCAAGCACTTCATAACCTCTAATTCCTCATTCACTAGAGGTTTAGTGGAAAAATAGTCAAAGGAATGAATCATACCTGTAATCAATTTTTGCCAATTTCTTGTTTCTCTATTCAACTATGCATAAACATACCATGCATGCACATAGCCTCGCAAGGTGAAGTAGAACTTGAACACCCATAGTGAAGGTGGTAAGGGCTCCTACCCATCCATCTAGAGTCTCTCACATTGCGAAACATGATACAGAGCAAAATCCATCCCATGAAATTCATATGTCTTGGTAGGCACATTACTCCGAATAAATCTAGCAGAGAAAACGATTCTCACTTCTTGCCACTCTTCAAGACTATCCATGTGTACCATCCACCAGTGTTCTGCTATCCCATGAAAGGTATACACCAGTATTTTCCTTCTTTCCACTTGATCTATCCACTGAGTTTTCATAGCACGTAAAATACTTTAGGGTTTCCTTCACTAGTTTACCTTGGTACCTATTTATTGCCCAAATTCCTAACACAGAGCAACCTACTTATGCACGTAATTGTACTCTTCATCTTGTGCCCAATCATTTCATAATTCCCATATGCCCAGTTGTCACAAGAAATTCTCATTGTATCACTCATTTATTTTTCATCATCCCATTGAATAATTCCTTCCTTTGATGGCTCTAGTACTTCAGGATCTCTAATGGTGCACACATAAATTCTATTCAAATCCTCTTCACTCAAAGATTCTACATAAGGTGCATCTTTTCCATCCATTAAAGGAATTATGACATGATCTTCCTTGTTCTCAAAACTTATTTATTGTTTATTAAAGCATAGATCAACATTATTCACATAACACCAAGGGCTCCCAAGTAATGCTAGAAAACTGTCCACCTCTACAAGTGCCAAGACCTCAAATTCCCTAGTAAACTTGGTCCCTTGTATATTAATAGTATCATCCTTCAAGACTCCGACAGCTATGTATTTAGTCCTATTTCCCATGAATAACAAATTTGAAGATGAATGTAATAATGGCCTCCTCATCTAATTCCACACATTCAAAGTGAGTACATTTACTTTTGTACCTATATCAATAAAAATGTTACTCAGAATCCATCTGTCAACAACTGCATTTAGAGTGATCTCTTTTTCATAATACAGACTATGAGGAGGTAGGTTAGCATGTAAAATCTGTCTCGTGATCAACTCTAGTGCATGAAATATTCCCCCTTACCCATTCCCCCAATAAAGGAATGATTTTTTCCTATCGCAACATCTTACAAACCTCCTTCAAATCTTCAAAATTCTTCTGGGGAAGCTCAACTACTTTTTCCTGCTCCAACTTTTACGAATTCTCCTTCAAGGATTGTATCTCACCTTGCAAGTTTCTAATAAATTTTATGGTTTCTTGATAAACTTCCTTCTAATGAGTAGGGTCTGGATAATTTTCATGTAATACCTCCTCTATAATAATAGGATTTTTCTTTGGAACTTCCCTGGCATGCACAACCTCAGCATGTGTAGTGACCAACATAGGAAACATCTTAGAATCAGGTGCTAATTTTAGCATTCACTGATCTTCCATGATACGCTGTATTCTAACCATTCCTGCTTCCTTATCCTACTTGTGATTCTTTCTCAAGTGCTCATAAAATATAGGCATTCCTCATAATTTTGGTTCTTTCTGCAAAAAGAGAAAATAATATTTGAAGGAAATTCGTGCTTATAATTATCAGGGGATCCACATGTATAACATGTTCCAAAGGGGAACTCACTTCTTCCACTATCATGACCATGGCCTTTGAATCCTACACGGTAGCCTCTACCTCTACCTCTACCACCACCATCAGAGCACCCTTCATTGTAAATATGATCATGGTGCTCATCTTGTTCCTTGGAATTGTTTACAACACTAGTATTTCATACACCAATATCAATGGCATCATGAATCTGATTAATCAACCTCGAATTCTCTGTATCATGAGTGGTAGACCTATAAATCTTACAGTAACATGACCCATTGTTCCTTATCACGTGTTGCAATAATGGGCACCTACGAATCATGATCCAAGTGACATATCTCACAATACAGTAACATGACATACATCGATTTACGAGGGAAACTATCCTTAGTATTTATTTTTACTTCACAATATGTGCACCAAATACCATTACACATATCATGAGATGAATTAGCTGACAACTTCTCCAATTGTTTTACCATAGCTGTAATCTAAGCCTCCAAAAATGGGCTAACTCCAGTGTCTACGCTCCCAAATTCCTCAGCGCATAGATTTTCCTCAAGTGCCTCACGTAGATCTATGTAAGTCTTATGTGAGAGTTCCCTTCTGAAAGGGGTGATCAAACCTCCAATGATACATTGAGCATTGCAAATTTGGTGAATGTCATAGGATAAATTTGATAATAAAGTTTTAAAGAAGGCATCATACTCCCTTAAGCTCTCAGCCGTGCCTTGGTTGATGTCCTTCAGCATGTTGATGCTCTTCTGCTCAAACTCAAGTATATGAAACTCTACTAAGAAAACATCACACAACGTGGTATAGTCTACACATGTCTAGTTCAGATCACATTTTTTATTCCAACTATGGGCACGACCTTGTAAAGTGGTAGAAAATTGACTTGCTTTACACTTTGGAGCTGTAATCCCCTTAACGTGCCATAGTATCTCACACATACACACATGCTTAGCTACATCATCAATTTCTCTATATTATGGGAGACAAAGAGACATCTCCTAATAGACTTATTGGGGTTAGTGCAGACCATGCCCACCAGATCCAGAACCTGTATTACCTCCTTTTTTTCCTCTGCCTCTAGAACCACCAGATCCACTTGATCTTGAACCACTAGATCCTCCTAATCCCTATTTTGTAGCAGAAAATAGACCACAAGATGTACTACCTTGTCTTCCAATAGTTATGCTAAACTGAACTACCATATTTTATGACTTTGTACTACTTCTAGATGTGATACCAATGTTTTGTGAACCCATGTTCTATATTGATGATGCGCTAGAAAATATACCTCCAATCAGACCTCAAAATAACATAGATGACAATTGCGGCACCATAGATGACTGGGCTACCTAATTAACTCCTGAAATTACTGGAAAATAAAATCCACCTATTGATACCGAAGTACCTACACCATCCGAACTCTCAATATCTGTCTTAGGAACTGTAACACTAAGCACAAAGGCTAGGTCACTAGGTAGGATTACATGAACATTCCCATTTTTTAGTCTTTCCTAAAATGCACTCTCATCTGAAATCAAAGAGGGTTCTCTATCATGATTTCCCAAATGGGGGAGTTCTAGATACTCTAGCTCCACGTTTTCCATGTGAGCTCTAAACAATTCATGAGCCATATCTTTCTACAACACCATTTGTTTCACAATTTCATCCTGATTTTCTAAGTTCCTCTCACACGCTTCACTAAACTTAAGCCACCTTTCTTCCATCTTCCTTTCTGCTACCAGGTCCACCATCTTTCACTACACCTTCTCCTTCCCTCATTCATGGATGGGTTTTGCTAGCCATAAGACACTGCTCCAAATCTAGGGTCATGATCAAGATTTTAATCACTAAATGGATAATGCACAAATAATATCCTCAGGGTTTACACAGGAACTGAAAATCAACAACCTCTAGATAGGAATAAATAGAAACTCCATATTCCAAAATCTATCTATTCAAAACACCAATCCACCAATGGTCTATAATGCGTGTCTGAATCAGATAAACATAATGAAAATTATGGAAATCTTCATGCATCCAAACAAGTTCTCTATAATTCCAATTTCTCTTTGATGCATATGCTACCAACCACTCATACAAATCTATAGGGAAAGAACAGAAGAATGTATCATAGAGCTCATGATACAAATTTTGTTCATCCCACACGCGTGCATCAAATTCAAGTCTAGTGTTAAATCTGTGAGCATAATCTTCCTCTAAATTATCTAACTAATCCTCAATAGTGGCCAAATTCTACTAGTACGTTTTCATCATGCAACATTTTGGCCAAAAATTGGAAAAGAAGTCTCGGCAACAGAACCAAAATATAGTCTTTTATTTCACCAAATAGCCCAAGGTGCATTGACACATCACCCAGGTAATCCTGAGTGCTCACTCAAAGTGTAAAAGGGTACCAGGTCCCTCTTTTATGGTAGTCTATTCAAGGAGTTAGCATGATCATATAAATAGATATATTCCAAATCCATAATATCAATGCAGTGATAAAACATAAATAGATCTAGATCATAACTATATGTAAGAATAAACTATACAAAAATTAGGATTAGGCTTACCATAAAATAACCAGTCACATCTATGTCAACAACCAATATCCAATCACAAAGATCCATTGTGTTAGTTATTGTAAAACACAGAAGTTGCATACATACATAATAGTGTCACCATAAGTTATGTGTGCTCATGAACTAGCAACACAACTCTATTAGCGAACTGATTCTCTAAACCATGATAATATATATATATATATATATATATATATATATATATATATATATATATAGGTAGTGGGGACTTTCCCTTCACTACTCATGCACACTCCAAAAATAGACCACATGTTAGAAATAGCCTTGTGTGCGCTACAAATCACTACAAGAGCATGCAAGCTTGCTAATAATAGTTTATCTTCTAATATGAACTATATATCTAATCCTATTAATAGCCAAAACTCTGCATGTCATCTTAACTTCCCTCGCACTACAAGTCTTCATGTTCTATTCTTATCTCCAAAAGCTAGCTTGGCCACTGCTCCGATTGTTTATCTTGCAGCTCCACCAAAATGTAGCCAAGTCTCGAATCTAATAGCCTAGGGCTCAAGCCTCCGCATGCTACGTGTTCTACTTTCGTGTGTGCTTTCATGCCTAACTCATGCATGTCAAAAATCTTTACGCCGCTTATAACTGGTATCTTTTAAGGGTCCAAAAGTTAATTAACTAGCTTCTCCTTCATTTTAGATGTCAATTAACAACACTTCATTAGATATAATCCTCTTTCAATTGATTAACTACTTATTAGTTAAATAATCCCTTTTAATTTCGTATTTAATCATTAAACCTTCTTATTGGTTAAATCCCCTTTTCAAACCCTCCAAAATCTATCAATTCCCTTCTAAACCACCTCCAAATGGCTTCTTAAGCTTATCTTGGCCTATTAATTAATCCTAATTGATTAATTAAATCATCTCTAACTCCCATGAGTTGCTAATTAATAATTAATTCCTTTTAATCATACTTATCCATTTCAATTTCTACTTTATCATTGTTCCACATTCTCAAGGTTTCTAGCTTCTCCCAGAATTGGAAAGCCATATAAAGAACCTAGTACCTCCCTTCCAATCTTACACCTTTACACCTTTATGATTTATGCATATGATAAGAGCATTTATACTTTAAGGATCTCATTTACTAGCATCCATTCCCTTTACTTGAAAAGAGTTGTAAAGGAAGATCCAAACATGACAATTAAGCCATAATGGTGAGATCCTTTCCTCTTCATGGAGATAACCTTCCTTTAATCACTCGTAATCAAAATTAGTTCACTTATAAGGAGAAAATAAAATTTAGAAATACCATAAAAAATAACAAGGGCTGGCTTAGTGTTTCAAGCTCAATTTGGATGCATTTTTTAGCTTTTTCCCTTACATAGCTTTATCATGATGTTTTTGTTGAATTATCTTAGTTATAATAATTACTTGGTGTTATTTTATAGTTGTGAACTTATCCTACTTTTAGATGCTTACATATGGCACGCTCGGTGGGACACTCCTTTTTCTCATGCGCATTTCTCAAGTTTTGTAGTTTAGTTTAATTTTTGCATACTAACCTCTTTTTGCACATGTTGAAATAACTTGGATTTCTTAACTTGTTTTATGAGTTTTCATGTGTTGTGTGTTCCTTGTAGGTAAGAAGGAGGTAACGTGATGCCAATTTTGAAGCTAATAAGTAACAAATTTGAGCTTTTTGACATTTTTGGTCAAATTCTTGTGTTTTTAAAGAGACACATCCTCCTACACTAGCATTGGTCTCCCCAAATTTGCATCGATCTTCATGTGCTAGCATCACTGTCTGTGCATCAGCATTAACCCTATTTGTTATAACATTGTTGTCTAGTGCTATCATTGCTTCCTTTTATGCTACTCTTTCTAGAATTTTTCCTATGTTTTCACATAGGGTATTCACATGCTAGCGTTGGTATCCATGCATCTTCGTTAGCATCCCTATACGAGCATTGGTCTCTATACATCCTCATTAACATCCCTGCATCTTTTTTAGCATCCCTGTGATAATGTTAGTCTCCCCACATCTTTGTTAGCATCCTTGCACTAGCGTTGGTCTCCCTGAATCTTTGTTAACATCCCCACACTAGTGTTGATATCTTTGTGTTTCCATTTCTTCCCGTGTGATAAAATTCTATATAAAATTTTGACTTGGATTTCAAGATTTCCACAATATGATTTGTGGTGTTTTGTTGCTTTATAGGTTTTATAACTCTATTTTATAGGTTTTTATTTAAAAATCAGTTTTCTAACACATGTTTAAATGCTTTAATGAATGTTCTATTTGAATTTTTTTTCTTGAGTTAGATCAAAGCTTGTGTATGCTCTTCTCTTTCACTCTTAGACGATCTTGAGAAACAAAAGCAAATTTGACCTTTATTTTTCTAACATTTGGATTAACTTGGAAACTTCATCATTTCAAATTGTTTAAGGGAATGAATAATTTACAAAGCATTTTTAATGGTCATTTGATTTAATTTTTCAATTTCTATCTAGTTGGATAAAATGTTGTGTATGATCTTCTCTTTCATATTTGGACAATCTTGAGAATAAAAAATAACCTTGATCTTCTTTCAAAATATTGTGGGTTTTATGGAAAACTACTAAACCTTTGAGTATAGGGCCATATGTTTGTTAAAAATTTGAATCAAAACAAAAACTAATGACAATGTATTGTAGGTTATTAATGGTGTGCTAAACCACATTTTTAATCTAAGATAAAAAAACACTACTTTATTCAAAACACTGTATTTGCAGGTTCAGATAAGGGTTAAAACCTGTATTTTTTAAATTATGGGAAGTATCTTGACATAAGCCATAAAAATAATTATGAGGATTACCACAAGAACCTTTAAGTAGTCAACACCTTGAGGGAACTGGTTGACAAAACAAGAAGTTACCCATAACCTACTTGACTAGAAATACCCGTGAGGAATGCTTCAAGTTATCATTATGAGGCCCCATTCACTAATTTGATTGTGGGTAATGGTCATATGTCTATGAGTTATCTAACAAAGTGTATCTCTCTTAGACAAGTATTGGAAAGTGTTGAGAACAAAATCCTAGGTAGCCATTTGGCATCGTGGCCAACTTTGCCTTATCCAATCATGTTATAAAGAACCTTCACAAAGAAAAAAATTCTTCGGATTCAAAACCTTGTTAGTCAAACAAGAAGAGATTTCATTGAACTTTGCATCACTTGTTATTCATTACAAAACTTGCAAACAAAAAACTTTGTCCTTGTTTCTACCTTGTTATAAAACAAGGAGAAACTCTACGAAAGTTGTGCTACGTATTTTTCATCACCACTTGTACTATCTCCCTTGTTTTCTTGATAACATTTTTGGTCAAAACAAAGCAACATGAAGTGCTTCCAAAATCATGTCCATCACTTTTGCACCTGCTTACATCATTCCTTATTACGACTATGTTAGTAAGCGTTGAAAGTGTGTTGGTACATATTCATATTTTGGTAGCCTTGTTTTGATACCCATATTGAGATGTCTCATTGTAGAAGGTTATCCTATTTTGATTTTCCCTTGTTTTTTTATGCTTCTTGCATTATATCAATACATTGTTGATACTTACATATTGTTTTCGTAAAAATTGATATAAGTTTCCAAATATTATTGTTACGCTTCTCACATAGTATTGAATCCTTGTTACACTTAGACCTTAGTTTTGTTCAAATATTTCCTTGAGTTTTTGAAGGTGTTGTAGTTATGCTACTTGCATTGTATCAATAAATTTTTGATACTAACATCTTGTTTTCCCTAAATATTTGATTAAAATATCCAAACTATATTATTGCGTTGCTCATATTTATAACCTCTATTTTTCAAACTTATACCTTGTTTGTAATAAATCTCGTTTAAGTATACCTTGTATTGTTGAAGTCACCTCAACCCCTTTTTAATATTAAAACATTTTTTGTCCAAAACCTCAATCTAAATATTAAAATTGTGTTGTCATCTTGAACAAAATAATCTTTGAAACAATTTAGACATAGGGAGTAAGATCTTTTGTGATTGATCCCTTGTTTGGAACTTGCTAGATTTTCCTTTGTACCTTTCATTGTATATTTTATCGACTTAGAAATTTATTTGTGCCATTTTATAGATATGGTTAGGAGTTTCAATAGATATTGATACTTCTTGCTTCCAAACCTTGGTCATGAAAATTTCTCCTCATGAACATATTACCTTTAGCCAACATGAGATTCCAATGGATGATCATACTCACAATCTACCCTTGTATATTGAAGTGATTGTTACTTGTAAGAATATAGAAAGGGTGCTTGTGGAAAATGGATATTGCCTAAACATTTGTACTTTGAAACTCATTAGAGAGCTAGGACACACTAACATTGAATTCGATCCTAATGTTATCACCATTAAGGCTTATGATAATGTGGAGTGATAGTAAGCTAGTACAATAAATTTTCCTATGGAAGTTGGGCCCACTATTCATGATACCTAGTTCCATGTCTTGGACTTGGAAATAACCTACAATATTCTCCTTGGTCACCCATGGATATATGTAATGCAAGTTGTGCCCTCAAATTTCCATCAATGTATCTAACTAGACCATAAAGGACAAAATATTACCATTCTTGGGAACCCCCAATCCTTTGCACATTCCATAGCATTATCGGCTTATTATCCCATTGCATATGAATTTCCTTCAATGAAAATAGTTTTTCATATTCAATCCAAGGCTCTCACCTCATGTAATGATCCTAATACATTGTGCTCCCATGAAAATGGTACTTCTACATCTGTATCTTGCTTTACTTCATGGGAGATAAAGGCCCTTTCTATCGGCTACAGAGAATACAACCTACAACATGAACTCCTAATTTCCAATCTCCCCTATCACCCAAGACACATGGTAGGCATAGTTATAAACCTCAACGGCCCCAGGAAACCTTTAATATTGATAATTCCCTTCCTACTAGGCTTTTGGCAGATGAGAAAATGTTGGACACTTATATATCTGATTCTCCTGATGATGTAATGGATTCATGATATCATGTACTTAAATTTGCAATCCCTAAAAAGATGATGTATACCATGGGTTACCAAGGATATGGATGTGACGTAGATGAACAGGGTGTGTGGGAACCTCTTTTGACACCACATAATAAGATGGAAAAGTATGGTATTGGTATTTGGCCATATGGGTCCCATCCTTTGGAAGTTAAAGCAACCTCTTTTGAACGTGATGATAATTCTTCTAGTTATGATAGCTAAATAGAGTCCCAATGTAGTCTTTATGAAGACCTTTCATCCAAAAACCTATTTCTCGACATGGATATTTTAACTGTATCCCCTTCCAATCATGAAAGCACCCATCTCTTGTAAACTGGGAACAACAACATCACATAAAATTTGATTTGTTTCATAATGATGAAGCAATTGATGAATTTATGGGTCTATGTGATGACATCCATATTAGCAACCACAAAAAGGGATTCTCCACTAACCTTAATGCATACCAGTATTTTGGAGAGGAGGATGAGTTTTATTGTCAGCAAAATAAAAAATAAAATGAGGGAAAGATATCTTCCAAAAACCCTCCTCAAAAGAAGAAATTCAAATCCCATAGTGAAAACCTCTTTGAGGCACTAGAGGAAAAATAAAATGAAATATCAATGGATATAAAAAGTGATCATTCTAAGGGTGAAAATATCATTGAGATGCCCTTAGAGAAAGATCTCAATCTCCCCTAATCCTACACTTATGGAAGATGAATCCAAATTGATTTTGGAGGAGACAATTGATGCTAACATTAGAACATAAGATGAGCCTAAAATGGTTAAGCTGGGAGCTTCTCTCTCAGTGCAAGAACATAAATTTTTTGTTATGCTTCTTTGGAAATTCTTAGATATATTTTCTTGGTCTTATGTTGACATGTTGGGCTTGGATCATTATTTGGTAGTGCATAAATTATTCGTGCACGAATCTATAGACACCTAAGTTTGGTATCTATACCCTTAATCCCCCGTGTACACTTATTTCATCCCCCTTATCTAATTAAATTCCCATTCAATTCTCATTAATTAATCAAGCCACATTAATTAATTAATTAATCATTTAATATATTACATGCCCATTTATCCCATCCATATTAATCATTTTTAAAATTAATTAATTAATTCCTATTCATTAATTAATACATATTATATTGCCCTAACCAACCTTCTATTTAGGATGTTTTTATCGTAAATCCATACCCTTTCTTTTCTAAGCTTTTCTCACATCTATTTTTATGCCCTAAATACCTGCACTTTATGCCAAAGTAATCTAATCCCACCTACATGCTTTAAAGAATTCGGCCAACTCTTAAAAATCCAAAATCACGCAAAAATTAAGAAATCTAGTCCCATTGGGGAAAATTTCCCCGCAATTGGTAGCAACCCAACCCAATCTCTATCGACCCTATAAAGCTAGTATTTTCTTTCCAAAAATCATCATATGCATGCAAACATCGAAACTCTCTTGTGACCTGTGAATTTTCTCTCTCACCTGAACATTCCTACAATAATCACATATCTCCCAGACATCATTTCAGCATGCTTGCATCACTCACGATCATCTTTCACGAGACTTATCAGTATCTCTATGTCATTTTATTGATTTTTTTTTATCAAATTGTCTTTGTATTTCTTGTATCTAATCTTTTACAGGTTCAGATTAGCTTCTGCAACACTCACATATTCTCTAACAACCTTCTCTCTTATCCTATCTACTTGCAAGTTACCTTTTTCATCCACTCATTCTTGGCCTTATCTAAATATACTAAAGTAACCACCGACCCTGTCATATCGCTATTGGCCTAGGACCAGTTTGTTAATCCAACCTCTCTTGCCACTATTTTTTGCTACTTTCTAGAGCTACCTCCCTCTGGTTTGCTTTTGCAGGTGATATACAAGCCTCTGCTACATCCTGTTTTGCATTCAGACTCTTGTAGGTCTGCATATTAAGCTTACAATCTAGATCCACCCACCTAGGTCATCGTTGACCTACGTGTGTATAGTTTGGGTCACTATCGACCTAGACTAAGTAACCTTTATCTTACAATTATTTGAATCCAATCAAATTTTAAATCAATTATAATCATTTCTCAGATTCAGTAATACTTCTGTTTCTACATGTTATCTTCCATTAAAGTATTTACTTCAATTTTTTTGAATGAATTAGGGTTGACATCCATGAAAGGAAGCTAATCACTTCTTGGAACCACATTGTTGGGAAACCCTCACATATATCTATCTAATCCATCTTCATTCCAATTTTATAGGTCTATCAAGTTGCAACAAGAATAATACATTTTGTGCCTATATCTATCACATCACACATCTGAGGTAACATAAACCCTCAAAAATTTCTTATTTGCTAGTTTCTTTTATCGCTAGTTCATTCATTGATCAGTGAGGAAGTTTCTTGTCCAACATTTTTGGCATGCCCATTGGGACTACCCTTTTGGTGGTCTCTTTCTTTTCTATATTTTTCTTTTTCTGTCTTCTACTAACACTGTAGCGTAAGGCCTTTCCTTTTTTACTTGCTCATGTTGGGTTCATCTACTGGGATCACTCATCACTCAAGAGTGTAGATAAAAAGGAAAATATATATCTAGGTATTCTCCATTTTTCCTTATTTTCTCCTTTCTACATTGTACTTCCCTTTCTTGTGTGTGTCCTCATTGAAAGATCACACTTCGATTTGGTTTAAAAAGAACCTTTCTTTTTTGCATCATGCTTGGTCACATAGTTTAAATAGGGGTTCAACCTTCTACATCACACATTCTCTCACACATAACCAAACCTCATGCATCTAAATCACACATCAAAACATCTCCTTACCTGGTAGATCTAGATTGGGATTTCATCACCCAACAAGAAGCCACCTGAGACTTCCCTCATCATAACAAGCCTAAAACTAGACATAGATTACATTTTCCTAGATACCTTATTATCCATTCCCTTTTATTTTTCACACATTCATAATCTAAAAACATAAAAAGAATTGTTTTCTTAGCTTTTTAGATTTAAAATGGAACAAAATTTTTCCTCAAACAATTCTACACAAAAATCCACCATGACCCCTATCTCATCCAAATCCTTGGTTACTTCTAGACCTTATTCTAACCCCATCTATGAATACCTTCAACTGTAGAACCTCTTCCTCTCGACCACGTCAACTAGTAGATTCCAATCCATACCCATCATCTTCTATCATCTCTACTTCATGTAGCATGACCATGCCTATCTATGCCTATTCGACATTATCTTTCCCTATCATATCTATCCATCCCCATCATCTTATCATGATCTTGCTTCTCCTCATCAAAAATATCCTCAACCAATCCAATCTTCACCACTTGATATCTTTAGAAAATTCTTTCCTAATCTGCCACTAAAAAATTCACTTTCAACCTCTACACCATATCTCTTCAATCCCTTTTCAATCAACACCATACACCAGACATATTCCCCCACATCTATTTTACCAGCCTTCATCATCTACCCCTATCTTAGATATTATGCCTACCACCCCTTCAAGGGATATCCTCACATCCACTATACCCATGATCACCCTACCTACCTCCTTAACTTCCACCACCTCTCTTTCATCTACATCCAATCCTACTCTTACCACATCTACATCAACCTTGACAACACCCACCTCTCTATCCACACGTATCATGACTAAACTATTGACCACATATCTTCCGAGCACACCCATCACTACCCTTATATCTGCTACATCCAAAAATCCACCCATGTATACCTTGACATCCTTATCACATATTTCCTTGCCCATGCCTACATCATCCATTTCATCCCAATCTTCTACATCTATCATCCCCACATCTACATCCCCCATCACATCTTCTCAATCCACATCCACATCCACAATTCCTCTTGAGAAAAAAAAAATGAATTCATACTTCTTCCACACAACTCTTGATTTCTACAATGATCTATCTACCACCTATGTCACGTCCTTCTCACATAGACTTCATCAATTGAATGATCCAAATAGCCCTTTCTATTTCTATAGCCACACCTAATCCCATTATTGATTCCACACCCAAATTTACCTCACCCACTTCATTAGACCCTACTACCTTATCTACATCTATTCCACCTTTTCCCGTCATGCCATCCTTAGAATCTGTACCAGTTCCTCTTTCTGTTCTCTTGCCTACACCTACCCAATCGACCATCGTGACCACATATCCATTATCCCTCTCTTCTTCCACACCAACTTCATTATATAAAGAATATTGGAGATCACTTAAACTTGTAGTAACTATAGGTGATCCTCCTATCTCATCCTCACAACCAGAAATTCCCACATCAAGCCAATCCCCATATTCCTTTGAATAAATCATGCATAAATTTCTTCCCCCATCAGCCACAACCCCACATTCATAGCTGCTGATCAAAATCATTTTCATCCATTCCAAGGGAACTCCTCAAAAATCCAAATCCAAAAACCTTGGCACCCTTCCACAAGGATCTCTTATGCGTCCCCATAGAAAGATCAACATTCCTCTAAACAAGACCAAATCTACATCGTCCATTCTGGGACCACATCCCTCTATCTTAGGACCACCTCCTCCATCATGATCAATCAACCAATTTGAATCCAAACCATCTGATTCCCTCTTAGGACTAGCTCCTTCATTGACAAGACCTCCACCTACCAATTAGTCAAAGCCTAAATCATCCACCACTGTGTCTTCTTCTAGACCACTCAGACCTCAGAGTAATCCACCTTCATCCTCTACATCTACACCATCTCATAAAACCTCTCCTGGTGCATACGTATAGAATCATATGGAGGTTCTCCAACATCTTCTCTAGACTTCTGCCATCACACTCCCACCTATTAGGGCCTTTGACTTGAACCATCCGAAGCCCTCATGGTTTGATCCCCATTGCATCTGTGCCTATCATCGTACTCCATTCATGACACTAAGCATTGTAAGGCCCTTCAGACTATCATCCATGATCTTATTGAGCGAGAGTACCTTCTTGAAAAGTCTCCTTCTCCAACTACTGCTTCATCCATGACCCATTTGACTCCTTTTATCACATCTCCATATATTCAGCCTCCCCGATCTCTTAACCTGTCCACATCATCTTCTATTATCCCTCCTCCACACATCATTCCTCTTGATGAGGGTCCTCCTTTATTCATTGATTCTATTTTCCTTACTACACCATCCCCCTAACATCAATTTCATATCTTCTGACATCCACTATCTTATCCATATCCCTTTGATTAGGGGAACATCCCCCCCTTTCTCATTGATCCTTCCACGTGTTCTCCCTAATCCATGCATCTTATCCCCATGGCTCTTTTGACACTAGGGGACTTTTTTTCTCTAGGATTAGTCCACTTCTAGATTTTTTCCTCTCCATACTTGACATCATCTCATCTCATCCAACCTATATTCATCCGATCTTATCCAACTTATCTTCCTATCATCTTATACTCTTGTGACCACCTACATTGCCATATCTATGCTTCCCTTAGAAGCACCATGGATTTACCTAAAGACCGCCATTGTGGCCATATTCATGCCTATCCTAAAGGCACCATATCCTTACTCTAAGTCCACTTTTGTGGCCATTATTCTTGACTCCTCATTTCCAAGGTGTTGTATCATAATTTATCATTCTTATCCAAATTATCTCATCATAATCCCATCCATCTTATTCAACTTGTATCTTTGGCATACTCTCATCCAAGTCACATAGGGGCTATTTTTTTGGGACATCTCATCCTAATTCCAATTTTTTATCTTGTCAGGGATGTTTTCACTTCTCCCTAAGGGCAAATTTTCATCGTTACATCATTGACCTTCATCCTATCCTAAGTGAATTTCAGCTTCCTCTCAATCAGAATGGACACCTACTCTAGAAACTTGGAGACCAACGTGGAAAATTTTCCCCTAACTCGATTAGACCATACATTATTACACACAAGTATGGACTGGGAGCCTATCATTTGGCCTCCCTTGATGGTAAACTGGAAGTGAAACCTCTTAACATAGTGCACTTGCAGCCATTCTACTGTTAGAATGCCTACAAGTGCTATTAGTCATATTATTTTGATCATTCCTCCATATTAACCCTATCTATCTCTTATTGTGATGATTTGGAATTATGCAGTCTTTTGTCACTTCCTATATGTGACATTAAATGTGGGCACCACGGATATGCCCATAACATATTACTTATGGATAATTTCTCCCCTCTTGGTGAGAACCTCGTGATATTCACATCCATCACATTCTTATTCACCTATTGGAACCATGCAAAGGGTCTAGGGGTGTTTCTTGTACATTCTTTATCCCCTCCTAAGTGGTCTACTTAGCTAGTCCTAACTCTCCCCCATGTAAAATCAAAATTCATGGATGCTCTTGTCAAAATCAAAGGTTATAAAAAATAAACCGATCCCTTGAAGGAAAACTATTCATGCAAAAAAAAAGAAGAGAAAAATACATGCAAATCAAAATCAAAATCAAAATAAAATCAAAAAGAAATAGATTGACCTCCCTTGAAGGATGACTATCATATTATTCTTTCCATCTATATTATGTATAAAGTAGATCATACCCTTAAAGGATAGTTACTCTTTTATGGCATTTGAAGGCTTCCCGCATTGATCAACCTTCCATTTTATTAGCATCCTAAGAAATATTCCCACATTGATCAACTTTCTTCTAGTAGACTTCCCACATTGATCAGTTTGCTCTTTCCCCTTCCTAGAGCTGGGGCATAGTTTTAGGGAACACCACTTTTGGAGAACCATCTTCCCTTGTACAAGTACATCTCAAATCCCCTTTTCATGTCAAAATTTTGTGTATGAGTTCATTCCATCTATGCTCCTTATGATCTTTAGTATGAGTAACTGTTGTTAGTGGCATACTAACATTTGTTTTGGTCGCATGTTCCTTGCGTTACCTGGATCCTCATTTTGTTTACCTCCAATGTAGTCAGAGGAATATTTTCCTTGTATTCTCCTTGATGAAATGTAGTGTTGTTTACACTTGTAGGTTGCCACCGTTGTGTTGCATTCTATCCTAATCCTATCACATTTGTCTTTCAACACATCTTTCTTTATCTCAATCACCTATATGCTATCTATCTATCTTATAACACATTTACTCTTACTTATATCCATCATTAATCACATCCATTCTCAATTTTTTTTCATCACATCTTATCCATACACATTCTAATGATCATGATCAAATTCAAACACGAAGCATATAGTCCTAATCCTCCTTAACAAATCACACATTTATATCACCATTCTATCCATACACATACGCATCTAGAATAACCATCTAATCATACATTTATTTCACCATCATCATCCAATATAAAACAAACATGAGATCTAAAAAAACCATCATCATCACATCTAATCTAAAAGACATCATCATGACATATAATCTAAAATCATCATCATCACATTAAATTAAATTCATCACATCACATAATGAATACATAATAATCCATGACAAAACCATATATATATATATATATATATATATATATATATCAAAATGTGTATCAATACATCACAACCCTCTAAGGGGCTCTCTCAAAGAAGAAATTCTATCAAAATTTGTAAAATGTATATCTAAGGCTCTCAAGTCCTCTCCTCCTAGGGTGGGTATAACACCTGATCCCTGTGCATCTCTTCCACCCTCATGGCCTCCCTCCACTTGCTATTGTGGTTGTGCCACACTCACCTTGTGATCCTAGACAACCCATGCTCCTCCTGCCCCTGTCCTATGTAGGTTCTCCCAGTAGTGCAGTGTCTTTGAACAACTTCTTGAACAAGATCCCCTCATAATATCTAGCCTCTATGGCTAGTGCTTTGTACTTATCCATGGAAATCATACCGGGAGGTGCTACCTGTCCTGACCTCTATGAAGCTACCTAGGCATAATTCACCGAATTTGTCACCAAAATGGTGGAAAAATATTAAAAGTGAGACTTGTAGGCCTCCCTCTGTCGTCGGTAGCAATATCTCTCTTGAATAACTTGGTCCAACCTGAGTGACTGCATCCCTTGATGTAGAGTTGTGTCTCTCTCCATCCTCATCTGATCCAAGTCAACATGCAAGCGTGCCACATCTACATACTCTCCTACTCTACTATCTCTACCTCCCCCAGAAGACCTGCCTCTACATCAATCTCCATCTCCTCTACCTCCTCCTCCTCCTCATCTCCCCTCCACAGCCACCCTAGCTTCCCAGATAATAACCATCCAGTCACCAAACCTAGACCCTGAACTCCTACATTCATCATCCTTATCCCATGGTGCCAGCCTCCTCCCTCAATGGATTTTCCATGATAGGGCTCAAATTCCCTATCTAAATCCTCCCTATTGTACAAAATAAGATCCCTGAGGCACCATATGGATGACCCCAAACTGTTGTCTCACTCGATCGAACTGAATGATCCTTGATCATCTCCGACCATCTCCCCTGCATCCACCGCATCCTCCTCATCTCTTCCAACTTTGTGTCTACACCAGGCCATGCAGGGAAATCCTGATATGCCCACCACCTAATCTAATTAAAATCAAACTCCACAAGCCAATCCACATACCAATGCACCCTACTCTCATTCCTATTTCCGAAGGCTTGATTGACCCTCCATCTCAAAAATCCCACCTCTAACTGAATGTGGTCTCTTGTGACACATAAAATCCCTAGTGATTGAATCACTGCTATATGATCATATGCCCAATAGTGCAATAAGAAACCTACATCCAATCCTGACCTCCGCCTTTCTCTATACATGGAAAGCTCATGGTAAACTTGAGCCAACAAGAGCATCCTCGAATGAGAATACACTGTCTGGTGATCAACAATGTCTGCCACTACACTGGATAATGCCCATGGAAATCAAGCCCCACAGAGTCTGGTAAAATATAACAAACACCACCATCATCACCATGTAGATCAAATGATTGTGCAGTACCCCAACCTCATATCTCAACTCATATGTAAAATCCCCTAAAGAAAATATGATTTGGGACACATCATCTCCAAATAGCCACGTCAACACTGCTAATATCTCCTCACTGATAATGAGAATTATCTACCCCTTGTATTGGTAACCTAAAAATATGATACACATCCTCTAAGGTGATTGTCATGTCCCCTATCCTGAACCAAAATGTCCCTATCTGCCGATCCCATCTCTCCACCAAAGAAATCATAAGCCCTCACATCCATGGGATCCTCTGATAATATCTTTAATCCACCCAACCCCACTACTGCCAAGTGATCCCACTCGGCATCTGTGACATCTCCTCTAATCTACTCATATAGAGCAAGAACCTGATCTCTCAAGTATAAGGTATCTTTGGGTTACAATCCAGCCAAAACATACATGCATCAATTGACTATACAAATCACATCATAATCATTAAAATTCCCCAATCAAAATATATTCAAAAAACTGATCCTAATCCGTTAATTTTCATCCAAAATTCAATCTAACCCTATCTTATCCAATCATACCCTAGTTCGATGTTAACCCTACTTGGGTTGACGCGTTTTGGGGTCAATCGATGCACTTTAGAGATGGGTTGACATCTAACCCACATAGGTCAGTGCCAACTTCCCCTAGTGTCATCCACTTTTTGTAAAAAATGCAAAATAATAAATAAAACATTGAATTTAATTAAAACCAATCGTGGGGTTTTTATTACTCACCATCCTTCATGCACCTTTGGCACTTCTTCAGCTCTGATAACTTCCATCTCTCAGTTTTCTCTTTAATCACTGTTGTTCTCTCTTTTCAACTTTACATGTGAAAATGAGCATCGTCGAGCGACCCCTAAGACTTATATAGCCACCGAACTTTAGGTCCTTCCATCGACTCCCCTGGGTCTTCGTCAATTGGACATAGTTATTGTGGACTCCCCTTGGCAATAATTATTTTGGGATTTTCCCCCTTTCCTTGCATCCTTTCCTAGGGCATCATCTATTATTGACCTTTTAGTCCACATTTGTGGCCATAATCATTTTCCCTCCAATTTTGATCCAACATTCAAATTATTTCCTCCTTCGAACATACACACTTTCTAAGTCCACATCCATAGACATATCTATTGTTCCCTTTGGGAATTTTAATCCTATCATACTCCCTAAGCCCACCTTTTGTGGCTATAATCACTCCTCTTTTAGGCATTTTTAATCTATAATCCTATCTAATCTACGCTCTAAGTCCTCCTTTAAGGCCATACTCATCTTCCCCTTAGCGGATTACATTCATCATATCAAGTCCACTCTTGTGGCCATATTCATGCCCTTCTTGGGGTCACCATTTTCTTGTTCAAAGTCCACCTTTATGGCCATACTTTCCCCACTTGGGGCATATTTTGTTTCCATTTTTTCCTTCGTGGCCTTACTTTCCCCTTGGGGAATATTATTTCCTCACTCGCTTTTCATTTTTCCTTCTCAGCTATTTTTCATGTCCCATTGGGCACCATACCTTTTATCCTCATACCTTATGGAAACATACCTTTTCACTCGATTCCTCATGTGTGAAGGATATCACATACCTTTCACATTTAGTTACGTATATTTTGATGTTTTCTTATGACCCATTGGTTATCATGGCTTACATCCATAGTGCAATGGTATTCACCCACTCAATGGTCCGTAGAACATTATAGCCCATCTCCATCGAGACCACAATTATCCTCTATCGATGTGATATTGGAGTCACCATAATAGTTTTTATTGATATGGCGATCCTTTTTTCCAAGGGAATCTTGCCTTGGTTATGCTTTCACCCATATTTTCTTTACCCACCCGCCCTTTATCATCTACCTTTTTATAAACACGTCATCAATTTACATTGACGTCATTGATCCCCTGTTTGAGGGGGATCTTATCATCTACCTTTCAAAAATCCTCATCCAAATCCCATCATTTTTGTCAGATGGCTTGCCTAGCACAAACCAATCAATGAAAAGGGGAAAAATGTAGACATATAAATTTGGTATCTTTACCCTAGATCACCCGCATGTGCATATTTATTTTATTCATCCCCCTTATCTAATTAAATGCCCATCCAATTCCCAATTAAGCCACATTAATCAATTAATATATTACATGCCCATTTATCCCATCCATATTAATATTTTTTAAAATTAATTAATTAATTCCTATTAATTAATTAATACCTATTATATTTCCCTAACCAACCTTCTATTTAGGATGCTTTTAACCTAAATCCATCCCCTTGCTTTTATAATATTTTCTCCAATCTATTTTTACATCCTAGCTACCTACAATTTATCCCTAAGAAATCTAATCCCACCTACATGCTTTAAAGCATTCGGTCAACTCTTAAAAAGCCAAAATCACACAAAAATAAAAAAATCTAGTCCCATTGGGGAAAATTTACCTATAATCGGAAGCAACCCAACCCAGTCATCGTCGACCCTATAATGCTAGTATTTTCCTACTAGAAATCATCAGATGCATGAAAACATACAAACTCTCTTGTGACCTGTGAATTTCTCTCTCACCTAGACATTATTGTAAATATCACAAATCTCGTGGACAACATTTCAACATGCTTGCATCACTCACAATCATCTTTCGTGAGACTTATCAGTATCTCCGTGTCATTTTATTAAGATTTTTTTGTCAAATTATATTTTTATTACTTATGTCTAATATTTTGTAGGTTCAAATTAGCTTCAACAACACTCACTTATTCTCCAGTAACCTTCTCTCCTATCATATCTACTTGCAGGTTACCTTTCTCATCTAATCATTCTCGGTCTTATCTAACTTTGTTATAGTTTTTGACAATCTTGTCAGATCACCATTGACCCAAGACAATTTTTTTAATCCAACTTATCTTGCTGCTATTTTTTTGCTACTTTCTAGAGCTCACTGCCTATAGTTTTCTTCTACAGGTGATAAACAATCCTCTGTTGCATCCTATTTTGCATTCAAAATATTATAGGTCTACATATTCAACTTACAATCCAGATCCACCCAATCAGGTCACCATTGACCTGCCTATGCATAGTTTGGGTTGTCATTGACCTAGACCAGGTAACCTTTATATTATAATTATTTCAATCCAATAACATTTTACATCAATCCCAATCATTTTTTAGATTCAGTAATACTTCTATTTCTGCATACTATCTTTTGTTACAATATTTCTTCACTTTTTCCAAATGAACAGGGGTTGGAATAAATGAAAGGAATTTAATCATTTGTTGGAACCACATTATTGGGAAACCCCCGCATATATCTATCTAATCCATCTTCATTCCAGTTTTATAGGTCTATCAAGTTGTAACAAGAATAATCCATTTTATGCCCATATCCATTGCATCACACATCCAAGGTAACATAAACCCTCCAAAATTTCTTAGTTGCTAGTTTATTTTGTCGTTAGTTCATTCATTGATAGGTGAGGAAGCTTCTTATCCAACATTTCTGGCATGCCCGATAGGACAACCCTTTTGGTGGTCTCTTTCTTTTCTATATTTTTATTTTCTTCCACTAACACTATAACTTGAGGCTTTGCTTTATTTCTTTCCCGTGTTGGGTTTGTGGCTGGGATTTCTCATCCCTTAAGAGTGCAGATAAAAAGGAAAATCTATATCTAGGTATTATGTATTTTTCCTCATTTTCTTCTTTCTGTACTGTTGTAACATTCCCATTTTAAGAGTTTAGAACAAGGGATTTTTTTTAAAAAAAAATATAATGTTCACTGTTCTAAATAAAGCATTATTTAGAACAAACATTCCATGCCAATCGAATTCAAATAGATAACCATATGCAGTTGTAATGACTCAGTGTTCCACCTATCTATTCATTCCATAACTTGGTAAGCTACCGATCTATTTATGTCATATTATGTATTGAATACATATCGTATACTTTGTATACTTGGTCTACCTACCCTACACTGGGTACTGAGTGATCTGTTTAAAGAACATATCTGAATATCTGTTA
Source organism: Taxus chinensis (assembly GCA_019776745.2). Taxonomy (NCBI): domain Eukaryota; kingdom Viridiplantae; phylum Streptophyta; class Pinopsida; order Cupressales; family Taxaceae; genus Taxus; species Taxus chinensis. The sequence continues at coordinate 508,287,717 of CM034146.1, read as the reverse complement.
CAAATATTCATCTGATATCATGTTGTTTCAAACTTGGTGACATAGGAAAACATAACTAGTAGCTTGCGATACTTTGGCCAAAGATTTAAAACATACTGTGTATACCACTATTCCTAGATGGCATACTCATCATATTGGAATACGTCCTTCACCTCACTCCTCTATTATCATGATTGGTCTTTACTGGCTACCGTCAGTCCACTTGTCCCAGGTTTAACCCTAGCCCTAGATAGAAACATAAATTATTATAGGAAGATGCTCATAATGGCTTAGGGTAAATGGGCATACTCGATTGACCTAAGTCAATCAGATGTGCCAACATACCCTGAGCCATTGGAAGCTAAGTCCTATCCTAAATATGCTCCTATCCTGACCTAGAGAGAAACTAAGTTCAATTCTGGGTTCCTATTGTGTGTAGATCTAGATGATCAATGCAGAAGGGTGATGCCACATGTCAACTACAACGTTGTATTCTTGAGAAGACCCAAGTCTTCTCGAAAGTACAGCCCTGTAGTGGGCGTGTGTAAACATCCTATAGAAAATGCCTCATTGAGATGTACATACCCCAAGGAGATTGTTAATACGTTGTTAGTTTGGATTATTTCTTGATTACAACAACTCTGCTAAACCCTAATCCAACACTCAATAAGTTCTTTCCTAAAATTGTTTCATTTAGTCCATGAATAACTTCGTTAAACTTATGGTTTCTTTTAATGTTCGGTTTGTCAGTTAAACTGGCAATCAACATTATCATAAGTTTCATTTAAAATGTACCTTAAATTTTAGAAAGGTTTGATGTCTGAATATATCCAATTAAAGTAGACTTCATACAAAATGAAGTCTAATAAATTGTAATTATATCTCCAAACCTTTTAGGTTTATATTCAATTGAGAGAGAAAGAATCTTTCTCTACATGTTTAAGTATTAGGATATATTATTCACAATTTCCATATTTCTTAATGCATGTTCATTATGCATCACTTTATTATGTTAAATTGTTTAGATAAACACACCATATTATGCAACTCAACAAGTTGCTTCATTATAGGGGAAATTGAACTAATTCCCATTATCCATTTTATCAAAGATAACAAGACAAGCATAACATAATATAAAAAATATAAACATGATGGAACTTTCACCTTCTTTATAAAAGTACAAGATAATTTTCACAACTCATGTAAATAAAACACAACTCGCAATTCATCATTAAAACTTATAAAATTTACAAGACTATGCTCTTTAGGCATACTACATATCAACAACCTTTATACAATAAAGTATATAACTTTCTTTTACAATTCAACAAAAGAATAATAAGAATTCTTTACTAAGAATTATACATATATCAACCAATGCATCATATAAGTTTTTTCCTTCTTTTACCACTTAAGTCATCCATCTGCAAAAATAACTAGCATGGGTTAGTTCAATGAACTGAGCATGATAAGCACTAATCATTAAAAAGAAGTGCATTCCACTAATTGTTTCATTAAAGAAACTTTACTTTAATGAGACAATTAAAACATCATAAAAATTAGCATAAGTGATAATGAATAGAAAGGAAACACTTAGTAATTCAAGATCAACTTTTAAAGAGAAAATCAAGATATAATAAACAATATCTACCTAAGATCTAAAAGTTCTATTAATCCATCAATGGCTTGTAATAAAACAATTCAATCCTGTCATCACATTATTTCTTAATTCTATCCTAATAGAATACCACATTTATCTTTTCTAAGAGACAAAATAAATGTAAAAAACATGGTTCCTTCAAGGATGATCCCTCTATATCCTAAGCAAGAACCATTATATACCATGCCCGAACCTATAACATCAGAAAAATAGACCAGATAATAACAAGAGTTACCTGTTCCTTTCCGGGATATCATTATTGCACATTAAATCATTAGAATATACATAAAAAAGAACTCCATAACCAAACAAGAAGGTAAGGAAAACTAGAATAGTCCAACTGCAACTCTAATTCCAACTTTCCATGAAGAAATTATCAAACAATAATAGAAATCAATGTTCACAAACAAGGTAACCCTGAAGAGGGGTTAATATCTACTCAAGTTCTTCTCAAAAGACAAATATTACAAGAGATAAACCTACTCTTTTCCATATAAACTAGACAAGACTAGTCAACAATAGTCATCCATAAGTATCAAAGTACTTAACAACAACACCTCACTAGTTACTAGATCTCAACACAATTTCCATCGATGATTCAAACAAGGTAGACCAACAGGTCAAGAGAGATCACTATTTCAAAATGGAAACAAGTACAAAAGAGTTCAAACATTGAGCCTATCCAAGGACAGAGGAATGGTAACTCAATAAGGAAAGGACTCATGATAAATCATTACGTTTTGACTATACAAGAAGTTCCAGTTCGAACAAGTTCAGGATGGAAGCATACTGCAGACTTGAACCATAACTGATCTCAAAAGAATACGAATATACATATTTTCCTTCACAAAGAGAAATCAAGTCTTATTCACTATTTTAGTCAAGAATTGTATCCCAAAACCATAAACGATAAGGTTTAAAATTACCCACGAACCCAAAAATGAAGACTCACAAAGGATTCACTAATTAATACCAAAAAAGTATACAGTTCGTGATTCAAGAATCAAATTAATACAATTGAACAGAGAAGGAATTACTTCCTAACTATTTCAGTGTCCAACGTAATATCACAATATTTCAAAAAGACCCAGATTTCATTAAAAGAGACAATCGAGAGGGAGGCAAGAACCCCAAATGCTAGATACAGAAGATGTTTTAGTTATAGCTCCAAAACAATAGGAACAGAGTAAAATAAAAACAAACTTCACAACCACAAATAGAGACAGTGGTGACTTAGTACCAAATATACAATCAACCGGAACGTGGGTTTCTTCCAATCCATGAGAAAAGAAAATCCCGTTTTATTCTCACACTAGTACCATCTCAAGGGATTCATCTCAATCATAAAACTGAAGTTCTACGTTTCTAAGCCACACGTTTCAAGTTCCAAATCCCAAGAGGTTTTTAAATGACCCAAACAAGTTCCCACACACTTACCTGGTGAGTATTCACTCAAGTAGAGAGTTATAAGCTTAGTTAATCAATAAGGAATAACCCAATACAAAAATTCCTGAACAAAATCAGATGTATCAACCCGAATGCAAGCTTTTAACACTAAAGTGTTCAATAGAAGTATAGAGTTGAAACCTGAGCTTCACACATAAACATTCAAGACTTCACAAATAAATTAATGTGAATACAATGATAAATACGAACTCCATGAAATAGTTTAGTAATACATAAGTTTCCAAAACAATGATTCCATTCAAATGAAGCTTCAAGACAAGCTTAATCAAAACACTAAGTTCTAACCTAAGTCTGCATCCAAAGAATGCAACCCAGAAACAATATAAAATAGAACTAAAGTTTTCGTTATATTCCAATCGATATAATTTCACGACAATAAAATCAAGCTCCCTAACCTCGAATACAAGATCAAGATTGTAAAGAAGAGATATAAAACAAATTCTGCATACCAATTTCACTTGCAAGTAGTCATAAAACTCACACAGTGAGACAGTTTCCAAGCAATACTATTTTGTCATGGATTTAAATCAAACACACAAGGATCCATAAAATCCAACAAGAAAAATAACCAGATAGACAAGAAAATAAGAATCTCACGAGAGCAGAGTTGTTCTAATGAATCATTTAGAGGAACGCAAAGAATTTTAATAGTTAGAGCCTATCATGCCTGATAGCACTTCCAACAACTTGAAGGAGACTTCCAGCCAAGCTTCCAACTCTTTTTCTCCTCCATGAAATATCAAAAATGAAACATCTTCTCCTTCCAAGCTTCATATACTTTCCTTCGATCAAAAATAGATCGTAAAAATAGCTTTGAATTGAAGGTCAAACTGCTGGTTCGAAGAACTAGTCTGCTCCATACAGAGAAAAATCCACCATGCATGAAAAACCAAATGACCTCCTACAAACCCACCTCCTATGTTTCCAAGATGGTTTACACGTGAAGACTGAGGCTCATAAATGTCATAAATGCGAGTTAATCCAAAATTCCTACTTATTTTTCTTTTCCACTACCACTTAAATTTGGCGAATGCAATTCAATACAAAAATACAATTCCATCTGTTAGTGGAGTTTCCATGTAACCCTCCACTAAGTCCTTTTCCCCCCTGCCAAATTTGGCAGTACTTCTTTATTTAAAATCTAGGTATTCTCTATTTTTCCTTATTTTCTTCTTTCTGCACTATAATATCCTTTCCTGTGTGTGTTCTCATCGAAAGATCACACTTTAATTTGGTTTAAAAAGAACATTATTTTTGCATCCTACTTGTTTATATATTTTAATTAGGGTTTTAAATTACTGCATATCACATCTTATCACACACGACCTAAAACTCTAAAACCAAATCACACATTAAGACACTTCTTTTCCTAGTAGACTGATTAGGATTTAATCACCCAATATGAAGTGGCCTAAGACTTCCCTTACCATAACAAGCGTAAAACTAGACATAGATGACCTCTTCCTAGGTACCTTGTTATCCATCCCCTTTTCGTTTTCACACATTCATAATCTAAAAACATAAAAAGAATTGTTTTATTGGCTTATCTGATTTAAAATGAAATAATTTTTTTCCTTAAATAGTTATGCAAAAAAAATCCACCATGACCCCTATCTCATCGAAACCCTTGATTGATTCTAGACCTTCTTCTAGCCCCATTTATAAATACCTTCACCGTATACCCTCTAATTCTTGACCATGTCAACTAGTAGATTCCACTCCATCCACACCATCTTCTATCATCTCTACTTCATGTAGCATGACCATGCCTATCTTTCATATTGACATTCCTCTCTTTCCTGTATCATATCTTCCCATCAATTTCCCATCATCTTATCATGATCCTGCTTATCCCCATCATGAATCTCCTCAACCAATCTAATCTTCACCACCTGATATATTTGGAAAATTATTTCCTAATCTGTCACCAACAAATTCACTTTCATCCTCTACACTATCACTTCAATCCCTTTTTAATAAACACCACACACTAGAAATCTTCCCCCACATCTATTTTACCTCCTTCATCATCTATCCCTATCTTATATATTATACCTACCACCCCTTCAAGGGTTATCCTCACATCTAATAAACCCACTATCACCTACCTACCTCCTTAACTTCCACTGCATCTCTTTCATCTATATCTAGTCCTACTCTTACCACATTTACATCATCATTAACAACATCTACCTATCTATCCACATCTATCATTCATAAATTATCAACCACATCTCTTCCGAGCACACCAATCACTACCCTTATATCTTCTAAATCCACAAATCCACCCATGTATACCTTGAAATCCTTATCACATATTTCCGTGCCCATGCCTACATGATCCATTTCATCCCAATATTCTACATCTAACATCCTGATATCTACATCCCGCATCACATCTTTTCAATCCACATCCGCATCTACAATGCCTCTTGAGACAAACATAAAAGGAATTCATACTTCTCCCAAACAACTCCTGATTTATTCAATGATCTATCCACCACCTATGTCACCTCCTTCTCACATAGACCTCATCAATCGAATGATCCAAATACCCATTTCTATTTCTATATCCAAGATTACTGCTATTATTGATTCCATATCCACATATACCTCATCCAATTCATTAGACCATCCTACCTTGTCTACATCTATTCCAACTTTTCGTGTCATGCCATCCTTAGAATCCGTACCAGTTCCTCTTTCCGTTCTCTTGCCTACACTGAACCTATCAACCATCATGACCATATCTCCATTATCTCCCTCTTCTTCCCCACCAGCTTCATAATTCGAAGAATATTAGAGAGAAATTTAACTTGTAGCCACTTGTAGCTTTAAAGAATTTGACTAACTCTTAAAAATCAAAATCATGAAAAAATCATAAAAACTAGTCCCATTGGGATAAATTTTCCTGTAATCGACATTGACCCTGACCAGTTGGCATCAATCCTATAAATCTATTATTTTCTTGAGAAAAATCATTAGATGTATGCAGGCATCTAAACTCTCTTGCGACCTGTGAATTTTATCTCTTACCTGAACATTATTGCAAAAATCATAGATGTCTTGGACATCATTTTAGTGTGTTTACATCACTCATGATCATCTTTCATGAGACTTATCGGTATCTATGCGTCATTTTATTGAGTTTTTTAATCAAATTATCTTTGTATTTCTTGTGTCTAATCTTTTGTAGGTTCATATCAGCTTCAACAACACTCAAAACTTCTCCATCAACCTTCTCTCCTAGTTTATCTACTTGCAAGTTACCTTTCTCATCCACTCATCCTCAGCCTTATCTAAATCTACTATAGTCACTATCAACCCTATCAGATCACCATCGACACAAGCCCAGTTTGTTAATCCAACCTCTCTTACCACTATTTTCAACTACTTTCTGGAGCTCCCCACATATATTTTTCTTCTACAAGTGATATACAAGCCTTTGCTACATCCCATTTTACATTTAGACTCTTGCAGGTCTGCATATTCTGCTTATAATCCAGATCCACCCACACAGGTCACTGTCGACCTTCTTATGCATAGTCTGGGTCTCCATTGACCTAGAATAGGTAACCTTTATCTTATAATTATTTCAATCCAATCAACTTTTAAATCAATCCCAATCATTTTCTAGATTCAGTAATACTTCTGTTTCTACATGCTATATTCTATTACACTCTTTAATTCACATTTTCCAAACAAACAGGGGTTGAAATACATGAAAGGAAATTAATCAATTCTTGTAATCACATTATTGAGTAACCCCCACATATATCTATCTAATCCATCTTCATTCTAGTTTTACAGGTCTATCAAGTTGTAGCCAAAGTAACCCATTTTTCACTCGTATCCATCCCATCACACATCCAAGGTAACATAAACCCTTAAAAATTTCTTATTTGCTAGTTTCTTTTCTTGCTAGTTCATTTATTGATCAGTGAGAAAGCTTCTTGTCTAAAAAAATCAACAAATCTGATTAAGAAAAAACATAATAAGATGCATCGTTGTGTAGCTCTTTTGGTCAAAGAAGAGCTTGAAAAAATATTGGCAATAGGATTCATCAGGCTTATTGACAACTCAGAATGGATTTCTAACACAATACATGTCTATAAAAATCCTATTGGTATCATAATTTGTAAATATTTTAGTGACATAAACAAAGCATGTCAAAAAGATGAATTTCCTCTTCCAAATATTGATATGATTTTTGATTCCACTACAAGTTATGAAATACTATCCCTTATGGATGGATGTTTAGGCTATAATCAGATCAAAATTACAGAAGGGGACCAATGTAAAAATTCCTTCACTACCCATTAGGGTACATTCTGTTATCAAGTGATTCCTTTCATCCTCAAGAATGCAGGTGTAACTTATCAAAGAAACATGACTATCATTTTCCATGACATACTGAATGATATTATGGAAGACTATGTTGATGACGTCTTGGGAAATTCCATAACTAGATAAGAACATCTATAAATCCTATAGCATATCATTCAATTTCTAATATATTATAAGGCTAGAATCAACCCAAAGAAGTGTGTCTTTGGTGTGCTTTCAGGAAATTTACTAGGCTTCATTATTTTTAGAAGAGGAATTGAAGTGGTCCCAACAAAGGTCATAACCTTTACAGACATCCCTTTTCCCAAGAAACTCAAATAGATGCATAATTTGTAGGGTAAAATATAAGCTATCCGTAAATTCATTTTCCAAATTGTAGATAAACTCCATTCATTCACCCATCTTCTTAATAAATATGTTGATTTTCACTGGGGTCCTGAATACTAAAAAGTATTTTCCTTGCTCAAGGAGTATTTGGCTAAATCACTTGTTCTTATACTGCCTACCCTAGGTGAACCCTATTACTATATATCACATTTACCTAATTTTCCATAGACATGATTTGATATAAATGAAAAATAGAAATCCATCTATTACCTTAGTTGTATTTTTATCTCTTATGAGCTCAACTATCCATAAATTGAAAAATCTTGCATGGTCATTATTTTTTACTTTTCAAAAACTTCATCACTATCTTTTGAACAAATAAACCAAGCTTATATCTAGAATCAACCCACTCAAGTACTTGTTATCTAAACCCACATTTATTGAGAGGATGGCTAATTGGATCATCTTGCTTAATGAATTTTATATCGAGTATGTCATCCCAAAATCAGCCAAAGGACAAGTGCTCATAGATCAACTAGTTGAAGCTCCATTTCATGGAACTGAACCATTGAGTCTAGATCTTCTAGATACTTATGTGTTATATATTGAGGAATATATTACTTATAATATATACTTTGACGGGTCATTTACCTTTCATGGCTTTGGAGCAGGAGTTGTTCTTATCACTCCTACAAATGATTTGATTCCCTAGGATTTCAGACTTGGTTTCCCATGTACCAATAATATAGCTAAGTATAAAGCCCTTATTAAGGGATTGAAAATTGTTATATGGTGGGATATTAGACAAGTAAATATCATAGGTGACTCCCAATTGATCATCAAACAAGTGAATGACGAGTATAAGGTCAAGGATGAGAATGTCATCCCTTACAAAAAATGGTGGATACTGTGAAAGAACTCTTTGTGAAAATCACCTTTCAACAAATACCAAGATAATAGAGTTGCTCGGTAGATTCCATGGCTATAATAATATCTTTCCTATGCATTCCACTAGAAAACAATAATATGCCTTTCTTTATGGAACATTTGATTGTACCTGCATATGACATGCCAGAATATTACTTGGTATGTGAATTTGTTGGTTCCTTATCCCCCTGGTACCTTGATATATTTAATTACTTGCATGATGGAAAATTTCTCCCCAGTATCACCCATTCCAAAAAATGTAACCTCATATAACGCATAGCCCACTATACCCTCCTTGGGGGAACTATCTATCGTCGAGGCTATGATGGGAACCTTTTATGTTGTTTAAAATACGAAGAATCCATATTAGCAGTCAAAGAGGTGCATAAAGGAATTTGTGGGGCCCATACAAGTGAAATGGTTCTTGCCAAGAAACTCATAAGAGTAGGCTACCATTGTCCTACTATGGAAGTAGATTGCTATCAGTATGTAAAAAATGTCTTCTATGTTAAAAATATGGCAACCTAATACATGGTCTAGTGCAATCTTTGCAACCCATCACGATACCATGAAAATTCTCAAAGTGGGGACTCAATCTCATAGGGAAGCTTATGTCAAATTACTCTTATGGCCGTAATCAAATTATTACTGGCACCAAGTATTTTACCAAATGAGTAGAGGTTGTTGCTCTTAATTATGTCACCGATGCGTAGATTTTCAAATTTATCATGAATCACATCATTTTCCATTACAACATTTCATTGTCCATTGTATCTGACAATGGTAAATATTTCAAAAATAAACAAGTGAACGCACTGTGTCAATGCTTCCAAATCTGCCAGGAATGGTTAACCCCCTATTACCCTTAAGGTAATGGATGAAAAAAAGCCTAAAACAATAATCTTGTTCATATAATGGAGAAAATGGTTAGTAAAACTGGTTGTAATTAGTACCTTCAAATACATCCTACCCTATGGGCTTATATAAAATCCATTAGCAAACCTACAAGTGTAAATTCATACTCCCTTATCTTTGACATTGAGTCCATCTTACCCTTGGAGATAGAGCTTCCTTATTTTCACATATCCTTGAGAGATTATCTAAAAAAAGAGGGAAAATATAAAGTGGCTAGGTTGGCAGATCTAGAACTACTAGATGAAAAGAACCTCCATGCACTAAATCACCTTAAAGTGTATCAGAACCAAGTTCGTAGAAGATTAAAAAATAATACCTCGTGAATTTTAGGTAGGAGACCTTGTTATTTAAGAGAATCAGTTCAAAAATACAAAATATTGAGAGAAGAAAGACAAGTTTGAACCTAACTGGTTAAGACCATATGTTGTGGTCGCTAAATTTGGTTCAGGTACTTATAAACTTACCTATCTTGATGGAAATGAACTTCGAGAACCCATGAATTCCATGTATCTCAAGAATTTCTATGCATAAGTGTGGTGACCTATCAAAAATAGAAAAAGTAAAACAATCAGAAAAACTAACCAAAAAAGTAAAGAGAAATAAATTCATCCAAGTGTGAAAACCACACAATTGTAGCAATTTGGACAAGTCCTTTGGTAAAAAATGGTTCTTAGTGCCATAGGAGGGTTCATTTTTCATAAGAATCTCACACCTGAGGGCACAATCAATTTATACTAAGCTAGTTTTTCCCTATTTCTAAGATCCTTTTGAGCATATCTTGCGTGGCATTGATCTGACGGATCTTACTCTTGTACATAAGCGTGAAATTTGACCTTGTACATTCGCATCTATCGTGGGGGGCATCCATGCATCTTCGTTTTATTGTACATAGCTTTAGAATAATTTCATAAAATACCAAAAAAATTCAAATATAGGTATCACCAAAACAAACCAAAAACAAAATAAGATTATCTCACAAAATATGTAAAAATAATACGAAATTTTTTGAAAATGTTCCAACAAAACAATGTGGTGTTTTTCTTTCCTATTTTTTTGTTTGCACATAGTTTTGTTTGCTTGTTTGTATATATAATGTGTTGTCATTTCCTTATTTTATATTGTTCTATTCTTTACTTGATTATATTAGTTCTTAATCTATGTTGTTATTGTAATATAAACCAATTGCAACTAATTTATTAGCATCTTAGTTCATTTTTAACTTTGGTGTGATTTAATTCATGTTTTTTTATATTGAGTATGTTTTCCTATTTTTTTATTCCTATAAATTGTTGTTTTGATGTGTTGTTTAACATGTGTATATATTAGGTTTGATTAACTATTTATTGTGCTTGTGTTCTATGATTATACATTGTGTTATCATTTCATCATTCACATCCATATCATCACATCTAATCTATCCATAACATCACCATAATATCATCAATAAACTACTAAGCTACATCATCATAAAATTAAATCAAATATGTATGCTAAGCTAACATAATATGATATCATCAATGAGGTAATAGAGATTATTTTTATCCCCCCTCATCATAAATCATAATAAAAACATGGAATAACATAATATCTCATAAATCAAAATGTGATATACATCAATGTCCATCACCATAAACATGTCAAAAATCATCAATGTCCATATCAAAAGTGTCTTGATACAATTAGATACAAAAACAAGCCATCATGGGCATGGATAAAATTGCATGCCTTCATCTTGAGGCATAACCAAAATATAAATATATGTCATGTTAAAATTTTTCCTTCATCTTGAGGCATATACCAAAAATAATACATGTATATAATCCATCTAAATAAAGGAGTCAACCCTGACTCTCACCTACACCAGGATTGTCTAGCTTGTGAGTAGGCCTACCCAACCTCTAACTAGGTGGGGGCATCTGACTAGGTGGGGGAATTTACATTGATCTCGTGGACCTAGATGGTCTATATGATTTAGATTTTTTTTCAGTGAGATGAATATAAGGAGGTTATCTCTGGCGCTCCGAAACCACAGACTAATATAAACCCTAGTAATAAGTAGCCTCTCCACAAGCTGCCGAAAAATCATAAACCAACTCATTGAATCTCACTATTTTTGCTACTTGATATAGAACATCTCGCTCTCCTGTAATCTAGGACACATCAATCCTAAGCTAGGTCCACTTTGAGGTGAGATGATATTTCTCTGTTGCGAGCTAGTATCACTCTACAATAGTTTGTTGAAGTTGTTTTCTAAGGGAATATTTCTTGGAAGATAACTGCTCTACCTACCTCTACAAGGTCTAAACTATGATAAATACTACGTCACCCCACATCATGGAAGTATCTCACTGGAACAATAAAATTTCCATTGATGGCCCACCTGCTGCTGGTGAAATCCTGTAAATTAGCACTAGTATCCGTAGCGGTGGACCTTGTGTAGCCATAACTCCACCCCCATCACCCACATAGCCTGCTAACTCAGCTATGCCACATGCTCTAGGAGGTGATGGTGGAAATTTTAATAGAGCCTCCTATATAATTGAAATCTAAACAATATGCTATAATATATATCGAATAACAAGTACATATATATGTATTTGTGGCTACATCTATATGTGTATCTATGGCCCTTGCTGCACTAGGGGCACTTGTGCCTCTTTATCATCTTGAACATATACTTGAGGACCCAAGGCTCCCTGTAACTATTCCTTTTTCTTCAATTGGACAATTATATCCCTATCTCTAAGGTATTGCCCCCTAATTCATGCTGATGATGCCGTTATACTAGCTACTATAACAACATGTGGAATGGAGATCCACCATAACATCTAACTTCTGTACCATGTTGGATAATCTGTAGTAGTACCAGGATTAACTATCTATGCATGTGTGTCCCATTCATGTGGGAAAACACCCCAAAAAATATGTAATGTTACCAATGCTCTAATGAAAGGTCCAAAATCAAATATATCTCACTCTACATGTGTGTGCCATTTCTCATCCTCTGGGAAACCCTAAATGATGTGAGATTACACTGTACTGTAAGGAAATTTTTTCATGCAAATGTACGATAGGGAGATTTGAAGTTTCCAAGCATGACAACTATACCCCTGTGCCGATTTTTTCATGTTTTATCATTCTTAGGCACCCCAAGTCAAATCCATCAATTTGGTCACCCCTTATTTGATGTCAAATTGGTCCCCTAGTTGATTTAGGAAATTCCATTCATTCCCCCTAGGTGAATTTAGAATTTCTTTAAAAATGTAAATTTCAGGTAGTCACAGGAAGGGCTATCACTGGCCTTCCCAGGACTAGATCGTTCCCTAGAGCGGAACAAAAGGAATAAATTCAACATGGAGGTGAATTTAAGACCTTAGAACATCATGAAAATTATTTTGGAAGTTTTGAAAGACTTGGAGCAGTTTGAATAAAGAATAGGGTTCACAAGCCTAGGCAGTACACAGGCCTAAAACAACTGTTGAGCTTTAGAAGAAGATTTTGGGAAATCCAGATGGATTTAGGAGTAAAATGAAACATCTACAAAAATATAATTCGAAGCCCTAAAATATTATGAAATCATATTTTTGACAAGACCTTGGTGCATAGGGTTCGCAGGAAGTTTTTCATAGGCACAAGTAGAGTACCAAATCAAAAATATGTTTTTTTCATGGATTAAATGGAATAATAAAGACATGATAACCCCACTGTTGGATTAAAAATTCCATTTCCAGTTAGGATCATATACAATTTTACCAATAAATTCCACCAAGAGCTCAAGTTATCATCGTTCCAAGTTACCCTCTTAGAGATATTTCATGAGTTAGTCAATTTTTGGGAGGACACGTGTCAGCACCATGAGTCTAGTGGGATTTTATGTCCTTGAAATCCATGAGGTTAGGTACATAAACCTTGTAAAAATGTTCCCAACCTCCATGTGACCTTCAGATTTGACAGTTTAGTCCCCAAGTGCATTTTTGGAGCTCAAATTCCCTGCCATCGGATCGAGGACATGTGTTTTCCTCTTTCTCACCATGGAATTTGATGTCCCTTACATCCCTGAGGTTAGGTACATCAAGAAATGACAATTTTTCCCAACTCAAACTCAAAAATTTGAATTTTTTTCTAACTGTTAGCTGCTTCTCACTACCAGAAGAAAAGTTACCGAGAACACCAGTCCACCAGTCCACCATTGCCAAAGCTCAAACAAGGTCCATCATAGCACATTATCCTTCACTCCATGATGGTACATAGGTAAAAAAATAAATATTTATCAAACCAAGAAGAAAGAATAAAGAACAGAGGAAAATAAGTCTGAAAACTCCAATGCCATAAAACCAAGAATTGAACATATTTTGCAAACCGTTGCACAGATTGACAAATTGTTTGTTGTTGAATTCTTATCTCTTGAAGGAATTTAAAAATTAATATTAAAACCTCCATTTTTTTAGAAAGGAATTATCACAGCAAATAAATTTCACTTTTGGCTCCACGAAGAATAAAGTTCAATTTCCCATCAAATCGGGTGTCGGATTGAAGTAAAATTTCGTGTGAAGCACCAAAAATAAAAACCTATCACAATGGAATTTATTTCATCACAAATAGAACCAAAAACTAGACCTGAAAATTTAAATCTCCATTAATGGCCACCATGACATAGTAATTGAAAAAATCAGCGAGCTACCTCTCTGCTTCTCAGGGTTCCAGTGGGCGAAATCACCCAAAAATTGGAGGAAATGATCGTTGAAAAATATAATTTCACGTGAACTATTTTTTAGGGATATGGAGGAATTTGTTTTTTTTATCATAATTCTACCCTCTTCAAATAATTTTTCAAATTCTTGAAGATCCGGTGGGCTAAATCATCCAAAATTTAGAGGGAAGGGTCTCCAAAAAATCTAGTTTCTCCCAAACTAGTTTTTGTATGATGAAGTTTCCAATTTCTCAAGATATTAAGGACTAAATTTTTATCAATATTATTCCTTGGTAGCTCCATATCCAAAGCGCTTACAAGACATAAATTTTCATTTTTCATTTATGAGCTTTCTAGAAAGTGAATCATGATGAAAATTGGAGCACAAGTTCGTGACAAAGAGTCGAATCCAAAAAAGTTGTTCCCATCACAAAAAAAGGTTGTTTTAACCACTCAATAATAATAGCATATGTTATGTTTCCTCACATTCTATAAATGATGATTCCCACTGAATGAAAATTTCTATCACTCAAGATGATCTGAAAAGGGGTAAAATGAAAAGTAAGACAGAAAACAACTTCTTCCCAAAATAGTAGATCCCCAAATAACAACCTTCTAAAAATAGAAATGTGCTTACAATAGAAATATATCAGTAACATAAGAGGTTGGAGCCAGATGATTCATTGAATATGTTTTGAACTATCTTGATGATTAAAATTTGAGTCCATAATCTAGTGCTAGATTATTTGTCTGATCTAGCATGTTTACGATCTCCTGCATTACTCCATGTATGTTTGTTTCATCAGTACCTTTAGCTTTCTACAAAATATCACTTATTCATGGATTTTTATGTCATTCTCCACTTGATTTTTCCACTTATATCAAATACATGATTGCATCCTGAGCTTGGTTCATTGATTACGTCTGAAATATGATGATAAACAAGGCCGATTGCTCTTCACCCCTGGATTCATCATTATTAACACTTTCTTCCAAAAAACATGGGGTATTAGTGATTTTATAAAATCCCCCCCTCCACCTTGTTTCTTAAATCCTGTTGAAACATATGATTCATTTTCCAATCAATCAATTTGAACAATGGCTAACTGAGCTAGGTTTAACTCTCCATTACTAAAGGATTCTTTTGGTGTGACTTATTTTTCCTTCTTTTTTTTGAGCATTCATCACACCCTCTTCCATCACCCCATCAACACTCAAGGGGGAATCATTTCATCCTAGACTGATTTCTCTGCTACTCCTTGAAAATTTAATTGTCTCTAATTGTCTTACTATCTTTGAAGTGGCTTCGCTTGCATTACACAACACCTAACGAGGGGAAAATGTAGACACCTAAATTTGAATATGCAATTTTACTACTGAAATTACATTTTATTATCATCTTTCCCATCATATGCATTATAATTAGAGACTTCCCGTTAATTAGAAAACATTCCCCTTCATCTTAGTCATTTGAAGGCACTCCATTAATTAACTCGCCTCATCCTTCATTCCAAATGCCAATTAACAACACTTCCTTAGTTATAATCTTATCCTGATTAATTAACTATTATTAGTTAATTAATCCTTTTAAATATCCTATTTAGATCAATATTTACATTCTTATTGGTTAAATCCCTCTCCAAAACTCTCCAAATTATACCTAATTTCCTTTTAGATCATATCAAAATGGATTCTTAAGCTATGATCTCGGCCTATTAATTAATCCTATTTGATTAATTAAATCCTCTCCAACTCCCATGAGTTAGCTAATCACTAATTCATTCCTTTTAATCATTCTTATCCCTTTCTAGTTATTCTACTTTATCTTTATCCAACATTCTCTAGGTTTTTATCTTCTCCCATAGATTTGAAAGCTATATAAACAACCTGGTACCTCCCTTCCAATCTTACACCAGGGTTTTAAGTTCACACTATATGCTCATGATAAGAACATTTCTACAATTTAAAATACTATTGATCTAACATCCATTCTATCCTCTACTTGAAATAGATTAGTTAAGGAAGAACTATACATAGCAATTGAGATATATTGGTGAGATCCTTTCCTCTTCATATGGAGATAGCCTTCCTTTGATCTCTCGTAATCAGGATTGGTTCATTTATAAGGAGAAAATACAATTTAGAAAGCCCATAAAAAATAAAAAGGGATGGGTTAGTGTTTCAAAGTTTAATTTGGATGCATCGATTAGATTTCTCCCTTACATAACTTTATCATGACGTTTTTGTTGAATTATATTAGTTATAGGAACTACTTGGTGTTAGTTTCTAGTTGTTAACTTAGCTTAATTTTGAATGCGTACATATAAAACCATGGTTATCTCTTACTTATTATTTTCTATTATTTTCCAAGCATTGTGGGATATGCCCTATGTCTTGCTTGATCATTGGACACTTCAGTCCTGATTGCCTTGTGACATTATGAGTGATGTCCCATATATGGAACATAATTTTTTGGTACCTATTGTCTTTCTAAGTTTCTTGATACATCATAATCTATTCCATGTTAGCTCTTTTAAACTAACATTTTTTTATAGCCTATTTTTTCTATGTGCCTTAGTTTCTACCATGCACATATCATACCGCCTGTAGGCATCCAATCTATGATATACATATCAATTTTAGGTCCTCTTATTTGGGATGCCTCCTCCTACATCACATACACCCCAAATGAGGGGGATAACTATTGGGTGAACAAATCAACCTTCCATAAGTACATAAATCCAAAATAAAATTAGAAAAATCACATAGTTATAGAGTGGTCCTGAATCATACTCAGATCACAAACACACAGTGGACACTAGAGCCCATTATTAGATAGGAATGGTGGGTTCTTGTGTCCCACCTAGGCTCTTATGTTGTGGGGGAAAAATAGATAATTTTTTAGTTCAGTAGAGTTTCCAACAAGTTACAGTATGGATCTATAGTTTCATGAAAATTGGATTCAGTTACAGAATTCAGTCATTCAGCTACAATTCAAGTATAAGTAAGTTACAATTTGGTTATAATTTGACTAAAATTCAGTTAAATTTTTGGTTTCAAATTGGTATGTGCTAATCTATAGTGCCACTTATCATTTGAGAAGTGTCATGGAAGGAGAGAAAAATAAATCTCTCCCGAAAAACTCTTCTCTTTGGTATGAGATCACCTAAAAACCTCACTCTTGGTGTGAGATCACTAAAAAAACCTCATCCTTGGCATGATATTTCCAAAATAACTCATCTTTGGCATGATATCAACCAAAAAACTAATCCTTGGCATGAGATAACCCAAAAACCTCACTCTTAGTGTGAGATCACCCAAAAACCTAATATTTGGCAGCATGACGCTCAAATTCGTGGCTCGAAGCTTTCTTGGTTGGGAATTGATCACTCCCAACGCCATCTAAAAACTTCTCCAAAACAAACATGACATTTTTCTATCCTATACTCTCTCATACATCAGGTGCACTATTTCCTTAAGTATTACTTTCTACACACTTTTACTTATTTATACATATGTTACTCTGATTTTTCATATACGTGACTTTGACTACTCTCTTGCTCTTCTTTTGTAGGTCTGTACCTATAAGTAATAATAAGTAGATCACATAAACAAGCACAAGCTCCAATAACACACTACTACACATACGATTTACCCCTAGGATCTACATCTCTTTCCTAGTTAAAATGTTGTACATTACGATCACTTCACACTTCACATGGCTATTTATTCACTCGACACGCTATTAGATAATTTTTTTTGTTTACAAGGTACACATCTTCTATCTATTTTATGCTATCGATTATTCACTTAATAACATAACGTGGGGGAAAATGTAGAGACGAAATCTATGCACTTTGGTACATTTCTATGTCCTAAAGCATACTAATGTATAAATGATTCCTAAACAAGAAAAATAGTGGTTGGAAACTCCTTTTGTTCCTTTGGTTTCTTTATCTCTTTCAATCTAATGTATTTACACATATTATAGTTCTTATATAACTTGAATAATTTACCTTTTAGTGGCCTTGGACACTAGCACACAGTTATGATAGAAACACCCATGCGGTCCTATGCCTCCTAGGCACCCCTATCTGTCTCTTTCTTCTTCTTACTCTTTTGGGTCCTTTTTACTTCTTAGTAATCTTATAACACTTTGGGTTGACATTTTAGTTGTAAATTATGAAATTTAAATAAAGGAATATGATAATATACTTAGTTACTTCTTCCAACTAAAGGGTCAAACACTATAAGAATTATCTATCACCACCCAAGCTTACACAAATGCACAAGAGAACTACAAAGTACATATCTAGGACATCCATACAATAAATAAGGGTTAAATTGGTCTACATACACTGCACAAGAGGGGAGTCTATTCTATTCCATCACACACATTTTTCATATTCAAGATAATGTAGATCTATCCCACTATCATCATGCAAATACCACAAGGTAAACCCAGGGCATGGGATAAGGATACATACACACACAAAGATCTACATGGTGTTAGAGATGTAGTGTAGCTCTTGGTTGTAAGTTTAGTCTTCAGGTAACCACCGGGGTCAGTTTGACTCCACGTTTTGCATATTTTTTATTAGATTTGATGTGGTTTGTGGGCATGTGTAGGTAGTCATTTTTTTACTATTTACAAGTACGATTGGAACACTAAAAAAAAACCAAAGTGATAAAGAGCGAGTAACAATGAAGACCTTATAACCCATAAAATTCCAGGTTATGAGAATTTTAGTAGACACATGTTCCCAGATCAGTCATTAGTGCTTTAGGAACTCCTATCCTCTTGATGTTTCTTTTGTCCTGTATATTCATAAGGTTCTAAAACCTCATCGAGCCTTTGTAACATTGTTTCTAGCCTGTTCCAATAGATACACAGTCTCGATCATTCTCAGGTTACACAGAATCAACTAAGTCATCATCCCTCTTTCATTTGCTTAGGGTTTTACATTCTTGAATGCTTAGTACTTACGTATTATTGTACTTAATCATCTAAATATAATTTATTACAGTAATATACTATGAAATATGATATTATGAATTGAAATGTATAATAATTTTGAATTGAACATATATGGGAGAATAAAAAAGATCAATTTTTACAAAGAAGAACCAAGTGAATTTTATAGAGTTCCATGGTGTTTTATATAGAACATAATTTTATGATAAATAAAATCATATTAATAATCCAGATATCCATCATGAATGACTAATTTATAAATAATATAATTATTTATAAACATGATACTCTCTAAATTCACCTTCACTCACTGTTCAAAACTTTCCCATTATTTATAAAATTTCACATATGAAAAGGTTAAATTGGCGAATGAGTGAAGGTTAGAAACTGTTAGCCTTTCATGCACACAAATTCTTACTCCAAATAAAAATGGAATGAATCCACCATTTTTCTTAGTAACTTCTCCACTTGAAAAACACTATGAATTGAATTCAAATGCATCCTCTCCTCCCTAAATATTTGTATCTTCATTTTTTCCCACATATTTATAAAAAAAAACATTCTTTTGGGAATCCTCAATTATTTTTATTGGGTATATTTCTTAGCTAGTGGATACCACCTCATGAACTCATTAAGAACTATATTCATATGTAAGAAAAAGGGAAAGAATATTAAATCAAAATAAAAGTATCAAAATTTTTCCCTTATACTACCAAATGGTCACTTATGATGAATATCTTAATATATATTTTACCTCTAAAAATACATGTTTAATCATTTTATACCTATTTCATATAAATCTAAAGTGCAAGACACATGGCAATTACATTGAGTGGATAACATTGAGTGAGAATATAGTAATGTGTTTTATTAAATGATAATAGTGATTAGATAACAATGAGTGAGAATATAATAATGGCTCACGTTTCTCCCCCATGAAATAAACATTCTCCCTTGTTGTTGAAATCAACACAGGGGAATCCCAAATATGTGGGTTGTCAATAATTGATCACATATTAAAAAAAAAAAATTCATGTTTACAATGTTCACTTCTGTTCACCTTTATATTCCTTTAAAATTGATGTCGCCATATTCATAAATTTGTTTCATGTGGTTTGTCAATATTTTAAAATGATTTTATCATATTGGATTTTGAATTCTTGTCAAAGGTATGTCAATATTTTTAAATGAGTTTATTTTGTTAATTATTATTCTCATGTTATAACCTTATTTTATTTTGTTCAATTTTATTTAATCAATAATTCATGTTTTTTCTCATAAGCTTTTATAGGAATTCCTTTCAAGGTTTATGGTCACCTTTGAATAAATATCATGCAGTCTTATAATCCTAACTCAAATAATGATCTTTATAGGTCGTGTTTCTAGATCTTGAGTAGTTTACATACTAATTTAATCTAGTGATCATAACATTAATTTAAGAGAGATGAAATAATACATAAATAAAGGATGACCATATGCCAAAAATCTGAAATTTGTATCAGCAATTAACTTATGTATTTCATCACAATCATATTGATAATTCTTCAATCCTTTTTTTGGGATAAAAATTTAAATTTAACAGCATAAATTCATTCACTATTCGAATGATAAACTAGACGTTATGGGAGTTATCCATTTTCCTTGATATATTGATCCCAATAGGAGTTACCTACTATATCTAAACCAACACTTGCACATGAGTTATAAACTACACAAGAAAGGATATATATGCATAATTTTGTTTGTGTAATTCATTCACATATAACCGCCAAGAGTTTATATCTCCATAATATCTAAGAATTGGATTTATTGTAATATTTCCATCTCATTCAAGGATATCATTCCTTTTTTATTTTTCATTTTTCAATGATATGTAGAATTTTCCTAAAAGTAAAAAGTTAACATCATGGTCTATATTTCCAAATTTTCTTGTAAGAAACTATAAATAAAGAATTGTCCCTAGAACTATATAATTGTAGGTAAGAGATGGCACACCTTATTTATTTTTACATTATTCATAAGACATTTGAATGATTGGTGAAAGAGAAATAGAACCTTGTGTAGTTGTATAATGTGAACTAAATACAAACCTTTAAACTTATTTAGAACCTTTTATAGCTGTATAGTGTCAAATAAATACAAACCATTAAAATTAATGCCAGGAATACCTATTGATGTTTTTGTTAGGAATATTAGGTGGTGCTCACATGTAGTGTTGAATATTTGTATTATTATAAAGTGGTTTGCTAATGCAACTCACATAGCTCTTTTAGGAGTATGTGATTATAAGTAATTTTTGAGATATTAATATAGAGATATATTTTTTATGTCCAATATGTAAGTAAATTTTTAGGAGGTTTCAAATAAATCACATAAATAAACAATAAGAGATATTTTTGAGAGATAGAGTAGTTAAGATAATATTCCTAAATATAGGATATACAACTCCTAAATTTGAATTAATACACATTGAATTGAACTCTTTTGAGATTATTCTCTTCAAAATTTGGTCTAAAATCCACATTCAGTATTAGAATCATTTTCCAGTGATACCTTGGAGTGACCCTGTTACCTTTTTCCATGCTCATCCACTTATTTTAATGTCAAATCATACATATAAAGGCAAGTAGGATACCACCAACCTCATGAAACCACTTTGTTCATGTGTTTGCCCTTCTTACATTTTGTCAATGGTACTAGTGGATACCATGAACCTCAAAATGAATATATTAACATTCACCATTTATTTTCATTTCCATTTAATTTTCTCCTTGTCTATTCTATTTGTAGTTTTCATTCCATATTGTTCACATTTTTCAAACCCCAAATTTTTATTAAAAAATGAAGAAAACTTGGTTTTGGTTTTAGTAAAATCTAGAGCATTTAGAAACATACTTAAATTTAAAATCAAGTCCAACATCCAAATAAATTTCTCAAACCCTTGTGATATATTTTTTTGTGGAAGATCTCATCTTAAGTTTTAAACGACAACACTTCTAGTATATCATTTATTCTAATAATTGTGCATTAAAATGATCAAAATAACCAATCTACTAGATGTGTCTAGAAAATATTTCATTATATACAATTTAGGTCACATCACTTTGTATTCACAACTTGAATATCCATCCATGAATGATAAGCTTACTCAACACATGTAGTAGAAACCGATAAAAGAAGGTGAAGTGTTGAAATTAAATTAGATTGAATGAAAGAGAAAAATTAAACATAAATTAGATTGAAATAAAGATTGAGTACATGATGGTCCTACCAAACTCATTACATTTTCTTACTACCCATGTCAAAAAATGCCTCTTTAACGAATCTTGGAATTGCTTCTAAGACTTGGTCATTTTCTAGCCTTAATAACAACAGTTCAAAGTTATTTCATTATAAATCTTCATATTTAATTAGCTAATTAATATTATATCAAATGATGAATGTGTACTTGTAAGTTACGAATAATAATATGTGCCAATATGAATCAATTTTATGTATATTACTATATCTACAACAATGTTTAATATTTGTTCCATATGAATTGCATCATTAACTAATGTTAATATGAATATAGATTTATTAGGTATGCTGAACTATATTTTTAATATTTTATTTCTCTGATTTGGATTCCAATTTTTTTATATTGATTTATGTATAGTAAAACAATGTTTACGTAAGGATTTGTTATTTCTACACCTAGTATACAACTAGAATTGGGAAGGATAATATATTGATGATATTTAGTATTTAAAGACTAATAAAAAGACTCATAGAAGATTAATTAGTATGAATCACTGTATAATGAAATATTGATTAGTGTCGTGCAAGGTTGTTAATTAAATAATATAGGATTTGAAGGAAAATGCTCTACTTATTAAACCCAAACAGGTTCGTGCTAACCCTGAGTGGGAGGAGGACATTCTTAAAAGGCTGGACATTGCAGTCTCTAACACCAGTAAGAGTAGGTTGAAACAATATGTTAAATGGAATAAACCACCCAAAGGAAGTTTCAAGATCAAATTTCATGGTTCGGCCTGTGTTAAGGATAAAGTGGTTGGTGGCGGTGGTTTTATTCAGGACCATAATGGGCTATGCTTAGGAGCCTACATGGGATCATTAGAAATCATTCTAACAACGTGGCTGAAACTAGAGCTATACTTTGGGGTGTTAATATGGGTAAAGACTTAGGGTTTAAAGATATAATCATTGAAGGTGATTCAATGTGCATTATAAATTCCCTCAAAGATAATAGTAAATGTGGATGGAAAATAAATCATTTTATAATGGAGGCATGTGCCATGTTCACATCATTTGAATAGGCGGTCATTCAACACACGTACCATGATGGGAACAATATGGTGGATGCATTCACTGAGAAATATATTGATATGGTGGATTGGTACATGTATCCCTTAGGGACATGTTAATAAAATCATTAATGAAGACTCAAAGTGAGAAGTTTCATTATGATGACACCCTTAGCTCGCATGCTCGGGGTTATCAAAAGAATTTTTCTTTTTGGAAAACTTCCCTTTCTTATTTCACTTGATTTTTTGTTCATTTTCTATCAGTCGAGTTCTAGTGTCCTTACAAAAAATTTCAACTTGCTTGCTAGCTTCATGGGGGGTGATAGGGTGCATACTGAACTATCTACCTTTCTTCACCTCAAGAACGATGCGGCCATGTTGAAATTGCTACACAAAGGTGGTCTCACTAGATACATTCACCGGCTCAAAGGTAATGATCTTGGCCTTTCTATCAATTTTGTGATTTCTTGGAAGGATGGTGGTTTTTTTTTTAGAGGGATTCATATTGTTTTCTTTGAAAATTCCATAGCTGGGATCACTGGGTTAAAAACTGATGGCCTAAATTTTTTTAAAGAAAAATCTCAAAAGAAACATGAAATTGATACTTTCTTTGAAGCTGGGGAAAACATTTTTTTCCTATGACGATGGTATTTCTCACACCTTCTTGACAGATAGATGGGATGATGTCTTCCTAGTAATTATGAAATATCTGAATCTTGAAGGAAAATTACATAAAATATTTACTCACCACCTATCCATCCTCAATTTTCTACACTGTGACAAGACTATGAGCTTTGTGTTTTTCTTGCATAGGTCACTCCTCTCGAATATTGAGGATTTCAATAAAAATAAGGTGGATATCCCCCTTCACAAAGGCCTCATTATTCTTCTAGTACAAAGAAGAAAACCTGCCATCCTTAATCAAGTCAAAGATCATGACTATGACCAAGAAAACCTTGCTTCTCACCTTAATAAAATCAAGAAGAATAAAAAATGTATTGATCCTGATGAGGGTATTATAGATGCCTTGTGTAATCTAAAGAAGGGGATTTGGAATTTGGGGGAAAGTTCCAGCAAGAGGGACTAGGATTTTGCTGACAGGGAGCCCAAACAAATGAGGTCTAAGTCCACAACTGATACCATTCTGACTATCAATAAAAACCTCATACAGGAGCTGAAATATTTTCATTAAAGGATTGAAACCCAGGACAAAAACATCAAGGGGATTCAAGAAGATTATGTTATGTAAGAGCAATGGATTTATCTACTTCAAAATCAGGTTAATTATGAGGAGGCCAAAAATAACATGAAACTGAGTTTGAGTTCTTTTGACAGTGATGAAACTGATACATGTGATATCTCGGGTATGGTTACAACAGACAATCAAGGTAAGTTTTAGGAGGAGGATAATGCTGGTACTCAGACTAAGGATAAAGGGATCAAACACCCGAAGAGGTTCATTATCAAAGTGGCTGGTTTGAAAGATGGTAGTCTGAGATCTAGGACCCGAAGCAGGGATGCTGAGAACTAATTGTGGGATTTTTGTAGCCCTATCTTTTCTGTTGTTTTTTCCTATTTTTGGTCTTGGTTTATATACTTACAAAAAACTATTGTTGATATGCAAACTGTTTAGTTTGGCTTTATTTTGTGGGGTCCTGGTTGTCAATCTTCTTTGACTCTGCCTCCTTGGCTTCGTTGGTGTTTTTACCTTAAAAAAATGCTTCTCTTTTGTATGGGTTTTTTTGGTCCTGGTTTAAAACCAAACCTTTTTATCTTATCTAAAAAAAATATTGATTCGTGAAATGAAATTTCTTTTAAAAACTAAAAATGAACACTTTTATATTATGTAAAATTTTTTTATTGCTCATAAATAAAAAATAAATACTATTATATTATTTCTTTTTGTAAAGTTATTTTTTAAAAATATGAGTTAAAAATTTTGAAATTTATTTAGTCGTTCAAAAACATAATATTATTAGATAAGTTCATTAGATTTCATGGGATTTTTGGATGGGACAATTTTCTGAAGAATCTCTCCTAGCATGTCCCATTGATCTAGCCACCATGTCACAACTAATCATAACAGTAACATGACATCTCAAGTTTTAAAATATGCTCCAAAAATATTTTGAATATGATCAAGAAATATGATCTATAAATATGTAGAATTTTCGTGGGAATCTAATTATTCCTCATAAAATTGTTGTTGGGCTACTCTATTTACAAAAATGGACTCTATCTACATCACTTTGAGGATAATCCGAAATAATGGAATTATCAAAGCATATATTTTTGGGAAGTCTACAACTCTCAATCATGAGTAAGCATTTTTTAATAAGAAAAAATGTTAATTCTGTGATTTACTCATCTGCATCATGTACAAGGGACATCTTGAATGCATCACCAAATATTTTTTATGACTAGGAAAATCCCTCCATAGCCTTTGAGAGTACGAAATATTAGTAGCACACATAATTCTCATTAGATTGTAGAAAGGAAAAATATGAGTTCCCACTAAGCTATATTACTATGATATGTTATTCAATTGATATTTTGAAAATAAGAAAATTTTGAGCCTAGTGGCCTCCCGTCCATTACTTTCAATAAGTAATGGAGCTTAGTGGTCGCTAAGATTTTTCCTTGATATGAACCAATGTGAATTATGTGTTATACACAATATATATATTATGATAAATACATAATACTTGACCCCTCTTAAGGGTATGTAGTGCAACAATTGGCTTTGTCAGGGATAGTATAGACAATATGATAAAATTATAAATAATGAAAAACACTAGCGATCCAAAGTTATAAAAATAGTTTTTACAATGACTAGATCTCATGGTAAGATCCTAGCAACTGCTAAGTTATATTACTATGATTTGTTAATCGATTGCTTATTTGAAAATAAGAAACTATTGAGCCTAGCGGCCACCCAACCATTACTTTTAATAAATAATGGAGCTTAGTGGTCACTAAACATTTTTCTAGATACAAACCAATGTGAACTATGTGTTATTGTAGACACAAAATTATGCACTTTAGATATTATTTAGTCTTAGTCTCATACTAATATTTAGAAGGTTCTTGAGTGAAGAAAGTACTAATTAACCCTTCTCTTTTGGCCATCTTGTTTTATTTTATTTCATCAGTACCGATCTTTTATACCTACATGCCCAGTCAGCTTCTGTTACCCTCCATTATTTTAGCCTCGACTGGGGCACCCATATTAATACTGGGGTTCCCATGGGCACCCTGGTCCCACTAGGGGTGTCCCGGTCCTTTTTGAAATTTCTCGCCATCTTTTGGGACATTTCTAGATATTTTACCTTCTTATATTTTTGGTGGTTGGCCATTTCAATGTTAACTACCATATAAGATCAAGATAACTCTATAAATATAAAGTTATGAGACCATAATGAGGGAGCAAGCACTAGCCACCACTATCATCCATCTAGAGTTACATCCATCTATTAAATTAGAGATCACTTGCATCCACATAGCTCCATCATATGGATCGAGGCTAGGAAATTTACATCACACTTCATAGGGGGAAGGATTATATTCTATTCATGCACACATTCTATTAATTTTTATACATTTAGTTATTACCCGCTACTTCAAAATGCGTGACTGACATAAGAGCACCTAGGGCACATTATGCACACACTCACCAAAACTACATCCAAGTCTAAAATGTAGTACAATGCTCAGTTAGTAAGCCCACTATTGTGGAAGATGAGCTCAGTATGAACCATTCATTTGCATCATTCTTTTTTTAGGATTTTTATACTTTTTTTGGTATTTTGCAGGTCTTTACATCATCTTAGAATATCAGTGACATATGAAACATGACAAAAAATATGATGCAACAAATAGTGAGCGTTTGAGACCTTCTGCCAAAAAAGTGAAGATCAATTTTAGATCTTTTACACAGACAAGAGAACCTAAATTGCATACTAGAGCACCCACATGCACCCCAGTCCTTCTCTAGGTACTCTAGTCCAGCTAGATACTTCAGATCCATCCTTTTCAGGACTTATACATATTGTTCTTTCTTCCAGATGTTACATTCACCTCTCTGACACTCTCCCGTGAGAATCCACTATTCAACTGAGTTGTTTCATCTTATCTCTTGCACATTAGGGTTAACATTTCATTTTACATAGTTTCTTGGGTCATTTACATACTTCTTTTACTACATTTATTTACTTTATTTATAGTAGTTCATAGCTTAGATTAACTATCCCCATATACCACATAATAGTTAATTTTAGTTAATCATTTTGGTGAACCCGACTCAATCATTCATGCTTCTAGATTCTTCATTTATTTACTATCACCACAAGATTTGATCATCATGAGTATCTCAATCAACAATTATTTGCTTTCCAATCCTGATTTACTACATAGATTCCAACATTTTCTTGCTACTATTCACATTCGTGCTGACATGCATCTAGACTCGGTTTATCGAGCCTTTGCCGACACCTTTTCTTCACATATAGTATTCAAGTATAACCTTCCCTACGATGTTCACACTTTTTATAATGATCCACCTCTACATATCATCTCTTGTATTTATAATGTCATTGTTGAACATACTTTGATTGATAATGGATTTGAACTTGACTTGTGTCCTATGTCATTCCTCAAAGTTTTTGGCC
The DNA here is from genome assembly GCA_019776745.2 of Taxus chinensis. Lineage (NCBI taxonomy): Eukaryota > Viridiplantae > Streptophyta > Pinopsida > Cupressales > Taxaceae > Taxus > Taxus chinensis. The sequence goes on along the minus strand of CM034146.1, from coordinate 508,259,456 downwards.
TTTTTGCTCATGATGTCAGTCCATCTATTATTTCACTACATGCTTATGATTGTTATGTCTATCCTTGTCTCAGTCACGTTTCATTTCCTATAATTGTTGGTCCAAAGACTATCTACACTATCTTTTTCATTGTTGATTTCCTAGTCTCTTACAATTATCTTTTGGGAAGGCCATGGCTTCATGCCATGCAAGATGTCACTTATACTATACATAATTGTGTTAAATTATTACATGAGATAATTGAGTACACCATTATTTGTGATCATGATCCATTCCAGTATCGTGACCAAGCTCCTAATACTAGTCTTCCTATCCCGTGCATATATATCACAGATGAGCTCCAATCTAGGGAAGAACCAACTCACTTACCACCACTTGATGGTACCATTTATGTGATAGATGAAGTTCCTTATGTTCCACCTACTGCTATTATTATGATTCCTTAGTAGGGGCCTATCTATTCCATTGATGTTGCTCTCTCACATACACCTTCACATGAATCACCTACATTAGCATGCCCACCTTTCATTTGCACACTCTTCATGCATGAATCATATTGGGAACCTATTCCATTTGATCCTAATTCACCAAAAACCATATGTACACATATCGGTTTAACTTGGTTAGGATTCTCTATTGATGAAATCCATCCTCCATCATATGACCCTCATTTATATCATAGGTGGGTTCATGTTACGGTCACCTATGGTCTGTGCCTATTTCATCTTTATGTATTTCTTTCATGCACTCCTACTGATTCTCCACTCACATTAGGGAAATCAAAATTTGATTATATTAGGGGCACACTAGATCCTAACCATACAGATATATCTTTCCCTATTCCTTTTGGACACATTTTCATCTGCAATAGTTCTTTCCTAGGTTATACACAAAATCTTACTCACTAGTATGCACACTGTTATCCTCTTTGTCCATTCATCAATGAGGATTATTCTATGGGTATGTACAAATTACACATCAATGGATCATTAAATGATCCACCAAACACTATTGATTATCAGGTTACTAAATCTTACCCATTCGATTATGACCCAGAGGATGACAATCTCATCGATGAATTTACATAATATTCTTACACACACACTTGGGGGCATAACACTTCACCTTCCCCCCACCTCATCTTAGCATAGATACATATATCATTTATAATTTTTCATATATTAATTAGGAATCATCACCATATATTCTAGTGTCATTACCCAATGACACACTCTTATGCTTTGGTTCACACTTGGCTGTTGAGGGATTACTACTCATGAACCCCAAACACTACACTATAAGTATTACACATTGAATCTTATCACATATCATGCACCATATAACTTACATTATACTTTTCATCTACAATAATTTTCTATTTCCGCATTTACACATCCTATATCATACTAGTCTTTATTACATATGAGTCTAGCATGACATCATCTTACATTCTGTTGGTATCCAATTTTTTTCTCCCTTTCAAGATGAGCAACATCACATATTTGACAAGGAGCTTAGAGATAGATAGATTATGATGTGTGTCATTTTGTAGCTGGGGATGAGATCTAACTGGTCCTTTGTTACTCATATTTATGGAGAGATGGATAACACCTTCAAGAGTATTTGACCTATCCTCACTACTTTAGGCCGTGCCTTTCGACTAGGGTGAGAGGACCCATAGTGTAACCTATGTTTGATGATGGAGATGGAGATATCCTTATTTTACACAAATTTTATGAAGAAAACCTTCGGAAAGTATGATCAATACTCCATAATTTAACTCTTAAGAGTTGTCACTTCTAAAAGATGGAGACACTTTCAAAACAAGGCTAAGGTTACTGAAGACATTATGAAATCCTGATTGTTCTGCATATTTTAGTAAATAGATTTTTTTTCCTTTGTTGATATAGAGGGAAAAAAAAGGGTAGTTTAGGATGGATTCAATGTTTTTAAATGGTTTTGGTGGCAGATTAAGCAGGATAAAGTTGATTATACCAGATCTTTGAGAAACTTCACAACAATGGATAACTCAACAACAAAAAGCTTCAGAATAGTTAATATGCTCCCTCAACTAGAAGGTGTGCTTCAATGGAGGCCCAGATCAACATGTTTTAACACAATATTTGAGAATTTAACACAAAGGCTCGAGTTAAAAGAATCAATCATACACCAGAATCTCTGATCAATCACACCTAAGGTACACCCAAAGACTTATAAACAATATTTATCAACAAATGACAATGAAGTGGTTTTAAATTTTTTTATATCATCACAGGATGAAGGATCTTCTTGAAATGAAATTAAAAATGCCACTAAAATATCAAAGGGATGAGATCCTGTGTGATTTCACAAAGATTTCAATGTAAGATTGCAATAGGAACATGAAAAAATACTTGCAGACATTCTGAAACAAAATAAACACTAATTGCTCCAAGATTCACAGAAATTAATTCCAAAACTGCTTAGATTCATCAGTAGGGGAAAGCTTCTAGACAAATCTTAGTGTTCTTCAATGGCTATACATCTACAACCAACTTGACATGATAAAAAATATAACACATAAGAAATTACTAGGTTATCTCGGATTGGTCTCTCAGGGAGATGAATTTTCTCTTAAGAATTCAACCCCCAACCCTTTGCAAGAGTATTCTCATTGCATTTATAAATTTCACTCACTTGCTAATCCAAAATTTTTCCCCAAAAAGAATAATATTCGAGGGACCTTTGCTTGTTACCAATTTTCCTTAGAAAGTGATGTTTAACAAACTCTCATCCGAAAGCTGCCAGGTGGACCAATTATGAATTGATCACATTTCTTGGGCCCTCGAATAATGAATAGGATGCCATGCCACCACTTTCTTATAGTACTTTTAATCATTCTAATTATTTCATGTGAGAAATCCCCATTTTAATCATTTTCCAGAGGCTCTGCACAACTGGTTTGATAGGAAATCCTTTTTGCTCTTGAGGCAAAACCTTTTCCATCCTTTGTGCCTGCAACCTTCATCATTTCATCCTTTTCCCTCTTTTTCTTATGTAATTTTGCCCCACATCCATCTTCTTCGGTAATTCACATTTTTGAAAGTTCCTGAGCAACTCCAACTTCAATATATCGATATTAACAATCCTTAGATTCACAAATTAAGTTTCAAATCCATTCAATGGCACTTTGTAGAAAAAAATGACTAGGAATTTCATCAAAAAATGATGAAAAAAGTGTGTATTCGTATCTTCAGGAGTCTTGGAGCAAAAATGGCAGAAAAATAGGTGAAATGCACAAAAATGTTGATTCTTCCCCTTTTCTAATTTATATTATAGTTGTCCACATGTTTCCTTGGTGTAACTACAAAGGAGAAGTACATGGGAAAGTTTCCAAACAAACACGAGCCTTCCACGTGCCTTGGGCCCAATAAAAATGTCTTTTGGCCTTTGAAAAAGTCTTAGTAAAAAGGAGCCAATGGAAGCTTCCACGTGTCTCCTTGGCACACCTTTGGTATGGTCCTCAAAAGAGGAGACCCTAAATAAGCATTGGCTCACCACGTGTATTAGTCTGACAGAGTTATTAAAAAGTTGAAGGATCAGTGGAAGGCGCCATGTGTCTAGGGTTCGAGAAAACTCTCCTTTCCATTGAAAAGTCCAAGCAAGGGCAGAGTGAGCAGAAGCCTCCAAGTATCCTCCTGGTGCTTCTTCAAAATAAAATTTAGGGACCGGTCCCCAAACAGGTGTGGTCCCTCCATGTGTCCTAGGCCTTTCAAAATTTCTTTGAAAAGTTAAAGTATAGAGCGGAGCTGGTGGAAGCCTCCACATGTCTCCCTGTCGAAATTGTTAAGGTGGTACCTTGAGGTGGATCCTCAAATGAGCTTCAGCCCTCCATGTGTCCATGGTCCACTAAATCTACACTAACTACATGAAAAAATGTCTAATTCTGGGCAAGGCAGCGGAAACCTCCATGTGTCTCCTCGGTGCAACTCCAAGGCCAAACCAAAAGGAAAATTTTTAGATGAGTGCCGACCCTCCACATGGGCAAACTTTGAATTCAATTGGGCCTTAGAGTTTTCAAAGTGCTCCATTGAGCTGTATCTAACTAGAAAAGGCCATGTTTCCACTGATGCTAAGATGTAAATTTGACCGGGAAAAATACACCTGTTTAACCATAAAATACATGGAAAATCACCATTTGAGCTCGAAAATGAATCTTTCTTTCAAGACATAATTTGGAAATGATATAAGGCCCAAATATGATCTTCTAAGCCACATCCAATCATGTTTCCATAGATATTTGGGACAAAAATGATAGGGACAACAAAAAGTGACTGTGGAAAATGGAAGGAAGGGAAAAAACCTGATTTTTCACCCATGTTACAGATCTTTCTCATGGACAGAGGAATGAAAAACAAATTATGGACTTTTAAGTGATTTTTGACGAAGGAAGGGAGTGATCATGAAAACCAAATGGAGGACATAGTTTTCATGCATCAATACGGGGAGATAGAAAACACGACAGAGCCTACAAATTGAAGAATTTCAAGGACAAATGGGGTGAGATCAAATTGAGCACCATCATCAGCTCCAAATCAGGGATGGGCATTCCCTGTGAGTTCCACAAGAAAAAATAGTAGAACAAGTTCCAAAAAAAGACCATTAGGCAACAAAGTCAAAGAATAAACTTGTAGAGTAGAATAATAATAACCAACTCCCCCAAGGACTAGGAAAAACAAAAATAGAAAAACACGAAGGTAGAAAGCAACCAAAATACTATACACTGTATAATGGAGTATACCTTGATTCTGAGAAATTAATCAAGGAAATGTTTCAAATGCCTACCATTAACAAGCAATTCAAGCAGTTCCCCATCTAAGTATTTTAGGAAGAAGGTATTTTCACCAATTTGAATATCAATTGAAAAAGATCCCATCCATAATGTATCAAATTTACCATGTTTTCCCTTATCTTCATGCATGCTATCCCATAATAGCACAAGATCCCCAATGCTGAAAGCTCTTGGAGTCACCTTCTTATCAAATAACTTCTTCAACTTTTCTCTGAACTTCACATGCTGCTAATGGGATACCCTTATTTATTCATATAACTCAATAATTTGATTGATTCGAGCATCATACATACTAACTTCTTGATCTTTAATTTGTTGAACACACTGAAATGAAGACAATTGCAAATGAAGGGGCATCAAAGCTTGAGTTCCATATACCAACTCAAATGGGATGCTACCGGTATCTCTTTTGACATTGATTATGTTAGCCCAAACAACAAACTTCAATTGCTCACCCCACTTATTTTTGTTCAGCTCCAAGGTTCTTCTAATGATCTTTAACAAGTTTTTATTTCTAGAATCATCTTGTCCATTTCCTTGGGGATTGTAGTTAGAAGCATATGTCAAATTGATTCCATACTCTTTACACATTGCCACCAAAGGTTTGGATTTGAAACTCATGAGATTATCAGTAACAATTTTAGCTGGCACTCCAAATCTGCATATGATTTGGTTTAACATGAAGTCCATGATAACTTGGTGTGTTTCTCCCTTGGTGGGGATTGCTTCCACCCACTTAGTGAAATAATCAGTGGCTATAAGAATCCATTTATGACCGGCACAGGAAGGATCAGAAATTTCACCAATGAAATCCATTCCCCATTGCTTAAATGGGGCTTCAATTGAAACATGTTGCAAAGGAAGGGAGCTTGAAGCTTTCATTCTTCTAGAAAAATGCTGGAAACTTTCACATTTCCTAACCAATAGAGTTGTATCTTTGAAGAGAGTTGGCCATGTCGACACTAAAATTTTCCTCCTTAATTTCTATTTCATTAATGTATGTATTAGGAATAGGATGTTGTTAAGTATAATTAGTAGTACCATCTGATAGAAGATAACGGCACCATCAGTAAGGTGCCGCAAATAATGTGGAGTACGGTAACAGTCAAAGTATAATAGGAATGTTGTAAAAAGTAAATATTTGTCGTAAGTGGTCCGGTAATGTTAAAATGTCAAAGTTTGGGTAATTAGAGAAGTAGGGTTTACATGATTAGGAATTAGAAATATTATATTGGTAATAAAGACAAGGAGTGAGGTCATAAATATTTTGTGTATTTTATTTGTAAAAATTCTAAAAATGTGGAACCCATGTAAAATGATAAGGTTTATCTTATCTTAACAGATAAGCTTACATGTACAAATAAGAGTTAAGGTATGGAATATGATTCTTCAGAGTGGATTTATTATCCTATCTTAGAGATAAGATGGATAAGCCTGAAAGTTCTATAAATAGAGAGGCCACCCCCCTCATTTAGCATAGAAGGAAGTAGTGAGAAATATTGTAGGAAGTGTGCAAAGGAAGCCATCAGTTTAAAGGTGTGTTGAAGAAGCCATTAAGAGGTGTAATTGTAAAGTTTCTCCCATAGTCTTGGTGAAAGGAAAGTGAAGTCAATAACACTTGAAGTACCTCATGGGTGAGATTGTAACAATTTCATGTTAATATTATAATTTACTTTGATATTTCAGATTTGTCATCATTCCGTCTTATCATAGTCGATGGTATTCTTGTGTTATGTTGTTGTTTTGTTTCCAGATTACATCCACAAGACTAAAGGATGTGCATTAGTAAATAATCATAGCATGAGGAGTTCCCGGTGAAGAATTATCATAGTGCTGGATTGGTGATGACATTTTGGTTCCATTGCCAGGACCATTCCTCATTGGTGGATTTTCTGGAGAGATATTCCCACTTAGTCAAAAATCAATTGGAGGGTAACCTTATTTTTACTATGCATAGTAGTTACCATGGTAAATTCATTTTTACCGTGAATAGTAGTTACCATGATAAAGTGATTTTTGCTGTGAATAGTATTTATCACAGTAAAGTCACTTTTTACCGTGAATAGTATTTACCGCAGTAATTTCACTTTTTACTATGAATAGTGTTTACCACAGTAAAGTCAGTTTTTACCGCAGTAAGTCAAGTTTTACCATAGTTACCGTGGTCATTTCTATTTTACTGTAGAAAGGTGTAAAGTCACTTTCTAGTTTAGTGATTCCAATTATTTGTGCACATAAGTCTTGTTGATTGTACTTGTGGGTTGGTATTTCACGGTGGTTACTTTTGAAAATGGAAAAGATTCCTGTTTTTTTAGCTCAATCTAATGAAGATGCTTCTTCTTTCATTCAAGAGTTTAAACGATCTTGTATTTGTAATGGCTTTATAAGAAGGGAACAATGGACTGAATTTTTTCCTACCTTTTTGGATGGTTCAGCACTTAGGTGGTTTGAAACACTAGGTGATAATGTGAAAAATTCATGGGATTTATTAACTAAAAGTTTTCTTGAAGAATTTAGTGAACAACAGAAATATGCAGATCTCATGATCGAGATCACAAAGCTATCCCAAGGAGAGAAGAAGAAGATAAGGGATTATCATGCTCATGTTCTAGAGCTAAGGAGGAAGCTCGATGCCCAGATCCGGAAGGAAGGATTAGCGGATGGGCTGATGAATGGCGTGGATAATCTCCTATGTAAGCACTTCATTCTTGGGATGAAGCCAGAAATCAGACAACGAGTGAAGTATGACCGCCCAGCTACCATTGAACAAGCAAATGAGATTGCAAGAAGGAAAGAAGAAAGCATGAAAGAGGAGCCCAAAGAAATTGTTGCTAAAGTAGAGCCTACACCAACACCTTTGGTCTAGAATCTACAACCACTCCCGGTGAGCACAAATATTTCTCCTAGTACATCTACTGAGTATGAAGATCTACTCAAAAAGATGGGTCAGTTAACTATTAATGTTCTTCAAGGAAAAGAATTTAGTTCTCAGGGAGGAGATAGAGGTCCAAAAAGAAATATTTCTGAAGTTGTATGTTATGGTTGTTATAAAAAGGGTCATTATAAGTATAATTGTCCAGATAGAGCTTCTACATCTGGTAAAGGAGATAATGATAAAGGAAAAGCACCTGTGAATTCTTTTGATGTAGTAGATAAGAGCAGAAATAATGAAGTAGATGTGTTTGTAACAAAAAGAAAGAAAGAAAAAGATAATCAAGATGGAAATGATCCTAAGAAGATGAAAAGAGAAACTAGTAAGAAACATAGGAGAAGAAAGTTGGGTGTGCAGGATTTTCTGATTTCACAGGGGCAAGGACCATACTCCATCTTGGAAGATCTGTTCAAAAGGCCTGCAAATATTACATATGGTCAAATCTTGGCTATGTCTTCTGAGAAGAGGCAGGAGTTGCGAAGTGGACTCAATGCTCGACGAAGGAAGGAGGTTGAGGTCCCTATTTTTGAGGCAGAGGCGGATCCCTATGCTCCACAAGCTGAGGTATTATGTAATGGTATTTCAATTCATGATGTCTTAGTTGATGGAGGTGCTGCAGTTCATGTAATGACCGAGTCTGTAATGAATATGTTGGGTTTAAAAATTGATCGCCCTTCAACACTTATGTTAAGGTCATTAAATAAAGGAAAAACTAAACCAGAAGGTGTAGTTTCAAATGTGGCAATATCTGTTATGGGTGTTGTATGTGTGGTAGACTCTCAGGTGCTGAAAAATGGTACTGTTGTGTACCTAATGCTGCTGGGAAGACCATGGCTAAGGAGAGTTCATGTAAGAAACTACTGGAATGAAGGTTTCATGACACTTGGAAGTGGTAGAGAGAGGGTGAAGATAAACGTGATCCCTCGACATCATAAAGCAGAACCTATGGATTCAAGTGAAGAAACTAATGATTGGACATCCTCTGATTACTCTAGTACTAGTGAAGTGGACACTGAAGATGAAGAAAGCGAGGTGGATGTTTCAGTCATGGATATCCTTCCAGTCACACCAACTCATGACCCCATAAAATTATCTGAAGAAAAAGTTGATGATCGTCTCCAAAAAATAAAGATTGGTGATGCTGTGATGGAGAGTGAGAAGGAATCCTACCTCCAGCTCTTTCGAAGGTAAATACACATATTCACTTTTGATTACAAGGAACTCCGTCAAGTAAGTTGGGTAGAACATTCTATTGAGCTGGTAGATGGTGCTAAGCCCATAAAGCAAATGCCATATAGAATGAATCCTAATTTTTCCAAAACTGTAAAAGAAGAAATAGATAAGTTGCTTGATGCATGATTCATATTTGCTGTGGAGAATTCAGAATGAGTTTCTCCCATTGTGATCTCAATAAAAAAGAATGGGAAGCTACGCATTTGTGTTGATTACAGGAAGCTCAATAAGGCAACAAAGAAGGATCATTACCCTCTTCCATTTTCAGATCATATCTTGGACGAAGTAGCTGGCTAGGAGTGATATAGTTTTGCTGATGGATATAGCGGCTACAACCAAGTTCATATAGTAGAGAAAGATTAGCTGAAGACCACGTTCACCACTCCTTGGGAAAAATTTGCTTATAGAGTTATGCCTTTTGGGTTGTGTAATGCTCCAGCAACATTCCAGCTTTGATGAATAGGGTGTTTGAACCCTACATTGGGACCTTCATCAGAGTATTTCTGGATGATTTTTGCATCTATGGGATCAAGTTGGACCACCTACACCAAATGGAGACATCATTTCAAAGGTTAGATGAAGCACAAGCCTCACTAAACCCTACAAAGTGTGTCTTTGGATGTTCTAAAGGTGTTTTGTTAGGGCATGTTGTATCCAGAGATGGTATTGGTACTGATCCTGATAAAGTTTCAAAAATCAAAGATTTACCATTTCCTATGAATAGAAGTAAGTTGAGATCATTTTTAGGCCATGTGGGTTACTATAGAAGGTTCATCAAGAATTTCTCAAAGATTGCATAGCCACTAACTCAGTTCTTGAAGAAGGATGTTACTTATGAACCAGGAAATAAGGCACATGAAGCTTTTGGACAACTGAAGGAAGCCCTAATGTCTTCACCTATTTTGAAGAATTCAGATTAGAGGTGTACACTGATGCCTCAGATGCAACACTAGGAAGTACTTTGAGCCAAAAGGATGAAAATGGGAATGAACATCCAATTTACTTTGGGAGCAGACAAATGAGCAGTGCTAAGGTAAATTATACTGTAACTGAAAAAGAGGCTCTGGCTATCATTTTTGCTGTAAAGAAGTTTAGAAATTACTTGCTCGGGCAAAAATTTCTAGTTGTAACAGATCATCAGGCTCTAAAATATATTGTAAATAAGCCTAACCCATCAGGGAGGATAGCAAGATGGATAATTTTGTTACTAGAATTTGAATTTGATATTATAGATAGGCCAGGAAAGAAGCATGTCAATGCAGATGCACTCTCTCGAGCCTATGATGGTTTAGGATCATCTTGTGATGATGATGATTTCCCCAATGTAGCATTGTTATCCCTTGACACAATCCCTAGTGAATACATAGATATTTGGAATTATCTGAATGAATTCAAGTTTCCTGATGGTGCCAATGCAAAGACTAAGAGAAAGATTACTCAAGCCAGTCGTCCATATTCTATTCTGCATGGAGTATTATTTCAAATAGGACCTGATGGACAGTACAAGAGGGAAGTTGGACGTGATCAAGGGAAGGAACTGCTAGAAGAATTCCACAATGGTACATGTGGAGGGTAATTCTCTGGAAAACTTACAGCAAGAAGGATCTTGGATGTAGGTTATCACTAGCCCACTCTTTTTAAAGATTGTTATAATTATTGTAAGACATGTGATATTTGTCAAACACATGGTAACCGTAAGACTTCATGAGCTCTATTATTCCCTATTCTTCCACTTGGTCCCTTTGAAAAGTGGGGAATAGACATTGTAGGTCCACTTTCAACTACCTCACGCCAAAATAAGTATATTGTAGTTGCCACAGATTATTTAACCAAGTGGGTTGAAGCTAGGCCATTGAAAACAACTTCCATGGATGAGGTGGCAAGGTTCATATATGAACGCATTGTCACCAGATTTGGTTGTCCATTAGAAATTATAACAGATCAAGGAAGCCACTTCATTAATGAGGTAGTAGAAGCCCTAGTCAATAAATTTTCTATTAAGCACATGAAGGCAACAACATACAAGCCAAGTACAAATGGACAGGTGGAACAAACAAATTTTGTGTTGTGTCAAATTCTAGCAAAAGATGCAGCCTTGCAGGTACATAAGTGGGATAAAAGGATTCATGCAGCATTGTGGGCATATAGGGCAACATCAAAATTAGCAACATGATACTGCCCATTTCAGTTGGCCTATGGCATTGATCCAGTTCTTCCTATTGAGTTTGATATTCTTACTGTGAGAGTTATGAAAAATGAAAGGATGGATGAAAGTGATTCAGTAAAAGAAAGGTTGGTACATCTTCATTTGCTAGAGGAAATGAGGGAAATAGCAAAGGATACAAGCCATAAGAAGAAAATGAAGCAGAAGGAATACTTTGATCAAAAGATCCGGTGGTCTCCATTTCATGTGAATAACTTGGTTCTAGTATATGATTCCAGATACAAAAAAAGAAGACAGAAAATTTCTTCCAAAATGGACGGGGCCCTACAAAATAGCAGCTATGCATGAAAATGGTACGTACCGACTGGAGGAATTGGATGGCACTCCCTTTACAAAATGGGTCAACCATGACAAGTTGAATATTTTCCAAGCACCAGAATAGTCTACTCCGAGGATGGAGTAGAATCTAGGAAGGGGGAAGATGTCGACACTAAAATTTTCCTCCATAATTTCTATTTCATTAATGTATGTATTAGGAATAGGATGTTGTTAAGTATAATTAGTAGTAGCATCTGATAGAAGATAACGGCACCATCAGTACGGTGCCACCAATAATGTGGAGTACGGTAATAGTCAAAGTACAATAAGAATGTTGTAACAAGTAAATATTTGTCGTAAGTGGTCCGGTAATGTTAAAATGTCAAAATTTGGGTAATTAGAGAAGTAGGGTCTACATGATTAGGAATTAGAAATATTATATTGGTAATAAAGACAAGGAGTGAGGTCATAAATATTTTGTGTATTTTATTTGTAAAAAGTCTAAAAATGTGGAACCCATGTAAAATGATAAGGTTTATCTTATCTTAACAGATAAGCTTACATGTACAGATAAGAGTTAAGGTATGGAATATGATTCTTCAGAGTGGATTTCTTATCCTATCTTAGAGATAAGACGGATAAGCCTGGAAGTTATATAAATAGAGAGGCCACCCCCCTTATTTAGCATAGAAGGAAGTTGTGAGAAATATTGTAGGAAGTGTGCAAAGGAAGCCATCAGTTTAAAGGTGTGTTGAAGAAGCCATTAAGAGGTGTAACTGTAAAGTTTCTCCCATAGTCTTGGTGAAAGGCAAGTGAAGTCAATAACACTTGAAGTACCTCACGGGTGAGATTGTAACAATTTCATGTTAATATTATAATTTACTTTGATATTTCAGATTTTTCATCATTCCGTCTTATCATAGTCAATGGTATTCTTGTGTTATGTTGTTGTTTTATTTCCAGATTACATCCACCAGACTAAAGTCTGTGCATTAGTAAATAATCATAGCACGAGGAGTTCCTGGTGAAGAATTATCATAGTGCCGGATTGGTGATGACAGCCACCAATAACCAGCCCTCAATATTTTACGTGCTATAATCCTCCCAGCAAAATTTTCTCCATAAACTCCTCCATGGAGATCAGTAATTACCTTTGGGGCTTCATCCTCAGGAATGCATCTTAAGAGAACTCCTTCCGGGTTCTTCCAAGCTAACCCAAAATCAGTAATGACATATTTTTGAGAGGCTAACTTAAGAGATCTTTTTTGATTTTTACTTAAATGTTCAGGGAAACATAGATGTCTGAGATAAAATATTATATCTTTGTACCATTCAAATTTTACCAACTTTTCAAGGACATTCACCCTTTCTCCTTCTACTTCATTCACCTCAATAGTTTGCAAGTTGCTCTCAGCCATAATCTTAGCTAGGCCCAAACCTCTTATCAATTTTGTGGTTTGGATATCCATGTCATATTCCTGCAACTTGTTTACCCATTTGTATATTTTTCTTGATACCTCCATCTTTGATAAGATGTCTTTCACCATGGTGTGGGGAACATAAGAAACAAATTTAGAGCTCAAGATGTAGGGTCTGAAAACCTTTATTACTTTCACCAAGGAAAATGCTTTCTTCTCCATGATGGTGTACTTCAATTGATCTCCTTACAATGCCTTACTGAAAAAGGTAATTGGTCTCTCATCCCCTTCATCATCCTTCTACAACAAAATAAATGCAATGGTGTTTTCTAAAGAAAAAGAAAAAACTTGAAAATGCTTCTTGTAATTTGGAGCTGCAAAAACAAGGGCACGCTTTAGTGATTCCTTGATCCCATTGAAAGCTTGAATAGAAGCTTCTTCCCATTTGATAACTTGGTCCTTTTTCAGCATGCTAATAATGGGGATGGTCAACTTAGCAAAGTTAGACACAAATATTCTGATAAAGTTTATTTTTCCAAAGAAGGATTGAACTCCCTTCTTAGTTCTAAGAATTGAAACCTTGCTGATGGATTCCACTCTCTTGGGATCAATCATGACCCCTTCCTTTGATACAATGTGACCAAGAAACTTTTCCTTTTGCACTTGAAAATGGCATTTCTTGGGATTCAATGATATGCCATACTCTATACACCTTAACACCATTCTCTCCAAGTGTTGCAAGTGATCACTTATTTTTCTAGAAAACATAGTTACATCATCTTGATAAACAACAATGAAAGCATTAATATAACCAGAAAATGCTACATCCATTGCTCTTTGGAAAGTTTCTCCAGGATTCATTAAGCCAAAAGGCATCTTGACATAGACATAAGTTCCCCGAGGAGTGGTAAAGGTAGTCTTTATTCTTTCTGAATCCTTCACAACAACTTGATTATAGCCAGAGAAACCATCCAAAGTGGATAACAATTCAAAACCAGTTACCAATTGTAGCATATTCTCCATGTTTGGCAGAGGGTAATTATCTTTCAATGATGCTTTATTCAAGTTCTTAAAATTTACGCACACCCTTATATCACCATTCCTTTTTATGACATGCACTAATTTACAACCCAAGATGAGTACCTTATGGGCTGAATGATCCCTCCATCCCTCAACTTATTCAATTCTTCTTGCATATTCAAAGAAAGGGGCTGATTGATAGGCCTCTATTTTTTCTTGAAAGGCTTGGCATTAGATTCAAGATGAATCTCATGTTGGAAAAAGTCTTCCTTGTATGCCTTCAACTAAGAGTAAGACCAAGGTAGGAAGTCTTGATATTTCTTCAACAATTGAACATAGGAATGTTTCTCTTCCTTGCTCAAATTGCTTCCTAACCATATTTTCCGTGGTTTTTCCTTTATGTCCAGGTTGTGCTCTTCCACATCTCTTGAAATTGACATACTTCTATTAATAATGCAATCAACATTATCAAAGTTTTGTTCAAGTGCCACCAAACCTCTAGGAATCGTGTTTATCTTTAGCTGGATGATGTCTTTGCCAAATAAAGTTTCCTTTCCTTTGGCAACACACACTATTGGTTCCCAAACTTTCCTTGGTTCTGTATAAACCATTTCATCTAGGCATCATCATCGAACACTTGCCAATTTTTAACATTTTCAAGGACAGATGGCCTTATTAGTATTTCAACATCATAATAAAAAAATGGAGATATTATACAATTCCCAAATCTAGATCCTAGCACTGCTAACTTGTCTGCAACAACATTAAACTTTCTATCATGGTGTAAAATATTAAATGAGTCAAATATTTCAATCAAGTCCCAGAATACATACTTGTATTGTTTCATTCTCTAATTTTTAGTAGCATACAGTTTTCTAATTTGCTTGATAATCAATTTTGAATCCCCTTTGACAATGATATCCTTTATACCATATTTACATGCAATTCTCAAGCCTAATAACAATGCTTCATACTCAACAATGTTTTTTAGTGCATTTAAAGTTAAGTTTGAAAGAAAAGAAAAAATATTCATTGGCTTAGGGAGATCAGATCAATGCCAGCATCATTTCCAAACTTGGAACAAGCTCCATCAAATAACAAGGTCGAAGGTAGAACACTACTTGTTCAAGACATTTACATCTGATCACTCTTTTGCTCCTTTCCATCAGCAAACCCCACAAATTTATTTGCATCCACATCAGCATATAACACTTCATAAGAAGGATTATTTGGATATTTAATGAGGTGCAACATCTTCTTCTCTCCATATAGCTTTACAAGGCTGCCTTCAATCTGAATGGTGGAAAAATACATATCCATCTAAACACTTCCACCAGCACTTGTAGCCCACTTTCTTGATAACAACATGCCCTATTTGGCAGGGGAATCATCAATGAAAACATCAAGTCTCAGGTTCTTAACCTAGATAAGCTACAAGTTGCTACAACCAAACCCTTCACACACCCTACAACTGAGGACCTCTCTAGAATCCATCACAGTACACTTGCCATTATTTAGTTATCACTTTAATGTTCAATTCATTCATGACTTCCAGAGGCATAACATTGCATGATTCTCTGGGAGTCAAACATTCAATTGTGTATCAGTCTGTCTTTAATAATGAGTGTTGTAAAAAATGGATCAACATTTAACTGAGACTCAACTAAAGATGTCCCCAAGTAAGAATTCTAGGTGGTTCACCTATCTCCTCTAATGCTGGTGGTTTTTCTAATTCTACAATGGTTGAAGGAGGAGTGTTTACATTATTTATATTTCTGCCTTGGGCACTCCTATCTTCCCCCAATCCCAAATAATCAAAAGCCCTCTTCTTAAGCTCTAGTAATCCTAAGCATAGTTCCACAATCGGGACAAAAATCATTGATCTGACTCAAGACTTGGGAAATGTCATAGGGAATGTACTTAGGAAAAGTAGTATTTGGAGAAAGGTTGACAGAACCCATCAGATGGCACAAGGTTTTTCAACATTTTGGGCATAGGTGGGCACACTAATTTCTACTTGAGACAACATGGCCTTTGCCAGGTGCATATTTCTTTGGAGTCTCTTTTGGGACATTGTTGAGAACTAGGGTCTTTGTTTTTGCTTAAGGCCATGCCCCTTTGAAAACTTTAATTTTTGTGTTATACTCCCTTTTCTTGGGCTAACAACAACATTTTTTACCAGTTGTCTATACTCTTCTGATGGGATTCCTCCATCATACTTCTTAATCATTAGAGCTCTTAGATTACTCAAAATCATTATTAAGGAAGTTCAAATGCTTATACCATATCTATTTCTAAAGCATGAGAGGGAGGAAGAAGAGGTACCTGGTGAATGTAATCCCAAAAACTTGTAGGAGTTCTTGCACTTATTACCTCAGTTGAATTTTCTCCTTACTGCGAGCTTGTAGAGTAGTTCACCATGCATGCATCATCATCATAAACTTCTGTAAGCTTGCTGAACTACTTCACATGGCAGGTGGGGGTAAGAATACATTTTTCACACCAATCCATTTCAATTTTTCTCTTCAACAAAAACAACTATGGCATTCAGAGGATCAGGTACTACTCTCTTCTCCCTTAGTTTGGGGTTGTCTAGCTCCCATGGGCCCTTTTACCTATGTCATCAGACCTCTTATCTTTTCTAGGATGATTTGTAAGTTTGTCTTGTCCTTTTTGCCTATGCTGACCCCAAGGACCTTGTATAATTCCTTTTTTTTCCCTAGCCACCTTGTAAGAGATTTCTTTGATAGCCCCGGACAAAGTCCTTAAAACTTCCTTAAGATCCACAACATTACTTGATTTAGGCATCTCAGGGTTGATCAATTTAACACCCTCTCTCTTAGGAGGTTTTCCAACTATTTTAATGTTGTTCTCAATTTACAGAGCCATGGTAAAGGCTTGCCTCAAAGTTCTAGGGTTCTTATCCCTCAAATAGTAAGAAACTTTCTTATCAAATGCATTTGAATAATTTATCAGACATGATTCATGACATGGCTTAAAATTAACAGGAAGTCTTCTCAATGTTTTGTTAAATCTTGTATTGAAATAATGATTCATTAGGATTCTTTTTTATATTTTCAAATTTTGATAAAAGAAACGTAGGGTCTATTTTATCACCATACTGCATTCTAAAAGCATTCTTCATCTCTGTTCAGGAGTCAATGGAATTATCTAGCAAATATTTATACCAGTCCCTTACATCTTCTTCTAGAGTATGGATACATAATTTAATGTATACATCCTCAAATTATATTTCTAAGTCCTCCATCATATTGACAAAGAGCTTCAAGTTTTGATCACTAGTGATTGTATTATTTCCTTGAAACTTAGGAAATCTATTTCTTACATCTTGTGGCGCAGTATTCATATAGCCAGCCATACCTCTAAAATTGATGGGACCAAAAGTATTAACAACAAATAGATGTCTCGGTGCAGGATGAGCCATATTATTTTGAGGAGGTGATCTTATAGAAGAAACAAAATGATGAGGAGTGAGGGGTCTGTGTGGTACACAGATGAAATTTTTAGAATGAATGCCCTCTAAAGGCTCCGTTTCTTAGAAAACTCTATCATATTTGGAAAATACCGAGGTGGATTGAGAAGAAATTTTTTCAAATACAAAAGAAGGACCCTCTCCAGATAGAAAATTCAATTCAACAAAGAGACTACCTGATTCAGAAGCACTCTATGAAGTATTGTAATCTTCAATCATAGGATGATCAGTTTCACCAATGGAGATCTATTTTCTTGATGCTTGATCTCTAACAACCTTCCAAATTCTTCTTCCTTCTGAATTAGACTTTCCCAACTCTTGAAACAACCTTCTACTAGGGTCCATGGAGAAGACAAATCTTCTTCCTTCCAGCTTTGTAGATATTAATGACAAATCTTACTTGATATATGTTAAGACACTAGTGTTTATAAAGAATTTAAACAACACAGAGTCATCACTAAATATTTTCACCTTAGTTTGTGCAAATTCACTATGAAATACCTACTAAATGTCTCTTAATACTAGATTCATTTGAATCTTACAAGATCTTCTCTTCTTCTACCCAAATTTATCAATGATGATATAAACTTTGGTGTAATAACTGTATAAGCTGGAATTATTGAACTCAAAAATTACAAATTTGAACAATTCTTATAGATCTAAATAGAGAATGATGTTTCAACAATGTATTTACACTTTAAAATTTGTAAGAATCATTACCAGGGTCTGTATGTACTTCATTTTTAAAATACTTCAAAGAGTCCTCGGCAACGGCACCACGAGTGTTGGTATCCAATTTTTTTCTCCCTTTCAAGATGAGAAGCATCACAAATTCAACATAGAGCTTAGAGATAGATAGATCATGATGTGTGTCATTTTATAGTCGGGGATGTGATCTAACTGGCCCTTGTTACTTAGATTTGTGGAGAGATGGATAACACCTTCAAGAGTATTTGACCTATCCTCACTACTTTAGGCCGTGCCTTTCAACTAGGGTGAGAGGACCCATAGTGTAACCTCTATTTGATGAAGGAGATGGAGATATCCTTCTTTGAATTTTTTTATGAAGAAAACCTTGGGAAACTATGATCAATAATCCATAATTTAACTCTTAAGAGTTGTCACTTCTAAAAGATGGAGACACTTTCAAAACAAGGCTAAGGTTACTCAAGACATTATGAAATCTTGATTGTTCTGCATATTTTAGTAAATAGATTTTGTTCCTTTGTTGATATACAGGGAAAACAAGGGTAGTTTGGGATGGATTCATGGTTTTTAAATGGTTTTAGTGGGATATTAAGTAGGATAAAGTTGATTATACCAGATCTTTGAGAAACTTCACAACAATGGACAACTCAAAAATAGAAAGCTTCAGAATAGTTAAGAGGTTCTTTTAACTAGAAGGTGTGCTTTAATGGAGGCCCAGATCAACACATTTTCACATGATATTTGAGAATCTAACATGAAGGATTGAGTTAAAATACTCAATTAAACATCAGAATCTATGATCAAACATGTCTAAGGTACACCCAAAGACTTACAAACAATCTTTATCAAAAAATGATAGTTAAGTGATTTTAAATTTGTTTATCTCATCATAGGATGAAGGATATTCTTAAAATTAAATTTAAAATGCCACTAAACTGTCATAGGGATGAGATACTATGTGATTTCACAAATATTTCAATGTAAGATAGCAATAAGAACAAGAAAAACTACTTACAGACATTCTAAAACAAAGCAGACACCAATTGATCCAATATTGACACAAATTAATTTCAAAATTGCTTAGATTCATTAGTAGGGGAAATCTTCCATAGAAATCTCAGTGCTTGTTAATGGCTATACATCTGTAACCAACTTGAGATGATAGAAAATCCAACACATAAGAAATTAATAGGTTATCTCAGATTGGTCTCTTAGGAAGATGAATTTTCTCACATTTTCTCTTAAGAATTCAACCCCTGACCCTTTACAAGAGTATTATCATTGCCTTTATACATTTCAATTGCTCACTCATCCCAAATTACCCCCCCCCCCCAAAAAAAAAAAATTCGAGGGACCTTTACTTGTTACCAATTTGCCTCAGAAAGCGACGTTTATCAAATTCACATCCGAAAGCTGCCAGGTGGACCAATAATGAATTGATCACGTTTCTTGGGCCCTTGACTAATGACTAGGATGCCATGCCACCACCTTTGTTATAGTCCTTTTAATCATTCCGATTCTGTCATGTAAGAAATCCCCATTTTAATCATTTTTTGGAGGTTCTGCACAGCTAGATCTGACAAGCAATCCTTTTTTCTCTCGAGGCAACACCTTTTCCATCCTTTACACCTGCAACCTTCATTATTTCATCATTTTTCCTCTACAATTCTACCCCACATCCATCCTCTCTGGTAATTCACATTTTTGCAAGTGCCTGAGAAACTCCAACTTCAAAATATTGATCTTAATAATCCTTAGACTCACAAATTAAGTTTCAAATCCATTCAATGACACTTTATAGACAAAAACAAGAAGGAATTTCATCAAAAAGTGATGAAAAATAGTGCGTATTTGCATCTCTAGGAGTCTTAGATAAAAAATGGTAGAAAAATAGTTGAAATGCACAACTATTGATTCTACCCCTTTTCTACTTTATATTATAGCCGTCCACATGTTTCCTTAGTGCAACTGTAAAGGAGAAGTACAGGGTCAAGTTTCCAAACAAGAACGAGCCTTCCACGTGCCCTGGGCCCAAAAAAAGGCCTTTTGGCCTTCGAAAAAGTCTTAGTAAAAAGGAGCCAACTAAAGTCTCCACATGTCACCTTGGCACACCTTTGGTATGGTCCTCAAAAGTGGAGATCCCAAACAAGCGCTGGCTCACCATGTGTCTTTGTTCGATAGAGTTGTTAAAAAGTTGAAGGATCAATGGAAGGCACCATGTGTATAGGGTCTAAGACAACTTTCCTTGGCCGTTGAAAAGTTCAAGAAAGGGTAAAGTGAGTGAAAGCCTCCAAGTGTCCTCCTGGCACTTCTTTAAAATAAAATTTAGGGGCCGGTCCCCAAACAAGCGCGGTTTGTCCACGTGTTCTAGGCCTTTCAAAATGGATTTGAAAAGTTTAAGTATATAGAAGAGCCAGCGGAAGCCTCCACATGTCTCCCTATCATAATTGTTAAGGTGGGACCCTGAGGTGGATCCTCAAATGACGTCGACCCTCCAAGTGTCCATGTTCTGCCAAAGCTACACTGACTGCATGAAAAAACATCTATGTCTGGGCTAGGTAGAGGAAACCTCCGCATGTCTCCCTGACATAACTCTAAGGCCAAATAAAAAGGTGAATTTTAATATGAGCTCCGTCCCTCCATGTGGACAAGCATTGAATTAAATCAGGACTTAGAGTTTTCAAAGTGCCCCACTGAGCCACATCCAACTAGAAAGGGCCACATTTCCATTGATGTTGAGATGTAAATTTGACCGAGAAAAATACACCCGTTAAACCGAAAAATGTAGGGAAAATCACCATTTGAGCCCAAAAATGAATCTTTATTTCAAGATAGAGAATTTGGAAATGATATAAGGCCGAAATATGATCTTCTAAGCTGCATCTAATCATGTTTCCATAGATATTTGGGACAAAAATTACAGGGACAAAAAACGTGACTATGGAAAGTATAAGGAAGGGAAAAACCCAAATTTTCACCCAAGTTACAGATCTTTCTCATGGAGAGGGGAACAAAAACCAAATTTTGGACTTTTAAGTGATCCTTGAATAATGAAGGGACTGATCATGGAAACCAAATGGAGGATAGAGTTTTGATGCATCAATATGAGGAGATAGAAAAAATGATAGAGCCCACAACACATTCTACATTACTAGCCTATATACATACATTGTATGAAACTATATACATTACATTTTACACATTCTAAACATTTTTCATTGCATGCTATAGATCACGTACTTACACATTCCACTCATCACAAGGTCATATTTCATCCTTACATATCCTACATTATCTTCTGCGCTCTACACTCACCACCCAATGATGCACTTTAGTTCCTTGGTCCATACTCGACTACCTAGGTTTTATAAAGAAAATGGACGTTAAATTCATCATGTGTTTATAATTAGATATTTAATTGTGTGACATTTCTAGGATAGTGACACATGCTATAGGCTATAATTTAACTTACTATATTCATCTTGTAGTGGTATATGCTTTAGGCTACTGTTGTTGCAGACTCACAACACCCCTGGATGCAAATCAGGTTTCTAAGTTGATCTTCAGGCATCCAGTGTGATTGCACAACATTGAAACCTTTCTCCAAGTGTGGGACTTGTAGAAATGAGAAAGGAATCTCCAGAGAAGGCTGGTTCCTGTTCCTAAACTACCTGCCACAAGCTATTCCAGTGCAGGCAAGCTAATCTAATCCTAATATAACCGTGCCAAGGGGACAAAGAGAGAGAGAAAAGGGGAAAATAGAAAAATCCTACACTAAAACGGTGATACACAAGAGAAGGAGAATGTTGAACATCTATCAAAAATGCCATGGAACAGAGAGAGGTGAGCAATGGGAAGGATGGATAGACACATCACAGGCCTAAGGACAGATTTCACACAGAAAATGTCCCAAAACTCCATGAACACAGCTCCAAACCTGCAATGAACATTCAAACATGCACAAATACCTATAATGAAGAGAGGCAAGAAGAAAACAAGCAAAAACAAGCAAGGATGGACAGATGCATCACAAAACATGTTTTGTTGCTCCAGAAGTTTTTACAGAACATCATTTCAATAGTAAAAGGCAAAAAATGCTTATACAGAGTAAGGGAGGATGTTCGAACTCCATTTTCAACCCTGGAGAGTAAAAGAAGGGAGGGCAGAGCTAGAAAAGATGAACCTCTTGTTATTTTAGCCAGACATTCATTTTTAAATGTGAGCCAAATCTTAGGCTTTTGTTGACATTGCATGGGTCGAGCCCAACCCAGAGAGAAACATGGAAAAACATGCAAGCCGGATTCCTTTTCATTGACCAGGTTACACAGATTGGAGTTACATTAAAATGGCATGGAATGGGAACATTGAAACACCATACCTGACTTCTGGACCTGCATTGTCTGCGTCCAAGAATGCGTACCCATTATGCATTAATTTGGTTGCTAAACATGTCACTTCTAGCCATGCTGAACAAGAATCACTTTCCCAATATTCCTTAATACTGGTTCTTAGACCAACCAAAATACATTGTATTAACCATTGGAAGCTCATGTAGAGAATTTGCATAAAACTAGTCCGTTGATATAGAAGAACGTGCAAATCATGAGCCATGGACTACGCAAGATATGTTTCTATGAGGCTTTCTCTCCCTAAACAGACACAAAAATACAAGGACCTGAAGATCTTTCCCGGAATCTGCCAATGGACGACATCTTATCTAGCTTTCTTCGATTCAAGGATACATAAAAACTCAAGCTCCTCTGATGACCTCCAGGTTGTTGGCCTTGAAATTTCCTGACGTCCTTTTGTGATTTCGGAACATTCTCCTCCATTTACATCTGCACCCCCCGATGCACTTGTTACATGTGTTAGCATGCTTCTGATTCATCGAAACCCGCACTAGTAAGACCAAGGTTTGTCTTTTAGATTTCGGGGTCGGCCAATCAACCTTGCCTAAACTGTACTATCGGGTTTAGTGAGGGTGGCCAACAGCCTTTGCGCCGTTTTCCCCATTGACATGTTCTTCCTCGACTTATTCTTGATGCTCGGGTTAGATCCTTCGACCACCCCTTTGAGCATATTGTTCTCCTTGTAGAGACATGTGGAACATGATTTGATTGGTTCGTCGGGTCCTCTCTCAAGGCCTTTTCCTCACATCCAACGCGTCCAACTTGTCCCGGATGTCCCAGACTAGCTGTCTAGGACAAAAACATTTTGATCCGCCCGAAATTCATGCTTCCTCCACATCCCTCATTAAAGCGGATTGGACACCCCTATGGCAAACATTTGATTGGCTTCTCGGCTCCTTCAAACTATATCACGTACCACGTTGATCCCTTTGTCCCATTTGTCCCAGACGAAATTTCTCTTTTTCGAAAATAAACGGTTCGCCTCCGAGTTGCACTCTTTCCCACATTGTCCCGGACTGTCTTCTACGTTCTTCCGAGTAGATCCCATTTTTGTCAGTGACGGTATCAGCGTCAACTTGTTCCAACTGTCCCATGAGACATTTATATGACAACAATTTTCCTTACTGCCTTCGGCTGGAACCAGGATTTCAAAATTTCGCATCCCTTGCGTCTCGATGTCCCCAACAATCCCAAGTGCTGCACAGACCGCCTGGAGGCCATTTCATACGACTTCGTGCCCTGACGTCCAACTATCTGCAAGTGACATTTCTGCCTTCCAGGACTAGGACTTAGCTCATTTTTCATGCATTTTTCCTACCTCTCCGAAGCTTATTTTTTGCAATTTTTTCCAAATTTCTATAATGCTTTCACGGGTTTTCTTCTAGGACAAGAATAGTTAGAAAAAATCTCTAGAGGGGACCCTAGAAACATGATTTTTTGCCATGAATCCATCTACTCAAAATGGGACTCGAAATAATTCCACTAATGCATGTTATCAAAATTACAACCCTGGGGGGTGAATTTGGATAACAATTTGGCAACTCAGCGGGGTCATCTGCTTGCTAGATGAAAAGTTACCAGTTGCCTGAAGCATCCATTGGGCATGGAGTCATGAGTAGTAACTTGTAACTGATCTGAACTTTGAAAACCTTCCTCCGAATCCACTTGAAACCCTCTGGACATGGAGTTGTTCTCACCAAAATGCCACTGAAATGAACTGTGCAAGAGCAGAACCAGCAACACCAAAACTATGTACAGAACTGAAAATCATACATGCTCCAAATGGAACATACAGATTGTGCACAAGCACTTATTCTCCTGAAAGCAAACCTACCTACTCTACTGTAACTATCAAGCAAAGGCAAGCTAAACAAACCCTTCAAATGGTTGTGACTATTAAATAGCTTCCCTTTCTTCAAAATTGGCAGCCATGCAATTGATTTGGCAGCTGATCATGGCTGTTAGGATGAGATGGAAAATCAACAAGAAGTATGGTATTCCTCCCAAATCATCAAGGTATCAAACTGAAGACAAATTGTGGATACCTCTTTTAGTTGCTCTTGCATTTGGATTGGAGTGGTATGACAGCTGATCCTTGGTACTCTGTAGCTCAATCCTCATGCTCAGAAGCAAGCATGACTGGTTGTAACTTCTCCTTTGGCTCCAATGAAGCCAAATACCTGATTGGGCAAGGTCTGATCCGTTTGATATGCCCATAGTTCTGATTTTCAACTCCAAAAATGGAGTCTTCTTGTAGACCTTCTTGAATGGATGGTGTGGAAGAAATAGTGAAATTCATTTGTCCTTTCTCTTCTTCCAATGAAGAACATGAAAGATTAAAACCTTCCAATCTCAGTTCCAAAGAGCCGCTATAAGATGCAGGATGCTGCAAATGAATGCTCTCCTCCATGACAGCAGGCTCTAGTGTTTGGAATGTGGGTGATGGAAGAGAGAATGGTGGAAACTCAACCGGTTCTTCTCCATCAAAACAGTCCTCCAAATCTGACAAATAAACTGCCTCATGGCTGTTCTACTGCAAATGTTCAACTTCCTCCATGGTGTCCTCTTGATCTGTAACTTGACCACCATGGTTTCTTTCTCCCTCCAACATTGAGTTTGAGAGGTCAAACTCCTCTTCAGCACTAGAACCTGAGAGAGCTGAAGTAGAAAGAAGAACTGAAGGTTCTCCTGTAGCCTGCTTTGTGCTCAGAGCTCTTGGATCTGCAAATTTCTCCTCCACAGCTAGAATGTGCTCCTCTGCTGCTGGATCTGGAGCAGCTTCTCCTTCCTCCAATGTTCGAATACAATCTTGCTCTTGAGTGAGCTCCTCCTCCAGCATGAAGTTTTTCAAGTCAAACTCTTCAATCTGCTACTCTAGAGGACAAGTTGGGACTGCAAGAACTTCTTCTTCTGCTGCAACAAAATCAGCCCTGAACACTATTTGTTCAACCTTAGCCTCTTCTGTAGGTTTGACCATCAAGGGGATCTTTGTCATACCAAACTTGGCAGCCAAACTTACTAAGCTCTTAATCATTTCTTCTTTTCTTGGCTCTTCCTCTTGCTGTCCTTGATGACTGATTTTTGTCAATTTCTTCTTCCCCACATGAAATTGGGAATGCAAGAGGAGGGATGGGTTGCAGCTCAATTGATTTGGAAATTTTTTGTGGTGGTAAAGGATATGTAATTTCTTGTTTCTTTAGAGGAGGGGGGATTTATTTTAGCTCTTGTGGAGAGGATGACTGTTTGGAAGGAAAAAGGAAAGAAGAATTGAGGTGTGGTGGAAGACTGAGAGGTGAAGACATGGGATCAAAATTTGGGACAGCAGATGGAGAGTTCAAAATTTGCAAGTCCAGATGAGATGATGCTGCTTGAGTAATGGGAAGAGAGAAACCAGATGATGGTGTAGAACTTACCCATTGACAAGGTTGTTCAAAAATAGGTGTATAGGCCTCTATCTCTGCTGTCCATTGTGCAAGTTGGGGCAACATCTTTATCATGAAGTCCAGCTTCTCCTAAGGGCTGAAGTGTCTTGGAAAAGGTCCTCCCCATGGACAAGGAGTCCTGCAACCAATTCTGAAAGCTCTCATTTGAGCTGTTGCTCTGGACTGCACCATCTTTACCTCCATCTTTTGGATTTTCTCCAACAGACCAGCATCTTGCATCTGATAGTCTTCATAACTAGCATACCCTTGCTCTTGATGTGCTTCGTATCCAAACTGACTTTGGCACTGCTGCTCATATGGGTATGCATACTGATCTTGAATCTGCTCAAAATGCTGATTTGGAGGATTTGTAAAACATGTTGGAGGTGGAATATACTGCTGTTGTTGATGTGAATTCCATGATGGAAATGAAGTCATGATTGCACAACCTCATGGAATGGAAAATAATGAAAGAGATGGAAAGAAATATGGAAGGAAATGGATGGAAAACAGGTCTGCAACTTCAGAAATGAGTTGCTGATCAGATGGAGTCACCAGATGTGTTTGCAAGTGCCTCCAAAGGCTGAAATCTTCACAGGAACACATCAACCTGTAAAAGATGAAATGGAAGACCTCTAAGGTGCCACCGGGCGTGCCAGAACTGTTGATGCAAAATCACAGCACCCCTGGATGCAAATCAGGTTTCTAAGTTGATCTTCAGGCATCCAGTGTGATTGCACAACATTGAAACCTTTCTCCAAGTGTGGGACTTGCAGAAATGAGAAAGGAATCTCCAGAGAAGGCTGGTTCCTGCTCCTAAACTACCTGCCACAAGCTATTCCAGTGCAGGCAAGCTAATCTAATCCTAATCTAACTGTGCCAAGGGGACAGAGAGAGAGAAAAGGGGAAAACAACAAAAGCCTACACTAAAACAGTGATACACCAGAGAAGGAGAATGTTGAACATCTATCAAAACTGCCATGGAACAGAGAGAGGTGAGCAATGGGAAGGATGGACAGACGCATCACAGGCCCAAGGATAGATTTCACACAGAAAATGTCCCAAAACTCCATGAACACAGCTCCAAACCTGCAATGAACATTCAAACATGCACAAATACCTGTAATGAAGAGAGGCAAGAAGAAAACAAGAAAAAACGAGCAAGGGTGGATAGATGCATCACAAAACACGTTTTGTTGCTCCAAAAGTTTGCACAGAACATCATTTCAATAGTAAAAGGCAAAAAATGCTTATACAGAGCAAGGGAGGACATTCAAACTCCATTTTTAACCCTGGAGAGTAAAAGAAGGGAGGGCAGAGTAGAAAATATGAACAACTTGTAATTATTATTTTTAAAATGAGCCAAATCTGGCTTTTACATTGCATGGGTCGAGCCCAAGAGAGAGAAACATGGGAAAACATGCAAGCCCATTCCTCATTGACTGCAGATGCATTAAAATGGCATGGGGAACCTTACAAACCCATACCCGACCATCTTTGACCGATTTGGAGGAGAATGCGACCCATTCTGCATTAATGTGGTCGCTAAAATGTCACTTCTGGCCATGAACACGCGTCAGATCCGTTTCTCAACTTTCTCTCTCTAGACTACACCAAAATTTGAGATTAACCCCAGAATAATGTAGAGAATTTCATAAGCTTTCCGTTGATATAAAGAACGTGCAAATATGAGCTCTGGATCAAAAGATATGGAGATCTGAAGATTTAGGGCACAAAACAGGTGAAAATGTGTTTTGAAGATCTTTCCCGCGCTCTGCCACCTGGACGACACGTGTCAAGCGCTGATTGGATACATAATTCTCTCTCCTTTGCTGTCCTGTGGATTTTTCCTTGAAATTTTTGCCTTTTGTGATTTTGGAACATTTTCCACTTTCCTTCCACGCCCCCGCCACTTGGGACACGTGGCATGCATTGATTGGTCGACAGGGGTGTGGGGCAGACCTTTGCTTTTAGCTTTTCGGCCAAAACTCTTGCTAAACTCTCTAACTCCTTCCTGAGCTTCGAGCTTCCCTTCCTCATTGGACATGTGTCCTCCTTTTATTGGCTCGGGTTAGTGCTTGAAACCTCACCCTTTGAACTTTTTGGACTTTTCTCCTTGTGACACGTGTCATGATTTGGTTGGTCCGCGGGTCCGCCGGCTCTTTCGTGTCCAGCGCGTCCATTTGTCCCGGATGTCGCAGACTGTCTAGGACAAAAAAAATTGATCCGCCTGAAATGGGCTTCCTCGTCCCTCATTCGACCGATGACACATGGCGTTGCTTGATTGGCTTTCGTCTCCTTCGGCTATCCGCGTCCCACACGTCCCTTTGTCCCACATGTCCCGGACTGTCTGGGACAAATTCTTCTTTTGTCCCAACTATCCCAACTGTGTGAAATGAAGACTTAGTCATTTTTCCTTACTTTCGGCCGTTTCAGGTTTTTTCGCCCCGTGCGTCCCGATGCCCCAAATGTCCCGATTGCTGCGTGGACCGCCTGGAGGCCTTTCGGCCAATTCGCGCCCCAACGTCCCAACTGTCCCAAGTGATGCCTGGGCTAGGACATAGCCAATTTTTCTTCATTTTTCAGCCCCAAGCTTGTTTTTACAAATTTTTCACATTTTTTTAAAAACTTGCCGGGTTTTCTTCTTGGACAGGAGAGTTAGAAAAAGGCAGAGGGGACCCCAGAAACATGATTTTTTGCCTTAAATCAATCTACTTGCTCGGGACTTGAATAATTTAATGCATGTTATCAAAATTACTCTGGGGGGTGAATTTTGGATAACAGCTACATCACCACTCCTTACTATTTCCTCTTGTAGTGGTATATGGTTTAGGATACATCACCACTCCTCATTATTCATCTTGTAGTGATATAAACTTTAGGGATAAATCATCACTCATACATTCATTTTTTTTAATATACGCTAAGGCTATAAGGTTCACACACATTTCTTCTATATGTCGTAAATCATCATCACTATGCCTTTACACATTCACCATAGCACGCTAGACACAAAACACACTAGTTGACCATTTCCCGATGACGCACTCTCATTTGCAAATCCTTGACTGTTGAGGGGGAAAACCAAATGAACCTGACTGCATACATTTCCATTCACTCATGGGGAACATGGCTCCTATTATTCCATCTTGCATTCCATTCCATCCATCCACAACATACTACATCTTATGGTTGCTTTACCTCTTTCTTACTTTTTCTTGTTCATGCTCACTTTGTTACACATTCTAGTTAGATTAATTGTATGTCATTTATCTATATCATCCACACATGAACATTTATGTGCTTCTCTACATGTGATAACAGATACATGTCTCTTATATGTAACATGGGTGCTTTCCTTCTACCCTTCTTACAGTGGTCAATGGGGGCATCCAAATTCATCTCTCATAGGTGCTATTGTTTCATTTTTACTTAGCACTTTACATTCCTAGCTTATAAATTCTTTTGACATACTACTTATCTTTCTAACATGCTAACAGGTGCTTCATGTACAACATTTTTTATGCAAGGATATTTTCTTTCATACTTGTTTGTTCCATTGTCTGATATTATTTGCTACTGTCTACGGGTCTTACCATTTGTTTAGTGTGCACACTTATTTGTTGTTTGTGGCCATTATGGCCTTACATGTCTTGCAAAATCGTGAGTGATGTCCCATGTTTTCAGCCTTCTTTGTGTGGCTTACTTTGTCTTGATGTAGCCTAGCATTTACCAGATAACACCCTAGATGCGCTGGCACATCACTCAGCCTAGAATGAGTACTCACCCAAAGTGTGCAAAGGTACCAAGTCCCTCTTTAGGGTTACTGTAGTAGAATGTTAGCATGATAAAGGAAAAAACATATATATCCATAACTAATCCACCATTATACAATGCATGTTACATTTAGACCTATGAAAGAACAAGATTTAAACAGTAATAATGATTGAATCAATAACATGCACTACTCAATTACACATAGGAATGACACTTAGATTCAACTAATATCTTCCATCTATTAAAAAACATAGAAGCTTCTTATAATAATGTCAATCTATACCAATGCACGCATGGATCTGATACAATAATTTAGTCATATGCGTATATCTCTATACCTTCATACATCCATCTCACATATATCTTATACTAAGTGCTTCACATCATATATATAGGGTGGGGACTTTCCCTTCACCACTTATCTATTCTAGAAATAGGCCGCATGCTATTAATAGCCATGCACCATTTACAAGCATAGCCACACATGTAATGTGGTATCTGTAGACATCTTGTAGTTAACTGAAGTCCTAATCCTATTCTTATCTCGTCTCCATGCAAGAATCTTTGGTCCAATTATCCAAAGATAGAAAATGCATAGCGTGCATGTCTTTCCATCGTTGGAGTGTTTCGCATGCCATCTTCTAAAAATAGGTCGTCATGCTCAAAATTGGATAAGTCCCAAAATTTGAACTTTCCCTCCACGCGTGGGCCCTTCCTGTTCCTCTGTGCCCTTAATCTTGGCCTTCTCTCCCACACAGACTTCTTGTGTGATCTCTAATAGGTATTCTCTAATCAACATTACCCCACACTAATCTCATTGTCATCCTGACAATGGGTATCTCCAAAAATCGAAGTAAATAATAGAATAATGGAAAGAATAAGAATGAAAGAATGTATATAAATAAAGATTTTTTATGAGGCTATGAGGTAGCCTCCTCTGTATCAGTTTGAAGTATCAACTCTGGATACTACTCCTTTATTTTGGCCTCCAAGACCTGCCGTTCAGCTAGTACTTGTTTTGCTTTCTCAAGAATGTCCACAGTAATAGACTCCAACTCATCCCTCACAATCTCTCCTTTTTCATTCTGCAAAACCAACACAACGCTGAACATTGAGGTCATTATTCCTTCTAGAAGATCCATATTCTATGCAATTTTCTTCCCAAGCTCTTCCTGTCGAGTCCTATGCATCTCTTGTGATGTTGTCAGGGCCTCACACTTCTGCTTAACTATTGAAAATATTTCTACGTAGCTCAATGTGTCATCCTTCATTTCTTTCTAAACCTCATTGTTTTCTTCTAGGGTATTTATATTGATAAGAACCTGTAGAGTTTTGCATATGTTTAAAGCTTGGTCTGCTTTCTTCAATACTTATTGTAACACTTGCAGTAGCCCTTTATAAGATGTAATCTTTCACATCACTGAGGCTTTCTCTCATTCTACATATTGCTCTGACTTCCTTAGCACTGTCATGTGCAGAGGTTCATCTTCAAGTACCAAGTCCACCAACTTTCCTACATAGTGTATCGCTTAAGGAAACATTTGTGGTACCTTGGCCTCCAAGTGTGGCCTTGCTCTGATGATATTGTTCCCAATATCCTCTGTGATACTGATAAATACTTCGTACCTCTTTTTTGTAAAGTCCCTCTCTTGTGTTATGCATGCTATCTCCACATCCTTTGTCTTTATCCCCTCATGTAGTGCCCTTATTGTTACAGCTTTATCCATGTTTCTTCTAGCAACTTCAACAAAAACCTTTACCAATGCATTGCTAACTTGATCATCTGACTTTACAATAGGATTTACTATCATGTGTCTAGCTTGGGGTTCCTTCTTCAGCCATCTCAAAATGCATGAATCTTCACATACATCAAATTTAGGTTCATCCATGTGGGTGCGCATTGACCATGATAGTTTTTTTCAAGTGCGCTCAGATACCATAACCTCATCCATTAGCTCCCAGCCAAATAAATCCTTCTGCGCTATCATGGTTTGGAACTGGGTTCGGACAATTTTACCTACATCCTTTACATACCCATGGCTGGTATAATGTGGTCTCCACTCATCCTCTTTGATTTATGACCCTTAGGAATTATAGCTTCAAGGTTAGGAGCCTATCCTGTTACATCCTGAGTAGTCACATACGCGGATCTAGATATTTATGTTTCTTTTTCTTCTCCATCCTTCATCTCTTCATCTTGTTACTTTTCCTCGTTCTATGGTTCATATTATTTCTTGAGTGGGGTCATAGATGCACGCTCGCTCTCTTATATTTCCTCCACTTCTTTATCCAACTTCAACTTTCTTCTCTTATTTGGTTCAACAGTCTGCTTGAGTGGAAAGAGGTGAGGTGATTTCTGTACCATTTGTGGAGTTCCACTTTGAGTCCTTATGCATCTAAAGACTTTCTTAAATCTATACTCCCCCTGTTCAACCTTCGTATCTTCCTCTTCGTCCTATCCTTAAGGTGGAGTGGCCATGCATCATGACTCTTCTCTGTCATATGGTTTCTTTCTTCTACACTCCAAGCCTCCCCTATCTTCACGCTCCTCTTCTTCACCCTCTACTTCAATAACTTCTATGGGCCCTTGCGCCGGTACATTTTCTATTGTGTGATTACCCTTCGGCAGCCTTGGGAGCATGAATTAATTCTCCACATATTTGTTGTTCTCCATCTTGGGCTTTAGCTGAAGATACACCAATGTTGCCCCTACATTTGCTACATCCAGACTTATTGGCTTAATATTCAACACCTCCTAAATGATCCTCTCAGTGTATGCACTTATTTGGGGATGCACATGCTTCTTTCTCAACATATGGTAGTCACAGTCTACCTTATCTGTATTGAATACCAGTCGGCACATGTCTGTAAATCTGTGAACAGATGTTTGGAAATACCTTGTAGTAAATGCGTAAGGCAATTTACAAAAAGGGCTCTAGACTCCATCTCTCATTGGGAAGCGTGTGATGTAGAAATGTTGATATAGAACAAACTATAATTATTTCCCTACTCCTAATGGTAGGTCCTTTGGGATGCACCATTCTTCTCCAAATGCCGCATGGAGCCTGTCGTACCATTTCTCCGCCCTTTACTTGACATAGTTTATCATGGCCCATATACATAGGTACTTGCTAAACCTTTCAGCTAGTGACTTGTTCTCCATGGGGTATTCCCATACCGTTTCCTTTGGCCCATCTGGTACTCCAATTTCCATGAATACTAGTGATAGTAGATAACCCCAAAGCTGATATTGCCTCATGTGTGCACTTCCTCGACTATTTGTTCTACAATATAACCTAAAATATTGTAGATTTCCCCTTTTGACATCTTACGTGCAACATGTAACCACATATTATTTACCTGTGACCACCACTACTAACCATTCTACTTTATAACAAGGTGTGTTATTGCTTGCACAACTAAATAGTTATTTAATTTGTCTATATCCATACTACATGGACCCTTCAGGTACCAAAACTCTGTCTCGTCTTTAAGATCACAAATTTATCTATGAGATCATTCTTTATGTCCTCTACTGTTTCCTTCAAACCTATAACTGATGAGATAAGCACAGATGAAATTATAACTCTGTGTCCTGCAAAGTAGAAGTCGTCCTCGTGTGCTCTTCTCATGAGCCACTTATACAAGGGCTCATACTTCTTGAAATATGGAAGCTCATATAACTAGTAGACCCTAATTATCTTCAGAATCTTCTCACTTGCATCATCATAAACCACATGTTGTCTGCCGTATGCTTGTTTTTCCTAGCAGTGAGTGAGGAATCGAGCTCCTTCTTATTTTTTGCGGTCCTGTGGTTATATTCACTCACTCTGTTCTTTTTGATAGGTGAATCCCATTTCTGGCCGATGATGACTCATTCTGGATATTGAATTTCTAAAAAATCACTTTTGGGTGCCATCTCTTCTTCCTCAATGACCACCTTCTTCTTTTCTTTTACTGCTGCTATAGATGCCTTTTTAGGTGCCATTTTTACCTTGTAATCATCTCCTCTTTAACTCTAAAACTTGAAAATAAAACCCTAGCTCAATTCAATCGTGCCCTAGGTGGAAACTTCATGACCTAACTCCTTTCTATCTCCCTGCTTTACTCAAACCCTTCACCATGGGGGACACAAGCTTCTTTTCACACAGATTTGTTTGTCATGCTTGGTTTCAAACTCTTCGCACCTTAACTCGATCACTTGGAACTTTGTACTTAGCTCTTTTCTAAAATTCTCTTAGTCGTAACGGTAAAAGTGAATCTGCATCCCATCCTCATATAAATTTCTCAAAATTTGATGCATTTATTTCTCATTCACCTACCAAATATCCTCTCATTCATTGACCAAATTCATTCGTTCCACATGGTACATCTTTTCTCCTCAGCTATAACATTCTAGTGCACATTCCTACCCTCTGGTCACAAACTTCTCTTCAGCATGAACCCCTACACCCGAGTACCTCATCACTATACCTTCTCTTGGTAGTTATCATGGCCTCTTCTTACCTTATGTTATACTTTCCTTTCATTCATCTCCATCCTTGGTCACTTTTGAGAAGAAATCTTCTTTTGACTTAAAGCACACCTGTAGCAGTTTATTCCTTTCACATTTCCATTCCCACAGTATTTTACTTGGATAACTACAATCATCCCACACTAAAGGTATGTGCAGTCTGCTACGCATAAATTTTTTGCATATAGTAATTAGCTTCATGCACACAAGCACACTTATTACATAAATACACACAACTAAATTGATAAAGCATAGTGATAATGAAGGAAATAAAGAATTGAAAACCTAATCTAAATAGAAATACTTCCTTATTACAAACACCAAGAAGACTTATTTATAGTAGGGATTCAACCTACTCCTGTTAAAGTAACTTAGAAGCCATATTCCATCAAGTACTTCTAACTGGAAAGCACACGATTCAAGTATTTAAGTGATGACATACGACCCCAACCAATGTACTTTGAGCTTTCCTTGATGGTGCAAGAACTTAGAGTCATAAAGAAGTACCATTTTTCCAATCTCAAACTTCTTATCCCTTATGTTTATATCATTCCATGTCTTCTTCCTGGCCTTTTCCTACTTCTGACTCCATCATGCTATGGCTCGTCACTCATCTAGTTGAATCATCTTCTTAATACACTCTTCTAAAGCATGTTCATCAGCTAGATCTCTAGCACACACAATGTGTAAAGAAGGTAACATATATTCTATATGGAGAACGGCTTCAGCACCAAACACCAACTGAAATGGTGTGGTTTTTTTCAACATCTTATAAGTTGTTCTATATGCCTAAAGAACATCTGACACTTTTTCATCCCAATCCTTTCTTCCAACATCACAAATTTTTTTCAAAGTATGGCTCAAAATCTTGTTGAAAGCCTCAGTAGTTCCATTTGCTTGAGGATGATAGGGTGTAGTTTTATGGTGTGTAACTATAAACTCATCTAATAAGATCCCAATTGTCTCATTCAAAAAGTGTGTACCCCTATCACTTGTCAAGCTTAAAGGACATCCATATCTTGTAAGAACATTCTCCTATAGAAACCTATTTGCTATAGTTGCTATACAGTCTTTCGTAGGTGCTGCTTCTTCCCACCGTGTTATATAATGATATATCGTGATTTAATCCTGCGCGTGGCTGGTGAAATAGTTCCTACAAAGTCAATGACCCATTTCTCAAATGGTTCGACACTAGTAATTGGTATCAAAGGCATCTCATCTCTTTTCCCTAGTTTTCTTAGGCATTGACAATGATCACACGCCTTGCAATATTCTTTACAGTCTTTATATAATGTCTCCCACCATAATCCAACAAGTAGGATCTTCTGGGAAATCACATCACCTGCATAATGGCCTCTTGTAATACCACCATGAGATTCTTCCATAATATCCTTGTGCTCATGCTCTAATACAAAATGGCGTAATACTTCATCTCTACCTAACTTGTAGAGGTCACCACTGATTAACATAAACGATGCCGTGCATATAGCAAGTTATTTCTATTCTAATGCCTTCATTCCTTCTGGCTCCATACCAGTTCGTAGAAAGAAAACAATGTCTTCTAATTCCATGGGTGTGCATTGTAACCTATATAACTATGCATCTGAAATGGTTTCCTCAATTGTTTGTGCTTCCTCTCCTGAGTTGATTCTAGATAAATGGTATGGTCCAGAATTGCTTTTCCCTAGCTTCACCACAACTGTGAAATAAAAATATTGAAATAGGAGTACCCATCTTCATATGCACCCCTGTAAGATGGGATTTTTTACCAAGTAATTCAATGCCATGTGATTTGTATAAAACATAAATGGTGTTGCTAACAAGTACTGTCAAAACTTGTGCACTTTATAGATCATGGAAAAAGCTTCACGCTCTGTAGTTGTATACTTCTTTTCAGCAGGAGTCAACTTCCTACTAGAAAAAAAAATCAGATGATCAAAAATACCTTCACCAGGTTGAGCTAACATAGTGCCAATGGCCATTCCAAAGGTGTCCACATGCACATGAAATAGTTTATCCCATGAGGGAAATCACAAAATTGGCACGGTAGTAAGTTTCTCCTTTAATATCTCAAACATGCGTTGTTGTGGTTCTCCCTAATAAAATGTACCTTTCCCCTTGAGTAATTCTTCCAAGTGTGTAGAAAATTTGGCATACCCTTTGATGAACTTTAAATAGTAACCTGTATGACCCAAAAATCCAAGCACCTCACTTTGACTGGTAGGCGCTTCTAGGCCTAAAGTGACTGCAACCTTAGCTAGATCAACCAACAAACCTTCCTTGCAGATTATATGTCCTAACAATATTCTAAATGGTGTAGAAAATATGAACTTCTTGATGTTCAAAGAGATACTCAACTGTCTGCACCGTTCAAACATTAAGCACAAATTGTCACAATAATCTTTCACAAGCCCATATACTATCCAATTGTCTAAGTAGACCTGTAAGAAGTTGTGAATAAAGTCTTTGAATTCCTGAAAAACTATGCATGAGAATACAACAAGCACATTTTTCAATCCAAAAGGCATCACAGTATAGGAAAAACAACCCCATTCAAAAGTAAATGTTGTCTTTTCTTGATCCTCCTGAGCAATCGTAACCTGATGATACCTGAAAAACCCATCTGTGAACGAATATATTTCACACCCTGCCACGCCTTCCAGTATTTCCTCAGTGAATGACGTAGGGAATGGATCAGTGACACATGCAGCATTTATTTCCCTATAGTCCACACATATTCTAATTTGTCCATCCTTCTTGATATTGATTACCATTAGACTAACCCATTCTGACTCATCAAGGGGCTTGATAATTCCATATTTCAACATTTTATCAATTTATTCCTGTAACTTTTCACACAAATTGGGGTTCATCTTCTAAGGTCACTTCCTAATTGGTTGTGCACCATCCTTAAATTTTATCTTCATTTCCCCTAGTTATTTAGGCGTGCATTTAAGTTCATGATACCCTTGAGGGAATAATTCCTAATAATCACTAAGTAACTCAATGATCTTTGCTACCTCCAAGTTTGACCAGTATTCTGGCTCAACCTCCAAACCTATATTCACCTTCTTTGTCTTCATGGGTTTGTGATAGGCATGCGTATTCTTATCTGCACTAGCTAAGACCTCACGCACCCCTTATGAATGTTCAATATCCAGGTTCTTAACTTCCTCATCATCCATGATGTAAACCATCTTTCCTTTCTCTTTCTCAAGGAAAGCGTGTTCAAGTAGTATGGAGTCCATTTCTTCTTCCTTTTCAAAATGTGCTCTGGACTCTACCTCACCAAATAATTCTGGAATATGCTCATCTACTTTTGCACTATCTCCAATAGTTAAGCACTTAATAGATTTTAATGCCTCTTCTATTAAAGGTTGGGAAGAAAAGTAGTCAAAGGTATGAATCATTCCTGCAGTCTAAATTTTCCAGTTCCCAGTTTCTCGATGTAGTTCTGCATATACATACCAGGCACATGCACATCTTTGTAGCGTAGAGTAAAATATATGCACCCAGAGTGAAGGTGGTAATGCTTCCTATCCTACTATCCAGAGTCTCTCACACTACTAAATGTGATGCTAAACAGGTTGATCACCATGATAAGTACAGATCTACATAGGTGCATTGTTCCTTATAAACCTAGTAGATAAGGTGACTCCAATCTCTTCCCATTCTATAAGATTATCTTTGTGGACTACCTACCAGCGTGTTTTTGTCCTGCACAAGGTATATATTAACATATATCTTCTCTTAATTTTAAATTCCACTGTGTTTCCATGTCTTTCAAAAATGTAGGAAGATCTTCTACCCCTGTATACCAAGGTACCACGCTACCTATCCGTTGTACCAAACAAAGTCCATTCTTATGCACAACCACACTTTTTACCTCGCACCCTACAAGTTCATATGTACCATGAGCCTGTAATGAAATTACTTTTATAATTCAGATTAAGAGAAGCAATAGAACACCAAATAACACAATATTTCAGAATAATGATCTCAGTATGTAATTAGAATAGCTTTGCCACTTCAAGGGGGTAACCTCGAAACCATATAATAAGACTCAAATTATCAAATAATAATGAAATAATATGTATAATCCCCTATATATACTATTCATATGCTATGGCCATCAACAAGGATGACCTATTAAGCATGAGAAAGTATAAATGATATAATAAAATGATATGGTAAGCCACAAGTCAGATACTCATATCCTAATAAGAGCAATAGGTTAAGGGCGTAACATGTCCTTCCCCTTCAAACCAACGTTGTCCTCAACATTGAATAATCTTGGATGTTGCTATAGAAAACCTTCATCCTCCCAGGTGGCGTCTTCTATGCTCAAATTCTTCCACTTGATCAGATATTCCTTAATGTCTCTGGTTCTTAGCCTCTTAGTATGTGTTTGCAGAATCTTCTCTGGCTCCAAAATGATTCTTCCTTCCTCATCAAGTTCTAATAACTCTATCTGGGCTTCAAATTTATTTCCAATAACCTTCTTCAAGCATGAAACATGGAATACTAGGTGTATGTGTGAAAATGGAGGCAACTCTAGTTTATAAGAAACACTACCAATTTTCTGTGGAACCTGATAAGGGCCATAATATTTAGGAGCAAGTTTGTTTTCCTTTTTCTGTTGCTTTAGGGACATCTGTTTGTAAGGCTGGAGATGTACAAAAACCCAATCACCAATTTCAAAACATCTTTCACTACGATGTTGATTTGCTTGTTGTTTCATCCTATTTTGTGCTAATGCTAAATTCTCCTTCAAACTAGCCAAAACCTATTGTTGATGTTGAATGTGTTCCTCAACATCTTTGACCTTAGTTTGCACCCTCAAGGAGGAAGTGATAGAATGTGGATGGTAACCATATAATGCTAAAAATGGGGTCATTTGAGAAGATGTATGAAAAGATGTGTTATACCACCATTTTTCTAGTGGCAACCATTTAATCCACCTTTCTTACTTATTTGATACAAAACAACGTAGATATCCTTCTAAGCATTTGTTGACCACTTCTATTTTCCCATCAGTTTGAGGATGATAAGATGAACTGTGAGCTAGTTGAGTACCCAAACATGAAAATAATTCCATCCAAAAATTACTTGTGAAAATAGGATAACAATCACTTACAATTATCTTTGGGGTTCCATGTAGCCTTTGAACTGTCTCCAAAAAAAAAGCTGCGACTATACTGGCTGTAAATGGATGTGATATGGAAAAAAAATGGGCATATTTTGTGAGCCTATCCACAATCATGAAAATAACATTCTTACCCTCTGAACAAGGTAATTTGGTGATGAAATCCATAGAGACCTCCTCCCATCTCTGGCTAGGAATTGGTAATGGTTGCAACAGACCTGGTATCTTAATTGTTTCCCC
The DNA here is from genome assembly GCA_019776745.2 of Taxus chinensis. NCBI lineage: Eukaryota > Viridiplantae > Streptophyta > Pinopsida > Cupressales > Taxaceae > Taxus > Taxus chinensis. Next base: position 508,219,832 of record CM034146.1, on the reverse strand, counting down.
TTTGTATTGTTGGCACACTGAACACTCTGATAATTTTTTTTTTTACATCCCCCTTGAGTCCTTCCCAAAATAATTCTCTTTTTATTCTATGATATGTCTTCAAAAACCTAGAGTGTCCTCCAATAGGTGAGGCATGTAGCTCTGCAAGAATCTTATGCTTCAACTCAAAATCTTTACTCAAGTATAACCTATCCTTGTACCATAGGGCATTACCTTTCCACTCAAATTTGTTATATTTCATAGATCCTTGCTTGATATTCTATATTAGAGATTGTGTATCCTTATCTTGATTCCATTCCAATTTTTCTTCATCCACCCAATCGGCCGTCAACATGGACATTCCACATAGTAAGGCATATGCGGATGTATCCCTTCTGGACAACGCATTAGCTACTACATTTTCTTTACCCTTTTTTAATATGATTTCAAAATCATAACCCAACATTTTTGTTACCCACTTTTGTTGTTCCTCAGATGATAACCTTTTCTCCAAAAAGTATTTGAGACTATCATGATCATTTTTTACCTTGAAGTGTCTACCCATGAGATAGGGCCTCCATTGCTTAATAGCATGAAGAATAGCCATCATTTCTTTCTCATAGACATGTTTGAGCAGATCTTTTCCTTTGAATTAGTGACTCTCAAATGCAATTAGTCTTCCTTCCTACATTAGAATTTCTCCCAATCCTAATCCTGAAGCATCACATTCAACAATGAAGGTTTTTGAGAAGTTGGGAGCAGCCAAAACTGGGGTGCTACACATGGCTTCCTTCAATTGCTCAAAGGATTTAGTGGCTACGTCTATACAATGGAAGACATCCTTCTTTAGCAATGTAGTGAGTGGGGTTGCTATTCTACCATATCCCCACACAAATATTTTGTAGTAACATGTTAGTCCTAGGAACCCACGAAGATTTTTGAGATTTTTGGGCCTTGGCCATTCCACCATAGCTTTGATCTTCTGAGGATCAACTTTGATGCCTTCATGGGATACAATATGACCCAAGTACTCTACCTCTTGTACAACAAAAGAACATTTTGATGTCTTTACATACAAAGTATGTTTCTCCAAAAATTCTAACACTTTATTTACATGTTGTAAGTGTTCTTCCCATGTCTTACTATAAATCAATATGTCATCAAAGAAAACTAATACAAATTTCCTTTAAAAAGGCCTAAAAATAGTGTTCATCAAGATTTGAAAGGTTGAGGGCACATTTTTAAGACCAAAAGGCATTACCAAAAACTCATAATGGCCCTCATGACTCCTGAAAGCCATTTTATTAACATATTCCTCTTTTATCCTAATTTGATGGTACCCCGAACGAAGATCTAATTTTGTGAAATAAACAACACCATGTAGTTCATCAAGTAAATAATCAATTATTGGAATATGAAACTTATCTTTGATGGTGTACTTGTTGAGTTCTTGGTAATCTAGACACATCCTCCATGTTTCATCCTTCTTACGTACCATGACCACTGGTGAAGAATATGCACTCTGGCTATGCCTGATGATACATGCCTTCAACATTTCCTCCACCATTTTCTTGATCTCACTTTTCTTTGAATATGGTTATCTGTATGGTCTGATGTTAGGTGTTTGGCTCCCTAGAATCAACTAAATGACATGATCATGATCCCTAACTAGTGGTACTCCCTTTGGAATTACATAAAAAATAGATGAGTGAGCATCCACAATCTTCTAAAGATCGGGTGGCATTGAAGACTCTGTATTTTGTACTTCTAATCCTTTTCTGAGAACCTTCTACATCTGATGAGAGCTAATAATCTGTGGAGACTTAGCTACCATCCCATTCAATTTTATTGTCCTTCCATCTGAATGAAATCGCATGAACAATTCTTGGAAATTCATCTCTATAGTACCTAAGGTTGTGAGCCATTGGACACCCAAAACAATATCTGCTCCTCCCATAAAAATAAAAAACATAGGTGAGTCTAACATGTAGTCTCCCATGGAAATATTGATACTATGGCACTTTTCGGTGCACTTGACTATCCCACCGTCTGCAATCATAAATTGCATTTCTAGAGTAGGGTAAATAAAACAATTGAGGCGGGCAGCTAACTTACTATTTATGAAGTTATGAGTACTCCCCTAGTCAATCAACACTGTCACCTTTTGTTTTTTGAGATAGCCAATAACCTTGAGTGTTTGAGGAGTACTAATACCTGACAATGCATGGCAAGAAATTGTAGGTTGGCGATCCTCTACCTCATCTTCTACTGGTTCCTCAGCCTCTCCTATAATTTCAGCTTCCTCATCATCCTCACTACCTCCGTCAATATAGAACAACTTCTTCTCAGCACATTTATGTCCTAGTCCATATTTGCTATCAAAGTTAAAACATAATACTTTTGCTCTCTTTTCTTCCATTTGTTGAGGAGTCAGTCTAATTGGCCTAGAAAATGAAGGGGAAGAGATACTATGGTCTCTGGTGTTAATGAAAGGTGGCCTCCTACTACAAAGAACTTTTTCCTCTACGCAACGTGCCATGATAATAGAATCAAAAAGCTTGAGTCGATTAAACATACGTACCTCATGCTCAATTTGGTCCTTAAGACCCCCAAGAAATAGGTCATTTAGATTCTCTTCTGGAATATTCTCCACCCTTAAGGATAGGTTTTGGAATTGATGCACATAATATTTGATTGATCCTGTTTTCCGTAACTTTTCTAATTGACTAAATTAGTTCTCTGAAACACTAGAACTATAGTGCAATTGCAACTCCTCGGTAAAAAACTGTCCAAGTGACACCTAGACCATTATTCTTCCTCTGAGCACATAACCATTGATACCAAACAAATTGGTCAGGTTCAAGATATAGGGATGCCAATGCCACCTTTTGTCCTGATGGTGTTTGATGTAACTCAAATAATTTCTCCATTTGATTTATCCAATTCAGGGGATCCTTACCATCAAATTTGTGCATATCCACTTTCGGCATCATGTTCTATGGTTGTGAATAAGTTGGATTATGATTGGACTAGAAAAGTGATCTAATATGGTTAATTTGTCCATTATTTTGAACTAAAGGTCCTCCTTGGTTGATATGGGCCAGATTTGGGCCATACTAGTTACCCTTTACATGTTGCATGATATCATCCAACCGATGATTGATTTGGGCTATGTCTCCTTTAGAGGCCATCTCAGATTGTACATTTCGCAGCTCATACTCAAGTTGGCTCACCTTATGATCAACTAAGGTAAACCCTAGTAATGAGGAATCTGTATTTACCCCTTCTTACTCCATCTCTATAATCACTACCCCATCTTTATCTGGGGTTTTACCTGGAGTAGCCAGATTATTTTTTGCTCTTGTGGAAGGCCCTGCCATGATGTCAAATGTTAGGGTTTAGGGTTTCAATATAATTTTAGATGAACATGAAACAACATAGAGAAAATACTAATACTATATTTTTTAGAGCTTTCTGAAAATGTAAAGAACTTGAAAATTTTCCACAATTTGCACCCTAGGGAGTGATTTTATGAAAAACCATAAATTTGTAACAACTTTTGCAAAATAAATAAAAAAATTCTAAAAATTTCAGGGAACCTTACTTGAAATGTTTCACAACTTTGGTAAAAATATATCCCACCAATTCTCTCTGGTTCGCAATATGTGGTGGAAACAAAAAATTAGGGTTTTTGCCCTAATTTTGGCTCAAATCACAACTCTGATACCACTTGCAATGAAATTACTTGTATAATTCAGATTAAGAGCAGTAATAGAACACCAAATAACACAATATTTCAGAATAATGATCTCAATATGCAATTACAATAGCTTTGCCACTTCGAGGGGGCAACCTCCAAACCATATAATAAGACTCAAAAGCTCAAATGATAATGAAATACTACCTATAATCCCCTATATATACTATTCATATGATATGGCCATCACCAAGGCCAACCTATTAAGCATGAGAAAGTTAAAAATAAAATGACATGGTAAGCCACAAGTTGTCTACTCATATCCTAATACAAGCAATAGGTTAAGGGCTTAGCATAGCCCAATTTTTGTAAGCAGTACTCATAGTAACACTAATAGAATGAGAATCCTCCCACTGTAGGATTCCTTCTTTTGATGGCTCATTGCCCTCTGGGTCTTGAATAGTGCATACATAAATTATGTTTAAGTCCTCCTCACTTAGAAGATCAACATATGGCGTAGAATTCCCATCTGTGAAAGGTATCATAACCCTTTCCTCCTTGTTCTCAAAGCTGATATACCCCTTATTGAATTTCAAGTCAACATTATTCACATAAAACCAAGGGCATCCAAGTAAGGCTGGAAAATTGTCTACTTCTGCAAGTGCTAATACCTCAAAATCCCTAGTGAACTTGGCCCCTTGTATGGTTATTGATGCATCCTTCAAAACTCCTATGGGAGTGGCCTTAGTCTAGTTTGCCATAAAAACACATTAGATGATGGCTATAATGGAGGCCTTCCCATTTTTACCCATGAATCTAATGTAAGCACATTTACTTCTACACTTGTATCAATCAATATGTTGCTCAACAGTAATCCATCAACAACAACATTTGAAGTAATTTTCTTGTCATAGTCAATGCTATCAGGGGGAAGATTTGCATGCAGAATCTGTCGTCCGGTCGCAAGACTTGCGTGAGGAGTGTTCCCTTTTGACCAACTTCCTAATAGTGTAATAATGTTGTCCTAGTGCAACCTTTTACACACTTCTCTCAGATCATCGATATCAGTTTGGACTATTTCTGATGCTTTCTTCTGCTCCTTTAAGTATTGTATCTCACCCTGGAGATTCCTTAGCACTTCCATGGTATCCTGGTAAAATTCCTTACGATGAGTAGGATCCGGGTAACTTGCATACAAAACCTACTCCTTGGTGATCGTAGGCTTCTGGTGCAATGCCTCTCTTGCATGCACCACTTCAGCACATGTAGTAATCTTCACTGTCAATGCCTTGGGTCCTTCTATTATCTTGGGCATCCATTGATCTTCTACCACATGCTGGATTCTAACCATCTCGACGCCTTTGTTTTCTTTCTATGCTACTTACTTGGATGCTCATATAAGTTTGAGAAGTATTCATAGCTATGGTTCTTCTTGTAAAAAGAACATGTAATATCCTGAGGAAATTCACACCTATAGTGGTCAGGATATCCACATGTATAACATGTTCCACAAGGGAACTCACCTCTTCCTCCACCACGACCTTTTCCTCCATATCCGCCACGATATTTACGTCCCCTTATATGACCTCCTTCAAAACGCCCCTCATTCCTGTCATAGCATGTTTGATTATGATCCCAATCTTGGTGTTCATTCTTTCCCTTAGAATTATTTGTTACACTTATCTGTCATACCCCAACGTCTATAACATCTTGGATCTGACCAATTAACCAACAATCCTCATTATCATGGGTCATGGACCTGTAAATTTTGCAAACAAAAAATACATTCTTCCTTATTGCATGTTGTAACAAAGGACAATGACTAGCATCATGATTCAAATGACAGATCTCACAATCCAATATTAATGAGCATACAAATCTGCGAGGGCAAATATTCTTGGTGTGACCTTCCACTTCACAATCTGTACACCAAATTCCTGAGTGCATTTCATGGGCTGAATTTTCTGATAGCTTATCTAACTATTTTTCCATAGCTATAATTTGTGCCTTCAAGAATGGACTAACGCCAGTGTCAATACTCCAACTGACTCAAAATGCAAAGCTTCTTCTAGTGCTTCACATGGATCCGTATATATCTTATGTGACAACACCCTTCTAAATGGTGTAATCAATCCTCCAACAAACCACTATGCATGTTGTCTTGCATGAATATAATAAGCTAACTTAGATAGGAGTGTCTTAAAATGGGCATCATACTTACGTACACTCTCACTAGTTCCCTTCTTGATATCCTTGAGTGTGCTAATAATTTTCTGCTCAAACTTAGGAATATGGAACTATTCCAAGAAAGCATCCTTCAATTCTACATAATCCATGCAAGTTTGATCATGGTCAAACTTCATGTACTAGTTATGTGCACATCCATGTAATGTAGTAGCAAATTGACTTGCCTTACGCTCAGCAGTCGTGATCCATATAGCACACCACAAGATTTCACACATATTCACATGTTCGGTAGCATCCTCTATACCTCTCTATTCTGGGACACGAAGAGACATCTCCATATAAATATTCTGTGGTTGTTGCAGGCCTTGACCACCTAATCTAGAACCTCCTGTGTTCCCTCTGCCTCCAGAACCACTAGATCCACTGGAACTAGAACCACCTATACCTCTTGATCCTCCACATGTAGCTGGAATAGGACATGTAGATGTAATCCCCTATTCTCCAATAGTAGTACTATACTGAACCCCTACAGTCTATGAGGTAGTTCCACTTCCAGAGGTGAATCCAACATTCTACGTGCTCACATTCTATGTGGATGATGCACCTAAGAATGTTCCTCCAAATATCATTAAATCCGTCTGTCCTACCATTGATATACTTACTCCTTGACTTACTCCTGCTCTCCTACTTCCTAAGTTAGCTTGTTGGTTACTTGTCGTACTAGATACTAGAAAAAAAAGTGCAAGGGCTAGGTCACCATGTGGATTAAGATGCGTTCCCGTAGCCCAAGTAGTATCTACTAGTGCACTTCTGTGTGAGGTCGAGGGGGGATCTCTGTCATTTTTTCCAAGATGGGGGAGTTCCTGATGCTCTAGCTCCATGTCTTCTACATGAGCTATAAATCCTTCACGAGCCATCTCTCTCCTCAACACCATACTTTCTGCAATGGAACGCTACTTCTCTATCTCCCTCTTGTGCACCTCATTATTTTTAAGCCATCTCTCCTCTCTCTGCCTCTCTATAGCTAGGTCTGCCATCTTTCACCAAACCTGTTCCTGCCCTCACGTGTGGTGAAGTTTAGTTAGCCATTGGTTTACTCTCTAGGTTTAAAGTTACCATCAAGATCTTGATCTCCAGTGGAATACCTTGCAGATATTCTCCTCTTAGATACTACAAAAACTAGAATTCAGATACCTCTGGGTAAGAGTACGTCAAAATTGAATACTCCAGAATATAACTGTTTAAAACACCATGAAACCATGTATCCATAGCACGAGTCCATATCAAATCAGCATCATAAAGGGCTTGAAATTATTCCTGTGTCTAAACAAGTGTGCGATACCTTGAATTCTTCTTAGATGTATAAGCATCAAGCCACTCATATAGTTCTACTAGAAAGATAGTGAAAAATCTCTCGTATAAGCTGTCATACAGATTCTGTTCTACCCAAGTGCGTGTGTCAAACTCATATCCACTGTTGAACTGTCGTGCATATTCTTCCTCCAGATCATGTATTCATTCCTCAATACTTACTAGAGTTAACTGGTATGTCTTCATCGTGAACCATCCTAAAAACAATTGAAAAAGAGGTCTCGACAAAAAAACCAATGATGCAGCCTAGAATTTACCAGATAACACCCTAGACATGCTAGTACATCAATTAGCCTAGACTGAGCACTCACCCAAAGCACGCAAAGGTACCAGGTCCCTCTTTAGGGTTGTTATAGTAGGATGTTAGCGTGATGAAGGAAGAAAAATATATATCCATAACTAATCCACCATTCTACAATGCATGCTACATTTAGACCTATGAAAGAACAAGCTTTAAATAGTAATCATGATTGAATCAATAACATGCACTACTCAATTACACACAGGAATGACACTTAGATTCAGCCAATATATTCCATCTATTAATAAACACAAGCTTATTACAATAATTTTAGAAATACACATGCACGCATGGATTTGATATAGTAATTCAGTCATATGCATATATCTCTATACCTTCATACATCCATCACACATATATATTCTACTAAGTTCTTCACATCATATATATAGGGTCAGGACTTTCCCTTCACCGCTTATCTATTCCAGAAATAGGCCACATGCTATTAATAGCCACGTGTCATTTACAGGCATAGCCACGAATGCAAGTGTGCTATCTATAGACCTCTTACAGTTAACTGATGTGTCAATCCCATTCTTAGCTCGTCTCCATGCAAAACACTTCGATCCAATCCTCCAAAGATAGACACTGCATGACATGCACATCTCTACATCGTTGATGTGTTCCACATGCCATCTTCTAAAAATAGATTGTCATGCTCAAAATCAGCTAAGTCCCAAAAGCTGAACTTGCCCTTCATGCATGGGTCCTTCCTGTTCCTTTGTGCCCTTAATCTTGGCCTTCTCTCTCACGCAGACTTCTTGTGTGATCTCTAATAGGTATTCTCTAATTAACATGTCTCCTTGCATGTTTTACATTCCTACATTTTTTGGTAGCTTAAGCACATTTTCCATGTGCATGTATGTTTATTTACACTTTTCTTTGGCTTGCCTTCTTGTTTGAGCTAGCCTTGTTTTTTACCAATAAATATTCAGGGTTACATCGTACATGTTGTTGGTCATCTTTTGGGGCCGTATTATCCTAATTAGTGATGTCTCATACGCCCCTGTTGGCGAGGATATTTTTTTGGTGTACAAATTTTTGGATTCCTTGCCAACACTCTAGGAATCTAATTCCCTCTACTTAACCGGTGTAGCTGTCGTATATGCATGCATGTGAAAAGGTGGAATTTTGTGGTGGGCTTTTGACTGGTGATCCAACAGGGGTACTCCCCTGACCCTACAACAAAGCTAGCAATCTCTTTCTAGGGAATAATTTGTCTGAAGGTAGGAAAGGGAGTGAGAATAGAGGTAGGAGAACTAATGTTGCAGGTAGAAAATCAGATTCATGAACACACACTAGTTAGAAACTTCAACACATGTATTTATGGGAAGAAACAACTTTGTGAATGACAACAAGATGAGATAATATTGTGAACTCAAAGTTTCTAAAATATCCTCATCAAAGAAAGAAAAAAAACTCCTTATTATTGTATTGATGCTTAAATAGAAATTGTACATAGTGGAGAAATAGAGGAAATTGAGAAGGGGGGGAAATAGAAGACAATGGCTATCTCCTTTGTTCTCTAAAAAGTACAAGCACTCTCCAGTTTACAAGATCAATCGTCAAACTTGTACAATGGCATGAAGAATCCATTAAATATCTTGTAAGAAATAGTTACAACTTCTTTGTTAGTAAGAAATAGTTTACAATATTTTCAGTCATTCACATCCATTTAGATTCTTGATTCACAAAGAAATGCCAATGGCTAAAAAAACCATACTTTTCATAATGCAGTTGTTACACTCATTTTGTAACTTTGAATTTGAACTGTTCATCTTACCTTTGAAACTTTAAACCAAAGTCGTCCACATGGGTAAAATTTACTGGAGCGGGCGTGGAGGATGCCTTTTGCATTTTGTGACTTTATAGAGATTTGGTATTTTTTACATTTTTGGTCTTCCCTTCCACTTTTGATATAAGCCTTACAAGTGGCTTCACTTGAGTAGAGACAGAGTCACGTGTAACTTTTATAATTTTACCTTTTTTCAATGCGGGCTCAAAAACAAAAATTTCTCCATAGGCCTGCCTCCATGCTTTGACTCTTTTGATGTAGGATCAACATTTGAATTTTTCCTTGAAGCCTAATTGGGGTTGCGGGTCACTTTATGAATTTTATCCCTTTTGGAAACAAGTCTCAAATTCTCAAATCTCCTTGACGATCCACCTCCCCGAATTGACTCTTTTGAGGCAGGCTCAACATTTGACTTTTTCCTTTAAGCCTGATCAGGGTTGCGGGCCACTTTTTAACTTTAAGCCCCATTAATGAAAACAAGGCTCAAATTCTCAAATCTCTCAGATGATCTACCTCCCCACTTTGACTCTTTTGATGCAGGATTAATATTTGACTTTTTCCTTTAAGCCTGATCGGGGCTGCGGGTCACTTTATGACTTTAAGCCCTTTTTACAAACAGGCTAAAAACCTCAAATTTCTCCACTGAACCACTTCCAATTAGATATGTCCACGTACCCACAGATAATGGAGCCAAAATTTGATGGGGAAGAAAATTCCTGTCATTCACGACTGTGAAAAAAATGCAGAGAAGAAGAAAACTCCACCATTTCACACCCGATTTTCAAATTTCTTTCATGAACCAAGGATTTGAAAACAATAAAAGGTTTGACAATCCATGACCATAGAAATATTGAAAATTTTATTCAAATAAGGACAACAATAAAATTTTCACGCATCTAGACAGGAAAATGGAAAATTTATCAAAATGTGCAGATTGGAGAGTTTAAACAACTTCAAAGCATGAATTTCTTTATCCTTTCAGACTTCCAACTTTACTTGAACACCTATGGAGAGCGTAAAATCAAAATTTTTGAATTTGAATTAAAAAATGAGGGGGGATTTTGAGGGTGACAACAACTGGATCTAGCTTGGGGACATGACATGTACTGAGCGTAGTGAAGACATGATATGGGAATCCAGAATCTGAATGTCTAGACCCTGTAATTTTTTGACCAGTGCCTTATCCATTTGGCCTTGCAGAGTCATGTAAAACTTCAAGAAAGAAATATCAGAAGAGGGAAACACATAAGTACACAACAGGAAGGAAACACATGACATGCAATAGAAGGGGAAACAAAACTACACAATGGAAAGGGAAACACACCTATGGTACAAGGCGGGGGAACAACCCACTTTCACTAATGATACAATTTCAAGTATTTCCCACTTTGAGGTAATTCTAGCAGTGTTCCATCCAAATATGAGAGAAGAAAAGCATTCTTGCCGCAAGCTTCACGAATCTGGAACGGGCCGAACCATAATGAATCAAACTTTCCATGGCTGCATTTTGGTTCTCTTCTCTTATCCCATAACAGGATGAAGTCTCCAACTTTGAATTCTCTTGCCTTGGCCTTCTTATCAAAAATATTCTTTACTTTCAATTTTTTCTCCTTAATGCAATCCACCACTTGTAGTCTATTTTCTTCCATCTTCTCAAGAAAGAGGATCCTCTTGTTAATGGAATCCTTTTACTGACCATCTTCTATTGCTTATAGTAGCTTGAGGGCTGGCATCTCGATCGTGAGAGGAATTTATGCTTCAACTCCCTACAATAGTTAGAATGGTGACATACCTATTTCCTTCTTGGGAGTGATCCTATCAGCCCACAATGTGTCATACAACCTTTTCTACCAATTCCTTTAATTCTCATTTACAAGCTTGCAGACAATGGTCATAGTGTTCTTGTTTCTTGATTCAACCTTTTCATTTCCTTCTGGATAGTAGCAAGAAGAATGATATAAGGAGATTCCATAGCTATAGAAAAACTCGGTCACTTCTCTTGAAGAGAAATAGGTAGCATTATCTGCTACAATCTTCTGTGGCACTCCAAAACAGACTATGATATTCTCCTTAATGAAGTTACATACTATTTTAGTGTTGTCTTCCACCCATTTGGTGAAGTATTCTATTTATGTGAGTACATAGGTGTGCCCCATGGTTGAGTGAGGGTTCAGAACACTAATGAAGTCCAGCCCCCACTGTTGAAATGGTTCTTTAATAACCACAAGCCTGAGTGGTAATGCAGTGAGCTGTGGTCTTCCAAGGAACTATTGGCATGCTTTTCATTTAGAAACCCAATCTCAAGTGTATACAAATTTTGTGGGCCAATAATACCTTCCTCAGAGGATCTTGTGTGTATTGACCATTGCTGAAAAATGTCCACCACATGCTTGGTCACGATATGCTTTAAGAAAATTTTCTTGTTGCTCTTTATCTACGCACCTGAGGAAACAACCATCCAAGCCTCTTTTGTAAAGTGCATGATTCCAGAATACAAATTTAACTACCTTCAGCTTGAGTGTTCTCCTTTTCTTGTAATCAAGATGGGGAGGGCATTCTCCAAAATTCAGGTAATAGGTAATATCAACATGCCACTCATCAGTAGTGGTGACAAAGAGAACATGTGGGTTGTCTTCTGAACAAGTTGAGCAAGCACAATTTTCTTTGCCATATTCACAAACCATTTCCCCTTACTAGATTAGAGGGTTGAATCTCCAAGTCATATTCTTGAGTCTTTGAAAGCCAATTTCCTCTTTTAGCTCTGGGATCCTAATGTGTCAAGATGGACTTGATTGCATTGCCAAGGACCATCACCACCGTATGGGAATTGAAGATGTAAAACTTATTTTTTTTACAGTCTTGACCACTACGGCATGCTTTTACAATTGGATATATTTTAGCTCATGATTTTTCAAAGGAAAACTCATGAAAGCAATAGGTACTTCCATGCCTTCATCATTTTTATGAACGAGAACGATAAAGAGTGTATGTTCTGATGCATAACAATACATGATGAATTATTTATTAAAATATAGAGATACAAGAGTCAGAGCCTTGGCAATGGATTTCTTGATCTCTTCAAATGTTGCCTTCCCTTCATTGTTCCATTTGAAGTTTGCTTGTGGTTTCATCATAGAAGTGGTGTGCTTCGTCAACTCAGCAAACTCAGGCACAAAATGACAAAGAAAGTTCAACTTTCCGAAGAATGAATGAAATGATTTCTTTCTCGTGGGAAGGGATACTGCTTGAATGGATCTAATTGTCTCAGGCTCAATGTGTGCTCCATGTTTATTCATGATGTGCCCCAATAACTTTCCTTCTTTGACTCCAAAAATTCACTTTTTTGGATTTAGTGATATGCCATGTTTCCTGCACCTTGCAAGTACCTATTCCAAGTGATAGATATGATCTCCCCTCTTCTTTGAAAATTTTGTGAGATCATCAAGATATATGACAATGAAATGCTTCAGATCTTTGAAGGCCAAATCCATCACCCTTTGGAATGTAGCTCCTACATTGATTAGGCTAAAAGGCATTCTGTTATAGGCAAAAGTTCCCCAAGTTGTTGTAAAGGTTGTCTTGGTGTGGTCCTCCTTTAACACTTTGATTTGATTATATCCTAAGAATCCATCAAGTAATGAAAGCATTTCAGATCCAAGGACTTATTGCAAGATATGGTCCATGATAGGAAGGGAATAATTGTCCTTTAGTGTTGCCTGGTTCAGGTTGTGAATATCTACACATATCCTTATTTCACCATTCTTCTTCCACACTGGCACAATGTTAGCCACCCACATTGAATGGTGGATGGGAAAGATGATCCTTGCATTAACCATCTTCGTTACTCCTCCTTGATGGTATCATCAATCTTTGGGTTATACAGCCTTTGTTTCTACCCATAGGGCTTAACACCTTGCTTCAAAGGAATTGAGTGATGTGTTTCCTTTGGCTAGAAGGATTTGAGTTCATCATCATAGTAGGCCAAGACATTTGAGTATTTCTTGAGTAATGTAGCAAACCTTATTTTTTATTCACGTGAGCAACATTTTCCAATATTGACCATCCTCGAAACCTCTGGGGTACTAATGTTTTCTTTATCAAAATCAGCTGGGCACTGAGAAGATTTCTTTTCTTTCTCTTGAATGAATCTGTCATGTTTGTCAAAGAGGTCTTCTAAAGAGACTAGGCCTTTGGGAATTTTTCTCCCTTTCAATTTGATTACTTCCTCATCATCAATCCCTTTAATTATTTCTATCTCTTCTTTGGGGACTACTTCTCGGTGTGGATTTTTACCTCCTTCGAATAAGAGATTATTGAAATTATCCTCTTACTCTAAAAAGGCTAGAATTTGGTTATCATCATTGAAGACTTGCCAATGATTTGTATTGTCTGGTACACTAGGCTTGAATACCATTTCAATGGTCACTTTGTATTTATCAAAAGAAGGATGAGGTGTCACTAGGGAAGTTGACACTGCAAGAGAATCCGAATTTTTATTTTGTTCCCTTGGAATAGCTTTAATGGAAAATGCATCAAAATATTTAATGCAGTCCCACACTCTGTTTCTGTAATGTCGGAGTCTTCGATTCTTCACTTGATATTGTTGGTGAACCTACTTTACTAAAACCATTACATCACCTCGGAAAATTAGTTTCTTGATTCCCATGTCCTCTACTACACTCATGCCTAAAAGCAGTGCTTCATACTCTGTAGTGTTATTTGTATTATCAAATTGCAGCTTGTAGAAAAATGGGTACAACTCATTAGAAGGAGAGTACAGTACTACACCAGCTCCCGAGCCCACATTGGAATGACTAACCATCAAATTCCATTGTCCAAATTTGATCTTTCCTTCCTCCATGAGAAGTGGAAAGTTCTATTTTTTTGATGTGAGGAAGTAGTTTCCTAGCCCACAATCTTGAAAGAGAATGTTTGCTTTCAGATCATCAAACTTTCATACTGTGAACTTCATCTTTCTTACTGGTAGCAACTTCTTCATCTCACCTTTTACTGGGATAGTTGCAGATGATTGATCCATTTTTATCTCTCCACTAGGGTCTCTGCAGAAACTCCTACTCAATAGCATACCAAAGGATGATGGGATGTCTGCTACCAATATGGTTAGGAGCACCTTCTTGTCTGGGAAATCAGCTAGTGCTACTTGTGAATCTTTGATTCTTCCTACCAATGGAACTTTTTTGGATTCCATTGAGTAGTAGGTGCCATTTACCTAGGTCAAGGTTATGCCTAGAGAATTTGCAGCTTTGGATGGCATCACATTGTCTGAGGCTCTAGAATCTATGATACAATTATTTAGCTAGAAGCCTTTAATTAGGAGTGACAGGTAGAAAGTTTCAACCCTGTTGGTTTTGGAGGCACTGAGGGCTAGAATGTTTTGGGAAGGTGATGTAGATAGTGCGGGAAGTAAGGCTTTAGAATTAGGACTTGAGGATACAGGGTTACCACCACGAACTGCATTAATGAACTTGTCAAACTGGGTAGGGTGTGTTTGTAGGTATTCTATTTCCAAGATCTGGACTTTGGTTTTGCTTGCATGTTCCACAAAATCAAATGGGGCTATGGTGAGTGAGGAAGAGGTTCTGAGAATGGAGGAAGATTTACATGGTACATAATTTGCTACTTTGGGTGTTGAATTATCCTTTTTGGGTGTGGAAATTTTCTTGGAAGGGGGTGAGGGTGTATATTTTGATTGAACCTTAGATGTTTTTGCAGGAACAACATTTAAAGGAGAATTGTTCTTAGCAACTTTTGAGTTGGGAGAAAAAATAGATGACTTACTTGGCATAGTAGCATGATCCCTGACAACCAGTGAGTCTGTTTTTACTTTGGTTGACTCCATAGAAGGTGGCAATGGTGATCCTCTGGTGATAATTTTATGTTGAGTGACCTTTGGAGGAGGATATTATTTATTCTTCTTATCCTTTGCCACAATTATTGAGGATGAAGCACATTTCCTGGATTGTGCACAAGTGAAAAAAGTAAATGAGAAACTTGGAGATTCTTCATCATCCTAATCTTCATCATCAATGTACTCAATTAGGCCATTTTGCATATCAACTTCCTCGACCTCAAGATATTTTTCATTGTCTTCCATATTTTCTTCTTTAGTTTCATCAACTTCTGCTTCCTCCTCCAGCTGTTTGGTGTCACAAATGGCATTGAATAGTGGTGCTTTAAGAGAAAAATAATGAGGAGGTGGAGCAATCCTTGGCCTATCTGGACGGTTTTGTTTCCTTTAAGAATTTCACATTGTGATATGAGATAGTTGCTTCTTCAAGGTAACCAGTTCATTTGCCATTTTTGGGAACATTAGATTTATGGTGATAGAGTTCAAATTTTGAAACTTTTTCTTTCCATTGAGGCCTTTCACCTTTCTAGAAAGGATTAGATCATCACTGGTTTCTATTGCATAGTCCTTGGCTTCCCTCAATGTTCTTGGTTAGGATTTTCTGAGGAAGAAACCTAATTTTGATGGCAAAGCACTGATGAAAAACCTCTTTAAATTATTTTTAGAAGGCACCACATCTTCAGGGATCCTTCTTATCACTCTATCATATCTTGCTATGAAGTCCCTCATTAACTCGAAGGTTTCTTTCTTCATTTGTACCAATTGGACCAAAAGATCCTGACAATATTCTGTGCTCTTGAACCTATGTTTGAATGCACTTCTTATATCCTCCCAAAAGGTGATGGACCTCGGGGGTAGCATGTAGAACCATTCAACAAATTTCTCTTGAAGTGACTCCATAAAGAGTCGTACTGACACATATTCATCCTCAAC
Organism: Taxus chinensis; assembly: GCA_019776745.2. Classification (NCBI taxonomy): domain Eukaryota; kingdom Viridiplantae; phylum Streptophyta; class Pinopsida; order Cupressales; family Taxaceae; genus Taxus; species Taxus chinensis. Next base: position 508,203,700 of record CM034146.1, on the reverse strand, counting down.
ACCCAACACACCACACGCAGTGATGAATGATGCTACATGCTCTTCAGGGAGTTGAGAACCATCCCCTCTAAAATTTGGGAAGTTTTTTCTCGAGCCTCTTGCTAGCTCATGGAGTGGTTGAGCAAGATCCAGTGGACTGGTGTTTTATCCCTATGGTACATTAGGCCTATGGGCCTCACGATCACACTCACACTCATGATCTTCCATTCTATTTCTGTTTCTAGCCTCCAACCTTACTAAGGTTGTGACTTCTATTGTTGCTCTTTCATCTGCCTCGGCTTGAATTCTCTCGATTTCTTCGAGTTGAGCTCTTATTTCCTCTTCCGCTCTTGCTTATCTTTCTCTAGTTTCTTCTTTGGTCTCTACATCAGTGAAATCTTAAAGGTTCTCATTGATGTATGGGAATTCACTCTCCAAAGGATTGGCAACACTCAGGTTCCCCATGTGACTGGTTGCTTGAGAAGAAAGCCTCTGGATTACGAGTAGCTCTTATCTCCTTTGAAGTTCCTCAAAAATGGGATCAGTTTGTCCTCCTTGTCTTTGTTGTCAGGTGTATCTTCTATCTGCCAACTTGAAAATATATGCTCTTCTTTGTGGTGTTGGGATTTGTCTTTTCCTATCCAATTAAGAAGCATGTTCCTCTTCAAGGTCTAGAATTCTCATGGAAATGAAGTAGTGATTGGCACTTTGTCTATTATGCTAGATAACTTCCCTCAAATTTGAAGCAACGTCTTCTTGGATGTGGAAGATCAATTCGGGTATTTCAATAAGAGGGTTTCCTAGAATAGCCATGATTTGAATCCATGTGGCTCGTATAGCCATTCAAATTCTAGAAATTTTTCTCTTTTTTAATTTTGAATTTTCTGATCTTGTGGTCGCATTCAGGAGCAAATGCTACTAAATTTACCCGATGATGGGCACCAAAAACATTTTGTAAGGAAATTTTTTAAGGTGGAAAAATATTTGGATTCCTTGTCAACACTTTAGAAATATAAGTCCCTCTACTTAACCAGTGCAGTTGTCGTATATGCATGCACATGAAAAGGTCGATTTCTGTGGTGGCCTTTCAACCGGGGATTCAACAGGGGCACTCCACTGACCCTGCGAAAAATCTAGCAATCTATTGCTAGGGAAGAATTTGTCTAAAGGTGGGAAAGGGAGTGAGAATAGAGGTAGGAGAACTAATGTTGCAGGTAGAAAATCAAATTCTTGGACACACACTAGTTAGAAACTTCAACACATGCAATTATGGGAAGAAAAAACTCTGCAAATGGAAACAAGACGAGATAATATTGTGAACTCAAAGTTTCTAAAATATCCTCATCAAATAAAGCAAGAAAATCCTTCTTCTTGTATTGATGCTTAAACAAAAATTGTACTTAGTGGAGAAATGGAGGAAATTGAGAAGGGGGGGATGGAAGAAAATGGCTATCTCCTTTTTTTCTCTCAAAAGTACAATGCAATCTCTAGTTTACAAGATCAATTGCCAACCTTTTACAATGGCATGAAGAAGCCATTAAATATCTTAAAAGAAACAGTTACAAATTCTTCTTTATTAGTAAGAAATGGTTTACAATTTTTTCAGTCATTCATGTCTGTTTAGATTCTTGATTCGCGAAGAAATGCCAATGGTGGAAAAAACTAGACTTTTCATAATGCATCCGTTACACTCATTTTGTAACTTCAAATTTGAATCGTTCATCTTGCCTTTGAAGCTTTAAATCAGAGCCATCCACATGGGTGAAATTTACTAGAGCGGGTGTGGAGGATGCCTTTTGCATTTTATGACGTTATAGAGATTTATCATTTTTTACATTTTTGGTTTGCGCTTCTGCTTTTGATATAAGCCTGACACGTGGCTTCACTTGAGTGGATACAGATTCGTGGGTCACTTTTATAATTTTACCTTTTTTCAATGTGGGTTCAAAAACACAATTTCTCTATAGGCCCGCCTCCCCGCTTTGACTCTTTTGATTCGGGCTCAACATTTTACTTTTTCCTTTAAGCCTGATCGGGACTGTGGGTCACTTTATGAATTTTATCCCTTTTTGAAACAAGGATCAAATTCTCAAATCTTCTCGATGATCCACCTCCCCACTTTGACTCTTTTGATGTAGGCTGAACATTTTACTTTTTCCTTTAAGCCTGATCGGGGTTGCGGGTCACTTTTTAACTTTAAGCCCCTTAATTGAAAACAAGGCTCAAATTCTCAAATCTTCCCGAGGATCCACCTTCATGCTTTGAATCTATGGAGGTGGGCTTAGTATTTGAATTTTTCTTTAAGCCTAATCGGGGTTGCGGGTCACTTTATGACTTTAAGCCCTTTTTACAAAAAGGCTCAAAAACTCTAAGTTCTTTGCTGACCCACTTCCAATTAGATATGTCCATATACCTGTGGATAATGGAGCCAAAATTTGACGGGGAAGAAAACTCCCGTCATTCACAACTGTCGAAAAAATGTAGAGAAGAAGAAAAATCCACCATTTCACGCCCGATTTTCAAATTTCTTTTGTGAACCAAGGAATTGAAAAAAATACAAGGTTCAACAATCCATGGCCATAGAAATATTGACAATTTTATTCAAATGAGGAAAACAATAAAATTTTCATGCGTCTAGATAGGAAAATGGAAAATTTATCAAAACGTATAGACTGAAGAGTTTAAAAAACTTAAAAGCATGAATTTCTCTATCCTTTCAGACTTCCAACTTTACTTGAACACCTCTGGAGAGTGTAAGCTCAAAATTTTTGAATTTGACTTAAAAAATGAGGGGGGATTTTGAGGGTGAAAACAACACCCTAAGAGGGGGGGTCATCATTTGGGGGTTTTACATACTAACATAACACATTTACATTAGTTTGTTGTCCACTCAAAATTCCCCTACTTTTAAGAAGTTGAAAATTAAAATTTTTGAGGTTAAGTGTCTTTTCTGTTGTCCTGGTAATATGAAAATTCAAGAAATTGAGAAAATCTACATTTTCAGGGTCATTTTGTGTGTTTTTCAGGCCTGTCGGATATTTTTATCCCAAGTGTCCCAGGTTCATTCGGGCTCTCTGTTCCCCGATCGGGCCGGTTTACCCAAAGACCATTCTTTTCGGGCCTGTCAGAACTTTTTGTCCCAAGTGTCCCAAGTTCACCCAGACCCGTTCTTCCATTTTTGTCCGATTAAGCCGAATCACGTATTCCACGTACTTTAGTCCCGCATGTCCCAAAAGCATTTGTGCTTCTTTTCCCCGCATCGCTTGAATCGGCCGAACTGCGTACTTCGCGCTTTCACATCCCTCATGTCCCAAATGAACCAAGTGCCATTCGTGCTAATTTTTCCCGCTCTACCCGAATATCTTGCTTTTCAATTTGGTAGATGTGTATTTAATGCGCATTGATTATCTTTCTCTCTCCTAAATGGCTATATAATGAACTACCCCCCTATGCATTTTTTACACACTGCTTTCATGCTATCTATTGCTCGAACCCTTGCAACCAAAATTTCTACGCGCGTATCCATTTCCCTTGCAATTCCATCCCAAGTCCAACCTGTAGCTCTACTCTCCAAGTTACTTTCAACATGAAGATTAAATTCTAGGGGTAGGAACAAGTTTCACCACTCGAGTCTGCCGTTCCCGATATCAGGGACAGTCAAGTTCGCCACCTTGATTTTGGGGATTTTTGGGCAAGGATGACAGATGCAAACCCTTCAGCTATGGCACAGATGATTCATGACAGTGGCTTGGCGTTCGTCGTTGGCTTTCCAATTTCAGTACAATGTGCAGACACAATACTCGCTTGCGGAGCTCATTTCAGTCCCGACTCAAGCGAACTAACAAACATGCATGGAGAACTCATTACTAAGTTAGATGCCACCGCCATTAGCACTGCCCTAAGGATTATTGAGATGGAAAATTCTATATTTATCTCCCAGAATCAAGCATAGGCCCTTTTCGATCAAGACAGTGATAACTATAAGGCGCGGGTGGTGAATTCCTAGCTAAAAAACCCTAAGAAGGGGGCATCTCGTCTGTCCAAGACTCTTTTCCGTGTAAATTTCAATGAAGAATTGTCAGATTTTATAATCCTATTGGCTCGGGTCATGGGTTTACCCTCTACAAATGACTTCCATTTCTGGATGTGCCCACTTATCAATATGGTGTGCGAGGGAACTGAGAATATCAACTGGTCAGAGATCATTAGTATGAATCTAGCAGAACAACTAACAAATGTGCAGTAAACTAAATTTTTTATATGACTTCATACCTGATGTATACTATGGCAGCATCGAGGTAATGGTTTGGTTTCTCATACATCGATGCTCACAACGATGAACCCGTGTATGCCTACTACCCACAGTTCACCCTGGAAACCAGCAATCACAATTTCTGAAGGGTGAATGATGCTTTCACCATGTACCTGGTCAGACTACTAGAAAGTGACACCGCAAGGAGATTTTATGATGGAGCTATGAATCTGATATCGCACTATGGTGCCTACTTTATTCAATTCAGAAAATTTTCCTATATCAAGCTTGCCGGCTATGAAAGCACTCCCCTCAAGCTTCCTATATTCTGCAATGACAAAATGGCCTTGATAGAAGTGTGCAGGCAATTAGACAAATTGCATAGAACCTGCAGGGATAAAAAATTACTGGCAATATAGGTTTGGAGGTTGAGACTAAGGAGGCCATCATTGGAGAATACTGGTTAGACTTGGAGGTAGCAAATATCATTGAGTTACTTAGTGATTATTAGGAATTATTCCCTCGAGGGTATCATGAACTTAAATGCATGCCTAAATAACTAGGGGAAATGAAGATAAAATTTAAGGATGGTGCACAACCAATTAGGAAGTGACCTTAGAAGATGAACCCCAATTTGTGTGAAAAGTTAAAGGAATAAATTGATAAAATGTTGAAATATGGAATTATCAAGCCCCTTGATGAGTCAGAATGGGAAATTACTGGCTTGCATTTCCCCATCTCTTTGGGAAACTACACCTACAAAACAGCCCTGGACGCACAAAATATAGAAAGAGCCCTAGCTCCCATTACTGTCCATTTCTTCAAGCCAAGAACTTGTTTTGAATTGAAGAAGTTTATTGAGAAAAACATCAAGATCACCTATCATCATAGGGTATACACAGAGGACTATTGGGCTGACTGTGATGATGATTTTTAAGTAAGAAGGAGGCATTACGACAGGTTTTCTCTACAATTGATTCAGGAACTCAATTTGTACCAAGTTCTTGAAGGGCTTCAAGATGATAATTCTGACCTGTACTCATATGAGTATGACAATGTGGTCAAACACAATCCCTTGGAGGACTTGGATTGGTTCAAAAAGGAGAAGGATGATTTGGCTAAAATCCTAGCTCCGGTCTTAGTCAGGACCAAGATCTGGTTTGATAGGAAAGTCCGTGAGCTTAGGAGGCACTCAGGGGAATCCTCCTCCAAGGATGCTTCAACACCAAGAAGGGAAGCATCGACACCCAGATCAGAAGCACCTGTGAAAAACCCTCCTACCTCGTCAACTCAAGTACCCGCAGTCTCTACTCCTTCCTCATCCACCCAGGTGTATCAGAAGAAATTCAAAGAAGTTAAGAAGGAGCCTGTGGAAGAAGACCCTATGAGGAAGCATGCAAAATTGCCTTCGGGACTAGAGAACATTATTGTTCTCAGTGAAAGTGAAGAAAGTGAAGTGCCAACTCTTGCAAGTGCCCTTGAAGCCCTAATGGATAAGGATAAATAAGTCCAAAGCACTAAACTTCCAAGAACTGTTGATTCTTCTGCATCGGGAACCCCAAGCGCTTCACTCATATCTCAACTCGAGGCAACAGCAGTACAAACCTTGGGCGCCATGAGTTCTCTGTCTCTTGGTCCTCTTGCCCCACCTGCTTCTTCCTCCTCCTATTTCGCATGGGTGCAACCTCTTGTCGACAGTAGGAAGAGAAATTCTTCCTCCCGGATCTCAGGACCAAATTTTGATGTTGTGGTGGCCTTGTTAGGCACTACTCCTCCTTCTCACGCTAAAAAAGCTAGAACTACCTCCAGGATAGTATCTGACGCTTAGGGCCAGAAATTCCTAGAGATAGCCAAGCCTAAGGTAGACAAGCCAGAACAAGATTTGCAAGCGTCTGATCTTGAGCTCTCAAGAATTCCCATGGGAGAATTTACCCCTGAAGACAAGATCCACAATCTTCAGGAAACAGTCACTAAAGTCATTGGGACGGTAGAGAAAGGGCAGCAAACCATAGAACAATTGGAAGAACAAGCCCAGATTCTTACAAGTTTCATCAAATCCCTTTTGTCCAAGGAAAAAGTTTTGGACCCTACCCCATTGACTACTCTTCCACCACCTGTAATTTTGAGCCAAGATGAAGTATAGAGTATCAAAGATATGCACAAGTATTTCTTCTATGGCAGAGCTATGGATGCCATGGTGGATGATATGCTTGTTGCAGGATTGAACTTCATTGATGAAGCTTTCAAACTCCACGGGAAGGTGAACAACTTGCAACAGAAGCTCTCCTCCACTATTGGGAACATAGATAAAGAACTTTATTGGCAAGCAGTTGCATAATAGACCTCTGCCTCATGGGACAAATAGATGAAAAAAATTTATTGGCAAGCAAGGTCTTTGAAGATACAAAGGATAATTTGTCAAAGTCCTGGGTCTACAGCGTGGAATGGAAGATCAAGGTCCTGGAGGAGGCTTTGGAAGAATTAAGGAATAGATGGTAGAAGGGTGAGGCCTTCAAAACACTAGTTATATCTTCCTTTAAAGATATACATTGCCATCTTCATGATGAGACTTCTGGTGTGCCTCTCACTTTACAAGAAATCAAAGCTCAATTCAGAGATTTTGTCAAAGGGGATTTATTCAAGGAAAGCTCTATTTCCAAGGAAAAATTGAAGGAGATCTATTCTCTTCAATATGCCATTGAAGAAGCCAATAAATATTATCATACTCATGTCGAGTTCGATATGGAAATGGAGAAGTGCCTCAGATTTTGGACTCAGTCTACCGCCAACACATCAGTCCCACGAGGTAGAGACATAGTAGAGGCATTGAAGAGATTCAGAAAACGGATCTTAAAGTTAGTGGGTCCCTCCCAGTCATAAGCACCTGTCTTCTTCTCCTAATTATTCTCTTCTCTCCCCCTTCTTTCTCTCTGATTTGTTGTAATTAGTTGGGGTATTGCGATTTGCAGCCCTTTAACTAATCATTAGTTAAAAGAAGTAGTTACCAGGAGTAACTAATTTGTAAACTATATAATGGCCTCTCCTCACCATTTTGAAGGGAGGAATAACTTGGCTTATTTCTAAAAGTGTAAATAAATCTTGAAGAAATCAATACAGAAGGATTTTTCATTCTTTGTCTATCTGGTTTCCTTTATTCTCAAGCTATTCATTTAATCTTGTTAGATCATTTGTCTGTATTATGCTGAGAAGCTTTGTATTCTTGCAGATGTTATTTACAGAACTTTATGTCTTATCAAATTTCATCTTATGAATGTGATACAAATGATCTTATTCCAATTCACTGTACCCTCGCATGCATAAGAAATTACTCTATCATATATACTTCTGAATGGTGCCTTTCTGCTCGTTCTCACATTTTCATTCCTCAGTCCTTTTGTGATTGATGATACTTATAGAAAACATTTTCATAATATCTAGGTTCCACAAGAAAATCATGCTTTGTATATGTGTAAATAGGTTCGTTTCTGAATAAGGGAACCTCTCCCATTAAAGAGGAGGGACTTCTTGCCCCCTGACTGTTGCTCTTCTTCAAGTCCTTTTTGACGACCAACATAGTTCAATTAAGTGCAATTTCTTCCCTTGGCATTTTGGGTTACATACAATGAGTGGATTTAGACTAGTCTACGAACCCCATACATAGTGGCTTTTACAGGACATGGTGTCCTTATCATTCTGGGGAGAAGTTACATGTTAGAGGATACAATGGAATTCCTCTCTACACTAATTTTTTCAGTGGTGTCAGATCACCCAAAAAACTAGGATGTACAAAGTTCTATTCACACACATTCAGGGAAGCAGTTACTTGAAGGAGAATAATGTAGATTTATCCCTACACTTCTTCAGCTAAGGTGGCATGAGATCACCCACAATACTTGTAGTACATGATATAATTCTACACTCTCTTTCTCAAGATGGAACATGTTCACATGTTATATTTAAGTTTTCTATTTACAATTTTTCATTTGTGTATTTTACATTTACATACATATGCATGTGTCTTTTACATTGAGTATTTACACATACATACATACATATTTGGTTCCTTGATCATTTTATCCTTGCAGGTCCAGCCGTATGAGAAAACAATAGTGAAATGGGGGTAACAATAGTGTCAACAATAACACTTCACAATAACACACACACCATACTAACCATACAAGTACATCACACACATAAACAACTACACACGTGTTTCCGCTATAGGTTCACTCTCATCACTTTTTGTGCATTTTTCATCTTTAGTTTCCATGCTCTTTTATATATTTTGTCATTCCATGCTTTTTTCTAGTCCTTCGGCACATTTTATACTAAAATCTTCATGGACATCAAGTACGCATCTCTATCTACTTTATGTTACCAAGATTTCCACTCACCAACATAAAGTGGGGGAAAATGTAGACATAAAATTATGCACTTTAGATATTATTTAGTCTCGGTCTCATACTACTATTTATAAGGTTAATGAGTGGAGAAATTACTAATTAACCCCCGTATTTACTAACCTTTTACACCTATATGCCCAGTCATCATCTATCATCCTGCATTATTTTAGCCTCGACTGGGGCGCCTAGATCAGTACTGGGTCACCCATGGGAACCTTGGTCCCACTAGGGGCACCCCTAAGGATAATTTTAGTGGTGAATATTCATAATATCGTGAATATTCCATTTTTGAAAAATTTGAAAAGGAGAATTTTCTAGCAGTGACCTATTCATCTAAAAATTACAGTTTAATTTTTTTAGGGGTCGGCTTCTCCTACCCTTGAAAGTATCCCCTATATAATCCTATATTATTTTCCAGGTAAAACACTACTAGCTCACTCATACCACCTAGGGGCATATGTATTATCAAGTACAGTAAACACGTGACATGAGGGTGGAGGCTGTAGATATGCAACAAAGAGTTTGTTGACACGTGACAGGGAGAGATTGTTGATGCGTGATAGGGAGAGTTTTTTGACACGTGATAGGAGTGTAGAGGAAGTAGACCCGTGACAGAGAGGTTTTTGATGCATGACACAAATATTTTTTTTTTGCACGACCAGATGGCAAAGGCTGTAGATGTATGTCAACAAATCTCTATCGTGCATCTATAGCCTTCAATCCCACCACTTAAAAATATGGTGAAAATTTTGTTGTCAGACCCCCAAAAAATTTTCCTTCCCACAAAACTGGTTCGAAGTATATTCGACAGGTATTTTCCATCTCTGATTTCTAAGAGGTCTCTTAAAATGAACCCTGGGTACCCCGATATTTTTTGAACTTTCCTACCATCTTTTGTGCTCTTTCTAGCCATTTTACCTTCTTATATTTTTTGGTGGTAGGCCATTTTGGGTTAATTAAAAAATTAGATCAAGAGAACCCTATAAATATAAAGTTATGAGACCATAATGAGGGACCAATCACTAACCACCACGATCATCCATCTAGAGTTACATCCATTTATTACATTGGAGATCACTTGGATGCACATAGCTCCGTCATAAGGCTAAAGGCTAAGACATATACATCATGCTTCATAGGGGGAGGGATTCTATTATATTTCATGAAAACATTCTATTACATTTTCTACATTTAGTTATTGCTCGCTACTTCACAAAATGTGACTGACATAAGAGCAACTAGGGAAAATTATGCACACACTCACCGGAACTACATCCAAGTTTGAAATTTAGTGCATCACTTAGTTTCTAAGCCCACTATTGTGACATCTGAGCTCAATCTGACCCATTCATTTGAATATTTCTTTTTTTAGGGTTTTTATACTTCTTTTGGTCTTTTATAGTTCTTTACATCATCTTGTAATATAAATGACATCTAAAATACGACAGAAAATCTGATGCCCCAGTCCTTCTCCAGGTACTCCAGTCCAATTATATACTTCATATCCATCCTTTTTGGGACTTCTGCATAGCCGTTCTTACTTCCAGATTTTCCAGTCACCTCTGTGACACTCTCCCACAAGCGTTCACTATTCAACCAAGTTCTTTCCTCTTCTCTCTTGAACATTAGGGTTAACATTTCCTTTTTCATAGTTTCTTGGTTCATTTACATACATCTTTTAGTACATTTATTTACTTTATTTACAATTTTTCATAGCTTAGATTAACTATTCCATACACCACATATTAGTTAATTTTAGTTAATCAGTTATACACAATGTAGACATATAAATGTCGAAATGCTTAATTTGTCCCGTAAATATCCCAACATCATCTATATACTAATTAATCAGAAGATTAATTATTATTTTTAATCTATTTTATCATATTTACCCTTTATGATTATTTATGCCAACATTCCATTATTAATCCAATATCCCATTTTCATCATTAATCACTTTTATTTCATTATTTCATCATATTATCCTATATAATCCATATTAATAATTTCTATGAATTTAATATTCTAATATTTAACTACCCACATACCCTACACATCCCTACACCTATAATTTCCATGTAACCTTGACCCCAATCATCATTTATTAACCTAATCTAACTCTAATCCTAATCACATCCTCAACTCTAAATCTAGAAGCCTCTCTAAGCTTCTCCTCCATTGAATTTTTAATTCAATTGAAGCTTCTTCCCTCCATAAATTTTTAATTCAAAATTTGAGATTCTTCCACTCTAGAATCCTCCATTATTCTCATGTATCCTTCACTCTTGATCTCAATCCAACTTGGCTTAATCCTAACTTTTGAATCCTCCACCCATAAACTATAAATTGAGCTCTCCTCCTTCATGAGAGCTAGCTAGGAACATCTTGGAAATCCATTATAAAAGTTTTCCATTTTTATCACTTAATCAATCCATACACTCTATCAATTCAACCTCAATCACTTATTTATCATTCCTTCAATCCAATCCTTCATCCATCATCAATAAATGAAAGTCAAAATCAAGGGGAGGTGCTATACAAGTGTCTCCAAAATCTAAAGCATCCAACAATAAATCCAAGAGAAAATCCACCACATCAAAGGAGTTGTGAAATATTTGTGTGGTAAGTAAGAGTATAAACCTTCTCCACCTTTCAATCCATTTTTCTATCAGAGGTTTTTTTAGAATATTTGATTAGGGAAGAAATTTAGTTGTTTTCTCACAATTTCACTTACTAATATTTTCTTGCATTACATTTTGGAACCCAACGTTGGGTTTACCCCCCAAAATTTTGATTGATTTTAGTAGCATTTCATATTATAGACAAATTCTCCAAATTTGAGAATTTTTTGTTGAGATTTACACCTTAAAATTTTAAATTTTTGTGACAGTATTCTGTTTTAGCACTTATGACCTGAAACAATGATTTCGTAAAATAGGTGGAGCTTTTGTAAATAATTCAACACTTTTGTTCAACCTTTAAAACACCAAAATTTCTATTTTTGAAAAAGTAGCACATTTGTAGACAAAGTGGCACGTTTACAGATAGAATAGTGCATTTGCAGACAAAGTATCTCATTTGCAGATAAAGTAGTGTGTTTGCAGAGTAGCTCATTTACAGATAGAGTAAAACATTTATAGATAAAGTAGCTCATTTGTAGACAAAATAGCACATTTGCAGAAAAAGTAGCACATTTTGAGAGTGGCTCATTTGCAAAAAAAGTAGTGCATTTGAAGGAAAAGTAACTCATATGTTCTAAAGTAGCTTCTATGTTCTAAAGTAACTCATATGTTCTAAAGTAGCTTCTATGTTCTAAAGTAACTCATATGTTATAAAGTAGCACATATGTTAATATAATAGCATTTTTTCCTATTTTAATGTATTTGACCTGAAACAATGCCTCTTTCATGTCAAGTAGCGCTTTTGTTCTATAATAATTTTATGTTGATACTAACCAATTTAATCACACTTTATAGTGTTTTAGTGGTGTCTTGCAGGTATAAAATTCATTTTTTTATAGGTTTATTATAGTAATGAGGGGATATTTTGTCCATTTTGATATTTATCTAACCCCTTTGTGATTCTAGCATTACTAATCCTTTTTGTTTTGTAACTCGTTTAGTCCAAAACATTGGGGTATAAAACAAACTATTAATCCTTATGTTTTGTAGGGAATCCTCTTGAATACCCCATTACATAATTTTTAATTATTTTATCTTACATCCATTATCTTGAATTTATCATTCTTTTGTGTGTTTTTCCTTTATTACTTGTTCATTCCAAAGGTGAAATCATGTATGCTCTCCTCTTGCGTCCTAGGATGATCTTGAGGATCAAAAGTGGATAGCCTTCCCATTTTTATTTTATAGGGGAAAAATGACATGGAAGTGATATCTAAAAAATTGTCATAATTCTAGGGGTCTCATATTTTTGGTCTTCATCTCCATACACGTATACACAACCCGTGTTCTAGTGAGGTATATAAATTCAAGGACATCTATCATTATTGGCTAAACGCTTAGTTTTTTTAAGAGTGAAGTAAAGTGAGGGGCTTCCAAATCCCAACACCCCGGCCTTAGATAACATCCTTGCAACACATTATTGGTCCCCATGTACCGTAAGGTATATCAGGGACTCCTGTAGTGAGCTTGTGCATCTTAGATTGGGCAACTATTTTGCCGCATATTGAGTTGTAGTGAAAGGAGGATGCACTACCCAAGATCACTTACTAGATGACCCCACATTGACACATAGGTAAAGAGAAAATTATTGCACCACCATTAGTGTGTGGTATTAAAAGTGAGATATATATTGATTGCAATTCCACTTGACTAGTTAGGGTGTGTGTTGTATATTTGATGCTAACCATCCCATCACACTAAAATTTTAATCAATCCAAAAAACATCCTTAATTAAAAAACATCGTAATGAAAATCCTATCACTGTCTTAATCCAAAGCCAATTCCACACACATCTTATGTAACCATGGCCTTTGATCCTCAATCCCCATCCTCTCCAAACTGACATCGAAACCCATACCTATTTTCTAAAAATATCAACCAAGATATCCCATCATCCCCCACATATCAAAGTCAACCATCACACTTTGAAAATGAAGTCCCACACACTATCCAACACCTTAATAAACAAATCTCAAATCTCACATCCTACCTCAACCAATCCCATCCTTTTCATCTGAATCTACCATCCCTTATTGATCATAAAATCTTAAGAACTATCCAACAACTTAAACAACAAATATTTGATCTCCAATGTTCAATGAACCAAACATATTCTAAGAAATCATCTCCTAACTAAGCCCATCCATAATTTCCACTTTCTACAATTGATCCATAGCGATCCAAAATGACTCTACTTTATCAAATCATCTAACATGAAGAAGAAAAAAATGATACACAGAGGTTTTGTCTATTTAGTGATAGGACCGCCATCCTGTGCAGGGCGGCGGTCCTGGGACCGCTAGTTTGCATTGGGAGGTGGTCCTTGCTCTTACGGACAAAAAATAAAATATGATGTGAACAGTCCTAAAATTTGAAAGGGTTTCCATGTCTCTTCTTATGCATGACCTTTCCCATTTTCCAGTGCACGAGAGAACATGAGAAAGGCTATAAATGCATGTTATGGAAGAGAATAAAAGTATTGAATTGTGAAGCAAGTGAGTAAGAAGCTCTTAGTGTTGGAATTGTGATTTGTATAACCAAGGAGTAATTTAGACAGAGCAAGCAAGTAACTGGGAGGAAGTGTGAGATATTATCTACTTCTCTTTCATACTTATTGTAGTTTATGTACTTATTTTTGAATTGGCCAATAAAAGTGGGAAGAAAGAGAAATTTCCCTTCCTGACTGGTTTTCCTCTTCTGGAGGTTTCCCAGGATAAAATTGTTGGTGTATGAGTCTATATTCTTTCCTTTTTTGCAAATTTTTTATTCTAAGCACAAGTATAATTCATTCACTAGCTATCTCTGTTATTTTCTAATATAAAGTAGAACAACAACGATTAATTGTGATTCTATGGATAATTCCAAAGTTGAAGAGTTTACAGATCATTTTGGTATCAGAGCTAATAATTATCTAGGACTGTGGTATTCATTCTTGGATTTTTATGAAAGTGACAAGATCTAAAGGCAAAGAGGGTTTACCTTGCAATCCAGAAATTTCTACAAAGAAGTGGAAACAAAGAATTCAGGGACAAATGGAGGAACATAACTTGGTCCGTAGAATCGAGATACTAGAGACCATGATGGATAGGATGTGTAGAAGGAAAGAAGAGATTTCTAATTTATAGAAGATAGCTTCTGTCAAACAAGACTCCATGGACTCAATGGTTTGGGGCTTAGCTGAAAATTTTGGCATAGGAAGGAGCCACCATGAGGAATTTTATGGGGAAGATCATGAAGAAGAGACTTCTAACACAAGAGAAAAGGTAAAATCTGATCATACTCCTTTTAAATTTGAAATGAAAGTTGAGATTAAAATATTTGAAGGACAAGTAGATGCAGAGTTACTTGATAAATTGTTAAAATAGTTAGAAGTCTACTTTAGCGTCCATAATGTCACTGAGGCACATAAGATCACCTTTAAACGTCTCAAGATGGAGGGACATGCTCTGGTTTGGTGGGAAACCCATCTATCTACTCGTGAAAAGAATAAGCATCCTATTGTGAAATCTTGGCAAGAATTTAAAGAATTACTTAGAGATAACTTCTATCCTATTGGCCATAAGACTGACCAAATGATTAAATGGCGGTACAGTGTGTAGGACTGTACTACGGAGTTTTGGAGGCAAGCCATGTTGCTTAACATGGACTTGGAGGATGAGGATATTTTGACCAAGTACTTGGGAGGACTTCACACTCACCTTCGAAGAAAATTCATCTTCACAAAGACCAAATATCTCAATAAAGCATGCGTACAGGCGTACTAAATAGATGATGAAAAGAAGTAAGGAGAAGCAGAGACAAGGGTAAAGCAGTCAACAAATAAGAAGAAGAGAGAGTTTTGGAAAACAAGTAACAATGGTAAGTGGAAAGGGAAAGGTAAAAAAGATTCCACTACTTTGAATACTTGTAAATATCCCAAGAATTTTTTCAAGAACTGTGATATCAATGGTCATATTGACACTACATGTTGGAAGTTGGATTCACAGTTACATCTAAAGAACCAAACCAAGGACTCAAAGAAGTCCATGAAAGCTATGAAAACAAAAGGGGAGGTGGAAATCAAAGATGAATCTGATGTAGATGAGAGGATTGGATGCATGTTCACCAACATGGATAGCTAGGAAGAGGAGATGACTAGCCTATTCTAGATCAAAATCCAGATCAAGAGAACTAAGGTAAATGCTTTGGTTGACACCGGTTCTTAGTCTATCTTGATTTATAAAGTAGTTGTAAAGAAGCTTGGTCTTGAGACTTATGAGCATCCACACCCTTATCCTTTTGGTTGGGTGAAGAAGGGTGTTGAAATTTAGGTAACAAGAAGATGTAAGGTCAAGTTTGGGATAAATTCCCAATATATTGATGTTTTTAAAGCTGAAATTATTCCACTTGATGCTTTTGATGTTGTATTCGATATTACTTACTTGTATGTTAGGGATGCTATATTTATGAGGAGGGAAACCCAGTACAGATGGGTCAAGGATGGGATCAGCTACAACATCCGGGCACACTAGTGTAAGACACAGGTTACTATGGTAAGTGATAACCAAGAAAAACAACTTATTAAGGAAAATCATAATTAGTTTTGTTTACTTTTATTAAAGGATAAACAAGATGGGGTAGAAGTTGTAGAGATTTCTAACCAAGGAAAGCATGATTTGGATAGTATTATTCAGTCTTTTCAGGAAGTATTTCTAGCTCCTAACGGGTTACCACCAAAATGGGAAGTAGAGCATGAGATTTAGCTATCACCAGAATCCCCTCTACCAAACATCTGGTTGTATAGGAGATCCTTTCTTGAGAGTAATAAAGTAAAGAAACAACTCCAGGAACTACTAGACCAAGGGGTGATATGTTTGAGAACCTCACCATGTGGTTCACCTATTGTGATGGTGCCAAAGAAGGATGTTTCTTGGAGAATGTGCATCGACTACCGTGCTTTGAACAAGATCACCATAAAGAACAGATATCCACTTCCCCACATAGATGATCTCTTGGACTAGCTTTAGCATGCCAATTTTTTCACAAAGTTGTATCTCAAGCTAGGTTATCACCAAGTCAGAATGAAGGAGGAGGATATATGGAAGACTACCTTCAAGACAAAACAGGGTTTATATGAATGGTTAGTACTTCCTTTTGGGTTATGCAATGCACCCGCTACATTTATGAGATTGATGAATGATGTATTGCGGGATTTCATAGATTCATGTGTAATTGTATATCTAGATGATATCTTGATTATTAGTGCCACATGGGAAGATCTTCTAACTCATTTGCAACAAGTTTTGTAAGTTCTCAGAGAGAAAAAACTACTTTGTAATATGAAGAAATGTGAATTTTCCAAACATTCACTTGTCTATCTTGGGCACATGGTTGGAGGAGGAGAGCAATGATTGGATCCAAAGAAGGTGGAAGCCATCACTAATTGGCAAACACCAAAAGGAGCCAAAGAAACTAGGAGTTTTGTGGGAGTAGTACAGTACATGGGGAAGTTCATTCTGGGTTTCTCCACGATCGCAGCACCTCTACACACAGTGGTCGTAAAGAGTAAGAGTTTTGACTAGGGTAAGGAACAAGACAAATCCTTTGATTTATTGAAATACAAGATTAGTCATGCTCCAGTACTTGATCTTCCTAATTTGTAGAAACCTTTTGAAGTAGAGATAGATGCCAATGATTACACCATGGGTGCAATGTTTCTTCAAGGAGGTAAACCCGTATGTTATAATTCTAAAACTTTCACTTCAGTAGTTAAAGGATATTCAGTATATGATAAGGAAATGTATGCACTAGTACATGAAATTAAAAAATGGAAGCACTATTTGTTGGGTAAAGAAAATATTGTGCACACTGACCAAAAACCTTTCCAGTATTTATAAGTACAGTCTAAGTTACAGTAGGAGAGGCACTACAAATGGATGGGGTTCCTTTTGCAGTTCCATCTGGTGATTAAATACAAGAAGGGTAGTATAAACTTGGTGGCATACATATTATCTAGGCCACCCACACAGGAGAATTTTTCATTTTTGGACACTATCTCTTAGATTGAGCCCTTCACGAAGGAAGCTTACGGAGAGGAATATGCCCAAGAAAAATACTTTGGGGTGACGTTTCAGTAGTTGCAATCCCAAGGGGATGAAAGGATAGGGATTGAATATTTTTATCTCAAAGACAGGCTACTCTATTAATGGGGGAAGCTTTGCATTCCAAAATAAGAGCAAATTCTATTGATGAGGGAAGCACATACCTCGAAAGTAGTGAGACATTTCAGTGTTGGTAAGACCCTAGCCCACTTGCAAAGGTATGTGTATTAGCCCAATATACAAGAAGAAGTATAAAAATTTATACAGGGATGTAAATTTTTTTGTACTAACAAGCCTAAGACTATGAAGGAAGGTTCGTATATGCCTTTTCCAGTACCTACTCATCCATAGGAGGACATTATTATGGATTTTGTAGGAGGATTATCTATGTCTAAACATGTCCATGTCCATGACTATCTCTATGTTATTGTTGATAGATTTAGTAATATGTGTATTCTTATGGCATGTAAAAAAGATAGTAAAAGCACATGAGGTGATAGATATTTTCTTTGCTAATGTATGGGTGCATCTTGGTTTGCCAAAGTCTATTGTTTTTGATAGGGATTCCATGTTCTTGGGGAAGTTTTGGACTACTTTGTGGGACAAGATAGATACTAGATTACAAAGGATCACAACTTTCCATCCACAGACAGATGGACAAACAGAGGTGGTAAACATGACTTTGGTACAGTTAATCAAAGGGTATAATAGTGAATACCCAAGGACTTGGGACGAGTCCTTAGCCTACATTCATTATTCCTATAACCGGAAAGTACACGCATCCACTATGAAGTCACCATTTGAAGCATGCTTAAGATATATACCTACAAATCCGTTGGACATCATGATGAGAAGGATACTTGAGACACAGAGGTGACTAGAGCAAAAAAATTCATTGAGAGGATCCGAAAAATTGATCTCAAAGTCAAGGAATAGATAGAGAAATATCAGGAAAAGTACAAAGCTAGGCACGATCAGAAAATAAGGTAACATAAGATTCATGTTGGAGATAGAGTTTGGCTTTACTTGAGAAAGGAGAGACTACAAGGTCAAGCAGATAAGCTCAAGCCATTACGATATGGACCCTTCACCATATTAGAACAGGTTGGAGAAAATGCCTTTCAACTTGATTTTTTGTCATTCATGAGGATGTACTCTGTAGTAAATTGTGAGAACTTGCACCTATATGAGCCATCCATGCTTGATGAAGATGAATAATATACAATTGCTACCTTTCATAGAAGATTGCGTCTTGGATTCACGAGGCAAATTGGAGGAGGATGTAGTACTGCAACAGAAGATCAGAGAGACTAGGAGAGGTCCGTAGGAGTCTTGGTAGATTGGACTAAAAGGAAAGACACCAAGGTAGGCACATTGGTACCCAAAGGAGCAAGTGAGGGAATTATTTCCTCATCTACTCCCCCACTTAGATTTTGTGGGACCAAAATCCTCCTTAGAAGGGAAGGTGTGATCCATAGGGATCCAAAATGACTCTACTTTATCAAAACAGCCAACACAAAGAAGAAAAAAATGATATACGAAGGTTCTGTCTATTTAGTGATAGGACCTCTACCATGTGCAGGGAGGTGGTCCTGGGACTATTGGTCTGCATTGGGTGGTGGTCCTAGCTCTTGCGGACATAAAATAAAATATGATGTGAACAGTCCTAGAATTCCAAAGGGTGTCCATGTCTCTTCTTCTGCATGACCTTTCCCATTCTCCATTGCATGAGAGAACATGAGAAAGGCTATAAATGCATTTTATGGAAGATAAGAAAAGCATCAAATCATGAATCAAGTGAGTAAGAAGCTCTTAGTGTCTGAATTGTGATTTGTAGAACCAAGGAGTGATTGAGACAAAGAAATCAAGTAACTGGGAGGAAGTGTGAGATATTTTATACTTCTCTTTCATACTTATGGTAATTTATGTACTTAATTTTGAATTGGCTGTTAAAAGTGGGAAGAAAGAGTACTTTACCTTCCCAACTGGTTTTTCCTTCTCTGGAGGTTTTCCAGGATAAAATTGTTGGTGTATGAGTCTATATTCTTTCCTTTTCTACAAATTGTTGATTCTAAGCACAAGTATAATTCATTCACTAGCTATCTCTATTATATTCTAATAGAAATTAGAAAAGCAATGATTAATTGTGATTCTGTAGATAATTCCAAAGTTGAAGAGTTTACAGATCAACAATCCCTACCCATCATTCCATTGACATCCTCCTTAAGGATCCCAAATTGTCTCAATTCACACCTTAACCTAAACAACATAAACCACTACCCATAATATAATTACATTGACTTGGACCACCTCACTAACTTTTACCTAGACCAGGAGGACCTTCTTTATGTCCTTGTTAATCTAGCCATCAATCCCAAACCCACACAACCATCCAAAACCCCAACATCCAAATACCCTACCAATCATCATGACCTACACCTTCCTTCCATCAAAACTCATACAAATAATCCACCATCATCAAATACCTCGACTCCCAAATCTAATCATCATCAAACATATCATCGCATCCCATTCACATATCCACAATAACACAAATAACTTCATCCGAAATTATCATCATCCATATCTAATTTTATTCCTCTCTCCTCATCTTCATCACCCTAATCCAATCCTATGGACTTTATCCTAGATTTTCCCACAATCCCTAATCCATAAAATATTTATCCCTTAATCCTATTTCATTCCCTCGATCACCTAAGCCCAATCCTATCTCATTGACCGTGACTCCTAAGTCACCCTCATCCCCTTCTACCCCTAATCATAAACCATCTAATGTGTCTCCTACACCACCCTCATCATCTTCATCTACATAGAATCCTAATCCATCTCCTTCATGACATCAATATCACACTATCATATCCTCTAATCCTATTTCATGTCCCCCATCCACCAATCCTTAAACCTATAGAGTGACTCCTAAGTCACCAACACCCAAACCCAATAAATCTTATCCCAACTCTCTCACCATCCCATACATTACCCAATATATTAAGAATTGTATGCCACCTTTGTCTACTTTATCCTATAAATCAACCAACTCGAATGTGGTTCCTAAACCACCTCCATCAACCACATCCAATGTGATCCCCATATCACACCCCTCCCCTTCATCTAAATCTATAAATCCCAAACTGATAAAAAAACGGGTGCTTTAAACTAACACTTTTAAACATTTCAAAGGATCGTTAAATTTAATCAACTTTCAAGGTCTTAATGCTCCAAAATATGGATAAAAATCTAATTTAGGACTGATTTTAAAACTTAAATTATGTTTGCAATTTACTCAAAATTTCACTGTTTGATCATAGCCCAAAAATCAATGTTTCAAAGTTAAAATGATTTACTTGATTTCTCTAAATTGTGTAATGTTGATTAATGGTTCATCCATATTCATATTATGAACTTAATTAATTGCAAGAAATTAGAAACTGAAAATAAAAATCAGAACACAACACCCAAATTGTTTATGGGGTTTAGAATTCCTACGTCCCCGGGTTCGTGGTGAGCTAATCCATTAATAATGTTAAAAATGAAAATACAATAACCTTTACATTAACCAATAATGAATCAAAAACCTAAAAATATGTGTTTCATACCTTCGAAGGATGTTAATGGAGCTCATCCTCTATCCTTCACCTTCCTGATCCACTTACAGTAGTGTCTCCCTTTGGATCTCCGCTTTTGTGTGAATTTAGCAACAAATAACTTTGTCACAAAATCTCAAATTTTGGAAAATTATCACACCATCGTGAACATCTAAAAATTATGAACAATTTTCATATATAACTCAAGATCTTATTTTGAGTGGAAGTGCCTAAAAAATAAGGTTTTCTGTAAGAAGGTCTATTATGCCCTCTCACAGACCTATCACTGTCCTTGTATTAGCTACAATAAGCTTAATTTATAACCAAATGAGCCATGTGGTGAGTTAGTTGAAGTTCCACATTTGGAACTAGAAGGTTACGGGTTCAATTCATTTCCCCACAATTTTAGTTGGGTTGTTTTGCATTCAAATTGGGGATATCCCACATTGTAGGCATCAAAAGAGGGGTGAGGTTTAATATAGGCCAAATCTCCCATATTATATTTGACTTCGGTCATGCATGTCTTCCTTTTGTTTGACCACCTACGTGGTGAGCCCTGCATGTACTGAGTTGTTTATTGAGATGCCCATGTGGATAGGGCCATTACACATAGGTTTGAACCACCCATTAAAAATGGCATCATCCGAGCTGTGGATATATTCAATGCCAAATTATATGCCTGCATGATATGGGGAGATATGTTGGGATATAACATGGCAATGTTGATTAACCCAATATTTAAGGAGATAAGACTATACCAATAAATATTTATAGCTCAACGTGATCACTCCTCTGAAGTATGTGGAAATAATACCGAACAAGGATAATAATAAACTCAGTCAAATCCTAAAACATTGTGACTTGGCACCACACATAGTGACATGGAAATTTGTAACATTCCCATTTTAAGAATTAGAAACAAGGGATTTTTTTTTGCATAATGTTCTCTATTCTAAATTAACATAATTTAGAACACACATTCCAAAGCCAATCTATCTCATAACAAAAAGACATATGCAGTTGTAAATGACTTGATAAAACATTGATCTCTCATTTCATGACTCAAAATCATACTGATATCTCATGTTAACTTTATAATGTGTATACTACGTATACTTAGTTCTTTTACCCTTTTAAGGGTATCAAGTATTCTATTTAAGAGGCCTATATGAATATCTGTTATCGATACTCATATGAAATGCCACTTCTTAAATAAGGTTACATAGGACAATACAACTAGCAACTTGCAATACTTTGGCAAAATATTTTAAACATATTGTTCATGTTTATATTCCTAGACAAAATACTTGTCAAACGGAATAAGTCCTTCACCATACTTGATCTATTATTTAGAATGGTCTTCGCTGACTTTTGTCAGTCCACTCATTCAAAGTTTAACCCTAGCTAAGGTTAGTAACATGGCCTAATGTGGAGGACTGCTTATGGTGACTAAGGGTACATAGACATACTCAATCAAATTATGTCGATTATGTTGTATATTTATCCTAAGTCAACATGAGTTGACCTTGACACTAGATCATGCCCTTATCTCTACCTAGGGAAGAACTATGACAAAGTAAGAATTTATGTTAGTCTACTTGAAAAACCTTTGAAGGGTGTTGAGACATGTCAATTGCACAATAGTATCCTTTTAAAGACCCTTGTCATCACTAAGGTACTACTTTGTACTTGGCGTATGTAACCATCCAACTGAGATTTCCTCATCTAGTTGAACATACGTTAGAAAGAAGGTTATATCTTATTAATTTCCTCACTACAAATTAACTACAACAACCCTAATAAACAAATAGGTTCCTTAACCATTAGGGTTGCAAGTTAAAATTTCCATAGAGATAGGTATGCACATAAATCTTCTTCCTCTCCAATTCAAATGTTATGTTTTAATACTATTAACATTATGAATTATGTTTTACATAACAAGCCCAACACTCATGAAAGTGTTGTTTATTTACTTACTTACTACAACCCTAACTTTTATAAGTTCTAAGCAAGTTCTTGTTATATTAGAATTCATAGAAATGAAGTTTATTCCCTTTCTATTTTTCTTTTCCGACATTCCTATTTTGGTTAAGAAATTCTACGAGAGAAATCACACCTTCAACTATCTACTGGGTATAATCAAGATTCATTTCCAAAGGTCTTAAGTCAAGATTATGATTCATTTCGTGGGAGTTGTCTTTCCTTTCCCTTATTGAGGGTTAATTTCCATTTTAATCCCATTGTACATTATAACTTATAATAAAAGTTTAATTCTCATACAATCATTTAATTTGAATATAGTCCTAATGATATGGTTTGATATCTATGTAAGACTGTAAACTTTATAAGTTGCATATTCACTAGAGAAGGTAATCCAACTAACACCTCAGATCTCTATTTATTCTATTCCAAACCATAAAAGTATGTTACTGTCACTAAAATAGAGTAATACTTATCATTTCCATTCACTGTGTCCAAAAAGGAATTACATCAAGTTCAAAAAAAATTCACACATATTTTATTTAGCAAGGAGGAATTATAAATTTATAATTCCAAACACTTCAGACATTAATAACATCAAAAAACAATATTAAATCAATTTCTCATACAAATTTCTTTTCCATCAAGTACATTTAAGTAATGAAACATATATTTCATCGTAATAAAGATCTAGTCTCTTTGATAAACAAATGTAACTTTCTAAAGATATTTCCCCTTTCATATTTTATGAAGTCCATCTACAAAATTTCTAGCACGGGTCAGTTCATTGAACTGAGCATGATAAACACTAAATCATTAAAACGATGTGATTTTAGCTAACTATTTCATAAAAAGAACTTTGCAGTTATGAAACAGTCCAGAAGTAATTTAGAAAGACTTGGCCAAAAAAAAGATACACAATCTAATAAAAGATAGAGAAAGAGATATAATTCACATTAAAATCAAGGTTAGTTCGTGAGATATATCAACTTCAACCTTCCATCCTATTTTCTTTTTATCAAAAGAATTAAAACAATAAGTTAAGAGAAGTAACCTTTCATCATAATCTCACTACCTCTTTCATACATTTCATTACATGTTTCCTAACTCAGTTAAGCTTGTTTAATAAAAGAATGTAACTACCCTAACTATCTTTTAAGCATATCTCAACAGTAGATCATTTATAATCATTACTTTCCATCCAAATGTTTCATAAACCTAAATTCATCCTAAGTTTGAGATGCTAACCTTTGAACTTAAAGATCATAAGAAATAAGATAGGATAATCCAAATCATCACAATATTTATAGTGTCTTTGTTTAGAGTATCAAATCAGGTTAAAAACCAAGCCAGATAAATCAGACCTCATAAAGAGGTAAGATTACTTTCAACAAGAAAATGAGTTACACTCCAATCTCAAAAATATACACCATTGCTATCATTACTTTAAGTAAGTAAAATGGTAGAGTTTATAATTTATACCAACTCATTAATCCATCCAAATATTTCCATCCAAACCCAGTAAACCATCCCAAATATTTTAAACTTCAACTATACTATCCTAAAAGATTCTGCATTCAATCCCATCAAATAGTCAAGAAGTTGCATAAACGTAACAGACATGCGAGGGACATCATCTTTACCAAGTTTGAAGCTGAAATAAGATTAAAGGAAGGAGAGGTGGAGAGATTACTACCCCACAACACTTTGCATGATTAAAAGAGAACCTTAAGAAACCAAGAACCCATAATGAAAAAGGTCATTTATCAAATGTCTCAAACCAAAAATCCCAACTAGAGATTTAAATCTAGGTTTGAATTGAGTGAACAACCAAAAACCCAAAGAAAAAAAAATAAATGAAGAGAAAAAACATTCCATTACCTTTCATCATTCAAGGAGATGACATAAATAGCCTTGATTTCTACAAGATAACAAATAAATAATTTCCCAAAAGACATTGAGAGGAAATTAAGAGATTAACAAAAGGGTAATTTTGAACAGTCTTCCTAACTCAGACCCACATAGGAAAAGAAGTATGAAATACGATATAACCAAACAAGAGCCATCATTCTATTTTCACAAAGAAGGCATTGTCTAATCTCTGAAATAACTGAAACTGAGTTTGATGGCCCACGGTCTAAGAAACATGCTAATAAAATACATTAAATCAATGTACATAGAGCTATCAATAAGTTCAAGGTAACAATAATAACCAAGTTATAGTTAACCGATACCCAAGAGATTTTTCCCTTCTTAGTACCAAATTCCACAATTTCATTGGTTGCGCAAAGACCCAAAAGAGTAGTAAATAGAATATCATTTCTCCTACTGCCTCCCAAATATTATAGTTCGTGAAAACAACTAATCAATTCCATATATTAGTAGAAATATATTTTTGAGGCATTTAAAAAAATAATAACCTCAAGAAATTTAAAAAGTCCATGAAGACGTTAAAAAAATTGCAAGGTAAAACCCAGAATAATTTAGCCTTCTGTAGCACACATAGGGTCAGAAAGTATGCAATAGGAAGGATACACATAAAAAAAATAATCACGAAATCACATACAGTGATAAGATTCAAGTCATAGTCATAATTTTGAGATATTCATTCAATATCCAAAAAGGAAACATTATGAGTAGTCATCAATCAATATCATGGAGGAATTTTTGCAAGATCATAATGAAAACCAACTGTTCCAAAAACTTCCTAGGATAATACCCATACTTCTAAGATTAAGCAACTGAAAACATCAAGAAGTTTAAATAGTTATACTATGATCACATGCAAATTTCTAGCTATGTTTTTAAGCCCATGTAGAAATATTTGAAGCAAAACCTAGCTATCCAAACAAGAAAATTGAAAACCCAGATCATACTTTCCATCATCTAAACAGGGTCGATAAAGCATTCCAAAAAACAACACAAAGACCACAAACAAAATAATCTTACCAATAGAAAAAAAACCAAATTATTCCAAAGAGGAGAGTTATTTTTATGAACATTTAAGTAAAATCATAAAACTTAATGGATATATCCTATCATGCGTGATAGCACTTCACCTTTACTGATTCACAAAAGTATCTAAGTAGAGCCTCAATCCTTCTTCTGAAATGTAAAACAACACAAAAAATTCCTCTAAATCCTCCTTATAGCTTCATAATGCCAACTATTTCCCTCCATGCCATGTAAACAAGAAAAACTCATACACAACCATATTGCATACAAAAATGGGACCGGAGGTTCAAAAAACAAAACAACTACATGCAGAGTTCTAGCTCCAAAACCAAATGAATCAACAAAACAAAAACCCACTAACTTATTCCTAGATGGTTTTGCTAGTTTCAAAATAATAAATGCATAGTAGGACTATCAGTCCTTTTTACTTTCTCGCCACCGCCATCTCCAATTTTTGTGAAGACTTATATCAAACAAAAATATGCATCCAAAGTTTTGGTGAAAATTCCAACTCACCCATCTAAATTTCTAGCTTGCCTTTGCCAAATTTGGGTGCAAAAAGAGATAAGGACTTAATAACTCACCTTAAATTCCTTAGATTCACTGCCTCCCACTTACCTCTTCCCATGTCGTCCCATAGGCCCCTTTTGGGTTAGTTATTCCCTTAGTTAGGTTAAACATTAATTTAGGAAACAACATAGGTCCATAGGTAAGTCTTAAGTCTTAGGTTAATTAATCACCTACAAGAAAATAAACTTAGTAACTTAGGTTAGATTACCCCTTTTTAGGATAAGGTCCCATATTTAAGGAACATAGAGTAAATAGGTCCCAAGTCCCCTATGACAACTTCATCATACCAAAGAAGGAAAAGAGGAACCATTTTGTTACTCAGTTCAAATATGAAGCAGAGATCCATGGAGAGATTCGTACATAGCCTTTGCACATTCAAGGTCCTTAAACCTTCCACCTGTCCAAATTGGACATCATGACAACAAGATATGAAGATTAGAAGCATAACTTGGATCAATGGAATTGATCCAAGCTAATGCTATTTGAATTCTCATAAACTATGAAAACTTAAAATCAAATTAATAATCCCAAGCAGTGAATTTATTCTACATAAAAGAGATGGATTGCTTCATTTTCAATTAAGAAAAAACATGTACCTAAAGATGCACCTATGATTTCCCAAGTCATAAGAGTACACTGTCTTATCTACAAAATCACCTATCAATGTTTGAACCTTCTATGACAGAATTCATCATAGGTACTAGTCATGCTAGAGGAATTACATACCTCCCTCCTAAAAAGCATCATCATCCTGATGATTAACCTAGTCTAATAACTTTAAACAAGAAGTATAATCCAAATTATGGCTCTTTCATCCATAATTTCACAATAGAACCAGATTTAAGAAATTCAAATTTTCATAATTATTTAGCAATAAAATAGTTGTTTCAATAGTAAAGAATTTAGTATCTTCCCAAAACTGATAGATATATTGATAAAATAAGAATAAAATATTCATTTTTTATCAATCACCATAATCAACTCTGTTTAAATAAATGTGGAAAATCAGTTTTCATATCTTCAAGGTTTTCCCATGTTGCACCTTCTTCATTAAACTGGTCCCATTCGACCTTGCATTGGCTTATTTCACAATTTCTTAAGTACATATGGTGAGTTTCAAACACTCAAATGGGTTAAGCCATGATTATTCCTAGGTCTTAGACCTGCAAGGAATTCCAATTTCACAGATGTGATAAATATGAAACATATTTCTCAAGTAGAGAAATATGGAAAAAATCATGCATTCATGATAAACTAGGTGCTAAAGCTAAATGATAAGCTACTGGGTTGATTATTTCAACAATTTCCAAGGGTCCCACATAATGAGGTGATAACTTGGAAGCCTTGCCAAAGGTTATAGAACTCTTTTTCAGCTTAAACTAAAAAAATACCTTCTCACCAAGTTCAATTTTTTTGTCAACCCTTTTTAGGTCTGTGTAACGTTTTTTCCTTTCTACTGCTTCCTTCAAATGTTCATGAATCATTTTAACTTGTTGTTCTATTTCAGTAAGGATTTCAAGTCCAATTACCTCTCTGTCTTCCATGCTATCCCAACTAACTAGATTTCTGCATTTCCTTCCGTATAATGCTTTGAAAGGTTCCATTTTCAGAGAGGCATGATATGTATTATTATAAGAAAATTTGACTAATGGGAGGTACTCTTCCCATTTGTATCGTTGATCCATGCAGTACATTCGTAACATACCTTTCAAAACCTGATTAACTCTTTTAGTTTTCCCATTCTTTTCCACATAGTATGCTGAACTAAAATTCAGTTTAGTTCTGAAGGCTGTGTTGAGGATTTTCCAAAAACTAAATGTCATTGTTAGATCTCTACATGATATGATCAATTTAGGTACACCATGCAATCTGAAGATTTCATGCACAAATATTTTTACTAAAAAAGGTGAATCATCCTTAAAATTCCCAGTAATGAAATGTGCTACCTTTTTAGTTTATCAACCACAATTAAAATAAAATCATTCTTATTTCTTGACATCGGCCGCCGTTGAACAAAATCCATGCTAATTACTTTCCATTTATACTATGGTATGCTATGAGGGTACAATAAACTAGTTAGATGCATATGTTCAGCCTTAACATGCTGACATTCTAAGTAGTGTGTCACAAAATCAATTACATCTTTTTTCATCCCTTTCCAAAAATATTATTTTTTATATCAGCAAACATTTTTTGTAATGTGGGGATGTCCTGAATAAAGTGAATTATGAAATTCAGTAAACAACTTCCTCCTTAATTCATTTCCCAAAGGTATATATACTTGATTATCATATCTTAAGATTCTTTTATCGTCGAAGTGAAAACCTTTATATCTCATATCATTTGGATCTGTAGCAATTGCTATTTTCACTTGCTAAAAATAGGAATCAGATTCCATGATACTTTTTTACTTCATCCTTAAATTGAGTTCTCAAGGTTATAAGTGTAGAAATATGTTTCCTATGACTTAGTGCATCTGCCACTCTATTTTCTTTTCCTTTTATATAACTTATGTCAAAGTCATACTGAGATGGAAAATCTAACCACCTTCATTATCTTGCATTCAAATTTGGCTGAGTGAAAATATAATTCAGCCCAAGATAGTCAGTCTTTAATTCAAAAAGTCTTCCTAAGAGATAATGTCTCCATACTTGGAGTGCATGAACTATGGAAGCAAGTTCTAGGTCATGAGGAGTATAATTTAGTTCATGTAACTTGAGTTTTCTCCTTTCATATGCTATAACATGTTCATTTTGAAACAAAATACCTCCAATTCCTTCCTCGGAAGCACCTATTACTATGGTAAAGTCTCCATTTGGATCAGGAACAACCAAAATAGGTACATATGTTAGTTGATCCTTAAGAGTCTTAAATGCAGATTCAAATTTTTCACTCCTCACAAATTTCTTATCTTTCTTTTACAATGAATTTATTGGTGCAACAACCTTTGAAAATTCCTTTACAAACTTTTTATAGTAACCAACAAGATCCATGAAGCTTCTGACTTCATGTACATTCTTAGAAGCAGGACACTTAGTTATTGCAACAATGTTTTATGGATCCACCACTATTCCATCCTTACTTATGACATGCCCTAGATAATGCACTTCTGTCTCGTAGAAAGAAAATTTAGACAACTTACCATACAATCTTCTTTTTCTTAAATTTTCTAGAACTATATTCAAATGCTCATGATGCTCATCAATGATTTTAGAATATATGAGAATATCATCCAAGAATACAAGCACAAATTTGTCAAAGTATTCTTGAAAGATATTATTCATTAAATTCATAAAATATACAAGTGCATTTGTCAAACCAAAAGGTAAAACTATGAATTCATAATGCCCATACCTTATCCTAAAGGTTGTTTTATGAATATCTTCATCTTTCATTCTTAGCGGATGATATCTAGATCAGAGATTTATCTTTGAATATACCGATGCAACATGCATCTGATCAAACAGATCATCAATTCTAGGAATTGGATATCTATTTTTGATTGTTGTTTTGTTTAACATCCTATAATAAATGCACAATCTAAGTGTTCCATCTTTATTTTTCACAAAAATTACCGGTGCTCCCCAAGGCGAGACACTTGGTTACATCAATTTTTTAGACAATAGTTCTTATAACTGTGCCTTAATATCTACCAGTTTAATGGTATTCATTCGATATGGTGACTTGGAAATAGGTTCTGTTCCTGACTTAATCTCAATCATGAAAAAAAAAATCTCGTTTGGGTGGAAGACCAGGTAGTTCTTCCAGAAACACATCGCTGAAATTTCCTAACAACGGATATCTTTCCAAGAAATCACTATCCCATTTAGTTGTTTCAGAAATTTTTACTGCATACAAGGTATAACCTTTGTTTTTAGCCTTTTTAAGCTGCATAGCTGAAAATTTTCTAACTTACATCTCGTGTTTTACCCCTAGATGTCTATTGTTTTATGCAGATCATCAAGACAACTAATATGTTTTTCAAAATAATCAACCTTTGCTTTATTCTTAGTAAGCTAGTTAACACCTATAATTACATTATAAGACCCAAAAGGAACAACATAGAGATCAACTTTAGTGGAAAAAATATACAAGTCTATGACTGCTCCAAAAGGACACATACTAACTGTGTGAACAACATTATTTCCATAATGTACAACCCATGATTTATCCATATTTCCAGATTTTCTTTTTAGTTTTGAAGCTAATTTATTGTAAATAAAGCATTCAATAGCTCCAGTATCAAAAAGTATAGTAACAAGTATACCAAATAACTTACCTGGCACTTCTATAGGCGTAACTTGCTTTTCAACTTGTTTGTCAACTACTCCAGCATGTATCTTATGTTACTGATTGTGGTCATCCTTCCTTAAAGGAAATTAATTTACGTAATGATCCTTACCACAATTGAAGCAACCTCATACAGGTCCTTTCTTAGGCTCAAATTTATTTCCGGCCTTAAAATTGTCATTTTGTCCTCCATAGGACTTCTATCCATTATTATTGTTCTTAACAAAATTGTTTCGAACATTAGCAATGTGTTTATTTGCTGCAATTTTCTTGTTATTATTGGCAAAAAATTTGTTTTTAGCACCAAAATTTTTCCATGGTACCTTTTTGGGTGCAACGGATGAATAAGAATTAGGAATTTTCTTTTTGATTTCCTCCTTATGGGTAGAGATTGCTTTAATTTTTGCTCATGCCTTATGGCTTTTTCAACAACCCCTTCCATGGTGGTTGGGATGTGAACATCTACTTCACCACCTATGATAGGATTTAATCCCATTATGAAATTTTGTATCCTGAACTTCTCGTCAGTTTGATACTGAGGCACGTACTTGAGAATCTTAGTAAACTTCTCCCAGTACTCCATTACAGTTAACTTTCCTTGAGCTAAGTTCTGAAATTTTGTCATCTTTTAATCATAGTAAAGTTGTGGCAGCCATCGTTTCCTAAAATAATTTTTAAATTGATCCCAAGTGACATTTGTTTCATCAATTTTTAATTCAACCTTATGGCTATCCCACCAAAAATATGCCTCATGGGAAAGATGATAAGCTCCCCATATTGCTTTAGTTTCCTTAGAGAAGTTCCTTATCAAAAAATACTTCTCCATTTTGCTGAGCTAGTTCTTAGCTCAATCTCCCAGTGTAGTGCCATCAAACATGGGTGGATGTATCCTTTTTATATCATTTGTAAGTTTAGCTGCCAATATCACCTTTTTATTCTCAGGTTGATTCAGGGTTCATTTTAAGACAACTCTATAAAATTGTAGGTGGAAAATACCTAGCGAATATCCACGGAACTAGTTTCAGTGAAAGGTGAATTTGATAGTATTCCAAATACAAATTTTCACCTATTTTCTGAGCTGGAGAAATCAGAGTTCCAAACATGGTTTTACCATTGACGTGTGACAATACGACGTCAACAATTATTCTTGACATGTAACAAAAGCTTCTATTGACGCACGTCAATGGCTTCTATTGACATGTGTCAATGGCTTCTATTGATGCACATCAATAGGAAATTTTGATGCGTGTCAACAAAAACCATTGACACATGTCAACAGAAGCCATTGATGTGTGTCAATAGAAAGAATTATCGCACGTCGATGGTTTCTGTTGATGCACGTCAATGGCTTCTGTTGATGCACGTTAATGGCTTCTGTTGACGCGTGTCAATGGCTACTATTGACACACGTCAATGGCTGCTGTTAACGCGCGTCAATGGCTGCTATTGACACGCATCAATAGAATCCATTAACGCGCGTCAACAGAGGCCATTGATGCGCGTCAATAGAGACCATTGATGCACATCAACATAGGCCATTGGCATAGGATTTGGCCTATAAATACCCTCCATCTGGTCATTTTCTCGTTTACACTTTAAGGCTCTCAATTTTTTGTAGGTTTCCCTCATTGTGAAGGACGCCAACACAACTACAATGTCAACTTCACATGCTTCCCAACTGCAAGATCAACAAAAAAATCAAGAAGAGAATCCTATACAATCCATGGCCAAGATCATCTAAAGGAATCCCTTTTGCCCTCATGTCCATACTATTTTAAAGATTTCTTCTAAATATAAAGATTTGATGGATGCCTGTGACTTTACAGGGCTCGTTAATATGCCCCATTTCGAAACAGATCTAGATATTTTGAATTACGTTTTTTAGTCCTACAATTTAGAGGATGGCCTTTTTATGTGACTCTGAATAATGGCTGAATGTTCCAATTTAGTATCGAAGCAAATGAAATCCATTGGTTTACGAGCCTTCCATTTAGAAATTTACCAATTGTTACAATAAAGGCTACACTCCTGGAAGAAGATAAGAAATTTCTCAAATCAACGTTCGGTTTCCATGTTTTTTTTTATTATTGGCAA
The DNA here is from genome assembly GCA_019776745.2 of Taxus chinensis. Taxonomy (NCBI): domain Eukaryota; kingdom Viridiplantae; phylum Streptophyta; class Pinopsida; order Cupressales; family Taxaceae; genus Taxus; species Taxus chinensis. Next base: position 508,170,811 of record CM034146.1, on the reverse strand, counting down.
ATAGTTTTTTGAAAGGGACTATACACTTGAATACAAAGAAGACCTAAAATCCAGGATAAGCAAGAGAACTAGAGTGAAAAGGATCAGAATCCAAATGTTACAATGATGCTCAAAGTAGCTAAAAAATAGCTACCAAAACGAGACAAAACAACAAAATTACTGCAAAAAAGTAGTAAAGGATCCGCAAAAAAATAACAAAAAAACAAACAAGGACAACAAAATCAACTGCAGCTACTTCCTAGTAGCTTTGTCTAAGATGGTTTTGATATTCTTCCAGGATTTAAACATACCCAAAGTAGTCATATGGGTAGTGTCATTAGAATCTAGCTGCTCCAAGGTCTTCTTTCTTTCTTTATCAGTACCCCAAAGAGTTACCGGCACTCCGCTTAGGTTGGAGACACTTCTGACGTGTTGTTCAATAAATTCCTCAATCACCCTAAAGATGGTAATGTTGTAATCATGCCTAGTCTTGGCCTTCCCTAAGTGAGAGTCCAAGGAGTGCAATTTCTTGTAAATATCTTCAATTTGGCTGCTGTCCACATCCTCCTCCTCCTCCTTCTTCCTCTTTCCTTTCTGTTTTGTCAAGTTTTTAACTTCATCCTTTAACAATTTCATATTTGCCTCTAAGGCTTCTAGCCTTTTTGTAGGGCTTTCCAATTACACTTCCCGGGGGCTGGCACTGTTGATATGCAGGAGGTCATGAGCAATTTCAAATTCATGAGAACCCTTCTCCACCACAAGGGTCTCAAGGTTAAGATTCCTAGAAGCCCTGGTAATCGTTCTCCGCGAGGTAGAGGCCAAGTGGGGGGCGGGAGCATCAGAAGGGGGAACGGGAGAAGAAGCCTGAACGACCAGCATGGGGGTGACAACAGCGGTGGTAGGGACAGAGAAAGGAGAAACAGGGCTGGCAATAGCAGAGCTCAGTAAAGGGGGAATCGAGCTAGGGGAGGATGGGAGACCAGGAAACCTGAGTAGACAACATTTGTGTAACAACAAAATGAGCCCTTGGTGCAGAGGAACTGCCTGGGAATGCTTTTGAAACTCAAGAATGGAGCGTTCAAGAGAGTTCAGCAAGTAATGGGGGAAACAAACCAGACGATCCCTACGAAAATGATTAAGAAAAATAAGGTGTTTCGCAGGAACAGTGACAAACCTCCCTTCCAAGGAGATGAACCGTATCATCATGTGGGTTACTTCATCATATGGTGGAGGGATCAAGCTAACAAGCAAGCCCACTGTTAAGTTTGGTTTCCATGTTGATTGTAAGTATAATTCATTTTAATTCATCATTTTAATTCTATTTTTTATTCGAATACAATTTGGTGTTATAAATTTATAGTAATTCTCACTGTTTGGCATTTTTAGCCCACATCAATAAATCCAGGCATGGTGTGGATACACAGTCAATTACACACCACTTTCTTGTTGTAGTTATTTCATTTTTTCAATCCAGAATAGTTTTGTAGGGTCGCCAAATAAATATACCAAATTGGGCCATTGCATAAATAGTTATAACTATCTCAAAAAAAAAATTCGATTGGTGCACCTATCTATAAAAAAAATAAGAACTGACATAACAAATTCAAAACTTTCAGAAAAACCTGTCATTTATTTGACAAACTATCTCCTCGACCTTTATTACGAGGCACTTTTAAATTTAAAAGATAAAAAAATTCCTACTTACACTAACGAGGAGTTGATGAAGTTGTCAATTCCATTTGAAGAAAAATAGGTATAAACTATTTAGTTTGTATTTCAATTTTCGACATTGAACTGCATAGTTATTACACTTAATGTTTTACAGAGAAGATTTATTGAATCCCTTCCCCGAAAAAAGGCATTATCAAGGGGAAGAGGCCAACAACACACTGAGGCTTCGGGAGATTCCTAATCTAAAATGGAAGCTCACTCCTCTCCAAACCCTCAATAGTTTAAACTCATTAAATGCTAGAGAAGTAATACCTTCTCATATATTATTTACAAATTCCAAATTTGTAGATTTATTTTTCAATTTAAATTTTAATCGAATGAATTGACATAAAATTTAATGTTGATGACATTGTAGGGACTTTGGACCATACACGTGTTTCAGAAACTCAACCTTATTCCCCAAATCAATCCATACAGTTGCATGCCTTCATATCTTCTGAAAAAAAACCAAATACAACTCCTACATGGCCACCCTTAGCACCATGAAAAACTACCCCTCGACAACAAGGTACAACTTTTCGATAGTACGTTTAATTTCGTAGTTTTTGCCTTTTTGAATTGTTTTCCTATTTTTCATGGTTTTTCTTGTACTTTTCAACACATTGTAGTCCTGATCAAACCGCGGCACCGACACCCACTCAACCAATAATTTTTAAAATGCCAACCAGAGGAATAGTGAAAAATAACATTGGTAAATGCATGCCAATTGCTCCAGCCCCCAGCGGGACACTAAACATTTCCTCCTTTCGAATCCCAACTCTCTCACTTGGTGGCTTGCCCAGTGCAACGGGCATATCGGTTTTGAATAATAAAAATTTAGATGAAGATTATTTGGGCATTGATAGTAATGACCCAACTGGTTTTTTCAATACCCGTGACATGATTCAAGGCCAGCAGGTATACTTCAATTTAAATATGCTTTACAATTTTGAATTACATTTCAATTTAAATTTATTTATCTGAATCTTGATTAATTTTATCACCTATAGGATCAGGCCACCCAAAGGAAGAAACAAGTAGTAGTTGATCTTGCTGAAATCCCCATACTTCTCCAACAAGATCATCTTCATCAGATTCAGATAGCGAACAGTTGCTACCTTTTCCTTTAGAGAACTTAATTGGTTATGATTTTCAATCCCATGTCAGTGAGTTTATTCTACCTCATATCAATCAACTTATAGAATTGGAGAGAAGGGCTAAGGTTATTATCAATGAGATTATTAGTCGTTATGAAAATTATTAGCAAAGGGATAGTTTATACGCTGCAGTCCAGAATCAACCTGTGAAGATGGATTCCTTACTTACCCAAGTAAGAAGTGGGACTGCCACGTATAACAACTATAAAGATGAAATTTTGGATAATTCATTAAACAAATTAGAAAATATTAGTGCTAAGGCCTAGGCATATTTTAACAAATGGTCTAAGGACAAGGATTTGGTAGCAATTGCAAATTCCGAAAGAGATAGAGCGGTTGTAAGTACTAACACTTTCTAACAATCATTCTTGTTAATTTGAAATTTTTATTTTTAGTAATATTTTGAATTGACATTATTCTTTTTGTGCAGTTGAAATATGAAAATTTGAAGATTCAAGCAAAGGTATTGCAAGTTCACTTGGAAATAGCGAAGAATAGTTTATCCACAGCAAAAAATTTGAAGAAAAATATTGTTTTGGTTAACAAACAAAATAATACACTAAAACAAATAATTAAAGAGCACGGCTTCAACCCTGACATATTATTCAAAGCTAAGGCAGCAGCTGATCCAAATTTGTTGTCGTATGGAGATGCGATAAATCAAGAATAAAGAATTTTAAAAAAATCTGGACAGTGTTGCGAAAGATCTTATAAGTTCTAGGGTTATTTCGGATATTGTGGAAAGGGGTACAGCCACCGTGGAAGAAACCATTGGGGAAAGGAGCACAGGAGTAGAAATGTATAAAGAAAAAGAGGGTTGAAAACTTGAAACTTTTATTATTGTGGAAACTTTAAATATTGAGTGTGGAAACTTTTAATATTGACTATGGTACTTGAATTTAATTATATGGATTTGATAACCTTTTAAAATTTGAAATACTATATAATCTTTCATTTTGATTGCATATGGATTCGATATGGAGTTTATTATTTTTGGTTTACTCTTAATGGTGATTGCATTAGATGGGAATTATCATGAATTATATGTATGTTTCTTGTTTACTTGGATTATCATGAATTGTATGTGGACGTAGGCGATGAATGATGATAATGGATAATTGTTTTACAAACATGGAATGATGATAGATGATGATGAAAGATGATGAGTGACAATAATGATATGATATATATGAATGATGATCAATTTAATGTGGACGTAGATTTATCTTCAACCACAATAACTCTTCTTCTCTAGACATTTAAACTTGTTTTAAGATAATTCTTCTTATCTATACTTGTAATGATATTATCATAATTTCCATTAGAATGGATATAGATGATAAATAAATGGAATGTATTATAATGGATATAGATGAAATTAGAACGGATATACTTGTAATGATATGATTATGAATTGTTTTAAGAAATTTAAATTAGATAAATAATTGTTTTAATAATAATTGTAGTGTCAGGACTCAGGATTATGATAATGATATGTTGATGATATGATATATATGGATGATGATGAATTTTATGTGGACGTATATTATAAATTGTATAATGTATCGTGGATTATGAATTGTGTAGTATAAATTAATTAAACATAATTGTAAGAAATCAAGAAAGAATCATCACTGGTAAGAAATAAAACATAATTGCAAATATGATAGGGTTTAACCTACCTCTTGTGTATTAGATTGTTGTGAAATCATCAATGGTAATGTGCTAGATCTTTGTTTTAAAAAAAATCAACACGAGAAATGGATTAGTAGATAGAGGGGTGAGTTGCCTGACATTGTCAGTCCTGAGAAGTACCAACTTCATTGGATGGATGTCAACCCACGTTTTCCAAAAAAATAAAAGATTGTATTTGAATAAATGTAAATATATAGAACTGTAACATCTTTAATGATAACAAGAGCTGAAAAAATGTAAAGTAATAAACAATAAGATTAAGGTGAAGAAGATATTTAAAATTGAAATCATCACTGGTAATGTGCTAGATCTTTGTTTTAAACAAATTCAACACAAGAAATGGATTAGTAGATGGATGGGTGAGTTTCCTGACATTGTTAATCCCGAGAAGTAACAGCTTCCTCGGATGGATTTCAACCCATGTTTTCAAAAAATAAAAAGATTATATTTAAATAAATGTAAATATATAGACCTGTAACATATTTAATGATAATAAGAGCTAAAAAAAAACCTCTTTAAAGTTGAAGAAGATACATCTTTAAATTTGAAATCATCACTACCACTGGTAATGTGCTAGATCTATGTTTTAAGAAAACCCAACACAAGAAATGGATTAGTAGATAGATGGGTGAATTGTCTGACATTGCCAGTCCTGAGAAGTACCAATAAAAAGATTGTAGTTAAATAAATTTAAATATACAAACCTGTAACATATTTAATGATAAAAAGAGATGAAAAAAATGTGAACTGACAAACAATAAAATAAAGATAAAGATAAAGAAGATACCTATTTAAAGTTGAAACAATCCATTATCAATAGCTTCATCAAACTCAATGTTGTCTTCTGTAGAATGTGGCGATGAGCCAATTACACTCTCAAGGTTGGGAATATTTGTACTTGTAGCTGTATTATTCACACCTCTTCTTTCGCAAAGTGAATTCCAATGCGCAATTGCTCTGTTGAAAGGAAAGGTTTTAATGGAGTATCGAGAAACATAGCACCTCATGAAACTTTCCAGATTTTTATCCAACTTGTTTCTCAGTTTTGATTTTATAAATGCTAATGCACTAAAAACCCTTTCGTCCTCCACAGACCCCAAAATCATTGTTTGGAAAAACTCATATAATCTCAAATATTCACTAATATCTTCTTGTAAGATAGCACTTTGATAGATTCCTCGCCATAGCCTTGTAATAGCACCACTTTCAAAAGGTTCGTCTAAATTTTATATTGGTTCCTCATTGTTGTTGAAAAATTTGTTGATTGAAACTTTAATAAATCAGCATTCAGTATACCTTTGATTTACGTACCCTTGAGCTCTGAAGTCTTTGTAAATTTTTCCATTATTGTACCCATGGATTTATGGAAATGTTTTCTGACAAATTCTGCATGACCACCTTCAGTATTCCAAAAATTAGGATTCATCACACCCATGGCTTCCATAATTTTATCTTTACAGAAACGTTCCCTAATTTCTGATGAAAAGGTTTTTGAAAATTTTTTAAGCTTTATTCTTGTTTTAACTATAACAAACTCAAAGAGATTACGTGTCATGGGAACATCTTCTCGTTCCAATCCTATAATATCTTAACATTTTTGCAAAATGTACAATGGTATTTCCCTCCCATTAACAGTGATGTAGAGGTGATCGTGGATATTAAATCTCAAAAAGGTGATAGGATTTCGAAGATCTAATAAAGCTTTCCAATTCTCAAAAATAGGTGCATCAAAACTATCTTGGGAATAGTACAATATATCAAGACTTTGACATACCATTTTTCTCATCCATATAAAATCCACAATATAGATTAATCTGCCTTGTGCATGCTTCATCAGTTTATTGATCTCCTTTAACATTGGAAGAATACCAACCAATGTAAGCAATGTCTCCAAATCAATTAAATAGAACAACAAATCCCTCGCCCTATCAACTTCATGATGGTATTTGTGCATGAAGCCAACCAAGGAAGGATACTCCTCACGAAATCTGCATGCAGGTTCATACAAAGAGATCCATCTAGTCTCCACATCCTTCAGAAGTTTTTTTCCATCTGTAATTCCGATTGCAAATTTTTGGAACTCGAGAAATTGCTTTGGGCTGCTTGACATATAGGCATGAAGTTCTCTTATAAGTTCTTCTAATTTAGCAACATTTTCATGGTTGCTTACCATTTTATACGCTAAATTCATTATGTGAGCCATACAGTGAATTGGTAGCATCTATGGGGCCACTGTTGTTTGTAATCTAACACACAATCCTGTTCGGTGACCCTACATGACAGATGCACCATTTGCTCCAATGCATACCAACTTTGTAGCAATTTCATAATCAGTCATTCTAGTAATAACTTTCAAATGAGAAACAACTATTTTATGAAGGTTTTTGGCATTGCAGTTTTCAACCATTTTCATAACACCCAACAGATGAGGTGTCCTTATATGATTTTCTAAAGTATAGACATGGATATACACCCATGTAGTGTTTTCGACGGTTGTCACTTCATCAATTGAAAGAGAGATAAACTTTGCTTTTTTTACATTCTCTTTCAAATCTTCCTTCTCTATCATCGAAAGGCATTTTTCCATTTCCTATCCACTACTTTCAGACTAATGAGACTGAGGTACATTCAACATTCCATTAAATTGATACAAAACTTTGAAATCGAGGAAATCCAAAATTGGTCTTCATTTTTTTAGTATGTGAAATAGAGTACAGAATTGTATGAATTTTACATGTAGATTTGTTTCTTTCATCTTACCAATATGCGATGTGATCGTTCCTCCCTTTTCCAAGAGATGTCTGTGTTTTTTCTTCTCTGCCTCATATTCCACTACGAATCTAACATGCATGCATTCTTTTTCAGTTTTCCACCTGTGTGTTTTGATTTTCTGGCCATCCGCCCCCGTTACAGTCAAATATTGTTTTCCACAATGTTTTTCTATAGTGTCTAGCTTCAATTTCATTTTTTGTTGCTTTCCCAATTTCCACGTACATATTGTACATGTACATTCAGATGGGATCTCTTCAGAATTAGATGACTGTATAGGTTCAATAAACAGAAATTTAGCTTCCTAATCAAACTTTTATGTCCTACCAATGGTCCACATATTCTTGTTCATTTTCAATGCTTTACTTTTTTGAGTAGAATTTTGAGCAAAATCACAATCACCTAGTTTCCTCTTTCTTGGACCAGAGTTTGAATTTAATTTATGTGTTCCATTTTGCTAAGTATTTGTATGTGTGATATCTTGGTGCACTTCTAGTTGCACCCTAATAGGAACAATATCTTCAAGATCTGGCATATTATCGTAGGTTTCATTTGTTTGACTTTGATACTGTGTAGAATGCATGTCCACCTCAATAATACCTTCCACACAGTCAGTATTCTGATTCTTTGTGGTGGCATCTATATGGTTGGTATTTTCAATATCTGTATCCGCAGAGTTTCCAAAATACTTGAAGAGTGATTTCTGAGATTTCTTACTTACTTTCAGGTTCTTCACATTCTTTGAGCTAGCACCTTCCATTATTTTGAAGAGAGTCCGGCATCAGCAAAAGAATCAAGCAACGAATGTTCACTTTCTGAGGTCTCTATCACGTGTACCCTATCTGAGGTCTCTGTCGCACATCAACTCTGCACTTGTCACGTGTCAACAGCCTATTCCCTGTCACGCATCCACTATCTGAAGTCACTGTCACACGTCAACACTGCCCTTGTTGTACGTCAACTTCTATGCCCTGTCGCGCATCAAGTTTCAACTCTCTTTGTCAAGTGTCAAACCTATTTCTTTTTCACGCGCCTATAATATCTCTTTTTCACGCGTCTGTAATAACTCTTTATCACACATCAATAATGTCCCTGTCGCATGTCAACAACTAACCCTAATAGGCTAACACTAACCCTCACAACCTAATAGTAATCTCTGGTGCTTAAGTGTATGCGAGTATGGTAAGCTACTTGAGGTATACTACATGGAAAATCACCTAGGTTTTTATAGGAGATGTTTTCAAATGATGGCGAATCTGACCCCCCAAAAAAAATATACTATATATTTTAGGTGAACAGGACACCGACCTGCTCCAAAAAATTCACCTTTTCAAATTTTCCTAAAATGAAATTTTCACCATATTACGAATATTTTCCACTAAAATTATCCCTGGGCTGATTGGGTACCTTTACGTTAGCATTGGCAGCATTATTGTTATCAACACCCAAATTTCCAATATTGGTGTTGTCCACAGGAGGTGGTTGATTGTTATTACTAGCATCTTCTTCATTCTCCTCATTGCCCATTACTTGTTGTTCTAGTACATCTAAACAATCTCTTGTGTCCAATAGGGCAACAAGGATCTCATTGATTTTTTGGCTGGTAGCTTCTTCTCCACCTGGTGGTGGGTTGTTTGCAGAATTTCCTCTTATTTTAACCATTTTTTATTAATAAGAAAATTTAAATTTTATTAGATTATAGACACAATAGGTCCAAGATCTACAACCTTCAGCTCTGATACCAAGATGTAACATTCCCATTTTCAGACTTTAGAAACAAGGGAATTTTTTTACATAATGTTCTCTGTTCTAAATTAACATAATAAAGAACACACATTCCAAAGCCATTCTATCTCATAATAGAAAACCATATGCAACTGTAAATGACTCAGTGACACACTAATCTCTCATTTCATGACTCAGAATCATACCGATGTCATGTTAACTTTATAATGTGTATACTATATATACTTGGTTCTTTTACCCTGTTAGGGGCATCAAGTATTATGTTTAAGAGGCCTATCTAAATATTTGTTACTGATACTCATATGAAATCCTGCTTCATAAACTAGGTGACATAGGACAACACAACCAACAACTTGTGATACTTTGGCCATAGATTTTAAACATATTATTCATGTATATATTCCTAGATGACATACTCATCAAATGGAATAAGTCCTTCACCATACATGATCTATTATCTAGAATGGTCTTCACTGACTTCTGTCAATCCACTCATTCAAAGTTTAATCCTATCCAAGGTTAGCAACATGGCCTAGTGTGGAGGACTGCTTACGATGACTAAGGGTACATAGACATACTCAATCATTTTATGTCGATTAAGTGTGTCTATTTATCCTAAGTCAACGTGAGTTGACCCCGACACTAGAGCATGCCCCTATCTCTACCTAGGGAATAACTGTGACCAAGTCATAATTTATGTCAGTCTAGCTGAAAAAACTCTGAAGGGTGTTGAGAAATGTCAACTGCAACACAGTATCCTTGTAAAGACCCTTTTTCATCATGAAGGTACTACACTGTAGTTGATTTTTGTCAACATCCACCTGAGTTTTCCTCATTTGGCCAAACATACCATAGAAATAAGGTTATATCTTATTAATTTCGTTACTACAGATTAATTACAACAACCCTACTAAACAATTAGATTCCTTAACCATTAGGGTTCCAAGTTAAAATTTACATAGAGATAGGTATGTAGATAAATTTGATTCCAGTCCAATTCACATGTTATTTTTAATACTATTAACATTCTAAATTCTATTTTACAAAACAGGCCCAACACTCATGAAAGTGTTGTTTATTTACTTACTTACTACAGCCCTGGCTTTTATAAGTTATGAGCAAGTCCTTTTTATATTAGAATTCATAGAAATGAAGTCTATTCCATTTCTATTTTTCTTTTCCAACATTCCTATTTTGGTTAAGGAAGTCTACGAGAGAAAACGCACCTTCAACTATCTACTGGGTACAATCAGGATACATTTCCAAAAGGTCTTAAGTCAAGATTATGATTCATTTCATGGGAGTTGTCTTTCCTTTCCCTTATTTAGGGTTAATGTCCATTTTAATCTCATTGTACATTATAACTTATAATCAAAGTTTAACTCTCATACAATCATTTGATTTGAATATAGTCCTAATGATATGGTTTGATATCTATGTAAGATTGTAAACTTTATAAGTTGCATATTCACTAGAGAAGGTAATCCAACTAACACCTCAGATCTCTATTTATTCTATTCCAAACCATAAAAGTATGTTACTATCACTAAAATAGAGTAATACTTATCATTTCCATTCACTATGTCCAAAAAGGATTTACATCAAGTTCAAACAAATTTCACACATATTTTATTTAGCAAGGAGGAATTATAATTTTATAAGTCCAAACACTTCAGACATTACTAACATCAAACAACAATATTAAATCAATTTCTCATACAAATTTATTTTCCATCAAGTACATTTAAGTAATGAAACATATTTCATCTTAATAAAGATCCAGTCTCTTTGATAAACAAATGTAACTTTCTAAAGATATTTCCCCTTTCATATTTTATGAAGTCCATCTGCAAAAATTTCTAGCACGGGTCAATTCATTGAACTGAGCAAGATAAACACTAAATCATTAAAATGATGTGATTTTAGATAACTATTTCATAAAATGAACTTTGTTGTTATGAAACAGTCTAGAAGTAATTCAGAAAGACTTGGCCAAAAAGAAGTTACAAAATCTAATAAAATATAGAGAAAGAGATATACTTCACATTAAAATCAAGGTTAGTTCATGAGATATATCAACTTCAACCCTCCATCCTATTTTATTTTTTATCAAAAGAATTAAAACAATAAGTTAAGAGAAGTAACCTTTCATCAGAATCTCACTACCTCTTTCATACATTTCTTTACATGTTTCCTAACTTAGTTAAACCTGTTTAACAGAAGAATGTAACAACCCTAACTATATTCTAAGCATATTTCAATAGTAGATCATTTATAAACATTACTTTCCATCCAAATGTTTCATAAACCTAAATTCATCCTAAGTCTGAGATGCTAACCTTTGAACTTAAAGATCATAAGAAATAAGTTAGGATAATCCAAGTCATCATAATATTTATAGTGTCTTTGTTTAGAGTATCCTAATACTCAAACTTAGAACTAGATATCAAATTAGGTTAAAAACCAAACAAACTAAATTAGAACTCATAAAGAGGTAAGGTTACTTTCAACAAGAATTTGAGTTACACTCCAATCTCAAAAATATACACCATTGCTATCATTACTTTAGGTAAGTAGAATGGTCGAGTTTATAATTTAGAACAACTCATTAATCCATCCAAATATTTCCATCCAAACCTAGTAAACCATCCCAAACATTTTTAACTTCAGTTATATTGTCCTGAAACATTCTACATTCAATCCCATCAAATAGTCAAGAAGTTGCATAAACGTAATAGACATGAGAGGGACATCATCTTTACCAAGTTTGAAGCTAAAAGAAGATTAAAGGAAGGAGAGGTGGAGAGATTACTACCCCACAACACTTTGCATGATTAAAAGAGAACCTTAAGAAACCAAGAACCCATAATAAAAAAGATCATTTATCAAATGTTTCAAACCAAAAATCCCAACCAGAGATTTAAATTTGGGTTTGAATTGAGTGAACAACCAAAAGAACAAAAAGAAATGAAGAGAAAAAACATTCCATTACCTTTCAGCATTCAAGGAGATGGCATAAATAGCCTTGATTTCTATAAGATGACAAGTAAATCATTTCCCAAAAGACATTGAGAGGAAAGGAAGAGATTAACAGAAGGGTAATTTTGAAAAGTCTTCCTAACATAGACCCACATAGGAAAAGAAGTATGAAATATGATATAACCAAACAAGAGCCATCATTCTATTTTCACAAAGAAGGCATTTTCTAATCTCTGAAATAACTGAAACTGAGTTTAATGGCCCACGATCTAAGAAACATGCTACTAAAATACATCAAATCAATGTACATAGAGTTGTCAATAAGTTCAAGGTAACAACAATAACCAAGATATAGTTAACCAATACCCAAGAGAGTTTTCCCTTCTTAGCACCAAATGCCACAATTTCATTGGTTACCCAAAGACCCGAAAAATTAGAAAATAGAATATCATTTCTCCTACTGGATTCCAAATATTATAGTTCGTGAAAACAACTAATCAATTCCATAGATAAGTAGAAATATATTTTTGAGGCCTTTACAAAAATAATAACCTCAAGAACTTAAAAAATTCCATGAAGATGTTAAACCAATTTCCAAACAAAACCCATAAAAATTTAACCTTCTGCAACACAAACAGGGTCAGAAAGTCTGCAATAGAAAGGATACACACAAAACAAACAATCACGAAATCATAGATAGTGATAATATTCAAGGCATAGTCATAATTTTGAGGTATTCATTCAATATCCAAAACGGAAAAATTATGAGTATTCATTAATCAATATCCATGAAGAAGTTTTGCAAGATCATAACGACAACCAGTCATTCCAATAGTTTCCTACAATAAGACATAGACTTCCAATTTTAAGCAACCAAAAAAATTAAAAAGTTTAAACAGTTATACTATTATCACATGAAAATTTACAGCTATGTTTTCTAGCTCATGTAGAAATATTTAAAGCAAAACCTATCTATCTAAATAAGAAAACTGAAAACCCATATCATACTTTCCATCATCCAAATAGGGTCGATAAATCATTCCGAAAAACAACACAAAGACCACAAGAAGAATGATCTTACCAACAAAACAATAAAAAAATTATTCCAAAGAACAGAGTTGTTTTTTTGAACATTTAAGTAAAAGCATAAAACTTAATGGATAGAACCTATCATGCATGATAGTGATTTGCCTTTACTGATTTATAGAAGTATCCAAACAAAGCCTTAATCCTTCTTTCAAAATGTAAAAGAACACAAAACCCTCCTCTAACTCCTCCTTATAGCTTCATAATGCCAATTATTTCCCTCCATGCCATGCAAATAAGAAAAAATCGTGCACAACCATATTGCATGTAAAAATGGAACTGGAGGTTTGAAAAACAAAACAACTACATGCAAATCTCTAGCTCCAAAACTAAATGAATCAACAAAACCAAAACCCACTAACTTCTTCCTAGGTAGTTTTGCTAGTTCCAAAATAATAAATATAGAGTAGGACTATCATTCCTTCCTACTTTCCCATAACCGTCGTCTCTAATTTTTGTGAATACTTATATCAAACAAAAACATGCATCCAAAATTTTGGCAAAAATGCCAACTCACCCATCTAAATTTCCAACTTGCCTTTTCCAAATTTGGGTGCAAAAAGAGATAAGGAATTAATAACTCACCTTAAATTCCTTGGATTAACTGCCTCCCACTTACCTCTTCCCATGTCATCCCATAGGCCCCCCCTTAGGTTAGTCATTCCCTTAGTTAGGTTAAACATTAATTTAGGAACCAACATAGGTCCATAGGTAAGTCTTAAGTCTTAGGTTAATTAATCACCTACAAGAAAATAAACTTAGTAACTTAGGTTAGATTACCCCTTTTTAGGATAAGGTCCCATATTTAAGGAACATAGAGTAAATAGGTCCCAAGTCTCCTATGAGAACTTCATCATACCAAAGAAGTAAAAGAGGAACCATTTTGTTACTCAGTTCAAATACGAAGCAGAGATCCATGGAGAGATTCGTACATAGCCTTTGCACATTCAAGGTCCTGAAACCTTCCATCTGTCCAAATTGGACATCATGACAACAAGATATGAAGATTAGAAGCATACCTTGGATCAATGGAATTGATTTAAGGTAATGCTATTTGAATCCTCATAAATTATGAAAACTTAAAATCAAATTAATAATCCCAAGCAGTGAGTTTATTCTACATAAAAGAGATGGATTGCTTTATTTTTAATTAAGAAAAAACACAATAAAATCTACCTATTCCCAATAGATAACTTCTTATCTACTGTAAACATGATTTCCTAAGTAATAAGATTACACCATCTTAAGACAAAATCACCTGTTAACGTTTGAACCTTCTATGGCAGAATTCATCATAGGTATGAGTCATGCTAGAGGCGTTACAAACTTAATACGCCAAAAAATTTACAAAGGTAAACAAATTAAATTTGACCCAAGTAATATAATGTGACATTCCAATAATGAAATATGGCAAGGTGGTGGAAATCCATGTGGTTTCTTGAGGACCCACCTTGATGATGATGATATAATCATCCTCACGGCAGTTGGGCTCCCTTTCGTTACAAAATTTGAGCCTCTTGTTTCAACGAACAATTTTTATAGCTGGCAAAGAACAGAGGTCACAAACCAATACTTCATTTTGGTCCTCTTTCTCCTTTTAAAACTTTTCCAGTACTGATTGAGCCACTTGGTGAATTGTGCATACGTGCATGCCATCTTCGACCTGTTGAGCATCGTCAACCTTCCAGTTAACCAAAATTTTACTGGACTTATCATGAGCTCAGAGTGTCCATTTTTTACGTTCTTATAGTCATCTGAAATATCTCTACAGGATCTACTACATTGGTATGGTTTAGGAAAGTTGGGGAACATTTGAAACTTAAATTTATCCCTTGATCACTCCTCCCTACTGAGAAGGCTTTTTGTCCAAAAAAATTGTGTATCAACGCACAAAACATGCTATCTCTTCCAGCATTACACAAACACATATAAGAACTTGGAATAAAATTATAGGTTAATAAAATGAAAATAGTTGATTAGATAATTACATAAATGATCAGATAATACCACCCCATTAAGCTAGTGTTCAATTGAAATGATGCAACCCTGTCAACTTTGTACACAACTGTGAACTTTCATACCCCACTGTAATGCCATCACAAATAACTAACCAAATAATAACACCCATTCTAATACGGAAAGCTAGTGTTCAACTGTCACTTTGTGATATGGACAATTACCAAGAATTACAATTTCATAACATAGATTGGATACCAGACATCTAAACTACCCATAATTAGGATGGTGCCCACTATCCATCTGAAACTGTAATAGCTACAAATATTCACTATCCAAAATAAATTATACTATCAACACCCAAAAATATCTATATTAAAAAATTGAATCCACGTGAATCTGTCAATTCTATCCATACACTAAACTGTAAAAGGATAGTTAACAAACTGTATGCTTACCCAAATCGGTGAACTTCCATAATCTTCAAAATTATCATCTAGTGTACTTTACAAACCAGTTTTTTAGTGTATTAAATTTACACCCTAATTAAAGCCACATATGATAGTTACAAGAATAAAAATGTTTTCCCCAGAATGAGGGTCTCAAAAATTAGTGCAAATAAGCATATGTAGATACAACAAGTTTTTCTGTTTATTATAATATCAAATAGCTGCCTGAATGGGTCTTATAAGCATCCATAAATTTACACAAATGACAAAATTATAAAACTGCAAGTTTCAAAATTAGACATTCTGATGATGCCCATATCCCTGCATAATGCTATCAGAAATGGAATTTATCTACCTTTAATTTGAGAAAATAACTTGAGTATTTTAAACCTATCACTCAATTTCTCTACAGGTGACTTCCATAAAATTTTCAAAGCTAAATATTAACATAAGAATAAATCCTTCCATTAAACATTAGGAATCCCTTAAATATAGCTCTAAAAATGTTTGGATACTATAAACAGTTACTATAATGCAAACATAAAATTGAGGAATATTTAACCCATCCAATTACTTGGATTTTTCCTTGTAGGTGATTTTTCCTTGGTAACAAAATGAGCATCTACATGAGTTAGATAAACAACTATTGGTTTGACCTTATTTTCCTTTTTAAAAACTTTCCAATGTTTCCCTAAAGGAACATACCAACACATCTTAACATCATGACCATTCCTTTTACAATGGGAACAAAATTTAACTTCCTTGTTTTTAGGAGTCTTACCCATTTTGTCATTCCCTGAGCTCTGTCTAGGAGAATGATTCCTCTATTTAGGAGAGGTAACCATTTTTCCATTTCTTGTATCACTAGGGTGAGATTGTTCTTTAACACCTTCCTTATCATTCAAAAAATTCATTAATTTCTTTAACATAGTTTTCCTCTTCCAAAAATAAGTTGCAGAATGATTAGTACCTTCACAAAATGTGCAAAGAAACACATAATTCTATCTACCAAAGCTATATTGTTCAGAATGAAAGATATTTTTTAGAAGCCTTAGGATTCATTTTCCCTTTAGTTCTATTTTTAGTGTAAGTGGGAGGAGGTGGAATTTCATTACCTCATTTACCTATTTTCTTACACCTTTCATTATTTCTCTTGATGGCGGAATCCTGCAATTTTGGAGGTGTAGATCCTTGGTTGTTAGAAGCTTGTCTTCCTTCAACTACTTTGGAACTTTCTCCAATTTTCAGTTTCCCTCTAGAATATACCAAATCTACAAAGTGATGATGATTCTCTATTTGTATGGGGTTAGCATCACTTGTCCATTTTTAACAAGGCCTCTTCCATTAGATCTCATCTTAACCATTAGCTTAGACCCAATTCCCTTAATGTGTTTTTCAAACTGACCCAAAGGAATATATGAAACTATAGGCGAGGAATTACTAAAATAAGATGAATAAATTATAATGTACTTCTCAGTCATAGTACCTGCATCTGAAGAGGAAGGTTTTCCCTTCTTTTGTTCATTTTGTTGCAGCTTTTCCAATAGAGCATCCTTGGTCTATATCTATTCCTACAACTCTTTAACAAAACTCATCAACTTCTTTCTCTATCCAAGCATCTCGTTGACATATTCCTCTTTCTTGGTTATAGAGGATTGTGGCTCAAATTTTAATTGCACTATTTCCTCTTCTAAGGAATATAATTTTTCTATCAAGAAAGAGTTTTCTTCCTGGAGTTGACCGGTAATGGCTTCAAGCTCATCTACTTGCTCTTATTTGGATGACTTTACCATGATTCCCTATTTCATGCAAATAACCTGTAACTCTAAAAATGCACACTATCAAAGAAGATTAAGAAGTTCCCAAAATTTATGCACACTAAAAAATAAAATCAATAATGAAACTAAAGCCAAATTTTTAAACAAAATTATAAGCTAATCTGGCAATCTAATTGCTCTGATACCAAAATATGATCCAAAAATGGGTGCTCGAAACTAACAATTTTAACCATTTAAAATTATCGTTAAATTTAATCAACTTTCAAGGTCTTAATACTCCAAAATATGGATCAAAATCTGATTGAGGACTAGTTTTAAAAATGAAATTAAGTTTGTAATTTACTCAAAATTTCACTGTTTGATCACAACCCAAAAATCATTGTTTTAGAGTTAAACCAATTTACCTTATTTCTATGAATTGTGAAATGTTGATTAATGGTTCCTCCAGATTCATATTATGAAATTAATTAATTACTAGAAATTAGAAACTGAAAACAAAAATCAGAACACAACAACCAAATTTTTTACAGGGTTCAGAATTCCTACATCCCCGGGTTCATTGAATCAAAAACCTAAAAATCTATGTTTCAGACCTTCAAATAATGTTAATGGAGCTCAACCTCTATCCCTCACCTTCTTGATCCACTTACAGTAGTGTCTCCCTTTAGATCTACACCTTCGTGTGACTTTAACAACAAATAACTGTCACAAAAGATTCAAATCGGGAAAATGATCACACCATCCTGATCATCTCAAAACTTTGAAATTTTTTCATAAACAACTCGAGATAAGATTTTGAATTCCAAAGTACCTCAAAATTTTTTTTTTCTACAAGTAGGTCTATTCTACCCTCTTGCAAACCTATCATTGTCCTTGTATAAGTTGTAACGAGCTCAATTTATAACCAAATGAGCCATGTGGTGAGTTGGTTGAATAACTGCATTTGGAACTATAAGGTCAAGGGTTCAAGTCAAATCCCCACCATTTTAGTCAGGCCACTTTTTATTCAAAGTGGGGATATCCCACATTGTAGGCATCAAAAGAGGGGTGAGGTTTTAATATAGGCCAAATCAACCATATTATATGTGACTTCATTCACGCCTATCTTCCTTTTGTTTGGCCACCTACGTGGTGAGATATTCATGCGTTGAGTTATTTATTGAGACAACCATGTTGATAGGGCCATTACACATAGGTTTGAACCACCCGTTGAAAATGACATTAACCGAGCTGTGGATATATTCACTTCCAAATTGTATGGCTACATGATATGAGGAGATATGTTAGGAGATAATGTGGCAATGCTGACTTGACAAATAGGTAAGGAGATAAAACTATACCAAATAATATGGATAGCTCAGTGTGATCAAGCCTCCAATCTATTTGGAAATAATAATGAGTAAGGATAATAATAAACTCAGTCAAATCCAAAAACATTATGACTTGGAACCACACATAGTGACATGGAAATTAATATGCCAAAAAATTTACAGAGCTAAACAAATGAAATTCAACCTAAGTAATATAATGTGACATTCCAATAATGAAATATGGAAAATTGGTGGCAAGCCACGTGGTGTCTTGAGGACCCACCATGATGGTGATGATATAATCATCCTCACGCCAGTCATGCTCCCTTCCGTTACAAAATTTGAGCTTCTTATTTCAACAAACAAATTTTATGCTTGACGAAGACTGAAGGTCACAAACCAATACTTCATTTTGGTCCTCTTTTTCCTTTTACCACTTTTCCACTTCTGAGTGAGCCACTTGGTAAATTGTGCATACGGACACATCACCTTGCACCTATTGACCAACATTGACCTTTCGTTTGACCGAACTTTAAATGGACCTATCTTGAGCTCAGAGTGTCCATTTTTAGATTCTTATAGTCATCAAAAATCTCTTTGAAGGCTCTACTACACTGGAAACATTTAGGAAATTTTAGGGAACATTTGAAACTTAAACTAATCCCTTGATCACAAATAATCTAATTCTAAGCCCAAACCATGCACTCCAACCAATCCAAAATCAAACAAACCTACTTCGGCCTCCAAGCCCAAACTATCCACTTCGTCCCCTAGGCCTAATCCATCCCATTCATCTTATAAGCCACAAAAATCTAATCCAACTCATAAATCCAAATCAAATAGAACATCTCATTAACCACCTAATCATGCACCATTACTTCCTACTCCATCCAAACCATTTAACCCAAGCCACTTCATTCCTTTAGGAGAATATTTGACCACCATCTTCCATCGTCTAAAAAACTTCAACATGATCATCCATCCACTTATAAAATCACACAATCACAACTTTCCAAAACCATCTTGGTATTGCAAACACTATTAATGTGACTTCCATTGCACCCGTGGACATTCGACCAATCATTGCATGAAATTTAAGTCTTATGTCCAAAACCTCATTAACTAAGGAATTCTTGTCCTTTTACCTCTATATCCACTACATTTCCATCCCAATACTATCCATAACCATCATCCACCATCTAAATCCCACAAAAAATGCAAATATAATTAGCCATCCAAATCCCATCGTACATCCAAACATCCATCACCAACCAAAAATCAAAAGAAATGTCACCCACTCTCCTTTATTAAGTATAGCCTCTTAGCGGATGATAAAATTACAACCCCAAATCTCATGATGACCACATGACATCATCCTACCCATCCAATTCATATTCTATATCCAAATAGATGTTTGCTAATATTAAAGATCAAGGAAAAGGCTTAGGAATCCATGAACAAGGCATTCACGAACCCATCTCCCTTCCTCAAAATCCAGGTTGTTTAGGCTTAGAGTATAAACCTAACACTAACAACAACCCTAGTCCATCACAACCTATTTCTACCATGCCTCTTATTAATCTCACCATCCCAACCAATCAAACCCCTCACAAATTATTTAATTCCCCTATAAATACCAACCACCTAAAAATGGATCCAGCATATAATTTGTCACTTGCTCATGGATTTTCTTTCCTTCTTGTGTATCCTCCTTCCATCCAACATATAAATCCCTTTTCATATAATCCATTCTTATCATCACATCCATTTATATCCTCTTCCAATACATTCATATGAACACCTAATTAAATTTCTCACACATGTTGTAAGCCAATAATAATCACTACAGTTGTGAGACCTTGGTCTATCATTCCTTATAGCATTCAAGCATCATTTTCCTCATATAGATCCACACACTTTAACAAACTTAATCAACTTTTGGTGAAGACCCTTAGGTGCATATTTTGACACTCTAGCTAATGTCATCACCACACTGATTTCCATCTCCCCATCAGGCCATATTCTTAACCCCTCGAGAGTTCTCAAGAGAGTGGAATATATTTATGCAAAAAAATACAAATATCAAAAAGAAAACAAATCATATCAAAATCAAAATATATAACATAAAATCCATCTCAAGTCTCTCTCTAGGGGTGTTTCCAGCATCTCTACTAGAGCTATGGATGCATAGTTAGTAGTAGAGAAATGTGGTGAAAGGAATCAAATGCATCTCCATTGGGGCTATGGACGCATGGATGAAAATGGAGCAATGCATGAATTAGCCTTCTATTCACACTCCATCCACCTATTTGACTTAATCAATACCTATACATTGGTTAGTTAGTCTTGATACACTACCCATTAAGTCTTCACTTCAAGCAGTAACTAACCATCATATTCACACACACTTGGATCTCGAAGAGACATAGGTCTCACATGTTTCCAGGTATTTTTTAAACCTTGGTCACACTATTTTTTAGTCCAACTCTTTCCTTACAACATGTACCATTAGGATCATATTTTTTTCATCACTTATATTTTCCATCCATCATATCCACATCCTTTTGGATTGAACATCCATGGGAAGATGATGGACCTTTCATTTTCATCCCATACTTTTCATGTCCCTTTTGAAATGTTATCATCATGACTGGGGGAAACCTTACTATCATCCACTGAGGGCCTCTTCCATTTTAGATATCCCTCACTTCCCATCCTACCCTACACCTGGGGGAAAATAAAACCCATCCATCCATCCACACCGGCCACCCTACTTCACACAAAATCTATCCCTCCCTCTGACCCCTATACTTGGGGGTATATCTTATCATATTATGTATCCCCATCTTATCCTATACCACATCCCTCATCATATATATATATATATATATATATCCAATATCACATCTCATCTAATCCTAACTTATTAACCAATCCCTATCCAACATTAAACAATTCTCATCCTATCCAGCCTATCCAATTTCCCTCATTCTACCCAAACACACTTTGGGACTTATAGGAGAAATTTGCATCCCACCTTACATCACTTCCAATCCCTCTATCACCCATACCAAATCCAAAACCTCAAAATCAAAACATCCAAAAATCCAAAATCTTTAAATCTAACATCCAAAATCTAAAATCAAAATGTGAAAACATCCAAAATCCAAAATATAAAAAATAAAAATATCCAAACATCCAAAATCCAACATCAAAAAAATAAAAATATCAAAAAATCTGAACATCTTAAAAATCAAACATTCTAATAAAATATAAAAATACAACATGTGTGTTTTTTTGCATGTTTGTGTTTTTTCTTACTTTCTTGCTTACATTTTCTCTTTTGGCTAATGATATGAGGGCCCTTTTGTTTATTTTTCTTTTATACGACATGGTTTACTTTAAGAGACATCTTGGAAATCGAAGGAGGAAAATCCCTGATAAATATCCCCAGAACTGGTTTCGCTGGAAAGACGAATTTTTTGGGGTTTGTGTGTAAATTTTTTTCTTGAAAGAAGCTCTCATTTTCAAGTCATGTGAAAGAAAGGATACAAACATGTGATAGAATATTTTCTATCGTGCAACAAAAAACTTGTTGTCACGCGACAGTAAACCTCCTATCATGTGTCAACAAGGTTGTTGTCATGTGACAACAAACTTGTTGTCATGCGACAACAATCTTGTTGTCGCACGACAACAATCTTGTTGTCATGTGTCAGTGAGGGTGCTGATCTTTTGTCATGTGTCTACAGCCTCTGGCCTCCTATCACACCTCAAAAACCTCTCCTTGTCACCCATTAATAAACTCTTTGTTGCACATTTACATCCTTTTCCCTCTTGTCACATGTCAACAAACTTCTTTGTCACATGTCAACAAACTCTCCTTGTCATGCGTCAGTGGAAATTTCTTTTCATGCTTCTAAGAACAATACTTGTCTCCTGAATGCAAATATGATGAATATCTATAAAACTATACTTTGTGTATTGGCGTTTGTTGCTTCAAAATTTTACTGTGCTTGATAATAGATATGTCCCTAGGTGGTATGAGTGAGCGAGTAGTGTTCTACCTAGAGAATAATCTAGGATTATATAGGGGATATTTTCAAAAAAGGTGAAGATGACCCGTAAAAAAAATAAACTATAATTTTTAGGCAAACAAGTCACTGACCCACGCCAGAAAATTTGCCTTTGAAATTTTTTCAAAAATGGAATATTTTCCATATTACGAATATTTTCCACTAAAAAAATCACTGTTGTACAGTCCAATGATATGAGGACCATATTTTTTAAATTGGTCCAATGATATGAGGACCATCATTTTTATTAATCTACCTAATGATATGAGGACATGGGAATTTAGTAATTTAATCATCATGGTCTTTATACCTTGATGCATCTTACTCTATACCACATTCATAACACTACTAATGATGATAACAATGGGAACTTTATGGTAGCATACCACATATATCATCATCATTTAATCCTATCATAATCCACACCTAATACTCATCATCATCTTACTAACTATCTAACCTCCTCATCCTCTTATCTAATCAATCCTTTATCAATCAATCACTATCCAATCCAAATATTTTCATCTCGCATCCAACATCCATCATCCTCACCCCTTGTTTGGGGAATATTCTAACATATCTTCATCAATTAAACTCAAAAAAATATTTCTCATCACTTCATCAATCATCATCCCAATCTTATCCTCTCATCAAAAGTGATCTAAAATCAATCCTTATCCTCTCATCCAAACATCCTCAATCTTCTAATCCTCAAAATCCAAATATCCAATCAATATTCAAATCCAACATCCTCCAATCTAACATCTTAAATTCCAACATAATCAAATCCAAATACCAAATATTCAATCCTATACCCTTGACTGGGGCATATTATAATCCAAAATCCCCAAAATATCAACCCCTTGATTGGGGAGTCATAAAATCTAAATCCTAAATCTTCACACTTGACTGAGGCATCTTCAAATAGAAATCCTCAAAATATCAACCCCTTGAATGGAGAATCCTTTAATCCAAAATCCAATACCTCTTAATCTTCTCATCTTCTAATCCTCTTATCCTATATTCTAATTTTCTAATCCTCTAATCTCATCATCCTCTAATCCTCTCTCTTCTCCTCTAATCCTCTCTCCCATTCTCTAATCTTCTAATATCCTCTAATCCTCTACAATCTATCCTAATCCTCTACTCTTTTCATCCTCAACTCTTCTCATATATTAATCCTTAATATTGTAATCCTCTTAATTCCCAATCTTCTAATCCTCTAATCCTATCTCATCTACTAACTTAGGCATCTCCTCTTTTCAATTGGTCACCCAACTCATTCCTCCTCACCTAACCCCTCGAGGGGGTATCTTATCACCATCCTAACATCTTATCCTATTTTTATTTGAAGGGTAATTTCTATACAATAACCATTCAAAGAGGGGGGGAATGTAGACATTCTTAATTTGTCCCGCAAATATCCCAACATCATCCATATAATAATTAATCACAATATTAGTTATTATTATTAATCCATTTATCATATTTAACCTTTTTCATTATTTATCCAAACATTCCATTATTAATCCTTTTTATTCGTCCAATATCCCATTTTCATCATTAATCACTTTTATTTCATTATTTCATCATATTATCCTATTTAATCCCTATTAATAATTTCTACGATTTTAATATTCCTATATCTACCTACCCAACACATCCCTACACCTATAATTTCCATGTAAACTCTCCCTAATCATCATTTATTAACCTAACCTAACTCTAATCTTAATCACATCATCACCTCTAAATTTAGAGGCTTCTAAATCTAGAAGCCTCTCTAACCTTCTCCTTCTATTGAATTTTTAATTCAATGGAAGCTTCTTCCCTCCATGAATTTTGAAATCAAAATTTTAGAGTCTTCCACTCTATAATCCTCCATTATTCTCATGCATCATCCAATCTTGATCTTAATCCAACTTGGCTTAATCCTAGCCATTGAATCCTCCACCCACAAACTGTAAATTGAGATCTCCTCCTCCATGAGAGATAGAGTGGAACATCATGGAAATCCGTAATAAAAATTTGTCATCTTTATCACTCAATAAATCCCTCCACTCTATCAATTCATCCTTAATCATCACTCTATCATTCCTTCAATTCAATACTCCATCCCTCATCAAGAAATCAAAGGAAAAATCAAGGGGAGGTGCTGCCCAAGTGTCTCTAAAATATGAAGCATCCAACATGCAATCCAAGAAAAACTCTACCACATCAAAGGAGGAGTTATGAAATCTTAAAGGTAAGTGTAGTTATAATCTCTCTCCCCCTTTCAATTCATTTCTCTATCAAAGGTTTTTTTGATAAGATTAGATTAGGGAATAAATTTAGTTGTTTTCTCACATTTTCACTCACTAATCTTTCTTGCATAACTCACAACATATCTTATGATAACTACATAATGCTTGATCCCTCTCAAGGGTATGTAGTGCATTAATTACATAATCAAGCCAATATGATTCAATTACAAATAATGATAAACACTAGTGATCCAAAGATATACAAATAGTTTTTACAATGAATAGATCTAATGGTAAGATCCTAATGAATGCTAAGATATATTACTATGATTTTTTATTCGATCGCTATTTTGAAAATACGTAACTTCTGATCCTAGTGGCCTCCAATCCTTTTCTTTTAATAAATAATGGAGCTTAGCAGTCACTAATAATTTTACTTGATACAAATGGATGTGAATTCTGTATTATGCACATTATATCTTATGAGAACTACATAAGGATTGATACCTCTCAAGGCTATTGAGTTTAGAACTTGGTTCTTCTAGGGATAGTCCATCCAATATGATATAATTACAAACATTGAAGAAAAATAACAATCCAAATCTGTATAGATAGTTTTTACAATGATAAGATCTAATGGTACTAGACTAGTGGTCACTAAGGTAGATCACGATTTGTTATTTGATCACTATTTTAAAAATAAGAAATTGTTGAGCCTAGTGGATGTCAATCCTTTCCTTTCAATAAATAATGGATTTTAGAAGTCGCTAAGTATTTTTCTTAACACAAAATGATGTGAATTATGTGTTATAAACATTATATCTTATGAGATATACATAAGGATTGATCCCTCTCAAGGTTATGTAGTGCAACGCTTTGCTCTACCAAGGATAGTCCAACCAATATGATACAATTATTAAAAATGAAAAATGGTATCAATCCAAATCTATAAAGATAGTTTTTATAATGACTAGATCTAATGTTAGGATCCTAGTGACCACTAAGCTTGACCATGATTTTTTATTCGATCGTTATTTTTAAAACAAGAACCTGTTGAACCTAGCATATGAAAAACCATTGCTTTCAATAAGTAATTGAGCTTAGTGTTTGCTAATACTTTTACTTGATACTAATTGATATGAATTATGTGTTATACATAATATATATTATGAGAACTACATAAGGCTTTATCCCTCTCGAGGGTGTGTAGTGCAACACTTGGCTTCACTAGGGATAGTCCAACCAATATGATATAATTATAAATAATTTAAAATACTAGCAATCCAAAGCTATATAAACTTTTATTACATTGTTGGAATGGAATCCTTGAAAATATAGATGCTAAAAACCGTTAGGATTCTCGTTGATAAATAAATGGACAATATAAAACATGCATTGTTGTTCATTAACTCCTATTGAAAGGAATAGCTTAGTAGCTACTAAGACCTACACTTTATTATTTTAAATATGGTGTTGGAATAATGAATCATAGCAATATATCTTACAGGTTGCTAAATTTTTTCCTATATATAAGCCAATGTGAAATATGTGTGAAGCATAAAAATTTGTTTTAAGATACTAGTGAATAATCTAAATAACACCAAAATATTGACCAAAAAAAGACATATTTGTTTTATTAGAGGTAAAAAAAGGGTTGAGGGGACCCTACCCCATAAAAACTATGAATATAAAAAAAAAAATTGAGGCCAATGTTATACCCATTAGAGCCCTCAAAATAGAAAAAAAAAATACATGCTAGTGATCATAATATCCATACTAATAGACCAATTGTGCCAAAATAACAGCAAGAGCCAGAGAACTAACAATAAAACAAAAATGGGTCCTTGCCAAAAAAAAAGAGAAAAAACCATTCATTCTTTTATCAGATCTCCCACTGTATGCATGCAACCATTCCATTCATTGACCAAGTTGGCAATGGTGGAATTCCAGTACTGATAATCTGGTTAAGTAATATCCACCTTAGGCCCAGTTCCATCCTTTTCCATTTTCTTGGATATTTCCATGGAGTGTATTATCTCTGACAAGATTTTAAGATGGTGAATGGCACTCTTAACATTTCAAATGTGTATGTCCCTAATATGCATAATGATCTCCTTTATCTTCAACATATATTTCTCCATAGAAAGACATCTCTCATTATCATTCTTAAATTGATCAATGAGGACTATGATCGAGATTTTTTAAACCTTATCCTAATGCTCCCTCAAATAAATAGACACCATGCTAATTTTTTGTTTGTTGATATCTGTATCCAGCCTGCAATTTTCAAACTCTTTCAAAAAAACATAAGATTTGAGCGCTGAGTCCTGAACTTTAAATAAATTCTTCTATGCTACTTTAAGAGCATGTAGGTTTTCTATAGCTTCTTCTGTATTTTGGGAAGTTTTTCCCTCAAAGTTTCCATGAATCTCTTTCCCATCCTCCTGCCCACCTCCACCGCTAAACTGGTTCCCATTATCCTCCTTCTAGTTGTCAGAATCTGAGCTTACTTCAATGTTCTCCTGAGGTCCTGAAGCCTCACTCTCCTTTCTCTTCTTGTTAACATTTTATTTTTCCAAACTTGACATAGTCCTTTTGGCCACCGATTTCCCCACTTCCTCCATGTATGTGATATAAATTTTAGTTTCAGAAATATTATTTTTCCCCAAATCTTCCTGACTAGGGCTCACCAAATTAGCCCCAAATTTTTAATTTTTCCCAATGAGAGGGGTACAAAAATTCAACATTACTTTAATTATCCCCTTGTGTGAATGATGGGTAAAAGCACCTTTTCCAACCTGTGTAATAGATTTGGCTAGAGAAATATATAGATAATTTAGAAATTTGTAGAGCATGCCATTCCTAACATGATTAAACATTGGGAAATGATACCCGTAAAAAACCTTGTAACGCCCTTCCAGGGTTATGTATGACATCAATAACAAATATATTTAATTGTGTGGTGAAGGTAAATCCTCCCTAACATAACCATTATGAAGTTTTTTAAGAGTGCCCTTACATTGCATGAAGTTTTCAATCTCTAAACTATAATTGGACTTAGGTTTGAAAATACATCTTCCATCCAGGGGCAGCCCTATCACTCTAGCAATAAAATGTAGAGATATAGTGAAGGAGAAATTATGGACACAAACATGGCATTCATTCCAAGTTTTATCCATTTCCTCACTAATATCTTCATCAAAACCATCAATTTTTTTTAAAAATTACGTCAAATTTGCATTATCCAACATCTTAGAAGCTTCCTTCAACATAGTAGGGAGCATGCCACAATCTGTTCACACCAAATCTCCTACCATATTGCCCATGTACCCCTTCTTCTTGTTGTGATCCTGCAAATTATCATTCTAATTTTTATTCAGGTAGCCACTTTTACAAAATATGTGTGAATGGATCAAATTAACGAAAAGATTTTCCCTTTCAATCCAATCTTTAGGATATTGGAAGTAAGGTTTGGCACAAGTCTAAAAATCATCATTTGCAGATATGTCATCATGGAGGCCACCTTATCCTTATAATTCATCATTCAAAATATATCGAATTGGGATCATAATCCCCTTTTAGAGTATGAATTATTTAGCTTCCAAGTTGGCTGATTCATCAACCACATTAAAATCTATAGATTCCACCCCCTTAATAATAAATATATCTACCAATCTATTTCCTCCTGGTAGATATGTTGGAATGATATTACAGTGAAATAAGGAATTTTTATTTTTGTATTTTTAATAAAGTATTCAATATATAGAGAAGATGTGTATTTTCCCTTTATACATGATATGATCTTCAAAGAGTACCCTTCCATGATTAGGGACTTGAAACCTTTCTCTTCCACAATCTTGAATCCCCAATACATCGCCTCTGCCTCAACAACATGATTATTTTGTAGGCCCAAATTAAAGAAGTAAGAAAGGATAAACCTATCATTTGCATCACGAAACACACCTCCTCCTCCAGCCTTTCCAGTGTTTCCTTTAGTAGCTCTATCAAAACTTAGTTTGATAAAACCCTCTTTGGAAATAGTCCATCTTACCCCTTCTATAGGATTATGTTTCTTAGGTTGGGGGTGTATGAAGATAAAAATTATTGTAATAGGAAGATAAACAAACCATGCAAACCTTCTAGAAAACTTCAATGTAAATCTCAAATAAGGGTCTCCTGTAAGACCTTGCAAAATGGATGTCAGAAATGATTGTGGATGCTCTTGAGTACTCTCCCAATTTTGAATGAAAATGCTACCAACATAATGAATTCAATAGAGTTTTTGTATGTCAGATTCAAGAGGATTTGTAAGGAAGGTAATCCTATATTTTATAGAGGAAAAATCAGTTAAAGTTGGTTATACATGGATAAATGAATATGCTAAAAATAGCATTATGGGAAGTTGCAATAGTGTCAGGGACGGTAAATAAATTAATTGCAAAAATTTGCATCCTGAAAGGTGGTTGAACGTGCAATTTAATTTCCCCCACCTTTCTAGGATTCTAGAAGTGCAGTTAACTAGGATAAGGATATGGAGTCCAAGTTGATTCTAAGTGGAGTCTAGGTGGATTTTGATCAAGTGGCAGATGACTAGGATGTGTACACACTTAATTAATTAATTAGTTAATTAATAAATAACAATTAATTTAGCTAAAGGGGTACTAAGGATACATGAGATTAATTTAATTAAACCAAAAGGGTACAATGTGTATAAATTAATTAATTTAATCAATTAATCACAAATGGGTGAATAACAGGGCGTACTAGGATAACACTGGGAACAAGTGCAAACAGAAGTGTAATTTTGGAGTGTCTACATTTTCCCCCTCTTTAAAGTGCTATTACAAATTAATATTTATTTTTATATAGTAGACACATATAGATCAACAAGTAGAATATTATGAAGCATTGGGATGCCCCAGCAAGAAGAATGGTAGAGGAATGCCCCCTCAAGTGGGTGGATGATGCAGCAAGGCAGTGGACAACCGCTTGATAGGAAGAAAACAAGGGATTAAAATAAGGATAGGAAATGACTATGTTTGTAACATGAGCATTAATTAAAGAGTGATTTTTAGAGCAACCTAATTTTTTTTTTGCAAAATAGAGTTGTCACCATGATTATAAAAGAATCAAGATGGTTAACCCAGATGCACGTAAAAAAACATGCACAAAAAAAAAGATAAAAAAGGAAAACAAACCCAATATACAAAGAAGGTGTTGGAACTAGGGTTATAAAGGAACCAAGATGTAATCACACTACTTGTAATTGGTTCAAAAAGAATAAACATCAACAATGCAGCACAAAGTGGAAAAAAAGAAAACAATCAGCCATGCCCCTAATGCATGCCACAATGATGATTAAGTAGATACAAATGCTTCCAAGTGGGAATAGGATCAAACTGGAAGAGTGGAGTTAAAATGACTCCTTATGACACTCTTTCTGAATCCATTGTGCAGATGATCAAAGTTGAAATTTCCCCAGGTGAAGTTATATCATGAAGTAAAAACAATGTTTGTGACTTGCCCTAAGCAGAGTTGACATATCATGCAAAGGGAAGAAAGTGATAGTTGTAAGATTAACACAATCACTAGGGTAATAGATAAAATTATGACATTTATCAAGATTGTATTGAAATGATGAATGATTCACTTTAAGGGTTTTCCAATTGTAGGACCCTTGTGATAAGTGAATGTTTTTTCGAAAGTTTTGTGATGATGTTTTTGATTTTTTTTAGATTTTTGAAATATTTGATTTTTTTGTGGATTTTCACAAGTTTTGAAATACAAATGCAAAAAAAATGAATACATTCCATGTCTTAAATAAACTAGGAGGAAAACACAACACATGCAAATGATAAAAAGATATAAAAGAAGTAATAGAAAGAAACTCGATATGAACAGGAAAGAACCACACCAAAGTTATATGTGAACTAGGATGAAAATAAATTTCCTGTAATTGGTCCATGAGCGCATTCTAGATACATATAGTATTGGTTATTCAAACTATCAAACATAATAAAATAAGCTAAGAATATACAATACCAAATTCCATATGTACAAATGTTAAACAAGCAAACAAGCTATTGAACAAAAAAAAACTAATGTAATAAATTATAATAAAGAAACGAATATATACATATGTCAAATTACCCCCAAGACAAAGCCAAAGCTAGGTGATGCCCCTATACAAATTTACGTTGTAAAGAGTAGCTTGATTGATTGGAAAAGATGATTGGGAGTAATTAGATGAAGAAAATGGTGAACAAAATTACACACTTGCGAGTTTTTTTTTAAAAGCATTTTCGAAACATTTTGTATGTTTTTTTTGTATTTTCTGAACAATTTTATATTGTTTTTGGGATTTTGAAAAAAAAATATTTTGTTTTTGTAGTTTTTTTGTGAGATGTTTTTTTAATGTTTTTGGTTTTTTGGAATTTTGAACCACACGCCAAAGAAAAGGGAAAGGAAATTCCCAATTCAAAACTGACATGCTATGTATGAAGGAAGTGAATGAAATCATAATGGAAGGTGAAAAATAGTGGTATAAAATGGGCATGACAACCTAACAAGGAAAATATGCCACACATGGCAAGGTGAAAAGTTACAAGTGAGAAACAAAGTGAAATGACAAAACTGGTGGATGCACTGATATGCCCCTAGTACAAGGTTTACTCTTCAGAGATTCAAGAGTATAACTTCTTTAGATAAATTGAATTCATAGGATCCTTCAACTCTTTTCCATCCTCAGTAGATAGTTTGTATGCATCAGATCCAAATTTAGCAGTTATAACATAAGGACCCAACCAAATAGGCTCACATTTTCCCTATTTTTCTCATGGTTTAGTTATGTTCTTCTGATTTTCCGTCAAGACCAAATCACCGACTTCAAATTGTTCAGGTTTGATCTTGTGATTATAATTACAAAACAGTTTATTCTGATATACCTTCATATGGTCTAAGGCATGAAGCCATCTCTTGTCTAGTAATTATAGCTCTATAATGCATGCAACATGGTAATCCTCTTCATGAATGAGATGTTGGAGGGAGACACAGAGTGAAGGTAGTTCAACTTTGATAGGTAATATGGCTTCAGATTCATATCCTAGGGAAAAAGGAGCAGCTCCTGTAGGTGTATAGAAGGAAGTACGGTAGGCCTAGAGGGTAGGATATAATTGTGTATGTTAATTACGTCTGTGTTTATTGACTATATTTTCCAGAATGGACTTTATAGTATTGTTTGATGGTTCAAATTGGCCATTGCATTGTGGATAATAGGGTGTAGCCAATTTTAGGTGGATATTATATTTCTTAGCTAGGGCTTTGAGATCCTTAGTTTTGAAAAAACCACCATTGTCAGTGACAATAATAGCGGGGATGCCAAAATGATAGATAACATGGTTGAAGATGAATTTATAAATATTGCACCCAGTAACGTTAGTAAGAGGCATAGCCTCAAACCACTTGGTGAAATAATTAGTGGTGGTTATAATAAAAGTGTGGCCATCAGAATATGTGGGATTTATTTTTCTAATTAAATTAAGTCCCCATTTTGAAAAGGTCTAAGGTGAAGTAATAGGTTGCAAGGCTTGGGATGGTGCATGAATGAGATTACCATATTTTTGGAAATCCTGACATGTTTCTTCACAAATTTGCATGCATCTTCCTCCATTTTGGGCCAGTCGTATCCAATGCATAAAATATTCTTTGTAAGGACTATTCTAGTGGTATGGGCACCAAAAATACCTGAATGTACTTTAACTAACATTTGATTAGCTTCATCATGATTAAGACATATTAAGAAATTACCATCATAGCCTCTTCGATACAAGGTGTTAGAAAGAAGGATGTAGCATGAAGCATGTTGTGCTAAGGATATTTAATTAGCTGAATTAAAATTAGGAGGATAGGATTTAATTTGAATGAAGGTGTATATATCATGGTACCAGGGATGATCAGGACCAAAAGTCTCACAAACCATGGAAGACTCTGATAATTTGTATGCGTGCACCAAAATATGTTCAACAAGGAACTCATTTTGAGTTTGATTAGTGTCGAACAAAATCAGGGAAGTGATAGTTTCCATGGCATCCGCTGCATTGTTTTTTATGCAAGGAACTTGTTCAAAATTGATAATATGGAAATACCCTCTAAGTCTATTAACCATTCTTTTATAAGGTAAGATATTTTCATATTTTACCTAATATTAACTGTTAACTTGATTAATGACTAGAAGAGAATCACCAAGAACTATTAATTCTTGCAGGCGCCATGAAGTTGACATGATAAGATTTAGGTATGAGGTCTTCATCTAATGTATGCAAGACAATTCCTACTCAAGAACCATGGATATTACAAGATCCATCAAAGAATAATGTCCATAAGGGTGTTTCTTCTATGTAGAACAAGTCTTCATCTAGAAATTCAAAATTTAGTGGTTGTGAACCTGGTAGTGGTACTGCGG
This sequence comes from Taxus chinensis, assembly GCA_019776745.2. Lineage (NCBI taxonomy): Eukaryota > Viridiplantae > Streptophyta > Pinopsida > Cupressales > Taxaceae > Taxus > Taxus chinensis. Next base: position 508,137,417 of record CM034146.1, on the reverse strand, counting down.
CTAGTTGTTATACTAGTGCTTAAAATTTGATAGCCTTTTGATTGAAAATTTTGATGTCAAATTCACTGAGTAGTGCAATCCAGCTAGACATTCGTCATGTTATGACTGGTCTCAAAATTAGGTACTTAAGAGGATCAACCCATGAAATTAGCTTGATGGTATGATTTAGGAGATAGTGTCGTAGCTTGCCAAAAGTATAAGCAACTGCTAAATAATCCTTTTCAACCTACGAGTACTTGGCCTCATGCTCAATGAGAGTTTTTCTCAAGTAATACACATCTTTTTCATGACCCTTATCATTGTGTTGTGCCAATAATTATGCAATGGCATGTTGTGTTCTAGATGTATACAACAACATAGGCTTATCCTGTATAGCCGACATGAGTACCGGTGGAGATGCCAGGTATTCTTTCAATTTTGCAAAGGCATCTTGACAGTTTTGTGTCCATTTGAGTTGGTCATCCTTTTTAAGCATCTGGTTGAAATGATAGCACTTATCTAGCAATTGAGAGACGAAGCGACAAATAGACTATATATTGCCTTATAGGCCCCTTAGTTGTCAAATGCTCTTAGGAGGTAGAAAATACACTATAGATTTTACCTTGGTAGGATCCACTTCAATTCCTCTTTGTGACACAATGAATTGAAATTTTTTCCCTGAAGTGACACCAAAGACACATTTTTTTGGATTAAGGCAAACCTTTTACTCCCTTAACCACTCAAATATACACCTAAGAACTGCTAGATGATCCACCCTAGTATTTTATTTATCAAGAATATCATCGACATAATATTCCATTATGTCATGAAGAAGGTCATGGAAAATAACAGTCATGGCATGTTGATAAGTTACACCAGTGTTTTTAAGGACAAAAGGTGTGACCTTATAACAAAATGTCCCCCATGGGGTTGTAAAATTTGTTTTATGCTGGTCTTATCCAACAATTTGAATTTGGTTATACCTAGAAAATCCATCCATAAGGGATAACATCTCATGGCTCGCAATAGAATCAACAATCATGTCAATATTAGGCAAAGGAAAATCATCCTTAGGACATGCCTTGTTAATGTCACAGAAATTTGTACAAATATAGATTCTAGGGGTCTTCTTTGTAACTAGTACCATATTTGAAATCCACTCTAAGTAGTCGATGCACCGTATGAAGCATTCATCTAATAATTTTTGTAGTTCGTCCTTAACAAGCAATGCAACCTTTAGATGTATTTTATGTAGTATTTGCTTGACAAGTTTAGCATCTAGGTACACCACAAGGTGATGAACCACAAGAGAAGGATTAAGATCAGGAATATATTTTTAATACCAAGAAAAACCATTCTGTAACTTGCTTAGAAGTGCTGTGAAGGATTTGATTTCCATTTCTGATAAACTGAAACCTAGTTGTAAAAATTTTGGTTGGTCTTTAGTTCCAATGTTAATGGTTTTCATCTCTTCTACCAACAACTTAGAAGTCTCATTATCTTGAAATTATGCTGGAGGCTTGTGTAGATTATCGGATATTTCTGGATCCAAATTTCCTCTCTCTAGTGCCTCTAAAAGGTTTTCACTAGGAGATGAGTCCTTTTCTTTCTTTTTTCTTTTTAATTTTTTTCTTCTTGTATAATACCTCAGAAATGTTTTCACTATGCAAGATATAATTTGTATTTTTCCTATGTTTAATTTATTTTTCTTTATGACTGGAGATTTTAATTTCTTTTCTGAAGTAAGCGGTAGCATCAAGGTTTATATCGAAACACATTTATGATCCAAAAAGGGAAAAGGGTCTTGAGCCCTAAGGAATTCCTAGATGGCCTAGTCATTTTGAAAGAGATCCATGTAAATATGACATTGTTGGTCTTGATCAATGAGGTAAGGAAAAAAAATGTCAAGGGTTTGAATGGATAAGTAGTCAAGGAAAAGTGTAGTTTTGGCTAGGTCTTTGAAAAGGCTATGTGTGGAACCAGACTCAACTTTGGAATTTGAGTCCTCATCACTAGGTAACACATAAAATAATATATTCCTCTTCTCATATGTCTCATATCCTAGACCATATGTGTAAAGGTTAGACTTGATATTCATAGGTTCAAGAAAACCATGCCCTTGTGAGACAAGGCCTCTTCCTTTCCAGTTCATTTCGTATATACAAGAGTCATTAGATATTGGAATATTTTCATCTTCTAGATATCCATATCATCTCAAAAGAGTGTTTCTGAGATAGTAAGCTGGAGGTTCTTATAAATGAGGAGTGTTAGGAAACCCATAACTGTGAGGGGATAATGGGAGTTTTCCAACAAGAAATGTATTGTCAAGTGTGTACTCACCTAAACCTTTATGAGATAATGTAACTTCAGGTGACACCTTAGATGTATATTCTTTAGAAGAATATGTGGAAGCATGAGGACACAATATTACATCAAGATTAATATGGTTGGTAACAATAGAAGTTACACTATATCTATTTGTGTTATCATCATATGGACAATAGTTTGCATTTTTGTACCTTGATTTGAAAAACTTATAGTATTCAAAGGGGTCAGTATCACCACATAAGGTGAACTCTCTATCGTTATGTGGAAACTTTATGCATTGATAGAAAGTGGAAGGTAATGCATGCATCACATATATCCAAGGTCTACCCAAAATAAGGTTATATGATGCGTCTGCATCAACTACATGAAACATAGTGTCAAGGAGCTAGGGTCCTACTTGTATGGGAAGAGTGATGGTACCACATGACTGGCACACATTATTATCATAACCATGAATGGTAATGATATTAGCATCTAAGTCATCTATTGTATTACCAAGGCAACAAAGCATTTTTATATAAAAAATGTTAAAAGTCACTCCATTGTCGATAAGAACTCTCTTGACTTTATGATTGGTAACATAGGCTTCGATGTACAAGGATTTGTTGTTAATCAAATTTTTCTTTAACATATCTTGAGGGCCAAAATATAGGATAGGAGTTTTAGGTGTAAGGCGATCATAGCCTAAAACTATTGAACATTGAGTGTATAAGGAACACGCGATTCATTTAGAGCACGAGTGAGAATATCCTGAAAGTGAGGTGACTCTTTCAGTAGTTCCATGAGAGATATATGTGCTAGTGTGGTTGATAATTTTTTGATGAAGTCATACTAACCTGGAGTAGAAGATTTGGCATTAGAATTTAAATTTTGATTTGAAGGACCTATTGGTTTTGACGTTTGAGGTTATGCATAAGACGTAGAAGGCTAGTTTTCCGTAGGAACCCATATCTTCCATTGGCATGTGTTCATATCATTACTTAAAAGGTGTGAATTTAAAGGTTGAAATTATAGATGGTACTTCCTCAATAAATTAGATAATTGAACTAAAATCACCATTATTGGCAGAGGGACCTTTGTCAACATTTTTATTGTCACCGCCATGTTTGGGAAATGGGTTTGAGAACACCTTGAAATTTTTGTTAGGTGTTCTATTTGGTGATATTTCTTCAACAGTGATATCTCCAATATCAATGAGGTCTTAGAAAAAGTGACGTAAGTGAAAGCATCGATCATTTGGGTGACCATCAATGTGATGAAAGTCACAATAAGTATCAACCTTGTACCAAGTAGGCTTGGGTTCTCCCTCAACCCAAGGTCTGGTGATGGGATAAGTAACCATGTTTACATTAACGATTTATTGAAGGACATTTGATAAAGGTTCTCCCAAATGAGTGAAAAGATGTTGTTTAGAATCAGGAGAGGAGAAAACCTCTTTGCTAAGAACAACAAGAGGTTATTTACCTTTTTTTGGTATAATCTAAGTGTTTTGGTCGTTGTGAACATTGTGGTTGTCTGTAATACCATCATTGACCATATTTCAATTTCATTTAACATGTTTAGATTTTTTTTGGTGAGAGCTATTAGGATGATTACTATGTTGCCCATTGTCTTTTGAATGAGGTTTAATCAAACCTTTTGCAATAAGGGATTTTTCAATCTGTGATCCTTTCTCAATAACTTATTTGAAAGTATTAATGCAATGCATTTATATGTGAAAGGATAGCTACTGTGCATATTGGGTACAAATATGCTCACAAGATACTTCTCAGGCATGGAGCATGGGAAACAACTAAAAATCCCACACCATATTTGTAGGAATTGTGTGAAGGTTTCATTTGTTCATTGTTTGGAATTATATAAGTCCATCATTGTAATTTTAGACTCTAGGTTGAACGATAAATGTTTGACAAAATTCTCTGAGAGGTCTGCAAAATTATGTATAGAGCCCTTGAGAGGTTTAGGAACCAGTCCAAGGCTTGTCTTCCTAGACTTCATGGAAAGAGACACATTAAGAAGACATCACTATAGGCCAACTCTTGGAAAACCATATAAAAATCCTTTATATTCTCTCTAGGATCATCCTTGCTCTTGTATTTTTCAAATTTGGGCATCTCAAAAGATTTTGGAAAAGGAACATGCAAAATGTCCTTATCGAAGGGCTAAGGACACAATTATTCGAAGCTAAATTGTTTGCATTGATGTTGCATACTAGAGATGGTTTCCTTCATCATTTTCCATTCTTGGAAAAATTGTGAGTTGTTCTGTAAGAAAGATAATGAACCATCACTTGTAGAGTTGTTGTTATCTTTGGTGTGCATGGTATGAATCTTAAATGAATCATCACTAGATTTTTTGGGTGCCTCATTTTCATGGGATTCATTGGTGAGTTTGTAATTTAAGATAACAAGTTGTTTAGCCATGTCATTAATTTGATTTATAAGGGATTCAGTAGGATGAGTGGCCGAATCAATTGATTTTCCTTTGTTTCTTTTGTCAGATTTTTCTTTGTTTGATTAATTATTTTTGGTGTTGTTCGAGGTGGAATTGTTTCGATCATAATTATTCATGTGAGTAGGTCCTACCTCATCATCATTTTTTTTCAAAATGAAAGGTTCACCCTTGTTAGGTGGTGGTTTTCCGAATAATGTTTGTAAAATATCTTCATTAAATCAGAGGGTAATTTTTCTCCCATATCAAGCAGATGAAGCAAGAATTGGTCTTTATTCATACGTAAAATATTTTCAATGCGGGATTGTTATTTGAGTGAGATGTCATTATGATCATCCTCAAAGTTTTGGTCATTATCACTATCAAAATTTCCAAAAGGATTTTGTTCACCCCTTCCAAAAGGACTATAATCTCTATGTCATGTTCCCACCATTTTTAAAAGAGGGAGGGAGCAAAAGAGAAATGTGAAAGATAACTCAACCCGTAACAAAGTGAATATGACGATGGAAGAGAAGTGTGTGATTAAGCTTGGTAATAAATTTTCCCTTAACAAAGTGAATGCTAATATGGGAAAGACGTTTGGAAGATATGAGTGACGTAACCCTTAACAAAGTGAATGTCAAGATGGAAGCATGAAAAAGTGTTTAATAAACTTGACCCTTGACAAAGTGAATGCCAAGATGGAAGAGTGGTGTGATGTGATGAAGGTTCTCATCCTATAACAAAGTGAATGCTAGAATGGAGGAGGGTTATAGTGATAAAATTCTGAATGTGTTCAATCTCTAACATTGTGAATACTAGAGTCAAGAAGCGAGGATAGATTGATTGCAAATGCACTCTACCACCTAGCAAACATGAATACTAAATGGGAAGAGGATATGAAAAAATGATTCAAATCATATGTGATGTGCTCAACCCTTAATAATAATTAGTTAAGAAGGAAGAGGCTAATGAATAGATAAGACTCAAATACTAATAGTGTAAACATTGGAAATAAGATATGATGAAGTGTCTAGAACACAACAAATATGTTGTCAAGTTAGAGATGTAAAGAAAGAAAACATATATAGTTTAACAATGATGTTGTCAAACTAAAGGATTCTAGAGAGGAATGAAGAGAAAATGTGATGAAATTGAGTTGTGCAAAAAGTGGAACACAACACCACTAAGATGTGAGTTATAAGATGAAAGTGCTTGAGAAAGGACATGGATATCGGCAACCTAAGACTTGATGTCAAAAATAAGATGAAAACTTAAACTTTGGGAAGGTTATCCAAATGTTTAAGTGTCAAATGGAATTATATATAAAACTAAAATGAGGTGAATATGAAATATTGAAGAATCTAATAATTGCGAAAGGGGAAGAATCAAGATTAGTGAACGAAAAATCCAAATGAGTGAAAGAAGATCAAATGGAGAAGACAATGAGGATGAAACAAAAAGAGTTGATTGAAATAATCAAAAAGAGATGAAAGTTCCAAAAAGGGGAAAAATTTGAGAGTAAAATGAAGGTTAGTGAATGACTGATGGAAAATATAAAAGAGGATGAGAAAAGATGAAACGAGAATGAGAGTAGAATCCAAACAAGGATTGTTTGCAAAAATGAAAAAAAAAGATAATAAAATTGAAAGATGGATCCCAAACAAGGATTTTTTTGGGAAAAACAAGTTTGGAACACTACTACAAAAAGAAAGAAAAACAAAAGAAGAAAATTGAAAAAAAAAACTTTGTTTGAATGTTTGTTTGTGGCCTACCTTAGATTGGGTTGGAAAATGTTTGGCTTCCTGGGTGGCTCTCTCAACTAGGTGTTAGAAAAATATCTGAGCGAGCACGAAGCTATTGCTAGTTGATGAATTTACTTTACCCACTTTGAAACCCTAAGTAAAGATATTTCTCAGAATGAATCGCATTTGGGTCGCCACTAAGGATATGCATGCCCCTAACTCACAAAGGATTTACTAGTCAGGTAGGAGAAAAGGTTGTCGTTTCATCCACCAGCTCCCTCAAGGCATGGACTACTTTGGGGTTCTTAGAACTACCCCATTTATTGTAGCTTAAGACTTATGCCAAGGGGTTTATGTTCTAGTTAAGTGGTCGAGCCATAGCTCTTAACCAAACCTACAAATCAAGTGTTTTGAATGTGGTGTTTTTTATCTTTTGATTTAGGTGTGGTTTTGTTGAACTCCTTTGGTAACCTGCAGTTAGTAGTTTTTGAAATGTTTAATCCACCTTGTGTGAGAGTGGGTCCTGCAAACAATGATTAGAAATTTTTTTGGAATGAGGGAAAAATAACAAAACAAATAAACAAGATGACATAAGTGAACCCACATTTATGATTTCCAAGATCTCTTAAAAAGCATGAGAAAAGAGCATACATGTGGGTTGGATTTGGTTAAGTGAAGCGTTAATTCTCCAAAAAAATAAAAAAAATAAACAACCATGTTTATGATTCCCAAGATCTCTTAAAAAAGTATGAGGGAAGAGCATAGGCATGGGTGATTTGTGTTAGTTGCAAAAAAACAAAAAACAACAAGCGAGAAGCACACAAAAACACGTTATAAATTGTTAGTCAATAAAAAAATGATGAAACATGAGCACAAGGGATTAAAAATGTGACAAAAATTGAACCAAAAGTCCACTAACACTAAATTTTCAACGTGGACAAGGAGCGCCCATCAATACAATTTAAGTTCTCATCTTAAACCAAGTGGAAACATTATAATTTAGTGATGAAAAGCATCTACAAACCCTACAAAAGAAAATTACATAGCTAGGCCGACTAACAAAAGGATCACGATGTAGTAAAAAAAACCTAATTAATTAGAAAAAAACTAAGGAATGAGATAAAATATCAAAGGAAATAAACTTTCATTTTAATCATTAAAATAAACAAAATAAGTAATGAGATAAACAAAGGAAATAAACTAGTTAATAAATTAAATAAAGAAAATAATAAGAAACGAAAAACCATAATCAAAACTAAACTAAACTAAAATTGACTAAACTAAACCTAAACTTTGGAGATATAAAATATACATAAACTAAAACGAAGGCATTGGATAATAGGTCGAACAGGTTATGCGAAGAAAAGTTTGTTTAACAAGGGAGAGCTTGGTGAAGGCTCAGGCGAGGCAGCAACATAGAGGGCTTGGCGAGTGCCAAGGTGGGAGGGATGACTTGAGGGTGGGAACATGATAATGCATGGACAGGTTGGGGTTTGTGGGCAAGCTGAAGGCTCAGGGTAGTTAGGAATAGAGGTCTGCAAGCGGGGAATAGGGTTTGTGGGTCAGTAAGGGATGGGAATGGGGATGGGCTCAGGGTAGGGGGTAGACGGTCATGGGCAAGGTTGGGATGGGATTGGAAAGGGTGGGAAATGGAGATGAGATAGGTGAGTGGGTAGTGAGGCAAGGTTGAGATGGGGTTTGGGGATGAGAGGAAGATGCACAGATCTTGAGATGGGGATTGGTAGGGATAGATTTCAACAATGAGGTAGGGAGGGGTTTGCGGGTAGCGAGAAAAGTGGGTAGGAGTGAGGTGAGCTTGAGACGGGTTCATCTGGGTAGTGGGGAGTTGGGATAGGTTGCGAGGTGGCTCAGAGGTTGTGAGGGGGTGTGGCTCAACTGAGCTAGCCGAGCCAAGGAGGTAGGCTTAGGGTAGATCTAGGTTTGAATTTTTTTTTTGTTAGTTTGTTAGTTTTTTTTTAATTTTTATTTGTTTAAAAAAATTATTGTTTTATAGTGAAATCCAAGTTAGATATAGCCAAAAGATAACAAAATATGCTATTATTTTTGCCTTTTTTTTTAAATGAGAAATTTTCTCAATGAGATTGGCTTTGGTTAATAAAAAATAAATCATATGCTACCTGTATTTTTTTTGTCTTATTGTGCAACTGGTGTAGAATGTGCAGGTGAGTTGACTTACCTACACACAAACTAAGAATATAAATATGAAGAACATAAAAACTGGTATATTAAAATAAAAAAATGGAAAGTAAACAATCTTCCTGAAACTTCCTGTAACTGTAAACACTCAGCTCAGTTCACCTATAAAAGCTTTAGACAAACAAGAAGGTTATTATGAAATGAAGAACACAAAAATAGAGAAAGAAACCAGAAATGAAATACAATGGGGTGCGAGTCCCACCAGGCATGCCAAAATGTATGCAAAGAAAAATTACTATAATAGGAAGATAAACAAACCATGCAAACCTTCCAGCAACATTCAATGCAAACCTTAAATAAGGGTCTCCTGTAAGACCTTGTAAAATGGACGTTAGAAATGATTGTGGATTCTCTTTAGTACTCTCCAAATTTTGAATGCAAATGCTACGAACAGAATGAATTCAAAAAAAAAAAATTGTATGTCAAATTCAAGAGGATTTGTAAGGAAGGTAAGCTTGTATTTTATAGAGCCGAGATTAATGAAAGTTGGTTATACATGGATAAATGAATATGCTAAAAATAACATTGTAGGAAGTTGAAATAGTGTCGGGGACAGCATATAAATTAATTACAAAAATATACATCCAGAAAGGTGGTTGAACATGCAATTTAATTTCCCCCACCTTTTTAGGATTCTAGAAGTGCAATTAACTAGGATAATGATAGGGAGTCTAAGTGGAGTCCAACTGGAGTCCAAGTGGAGTCTAAGGAGTCTAGGTGGAGTTTGATCAAGTGGAAGATGACTAGGATGTGCACACACTTAATTACTTAATTATTTAATTAATAAATAATAATTAATTTAGATAAAGGTGTAATAAGGATACATGGGATTAATTTAATTAAACCAAAGGGGTATTATGTGTATAAATTAATTAATTTAATCAATTAATCTCAAATGGATGAATAACAGGTCGTACTAGGATAACACTAGGAACAAGTGGAAACAGAAGTGTAATTTTGGGGTGTCTACATGGGGTCATAAGTTAAGTTCCAATTTTTTATGATGTGATTTTCTCTTTCCACAACTTCCACATCTTTATTCTTTAGGATAGAGAAATTGTTTCTAACAGATAGTATGCATTTGCTAAAAATCATTCTGTTGGGAAGTTTCTTACCTTTGAAAATCCTTCAATTTTATTCTCTCCAAACTTTTCACCACAGATTTCCAAGACTCATAATCAAAATATTATTTAGAACTTGGATTATGAATGGAAATCTCCATTGATTCCAAGCATATTTAACCTCCTTTGGGCTTACCCAGTTAACAAAAAGAAAACAAGGATAGAAGATAAAATTTGAAAAGAAAAAGAGCAGTCCAAAAACAAATGATTTACCATTTCCAAATTCTCTTCACATAGATCACATCTATTTACCATATGAAATCCTCCTTTAGTAATGTTTTCAACTATAAGAATCTTATTTATCACCATACGACAGCTGAAAATATTAACCTTGAGACCGATATTTTTGTTTCATATCTTGCCAGCTAATAGATCTTCCTCACTTGTCTCCTCCTCAAAGAATAAATGATTAGCTGATTTGATTGAGAAGATTCCATTTTGTTCTTTGTGCCACACTATTCTATCTTGTTCCTCACTATTATAAGACACATGGTTTTTTAAGAATTCATTGAGGATATATGTGTGTTCTCTAAGCTCTTTCCTTTCTAATTCTAGGTACTTCCAAGTTTGAAATCTCCCAAGGTCTACCATATAATTGTTTATTTTTCTCCCATATTTTTCTTCTAACAACTTCAAAATTTGGGGAAATTTATCTTCAAGCTTAAATTTACCAACCCATTTTTTAGTCCAAAACAATATTTTTGTTCATTTTCCTATTTTCCATCTACTTTCTTTTTCCACAAGTTCATTCACCCAATTAATAAATTTCCATATAGTTGACCCATTGAAGGAAGTCGGTTTAAAAATCCATCTCTCGTCATTAGCATCCTCCCATTACTTTTTCCTTAAAATTGTATTCCACACCCCATCTTCATTAGTTAACCTCCATCTAATTTTGGATAATAGGGATTTATTCATTTTAGTCCAATCTCTAAGTCCTAAACATCCCATATTTTTTGGTTTACAAACCATTTTCCATGCCACCAATGGGATTCTATCTTTACTTTCATTTCCACTCCATAAAAAGTTTCTTTAAATCCTTTCAAGTTTATTCACAATTTTCATCAGAGTTTATAAAGGGACAGCACATACACAGGAAGACTTTGTAGAGTTTTAAGAAGAATGATTTTCCCTACTTTTGATAACAGATTAGCTTTCCATCCAGCTAGTTTCCTCTCAAACCTTTCAATAAGAAAATTTCATTCTCTGCTAAGAGGTATCTTATCCCCAAGAGGCATCTTATCCCCGAGAGGCATACCCAGGTAAAAATATGGTAAGGGTTTGATGTCACATTCTAATATTTCAGCAATCTTCTTACATCAACTTTTCATAGTGTTAAGGAAAAAATGGATCTTTTTCTATAGTTCAACAGTTTTTCCAAAACCTCCATGTAGTCATCTAATAGCCTTTTAAACTTCTTAGCTTCAAGAATTGATTCTTCCCATGCCAAAATAGTATCATCTAAATTTTTTTGATGTGACACACTTTCCATACCCTAGCCGGAGATATTCCTTTGATGGTGTCATTACTAGTTTCCACATTGAGTCTTCTAGTAAGAGCTTCTGCCATGAATATAAAAAGAAAATGGTATAGTTGATCCTCTTGCCTCAAACCTTGTGATATGGGAAAGAAACCACATGGGGCCCCATTAATAAGAATGGATAACCAAACATTTGATATAAAATCCTTAACTAAGCTCTGAAAGGAGGATTTAAATCCAAACTTGTTGAGAATTTTATCAAGAAAACTCCACAAGACCCTATCATAGGCCTTCGCCATATCCAATTTGATAATCATAGTAACCTTTTTGTTGATTGAATCATCTCTTTTATAGTAATGATCCCATCTTGAATTTCTCTTCCCAAGAAAAAACCCCCTTGTTGTTTAGATATAATAGTTGGAAGGAGCAATTGTAAGTAAAGAACATGGATTTTCGTGCATATTTTGTAAGTAGTGTTACAAAGACTTATAGGCCTAAAGTATTTAAATTCCATCGCATTACCACATTTCAAAACAAAGTCTAGAAAAGTACAATTAATATCCTTAAGCATTTTATTATGACTAAAAACATAATCCACTACTTTGTAAACATCCCTTTTGATAATATCCCAAAAATGCTGGAAGAAGAAATCCTAAAATCCATCTGGGCCTGGAGCCTTATCTGGACCGAGATGTTTAACTATGGATTCAACCTCATCCATGGAAGGGACCACTGAGAAAATATTTTTATCTTATTTTGTTACCATGGAAGGAATGCAATTAAGGAAGTCATTCTCCTTATCCGAGTTAGGTACACTTTGATTAGTTAGCAAGTCTTTTAAAAAAGATATGGCCTCATCTTTTATTTCTTCCTTCTCTTCCAAGAAATTCCCTTTCCTTTTTATGATTTTATTTATTCTATTGAAGCTTCTTTGCTTGAGGGTGGTAAGATGGAAGAATCTTGTTTTTTTATCCCCCTCTTTGAGCCAAGTAATTCTATATTTTTTTCCTCCAAAGGTATTCTTCCTTAGCTAAAATAAAATGGTATTTCGACAGAAGAATTATTTCCTTTTCATAATCTTCCAAGTATGCTTCATATTCACTCCTTTCACTCTGCCTTTGGAAGTTTTGTAAATATGTTTTAAGTTTCACTTTCTTTTGGAATATATTCCTGAAACACTTCTTGTTCCATTTTTTAAGATTCATTTTGACATTCTGCAATATGTTGGTTAGTCTGTACATCACTGTTCCCTAGACCTTAAACCTTCACCATTCATTGACTAGTTCTTTGAGTTCCTCACTATGAAGCCATTTTTGTTCAAAATGAAAGGGGGTTTTCCTTTTGGTACAATCCTTAATCATCAAATGGATTGGGTTATGATCCGATCCTATCCGTGGTAGAGAAAAGAGGGATATATCATATTTTAACCATTCCTCTGAAACCAATACCCTATCTAATCTCACTTGAATAAGTTGGGATCCCACTCTTCTATTTGACCAAGTATATTTACTACCCTTTAGGTCTATATTAATAAGATAAGAATTTAGAATAAAATCATCAAAATCCTCCATTCCGATAGTATACTCCTGGGAACCCCCTTTCTTTTCTGAAGGAGAAATAGGGGTATTAAAGTCACCCATCATGAGCCAATAAGACCTAGTGATATGATATTTGAAAGTTAGGAGATGGTGCCATAATGTTTTCCTTTCTTTGTGAAGAGTAGGAACATAAATGTTGGAAATGAACCATATTTTACCATTTTCTATATTTCTCATCATGAAATCCATAGATTATATCTTTTCAATAATAAATTACCCTACAAATAATAGGATTCCACAGAACAGCTATCCCTCCAGAGGCACCATTTGAACTAACAAAAAATGCCTTAGAATTTTTCCAAAATAATTTAGAGGAGTTTAGGAAACTCTCATCTTTCATTTCAGTTTCTTGAACTACTAAAACATCTATCTTCTATCCTTCTATCAAGTTTCTAAGTACCCTCCATTTAGCAAGGCTATTAAGACCTCCTCCATTCCAAGAGATTCAATTCATTTTCTAAGATTGAGTTTATTTTTCCTAAAGACCTTTCGTTCCAAATAATTATGTTTCCCTAAGTCTATATCCTTATGAGTAGTTATTTTTCTTGATTCAAATTTATTTGTTCTTCCTTGTTTACTATTAGGAATCTCCACATTGCTTACCACATGTCATAATTTTAGAGGGTACTATAACTATTTACATAATAATATTGTGGATTTATATAGGTTTAAAATATTTTATATATGTTTCTTTAAATATAAATTTCTTAATAAATGTGTCAATTATATTGTTGCCTAGTTATCTAGTTTAAGCTTGCCATGTGGCATATTTTATTTGGAGAATTATATAAAATTATTCCACACTATATTTGACAATATCGATATGGATTTCTATAAAAGTTAAAAATAAATGTGTGTATATTATTTTATTATACTTTAAAACTATGTTTAGAATTTATTACTTATGTTTTCTTATAGTATATTTTTATTATGCTTATATTAATATTTGTCAATGACCCGCTCATTTCAAAATAGATATTTTTCAATGTCCCGCTTGTTTGAAAATAAAAAAATTCTAAAATCATTTTCCCCCCATCCCACACCTTTTCTTAATGACGGAAAAATTCAAATTTCAAATTGTGAATTCCCATATATTTGAAAATATTTGAAATTTCAATATCTCACACTTTTGTAAATTTCAATATCAAAAAAATTATGAAATAACCCATCGAAATATTGATTGGATTTTTAATTTATTGTCCATGCAGAAAATTAACTCTTGAAATTATAATATAATTCATGTAGGTGGTGGATTACAGGTCTGATTGTACGAGTCCCAACCTTTTTTACAAGGGAATAATGAGGTAGTGATTATAATCTCATTTGAAAAGAAAGCACATAGAGGATCTACACAAAGGAGGAAAGAAAAAGATGTTTTAAATAGAATCATGCATATAGTTTATTTAAGACAAAAGACAAAGGTTTCAAAAATAAGGAAAGTAAAAGAGGTTGTGGATAGAATCATACAGAAATTTTGTTTGAGATAATACAAAATAATTTCAGATACTACTAAATCAGGTATTTATCAAAAGCATCTAGTGTAGTATATGTGTACCTTTTTTACCACGGTAACTTTCAATTGCTCTATCTTCGATGAGTTCTTATGTTTTACAAGGAAGTATAACCCTACCTCACCCTTCCAAATCAATCTCCAATGCCTTTGTAGTTCCTTTTTATCACCTTGTTAAAATGTCTTTTTCTTTCTAAATAAACAATTTTTGTTCTACCCTAATGAAATAAAATAAAATCCCCTTTCAAATCTTGTATTTGTCTCTATTAAACATGTTCGCATTTGAGCCCTTTTATATCTCTTTGGATATATTTTTTTGGATTTTTTATTATTGTTTCTACGATTTGTTTTCCCATTAATGATGGCATGTCTCCCCAATTGCAAAAAATGCATCGCATATTCATATTTAAAAAAAAATATTAATGGTTTGAGAGACCCAAAGTATTTTTTATGTATTCCTTTTGACTACCTTTAATGCTTATTATTAAGATGATACAAATAAATGTGACTAATAATTTCATTGTATATTTTTTATATGGTTATCGTGTTGACATTCAGGGAAGTTTTTTGGGTTAACAAATTTCTTTAAAACTATAAAACCATTTTTAATATTCAATTGTATGATATATATTTTTAATTATATACATTTTCCCATATAGAAATAGTCAAATGTAATGTCTTCAACAAGTTTATGTTTGTACAATGGAAGGTAAACATATTATATATAAGCGCAAATATTATTAAATAAAAAATTTTAATCACAATATTTTTAAATATATATTTCCTTTCGCACTCGCTAGGCTATACAATAAAATCACATAGCTTTATGGCCACCACAATATAATTAATTATTTTGACTACCACTTTATGAAATCAGATATTTATTTCAAATTAAATGTGAAACCAGAGAATAATAAACTTGATATAAAACTTAATTTATAATATGCTATGTATTATTAGTGAGAGATATAGGTTTTTTAAATATATTAATACATGATTGTACACATATATGTATGTCTCTATATGTAAACTCAATCATGATATTTTTTTCTTGCCTAGAGGCCACCGGCCTATAATTATTCTTTGGTGAGAACATCTATGTATCTTAGTCGCTACACGACTCAGTTGCTTGTTTTTTCTTATAGGAAGAAAAATGTTATTTGGGCCTAGCAATCACCAATTTATTTTTCTCTTTTTTTATACGTAAATATTAACAATTTATATTGAGAACACCACTTCATTATAAACATGTAATAATTACATTTAAGAATATCTTAGTTGCCACTAGGATACAAAAAGTAGATCTTATACTTAATAAAAAACTTGATGTATAAATTCTCGGCTGCTAGTTCAAGTTTCTTAAATTGTAATAAAACTAAAAAATATATGTCTTAATCACATCGCAAATGAAAAGAGCTTAAAATAATTGATTTATTTGGATAATTTTCGTATTTATGATTGTATCGTTTTGGTTGGACTGTATCTAGTAGATCCAAGTTCTCCACTACATACCCTCGAGAAGGATCAAATATTATGTCGTTATCATAAGATATATATGACAAGCAAGAATCAATCATAATATGATGTAATTAAATTTTAGGATATCTTAGTGACCACTGGGCTCCAACATGTAGATATCATCTTAATTACAAATTAATTCAAGATATTTTAAGCTTAGCATCTGCTAAGCTACTACTACTACTATACAATATTTAGAGCTAAGATCCATGACTATGGTTATATATTATGACATGATATTCCAAATGTAGCAACCACTTTCTAAACACTATAATTGAGGGATTTTTTGTTTCCCAATTTAAACATATGCCTTAAATGATTTAAATGTATAAACTAACATTTAAATCCAACATCAATTAATTATAATTCTTTAGATAACAAATCAGATAAGCATGCACATATTCATGGGTTAGTTTTATCCTTCTCAATCCCCCGTAAAGTACTATTTCGAGTTATTATACAAAGTATAGTTGTTATTTCCCTTCTCGGCATTGATTTTACAAGTATTTTTGTAAAGTGTCTACCTAGGGTTCAGAAAATCGAATCCAATTTGACATCTCACACTTTAGTTAGAATTAGGTGAACCTGAAAGTATACTGACATACGCTACTTTGGAAATTTTTTATGAATAATGTATTGCATGCTCCATTTTTAGACTGCACATTATCTCTAAAACATGTCCCATCACCATATCACTTGGTTATGTTATCATAATTGAATCCATGTTTAAGTTAATCAAATTCAAGTTACGTACACGATATAAAACTTTTGCATTTAGTAATATGTAACGAATTATGTCATAACACGATTAATTTATTCCCCATAGCTAATGTAAGTTGGTACATAGGAACTAAACCGACTAGATAGACAACCTCTGCATCATAGCACAACTCATTTTATGTTGATTACTACATGTGTGATAAATTGAACTTGAGGGACAACTTAGGATAACTAATGTATGGAATTATTCATTTGAATGAGCCTCGTCATTCAACAAACATCGCACTACAACAACCATCCAAGTTTTGCTTGCCGAGTTCCATGCATTAGATTGTCGTAACTATTCACCTCATTAAATTAGTTTTACGAAAGATTTATATTTCATAACACAATGATATTCATCACATTAATTATTCAATCCTAAGGTCCATAACTTAATTTAGATTAATTAGTCGTAATCAATTACCATAAGTTTGTTTATGTACAAACATTAAGAATTTAAGTTACTTAGGGTAGAAAGATGCATAATTTACGTAGTCCCTAATTTATTTAAATTACAACATTGTCGTTATATTTCCTTAAGTACATAACTATAGAAATCGTAATTAAATGTATACAATCATTTATATCCATAAGGTGTACATACTTAGGTAATAACTATTAAACTCAACAACTGCATTTAATATATTGGTTCATATCCATAATGACTATATAATATAAAATCATTAATCATAAGCCATCATTCAATAGTCCCATCCTACAATCTATTAAATAACAATTATAGTTATTTAATTTATTAAACCGACTTTTACATCTATATTATATCTTTAGATTATTTCATAATATTAAATCTAACACACTAGGATATTATCCTCACTTAATCAATAATCATCTTAATAATAGGAATTATCATGAATCAAAATGATTTATTCAATATCAATCACATTCTAATAGATATACAAATCTGAATAAATAATATAACAACCATGAGTAATATATAAATAATATTCAAAACTTGAATATAACTTTATTTCCTTTCCAAAAATTGATACAAAAGCTCAAAGGCCATAATGTTTTAAATAACTTATTTAGCAAAGCGCTAGCTTGATTTACATCATTCAAATAAGAATACATCATTTAATCATGCATTACAAATTCAACATAGTAATGAAAAATCATCCTCCATATAGGTTCCAAAATTTGTCATCTGTAAAAATGTTAGGCAACTGTTACTTCAAAAGAAATGACATGAAAATGTCTACCATCTTATCCTTACCATTTAAAGCACTAAAATATTTTAGTGAATCATAATCCAAAAAATCTAAAAATCATAAAATATACAACTTATTTTTTCTCCTTTTTCCATTTTTTCACAATTCATAAGAAACAATTGATTTTTCCAACTCTAATCAATAAGAGAATATTTCAGATTGATAAGGGATAAAAATTATCATCCAATATTACAAAAAATCCACTATGTCTTTTATACCCAAATACAACTATATAAAAATCAAACAAGTATTACTATACTTCAACATCCATACTTGTTTATAATATGATCATATGCAAATAATACGAATCAACTACAGTCATACAAACTACACAATTATCATTCAAATAATATATAACTAATTGCAAAAGAGTAGAGTATAATAATACTCAAGTCCCTCCTAATAATAATAATATTAAGATTATATTTCGATTAGATAATATTAAAATTATACAACTTAATAATTTTATATTGTCACACTTAATTCGATAATTGAAATAGTAATAATCTCTGATAATAAAATACATCATTCTTCAAAAGAATATAATAACTCAAGCATGGTTTAATAGAATAATAATTTATTAAACAAGGTACATGTATCTCATCATTTACTTTAACTTCTATGAAATAACCTTAAAGTCACTTAAATATAATAACATATTGAAACCATTGAAAATCAAAGACCAAAATCCATCACCCATATGATGACTGGTAAAGCACATATCAACCACTGACCACTAGGTGATCTAAGAGATCAAAACAATGACCATATCTACCTAATCCAAAAAAAAACGTTTTAATTTTACACTTTTAATCATTTTCAAGGACCGTTAATTTTTAATCAACTTAAAAACCCTTAATACTCCAAAATATTGATTAAAATATTATTTAGGACTGATTTTAAAACTGAAATTAAGTTTGCAATTTACTCAAAATTTCACTGTTTGATCAAAGTCCCAAATTACACTATTTTCGATTCAACTGATTTTCAAAGTTATCAAGACTGATTAAACTTGCATCCCAAATTCTTCTTAAGTACTTAATTAATTGCAAATATTAGAAAATGATACTAAAAATCAGAAATGACCCCAAAATTGTTTACGGGGTTCATAATTCCTATGTCCCCGGGTTCATTGTGAACCAATCCATTAATAATGTTATAATTGTAAATACATTTAACCTTTATAATAAACCAATAATGAATCAAAATCTACAAAAATGTGTTATCACACCTTCAAAGGACTTTAATGGAGCTCAAGACCTATCCTGTATCTTCCTGATCCACTTGCAGTTGTGTCTCCCTTTGGTTCTACACCTTCATGTGACTTCAACAGAAAATAAATCTATCATAAAAGCTCCAAAATAGGAAAATGATCACACCATCGCGATTGCCTCAAAATTTTAAGAAACTTTCATATATAACTTAAGACCTTGATGTGAATAGAAGTGCTCGAAAATTCAAGTATTCCAAAACTGCTCATTCACTACCTTTACACAAACCTGCACTTAGCTTTAATACAACCATGTGAGCTCCTTTTATAGCTCTTCCAAGCCCCTAGATGAGTTGGTTGGGCATGAGTATTTTTCCTATGAGGTCACGGGTTCAAATTCGAGGGCTCCTTTTATGCCAAGGTCAATTTGTATTGTGGGTGTAATATCCCACATGTATTGCATGGGAGGCAAGATTTGTTATTTAAATTTGGAGTGATCGTTCCATATAACTGTGGCTACGGACATGCGAGTAATGTTTTTTCCCCACATTTTAAGGTTGGTGGGTTTGTTTTTATTTCCACATTAGTGGATTAGGCTATATTAAGCCCACCGAGTTGTATGTGGTCTGCCCTTGGTTAGTCTGTGCTAGTTATTCCACGTTGTAATGTGGATCCTCTACTTGTTCCATAGAGCATATATATGGCCGATTCATTGGTTGGTTAAGTTTTCTAAGTATATACACTGAATAATGTGGGCTCTGAGATATATGTGAAATGGCCAATCCACTGTTGACCCACCAAGATAACCACATCCGTCGAGATATAAAGAATTCGATGGTTGAATAGATAAACGTTGAGCCCGAACAATATGGAATATAGAGTGATCAACATGGTGTGGATTTGATCACCCCACCAAGCTATAAAAATAGATCACTCGAGCTCAATTCAACCCTACAATCACAAATCAACTCTTTAAAAGAACATAGTCCCACATTGGGAGAGCTAGAAAAATATGTGGCATATAAAATCATAAATATGATAATGGCAGTATGAGAATAGGTGGAAAAGGCACCCCTTCTATAAAAGAGTGTACTGAACCTGGCTGAGGGCCACCAGCCATAAAATAGTGGGGCCCACTAATTTTTTGTGTGTGTCGAAGACCGAAGGCTTGAAAAGACAAAAATTAACCTTTTTCACCTTTTACCAATTTGTTACGTGTCAACGTGTTATTCACTAGTTGACCATTGTTGACCCGTTTTCAAACCACATCTTTAACCCATAATAACTTTTACATCCAAACTCCATTTTTGATGTTCTTTGCATCCAAACTTCTAACACCCTGGAAAATCCTCTGAATCACTACCACATGTTCACAAACCTTCACCATTCGGTGATATATTCTAAGCACAATCTAAATCGACCATGTAGTGGTCTAAAATATTATAACCTCTCGATATAAAGTTGAAATAATCCAAACTTAAGCTTTATAGACCAATATGTGGTCTGAAAAATATAAAGTAAAACATTTAGAATGGAAAAAATGTCCCTCATACAAATCGACCAGAGCAACAACTCATCCCACAATGGGAAATAAAATAGAAAAAACCCAATAAAAGTGTCGACTAAGTAACTTATTCCTTTATAAAAAAAATTAAGGTAAATTAGAAGACCACTGCAAAACTCATAACCACATATAGTGTCATTAAATGTAAATCTACATGTATACGAGCTTAAGCTTGTATTTAGAATACACAAGGTCAATTTACACAAGTATATTGGTTAGAACAACAGAATAATACAAGTAAAAGAAATACAAACAATAGATAATCAATACTTCAATCCCGCCCCAAATGGGTGTTCAAATAACCATTAAAGATGAACCCAAATTCTTATATAATTCTCAGAGTGAAATGTAAACATTTATTTGCAAACTGGGTGAACAAAAAGGCCATCTAAAGCAAGGTTGCATGTTTATAAAACCCATTAATAACCTGCATTCATTACTTCATGATCTAGGTATCACCCAGAACCATTATCATAATAATAACGTGGTTTAAACATATAGTTCATATATAGCTCAACTGTGAGAAAAATGGTGCAACATATTTACATTCACAATCTTATACAATCATAGGAAGAGCCACCAAAGTCAATACTCAATCTACCATGACCTGAACAACAAAAACAAACCATACTCATGAAGGAGAAATGATAATATAGAAGAAACATAGAATTTTCTCTGTTTCCATTAAAATATTTTAAGGCTAAAAATGATAAAGATGAGCAAGAGAAAATTCCATGCTTGAAATATTCTTGAAGAAGGATAAACCTACTTTCTTCTTTCCTCATAAATCCTCCAAGGCTTCCCCACAAAACTATACAGTTGAAGAACTTCAAATTGACCCAAGAACATGATAAGATCAATCATTATAAACTTTATAATCCCCTTCTCAAACTGGAGTTGAAATTTCACATGCATAGGAAACCAAAATTCCCAAAAATAGTCATAATAAATTATATGCAAAGCTCTCTTAGAGGAGAAAAAATACTAAATAGAAAAATGCAAACCCAATTAACCACTTAACTTAGTGATGGGTTCCTCCAGAAGCTTCCCACTTCTGCCAAGGCTAGAGCCTCATTAATTTTCCATTCAATACAAAAAATAAAAATTATCCCCAAATTCCTAGATAATTCCTTTCCAACCACCATCCACCATATTTGGCGTGTCCATCCAAACCATCATGAAATCACAACCCCATGTTTAAGCGGAAGACATAATCTAACAGTTGGAAGTATTTCCAATCAATGAAAAATGATAGCTCCCTCTACCAGCACATTAAATAATGCACCCCATAACTATGCAAAGTTGGCACAGTGGGAGAAAGCCACATATAGCTCAGTTTGAGTTTGGGTGGGACTCGCTCAAGTTGGCCAACCCCAACCCAATCAACTTTAATACTTAAAATTATCATTTGAACATGGCTTGACCACGTAGGGTCTTAATTACATAATTAAAGTATAATACATAACATCAATTAATATATGTATATATACACATATGTATATGTATGTATATATATGTATATATATATATATATATACATATAAAATGCTCGAACAATATATATTTCGGTATATGTGTGTGTGTAATATTATACATACATATATTTCTATGTAGTAAGATATAATTTACATTCGTTACGAACTAATCGACACTACTATGAGTGTCTCATAAAGGATTTTAAAATAATATTTTAAATCGAAGCCTAATATTTATACCTTTGTTCTCCAACAAGGGTGTTGCCACATTAATACAAGGGTCATAAAATTTATTAACTGCACACATTTGTAGAAATGTAAATTAACACATAATATAAGATCATCCAAAAAGTAACCTTACATAATAACTAAGATGTCACTACTAACTTATAAATAATGAAACTAGCGTGATCAAAAAATAACCATATGGTTTACAAATTCATTCAAATCAAGTCCACCCTAATAATCTCACACACACATTCACCTACAGCTGGAAAATATACAATAACCAAGGATAGTTCTTAATGGGGTATGACATACCTCTCCCATTAAGCATCGTTGTCTCTGATGATAAATTCATATCATGCTAATAATTTAGAATGACTAGATAAAATTACACATACAAACATATCATAAACTTATAATATCATAACTGCAGCTTATAAATAATCCAATTTTAGAATTGTAACCGAATTTTATCAGGTTATAACAACCTTATTTTACCAAGTATTTTCCCAAAAAGAAATTCATGATTTTTTCAGTATTTTAACCAATATAAATATAAAATGCATAGTATCATATATAAAATCCTTAGATTTATCACTCAAATAAATGCAAAAAAGAATTTTTTATTTCTTCTAGATTCTCCCAAGTATTACTTTCTTCAAAACAATTATTCCATTGGACCTTACATTGACTTATTTCTCTATTTCGCAAGTGTAGTTTATGAGTTTCCAAAACTCTTATGGGTTCAACTACGATGAAACATGGATCCAAAACCTGTAAATATTTCCAATTAAGAACATATGATAAATATGGTACATGTTTTTAAGCAAAGAAATATGAAAAACATCATGCAACTTGGATAGTGCGAGAGGAACCACTATCTGGTATGCTACAATGATGATTAATTCAATAACCTCAAAGGGCCTAACATAACGAGGTGAAATTTTGGATGCATTTCCAAATGAAATTTAAATTTTCATAGGCTTAACCCTTTAGAAAAATTTATCTCCCTGTTCAAATTTTTTGTCAACTCTCTTTAAATCAATGTATCTTTTCTGTCTATCAACAACCTTTTTTAGACATTCTCTAATGATTTTAACTTTTTGTTCCATTTCATTTAACATTTCAGGTCCTATAACTTCTATATCTTCCATGTTGTCCCAATAGATAGATGTTCTACACTTACGTCCATATAAGAGTGATAAGTGTTACTATAAGCAAACTCAACCAATGAAAAGTATTCTTCCCATTTTTATTTTTTATCCATGCAATGATTCTGAGCATGTCTTCCAACACTTGATTTACCCTTTTAGTTAATCCATCTATTACTAGATGATACACATAAATGAAATTCAGCTTTGTTCCTAAAGTGGTATTTAAGGATTTCCATAAACGAGAAGTCATCCTAGGATCTCTATATGAAATTATTAATTCACATACAATATACAATATGGAAATATCATGCACGAACCTTTTTGTAAGCATGGGTGAATCTTCCTTTAGATTCCCTAACGTGAAATGAGCCACTTTTGTTAATATGTCAACTATAATAAGAATTAAATCATACTTATTCCTTGGCATAGGCACTACTTACATGAAATCCATACTAATTACCTACCATTTATAGTGTAAAATGTTATGAGGGTACAACAAAACTTGTCGATGCACATGTTCAACCTTGAATTGCTGACATTATAAGTAATGAGATAAATATTTCACTATATCCTTCTTCATCCCTTTCCAAATATATTGTTTTTTAAATCAACAAGCATCCTAGTCACTCTAGGATGTCCAGATTAAGGAGCATCATGAAATTCCTTTATAACTTTCATCCTTAGTTCATTCTCTGAAGGTATGTAAACTCGATTCTCAAATATAGGAATCCTTCATTGTGAAACCTGAATCCTTTGTATCTCTTATCATTTTGATTTACAGTAAGTGCTTCTTTCACTTGCTGATAATAAGAATAAACCAAAATTTCTTTTCTTAGTTTATCCTTGAATTACATTCTCAAAATGACAAGGGCGGAAACATGCTTCCTAAAAATTAACACATCTTCCAATCTATTTTCCTTACTCTTAATATAAATGATATCAAATTCAAATTGTGATAAAAACTCCAACCATCTTCCATGCCTTGCATTTAAGTTTGGCTGTGTCAAGATATATTTCAACCCGAGATGATTCTTATTCAGTTCAAATGGTTTTCCTAAAAGGTAATGTCTCCATACTTACAATGCATGTAAAATGGCAGAAAGCTCTAAGTCATGGGGAACATAATTCAACTCATGCACCTTAAGCTTCATGCTCTCATAAGTGATTACATGACCATTTTACAGTAAAATTCCACCTAAACCTTAACTAGAGGCATCTTTTACAACTGGAAAGTTCCCATTAGGTTTTGGAACTTTTAAGACAGGTTCTGAAGTTAATTTCTCTTTCAACAAATTGAAATAGTTTCTACACTTTCCAGACCATACAAATTTCATGTCTTTCTTTTTCAGCATGGTAATTGGAGCTGCAACTATTGAGAAATCTTTTACAAATTTCCTATAATATCCAGCCAATCCCATGAAGCTTCTAACTTCATGTACATTTTTAGGTGTTGGTCATTCATTTATCACTGTAATTTTTGATGGATATATAGGAAATATATCTTTATTAACGATGTGTCCAAGATATTGCACTTCATTTTGATAAAATAGACAATTAGAAATTTTGCCGTGCAATTTTCTCTTCCTTAACACATCTAAGACAACTCAAAGATGTTCATTATGCTCTTCAATGATTTTTGAATAGATGATAATATCATCCAAGAATACTAGCAAAAACTTGTCCAAGTATGCTTGAAAGACATTATTCATCAAATTCATAAAAGTTGCTAGAGCATTGGTTAACCCGAAGGGTAACATGGTGAATTCTTAGTGTTCATACCTTGTTCTAAAAGCAATCTTGTGAATATATTCCTCTTTTATTCTCAACTGATGGTATCCTGATCAAAGATCAATCTTAGAATAAATTGATGCTCCACGCATATGATCAAAGAGATCATAAATTCTAGGGAGAGGATACCTATTTTTGATTGTGGATTTATTAAGCATTTGCTAGTCAATGGAAAGCCTAAGTGTTCCATCCTTATTCTTTACAAATATTATCGATGCACCCCAAGGAGAGACACTCGACCTGATCAAATGTTTTGAAAATAGTTAATGAAGTTTTTCTTTCATCTCAACTAATTCTATTGTTTTCATTTTGTAGGGAGCCTTAGAAATTGGTGTAGTTCCCGATTTTATGTTTATAGTGAAATAAAACTCCCTAAATTAGGGGGAAGACCATGTAGTTCTTCGGGAAATACCTTTTTGTACTCATGTAGCATCAGGTGTTATTCCATAAAATCCTTACCTTATTCACCTAAATATGTCATTTTTACAACATATGGCACATAGCCTTTATTTTGTAGCTTTCTTAAGTTGCACTTTAATGATTTGTCTGATTGAAAAACTTCTTTTTACTCCTTGAATTTCTATTTTTTTACAAGTCATCAAGACACTTGATTCACTTTTCCAGGAAGTCTACAATTTCCTTATGCTGAGCTAACCAGTTTATGCCTATGATTATGTCATAAGAGCCTAAAGGGGATAGTTATAGGTCAAATTCGGAGGTAAATAATTCGAGATTTTCCCAAAATAGGCATTGTTTAATAATGTGGACAGTATTGTTCCCATACTGAATAGTCCATGATTCTTTCATAAAACAAACTTTTCTTTTAAGTTTTGATCTCATGACTGGCTATATTTTTCCACCCATTCTTTTTATTATTTACAATAATCTTACCTGCTATACTTTTCTTTCCATTTCCATTATTATTTCTATTTTTGATGTTTAATTTATTCCAATCATCCTTTTTAGGTGCCAAAGAGGTTTGAACAGTACCAGATTTATTTTTATTTTCCTCTGTGTGTACAGAAATAGCTTGTAATTTCTTTTCTTTTCTAATTTCCTTCTCAAAGACAACTTACATTATTGATGGCCCATGTACATCAACTTTACCTTGTATCACTGAGTTTAACCCCATGATAAATTTCCTAATCCATAAATTTTCATCCATTTGATACTGAGGTACGTACTTGAGAAGATTTGTAAACTTCTCCCAATACTTTGTCACTATCATTTTACCTTGTGTTAATATCTAAAATTTAGAAATCTTCTGATCATAATAGAGCTGGGGAAACCATCATTGTCTAAATTATGACTTAAACTGATCCCAAGTCAAACTTACTTCATCCATTTCTAGTTCGACCTTCTGACTATCCCACCATGAGGATGCCTCATTGGAGATCTGATAGGCTCCCAAAACAACCTTAGTTTCCTCTGAGAAGTTTCTTATTGCAAATTACTCCATTTCACTGAGACAATTATTAGCTCCATCACTCAAGGTGGTACCATCAAACTTCAATGGGCTAATCCTTTTGATATCATTTAAAAGTTCAGCTGCCAAACAAGCCCTCTTGTTCTTAGGTGGGTTAACTTCATTAACATAATGATTTGCATTAGCATTTTCATTAACAACATTATTATTTATTTCATTAGGATCTATAACATCTTTTATTTTAGAAATAAATTGCTCTTATGATGCTTCTTCACCATCACTTTCTTGATTTCTAACATTTCCTAGGATGTTTTGTTCCATGAAAACCATCCTATTTCTCATGTCCTGAAGGGTAACGAGAATCTCATCCAACTTATGCATTGTGGAAGCCTTTCCATTCACAAGTTGGTAATTCACAACATTCCCTCTTATTTTAACCATGTTTTTTGTTAGAAAATAATTTAAGGTTGTGTTAGTGTACAGGCTAAATAGGTCCAAGAGTTACAACCTTCAGATTTGATACCAAAATGTAACAACCACTTTTTGAACACTATAATTGAGGGAAATTTTTTTTCCCCAATTTAAACATATGCCTTAAATGATTTAAATGTATAAACTAACATTTAAATCCAACATCGATTAATTACAATTCTTCAGATAATAAATCAGATAATCATGTGCATATTCATGGGTAAATTAGATCCTTCTTGATCCCCCATAAAGTAATCTTTCAAGTTCTTATACAAAGTATACTTATTAGTGCCATTCTCAGAATTCATTTTATAAGTGTTTGTTTAAAGTGTCTACCTAGGGTTCAGACAATCGAATCCCATCAGAAATCTCACACTTTAGTTAGAACTAGGTGAACCTGATAGCATACTAACATACACTACTTCGACAAAATTTTATGAGTCATGCGTTGCATGCCATGTTTTTGGACTAAAAAATGTCTCTGAAACATGTCCCATCACCATGTCACTTGATTTCATTATCATAATTGAATAATTTTTTAACTTAATCAAATTCAAGTTATGCACATGATACAAAAATTGTGCATTCAGTAATACAAGAATGACTGTGCCAACTTAGGTTCCTTATGGGAGAGAAATATCTCACGTAATGACTTACATCATCACACGATCAATTTCTTCCTTATAGCCAACGTAAGTTGGTACAAAGGAACTAGACTGACTAGATAGATAACCTCTACATCATAGCATAACTCAATTCATGTTGATTACAACATGCATAATAAATGGAACTCAACAGACAACTTAGGATAATTGTTGTATATCATTTTATTTGAATGACCCTCATCATTAAATGAACACCGCACTACAATAAGCATCCAAATTTAGCTTGCTGAGTGCCATGCATTAGGTTGTCGTAATTTTTCACCTCGTTAAATTAGTTTTATGACAGATTTATATTTCATAACACAATGATAAGCATCTCATTAATTATTTGATCTTAAGGTCCATAAATTAGTTTCGATTAATTAATCATAATCAATTTCCATAAGTTTGTTTATGTACAAACATTAAGCATTTAAGTTAATTAGGGAAACAAGCTAAATAATTTATGCAGTCACTAATTTATTTAAATTACGACATTGTTGTTATATTTGCTTAAGTACATAACTATAAAACTCGTCATTGAATGTATACAATCATTTATATCCATAAATTTTGCATACTTAGGAATAAATATTAAACTAAACAAATGCATTTAATACATTGGTTCTTATCCATAATGATTATATAATATAAATAATTAATCATGAGCCATCATTTAATAGTCCCATCCTACAATCTATTAAATAAAAATCACAATTATTTAATTTAGTAAACTGATTCTTATATCTATATTATAGCTTTACGTTATTTCATAATATTAAAGCTAACACACTAGGATATTATCGTCACATAATCAACTATCATATTAATAATAAGAATTATCATGAATCAGAATGATTTAGTCAATATAAATCACATTCTAACAGATACACAAACCTAAATAAATTATATAACAACCATGTATCACAAAAAATATTCGAAACTTGAATATAAATGTATTTCCTTTCCAAAAATTGATACAAATTTTCAAATACCTTAATGTCTTAAATAAATTATTTAGTGAAGCACTATCTTTCTTTATATCAGTCAAATAATAATACATCTTTTAATAGTGCAATACAAATTCAACATAGTTATGACAAATCATCCACCAAACAGGTTCTAAACTTCGCCCTTTGTAAAAATGTTAGGAAACCCTTAGTTCAAAAGAACTGGCATGAAAAATTCTACCATCTTATCCTTACCATTTAAAGAAATGAAATATTTCAATGAATCATAATCCACATAATATGAAAATCATAAATGATACAACTTATCTTTTCTCCTTTTTTCATTCTTTCACAATCCGTAAGAAATAATTTATTTTTCCAACTCTAATCAATAAGAGAATATTTCAAATTGCTAAGGGATAAAAATTATCATCCAATATTACAAAACATCCACTATGTCTCTTATATCCAAACAAGGTTATATAAAACATCAAACATGTATTACTATACTCAAACATCCATACGTGTTTATAACAATATTGTATGTTAATAATACGAATCAGGCATAGTCATACAAACTACACAATTATCATTCAAATAATATATAACTGATTGCAAAAGAGTAGAGTATAATAATACTGACGTCCCATCTTAATAGTAATATTATTGAAATTATATTTCGATTAGATAATATTAAAAGCGTACATACTAAAATTTTCATATTATCACAGTTAATTCAATAATCAAAATAATAATAATCTCTGATAATGAAATACATAATTCTTCGAAATAATATAATAAGTCAAGTATGGTTTAATAGAATAATAATTTATTAAACAAGGTACATACATCTCATCATTTACCTTAACTTATATGAAATAACCTTAAACTCGCCGAAATACAATAACGTATTCAAACCAAGGAAAATAAAAGACCAAAAGCCATCATCCATGCGGTGACTATTAAATTACATAGAAGGATTGACCATAGGGTGGTGTAAGAGATCAAAACAATGACCATGTCTACCAAAAGTTCATAAAATTTCACCACTCAATGATATATTATAAGAAGAATCCGAATTGACCATGTAATAGTCTGAAAGATTATAACCTCTCCATATACATTAGAGATAATCCAAGCTTAAGCTTCCTTGAACACTGTGTGGTCTAAAAACTGTAAAGTAAAATGTTTATAATAGATGAACCATCCCTCATAAAATTCGAGCAGAGAAACATCTCAACCCACAATGGGAAATTGAAATAGCACAAACCTAGTAACAGTGATGAAAAATTCACATATACCTTTATAAATCGACATTAAGGTAAACCCAAATACCACTGCAAAACCTAACCACATATAGTTCCATTAAACGTAAAGCTACAGGTATACGTGCTTAAGGTCATATTTACAATACACAAGGTTGATTTTCACAACCACTATATTGGCTAGAACAACAAAACAATACAAGAAAACAAAATACAAACAAAATATAATTAATACTTCGATCCCATCCAAAATGGGTGTTCGAATAGCCATTAAAGATGAACCCAAATTCTTATATAATGCTAAGAGTAACATGTAAACATTTGTTTGCAAACTAGGTGAACGAAAAGGCCATCTAAAATAAGGCCAAGTGTTTATAAAACCCCATAGTAACCTGTATTCATTCCTTCACAGTCTGGGTATCACCCATAATCATTATCATAACAATAACATGGTTTAAACATATAGTCTATATATAGCCTAAATGTGAGAAAAATGGTTTAACATATTTACATTTAAAATATTATACAATCACAGGAAGAGCCATCAAAGTCAATATTCAATCTACCATAACTTGAATAACAAAAACAAACCATACCCATGAAGGAGAAATGATAATACAGAAGAAACACCAACTTTTCTCCATTTCCATTAAAATATTTTGATGCTAAAAATGATAAAGACGAGTAAGAGATAATTTCATGCCTGAAATATGCTTAAAGAAGGTAGAACCTGAATTATTCTTTCCTTAGAAATCCTCCAAGGATTCTGCACAAAACTAGATAGTTGAAGAACTTCAAATTGACCCAAGAACACAATAATATCCATCATTATCGACTGTATAATCCCCTTCTCAAACAGGAGTTAATATTTCACATGTAGAGGTCAACAATATGCCGAAAAAATAGCCATAATAATTTTCATGCAGAGCTGGTATGGAGGAGAAAAAATACTAAATAGAAAAATGCAAACCCAACTAAGCCCTTAGCTCGATGGTGGCTTCCTCAAGACGCTTCTCACTTCTCCTGAGGCTGGAGCCTCATTAATTTTCCATTCAATACAAACAAAAAAATTCTCACCAAATTCCTTTTTAATTCCTATCTAACTTCCATCCGCCATCTTTGGCGTGTCTATCTAAACCATCATGAAATCAAATCCGCATGTTTAGGTGCAAGAAATAATCTAATGGTTGGAAATATTCCCAATCAACAAAAAACCATAACTCCCTTTGCCAGCACATTAACTAATGCATCCAATAAGTATGCAAAGTTGGCACAGTGGAAGAAATCCACATATATCTCAGTTTGAGTTTAGGTGAGGCTTGGTCAAGATGGATGACCCCAATCCCTTCAACTTTAATACTTAACATTACCATTCGAAAATGGCTTGACCACGTAGGGTCTTAATTACATAATTAAAATATAAGCCATAATATCAATTAATATATGTATATATCTACACACACATATGCCTCAAACAATATATATTTCCATATATCTATATATTGTATATAATATTGCACACACATATATAGTTATTTATATATACTTCTCTATAGTAAGGAAAAATTTACAGTCATCAAGAACCAGTCGACACTACTATGAGTGTCTCATAAAGGATTTGAAAATAATATTTTAAATAAAAGCCCATTGCTAATACCTTTGTTCACCAACAAGGGCATCGCCACGTTAATCTACCTTCCAAGGGTTGTAAAAATTTATTAAGTGTACATAGTTGTAGAAATGTAAATTAACACATAATATAAGATCATCCAAAAATCAACCTTACATAATAACCAATATGTCACTACTATTTCATAAATAGGGAAACTAACATGATAAAATAACCATATGGTTTACACAGTCATTCAAATCAAGTCCAACATGATAATCTCACACACACATTCACCTATAACCAGAAAATATAAAATAACCAAGGATAGTTCTTAATGTGGTATGACACCATGGCTAGTGGTCACTTAGCTTGAAGTTTATTACATTTCTTTGATAAACTGTAATAAATGTTTTAAATTAGAGGCTTCTAGGATAATTATTACATTCCAGACAAGATGATTAGTAATAATTTTCCTGAAAACTTATCTAGCCTCCATTA
The DNA here is from genome assembly GCA_019776745.2 of Taxus chinensis. Lineage (NCBI taxonomy): Eukaryota > Viridiplantae > Streptophyta > Pinopsida > Cupressales > Taxaceae > Taxus > Taxus chinensis. Next base: position 508,105,218 of record CM034146.1, on the reverse strand, counting down.
CTATGATTATAATTTTCAACAATATATTCGAAGCCTAATAGATGCTAAGCTTGAACATTATTAAATTGTGTTAGTACAACATAACAAACATTTGAGATTTATGACCGCTAGGCTAGTTTTTACCTTCCATACAAGACAATTAGTAACGATTCATATAAAAACTAAGCTAAGCTCAATTATTATGCTTATAATTTCTAACATTATATTCAAAGCCTAGCGGTCACTAAGCTTCAATATTATTACATTGTGTTGGTGTAGCATAACAAACATTTGAGATTAGTGACCTCTAGGCTAGTTGTTAACTTCCATAAAATATAATTAGTAACGATTTTCCCAATAACTGAGATAAGATCCATTATGATGGTTAGATTTTCCAACATGGTATTCCAAGCCTAATGGCCACTAAGATCGATGTTTATTACATTGCTTTGATCATGTTGGTACTAATTTTTAATGAGTGCCTATAATTGGAGTGAACCAATGTTATGAGACTCCATTTCACATATAATCAGTAACACTAGAGAGTTATTTTTTCCAAATAATTTCCCTCTCCCATAATTTTGAAACAAATTATAAAATGGGCCTAAAAATTATGCTCTAAGAAGGTTGCGGTACACAAATCTAATCATTCACAGGGTGTAAAAATTAGTGTTCTGTGGATTGTTTCCCAATTAGCGGAACAACATAAATCAGCTTGGGACTCAAGGAAAATTTTGGCATAGTGGGCTATCACAACATCAACCCAGTTTCAAAGGCTAAGGAAAGTCAGGGTACCATGGGTTTTAAACCCATGGGATATTTTAAATTTGGCCAAAGATAGAATATACAAAGAAAATAAAGTAAGTAGATGGTTATTTAGGAAAAATGGTTGAATAATGAAGGATACGACACTAGGGATACTCTCTTAATGTATTGAGAGTGGGGATATGTAACGAAGCTACGGTACATTGATTCAGTGTTCTATGGGTATCTCATCAGTTAGTATTCCATAGAATTCAAAATCCACGAGATATTCAAGGATTCTCTAAAGTAGCAAAGAAGCCATGGGAATTTCAACATATTTAAAATACCTGTAAAGAAAAGAAAAATATAAAGAAAATCCGTAGAATGAGTGATGGAACATTTTCACTTGTAACTCTCATTATGGGTAACCAATCCATGTAAAATTGATCTTTTCAAAAGGACAATCACTCTACCATCTAGAGATATGATCACTTAAGAGAAAGTATAGTTGAATTAACAAAGAAAGTGAAAAACAATATATGTGTATACTAGGAACAAAGTGGAGATTAAATAGAGGCCTCTTCCCTTGAAATTCACATAAGTTATTGGTATACATCTACAAAAAGGATGTATTTATAACTAAGTACATTGTCAATTTATAATTAAAAAATCCTCTACAAAGGTGGGGATACCGTCTAACATCTTTTTCACCCTATACTTAAGTTCTTTGCGGTCTAGAGCACCATAAACATATTGAATATCTCCTTCTTAAGCTGCGAGACATACCCATAGGTCCATAAGATCCTTGGATGCTCATCTTTGGGCCTTCTAAAATCTTAATCAATTATAAAAAATCATATAAGAAGAAACCCATTCAAGGAGATTAATCCCTCCTTTGAGGTATGCCTTAGTACCCCACAAAGTAATATTTTTGGAGGTTGAGGATGGCCCAGAAACATCAAATGGCATAGCAGGATCTAGCTCAAGTACACCAATATGATCCAAAGAGACTAGCTTGGATGTGACTATTAGACTACCTAGACACCTTTTGCATCTCTTCAATGGTGGCAGTGGAACTTCAGGAGCTTTATCAAAAGTATATTTCATCGAATTCCTTTTAAGATTGGTGAGCCTTTGTTCCATTACAACTATTTTATAGGAAAGTGAGGATATGTCCTCTTCAGTATCGTCATCAGACACTACATGGACATCGACTGGGATTTCTTTCTCTGCTCACCTCCTCAGTGAAAAATGTAAGGGATATACATGATGGTGTTCACATTGATAATTGGCCTAGAATGGATCCAAAACTTCTTTAATTTCTAAAGAACTACGTAGTATTTAGGGTGAAAAAAATCATGGTGAAAAAAAATTATAACACTGAGAAGAAGGGAGTCATTATGATGAGTTTCCTCATTCAATCCAATCAAGTTGTGCAGGAATTTAGTGGTCCTGTGGGTTTCACTTGGTCTTTAGTTGTGAACAACATCCTAACAAAAGCTTCATTCGTGCCAGAAAGATTGAAGATCATATACAGAGCTTCTGAAGAAAGCTCTTTTAAATTGTTTCCCAATTCCATCTCCACCATTTCTAGAAAAGGAACTTCACTGATTTTATTTTCATAAGAAAATACACTTGTAATAGCCAAAGGGAGTTACGAATTCATAAAAGAATCAGTCAGATTTTATAGAATATAAATTTTGGATAAGTTCACATGAATTATCATATCAGGATTGAATTTGAGATCAATTTTGGATGCTCGCATGAAATTAAAAAAGGGAGAGACAAAATGATGTCTTTCAAAAAGTGTTCTTTTGGCTTGATTAAATGTTTTACACAAGGGAAGCATAAAATTTAAATAAATATCCATGGTTACACATAACATATCTTCTAAAAAATATAAGTGTCATATCAGTTGGAATAATTTCATCAAGGAACAAATAGTTTATGATTGGGCACATGAATGATTTTTGAAAAAATATAGACATGAAAAAATAGTATTGGAAAACACAACTGGGATATATTACACATGTCCACATCTGTAATGAAAAATAGAATCAAGTTAACAGAAGAATTTTTACAGTTAAAAGATATTTTCCAAAGATGGAGTTCATTTCCTCGCCTTCTAGGATTGCTCATGTATATTTTTTAGGGGGGAAATTAGAGTGATTTCATAATTTGTTTTTGTATAAATATGAGGGTCTATCCTCATATTAAAAAGGAGGGGGAAGTTAAGAGATTTTTTATTTGAGAAGTTAAAAGAAAGTACTATAACTCTACATGTTTCCATTTTCTTATATGGAATACATATGAACTTTGAGTTTTTCAAGATTTTGTGTCAAGGTGGTTGTACTGTACAACCATTGGAAAACATTGAGGGAATTTAATTCATGTCCCCTTGTCAATAAATTGAAATTTTGAATGAAATATGCCTACTTATGATTCTAGTTTTGTGTTTTGGATCTTGTATGTTGAAATTTGACTAATGAGTTACAATTTTTACTGCAATTTTGTGTTTATTTCTTTTGTATATAATACACTAATCAAATTTTGGTAAGTTGCATCTTATTGGTCATTAAATCAATATTTTTTTGTAGCATTTACTCTGATAATATCTTCAGGCAATGGTTATAAAATCATTTTGCAACCATCTTATTGAGTAATTTTTTTCAGCCTTTGAGTGTATCTTTGGCATATGAGAATAAGAGAAATAAGTACTCATTTGAGATCTTGCATAAGATTTTATGTTAAGTGTTTTAAAGATTATCTTGAAAATATTTTCAGGTAATGAGTATCAATAAATAAAAACCTTTTTTCTTGAAAAATTGTCACTAGTTAATCATATGTTCTTTACTTTCTAGGATATCATGTTGTCATGGTAGTTGTTGATGTTTTATTGCATGAAACTAATCATCATTTACTCTCCCTCTTTTACAAATCAAACCTATACTATAATTTTCCCCACACCATAACACTTCCATTTAAAAGATCCATTTAACTACCCCAGTTATTTTATTTCCAAGCATCATTTCAAAGACATTCTTCATACCTCGAATTCCCATAAAAAATGATGTGGGAACAACTGAACTTTGTTGTCTCTAGTAACATGTTTCTGATGCACTAAATATATATGACATTCTTATGAAAAATCTTACAATTGAGAGTTATATTCATGATAATTTTTATCTCAAATTGACCCTTTTATTTATCAAGAGGAACTAAAAATACAAATTATCCCCTCTCCATTCATGTTACCCAATGGGTCCTCTCACCCTAGTTTAAGCCAGAACCAAAAGTATTAGGATCAGACCATCCCCTTTGTACGTGCATCTCAATCATCCCAAGAGATTTGTTCCAATGAGAATGTCAGACATCTTCCTCAAATAAAAATGACATGTATCACACAATATGTTATCCTCTAAGCCTTCCTATTCTCTAAAAGCACTTTTCATGCCCCAGAGGGGTGTAGAATTGGGAACCAACACACTCTGGTGCATTTCCAGGGAATGTTTACTTCTAGGAAAGGTTAAGAATATTCACCTTTAAAGAAATTTTCTAAATATTTTTAATAAAGAGACCTAGTCTACTAGTATTATCCATTAATTTCCAATTAAGAGCATGCTTTGCATAAAACTTGTGTTTTTGAAAGTGTACTAGAAGTTAATTATCAAGACTATTGTGAATGTCCTTAAATACTTACAAATTATTTTTCCTACCAGGTTGTGAAGTAGTTTTTTATGAATATTTTGAGTTAATCTATATCTCTAGGGTGCAAGGCCCTAGTGGTGGCTCCACCTTTCAAAGAAAATATGGGTTAGACCAGTTTAATTTTTTATCCTATACCCACCTTGTCTTATTAACTCTCCCCTTTACAAAAATTGAAGGAAGAAGATCCTTTTTCAGATATGACCCTACCGAAAGGTTACTCCCAAAACTCTAAAGTGCACATTTAATAAGGAAACAAATTTAGAAACCTGTGGGTAGTCAAAATTTAGGAGGTAAGGGTGTTCAATCCTCTGAATTTGATCCTCCTTTGGTATAATATTAATCTAATACATCTGATAGTTCTGATTCAAGTAATCCTCAAGCATATTTACATTATTTGTTTCAAGAGGTTTTAACTCCTACAAATAAAAAAGGTATTTCTTAACTTCCACATTTATTTACCCAAGAAAATAGAGAATTTATGTGAAACTGAATCCTCTAAATAATTTCATTGTGTGGACCATAATCCTCTACCCCAAAGACCTCTATTTCCCCACCATTTTAACCCCCATATGATAATATTCCACCAAATAATATGGATCACCCTCCACCCAAATCTCCTTTTGTAATCACTACATATAGACTAATTAATTTCAATGATATAGTAGGTTATCCTAATGAAGTTCCAAATGAGACTAAAAATAAATTTCCCAGTTTCAAGGGAAAAATGTTGTTAATGGAGATCAACATCTGTATTTCTTCCAAAATATCATGGATGATTATGAAGTTGAGTTTGAATATGTTTATGTTAAATTTTTTATACATACATTAAAGGAAGTTGTTACAGAGCATTATAGTTTATTACCTACAAATTCAGTTTACTCTTGGGCTAAAATGAAGAATGCTTTTAGATTTAAATATAGTGATAGAACTGATCTAAGGTTTCTTCTATCATAATTTGAAAAGATTAAAAATACTCCTAATAAATGTGTATAGGATTTCAATACCAGGTTCAACAATACTTTTACTAGATTTCCAAAAAACATAAGGCCTGGTGATGAGTCATTTTCTGATTAAGTACTCTGATTATTTTGATAAAGAAAATCAGCTTATTATTTGAGAGACAAAGCTCTTAGAGACTCTGAGGACAATATTTCTCTATGGAAATCTAGATAGAGAACAATATCAAAGTAACTGGGAAACCTCCCAAGAGAAAAGGTGTCAATTTGGTGAATCCAAAGAAGCTATAAGAAAGTAAAATATGTTGATTTGGAAGAGGTAGTCTAAAAACCTTGGCTGTAGGGCAGTCAATGATATTTCACAAAAAATGGAATTCTAGAGAAGAGGTAGGGGATGGAGCTTCAAATCCTTAGGCTCAACTTCAAGCCCCTTAACATAATATATTTCAGAATCATCCTAAAAGATATCACCATGGGTTAAGAGATAGAAGAAAATGAGACCTATGAGTTTAGGAAACAAGCAATATGCCTTTAGAGACAATAATACAATCCTCGATCCATTGATGTCAAGAGTCTCTATGGTGAAGGACGAACACACTATTGATTATTGTGATAAATTTTTGTTTCCTCACCCTCCATGTGAGGAGCCTACTGAAGATTTTGATAACATTGATAAATGCTGATTTTGGTGATATATGTATGATGGAGATGTCTAAAATATTCAATACAAGGGGCCACTTCTACTAACCTCCTATGTGATATTATAGTGGAAGAATTTTGAGTCTTGCACTAATCAGGTATTCTTCCTCCCTTTTGTAATTAATGTTGATGTTGATATGGATCAATCATTTGAACTTTCAAATCACGAATTTGAATATACAAAAGAATTAATGATTAAAAAGTAACAATGGAGGAATTCCTTTAGAAGAGGATAGGAAGTTATTGACGAATGTTGTCAGTTTCCCATGAGAAGGAATATAACCTTCATAACAGAAAATTTAAGGGATCTATCCCAAATCCCAAGCCAAAGATGTCCTCTCTTAAATAATATCCATATAGATACTCCCAAGAGAAGCATTCTAGATAGAAGACCATATCATTACCCCAATACCAAGCACTTTTGTCTCATACCAAGCAATAAGGGACAATATCCCATCAGAAAAAATAGTCACCCTTTCCCCTAATACAACCTTTCCCAAATATACCACATGTGATATGGCTCAGATCCTAAGTCAAATAAAAATTATTGTCCCTATTGTGGAATTACTTTGAATTCCTTGAGCATAGAGAGGATGGTCATTTGAATATTTGGGGTTGAAAGAGGATGTGGTTGTCAAATAAATGAGTACACGTAATATGGTGACTCCCCCCACTATTTTTGAAGTTAAAATAAAAGTATTCCGAAAGAACGTAGAAGGACCCTTGAAAGTGTATTTGGGTACCTCCTTAGTAAAATAACAATTATATTTGGATCCTTTCTATATTACTCTTCTTGTTAATAAAAGGATTCTCCATAATTTCATGTTTGATTCACGGGAATATTGCAACATCATGCCTTTAGAAGTGATGAATGGTTTGAACATCAATATAACAACATCTTTTAGGCAGTTTTTTTCCATGGATTCAAGAGAGGTACTTGTCATTGGATATGTCAAAGGTTTGGAAGTACAACTTACTCCTTATCCTAGCAAATATTTAACTATGAATGTGGTTATGGTTGACTACCCTACTAAATGGGGCATGTTGTTATCAATAAAATGGGCTACCATTATAGTGGGAAGTTTTCAAATAGACTTGTCTTTTTCTTCCATACCCTTGGAAGGAAATCTTGTCAAGTTACATAGAGAAGATAAAATGTTGCACCTTATTAAACACCCTCTGAATGCTTCTTATGAAGTATTATTTATTAATATAGACCTAGTAACTTTATAGGTTGTGCTGAATTTGAAGATCAATGTATGGATATAAATGTACACCTTGAAGATATAACAGCCCCATGGAATATGATTTTTTTTGGAGCATGTTCCAGCATTGGAATATAGTTGGAGTAAGTTTAAATTCTCCAAACAATGGTTATTTAAATTTCTCCTTCAAATTAAAATTTTAATGTACAACAATATAGTTGAATATGAAGCATTTTTCCTTAGTTTAAGAGTTGCATGGAGATATGGGATTAAAGATCTCACTTTTTAAAGGATATTAAAAGTTAGTTTGTGAAGCAAGTTAGGAAAATATATGCAACAAAAAATCAAAGGTTTAAAATAGTATAAGCATGCGGTATGAGATCTCATTGAATTATTTGATTCTTTCAATCTCCTATACCATAAGATAAATCATAATGTAGAAGCTGAAAAGGTGGTTATACTAGATTCTTAGTATGATAATGAAATGGTGTCTCCATATTTCAATTATGAAGTAGAATTTCTGGTTAGACCTTCATTCCTTGATAACACTAAACATTAGCAGGTTTTTGAGGATGATGCTCAAATCCAAAGGTTATTAAATTGCATAGATGAGTTCACAAATCAAATCATTTACCTAGAACCTATGGTGGTGTTATGTGAAGTAAAGAAGATCATCTTTGGAAAGGATGTAATTTAGTTGAAGAAAAATACTATCCCTAGAGGACTTCTTAGCCTTGAATCAAATTTGAATAGTGTGGAAAAATTTATGAGAAATCATATCCATGTAACTACAGATGTGGTGCAGTAAAATTTGGGGACTTCACAAAACCCAAAAAGGTATGGTTACTAAGCAACATGAACAGACAATAAATACAAGCTTATACCAAACTTTTAAGGAAGTATGAAGATTGTCTTACATGGTCTTATTTTGAGCTAAAAGCTTACAGGTAAGATTTTTTTCAACATGATATACCATTGGATCCTCATACCAAGACCTTTAGGAAAAATGAAAGGCCTATCAACCTCATCCTTACAACTAAAATTCAAGAGGAGTTAAAAAATTTGAGAGATGGTGGGATAATCCAACCCACTAGGTACTCCTCATAGGTGGTAAAATTTGTACTAGTTAGAAAAAACAATGGGGATATTATGATTTGTGTGGATTTCAGGAATTTAAACAAATCATCACTACAAGATAATTACCCATTACCCAACATGGAAAATATGTTACAAAGGTAACAATATTTGAGATACTATCTACATTGGATGGTTTCTCATGTTATAACCAGGTAGTGGTGAAACATTTAGAACAATTCAAAACTACTTTCACCACCCCTTGGTGAGTATATGTCTATTTTAGGATGCCTTTTAGATTAATGAATACTAGAGAAACTGTTTAAAGACCCATGAATGTGGCCTTCTATAATTTTATTAATGATTTCATTACAGTTTATCAAAATGTTATAATTATCTTTTCTAAAAAAAGGGTGATCATTTCGATCACCTTGAAAATATATTGATCAAATATAGGAAATATGAGATCTCATTAAATCCAAAGAAGTGTCATTTTGGGTGCAAATGAAAATTTGTTGGGACATATTCTATCGCAAGGAGTTATGATAGACCTAAAAAGGGTGGAAGAAATTGATAAAGTCCCCATCACCATGTCTAAGAAAGTCATACAATCCTTCTTTAGAAAAACAAATTTTGTAAGGAGGTTTACCTCTAAATTTTTTGAGATCGCTCTCCCCATCAAAAGCATGTTAAAAAAGGATCAAGTCATCAAGTGGGAAGAGAGGGTTGTTTAAGAATTTTAAGGAATAAAGGAGGCACTCATGAATACCCCCATATTAAACAACTCATACTACGAAAAGAAGTTTCAAATGTTTTATTTTGCCTCAAAAAATACAAGTGCTTTTGTGTTATTGTGGAAGAATGAAGAGGGCCATGAGAAACCCATCTCCTTTTCTAGAAAATCCTTACAGGGGTCTGAGTCGAAATATTCCATTATGGAGAAACACGATTTTTTCTTAGTAAAAACTAATAAATTTTTAGACCTTATGTTATGAGTTCCAAGATCATAGCCTATATACCTCATACAATGGTGAAAGACATTGTATCACAAATGGATATGTCAAGCAAGAGGTGTAGATGGGTGAACAAGTTTCAAGAGTATGACATGGAGATTTAGACCAAAAAGCTACTTAGAGGATTGAGATTAGCAAGGCTGATGGTGGAGAGTAATTTATAGGTAGTTGAGATACACAATGTTGAAGAAAATGAGAAAAACCCTCATGAAAAAGTGAGCACCTCAACTTCATACAAGGACATAGTTTATTACCTAATGAGATTGAAATACCCTACTCACGTGGATAAAAATTGTATATGGAAACTCAAGTTGGTGTCCCAAAAATATATTCTAACTGATCAAACACTGGATTGGAAGATCTCAGAAGGATTCTTATTAAGATGTGTCACAGAAGATGAGGCTCCAAATATAATTGTTGAGTTTCATGGAGGGTTGTAAGGAAACCATTTTACTTGAAGAGTTATTGTCCATAAAATATTAAGGGCGTGATATTGGTGGCCTTACATTTTTAAATATGTGGTTTTAATGGTTCGGAAATGTGAGAGTTGAAAATGTTTCTTTGGAATGATGAAATCTTATGGATCTCCTCTTTTACATCTTGTTATAGTGAAGGCCCCATTCAAACAATGGGGATTATACTTTATAGGTGAAATATCATATTCCTTAATTGATGGCCACAAAAGGATATTGGTGGACACTAATTACTTTACCAAGTCTTTTGAAGCTATCTGTGTAAAGAAGAAAACTCATCAAGTGGTTATGGAATTCTTCCTTAATAACATAATTTACAGGTTTGGGGTCCCCACCAAGTTAGTTGTTGATAATGCCATGAGTTTTAGAGTAAATAAATTAGAAACAATGTGCCACAAGTATGGTATAACCTTGGACTACGAATCAAACTAAAATCCCTAAGGAAATGGCCAAGTAAAATCAAGAAATAAGAGCCTGCTTAAAATCCTTAGGAGAACATTAGAAATAAATAAAAGGAAGTGGGGAGAGAAACTAAAGTTTTCACTATGGGTAGACAAATTTACCACCAAGAGATCTACCAGTAAGAAACCTTTTGAATTAATTTATGGTGTTCAATATTTGTTTACCCTTCACTTGAAACACTTTGTTTATCAATACATGCAATAGTTTGAGGATGAAGAAGGGGTAAGTTCTTATGAGACCATGATCAACAAAATTATGGAGTTGGATGAAGTAAGAAAGGAAGCTCATCAAAGGCATGTTAATTTTAGGTAGAAGCTCAAAAGAATATTTTATAAAAAGGTTACCCTAAGAAATTTTCATCTGGGAAACCTAGTTCTATTATGGGATAATAGGCATGAAGACAAGGGAAAACATGGAAATTTTGATTCCCTATGGATGGGACCTTACTCCATCAACATTAGGATTGGAAATAACACTTTTCCTAAGGGATTTGGAGGGACACTTACTAGATTTTTCTGTCAATGGTAGGAATCTCAAGCATTTCTTGGACTAAATAAAATATTTAGGTATGTCCTATGTATAGTGTACATTTTTGTTGTTTGAATTGTTATTTCCTTTTTGTTCTCTAGTCTACACTGACTAGGTTTTGTTCATTTTCATTATACCCATGACATGTTATGTACCCATTTACGAGACTATGTGTATTTCTTCCCATGACTCCTTACCCAATGGACTAGCCACCTCGTCTGTGTTTTTGTGAAAAATTTATTTTTTGTAGTTCTTGTGGCACCTGCAGGGAGCACCCATCCCTGGGAAAGAGATGATGTTGGTACTCATTATGAACCAATACCTATAATGGGAGTGAACTAGTGTTTTAAGATTTTGCTTCACATAGATTCAATAACACCATGGAGTTATTTTGTCCAAAGAATCTCCCTCTCCCATAATTTTGAAACATCTTGTAAAATAATCCTGAAAATTATGCTCTAAGAAGGCCAAAATACACAAAGCTATTCATCCGCAGGGTGTAAAAATTAGTGTTCTATGGATTGTTTCCTGATCTAAAGAAAAACATGAATCATCTCGAGACTTAAGAGGAATTTTTGCATGGTGGGATATCATAGCATCACCTCATTTTTAGAGACTAAGGAAAGTTACGGTACCATGGGTTTTGAACCCATGGGATATTTGAAATTCAGCCAAATACAATATTTAAAAAGCAAAGGAAGTAAGTGGATGGTACTTGAGGTCAAATTGGTTGAATAGTGAAGGATTCGATACCATGAGACTACTTTCTTCAATGGATTGAGAGTGCGGCTATGTAAAAAAGCCACGATACACTAATTTGGTGTTATATGGGTATCTTAGGGGGTTTTATTCCATGGAATTCAAAATCCATAGGATACTCAAGGATTTTATAGAGTATAAAAGAATCCATGGTACATTTAACATATTAAAAATACCCATGAAGAAAAGAAAAACATAAGGAAAAGATGTAGAACGAGTGATGGGACATTTTCACTTATAACTCTCATTGTGTGTAACTAAGCCATGAAAAAATGATATTTTTAAAAGGATACTTACTCTATAGTCTAGAGGTATGATCACTTTAGATAAATTATAGCTGAATTTACAAATAAAGTGAAAAAGAATACATGTGTATACTAAGAACCAAATGGGGATTTGATAGGGGCACCAACCTTTGAAATTCACATAATTTTTGGTATACATATACTAAAAGGATGTTTTTGTAACTAAGTACATTGTAAATTTATAATTACAAATCCTCTACAAAGGTGGGGATACGATCTACCATATTTTTAATCCTATACTCAAGTTCCTTATGGTCCTGAGCACCAAAAAATATTGAATATCTCATGTTAAACTGTGAGATATACCCAAGTCCATAAGATCCTTGATGCTCATCCTTGGGCCTTCTAAAATATTAATCAATTCCAAAAAAAATCTATAACAAGAGACCCACTCAAGAAGATTAATCCCTCTTTTGAGGTATGCCTTAGTACCCAATTGAGTAATAATTTTGGAGGTTGAAGATGGCCCATGAAAATCAACTGGCTTAGTAGGAGCTGGATCAGGTACACCAATATGATCCGTAGAAACTGGCTTGGATATGCCTAATGGATTAAATGGACCCCCTTTACATATATTCAATGGTGGGAATGACACTTCAAGATATTTCTTGAAAGTAGATTTCACCAAATCCTTTTCAAGATTAGTGAGCATTTTTTCTATTGTTGCTATTTTACAGGAAAGTGAAATATATTCCCTCTTCAGGATCATCATCAAACACTACATGGAAATCGATGGGGATTTATTTTTATGTCACTTAATATATAAAGAATGATAGGGATATACATATAGTGTTAAAATTGATAATTGGCCGGCAATGGGTCCAAAACTTATTTAATTTCTCGAGAATTATGTGATCCTTAAGGTGAAACAAATTCTGAAACAAAATTTAGATCACTAAGAAAAAGGGAGTCATTCTAAAAAGTTTCCTTATCAAAGCCAGTCGAACTGTGCATGGAGTTAGTAGGCCTAGAGGTTCTACTTTTTCTTCAATTATGAAAAAAATCCTAACAAAACCTTCATTTGTGCCAGAAAGATTGAAGATCACATGCAGAGCTTCTGTAGAAAGTTTTTTCAAATCATTTCCCAATTCCATCTGCCCTATTTCCTGAAAAGGAACAATACTAATTTTATTTTCACAAGAAAATGAACTTGAAATAACCAAAGGGAGTTGTGAATTCATAAGAGAATCAATGAGAATTTATAAAAGAGAATTTTTTCAAAGGTTTTCATGAATTATCATATCAAGATTGAATGTGAGATCAATTTTGGATACTTGCACATAATTGAAAAAGGGAGAGGCAGAATGATGTTTGTCGAAAAGTGTTATTTTTTCTTGATTAAAGGTTTTTCACAAGGAAAGAATCAAATTTTAATAAATATCCATGGTTACCCACAACATATCTTTTGAAAAATACAAGTGTCAAATTAGTTGGAATAATGATATAAAGGAACAAACAGTTTATGATTGGGCACATGAGTGATTGTGAAAATATAGATAAGAGAAAAGAGGATCAGATAGTGTAACTAGGATATCTTACACACGTCCACATCTACAACCAAAAATAGAATTATGTTACTGGATAAATGAATAATATTTGTATTTGAAAGATATTTTCCAGATATGGATATCATTTCCAAAGCTTATGAAATTTCCCGCATATGGTTTTGCAGAGAAAATCAAAGGGATTGCATAGATTTTTTTTATAAACATACGGCTCAGTTATTATATTAAAAAGGAGGGAGGAAGGTGAAAATAAGAGATTTATTTTTCTATTGTGAGTAGTTGAAAGAAGGTACTGTAAATCTTCATGTTTCCATTGGAAAACATATGAACTTTATTTTTTCATGTTTTTTGGGTCAAGGTGGTTGCATTATACAACCATTAGAAAAAATTGAGGGAATTAAATTCATGTGCCCATGTCAAGAAGTTGAAATTTTGAATGACATATGCCTAATTATGATTCTATTTTTGTTTTCTTGATCTTGTATGTTGAAATTTGACTAATGAGTTACAATTTTTACTACAATTTTATGTTTATTGCTTCCGTATGTAATACATTAGACTAGTTCTCAATTGTATTTTGGTTATTGAATAAATATGTTTTTGTAAGCCTTTATTCTTTAATATTGAATGTAATTCTAAAATCCTTATTCCGAGTATCTTTTTGAGTGATTTTTGTCACCCTTTGAGTGTGTATTTTGTGTATGATAATAGAAAAAATAAATACTTCATTTGAGCTCTTGCATAAGCCATTATGTTAAGTGTTTTACATATTTTCTTGAAAATATTTGTAGTTATTAAGTATCAATGAATGTAAATATTTTTTTCTTAAGAAATTTTCACTACTTAATCATATGTTCTTTACTTTCCAAGATATCATGTTGTCATGGTAGTTATTGATGCTTTGTTGCAAGAACTCAATCATCATTTACTCCCCCTATTTTTTACAAATAAAACCCACTATACCTTTCCCCACACCATAAAACTTCCATTTAAAATATCCATTTACCACCTCGGTTTTTCCATTTCAAAGCATCCTTGAAGACATTTCTTCATACCAAAATTTCTATCAAAAATGATGCAGGAACAATTGAACTTTGTTGTCTCTAGTAACCTATGTCTGATGCACTTAGTATATATGAATATTTTGTGACAATTATTGTGAGTGAGTGTTATATTTATGGCCATGCTTAGCTTATATTGACCCTTCATTTATCAAGAGGAACTAAAAATACAAATTATCCCCTCTCCATTTCAGTTACCTAATGGGTCCTCTCACCCTGATTTAATACAGAACCAAAAGTAGAAGGATTAGGCCATCTCCTTTGTATGTGCCTCTCAATAATCCCAAGAGCTTGGTTCTAATGAGAATCATTAACCCCTCCCTGGCTGCAAATGACATGTATCATGTATCCTGTCATCCTCTAAGCCTTCCTATTCTCTAAAATCACTTTCAAAACCCTAGGGGGTTTAGAATTGGGAACTAACAAATCTGATGTAATGAACATTTGACATTAATGGTCACCAGTATAGTTATTACATTCTACATGTCAAGAAAAATAGTAAACTTTTTCTTGAATACACATATTTCTTGAAGGATAAAATAAAAGACAATGTTTAGCTACAAATAAGTTTCATGACTATGGTTATATATTTTGACATGATATTCCAAGGATAGTGACCACTAAGCTCAATGTTTATGATATTACGTTGATGAACTGTAATGAAAATTTTATACTAGTAGCCACTACGCTAGTCATTACATTCTAGACAAAACAATTAGAAATGATTTGTTAAAAAATGAAAAATGCTCTAATTACTCTTGTTAGATATTCCAACATGATAGTTTAAGCCCAGTGTCCGCTAATCTCAGTGTTTATTAAATTTATTTTATGCAACAAAATGAACATTTGACATTGGTAGTTGTTAGTCTAGTTATTACATTCCATAAATGAAAATGATGAAAAGAAGTTTTATGCAACCCTTCTTTGGTATGCTAATTCACATTGATTTATTAGAGACAAATAATCCTTTATAATAGGAAATGAATAGAATACACATATTTCATGATGGTTTTCATAAAATATAATTTTGAAATAATATTTTAAACCTAGCAGCTGCTAAGATCGATGTTTATTACATTTATTTGATACAACCTAACAACCATTTGAGATAAGTGGCCTTTAGGTTAGTTATTAAATTGTAGACAAGACAATTAGTAATGGTTTTCCTAAATATTGAGCAACTTCTTGTATGGGAGAGGTTTGAAAATTTTTGTAGTGAATGTTTGTTGAAACTGCCACATGTAATGCATAGCATGGAATTCTCATGGAGATTCCTTATTGAAGACCATTTTTTAGCAAGGTAAGATAATAGTAATAGAAGTTAATCATTTAATCCTGAATGAGAATCATGTGCATTTTGGCATTGCATATTTGGTAAATCATGTGCATCTATTTGCTTCGAGGGATGATTTTGAGAACAATCTGAATTACACCCACAACAAGACTTTGGAGTTGGTTATGATGCTTTGTTTTCTATTATAATAATATTTTTCCCAATAGGAGATCCATAGAACTAAAAAATACCATCTTTGTAAAATCTACCTAATTTGCTAATTTGATAGTTATATTTCTTCACATCACTATTTTTTCCCACAGGGTCTCTTAGTTCATTATCAACAGAAATATTTCCTTCTACATGTTGTGATGTGTATTTGCAATTTCAAATATACAATTCGAAACATAACAACTTTACCCTAGTGTTAAAAATTTGTTTGAAACCCATCATTAAGCATCCTCTAGTTCAATTTTCCTTTTGTGTCATGACCATCTTAGCCTTGAAGACCTTCATATTGTGATGTACAACCTTTCCTAGTGTTTTAAATTTGGTCATGAGGTCATTTGGTCCATTTAGTAGAATGTTGTCAAAAAATGGAATCTCTTGTGAGCCTAGGAAGACTATTCTTAGCCTTTCTAGGACAAGTGTGCATTCCTATGGAATTTATCAAGAATCCTAAAATGATAAAAAATGTGGTATTGAGTATTTTTAAGGGTGATGAAATTTATTTTCAGAGATTTAGTAAGTTTTTAGGAGACTTGGAGTAGTTGTTGTGAAAGCATGTTTTTTAGGGGTAAGGAGCTTGTAGTCGGAAATGGTACCTAAATTTAATGGAGTATTCTGGGAGCTCCATGATGAGTCAAGAGATAAAAAATAAACCATTTTAAATCTTGAAGATACATTGTGATGATGGGATCAAAAATTTCTTTACAAAACATGTCTTCTTCTCAAGTTTGATCAGTTTGTGCAAACTCATCTTGTTGTCGTGAATGATATATGGGAAATTTTTGGAGAAGGATACATAATCAGGTCTTAAAACCATACCATTGATCTTATAATTATATTTAGAGCAAAAATGATTTAATTTTTTACATGAAACAGCCTAATAGAGCTCTGGGAAAATTTATTTCAAGATTCAGGGACTTAGTAATTTTCTCAGTTGGATAGGTGGCGGGTTTTACTATCCTGACTATCCCAATTATCCCAATTGTTCCTTTTGTATATGGTAAAGTGGGAGCACTATGGACAATAAAATTTTATCCATGCCTTAGCTATTTCCCTTGGTCCTTCATGTGACCTTTTCTCTTCCTAGTGAGGTGCTAAGTTGATTTTCCCATGGAAGTACTAAGTTGCATCATCTAACCCTTATGCACAGTTTAGTGTCCCAACAATCCCAAATATCCTTGGGACAGTGGGGAAAAAAATATATGCCCTACCCTTGGAATTTTACAAGTTTTACCATGCAACCAAACATTTCTCCTTCTAGGTGCTAAAGTGTGCTTTTCTCATCTCCCCATCTCCCCACATATTGTTCTGCCACTTTTCATGCTTAGAGTTAGGGGAAAATTTTACTATCCCAATTGTCCCTAGGATAGTGGGGACAAGAAAATTTTCCCCACACCCCATATTTTTGAAAGCTAGGATTTAAAGCTTTCCCATAACACAAAATAAGACAGTTTTGATGCTTTAAAAACACATTCAAGATAGTTTTAACTCATTCTTTCACCAACTCAACCTAGGAAGCTATTTTCAACATTGTGAATTTACAAATACCTATAAATTTATCATACACCCTATCAAGATTCATCCAAGGCATCCATGAGTACTAAAATGAAGAAAAATCCATATCTTCTAGGCCTATAGGTAGATGTGAACAAAATTTTCTCAGTGATTCCTCATCTTAAGAGCCTTTAAGAACACTATAAAAATAGAGAAAATGATCTTGTAAATTTTTAATTGTATAAAAACCTAGTTTTTTTCCCCTATATGATGTTTTTCAGTTTTGAAGCATTCTAACAAGCGGATCAAGGTGAAATTTTGAACACAGAGTCCCAGAAGCGAGCAAAATTCAGTGAAGCCATTTTTGTTGCAATTGAAAATGGGAAAGTTCCATTTATAAATATAGTAAGTATCTAGTATTTCCACTTATTATAGATATAAATATTCCAAAAATATCAAATTTTCACATATCTTAGCAATCAAATAATAATGAATAAGACAAGCTCGATGAAATAGACATCTTTTTCAAAAAATAAGAATAAAGAAAAAAATAGAAAGCAAAAAAGAAAATTTCCAAAATAGAAACATCTCAAAAATAATAAAATGGCACCAAAAAAGGTGTATTCAGTATGTTAGGAGCTTTAGGAGATTGAATGTGAGCAGAAAAAGTGAAAAAATAAAAAACCAACTCCTAGCTCCTACTTACTAAAAATAAAAAGTGTCTATTTGAGTTGAAGAAAGTTTCTATCTTCTTCATTTTCTCTCATCTTGTGGATATTTGAAACAATTAAGTTCAATTTTTCTAGTTTGGAGCCTGTTTCATCCCTAGCATTAGAATATCCGGATGTGGGTGACAACGATGTTGCTCACATGGACTTGGAGGATCTAAAGAACCAAATGTTGGGTAGTCCCAGGGAACCTGTAGAAGAAAAAATATACACAAGTGGGTTGTATGCCAAAGGTGGTCACCCAATATAATTTTAAGCACAAAATTAGTGTTAAAATGTTCTCAAAATTATGAGGCAGATAAAAGAATCATAAGGGTAGATGATAATTCGATACTAGTAGTAGTCACTCCTAAAGGAATTTCACAGTGCATGTAAATCCGGACATGGAGAAACTTTGTAATCATCTTGAAGGAATTTTCATCAGGTGAATGGAAAAAAATTGAATCATACCTATAATTCCTACCATTGTTATCATGGTTGAAACATTTAAGGAAGCCTTCACGTGTACTGAAGGCTTAGTATAAGCTTGAATTTCATGAAGTATTTTCATATGCAATCATCCTACTGAGAATGGTGATGGGAGAGGAGAACATAAAGTATTTTAAGTATTGGATAACTCATTTTATGTGTACCATCATCAAGGATTTTTTTAGATAAGATAAAAGAGTTTTGTTTTAAACTGGGGATCAAAAAAACCCCGTACAAAAAGAAGATAGTTTCAGACAAAAACCATCAAAGAACCATGTAGTCTAAGTCAAAAATACTTGATGACAGACCACCACAAAACAAAGCCAAAGTCTAGTAGAGTTTACATATTAAACAATACATTTTTTTACCAAAACATCACAAAGGAGAAACCAACTAAAACAGAATAAAAAGGTCAGCCAAAGCCCACAATTATTTTTCCATGGCTTTACTGCAAGCTCCGGTACTTGACCCACCATATTTCATACCAACCACTTTAATGATTACATGCTTTAGGTGTTTTCATTCATTTTTCTCAATCTGGTCCTCCATGTTGACCTCCTCCTTGTCTTTGATTTGGGTGTTCACCGCTTCCATGTCAGATCTCTCATTAGTATTAGAAGCATCACTTTCAGGAGTACTAAGCATGAGCTTCATGTTGGGCTTTCTCTACTCCATGGAAATTTTATCCTATAATATGGAGATCCTCTATTCCTGCACAACATAATCCTCTTGAATACCCCTAATTGGCTTGTTATGAAATTTAATCCTGTGATTGAAATATTTTAAATCTTGTATGAGATTCTTGTTGACAGTTAGGATAATGTCAACAAACAACCTAGCTCTCATCAGTATGGCCTCCCAATCAACAAAATCCTAATCCCTTTTACTTGAAATTTCTCCCAAATTTTGAATCCCCTTCTTCAAATTGCACAAGGAATCCACAATCCCCACAGAGGGGTATTTTTATTTTCTCATGTGGTTGAGGTGATATGCAAGGTTTATTGATCCGAGTCAGGACCATTGTTATGACCAGGCTGAGAAAGAATGATGTGATTTCTTCTTTGAACAAGTAGAATAATCATGCCTTAATAGAGAGGGATTTCCACCTTATTATTTTTTAAATCCTCAATAGTAAAAATAAATGACCTATAGAGGAAGAAGGCCAAGCTCACAGTATTTTCCCTACAAAAGAAATTTAGGATAGAGAGATGGCATGAAAATATATTCCAGAACTTCCCCTCTAAGGTCAGATATTTCATGACCACTAGACAAACATTAGCCCATCTATCAGGGAAGCAATTTCAGGAAATACCATCATCATAGGCCACAATATTCTCCCCAAATTCAAAGAAAGTATCTATTTCATGGTTTTTATGGGTTTTATCCTTGTAAATTTTAAGCCCATCAATTTTCAATCCCGTAATCTCAACAATAGCTTTCTTAGAAACCCTAATTTCAAATCCTTTAAAAGTGAAACCCCCATCAATCCAAGAAATACCACAACCCACATACATCACAAGATCATTACCTTTCATTCAAAGAATGTACCTGGTAAAGCTACCTTTGTGCAACAATTCCCATATAGCATTGTCATTTTTAATATAGAGAAGAGTGGTAGGTTCAGTGCATACCCTGTCACCTCCCATGGCTCCTTCAATCTTATACCAAATGAAGTATATCTGGCCTTTTCTCAAAAAAGGAAAAGTCCTTTCAAAAACCCAAGCGCGAGAACTATGGGTTTCATCATTACTTATCCCCCTATTTTGTGTTTTCATTAATTAGATTATTGATATGACCTCAAGGGATATGTGTCCCTAGCCACGTCACAAAATCTTCCATGTCAGTACCTTATTATAAAATGCATCTGCCAACTTATTTCCATCTCGGTAAGTGTGAAGGAAGTCCACTTGATTGAATGATGTTAAGATGCCACGAGCCTACATGATTAGGTTATTGAATTTACTTCCACATTTTCTTTGATCCCTTAGAGAATTAATCACACTCATTGAGTCACGTTCAATAATGACATTTTTTAAGCGTATTTGTACATCATGACGCCCCAAAGCATAGCCTTATCCTTAGCGTATTTATTAGTATGATTTCCAATAGGATCCACATGGGCTCTAATGTATCTACCTCTATGCTCTCACACTAGACCCCCTTCACCCACTCTGTTGTCCTTCAATTTTTCTGAGCTGTCAAAATTAAGCTTAAATCTTTCGTCGTACGGCTTTGACCAATTGAAATTTTGGTTCACACTCTTCTTCACAAGACTGTTAGGATTGATATCCATACTCCTTAGGATTTCCTTTTCCCAATATAGATAGTCTCTAGCCTGTTTGGGCTTTAAAATCTAAGAATTATCTTATAGATCATGCCTCACTTTTTCAATAACCTTCTCCATCCTAGACGCCTTATTCCTAAAGATACTATTATTTTGTTATAACCATATTCCCCAAAAATCATGAAGAAGAGCCAATTTCCACATTTCTTTAACTGTAGCATTCTGAAAATTGAAACTCCATTGATCAAGAAGGAGGGCCACTTCCCCAGAAAGGACCATATGCACCTTAAAAAATCTAAGGACAACAAAGAAAACTTGAAATGAAAAGGGGCATTCAATAAATATATGTTGAATAGATTCTTCGTTGCCTTTACATAGCCCACATCTATTGATAATGATCATTTATATTTTTCTAAGTCTATCCACTGTTAAAATATTACATTTGACAAATTCCCAGAAGAAGAAATTAATTTTGGGTATAAGGTTCTTATTCCAGACCTTCCTCTAAATCTGATTAGGTTCTATGTTTTCAAAGTTTAACAGGTATCTAGACTTAACCTCATATTCCCCAGTGTCCATAGTTCTCCAGATCATCTCGTCTTGTGCTCTATCATGGGGAATATGGTAATCCTTAAGTTTTTTATTTAGGTCATGAAATTTTCAGATATCTCCATTAAAGTGAGGGGGATCGAGGATGGGAATCCACTTCCTCTCTTCATCCCAATAGTTGCGAACAAGATCTCCCTGTACCTGAATGAAAAAAGGCCGAAGCTCACTCCATGGTGTAACCGATTTCAAAGCTCCATCCTCAATCCAAGGATCCTCCCAAAAGTTTATTTTAGATCCATCTTCAAGGTTCCACTTTCTTCCTTTAATAATTAGCTTTCTATTTTGAAAAAGGTTATTCCAGAAGATAGATCCTCTAGGAATCTCCATATTAGAGAAGAGTTTTGAAGTTCCACCAAAGGGCCACAAATATTTCACTTTTAGATTTTTCACCTAGATACCTTCCTCTCTATGAAGTCTATATCTCACCTTGGATATGAGAGCTTGGTTCATGAGTTGAATATTTGGTAATTTGAGACCACTCTTGTCCTTAGGTTGAGTGACGTTTTACCACGCCATAAGGGGGATTATTTTTTTGTCCTCTGATCCAGCCCATAGAAACCTTTTCTGAATTAATTCAGTAGATTTATTTACTCTACCTTTTCTAATTCCTGCACCAAAAGGGGAAAAAAATATATTGAATGGGGTCAAATAATTAGTGATAATCTCCATTATCTATTGCTCTAGCTACCAGTCACAAGAAAATTTACAATGACATCATATTTAGTATATTCTCTCGTAAGCAAGAGATCATTCACGGGCTTGAATCCCACATAGAACATCTCCCAATAGGATCCTACCTATGAGACATATCCATAATTGACCCTAAAGGAGAACAATCATCATTTTTCAAGAGTGAATGATGCATTCATCATGTTTTTCATAAAAATTCTTGAAGGAAATCTTGAATTGAGACTATCTTCGTAAGCTGCCACCTTGATCCAAAGATACGGGTATTTTTTCAAAAAGTTCTCAACTTTATCGTATATCAGAGTATCTTGATTTTATCTCAATCTTAAAAAAAATCCAAGTAACCTCATCGATAGGATTGTGATGTTCGAGATTTGCAAACAACTTGCCCATATCAATGGAAAACTTAAGAGATGAAAAATAAAGGTGTGTCTTTTTCTATCTCTTTGGGAATTTTATCCTGTAAGATGGTTTTTGATGCATAAAATTTTGAATCTCTAATCATACACATCAAGAGTTGGCTTTGAAATTGTTAACAACCCTTATATGTTCTATCTCCCTAACTTGTACCATGTTCCGCAATTCAACGATTATTTGGTGAATTTATTTGATGATTTTGAGGTTAGGGACCAAGATCATATGAGAATGAAAATGGGAAAATGAGGAACTTTGGGTCTGATTGGTTTGAGGATGGAAGTGAAGATGATTGAAAACAATTGTATGAACTTGAGTATCAAGCGATGAAGGTATTACCCTTATTATAGGTATCTTAGAGAATTCAAAAATTAGGGTATATTTATGAAATAACTGAGGTGGTAATTCAGAGATCCAGTGAGTGGTTCAAGAAGAAAATAGATGCATTCATTGAGTCATAATGTCTTGATGATCCCAAAATACATGCATCTCCCATCTCCACTTCAAAGGAAACTAAGAAATCTACAATTTCTACTCACTCTGAAAGTATCACAAAAATAAATTCAATGGAATATGATCCCACTCACTATAAGAGGACATACAAGAAGGTAAGAGTTATCCAAGATTCTATAAAAGGTATGGAACAAGGTTAAAGTGATCCATCTCAGCCACCGATCCTCTAACAATCTCAGCTCATTTCTTCTTCTGCATCTACACCTACTCAACTAGACCAAGATGCACCCTCTTACTCAGATCCAGAAAGAGTCATCATGACCAATGTGGAGCCTGAAGAAACTAATATTTTCCCATGGGTGTAGGATATGATTGGAGGAGATACCCACATGTTCCAACAAGTGGTGATTCTAGATTTCCAAGTGATATACACGATGGTGAAGGAAATTAAATGAAAGAAATCTCCAGTTTCCTCTCAATTTTTAAATGACACTTCAGGAAACTAATACATGTAGGTAGCTTAGCCTAAAATAATCAAGCACATAAGTGAGATGTCCTTATTTGATTATGAACTAATAAGTATTACTCTAGGGTTGGTAATGCATGGGGGATGCTCACTTGTTCAAATAATCTTACACTGGCCTCCTTGTGAGAAATGAATAATATAAGGAGAAAATTAAACAATTGGAAGATCACATAATAACCCTCACCTCTTATGTGCAAACCTTAATGGATCCAAATTTTTCTCCATCTCTCCTCATTAAATAAGTTACTCACATTAGTAGATTCGATTCATAATTCGTCATAAATACACAAGGCTTCACCATGTAGGGAAGGGAAAATGATAAGTGGGTGAGAAAGATTCTTCCTGAGATTCATTCATTGTTTGAGTGTATGAGCATAACTAGCACAAAAGTAAGGATGAATAGAGAATAAATTGAAAAAGGGAAGGAGAATTGGGACTAGGTGTTTCCACTGGTGGTAGAAATGGTGAAATTCAATTCTTCTATACTAGTGAGCAAGAATGTATTGAGCTCCACATCTTAAGATTTGTCTCAAGTATCGGTCATAACTATTTTCTCCCAATACGAGATGTTGAACCATGCTCATGACTAATTGGAATCATATGAGGAGAATACTTCAAATATTTAAGATGATGTCCATGCAGAGGTACAAAAAATTTGAGCACACGTGGTTGATGAAAACACTTTAGTAGATGATCTATTGAAACCATTTGAAGAGCCTATTAAGAAGGAGAAAGGAGATACATTTTCTTTCAATGAAGACACACTGGAGTCTCCTGTTGAGATAAGATTTGCTATATTGAACAATGTGAAGAAGCATCAATCATGGTTCATGAAATTCATGAACATAAATGCTATATCTGATAATTTGCTCAAGTATTTGAGATTTGTAGACATTCCTCAGGCTAAGAAGGTTGCACTTGTAGTGGCTCGATATAATAAGAAGTTCAAAGGGATGAATTTCTTATTAGAGGCACTCTCTAAATTGTTTTTACAGAGCAAGTATCCATCGGTGGAAGCATTATCTTCATTCGAGTGGCTATCTTATTGCTTTTCTCTTTCCTCACCCCTTCCTCTCTTCTCTCTCATATTATATTTATTCATTGGGGGTTTACTTTTTACTTTTATATTATTCATTAAAATGTGATTATAGTTTAGAATTATAATAAGTTTCCCCCAATTCATAAAAAGGGGGCTTAATTTCTTTCTTAGGAATATGAAAATTCACAAGTTGTAAAATTCAAGTGAAAATTCATGCAAGGGGTAGGCGAAGAGTATTTTTTGATAGCTACATATTGTAATGACTTCCTCATTTCAAGGGGTTGTCAATTTTGTGAGTTCAATAGTAGATAACTACAAAGAACAAACAAAACTAGCATTTTATTCTATTTTACCTCTCTCTCTCTCTCTCTCTCTCTCTCTCTCTCTCATTTGCAGCTTTGTGAACATGTCAATTTTACATGACCAAGAAGAGCGTAATAACTTGTGATGAGTGAATGAATGAAATTTTATGTTTATGGTTCATTTTGTCTTTTAATAATTAAAAAAAATTATTTTCTTTCAAAATTTTATGTTGATAAACTTTGGTTAATAATTGTAAGAATATGATTTATCATACTTGCAATATTAACCCCCTCTCTCTATTTCTCGCTCCCACAATCTAACCTTCCTTGAAAATTCTTCAGTTGCACAAGGTGCAAGAATTTTCCATAGGTGTAGTGGAGTTTTCTTGTTGGATCCCTGACGTATTGGAAAACCAAAAAGCTGTTTTGTTCACATACAATAAAGGGATCCTCCCCTTTTCCAAGAAAGAGGGAATCAATTCCATAGTGTTGGTGAAAATCAACTAATTTGTCGTAACAATAAATTATTTCATCAATATTTTTTAGAACCAACCATGGGGCAGATTTTTTTGTCTCTCCACCACTTTATATTCCAAAAAAAATAAAGAAATTAGATATTTAAAACCCCAAAAAATTGAAATTTGAAAATCCGTTAAGCCTGATGTCTTCCACTAATAGGGATTCCTTGTCCTACCCTAGACCTAAGAGATTAAATTCTCTTCCATACCCAAGAAGACATTGCATCTGACTTGAGGGAGGAAATTTTGCATAATAGAGTAAATATATTCCATTACCACATAGCTACAAGAGTTTTCAATTGTGAAGAAGAACATGTAGAAGCTTTGGAAATAGAAAGACAAGCTCAAAATCAGCATAGGAGAGCCTAGAAGATTTTTTTTTGAATTGTGCATTCAAGCCGATATAAAGATGATATACAAGGTCTTTAAGATCTAGTGGTGTGACTGATACTAACTTTTAAGAACATTTGCAAGCTGATTTATAACTTCCTATGAGTTAGATTTCAAGGAGAATAGGTTAGTAGTACTTCCCAAAATTTAATCATACCTTATATATTGAATACTTTGTTGACAAAGTTAGAGTTGGACCATTGAAGTACATCTCTCCATAAGAGGAAGTTTTTGAAGAATTTTTAAAAAGATTCGAAGAGGAAGAGGAAGAAATAGAAGAATAAGAACCACCAATGGCTCAATAAACACTGTTTCCCTGGGGAAAAAACACAGGTCCATTATCTCTCAACAAACCTTTGCATGATTTATGTATAGGGTCATGAAAAAAATTTCCCAAGTTCTACGGTTATGGGAAGCATCAACCGAATAACCAAATTGCAGCTTTCATCACTACTTGTGGAGTGCTATGTCACATCCTATAATTTCTATTTGTGTAGCTGAGTATACAGGTACATGTATGCATGTGTACCCTGAAAAGGATATGCACATTTACACGTAGTTACATGGACAACCATGTAATAAAACCTTTTTCCTTGTGTTTGTAAAGGATTTGGCATTTATAATTATTCTTGTCTTGACTTGTTGTTGTATGTATTTACCTAATGGGGTATGTTGTTTTTGGTACTTGATTACAATATTGGTAATGGATAAGGTATAGAACCTTGCTATGTTGTACGAAAAGAGTTATTATCTTGGTTGGGACTATTGATTATGTATACTAGGAACCTTGTTTGGTTACTATAACTTTTGTTAATATATTTGTACATCAGTTTTCAGAATTCATGAATGGCAACTAAGATGAATTGATACTTAGTTGTATATTATTGTCTCTGAATTGGAAACAATTATTGAATAAGGTTAAGGATGTACACGTATACACAATAATATTTCTCGGTATGATTGTCACTATATAAATGCATATTGCTTGGATTATAACTATAGATATGTTTTTGCAATTAAAATCTTAATTGATTTCATTAGGAGTGAATATTCATAGTAATGGACTTATTATTTTGATGATGATTGATTATGCTTATCTTTGTTACACTATTGTGTTGATAAGCTCGATCATAGAACATTAAAGTTATATTCGATGAAGGAATTGACTAAATTGTTAGTCGATGTATAATAACTAGAGTTTCCTTGTTCAATCGTTTGGTCTTTGACTGATCATATCACCATGTAAGGTAGTCATTGAATTGGGTTGAGTAAATTAGTTTTGGACCCAACGGAAAACTAAAGATTGATAGTTGTTTCAAAAATCCATTGGCCATGTCATGCGCATATGTTGTGATTGCTTAATTGACATGTAAAACAATCCGTAAACCTTAATATACAAGTTTTCTAGTTATTATTGTTGTTGATCATCTCTGTGATATTTTTTGCATCATATTGTTGTTAATTAGCTTTCGACCCTATTTGGGATGCATGGGTATACTCATTTCTACTTTTTAATAATGGGATATTGTCAAGAAAAAATTGGCCTTAAGGTAGGTATGGTTTTAGACTATTGGCATTGGATGATTAATTGGTTTTGGATAATTGTCTAATTTTCAATAATGTGGTCTTCCACCATGCTTCTTATCCAATGTTTTATAAGTTATGGGTTTCAGAAATGATATGGTTAAATTATACAAAAAAAGAAAAAAAGACAAAATGGCTATTAATAGATTACGGTTACAGGCATGCGAGTTTTGGTATTTTAAATCTGGGTTATTTAACGTACTAACTCGGTTAAGCTCGAGTCATCTGAAGACCTACCTAATGCATTGGTGGTTATGTTTTTCTACAAAGTCCGACTGATAAGAAAATTTAAATGCCATTAAATGTTGGGAAACTCAAAGCTTCTCCACGAAGCTACCGAGTTAACACAATTTTTCATTCCTTTCTTTTTTAGGTACTTCTCTGCTATGTAACTTGAGGCCTTCCGCCATGTTCACGAACCTGGGCATGCAAACTATATATTAACTACCTTGTGCATTTAACTTTGGGAAAAATTTAAAAGAAAGCTAGAAGAGTGTATTATTGAGTCCACACTGGAAGATTTCTGCTTGAAGAGACTCAGGAATTTGATTCCAGGAATGACTTGTTTATCTCCTTTGCTTTGATATTTTATTCCTTATAATGAATATATGTCTTTGCAAGTGTTGGGTATTTAGTGAAACGGTAAAAATAAAATGATTTGGGGAAAACCCATTCCTAGGTGTGACAGAATTTTTATTGTTACAATGCTCAACCCTGTGAGACAATCAATAGTAGGATTATAGTAGGTATATGTGTAGTTGTTAAATATGAATATTTATTCCCTTCTCTGTTAAAAAATTGTTAGTACGATGACCTTCCTGAAATGATATTAAAAATGGATTTGCGCATTTCTGGGTGTAATTCATTATTTTTGAAGAGTTATATTTTCTAGAAATAAGGTGAGATATTGCAAAAAATAAATTTAGGAAATAAAACCCATTTTCTAGGTGCTGTCATTTTCCATTTGAATGTGTGAATCCTGAAATGATTTCTTAAATCCATACATGATATTGGGAAACGGTATACGATTTGTTATTTCAGGGGTTACAACATTCTGATTTATTGGACGTATATATTTGTGATCTTATTTTCTTGAGTTGGATGTTTTTGGAATTGAATAAGGTATTTCAATACCTCTGTTTGAAAATTTAAGGTAAATTTGTATCATTCCTCGAAAAAACTAAGGTATTTCAATACCAATGTACTGAAAAGTTAAGATAATTTCTTAACAATGTTTGACCGAATTAGGGTATTCTAATACCTCTGGTTGTTAAAAATCAAAGTAATTCTTTATCATTATTGATTAAAAAAAATAAGGTAAAAGGTAATGTCAAGAAATTAAGGTATTGTGTTTTATTATCTTCAGTTGATAAGGCTAAGCTTCAACTATAGGCATTGTTGGGTATAAGTTAAAGTATTTGATACTTTTCTTATTTGATATGATTGCCGTTACAATCTTACCACTATTGGAAGGGTTATGGTATTAATTCCAAAACACTTATTTATGAGTTCAAAAGATATATTAATATCCATGCGGGACCAAAAAAGGGTTTTACTCTTTTTCTTTTGTTGTTATGAATGGATGGCTAGTTGAAGGTAATGGCAGAAATATAATGAATTATGTGTCCTCTTTTTTTCTAACATGTGTAAATTTGAATTATTACAATAAAAGTATGACACGAATAATCTATTCAATCCTAGATTTCCAATAGAAGATTACTTATCTTATTTGATCTTGAGTATAACTTAAGTGCACCATTTGTTAAATTTCAAAGTATAAATTACTTTCTTAATTTTTGGGATGTTAATGTAAGTAATAAGGATTATTACATAGTCTCATTCATTGAGTATACTTGTTATTATATGGAATAGAAAATGTTGAAAATACTGAGATGTTTTATATATATTCATTGCAATGCAATATATAACAAAGGCAATGAGAATGAAAATCCATGCCAGTTCAGTTGGAACTAACCATGTACAATGCGTAAATTTTATTATGCAGGTCATAAGCAAAACAAGTTGACTATAAAGGAAAACGTGACTTATATATTTGTTGACTGCTATGTCTTTTGATGTAATTTATAAATTTGTTCTTCTTGTGAAATGATGACGAGGATTGTATTTGAGTAAGGAAAGATGTTTGAAATAGTTTTTGATTACCCTGATAATTACTTGTGGACATGTATTAGTGATTATCTATTGATGATGTTGCTCTGTTTTGTGAAATGAAATTTTATTGTATTGGATTTGACTAAAAAGTGAAATTTGCACTTCTCTGTAATATTAATGATGGAAATGTAGTATTGCCGGTTAGTAATAAAGTATTATCTTTGATACTACATATTGTATTTGCAATCATTATGATTCTAATAATGATAAATTTGATGTGTGGTTATATTGATATGTTGAGTTACATCAGTTTGTTGTCCTATAACTTAAATAGGCAATTGTAATCAATATTGATGATTTAAAAATTAGTTGTTATTTACGTACTCCAGATCAAAAATATAATGAGTTAATACTACTGTTGGGAAATGTTGACATAATCTATAAATTTTATAAGAAATAGTAGTAAGAGTATGAATTTTTGAAACTGTACTTAGGGATATAATTACCAGGAATGTAGTAAGAACACGTGGGTGTTTACTTAATAGGAAATGATAAATAAGGAACATATATATGCCACCGAGATAATTAGAAAGATATAATTAAACTTATCGAAACAAATCAAGGGAAGTATAACAACTACCTCTTACTGGTAGTAAAATTACCTCTCAAGGATTAATTTGAAACACCAATAAAAATGTGAAGCAATATATTTAATGTACGACACATTTAACTATGATTGAAATATATGTGTTTACTAATCAATTATAAGTTTCATGATTATTCATAAGTGATCATTGATTGATCATATGTCAATGATTAATTGTAATAATGACATCATCAACCAGATGTTGCGATAATGCGAAGATATAATCATAACTAATGATATCTTGTTGTTGTACTTTGATCATTAACTAATGATGCATAAAAAGTTAAGTGTACTTGAGGGTACTAATGAACTTATTTGTATTAGTAAACTAAGTTAACTTAGTAACTAAAGATGGAAATTAAAGAATTTTTAAGTTGTTGAACAATGAAGTCAATAAATTAAGAATGGAAAAATAATCTTGATACTATGATTGAGATGAATGTGCGTTGAATGGAGGGACAAGTTTCGTGTGGCTTATGTGTAGGCATGAAACTAGGATAGCTAGCACAATTCCTTAAAATTATGGTCATAGTGTTGCAAATGAATGATTGCATTTTCTAATCGTCATTCCTTATTTTAAATGGCGTTATGCCAGGGAGGATACACTAGGAAGATACACATAGTTATTTGTACCTTTAAAAAGGTTTAACCAAATGATATAGTGGGTATATTAGCTTAAGAGGAGCATTGAAGGGGATTGAGAAGGATCTGAAACCTTATAGTTGCACATAATTATCATAGCTTATCTGGTTGGATTCTAAACATTAATTAATCCAGGATTAATCTGTTGTAAGCTATTAATCATTAAAGGCATCAAGATAATTAATAATGATGGAATAAGTCAATAGTTTCTGTAAATGATGTTATTCATTTGAGAGTAAGATAACTTAAGGAATTTATAACTCTTGTATGCTAGAATTTAATCGTTGTGTATTAAATTGATTGAAGACATAAATTGTAATTAATGCGTTGAATTTTTTTTTGTATTTATGATGAAGTAAAAAAAGGTGTTACATGCTAGGAGTTGGCTATTAGGATGTATCAATCCATTTATTTGTAGAATATTTATAAGAGGCATTTACGGACTAGTTTTACCATCTACCAAGGAGGTCCATCAAAAACTGGAATGACATGAATACCAAGTTTGAATCTAGGTTTAAACCTACCAAGGATACACATGCCCTTTTGGGGCAATGGTATCAGCTCAAGAAGGAGCCATATGATCCCATGAGAGAGTTTGTTGCCAAATTCAACTGAATGTTGTACAAGATCCCTAAATATTTTCAGCCTACGGAAGACAACAAGTTGATATTATTCACAAATGATCATCTTCATGAAGTAAGTTTCATATTGAGAATAACTCAATTAGCTCATTTGGATGAGGCACAATGACATGTTGTTGAAGTTGAAGATGACCTAATTATGTCAGGAAATATCAAAAAGGGCCCAAGAAAGGAGAAAGGACAAAGTTCAAGTAAAAGTAGCACAAACTCATTAGTTTAAAAGATGACTAAGGATGTTCTCTCACTCAAGAAGAAATTGAATCAATCTTCATAAATAGAGATTATCCTAAGAGAAACTTTCCAAATAAGAAAATAATTAGTTCACTGCCTCGTAGAATTTCTCTAAAGGCACCTCCAATAAATGTATCCTGTGATTTTGAGGAGGAAGAAGAAAATGAGGATGACAACGTCCTTAAGATTGAAGAAGTTGAAGATGAGGTACAAGTCAATGTCATTGATTATTCTTCAAGATAATATGATTATGCCAAAGATGCACCAAGTTTCTCATGTGCGGTATTTATCCACTCTCAGTCTCAAAAGGGAGCTTCTTCCTCTACCAGTGTGAAAAAAAAGAATAAATATGATCCTCAGGTGACGACTCTACATAACAAGATAATTAACAAAGGATATTTGATTTCACCTTCCATGGATTCTACGAAAGAGACCTAATATTATGATGACAAAGAAATAATCTAATTTCTCAGGTAAGTCACAAAATGCTTCTCCTAATTCTAGTACTGTTTCTACAAAAACTAATTCTCCAAAAACTTCAAATGCTCATATGATATCAATCACTTATTCCCAATCAACCACTCCATTTTATAAAACTTCCTAGGATTCTAAGGTAACACCTCCTTCATCTGCCAAATCATCCATTTCCTCTAGAGTATGCACCTCATCTATTTCTTCTCTATTTGATATGATTGACCATGTGAACAAGTTCAAGGTTTATATTTCTCAATCTATGTTCTTACAAACCCATGCAGAGCAATTTGAAATACTTGTGAGTTACATAAAGGGTGGTAGTTTAAATTATAATGCTGCAATCTCTAATTCCAAAGACCTACTGCTAAAATTACCTACCCCTCCTTCACTTAACATGCTTACCATAAGCACATCTAAGACTAAAAAATTAGAGACATTTAATCTTTCCCTTTTGGTCAAAGGCCACCAATTAAACAAGTGCATAATAGAATCATGTGCTTTTGATAACGTGATGCCAATAAAATTTTCTAACTCTCTTGGGATCACCTTGACGTGAGCAACTAGATCTTGCTATTACATAGAGTCCAAAAAAGTTTTTCTAGTAGGGAAAATTCAAGATGCACAAGTTGCTATCGTAGAATTCTCGGACAAAAAAGTCTTACTGACCATTTTTGTACCAAACATCCCAACATATTTGATACAAGAGCATCACAGGGGGGTTTGAATAAACATAATTAATGTGTAATAATCCTTCTCAAGGAATGAAATTTGTAATAGGTGTTTGAATTCAAATTTGGATGAAAACTAGCTTAGTGGTGTAACTAAGGCTAGTAAAACTGAATGTGTTTGTATATAGGCTTGACTAGGTGAATTTGGTGAGTGAGGTGAGCTTTTATAGTTCATAAAGCTATTTGAACAGGGAAATCATGAAGATATATCTTGTACGAGATAATAATATAGTTAGGATGAAGAATTATCTTATATTTCTAAGTTTAGAGTGTAGTTAAGCTTTTATAGTGAAGAGTGATTTAATTCAGAAGTTGAGTAAGGAGTTTTAGTTGAAATAATAATAATAATGCATGATGCAGAAGAAGAAGGTCAAGCCTATTAGAGAAGGAATGTAGTAACAAATTGTAGTAGAGAGTGAATTTAAGTTGGTGTGTGCATGAAATAAAAATAGGTGTGGCTATCGATATGTAATAGTTAACATGAACAAAACATGAAGGGTGGTTTGCTAAATTGATTTAATCTCTTTTTATTCTCTATCTGTATTGTTGAATTATAATTTAGTTGGGAAAGAAATTGTTATGTGCTCCCTTTCTTTGATATAATATATTCTATATCCTATTAAGGGGGCATGAGATTCCAATAGACTAACAAAGGTTTTGAATGAGGATTGAAAGTTTTTTTTTTCAAACTGCGTATGGATTTGGCATATACTCTATTTTTGTGCATCTTTCCCTGTACACATCGAGTTGGTTAGAGCCTTAGAGGCAACATGAGATCTAGATAACAAAGAAGGAAATTTGAATCTTAAATCCACATAGCTTCTGAGCTCAAGTTGAGAGCATGAAATGTATTTTACAACAAAATATGGCATTTTTAAAAAAATAACCTCTTGATTCTCACAAACTTGTTTTTATACCGTTGGAGCATATTAGATTATAAATCTCTTTCCAAAAACATTAGAAAACCATGAAAATTAGTATGAATGGTTGTGATGGTGTTTCTGAGATGGGATTTCAGTAGTTTTTCATAATTATGATCACAACTAAAATTATGAAGTGTTTTATAGTCGGGCTTGAGAATGCATGTAAATTATTTGATAAAATGTTATCCCTAATAAAATTAGTATAACTCACATATTTTAAATATTTAGATCCTAACTGTTATCCAAAATTCACCCCCCAGGGTAAATTTGATAACATGCATCAGAATACTTAGGTCCCAGGAAAATAGATTGATTCAAGGCAAAAAATCATGTTTCCAGGGTCCCCTCGGCTTTTTCCTAACTCTCCTGTCCAAGAAGAAAAGAGCAAGTTCTCAAAAAGGGTGAAAAAGTTGCAAAAACAAGCTTGGGCCAGAAAAAACCATGAAAATTGGCTAAGTCCTGGTCCAGGCAGTCCTTGGGACAGTTGGGACGTCGGGGCGCGAACCGGCCGAAAAGCCTCCAGGCAGTCTGCGCAGCACTGGGACAGTTGGGACATAAGGACACGTGGGACGCGAAAAGGCGAACCGGCCGAAGGTAAAAGAAAAATCGACTAACTGCTGAGTGGAACAACTGGGACATCTGGGCTGTGAGGACGCAAAGGATGCGAACCGCCCGGATCGGCTGAAAAAGAGAACTTTCACACTGGGACAACTGGGATGAAGGGACGCGTGGGATGCGGAGAGCTGAAGGAGCTGAGAGCCAGTCAAATCACACCACATGTCTTCACCTCAATGAGGGACAGAGAAGCCCGAATCGGGCGGATCAGAAGTTTTTGTCCCAGACAGTTTGGGACATCCGGGACAAGAGGACGTGGTGGACGTGAAAAGCCGGCAGGCCTACGGATGAATCAGGAAACGCCACGTGTCACAAGGGAAAATGTCTAAAATTTCAAAGGGAGAGGTTTGAAGCGTTGGCCCGAGCCAATAAAAAGAGGACATGTGTCCAATGGAGCAGGGAAGTGTAGAGCTCGGGGAGGAGTTAGAGAATTTGGAAAAAGTTTTGGCCAAAAAATAAAAGGTAAAGGATGACCCCGTGCCCCTGTCCTCCAACCAGATCATGCCATGTGTCCCAAGTGGCGGGGGCGCGGGGGAAAAGTGGAAAATTTTCCAAAAGTTCAAAAAGTCAAAAATTTCAAGGAAAACCTACAGGTAAGGGTAGGAGAGAGAATTTTCTCATCCAATCAGTGCCCGACACGTGTCGTCCAGGTGGCGAAGCGCGGGAAAAAATTTCAAAACCCATTTTCGCCAGTTTTGTGCCCTAAATCTTCAGATCGTCATATCTTTCGATCCAGAGCTCGGATTTGCACGTTCTTTATATCATTGGAAATATTATCAAATTCTCTACATGATTCTGGGGTCAATCTTGAATTTTGGTTTAGTCTAGAGAGAGAAAAGTTAAGGAATGGCTCTAACGCGTGTCCATGGCCAGAAACGACATTTCAGTGACCAAATTTAATGCAGAATGGGTCGCATTCTCCTCCAATTCGGTCAAAAATGATAGGGTATGGGTTTGTAAGGCCCTCCATGCTGATTTAATGCATTTGTAGTCAATGAGGAATGGGCTCCCATGTTTTGTACATTTTCTCTCTCCTGGGCTCGACCCATGCAATGTAAAAACCAGATTTGGCTCATTTCAAAAAGGTGGAACATTTTTTGGCATAACAGACTTCTTCTTTCACCTCTAGCAAGTGATTGATGCAAGAATCAGACCTCTTCAAAGATTGTAACAATATTTTTACCTCTCTGAGGTTGTAATGCAGTGGTCTTGACATTGGAAATGATAATGCAAGCTTTGTGAATGAGTTTCAGTCCTTTGTTTGTATTATTTGCTTCATTTTAGATCCTAAATTATATCTTATCAGCCTGTGTATGTTTTATGCTGCAATCTTTTTTCTGTGTCTATTTGCATGACAAAAATATTCACCACTCCTTTTGGTGCATCACCATCTTTAGTTAGTTTCAATTTTTGCACTTCTATCCCTGTCTCCTTGCAATTTAGAATAGGATTAGGACCTGAACCTCTGTAGTTGTGCAATCATTAGATATAAATCAGAGGAGTTTGAGGAACCAGCCTCTAATCTGGAGATTCCTCTCTCAGTTTCACAAGTCCCACACTTGGAGAGAGGTTTCCATGTTGTGCAATCACACTGGATGCTAGAGTGATAAACCTAGAAATCTGATCAACATCCAGGGGTGCTGTGATTTGCACCAACACTAACATTTTATAGGAATGGTCATGGGATACTTTGTGAAATTGAGTTTGAATTATTTTTTCTAAAACCAAATATTTTTTGAGATATTCATGGCTCAATGCTACAAGTCAGCAATGGGCAGAGTATGAAGAAGATAGAAGGATATTTTTGGCATGCACATGGAAAAATGGTTCCCTCCATTGGAGATGGTTTTTTTAATAATTATAATCAGGTTTGATTGATATATTTACGTCTCCATTAGGAACAAGATAATTTTCATCCAAGAAGGATGAGAGATCGGTGAGTGTGCATAGGGATTAAATATGATTGGTGAACTGGATTATTGTAACCTTTTGAACATTACTGCATTATCAATCAAGTTTATAGATGTACCTAGATTAGCATGAAAGTATGAAAGAAGCATTGAATTATTATGGATTGAAGAAGGAAACAATATGATGGTCTAGGTAGAGGTAAGAGAAGGCAAAGACTATCCTTGAATGAGGCGAGGGATAACTCAACTAAGGCTGCACCAATTTGGTATCAGAGCAGGTCTATTATTTTATTAGATAATGAAAATATAGATGTTTGTGTGAATGTTGAATTTTATTTGATTGTGCTAATGATTAATGGAAAGGTGATGCAAGGTTGTAGGTAGGCAAAGTAAGAGAGAGAGATTGCAAATAGTTAAGAGGCAGGAAGAAGAGAAGTGTGGCAAGAGAAGACAAAAAAGCTACAACTAGCAAAGGAAGAGAAAAGTAAGCCAATGAATATTGGCATAGGTGTCACTGAAGCTTGCACATGTGAAGAAGTTTTGAGGAAGAGGAAGAGGTAGCCAGATATACAAGAAGAAGATTGGATAAGAGAGAGAAAGATGGCTACAATCCAAGGTGATAGAGTCTTGGATGAAAGAGAGATACCATGGAAGATATACCATGGAGACATGTAATTGCTTTGGTATAAGCAATGAGAGAGATGAGAGTGGAAGATAAGAAGTAAAAAATGAAGAGATTCAAATAAATAACTGACATAAGGAGGAAAATTGAACTCCTGGAGAAAGAGATAACAATTGTAGAAGAATTTTTAGTTGATAAAGTGTACATGAATATATTGAAAGCACATGAGATAAGATGATGGATACAAAGGAAGATTTAATATTGATGAGTGAAGCATATGAAGAAGAATGGAGTGTAGAAGAGAATGAAACAAAAGCTACTACAAAGATGAATTTAGGGCATAAAAAGATGAGTTGGAAGAATGAAGAGAACATAGAGGTATAATAAGAACTATACCTCTTAAATATAGTAGATGAAGACCTTTGGAATAAGGAATAATCATATATTACATATACAAGAAAAGAATCAGAGTTGGTGGAAGTTGAGAACAATCAAGAAGACCATCTACATATAATAGCAGAGTTTTTGAGGCACATTCTTGAAAGAGAAGAAGGTGATGAAACAAGACTTGGTGAAGATATTTTGATAGCAACTGATGATAGAGATAATAAGGATGGAGAAGAACCTAAAAGAGAAGTGGAGAAGGTTCTCAGTGAAAGGATTAAGGGAGAGAAGTTGTTAACACATAATAAGAGTAATGTGAACTTTTTCCAAAGGACATCTATGGATACTAATGACATCTTTCAGTCTGATTTTGTAGGTATAAAAGACAACCATGCCAAGTTGAAGGCCATAACATCTTTGGAGAATAGATCAAATGAATCTCCCATGATAGGAACACAACCAAGAATGCATTTGTAAGCATTCAAGCATGAGGATAATAGAGGTATGTGTTCTTGGGAAGAGAGTGAATCAGAATGCTCAAACTATTCAAATTGGGAATCTTCAATTCAAAGTGAAGACATGCAACAAGTAAATGGGAAGGTAAAATCCTATTCAAATTTTGATTTTTTTCATTCATTCATGAGGAATCAAGTGGTAGGAAGGAATGGAAGTCAAAGAGAAACATTCAAAGGGAAATTGAATATAAAACCTCCTATTTGTAGTAGTTTTAATGCTTTTAAGAAGCTGGATGCAGCCATATAGGAAGACCAGAGGTTGAGTATAGAATATCTTGCAAGAAAATATGGATACATAGTACCCAAGTGGCTCAAGAACATAACATCTCAGAAAGCATGCGAAGAAAACAAAGGTGTGAAAACATTCCAAAAACATGCCTATGAAGGTGAAGACATTAGGGAACCAATCATTGTTCTAAGGAGCTTTTGGAAGAAGATTAATTTCATCTCAAATGAGGTAAAACAAATAAGGAACAAAGGTAAAAAAATTAAATTAGATGCATCAATGGATGATATTTCAAGCATGACTAGTGATATTAGTGAATGTATGAATGATTCTTAAAGAGAAGAAATAGTATGTACTACTATGAAAGAAGTGATTACTGTCATAGAGGCCAAAATGAGATAATGAAGGAAAATGTAAACTTTTTGGAAGCCGTACAATGATGCCTAAAAAAAGGCCCAAAATTGGATGAATGTCATGTGGATATTGACGATTTCTTATTGTAGGAAGAAATGAGAATGATAGAAACATGGTGTATAGGTACGATCCAGTTCTTGGGTGAAGAAGTGATGGAAACATGGAAGGATAGTGGACAACCTCAAGTGAATGAATTTGATTTTTTCCATGATGAAGAGGTAAAACATGTAAGTATGCACTCAAGTTATGTGGATTTGGTTGATTATGGTGCTAATAATGATGATATGAAACTCCTTCAAGAGATATTTCATTTTGAAAAATATGATAAATAATTTCTTTATGAAAGTACATAGCAATTACAGGCTGAGATGAATGCATTATATAATTCTCTTCACAATAAAGAAGTCAAAAGTTGTTAGGGTGAAGAAAAGAGTGATGGAGGTGATATAGTTGAATTCCAAGAAGTGGAAACTATGGAAAAAGAATGGAAGAGAATGAAATAGATGAAGGATTGGCTGAATGAGACTAAAAACATGTCAGATCAGTTTGGAAATGCAGAAATGGAAGAGAAAACCAGAGATATGAAGACCAAATTGAACTTGGTTGATGAAGAAACAAAACAAAAGAAATAAGATAAACATCATGAAACCTAGAAAGAGGCCTTATGGCTTCAAAATTTTGCATCTAAGGTTGTTTTTAGTGTTTTGTATGCAAGTACAGAAGGTGAGGAGATGAAGGAAGTCCATAATTCCATGATCAAACTTTTGAAGCAAGAAAAACAGGAAGATGTTGAAGACCTATGCGATGATGAAGTAGCAATATGGAGCTTAGTATATGAGAAGTAGGAAAGAAAGAAAAAGTATAAGAAAATACAAAGAAGAAAGAAGAGGAGATACAAATAATACAATGGGAAGAGACAAAAACAAGTATGGACAAGTATAACATGGGACCCAAGTACAATTCAAGGAATAAGAAAAGGATGAAAATTCATGAGTAGGAGCTCATGAAATATTTTAATATGGATAGTTTGATGTAAGAGCATCATAAGGGAGTTTGAATAAACATAAATAATGTGTAATAAGCCTTCTCAAGGCTTGAAATTTGTAAGGCTAGTAAAACTGAATGTGCTTTTATATAGGCTTGACTAGGTGAGTTTGGTGAGTGAGGTGAGTTTTTATAGTGCATAATGCTCTTTGAGCAGGGAAATAGTGAAGATATATCTTATACGAGATAATGATATAGTTAGGATGAAGAATTATCTTATATTCCTAAGTTTAGAGTGTAGTTGAGGTTTTCTACTAAAGAATGATTTAATTCAGGAGTTGAGTAAGGACTTTTAGTTGAAAAAAAACAAAATAATACATGATGTAGGAGAAGAAGGTTGAGCTTGTTAGAGAAGGAATGTAGTAACAAAGCGGAGTAGAGAGTGAAGTTAAGTTAGTGTGTACATGTAATAAAAAAGGCATGACTACCAATATGTGATAGTTAACATGAATAAAACATGAAGAGTGGTTTGCTAAAATGGTTTGATCTCTTTTTATTCTCTATCCATATTATTTAATTATAATTTAGTTGAGAAATAAATTGTTAAGTGGTTTATTTCTTTGATATAATATATTCTATATCCTATTCAGAAGGCATGAGCTTCCAATGGACTAACAGAGTTTTTGAATGAGGATTGAGAATTTTTTTCAAATTGTGTATGGATTTGGCATATACCCTGTTTTGTGCATATTTCCCTATACACATCGAGTTGGTTAGATCCGTAGAGGAAACATGAGATCAATATCATAAATAAGGAAAGTTGAATCTTAAATCCATAGAGATTTTGAGCTTGAGTTGAGAGCATGAAATATATTTTACAACAAGATATGACATTTTTTTAAAAACCTCTTGATTCTCAGGAAATTTTTTTTTCTGACTACTGAAGCATATCATATTATATAACTCTTTCCAAACACATCGAAAAACCGTGAAAATTAGTTAGAAGGGTTGTGAGGGTGCTTGTGAGATGGTGTTTCAGTTTTTTTTCATAATTATGAGCACAATTAGAGTTATGAAGTGTTTTATAGTTGGGCCTGAGAATGCATGTAAATAATTTGACACAATGTCTGACCTAATAAAAGTAGCATAACTCACACATTTTAAAGAGTTAGACCCTGATTATTTGAAGAATGAGATTGGTAACGATGGAAGGGATCAACGAGGAGTTTGAGGAGAGAGACATTGTTTTGAAAAATGATGGGTGTGAAACTGACAACAGACATATTATTCTTGGGAGGGAGATAGTCTCAGAGGACCAGTCTTCAATGGGAAAAGGTAAGGATGAGACTAGACCTATGTCCAGGACCCATGTGGGAAATGAGACCCCTAGAAATAATTCAAAAATCTTGAGATCTGGGAATGAAAAAAGTTTAGGGACTATTCCAACACTTAAACAAGGTGAATCAAGAAACTATTTAGAAATCCTTGATAGCATTATTGATAGGAATTTGAGTAATATAGAGAATGCTTTGATAGGGAAACTTGTTAGAGGAAGACCCAATATAGAATCAGTAAGATCTTGGTCACAATTGAAATTGAAACCCAAAGGGCATATGGAAGTAACAAATTTACTAAATGGTTTCTTCTTGTTCATTTTTAACAATCTAGAAGACCACCAAAGAATCATAAATGATGGCCCATGGTTCCTGGGCAAGCTCAAAATTCTTTTGAGGTATGTTCAACCCTGATAAAGAAAATGTAAATCAATTTCTTGTCTAGGTGAGGTTACCAGCTCTTCCATTGGAACTATGAGATGTTGATGTTATTAAAGGGATTGCAATCACTCTTGTTACCTATGTTGATGTGGATGATGCGACCATTACGAAAGCACGTTCTGTTTGTGCTAGATTCTGTATCTACTCTTTGATGGGTTAAAATTTACTGAAATCCATAACTCTATGATCTAGACTGGGAAGCTGGGAAAAAAGAATTGAGTTCAAAAAATACCCTAAAAATGTGAGAAATGCCAAGGATGGGGGTATGTAAATCAACAGTGTAAAATGACGGTTTCAAAGGCTTATAAGGAGAATCTAGTCAAGGGACATGATAAAGGTAAGGAAGTATCTTATTTGGAACATAATACTACTAAGAATACTAATTCAAATAAAGGCATCATCTTATTGAGAATAATGGTGAGATGTCAAATATAAATAAAGTTCAGACTCCCAAGTTAATAGATGATGGCTTTATAGAAGTAAGGAATAAGAAGAATCAATGGAAAACCTTATCTATACAACATTTCTAGATGGAAAAGTACCATGTTCAGGTTGAGAAACTCTTACCATAAAAATCTATGGATAATCTTCTGAAGGAAGCTGATAAGGAACATTTCCCACGTAAAAAACTAGGGGAAATAAGTCTTGATGAAACTTTGGGTCCTTTTACTAACCCTTTTGACAATCTTCTAGGTTTTGAGGAGAATGTTCTAATGAATGGAAATGAAGAATAGATGGAAGCTAAAAAATTCTAAAGGATCATCCAAGAATATTTATCCCCATAACAATAAATTCTTCTAGATCAGAAAAAATCAATGGAAGAGGATCCCAAAGAGGATGAAATTGAGATATCTTTGAAACCCCAATCCAAAAAATGGGATTCTTATGAGGCCACCCCAAAAGATAAGAAAAAAAGTTTAGGGAGATCTACTAAGAAGGTTGCTAGAAAATGTAGATTCAAAAATATATTGACGATGGAACCCTGTCTAAAATCTATCTATGGAGCTTTAGAAGAACTAAAACCCAATGGTTTAAATGAATATAGTCTCACGGAATGTTAGGGGTTTGAATAACCATGTGAAATGGAGGTTAATAAAAGAACTAGATTCTAAACAAAAACCTGATATCAAGGTCTTATAGGAAACTAAGATGGAGGAAGGACCTTTCTTGGAAGCCAAATGTAATTTCTACAAGGAAATTATGGGAATGGTTGGTAGTTCAAAAGGATCTGTAGGAGGAATGATTGTCATCTGGAATGAGGAAAAACTCAAAGGTATGAACCTTCTTAAAAGAAGTAATCACATGGCTATGTTGTTTCAAGATAAGAAATATAAAATATTTTTGGTGTTATCTAACATATATGCTCAAAATAGAAAAGGAGAAAGAAAAAAGTTTTGGGCTGAACTCTCCAAATTTCAAAACATTATTAAAGGGACTGAATGGCTGATTATGGGTGAATTTAACACCCCTTTGAGTCCCTGGGAAAAGAAGGGTGGTAATATTTATTTAACTAAGATATGGAAGATCTCAAGGATTTTATCATACAAAATAACCTCATGGATATTAAGTTGAAGGGTAAAAAAATTACCTGGTCTAATATGAGAAAAGGATATCAATTGATTCAAGTAAAAATTGATAGGGCTCTAACTTCATGGGGGTGGTTGAATAAATATGCTTTCCTCTTTTCTCTTCCTTGTATTGGTTCAGACCACAATCATCTTCTTTTCCAAATCAAAGATAAAGAGAGGAGAACTACTTTTAGATTTGAGAAGATGTCATTACAAAATGAGGAAAATTTTGACCTTATGAAAGATTGGTGGAATGTGAAAATCAAAGGAACTGCTATGTTTATAATTGCTAAGAAAATCTCTCATGTTAAGAATAATTTGAAAGGATGGAATAAAAAATTCTTTGGTAACATTTGTGAGAAAAAGAAGTCTCTGGAAAATGAGATATCTTCCCTTCATGAAACTTTGGAAACTCTTAATAATGAAAGTATTCAGGTAGGACAACATAAAGAGAGTAAATTATTGTCTAACTACCATAACATTCTTCTGAAAGATGAGAATTTATGGAGACATAAATCCAAGATTCAATGGCTTAGAGAAAGTGATAAAAACACAAAATTATTCCATATTTCAAACTTGAAAAAGAGAAGCACTAATGGAATATTGTGTGTCATAGGGGAAGATGGTGTGATGCTCATTGATACTAAGGAAATTCAACATACTGCCACCTCCTTTTTTAGAAGACTTCTTTCTACAAGCATTTCATCTAACAAAAATAAGGAATATTACTTTCTGGATTACATCCCTTAGCTGATAAGTGATACTGACAGTAATATGCTCACAAAGATTCCTTCAATGGAAGAAATTGAATTTATTCTAAAAACTTTGAGCCCAAAAAAGCTCTGGGACCTGATGGATTTCTGGATTTCTTTTTTCAAACTTTTTGGGATATTGTTAAGAATGATACATGAAAATCTATTCAAGAGTTTTTTAAAAAAATATGCTTCATAAATTAAACAACACATTCCTTTCTTTAGTCCTTAAAAATCACAATCCTACAGATTTCAGGAATTTTAGACATATCATCCTATGTAACTATATCTACAAAATGTGTTCTAAAATTCTAGCTTTAAGAATTCAACATATCCTACCTTCCATTATCTATGATTAGAAGGGAGGGTTTGTAATGGGAAGACAAATCCAAGATGGTATTGTCACTATTCAAGAGACTCTTCACACGGTTAAGAAAAATAAAAAAGAAGTTGATTATTAAACTTGATATGGAGAAAGCCTATTACTGTGTCTCTTAGACCTTTCTTCTTAATGTCTTAACTGGGTTTGGATTTGGTGAAGACTTCAGGATTCTGATACAAACATGTATTTCCACAACTAAATTTTATGTTTTGATCAATGGGACTCCCTATGGTTTTTATATAGTTCTAGAGAATTAAGACAAGGGGATCATATCTCTCCTTTTCTATTTATAATCATGGCTGAAAATATCAGCAGAGCTCTCAATAAGGCTAATTTTAAAGAAATAATTAAAGGCATATCTCCTGCTATTAATAGTGATAATGGTGTTCACCAACTTTTTTTGATGACACTATGTTGGTTGGAGAGGCTACTATCCTGGAGGTTAGAGATTTTAAACAGATGATGATTGATTATGAGGAAGATTCTAACCAAT
The DNA here is from genome assembly GCA_019776745.2 of Taxus chinensis. Taxonomy (NCBI): domain Eukaryota; kingdom Viridiplantae; phylum Streptophyta; class Pinopsida; order Cupressales; family Taxaceae; genus Taxus; species Taxus chinensis. The sequence goes on along the minus strand of CM034146.1, from coordinate 508,060,713 downwards.
TGATTAATTATGGAAAAAGTTTGGTATTTTTTATCAATACCCCTGAAATAAGATGTGTCAAAATTTCTAGTATTCTTGGTTGTGTGACTAAAATATTCCATACTCAGTATTTGGGAATGATTATTGGAATCGAAAAACCACAGATTGCTGAATGGAATTTTTTGATAGACATATTTATTAAGAAATTGGAAGGCTATAAAGGCTCACTTTTATCTCAAGCAGGTAAAGTTTTCCTTCTCAAATTATCAATTCAAAGTTTTCCTATGTACTCTATGTCTATTTATAGATTACCTCCTACTATTGATAATAAATTAGAGAGTATCCAAAAAATATTTCTTTGGAGTGGCTCAGAAAAAAAGGATAGAATTCCTCTCCTTGTGTGGGAAAATGTTTGTAAGCTAAAGAAAATGGGGGGTATTGGTATTAGAGATTGGACTAAAATGAATAAATCTATGCTGTCAAAAATTATTTGGAGATTGGTTAAGGAAGACACTATGTGGAATTCCATCATAAGATAGAAATACTGGTCAAATATTCTAGATAATGAATGGTGCTTTAGCAATGCTGACTTTAATGGTTCTACTTTTTGAAAATTTATAAATTGGACTAAATGCATTATCTCTGAGGGAAGAAAATGGATGATTCGCAATGGGAGAGTGGTTAATTTCTAGGAAGACAAATGGTTAGGTGACAAACCTCTTAAGGTAATATATCCTAACATCTATAAGGATGTTATGGTTAAATATGGGACTAAGGTAAAAGATTACTTGAAGTTTTAGGAACCCCTGGGTCAATGGAAAATAATTTAATTAGATGGACATAAAACAATGATATCATTTCTATCAACAACAAACTAAGAGGTGTTATTGTTAATAAAGAGAGTTTAAAAGATGCTAGCTTATATTAGTCTAGAGAGGATAATGGAGTCTTCACAGTTTGAAGTGCCTACTTTTCCTTTTTCTAGATGAAGTTAATCCTGAAAAATTCAAATGGGAAAGTGTGTGGGTCAAAGAAGTTACTCCCAAGATCAATATGTTCTAGTGGTTGGTTCTCCATAATTAAATCTTTACTATCAGCAATATTAATAAGAGAATTTTTCTTATGGTGAATAGGTGTGTTATGTGTGAAAAAAGATACTAAAGACTCTTTACATCTACTCCTCCACTTCCCTTTTCTGGTATCGGTTAGAAACACCCTTCTTAACCTATTTGAAATCAAGTGGGTTTTCCCATGCTCCATTAAAAAAATATGGTCCCAATGTTTTAGACCTTTTAGGAGTCAAGGAATCAAACATATATGGACCCTTTTTATTATGTACCTGACTTGAGAAATTTGGAAAGAGAGAAATAGGTGGATTTTTAAAGAGAAGAAGGAATCGGAAAAGAAAGTTGGAACTCATTGTTTTAACGTTATTAATGCAAAATTATCAAACATAACCCCACATAAGAAAACTATTCTTCAAAATGAGAGTAAATTATCTAAGATTTGGGGTTTAAGTCCTGTTATCCCAAATTCACCCCCCAGGAAAATTTGGTCAAGACAACTCCTGCACATAAGGAAATTATGAAGGAAACGACTCAGACCCATGAGCTCGAGTTCCATAACCAGAAAAAATGAAAACAGAGGCCCGAGAAAGTCAAATTTGACAATGCATAAGAAGAAATAGAAGAAATGGTTCTTATGAATGTTTCCATATCTTAAATCTATTTAAAGGGTCGAGGGAGCACTCAACAATGGAATTGCAGGGTCAGAGAAGAAGGGGTTGTGCCTCAAGAGAGGCTAGGAGAAAGAAAGTAAAAACAAAAAGGATCCAAGGTCTTTGGGCTCAAAACCGTTTAGGAAAGAATCCAAAATCTACCAAGTATGGAAGAGACAGCAGAGGGAACCACATGTCCTAACAGTGCTCCTCCAAAGGTGAATCTAAAAAGATAAGATCAAACAAACACCGCATCTCCATGTGTCTCAGGATGAAATGGAGGTAGGGGCAAATGGTCAAGCAAAGTCAAAAGGTGGAGCTTCAGGGCTGTGGGGATTTTTTGAGTTTTACATTTCACGAAAAGGGAAAAAGATAAATTACGGACCCGCAAACCTGATTTTTTCTCTAATCTAGCTACCACCTATCCCATCTCAAAAGGGGGACCCATTTTTAAACTTTTTTCAGCATCCATTCGTATGGATCCGATACAAACTTTGAAGGGGCATATGTTTTGACTCAAGGCTCGAAATATTATAGATCTGACACCATTGGAAATATCTTGGCCTCACCCACACCATGGAGGTCTAAGAATTTATTTTTGAGTAGGTTAGGTGAAGGAAATGGAGGAAACATCTTTTGGCCTTTAATTCAGAATCCATCTGTGTCAACAACCAGATCGGATTCGATCTATTTCCACTGTTTCCTCTTCTTTCAAGGTGCCAAATCAAGGAATAATGTAGTAAAGACGGATTTGGGGCATATTTTATCAGAAGCATTAACATAAGTGGTTGAGTTTCAACCCATTTCTCCCACTTCTCTCTCTCTTTCTTCTCTCTGATCAAATCTATAAATACAGGGGTAGGATTCATTGTAAAGGGTTGTTTGTTCTTCTTCCCTGCCCCCTCTCTCTTTCTTCTCCAGGGTCGAATGAGGAGTTTAAGCCTCCTCCCTTAACTTTGTAATGGAATTTTCTTACCTATTTCCCATTAATGGTGTACTGTGTGAACTCCTAGAGCAACAGAATTTGTTTCGTGATTCGTTTTGTCCATCCTTTGCTTATTTTATTATCTCTTCTCACCTCTCGCCATTGTAGGGTATACTGTGCATATCTTTGATGTCTATTACAAGTTTTGGGAGCTGTGTTTAAGGGGTTTGAAATGGTGTTCTATGTGAACTTTATCCTTGGTATGTGCTACATCTATCCATCCTCTCCATTACTCACCTCTCTCCATTTCAGGAAGTTGGGTTTGTGATCAGTAGTTCCCTTTTCTCGGTGCTATCACCTATGTAGTGTAGGATTTATTTATTTTCATGCTCTCTTCCTCTCCTTGGTCCCTTGGAATTGTTAGATTAGGAGTAGATAGTCACATTTCCTTCCTTAGAAGTAGTTTAGCACTGGGATTAGGAAGAGGAACCAACATTATCTGGAGGATCATTCCCATTTTCAAGTCCCACAGCTTGGGGAATGATCCAATGTTATGCAAATCACACTAAATGACCCTGCCTTAAAAAAGTAGATCCATAACTCATTTTGGGGTGCTGTGATTTCACACTAACAGTTTTGGCACGCCTGGTGGGACAGTTCTGAAGCACATTACCACTTCACTTCATCAGGTTTTATGTGCTCTTGGTGAAGATTTCAGTCTTTGGAGGCACTTTTAGGCACATCTGGCGACTCCATTTGGTCAAAAACCCATTCTCTGAGTTACAGAATTTTTCCATCCATTTCCACTCATTTCATCCATTTTCTTCTTCCATCTCTTTCATTTTCTCCCATTCCATGAGGTTTTTTAATCATGAATTCATTCCCTTCATGGAACTCACACTTACAACAATGCAATCTATTAGGAAATAAGGGATAAAATATGTGGAATAATCCCCCACAGAATCGCAACAGTAGAAACTAATATGCAGAAATTATTGCAGATCTCAAATAAAATTGCAGAATAAAATAACACAACACAAAGAGACAGTATTTAACGTGGTTCACCCAATTTGGGCTATGTCCACCAAGAATCACTTGCTCATATTTTATTACAAGCCACTGCTCTCTTAATACAATACCCAGATCCGTTTGGAGCTATGCTCAACAAACTCTATAGAATTCATAGCCGAATTCAAAGCACATCTGCAATGTTCTTCATCCCTCTATCATATGCATAAAACCATATAAATAGACAACTGCTTAAGAATTTTTACAAAACCTTGGGTATCAAAACCATGGGAAAAACCTGTCCCATAAAACTTTGGGTCAAAAATCTCACCCATATGAGAAGAGCACGTTTCCCGATATGTCGGGTGCATTTTTTTGAGGCTAATTTTTTTTTTACGCCTACTCTTAGTGTACGGTCTTCAACACTTTCACGCATGAAAATAGGCTCCACAACCTAACAATCTCCCACTTGGAGACTAGTTTTCCTTTGAGAAAGCTTCTCAACCCTTCACTAGTTTCTGTGAAGACCAACCAAAGCTGAACACAACTTCAGTTTTTCCCTTGTGACCACCTTGTTCATCATGTCTACAGGATTCTAATTGGTATGAATCTTCTCCAACTTCAACTTCTCTTCCTCCAAAGCTGTCATGATGAAATGGTACCTTAACTGTATATGCTTTGTCCTAGAGTGGAAAGCAGAGTTCTTAGCTAGGTGTATAGCACTCTGACTATCACTATGCAACTTTCCTTCCTCTTTCTTATGCCCCAAATCCTCAAGTAATTGTTGTAACCAAATCATTTCCTTGCTTTCATCTGTGGCAGAAACATACTCAGCCTCTGTGGTTGACAAAGCCACCAGCTCTTGTAGTCGTGAAATCCAACTCACTGCTGTCCCACCTATAGTGTAAATATAACATGTCGTGTTCCTCTTGTTGTCTACATCTCCAGCCATGTCTGAATCTACATAACCACATAAAGTGGTGTCTGATCCACTGTAGCACAAAATTGTCCCCATGGTCCCTAGCAAATACCGAAGGATCCACTTTACTGCCTACCAGTGATCTCTACCTGGATCACTCATAAATCTACTCACCGCTCCCACTGCATGGGTAATATCAGGCCTAGTGCACACCATGGCATACATCAAACTACCAACTACTGATGAGTAAGGTACCTTGGACATTTGGTTTCTCTCCTGCTCTATCTTGGGACACTGCTCCTTTGATAATTTGAAATGGCCTGCCAAAGGAGTCCCAACCAGTTTAGCATCCTGCATATTAAACCTCTCCAAGACTTTCTTAATGTACTCTTCCTGAGATAAAGTCAACTTCCGTTCCTTCCTATCCCGAGATATCCTCATACCAAGGATTTGTTTGGATGCCCCCAAATCCTTCATAGCAAAGGATTCACTTAGCTGCTTCTTGAGTACTTTTATTTCTTGCATGTTTTTACCTGTAACCAACATGTCATCCACATACAGACAAAGGATAATATAATTGCCATCCTCAAATTTCTTTATATACACACAATGGTCAGAATGACATATAATATAACCTTGCTCCATCATGAACCTATCAAATTTCTTATACCATTGACGTGGAGCTTGTTTCAAACCATACAAGCTCTTCTTCAGTTTGCACACCATCTCCTCTTTACCTTTGACCTCATAGCCCTCTGGTTGCTGCATATATAGTTCCTCCTCCAAATCACCATGGATAAATGCAGTCTTTACATCAAGCTGTTCTCAGTGCAAGTCTTCTGCTGCAAATATTCCTAGAACAGTTCTAATAGAAGTCATTTTTATTACAGGAGAAAAAATATCATCAATATCTATACCTTTTTTCTATGCAAACCCCTTGACCACCAACTGGGCCTTGTATCTTTTCTTGCCTCCTTCCTCTTTAACTTTGAACACCCACTTGTTCTGTAATGTTCTTTTTCCTTCGAGTAGCTTTACTAAATCCCATGTCTGGTTCTCTATGAGAGCTTGATGCTCCTCATCCATGGCTTGCTCCCACTTCTTCCTAGCATCTACCTGCATTGCTTCATCAAAGCTCTCTGGTTCTCCACTATCATTGAGTAATAAATAATAAAGAGAAGGAGAAAAATGTTTAGGTTCTCTTCTTACCCTAGAAGACCTCCTCAATATAGGAGTTTGGGGTTCTTGTTAAGGGGGTTCCTGAACTGATTCATGTGTCACTTTCCCATCCATAAGATCCTCTACCATTGCATATTCTTTCTTGGATTCTTCCCTGTTTTCCTGCAACTGCTGCTTATACATGACTTTCTCATTAAAGACCACATCCTTAGATCAAATGATTTTCTTGTCCTTAATACTCCAACATTTATATCCAAAGTCATCACCACCATAACCAATGAAAGTATATTTTTCTGATTTAGCCTCTAGCTTAGTCCTATAATCCTTGTCTATGTGAACAAACACCTCACATCCAAAGAATCTAAGAAATGAATAATCAAATTTCTTACCATACCAAGCCTCCTCAGGTATGCCTCCATCCAAGGCACAAGAGGGTCCTCTGTTTATCAAGATAAAAAGTTGTGCTCACCGCTTCTGCCCAAAAAGCAAGAGTGCAGTCCCTGCATGTAACCTTATGCTCCTAGCATGCTCCATTATTGTTCATGTCCATCCTCTCTGATACCCCATTCTGCTGACAGAGTTCCTGGAACCATCTTTTACCTACTGGATTCCATTTACCTAGAACAGTAATCAAAAATTCATTTCTGCAATATTCCCCTCCATTATATGAACTTGAGACATTTCTAGCTTAAGACCTGTTTCATTCTCAACCAAGGCTTTCCACTTTAACAAAGTGTCAAACTACATCAAATTTAGTTTCTAATACAATAAACCCAAACTTTCCTAGTTGCATCATCAATAAAAGTTACATAATAACATGAACCTCCAAGAGATAATACCCGTAGTTGGCCCGCCACACATCAGAATGCACCAGCTCTAACTTAATCTCTTTCTTTGTAGGTCCAACCTTGAGAAACCTTACTCACTTCTGTTTCCCATATATGCAGTCCTCACAGAACTCCAAACCTATTTCTTTATGATCTCCATGCCCTTATGACTCATATGACTGAGCCTATAGTGCCATAATGTTGTATCTACTTATGAAGCCACAAGAATACAAACATTAGTGCTATAAGTGGTTAAATACAAGGTTCCAACCTTCTTACCTCTTACCACCATAAGAGCACCCTTGGTACCCTTCCAAGAGTCCGCTGTAAATATCACAGTACAACCATCACTTCCCAACTACCCTTCCGATATCAAATTTTGTCTTAATGTAGGCACATGTCTGACATCCTTCAATAGCCAAGTATTTTCATTCTACATATTAACCTGAATAGAACCTTTTCTAACTATGATGCAAGGCTCATCATCACCAAGAAAAACATGCCCAAAATCTCCTTGAACATAATCAACAAAATAATGCCTATGTGGAGAAGCATGGAAAGAAGCCCCTGAATCTAAAACCCAAGATTCAGTAATATTGTGCAAAGAAAGAATCAAAGCATCCTGACATACATTACCCGTTGCCACATTTGCCTCCTTGTTTTCTTATTGTTATTTCTTCTTATCTCGAAGCTCCCAACAATCCTTCTTTGCATGCCTAGGCTTTCCACAATTCCAGCTTACAATCTTGTTCTTGGATTTTGACCTTTCCCGATCTTTTGATTTTCCATGGTTTCCTCTATTCTTCTGTCTCCCTCTAGTTTCCACTGTTAAAGAATTCCTTGAAGTAGAAGATTCCCCAGAGCTTTTTCTTCGCATTTCCTCACTCAGAATCACCTCTATAACATCCTCAAACTTCAACTTCAAGTTAGCTGGAACTGAGTTACTTACCACCATTACCAGGCTATTCCAACTCTCAGGTAAAGAGCACAGAATTAATAAAGCCCTAACTTCTTCATAAAATTTTATTGTAACCGAAGCTAGCATATTCAAAACCATATTGAAATCATTTAAATGATCTGCTACTGAACTATTCTCAGACATCTTCATATTAAACAAATTTTTCATTAAAAAATATCTTATTAGAGGCAGAGGGTTTTTCATACAACTTCCCTAATGCATCCATGAGATGTTTTGTAGTCTTTTCCTTTGAAACATTAAATAATACCGAAGATGCAAGACATAACCGGATCGTTCCAAGTGCCTTTCGATCCAACAAATCCCATTCCACATCTATCATACTCAAGGGTTTGTTCACCTTCTCAGACAACGGAGTATAAAGATCCTTCTGATAAAGGTAATCTTCCATCTGCATCTTCCAAAGACTGAAATTATGCCTGTTGAATTTATCAACCCTAGATATTCCATCATCTACCATAGCTCCCACTCAAGCAAAAAAACTTTCCCTGTGATTCAACACTTCAGCAAACCATACCAGGCTCTGATACCAATTGTTAAGAAATAAGGGATAAAATATGTGGAATAATCCCTTGCAGAATCGCAACAGTAGAAACTAATATGCAGAAATTATTACAGATCTCAAATAAAATTACAGAATAAAATAACACAACACAAAGAGACAATATTTAACGTGGTTCACCCAATTTGGGCTATTTCCACCAAGAATCATTTGCTCAGATTTTATTACAAACCACCACTACCTTAATACAATACACAGATCTATTTGGAGCTATGCTCAACAAACTCTACAGAATTCACAGCCAAATTCAAAGCACATCTACAATGTTCTTCATCCCTCTATCATATGCATAAAACCATATAAATAGACAACTGCTTAAACATTTTTACAAAACTGTGGGTATCAAAACCATGGGCAAAACCCGTCCCATAAACCTATGGGTCAAAAATCTCGCCCATATGAGAAGAGCACGTTTCCCGATATGTTGGGTGCATTTTTTCGAGGCCAAATTGTTTTTTTACACCTACTCTTAGTGTACGGTCTTCGACACTTTCACAGATGAAAACAAGCTCCACAACCTAACACAATCCACCTCCAATGCCTTTCCTAACTACTCCAAATCAACATTATGATTAGATCTAGAACCATTATGCTTACCCATATGAGTAGAGTCAAAGTTAGTTTGACTATGAAGCTTATCAAGGACAAAGGGACACATATGATGGCGATAGTTATGTAGAGGATGTTGGTCTACTAGAGAAGAGTAAAAAAATGGAGGCTGACATGGTTCAATCAAGGGGCATAGCACAAATGAAGGCATTCAAGATTGGTTTTAGGGCACATTATCCATAGGAAGACCCTTTTCCAAGACATTACATCCCTCAAGAGAATCTTGACTTCATGGTTGAAGTGTTTCCTTATTTTACACATTGGATTGAGGACATTGGGGCTTATGAGAAAAGTGTGGGACAACCTTGTCAATGGGTAAGTCAATCACTAACTCCCTACCTTTCATTTTATCTCCCTCAATATTTATCATTTCAGTAGAGGCAAGAGTCAATCCCCTCACTTTCTGCCCCAAGTGTTGATTTAATTTCTCCATATCATATTCTTCCACCTCATGTCATTTCTTCTGTCCTTTTCCCTTCCAAACAGTCATCCCCTCCAAACAAACAAGAAGTTGCACCTCCCTTCCCACCACAAAAAATTGCAAAGATGGTTGAACCCTAACCTGCCACTCCTCTTACTTTCCTAAGCCCATGTTGGGAAGAGACTCAAGAATCTAGTCAAGGAGAACAAAAATAAGAGGATCCCAATAGAAAATAAATGATAGACAATCTGAAGAGTTGGGCTACCTAATTTGGGTTTACAAAGATCCCATTGATGGTCAAGCCAATAGAGGAGGTCAAGATTGAATAACCAATGGTGGTTGAGGCTGAGTTTGCAGCAGAAGAAGAGTAAGAACAAAATGAGGAACAATCCATCCTAAGCCCCATTGAAGAGGAGCATATGCGAGAGATAAGATCAGTGTTGAGGCCACTTAATGAAGAAGTCAACATTGAAGATTTTTTCTTTCATTTCAAGGGCCTGATTTGATTAATGTACTCATGCTGGAAGAGGAACATACAGTTCCAGAGGCTTTAGATGTGGAGCAAGCTACATGGGAACCTTTATTTATCCCTCCCACTTTATCCCCTTCAAGCTCTGATGTTGAAGAAGAGTTTGATCTCTCAAAATTCATTTTTGAGGAAGAGAGAAACCATGATGAGAAAGTTGTAAATCAAGAGTACACCATGAATTATAATACTCAAGTGTAAAAACCTTCATCTCACAACATCCCTCTGGAACCAAGGTTGGAAGATCTTGATCTTCCATGTTCTTCAAAGGAGGAGGAAGAGAAAAGGCAAGAGGATGTCATCATCTCCCTCACACCATCCAATCAAGAAGGTCCATAAGAAGACTCCATTTTTGGACTTGAATTTCAGAGAAATGGGCACAATCAAAGGATCAAACCATGCCCAATTAGGCACTTGGATTCATTGGAGCCAAAGGAGAAACCAAAACTAGTCATGCCTACTTCAAGGCATGAAGATGATCTACCAAGCACCAAGTATCAGCTGTCATACCTCTTCAATCCAAATGTAAAGGAACTAAAAGAGGTATTAGTTTTGTCTTTAGTCAATACTTTGGTGATTTGGGTGGAAGATCAGCTTGTAGTTAGTTTTTCACTCATCCAACCAGCCATGTTCAATGCCAAATCAATTGCATGGCTGCCATTTTTGAGGAAGGGAAGCTATTTTTCCTTTCCAGTTGCAAGTTTTGTTTAAGTTCCATTTTCTCTTGGTTAGAGTAGAGCAAGTAGGTTTGTTTTTTAGTAGAAGAATTGCTTTTGTACACTCTGCATATCCCACTTGGGGTGTGTATGATTTTTAGTTTATAGATAGTTTTTGGTGTTGTTGTTTTGCTCTTGCACATTCCATTTCAATTGGATTTTTGTGAATTTCAACTCCAAGTTCAGTGGGTTTCCAAGAGGCTCAGAGGTTAGATATTCAAAATTTCAAATCATTTTTGTATTTATCAGGCATACTCCATGCCCAATGGATGCTTCAAGGCCACTAGTTTCTTCATTTAGCAGGAAGATGTCCCCGTAAGTCACCAAATTATTATCCCAAATTTCCCCCCTGGAAAATTTGGTCAAGACAACTCCTGCACATAAGGAAATTATGAAGGAAATAACTCATCCCCATGAGCTTGAGTTCTAGAACCAGGAAAAGTGAAAACAGAGTCCCGAGAAAGTCAAATTTGACCCTGCACATGAAGAAATAGAAGAAACAGTTCTTCTGAACATTTCCATATCTTAAATCTATTTAAAGGGTCGAGGGAGGACTCAATAATGGAATTAAAATTTCAGAGAAGAAGGTGTAGTGCCACAAGAGAGGCCAGGAGAAAGAAAGGAAAAATGGTAAGGATCCAAGGTCTTCGGGCTCAAAACCACTTAGGAAAGAATCTAGAATCGACTAAGTATGGAAGAGCTAGTAGAGGGAACCACGTGTCCTAACGACACTCATCCAAAGGTGAATCCAAAAAGTGAATATCACACAAGTGCAACATCTCCACGTGTCTCAGGATGAAACAAAGGCAAGGGCAAATGGTCAAGCAGAGTCAAAAGGAGGAGCTTTGGGGCCACGGGGGTTGTCTAATTTTTGCATTTCATGAAAAGGGGAAAAGGTAAATTACAGACCTGTAAACCTGATTTTTTCTCTAATCTAGTTGCCATGTGTCCCATCTCAAAAGGGGGACACATTTTCAAACTATTTCCCCCCTCCATTCATATGGATCTGATACAAACTTCATACAGATCTTTCAACTCAGGGCTCAAAATATTGCAAATCTGACACCATTGGAAAGATCTTGGCCTCACTCACGCCATGGAGGTCTGATACTTTATTTTTGAGGAGGTTAGGTGAAGGAAATAGAGGAAACATCTTCAGGCCTTCAATGTAGGATCCATCTATCTTAACAACCAGATTAGATTCAATCTATTTCCGTTGTTTCCTCTTCTTTCAAGGCACCGAATTAAGGAATGATGTAGTAAAGAAGGATTTGGGGCATATTTTATCAGAAGAATTAACTGTAATGGTTGAGTTTCAACCCACTTCTCCCGCTTCCCTCTCTCTTTCTTCTCTCTGATCAAATCTATAAATATAGGGGCAAGATTCATTGTAAAGGGTTGTTCATTCTTCTTCCTTGCCCCCCGCTCTCTTTCTTCTCCAGGGTCAAATGAGGAGTTTAAGTCTCCTCCCTTGGCTTTGTAATGGCATTTTCTTGCCTCTTGCCTATTAATGGTGTACTGTGTGAACTCCTAGAGCAATAAAATCTATTTCATGATGCATTTTGTCCATCATTTTCTCATTTTGTTGTCTCTTCTCACCTCTCACCATTGCAGGGTATACTATGCATATCTCTAATATCCATTGTAGGTTTTGGGAGCTATGTTTAAGGGGTTTGAAATGGTATTTTGTGTGAACTTTATCCTTAGTCTATGATGCATCTGTCCATCCTTTCCATTGCTCACCTCTCTCTATTTCAGGAAGTTGGGTTTGTGATCAACAGTTCCCTTTTCTCATTGCTATCACCTATGTAGTGTAGGATTTCTTTATTTTCATGCTCTCTCTCTCCTTGGTCCCTTGGAATTGTTAGATTAGGAGTAGATAGTCACATTTCCTTCCTTAGAAGTAATTTAGTGCTAGGATTAGGAAGAGGAACCAACCTTCTCTAGAGGATCATTCCCATTTGCAAGCCCCACCTCTTGGGGAATGATATAATGTTATAGAAATCACACCAAATGACTCTACCTTAGAAAATCAGATCCATAACTCATTTGGGGGTGCTGTGATTTCACACTAATAATTCCTACTCAAACTAACCTTCCTACACATAATCCTAGGATTCAAGGTTGGGTGAAACCTAGCAAGGAATGGGTAAAGATGAATTTTGATAGGGCCTCCAAAGAAAACCCCAAAAAATCTGGTTGTGGAGGGGTCTTCTATGATTTTTAAGGAAGATTCATTCTTGGGTATCATTGCAATCTTGGTATTCGAATGAATCACACTGCTAAAGTGGCTATTGCTTATTGGGGGGTCTCTATATCTTGTCAAAAAAAAAATTTAGATTGGAAGTGGAAGGATACTTATTGAACATTATTAACAGTATTATTGGTAAATGCACTACTAGATATCCAAAACTCTATAACTAGTTTAAAGGAAATGTCTAACTTGTTTGAAACTATTACTTTTAAACATATCTATAGAGAGGAAAACTCTGTTGGTGATTATTTTTCCAACAAGGGGGTTAATTGTCACGAGATGAAATTAATAAATGATGAAGAAGCTTTAGATACTACGGTGTGAGAACACCTCCAAAAATATCAACATGGACACGTCACCACTGGGTAATAATGACATGTCATGGTATGTTAAGGCAATAATGTATAAGAGCTGTATGCTCATGTGAATTTATTGTGGGATGATGTGAATCTTTGGGCTTGGATACGCTCATGTCACCTTAGGGCCATTATTTCTATCCATGCTTATAACATCGGCATTGTTGGGATTGTTCGTATAATTCTGAGTAATCTAAAGTTAGAATTTTCTATGAATTGGTGCTCATATTTTCAAATGGAGGGTGATATTTGGAAAATTGAGCCTTTTTACCTAGATGGGGTTAATACAAAAGCCATAGAAGTGATCGAGAGAAAGGGTTTCTCACCTTTTCTTACAATATTTGAAGGTCATTATAAAAATCTGAGTAAGTACTTTGTCAGAGCTTAAAAGATAACTCGAAAATGGGTAGTTTATGACCTGAAAGGTGTGCATATCAAGACTATTGTAGAGTTTGTCACTAAAGTGATGGGTGTACATGTGGATGATAGGGAGGTTTACAAGCATAAAAAGGAAGCCATGGATGAGCTGAAGCTATTCTTGCAAGGTAATGAAAAACTTACTACTCATTTTACTGGTTTTCTTTGCTTTATTTTACCCAGGCCTTTTAACGATGTGGTTTTAACCCTTATTCAGTTTCTTACCCTAGAAGGCCATAATAAGTGTATCTATGTGTACCATTTTCCTATGATTAATTATTTCCAACATGACCATAGTTTTAGTTTCCCGTATTTCCTGTTTCACTCTCTGAGTGCTTCCATTACCTAGTTTAAAAATAATAGAGATGTTGTCCCCCTTCACCAAGGTTTTATTCTTACCCTAGTTAAAATATCTACTCTTGATATTGATAAAATGGGTACCTAACAAAATATCTTAAGGGTTATGCGAAGGAAGAAGACTTAGACTCAAACTCAGAGGATTCTACCGAAGATTCAGAGTCTCAGGAAAGAAATTCGTCGGGGCATGATAATGATGTCATGGAAATCGATGTCACTCAGAATATTAGAGATATAAAGTTGAAGGATTTTCCTAGTTGATATTTCAAAACCAAAGTTGAATCAAACATGTAAGAGAATCAGGTTCCTGTGAATGCCCAATCAGAGCAGTAGATTGAAGCATTGGTTTAAGTAGGTCCTGAGAAAGGGGATAATCACCTTGCCAAGATGGCCATAGATATTGAAGAACTGAAGGGTGACATGAGGCTTATAAAGAGTTCTATTCAGTTCCTCTTTAATGACTGACAAAAAATGAAAACGTAGGTTGAAGATGTAACAAATCAGTAATGGGGGCGAGCTTGAAATTATAAAATTCAACTGTAGCAACCTCTCAAATGAGGTGGATCACATCAGAGCTATTTTACATAGCTATATGGAATGGAGTGTTGTTACTATGAAATCCACTCTGCAACATCTCCAAACCCTTGGTCAGTTCGTCAATGTTAGGAAATAAGAAATAAAATATGTGGAATAATCCCTCACAAAATCATAACAGTAGAAACTAATATGCATAAAATATTACAGATATTAAATAAAAGTGCAGAATAAAATAACACAACACAAAGAGATAGTATTTAACATGGCTCACCCTATTTGGGCTATGTCAACCAAGAATCACTTGCTTAGATTTTATTACAAGCCACCGTTCTCTTAATACAATACCCAAATCTGTTTGGAGCTATGCTCAACAAACTCTACAGAGTTCACACCCAAATTCAAAACACATATGCAATGTTACATTATCCCTACCATATGCACAAAACCATATAAGTAGACAACTGCTTAAGTAGTTTTACAAAACCGTTGGTATCAAAACCATGGGCCAAAACCATCCCATAAACCTATGGGTCAAAAAAACCACCCATATGAGAAAATCACATTTCCTGATATATCGGGCACATTTTAAGACCAATTTTTTTTTTCTTGGGGGCTGCGGCCTTGAACCCCAGTGAGACAACTGTGGAATGTGTATATTACTCTTAGTTTAAAGTCTTCAACACTTTCACACATGAAAACATGCTCCACAACCTAATATCCAATGCTTACAGGATCGTGGATGAGTATGGAAATTTGAAGAAAATAAAAGGGGATGATGCTAGATGTGACCTAGCCTTGTTGGCTATCAATATTGAGTCTCTATCAAAGGAGTGGGTGAAAGTGATAGATGGTCTTGAAAAGGCCAAAAAGTTAAATCCTAAAATTTTATAGGCATGGTTGTGGGATACTTTTTGAAATTGGGTTTGAATTATTTTTTCTGAAACTAAATATTTTGTGAGATATTTGTGGCTGAATGCTATAGGTTAGTAATGGGAAGATTATGAAGAAGATAGAAGGATATTTTTTGTATGCGCATGTACAAATGGTTCCCTCCATTAGATATGGTGTTTTTAATAATTATAATTAGGTTTGATTGATCTATTTACCTCTCCATTAGGAACAAGATCAGTTTCATCCAAGAAGGATGAGATATCGGTGAGTGTGCATAGGGATTAAGAATGATTGGTGAACTAGATTGTTGCTTTTGAACATTATTACATTATCAATCAAGTGTATAGATGCACCTAGATTAACATGAATGAATGAAAGAAGCATTAAATGAGTATGAATTGAAGAAGGACATAGTTTAATGGTTAAGGTAGAGGTAAGAGAAGTCAAAGAATATCCATGAATGGGGTGATGGATAGCTGAGCTAAGGCTGCACTAATATTTTCAAATGTTTCTGAGAAGAAGCTTTTATAGAGATTTGGGAGGTGATATTTATATGGATTGGTCCTCAATAACCATTCTAGTGAAGGTTGAGATGAAGAAGTTGTTTCCCATGTGAAAGATGAAGTACATTGTACACAAATAAGAAGATATATACCTAATATATTGTTTCAAGACAATGGACTTGGTAACCAGTTCTTGTCTTCTGAAAGAGATGAGAAATTTCCTTTTCTTGCCAAGGATGATGAAAATTAGTAATGGAAAACGAAATTTTATGGAATCCATTCTAGTGTCAGCTCCAAAGTAGGTACTTTACCAAATTATCCTTCAAGTGAGTCACTTCCATTTGTTTATAAATTGAAATTTGAAAACACCAATAATACTATGGAATATTAAGCCCTTCCCGTCAAGATAGAATTAGATGAATCTATGGGTATCAAGAAGTTGAAATGTCTCAAAGATGATGAAGTGATCCTCAAATAAGTTAGAAACCAATATCAAGTTAAGAACCCGAGGATCAAGTGTTATTAGAACAAATTATGAGATTACACAAAATATTTTGATGCTTTTTTAATTCAATCTATTCCCCGTGAGAAAAATGACAAAGTTGATTCTCTTGCAGTCTCATCCTCTCTTATGACCCCACACCCATCCTTCAACAAGGGCAAAGTGACTATTGAGATGATGTTCAAGCTGAACATGCTAGATAATGTCAGTTACTGGAAGGTGTTTAACAATGGCACTCATCTTCTATCTTTATTGGAGCAAACAAATAACTTCAATAATATCTTCTATGAAGGAAGTGATGCTCTGAATCATGAGTTTTTTGTAGATGAAGATAAGGGAGAGATAGATGGAGTTTGCTCAAAAGGAGTCATCAGACTCAAGGGAAAATATATTCCAAAGGGCCTCATGTCTCTTGAATATTTTTTTGATAAACATGACACATTTATAAAAAAAAAACAAAGGAATCTTCTCAGTGTACTACTGAATTTGAGAATGAGAACATTGGTACCCCAGAGCAGCCAAGAATGGTAAATATTGGAAGGTGATGTTCACCAAAAGAGAAAAGGATATTTTTCTCGTTGTTAAGAATAGCTTCTAATGAATTGGATTATTTATATGATGAGCTCAATTCCTTCAACTTGAAATAAATGCATCACCCAATCCCACTCAATCCCAAAGCCAAACCTTTCAAGAAAAAGAAAAGATCACATAACCCAAATATTGGTGATACAATCAAGGAAGAGGTTTTGAAAATGTTGAATGTAAGAATCATTTAACCTATTCACCACTCTACGTGGGTGGAAAATATTGTTTCATTACAAAATAAGAATGGAAAAATAACGATTTGTGTCGACTTCCAAAAATTGAACCAATCTTCATCGAAGGATAATTACCCACCGCCTATCATGGATTATATCCTATAGGTAGTCACAAGGACCGAGATGTTTTCTTTTCTCAATGGATTCTTTGAATATAACCAAATTGAGGTTGCAGAAGCATATAGACATTAAAAAACTTTCACAACTCCATGTGGCACTTTTTCCTATAAAAGGATGTCATTTGGCCTTATCAATGTTGGATAAAATTTTCAATGGGAAATTGATATTTCCTTTTAAGACTTCAAAAATTGCAATTTTATCTACCTTTACGACCTCACGGTCTACTCCTAAAGGTAGGGAGATAACTTAAGACATATGGAACAAGTGTTGATTAGGTTATGATAACACGAGATTTCTCTAAACCCTTAAAAGTAAATATTTGGTTTTGTTAAAGGGATACTTCTTGGATACATGATGAATAAGGAGGGATCTAATATTTTCTCCAAGAGGATAAAATTAATTCAAGAAATATCCTTTCCCATAAGCAAGAAAAGAGTATATTCTTTTTTTCGGTAAGGTAAAATTTCTCTGTCACTTTGTGTTGGATTTTATTGAGTTGATAAAGCACATCACTAGAATGATGAAGCCTCAAACAAGTTTTAAGTGGAATAAGGAAAAAAATCAAGAATTTGATACAATCAAAGAAGTAATAGTTAAGGATCTGACCTTGGTATGTCACAACTTTGAAAAATATTTCATTTTGTACTGTTATGCTTTGGCGCACACCCTTTTTCCCATCTTAGTCCAAAAGAATGAAGAAGGTATTAAGGAACCTATTGTTTTTATGAGATTCCCATTGAAATATCACAAGATGAGATAAAACCATATGGAAAAACATTCCTATGTCATGGTCAAAGCTATAAATAATTTCAGATTTTACATTCTCGATTCCTGTATTGTGGTGATGGTTTCATGTTTTACAATCAAATCAATTTTAACTCATTAAGATCTAGGAGCTAAGAGAAGAAATTGGGTGTCCAAGATTTGGGCGTATGACTTGGATATCCAACCTTCGAATATGGTCTTTGGAAATAGTTTGTGTAGGCTAATGGATGAGGATGAGTCCTTTGTGACTCAAAATTAAAAAAAAGAGTGTCAATGTTTTGAATGAATAAGTAAAGAATTTCCACAAGTTATTTTCTAAAGGCAAAATCTCAAGATGAATTCATCTAGGTATGTTATCTAGAATTATGTGATATACAAAAGAGGATTAGATGGATGTTTCCTGAGGTGCATTAACAAAGATTAAAAAAAGTTACTAAAGGATTATCATGACTAGGATTGTGGTGGACATTACTCCTCCATCTTGAATTCTCATAAGATCCTCTGTGATAGGTATTTTTGGCCTACATTATTTTTGGATGTTTAATAATGAATTTTGAAATGTGATACTTGTCAGTAATTTTTGGGAAGATAGAAAATTTCCACACTTCCTCTTCGACTAGTGATATCAAGGAAACTTTCCAACAGTGGGACCTTTATTTCATTGGTGTAATAAATCATCACTCAAGTAAAGGGCATTCCTACGTGATTAAAAACATAGAATAATTTAACAAGTGGGTGGAGGAAATTCCATTCAAACAAGATAACATTGAAACAATATGTAACTTCATCAAAAATAACATCATTTTCCATTTTGGAATTCCTTAGAAGGTGGTAGCTGATAATAAAACCTACTTCTCATCAATGGAGTTGATAAAGTTTTATTATAGCTATGGAATCTTGCTATCACATGCATTAGCCTATTACCTATAAGGGAATAGTCAGGCTGAATCCAGTAACATGAATGTTGTAACCATCATCCACAAGCTAGTTGATGAGAATCAAAGGAATTGACTCAAGAAGCTCTATGATGAATTTTGGACAAACATGATTACTCTAAAAAAGGAAATTTGCATGTCACCTTTCAAGTTGCTCAATGGAATAAATGTTGAGATTCCCATCACAGTCAAATTTTCTTCTCCCCAATTGGTAAAGGTAGTTGCATATGGCCAATTTCATGATTCTCTAGAAAAAATAATTTTGAACCTTGAGAAATTTAGTGAAGACATGTTTAAGGTGGTTAATCAAATCAAGGAACATCAATTGAAAATAAAGAAGATTTTTGACAAAAATGCCAAGGCAAGAAATTTCCAAATTGGTGATCATGTCTTATTATGGGATAAAATGAGAGATCTAAAAGGAATTCATGGTAATTTTGAATCTTTGTGGCTTGGGACATTCTAGATTCATGAAGCTTATAGACAAAATAATTTCTACCTCTCATATCTGGATGAAACCTATTTAGAATTTCCTCTTAGTGAGAAATATTGAAATTGTATAAAAAATTAAAGTTAGTTGTCCCCTGCATGTACCATAGGTTAAATTAGGTTGTGTGTTTCCCTTTACCATTGTGTGTGTTTTCCCTTTCCAGTGTGATTTTTTCCCCTTTTTTTATGTGTGTGCATTTGTTCATTCTATCTAGTGATTGTGATTTGAATCTGTACAGACTAATGGATAAGACACTAGTATGTATTATATCTTAAGATTATAGGGTTCATACTTATCATTTCATCACTTCATTAATTATATAACAAGTCCCCAAGTGAGAGTAAAATGTTTTCACGTGTTTTTGCAAGGTCAAAAATCCAATTCAAAACGTGAAACTTTACCCTAGTGTCAAAAATTTGTTTGAAACCCCTCCCGAGGCATCCTCTAGATCACTCTAACTTTTGTTTCATGAAAATCCTAGCCTTGAATACCTTCATAATTTTATTTATAACCTTTCCAAGTGTTTGAAATGTGGTCATGAGTTCATTATTCCCTTTAGTAGAATGTTTTCAAAAGATGGAATCTCTAGTGAGCCTTGGAAGACTATTCTTAGCCTTTCTAGGACATGAGTGCATTCCTCTAGGATTGATCAATAATCCTAAAACAATAATGAGGTGGTATTGAGGATTTTTAAGAGTAATGGAATTTATTTTTGGAGATTTATGAATTTTTCAGGAGTATTGAAGTAGTTACAGTGAAAGCATGTTTTCAAGGGTAAAGAGATTTTAGTCAAAAATGGTACCTGAACTTCACAAAGTATTTTAGGAGCTTTGGGATGAGTAAAGATACAAACAAGTAATCATTAGAAATTTTATAAAAAAAATTACGCACTTACTACTATTTATTATACCACCAAGTATGTTGGTTTATATATGGATCTCGAGTAAGAAAAGTATTTATTGGTGACACACTTCCTAGTCCATCCACTTGTGTTTTTTATTTCTATTTTTTTATCTTTCACACTTTTCACTCATACACCTAATTCTAGCTAGGTTACAAGGATCCCTATTTTTTAGTCTTCACACATTTTTCATCAGTTGCCTCTCAAAACTATCACCCACGATTAGACAAAAACACCCAGGTGCTTATGTCCATCCTGGGTGCCCGTGTCCTCTTTATGTTTTATTTTATGTTTGACATTTGAGGTTGGTATTTTTGGTTTTTTGACACATATCCCGAGGTACTAGTTGGCATGTCAAGTAATTAGTTTTGAAATTCAACCAAGAGATCCCTATTTAAACACAGCATATATACCATAATAAGGGCGGGAAATTGCTATCAGGGGATATCTATCTACATATCAAAGGGACTACATCTTGGGCTTATTATTCTGCATACACTTTACATAGGAAGGGGAATTTCATTTTTCCATCCACACATTTGCATTATATCCTACTACCACCCACTATCTTGGCATCATCGATGTGAGGGAAACCTAAGAGAAATATTGCACACACAAGAACATAGAACTACATTGGGTCTGAGATGTAGAACAAGACTTAGTCATAAGTTCACTTGTTTGACAATTGAGAATAATTCGACATCTCATTTTACATCTTTTGTTTTTAGAATTTGATGTAGTTTGAGGTTTTTTCAGGAGACTATTTGTGTTACTGATTTATAGGTACATTGGCAATCTAAGTGGGACCTAAAGGTGATCAAAGGTGAGAAATTTTGAAACCTTAACAACAATGCTAAATCTAGATTCCAAAACATTTGGTAGACTCTAGTGCCCCATAGAGGACTAAGGCACCTGCAAGCTCCCTCAGCCCTACCCACGTGCCCTTATCCAGGCATTCTCGACATATCTACATTTTTTTGAGTGTGATTTTGAAATTCGGAGTTGTTCCATCATTTCAGTCAGTACAGACACACTTTGGGATAAGTAAAAATTAAGGTAAGTGCCCAATCTCTTTCATTTTCTTTCAAAATTACATGAAATAAAATTTCCAAGAATTTGTATTTCATTGTATATCATCATATTAATATTTGCATTTATATTTTAATAAAATATTCATATTTTTTTGAATCATTTTGGTGAAACCGTAGCTTAGAACTCCTTTCCCTGAGATCCACTAAAACCTTAATGGCTAAAAGTATATCTTCTCCTCCTAGGAAAGCTATGCATCATGTGAGTGTGAACCCTATTTATGATGATGTTACTAAAGACGAGCTTAAAAATCTATATCACAAATCTCATGTTGATGATAACATTCAAAGGCAAATTTTGGCTAATGAGCATAACATTTCTACTAGATTTGTCAATTATTCTTGTAGTAGAGTTTCCCAAGAGCAAAACATTTCTGGTTTTACTCCTTTTTTTAAATTTGGAACTAGGACTTTTCTATATTCTTCTATTTATTAAAACTCTAGATGATGCCATTATCGATTATATTCTTTTTCTTGATTGCATAGATAAAAATCATAATGAAAATGTACAAGTGCATGTTTTTGTCTCTCATACTAGTCAAGATGCTTGTATATTTGCATATCATACTTGCATTTATGAAAATTTCTCTAATAATTGTAAACCTATATTGCATGATAGTTCTTATCCTATTTAATTATATGCTGATGATATGCTTGATAAAATTCTTTCATATGAATATTTTTCTGATACTGATGATGAACATGTAAGTAAAAATTATACTTCTCTGCATACTGTTGAATGTAAATCCCCCACTTCAGAATTTGTTGTCATCTTCTTTTGAGATTGTATTCAGTAACATGCGTGTTTATTTTTATCCTTCTATGGATTCATCTCCTCATGAATCTTCCAATGTTATTCCTAATGCTTCTATAAATATTCCATGTTCTTCACCACATATTACTTCTTCTGTATCTACATCTAGTGTTCCTATAGCATTGAAATCCTCCACTATTGAAATTCCTTTGATCACTCATAATGGAAAGCTTTAACCACTCAATACACCATTCACATCTTCTTCCATTCCTTCACATGATAACTTATCACTCATGCATGACGTTGGCTAGTTACAATATTAGGTCTAATCCCTCACTCTTGAAATCAAGGCCTATTATGCTTCTCTTGATAACAATTGTTTATATTTCAATCATATTCCAAAAAGATTCATAATTTAGAATTCCCTACAAATTTTATCATGCCTACATTTTCATGCTTCGATGGTACTATAAATCCATATCTACATCTCAATAATTATCGTCTATTATGAATTCTTACTCCAATGATTTATTATTTCTTAAATATTTTCATCATAGTATTATTGGTGATGCTTTCCAATGTTACACACATCTACCTTTCAGATATATTAATACCTATTGTGAAATGGAAGATGTATTTCTTCAATTTTTTTTACTTAACAATGGTCTTAGAGTCACACATGATCACTTAACTACCTTACATCAAGGCAAGAAAAAATCTATTATTGATTATATTATGAATTTCAATGCTTACATGCATCATATAGTATTTCAGTCTATAGATTTAGAGAAGTGATTCATATTTTATCATGGCTAGGTTCCTTCTTTAAAAGAGTACTTAAAATATGACACATGTGAATCATTAAAACTCTTATGCTACAAGGTCATTGATCTAGAAAAATATCTAATTGCTACACATGTTATAAATCCTCCTACTATTTATGCTATAACTGCATCATCTTCTAGTTGTTATAATTTTCCATCTATTAAGAATCCTTTAAGGTCTCCATCACCTCCACCCTATAAGTAAGTGTAGTATCATCTATCACATAAGCATCCTTCAACTCCTCCACTGTGTTAGGATCCACCTAACAATTTTTCATCTCCTAATTTGGAGACATTGTACTTATCACATGCTAATAAACCTCATAATGTGCTACAATATTTTTTTGATAAGCACTTGATACTCTTACCTTCTAATCAACATCCTCCTCCTTATCACTTGTAATGTTAACGTGATCATCCTTATTGCATTTACCATCACATCAATGGACACTACGAAAATGAATGTTGCACCCTTTATGATAGATTTCAAAACTTATACAAGGATGTCATTTCCTTTGGTTCTCACTCTCGTGAAAAGTATATGTCTCCAATTCCATGCAAGTGTGTTGTTACTCTAGTTAACTTATATCCTTCGACTGTTGATAAGGTTATTATTCATCCACACCCATATGTAATCATTCATGTCTGTTATCCATCTCATTCATCCACCACTGCACCATCTCGTCCACCAAATAATACTCTTACTACACATTGGCTTCCTAAGAAGTTGACATCTGTAATTTCCACTATTTCACCTACCATCATTGGCATCATCTCATTAAGAATTTAGTTTGGTACATACACTCATGATTATTCCACTCCACATGCTTCCATTGCTCCACACCCTCCTGGTCTTTGGGAGGTGATTTTTCTCACCTCACCACCTAATGACGCACTCGTGTTCTCATGGTTCTTACATGACTGTTGAGGGATATGTTATAATAATAACCTCACCACATCTTTGCACTACAAATTTCATTGATATATATATATATATATATATATATATATATATAGTGTACACTACTATATCACTTCTCAACGACACACTCATATAGTTCATTTGTGACTATTGATTGGTTTTATATAAATGAACTTCATCCTACTACACACACGCTAAGATGAATCATTATTTCTCCCTCTCTTAATCTTAAACATGATATCATACATTATTTTTGTAGTCATATTTTATGCCCTTAGACCAATAGTCTAATCCCATGTGCACTGGACTATCACCCAGTGGGCGCTGGGCACTCGCACGAGGCATGCACAGGTTCCGAGTCTCTCCTTTATGTAATTATTATGATAATTTATCATCTTATAATATATATTCAAATGGAAATGAGTAGAAAGAACCATGCCATATTCTAGAACAAGTTGTTATCTTATTGCATCCAAAAAAGAGAAATAACAAAAAACATAAGGAAATAGTTCATACAGAAAGTAAATACACAAGTATTATGATTCTACACACATATATGATTTATAAAAGAGCCTTATATTCATCTTAACAGGTTCAATAACCAAATTACAATCCCTTGAGGTCATTACAGATCCTCATCTAATTGTGCAGAG
Source organism: Taxus chinensis (assembly GCA_019776745.2). Taxonomy (NCBI): domain Eukaryota; kingdom Viridiplantae; phylum Streptophyta; class Pinopsida; order Cupressales; family Taxaceae; genus Taxus; species Taxus chinensis. Next base: position 508,036,262 of record CM034146.1, on the reverse strand, counting down.
CAAAGTCATGCATCAAAGTCATAGTATGCTCATCATATTACAAAGAAGAATAAAAACCTATCCCCAAAATGTTACAAATTTCTTCAAATCCCTAACCCATAACATCCCCTATTTAGTTTCTATAGGAAATCACCTCTCTTTTCTCTCCTCCGCACTCTCCACACTCTATCTATGTCATATCTCCCTCTATATGATTCCAAAGGGTGCTTGTATTTATAACCTTAGCACCCACTGTCATGCCTTTCAGAAGTTACAGATTAGTTACCAAGTGTCTAGGTGGTCCTCCATGGAAGCATGATTTCTCAGATCCCAAGATCTCCACTCCTTGCAATGATGCCTTTTAGAACCTTCCATCCCATGCCTAGTATATTCCCTTTTTGATCCCATAATCACCAAGATGGAACCTTATCCACAAGTGTCATGATTTTCTCGTGAGTTTCCTCGGATACCAAATGTGGTTAAGTATAAAACTTGTTTTTCCTTGCATGCGCCGTGTGTTCTAAAAAACCCTATCAGAACCCTTCCATGTGCACATTCAACATGTGCTCCCTTCTTTAACTAGGTCTCGTGTACCCACGTTCCTTCTTGTACTTATTTGATATTTTGGGGTCCAACATCACCCCACACTACACCTATTCTCTATCCTCAGAAACACTCTTCAATAAAGAAATAAAGAATGATGGATCTTTATAAGTGGTTGAAATGGAAGAATAAAGGAATGTAGAAATGGGGAAAAGAATGAAAGAATGGGGAATTTTATTTCTGGAGGATGAGAGGGAAATCCTTCTCTAATTCTACTTCTAACTTTCCCCAAGTGTCGACCTCGTTTAGAGCTTGTTGAAATAGGTCACCCATCAGGGAGCTCACTTCTTCAAAACTTAGTTCCTCCCCCTTAGTGCTCATTGTCTCCATAATATCCTCTAGTTTTTTTCCCAAATCCTTGAGCGCGTCCATCGTCCATGCGATTTGGGGGTACAATTCCTTTAACAGGTTCTTGATTGAGCCCTGCAAGGTCTCAATGACCTCTGATTTATTTTCTAATTCGGCTAGGATTTTGTCCCACTCATCCTTGTTCCCCTTGTTCTTTTCCTAGAAATCCTTGAGTTCTTCTTCATCGGTGGTAATGTAATTATCATAGGCAACCTTAGCAACTTGTGTGGAATAATTTACATCGGCGAGGATTTTTTTGTACTGAGAAAAAATTTCCACAACCTTCATCTTATTTTATTTTTCTTGGTGCACCAACACCTCTTCTGTAGATTCTAAGGAAAGTGGTCACCTCTCAATGGTGAGTATGTGGGTCAAGTCCTCTAGGCACTGCAAGGATGATCCATACTTTTTTACGGATGGTGTTAAGTCTGGATGCTTCAAGATGATGGCATCTGTGATCATCTCTATCTTCTTGTATGCCTCACGCACCCTTGCCTTCTTGTCCTTTAACTCACACCTTAGCTGAGTGCTGATTAATTCCTCTTGCTTTAGGTCCTTTCTCTTCTCAAGGATCTATTCCTCCCTTTTCTCTAGATTTTCCTCTAGGAACTTCAACTTGTCATTTCTTCTGAAGATCCTGACTTCAACCTCAACTAAAAATTTGTTGAGCGCGTTGCATATTTTCTCATCTAATAATCCTTGAGAATTTACCAAGGGGTTTATCCCTTTTGTTTCTGAAACTTTCATCAATGCTCCTTGGCTTAGCTCAAATTTAGTCTCATCAATGTGGGACTCAAATTACCACAATAACATTTTCCTTATCCAAGGGTATGAACCTTCTTCATCAAATGAAGCCATGGCTAAGAGTTGTTTCGTTGGCATGGTGCTTTAGAAGTGAGCACATAATAAATTGTTTAGATCATTGATATAGCCCATTCCTTGAACTTGCTACTTTTGTGCTCTTCCTCCCTATACATGTGGATTTTGGAAAGCTTATAGCCAAACTGGGATCTCCCCCCATACTGCCATACTCTTTACCTATGCTCTCCTCCTTAGCTTCCTTCAGCACCTCATTTACACTGTGTTCTACCTCTTGTTCCATAAGCTTCTTGATCATGCCCAAAAATTCTCTCTCATAGCCTCTTCTATTTGTTCCTTTGTGAGGCTTGGGTTCATTTGATCCTTTTTATTTTCTTCCCCACATACCCTCTTGCCTTGGGCCTCAACTTCTTCTTCATCCTCCTTCTCCTCATCTCCGTTGTTATACTCCTCACCTCCTTATTTATACTCCTAATCTAACTCTTCCTTAGAGTCATGTATCTCATAGAAATAATGGTATTCACCTCCTTCTAGTTCATCATCATCATCCCTGTTGCTGATGTAGGCATCTAGACCTTCTGTCTCTTTTGAATCTACCTCATCAGTCACCTTCTTACTGGGGATTCTAGTACAGGAGATTCTTCTTTTTGTTTGACAGGTGATGTCTTCATTGGTGATTCCTCCTTGGTGTGTGACTCTTCATGCTCCAGTGCCTCTTCTTCTAGGGTCTTCACCTTGACATGGGATTTATTTCTCCACGCGTAAGTACTAGGATTAACGCTTGATTCTGTTGCTCTTACTTCTTGTGTGGTTTGAACACATGGTGCCTTCTACACCTCTTCTCTTTCTCTCTTCCTAGGCATGGCCTTCTTCCTTCCAGTAGGGTATTTAGGGATGAAGACATCATTCTCCAAGTAAGTGCCTTTTTCAATTTTTTTCCTTATGCATATATATACCCTTGCTGCAGTCCTTCCTGTAATCGGTAGCGTTAAAGGATTCATCATATATATCTTGTGGGAGACATATCTCTTCACATACACACGCTTCTTTTGGTAGGAAAGATTCCAAAACAGCTCGTGGTGGTCTATATCTACCTCACTAAGGTCAAACCTTAGTCTCTTGGCTTCTTCAAACCGATTATCTTTGGTTTGGAAGTATTACGTGGTGAAGTAAAAGGGTAGCTTGCACCATGGACTCATATTCCCATATGTCAATATAAATATGCTAATGTAGAAGTGTTGGTATACTATAAATTTTTCCTCTCTATTCACAAGTGTGGGTAGTTGTTCTGGATCCTCCACTCATCCCTGAATGCGTCACACATTTTCTTATACCACTTCTCTAGGCGCGCCTTGTGAGCAACCGTCATGGTTTCACAACTAAATTTTGAAAACCTTTTTGTGGGTGAGGGATCCTCTTCTGGATACTCCCAAACAAACTTTTCAGGCCCATCGGGCACTCCAATCTCTCAAAAATACAATTGTGAAGAGGACATTACCGAAAAGTATATTCTCTCCCTCCTGTGTGCTACTTATAATCTCATCTGCAATAAAAGTAGAAAAGTTGTAGATGGTTCCTTCAGATATCTTCTGGCATACATTTAGCCATGCCCTATTCACTTATGTACAATGTTCTTGATCATTGAGCTTTTTCACCAAGTGCGCCGCCATCCTCATAACTGGGTCTAGAATCTCAACAATGTCAAAGTATCATGACCCCTTCTTGTAGTCATATGTGGCTACAGTCTCCTTGATATCCTCCTTGTCACTCAGATCGTCATCTATGTTATCTCCTTCACAAATGAGGCCTATGAACTTGGATATCAGTTATGGTGTAGTGGGCATCTTGCGTCCCATGAAATAAAGATGATCCTCATGTATGCGTGACATCAACCACTGGTAAATGCACTCAGGCTTGCCAAAGTATGACAACTCATATAGTTGCAATAATCTAACCTTCTATAATTTGACCTTCACCCCATCATTGTAAATGGGCATTCCATCTGGCATCCTACTATTACTTGGTTGGACCAACTCCTACACCATTTCCTTCTTCATTGTGCTCATGTGATGGTTATAATTTCTTACATCCATCTTTCGTAAGTGTGACTCCCACTCCTTTCCTAACAATACCCCATATGGGTACTACATTTCTACGTACCATTCTTTGTTGGTGCTTGTAACGGAAACAATTTGTTTTCTTCAGTGAAACGGTTGGTTTCTCAGGTGCCATATCTTCTAGTCGGACTAAAATTAAATACTCCTTCCTCTTGTTCTAATTTGCGACTTTTCTCAATCCCAAAGCTTACTCCACAACTTCAACTCCTAAAATGAATCCTTCTTTCTCCGTGCCCTAGCTGCCAAACCCTTACCAAAAAATCCTTCCACAAGATGGCACTCTTGACACAACCTTCCTCATGCCCATGTACTCCTTCCTTCTGGTTTACAGATATACTCTAGATGCACACTCAAATTTCTTAGATTCTCTTTTCTTCACACAAATTTATCTTTAGATGCTTTAGTTTGTAAGAGCTTATTTTGATTTGTAGCAAGGTAACAAATGACTTTCCTGATCTTGTATTTATAGTTTTTTCTTCTTTCCATCATTAAATGCTATACCACCTACCAACTTACTTTTTACATTAAATTCAAATTTTTCCACTAAGCTAAATTTAAGTGCCTTTACCCATGCACCACATCCTACATGAAAAACCCTTTACAACCTTCTAGTGTGTAAAAATCCAACCTGACCGAAGACTCTTACATACGCATCCACAGTGCTGAAGGAACTTCTTTTTTCCTTTACCTGCTTTTTTTCCTCACCTACCTCATGTTGTTTTTACACTCTTCATCCTTTCTGTATGTGGTTTTTGCAAATCCTTTTTGACACCATAATCCAATATCCACCATTTCCTCATGCATTTCTTAATCTTACACACTTTTTATCCTTCAACTGGGCCATTCACCATAACTTCTACTGCCAAATAAAACATGTATTACAAGCCTATACTTTGTATCACTCCACACCACACTAAAAAAATGTGTGGTCCTCTGCACATACACAACCTCGGGAAAAAATAATGTGGTTACCGATGCACAAGGTGAAAAAATGAAAAAAAAAGGAACAAGAAAAAAGAAAGGGAAACACAAGAAAAGAAAAGCATAAAGGGAAATTCTATACTAACTGACGATACTACCTTATTACAAACACCAAGAAGACTTATTTATAGTAGGGCTTCAGCCTACTCCCATTGAAGTGACTTGGTAACCTTGTCCCATCTAGCACTTGTCTATTACAAACACCAAGAAGACTTATTTTATACCCTTAGACCAATAGTCTAATCCCATGTGTGCTAGCCTATCACCCAACAGTCGCTGGACGCTCACTTGAGGCACACACGGGTGCCAAGTATCTCCTTTATGCAAGTCTTATGAGAATACATCATCTTATAACATATATTCAAATGGAAATGAGCATAAAGAACCATGCCATATTCTAGAACGAGTTGTTATCTTACTATATCCAGACAACAAAAATAACAAACAACATAAGGAAATGGTTCATACAGAAAGGAAAAATACATGTATTATAATTTTACACACATATATGATTTATAAAAGAGCCTTATATTCATCTTAACAAGTTCAATAACCACATTACAATCCCTTGAGGTTGTGATAAATCATCATCTAACTGTGCAGAGAAAAGTCATGCATCAGAGCCATAGTATGCTCATCATATTACAAAGAAGAATAAAAACCCATCCCTTAAATGTTACAGAGTTCTTAAAATCCCTAAGCATCCCCTATTGAGTTTTTTTATGGTTTCTCCTCTCTTTTCTCTCCTCCGCACTTTCCACACTCTATCTATATCATATCTCCCTCTATCTACTCCCGAAAGGTGCTTGCATTTATAAAATTAGCACCCACCGCCATGCCTTTCAGAAGTTATAGATTGGTTATCAAGTGTCGAGGTTTTCCTCCATGGAAGCATGCTTTCTTAGATCCTAGCTCTCCACTCCTTGTAATGATGCCTTCTAGAACCTTCCGCCACATGCCTAGAATATTCTCTTTTTGATCCCACAATCACCAAGCTGACACCTTATCCACAAGGGTCATGATTTTCTCATGAGATTCTTGGGATACCAAATGCAGATAATTACAAAACCTTTTTTTCCTTATACACGTGTTCCATGTGTTTTGAAAAACCCTACCAGAACCCTTCCCTGCACACCCTTCTTTAACTAGGTCCCGCGTGACCACTCGCCTTGTTGTACTTAGCTGATATTTTGGGGCCCAAAATTTGGAATAATTTTCGATATATATCACATACCATCATATTATATATCACATACCTCACATAACTCTATTATTATCACATACCATCTATCTTTAGTTATACATAAAATAAAATCATCAAAGTATTACTTATCATTATCATCTATGCCACATTATCATTCACATAATGCAAATCAAACATCACACATCAAATATAACAACAATAATCACCACATCATACAGTAATATACAAACACCAATCATCACATTGCACATCTATAAAACATCAATATAACGCAAATATGCCAATCATCCATATATATATAGATATATATCAAAATCATAGTTACAAAACTAGAAACACTAGGGGGAAAGTCCCCATACATCACTAGAATAAATACATGTCATACATCCTCATCGGCATTTCTATATACAATTATGTGAGTTATAGAACTAGAAGCTTCACCAATCAGTCTATGTCACTGGTCACGACTCTTATAGCTCTCAACATGATTCCGTAATATGGAAATATCACCTCTCTACTATGAGAATTACCTCTATAAATCCACATACTCCGTAAACACATTTTGCACTAAAGATCCTCCTCATACCACCTCCCTATCTTTCTAAGTATTTTCACGTGCCTCGTCGTGATTGCTCAATAACATGGTACATGTCACCATTGCTATCTCCATTGGCTTGAATAAGTGTACATGCTCACCAAAAATAACATCCACTCACTCCAATATACCACCTCCTATGAGCACATTTCATGTCAATGTCTAGATGGATGTTTCCACAGTCAAGAACCAATATGCATCACATGTATCCATAGATCGATGCATTAGTTACTATACATAAAAATGACAATCAATCAACCAAATAAAAAATCATAACTATCACTATGAAAATAATCACGCTCTATTATCATTGTTTCCATTATTGCCATTGAAGGTAAGTGTATTCACCTTTGCTCCTTTTTCTGGCGGAACTCCTGCCACATCCAAAATAACTAGGAAAAAGAACACCCATCGATTTTATTTCCACCATACACTATATTCCTAGCTACATCCTGCATCATCGATATCTATTAGATCCATTTCCGCATTAGACTCATCTAGACCAGGAGGTACTAAATGTGCTCTTGTGGGACTTGGTCTCAATCTGGCCATCCTCAATGCCCTCATGGATCTCATCCATATATATGGCTCTGGGAGAACATCTTTAGCCATACCAAATTTATGTGACACGTGCTCTTCCTAGAATAACTCAGTTGCTGCAATAAATCAATCTTATAAACACATGGTACGATGGATACACCATAACTCCAATTTGTCCTCTGGCCATCCTCCATAGGATTAGTATGGTCTCCATATAATGTCCCTTGGCCCCATATGATACAACATTGATCTATACATATTAGTTTCCATCCTCCTACTCTGAACACCTTCCCACCTTGTAGCAAATATATCTATCCTCACCCACTCTGCACGTAGTTCACCAAGTGAACTCAATATCACAATATACTCATATTCCCATACATGTAGCAATGTGTTGGCTCTTATTCCACTCACATACTCTTCCTGTGTGAACCTATATAGGTCCCTATGTAATTATTACAATACACATCGTTCCCATGCATACTTCATACCATCCTCCTCTATACGATGGAAAATATCATGCATCTTATATAAGATGCCTATACTTCCACCCTCCACATCCACTGAAGAAGTAATCAAAACTACAATAAACTTTCACAATCACGTAACACCTGACCTTAGTATGCCATCTAAACTAATGTGTGTCTCAGTATGAACTCATCACTGTAAAATACCACCTAACTACTCACATATTTATCTGAGCATCCTCTACTGCCATCACCTAGACCCTCTCACCTACAACTGTCAGTCCCAATATGTGATATACATCCTCTAGGGTCATAGTCATCTCCCCATTATGTAACTAAAATGTACACATGTTTACACACCATCGATCACATACTTTAGTAATCATCGACATATAATGGGGCACATCCCCCATCCTCACTATGTGCCACATTCTGACATGGTCTAGTATATCACACTCATCATCTAATAAACCAAATCCCAACAATATACAACACCCATATACATCACATTTCACATTTCTCAAACTCTGGGCTAAAAAATCCTCTTCATTCAACAGTTCTTAGGAATAGGAAACAAGTTCCTAGGAGAAGGCACCTAGTGCATATATCTGGATGTTTGCATCTCGAAGGTTGTTAGTACCTTTTCTGCTCTTTCCCAAGTCAAAAATTCCTAGAAAATAAAAAATGTAAATTTCCTAAAATTTCATGAAAAATAACTCATTTCAACATGTTTTTTCAAAAATAACCATACTTACTAACTTAGTTGTCATATGTGATGCCACAACTACCACTACCATCTCAAATAGACTTAATCACATTGCTCTAGCGTGTGACATCTTTACACACTCAAAGCTCCAGTTCACACTCAATCTAAGTTAAAATGAAGTCAATAGTCACTTTTTACACTTACTAGATAGATATATATATATATATATATTGTTTTTAATAATTTCTACATCACTATAGTCACCACTTGTGCTGATTCTTCCAACTAATAGGCATTACAAAATTTCACTCGCATCTTGATTTTCATTACTCCATTTCCTATCCCATATGTGTCATTCTTTTCAAAAAAATTCATACTATCATATTGTACACATTTAATAGTGTTGTATTATAATCTTACACATCTTCAACATGATATACACACAATTTTGTGACATCTCCTATGCTTCATTTCATTCACTATGATATCATTACATGTCTACTTTCAGCTCAACGCGCGTTCCCAAGATCACTCTCCCTTTCTCCAAAAGGGGGGCATATAATCCAGGTCACCCTATGATCCCCTTCACACTGATACATGATCATTTCACATATCAAATTAGGTAGCATCTAATTTTTTCTCACATTATGTGAAATTTCATGCCACTTCATATTAATTCCCCCTAATGACCTAACTTGGGGGAAAAAAGTGAAAAATATTTCTATGAGTAATCTAACATACACATTTATCACAACACAAATTTCTACTTTTCAAATCAAATCAACCAATTGACACAACATAATGTATTTTAGTATATCTCCCAAATGGCGTAACTTGGGAGCTTCATCACTTCATATCTTTCCCAGATGACCTAACATGGGAAAAAAACTTCACATTTTCTATCACTTCCATATGACCTAACATGGAAGCCATCAAACATCATACATATTGTGACACCTTTGGATTATGGGAAATGAGACGTTATTTCCTTTCTTATACATCTCCTATATGGGTTATTATTGTTGGATCAAAATGAATAAAATTTGTTCTTTTTCCATCTACAATGGCTAGACCTTTTGAGCATGTATTAAATTTGGAGAGTAAAACTAGACATCTCTCCATACACTCTTCCTCTGGAGGTAGGATACCCATATCCTTAGTTTTTCACACATACAAAATTGAACTGATCACTCCCTACCCCAAAAAATCTCCATCAGTGACAAAATTGAAAACTCCAATTACTGAAAAATAGAAATCATCAATCTCACTTAGTGCTCCTCACAATGGCTTAACATCTCTCCTTATGCCACATGGATCGACACACTGACCCATAGTTTGCCACACTATATGTTTTTATCCTATATATACTTTTGCAACAAGAATTCTCTAGACTTATTTTAGGTATGTTCCTTACTTCCTTTATACTACTTGAATTTAATTCAAATAACATAAGGGGGTGGGAAAATGTAGAAACAAAAGCACACACTTACTACTATTTACTATACCACCAAATATGTTGTTTTATATATGAATCTTGAGTAAGAAAAGTATTCACTGGTGACATGCTTCATAGTCGACCCAATTGTGTTGTTTGTTTCTATTGTTTTTATATTTTACACTTGTCACTCATACACCCAGTTTTGGTTAGCTTATAGGGATCCTTGTTTTTTCAGTCTTCAAACATTTAGTGTCAATTATCTCTGGATACTAGATCCCAAGACCATACACTAGCACCCAAGCACTTCTGTCCATCATGGGCATCCATGCCCTCTTTATTTTTGATCTTATTGTTGACATTTGAGGTCAGTATTTTTGGTTTTACCACTCATATTTTGAGGCACTAATCATCATGTTAGGTCATTAGTGTCGAAATTAAAGCACAAAATCCCTTTATAAACACAACATACATACCATAATAAGGGAAAAAATTTTATATCAAGGGCTATCTATCTACATATCAAAGGGATTGTATATTGGGCTGATTATTCTACATACACTTTGCATTAGAAGGGAAATTTCATTTTTCCATCCACACATTTTCATTCTATCCACCTATCACCCACTATCTATGCATCATTAGAACAAGGTAAACCTAAGAGCATTATTACACAACAAAAGTAAATATAACTACATTGGGTCTGAGATGTAGTACAAAAAATAGTCCTAAGATCACTTGTTTGAAATCTGAGGACATTCTGACACCTCATTTTACATCTTTCATTTTTAGGATTTGATGTAGTTTGAGGGTTTTGCAAGAGACTATTTGTGTTGCAGATTTATAGGTACTTTGGATAGGTGGAGGGTTTTGATGCCTCGACTGTCTCGAATGTCCCAACTATCCCAAGTTCCTTCATGTACCTTGAAAAATGGGGACATTGGGGACAATAAAATGTTCCCTACTCCTCATCTCTTTCCCTTAGTCCTTCATGTGACCTTCTCTCTTGCCTGTAGGGTGCTAAGTTGATTTTCCCATGAATTTACTAAGTTTCATAATCAAACCCATGGGTGCATTTTTTTGTTCCAATTTTCCTAATTATCTCTAGGATAGTGAGGAAAATGGAGACAAAAAAATTCACCTCACCATTGGTCCTTTCCCAGGTTCACCATTTGACCAATAATTTCACCTCTCGGGTGCTAAAGTGTACTTTTCTCGTCTCCCCATGTCCCTACATCTTGTTCTACCACTTATCATGCTTAGAGTGGGGGAATATTTGATTGTCCCAAATATCCAAAATTTACCTAGGATAGCGGAGAAATTAGGGAAAAGAAAATTTACCCCACCCCTCATGGTTTTGAAAGAAAGGTTTTAAAGCTTTCCCATAACTTAAAAATAGGCCATTTTGATGCTTTAAAAAATCATTCAAGCTAGTTTTAACTCATTATTTCACCATCTCGACCCAGGAAGCCATTTTTAATGTCATGAATCTCAAAATACATGTAAATTCATAAGATAATCTCAGTATTCATCTAAGGCAGCCATGAGCACCAAAATAAAGAAAAAATCATATCTTCCAAGCCTGTAGGCGGATGCAGACAAAATTTTATCAGTGATTCCTCGTCCCAGGCACCTTTGAGAATGATGTAATAGAAGATAAGATGATGCATTTATTTTTTAATGGTATAATCCCTATTTTTGTTCGCTAGATGATGTTTTTTTAGTTTCTAAGCATTTCAGCGGGTAGATCAAGGTGAATTTTTGAGCACAGAGTTTCGAAAGAAAGAAAAATCTAGTGAAGACTTTTTTGTTGCAATCAAACATGGGAAAGGTCCATTTCTACATATATTAAGTGTCTAGTCTTTTCAATCAATATAAATATAAATCTTTCAAAAATACTAATTTTTCACGTATTGGAGAAATCAAAGAATGATGGAGAAGAAAAGATAGACAAAACAATAATATTTTTAATGAAAAAAAAACAAAAAATCAAAAAGAAACTTTCTAAAAATAATAACATTTAATAATAATAAAATGATACCAAAAAATGTATGTAGTATCATAGGAGCTTTAGAAGATTGAATGTGAGAAGAAAAAGAAAAAGAAAATAGCCCCTAGCTACTACTTACTAAAAATAGAAAGTTCTTGTTTTAGTTGCTGAAAGTTTCTATCTACTTCATTTTCTCTCATCTTGTGGATATTTATAATAATGAAGTTAAAAATTTATATTTTGGAGCCTATTTTGACCCTAGCATCACAATATACAGATGTGGGTGACAACAAGGTTTCTCACATAAACTTGGAGGATCTGAGGAACTGAATGATCGGTGATCCCAAAGAAGGAAAGATTAATCCAAGAGATTATAAATGATATGGAATAGGGTTAAATTAATCCATCTCATCCATCAATCCTTCAACTATATAAGAGTATTTATTCTTCCACACCCACACCTACTTAACCAACCCAAGATGCACCCTCTCACTTGGAGCCAAAAACAACCATCATCACTAGTGTGGATCGTGAAGTAACTTAAATTTTACCATGGGTACAGGAGATGATTAGAGGAGAGATTCATACAGTCCAAACAATGTTGATTACATATTCTCGAGAAATATCCATGATGGTGAAAGAAAAGAAAGGAAAGAAAGCTCAAGTTTCCTCTCACTTTTTCAATGACACTTCAGTAAACTAATACATGAAGGTAGCTCGACCTAAGATCATCAAGGTTATCATTAAGATAGCCCCACATGATAATGAAATAATCACTATTCCTCTAGGGTCAAAATGCATGAGGGGGATTATCACCTATTCAAATAATCTTCCACTCATCTCATTATAAGAAATGAAGAATATAAGGAAAAATTCAAGCAAGTGTAAGATCATGTAAGTACCCTAACCTCTTATGTGCAAACCTTCATGGATCCAAATGATTCTCTATCTCTACCTACTAATTAAACTACTCCTATGATTAGCTTCAATCCAGAATACATCAGAAAGAAATAATGATTCACCATGCATGAAAGGGAAAATTATAAGTGGGTGAAAAATATCCTAAGAAAAGGTAAAACATTACTTCCTGAGATTCATTCATTATTTGAGTACATGAGTGTTGTTAGATCTCAAAATTGCACCCAGCCCCAAGTCATAGATAACCCAAGATTTTGAGGCAACATGGGACCATCACCATGTTATGGGACTTTCAATTTGAGAAAGAGCTCCAAAGAAGGTTGGGTCCTCTATGTATTCATAATGCTAAACTATTCCTAAGAATTAAAATTCAACCATCTAATTCTACTCTATCATTCCAAGGTACCAGGGTAGGAAGGAGATGCATAAAAAAATCCTAATCTAAAGAAAGGTGATATCACTAAGATCAAGGGGTGGAGACATTACATTGAGTGAAAATGAGAAGAATAATGGAGAGGGGATAGGTCAGGCATGAGTGACATAGTCCCAAACTACACTTACCATCATAATTTCCATGGAGCACAACAAATTTTAATCCTGTAAGAAGAATACAACATTCAAAATACACCTAAAATTATAATGAAAGGAAAGAAATGTAACAAAACAAAATATAGGGTATAAATAACCAAAAAACATGAATTTTATTTCTTAAAAGGATGTAAACTTTATATCAATGAAATAAATAAGGCAACAATCACCTTACAAAATAATCAAATCTGAGGCCTACAACTCATAAAAGCTCAAGAATAATTTTGACAGAGTTGATATGTAAACTTCAAACTTTGGAACTTTACAAGCCAAAAAATTTGCTATTCTACTTTCAACTTACAAAAATGATAGTACTTTTAATTAATTGTGAGGAAACTAAACTTAGAAGTATGTTGTAGTAAAGGAAATAAAAATTCAAACACCCAAATTTTATCCTCAAAATCCCCAAGTTGAGGTAAAACCAAATAGGAAGGGAAATTTCTCTTTCTTCCCAAATTTAATTGGCCAATTATAATTTTAAATACAAATTAAAAAAATAGAAAAGGAAGAAAAATGTAAACACTTCCTTTCTATACTTGGTTGCTTTATTTCTTCACCTTTCTTCTACAAAATAACTCTAGCTTCAATCATTTCTTCTCACTTCTTATATCCAAATCTAATTTTATTTGATAAATGATTCTTTACTGTGCTCCTCCTTAAATATAGTTCTTCCCATGTCTTCTCGTGCATTGGAGAATGGGAATCATCCTCCAAGGAAGAGAAAAAAATGAGGCATTTGAATTCTATGTCCGTTCATGGCTCCATTTTTATTTTTCATCCATAAGTTATAGGACCAAAGGTGTCTACAAATTGGTGGTTATGCAATTACCATTCTGTGCATGGGGTGGTTATGCAACCTCCTCTCTACACATAGGTGTGGTTGTATAAATATATATCTTTCTCTTCATTCTACTTAATTTTTCCTTTTGAAACTAGTTTTTCTGATGAAGTAGTGTTTATTTGGATCCCTATGGATCACACCTCCCCTTCTCAGGAGGATTTTGGTTCAAAAAACTCTTAGTGTTGCAAGTAGATGAGGAAATAATTCACTTTCTCCTTTGAGTACCATTGGGCCAGCCTTGGTGTCTTCCTCTTTAGTCCTACCTGCCAAAACTCCTGTAGACCTCTTCTTGTCTCTCTAATTTTCTGTTGTAGCACTACATCCTCCTCTAATTTGTCTTGTGAATCCAAGATGAAATATTATATGGAAGGTAGTAACTGACATCCTTCTTCCTCATCAAGTATGGATGGCTCATATAGGTATAAGTTCTCACAATTTACTACTAATTACATCCACATGAATGGTGGAAAATCAAGCCTAAAGGCATTTTCTCGAACCTGCTCTAGTATAGTGAATGGCCCATATCATAGTGGCTTGAGTTTCCTTCATTGGCCCTATAATATCTCCTTACCCAAGTAAATCCAAACCTTGTCTCCACCATGAAGTATGTGCCTTATCCCATGTTGATCATGTCTAGCCTTATACTTTGCTTAAAATATTTCCAACTGTTATTTCATCTTGAGATGGATTTGTCAAACCCTCTCAATGAATTTATCTTCTCTAGTCACCTCTGAATCATGTATCTCCCCTTCTTCATACTACCAAATTGTTATATCCTTTGAATTCATAGGTAGATATCCTAAGCATGCTTCAAATAGTGACTTTATAGTGGATGTGTGTGCTACCTGGTTGTAGGATTGTTGAATGTAGGCTAAGGAATCATCCCAAGTTCATGGATATTTTTTATTATAAGCTCTGATCAGATGTACCAAATTCCTATTCACTACCTCTATTTTCCCATCTTTATGTGGATGAAAGGTCACACTTCTCTATAACTTGGTGTCCATCTTTTCCCACAAAGTAGTCTGAAAATTCCCAAAGAACTTGCAATCTCTGTCAGAAACAATAGACTTTGGCAAGCCAAAATGCACCCTCACATTAGCAAATAAAATTTTAATTTCCTCATATGCTTTTATGATCTTTTTACATGCCATAAGAACACACATATTACTGAATCTATCTACAACAACATATAGATAATCATGGCCATGTTTAGACATAGATAGTCCTGTAAAATCCATCGAAGTATCTTCCCAAGGATGAGTATGGAACGGTAAAGGGATATATATACCTTCCTTCCTAATTTTAGGCTTGCTTGTATAAAAATTTTTACATCCTCTTAAGAATTTAGATACTTCTTCTTGCATATTGGGCCAATACATGTACCTTTGTAAGTTATCTAAGGTTTTACCAACACCAAAATGTCCCATTAATTTTGAGGTATGTGCTTCCCTCATCAACAGAATTCTTTTTTCCTTTAGAACACAAAGCTTATCCCATCGGGAGAGTATCCCATGTTTGAGATAAAAATATTCAATACCCTTCATTTCATCTCCTTGAGACAACAACTGCTAATATTCCTCCCCATAAGCTTCCTTTGTGAAGGGCTCAATATGAGAGATAATGGTCAAATAATATATTTTTTCTTGTGTAGGTTGCCTAGACAACATGTATGCCACCAAATCTGTGCTACCTTTCTTATACTTGATCACCAAATGGAACTGATGAAGGAATCCCATCCATTTGTAGTGCCTTGCCTGCTACAATTTAGACTGTGCTTGCAAATACTAGAGAGGTTTGTGGTCAGTGTGCACAATAGTTTCTTTCCCCAACAATTAATGTTTCCATTTCTCTATTTTGTAAAATTTTACATACATCTCTTTATCATAAACATAATATCCTCTAACTACTGAAATGATTTTTTTTGAATGATAACGTACTAGCTTACCTCCCTGTAGTAACACTACTCCCATAGCATAATCATTGACATCTATCTCTACTTCAAAGGGTTACTGCCAATTAGGAAGAACAAGTACTGGAGCATGACTAATATTGTATTTTAACAACTCAAAAGACTTATCTTGTTCCTTACCCCAGTAGAAACTCTTACTCTTTGTAGCCACTATGTGTAGAGGTGTTGTAATAACAAAGAAGCCCATAATGAACTTCTTCATGCAATTTACTTCTCCTAAATAAATTTTAGTCTCTGTGGCTCCTATTGGTGTTGGCCAATTGGTGATGGATTCCACCTACTTTGGATCCACTCGTAGCTCTCCTCCTCTAACCACATGCCCAAGATAGACAAGTGAATGTTTGGAGAACTCACACTTCTTCCTATTGCATAACAATTATTTCTCCTTAGGAACTTGCAAGAATTTTTGCAAATGTGTTAGATAATCCTCCCATGTGGCACTAAAAATCAGAATATCATCCAAATATACAATTACACATGAATATATCAATTCCCACAATAAATCATTCATCAATCTCATAAATGTAATGGGTGGATTACATAAACCAAATGAAAATACTAACCACTCATACAAACCCTCTTTTGTTTTGAAGGAAATCTTCCATATATCCTCCTCTTTCATCCTGACCTGGTGATAACATGACTTGAGATCCAACTTCGTGAAAAAATTTGCATGTTTAATTTGGTCAAGAAGGTCATCTATAAAGGGGAGTGAATATTTTTTTTTATGGTGATCTTATTCAAGGGTCGATATTTGATGCACCTCCTCCAAGAGCCATCCTTCTTCAGCACCATCACAATAGGATAACCACATGTTGAGGTGCTTGGGTATATTACCCCTTGGTCCAATAGCTCCTAGAACTGTTTCTTTACCTATGTACTCTCCAATAAGGATTTTCTATACAATCTGAAGTTTTGGTAGAGGAGACTCCGAAAATAGATAAATCTTAAGGTCTACCTCTCATTTTAGTGGTAATCCACTAGGAGTATGAAATATTTCATGAAAATACTAAATAATACTATCCAAATCCTTAATCCCTTGGTTAGAAACATTTGAAATTTCCATCCCATCTTGTTTATCAATTAATAAAAGTAAACAAGACTGATTATTAGTTACATGCATGTTGGCAAAAAAATTTTTTAGGTGGACAAACTTGTGGATTTCTTGCCAACACTCTAGGAATCTAAGTCCCTCTACTTAACTGGTGCAACTGCCGTATGTGCATACACATGAAAAGGTAGATTTTTGTGGTGGCCTTTCGACCGGGGATCCAACAGGGGCACTCCACTGACCCTGCGGAAAATGTTTGCATATAACTGCAAGAGATGACTTTGCTTGGAATGCGGGAAAGGGAATGAAAAATTTAGAAAAGAGAAAACTAATGCTGCAAGTAGAAAATCAGAGACTTGCATACATCAGCCAGAAGCTTAATTACATGCACTTGAATATAAAAGAAAACAAATATGCATAATAGCTAAAATACTAAATGAAGCTTAATGGACATAGAGTACCAACAAACTCCTTAATCAAAGAGGCTAAAATTCCTTCTTCCTTTATTGAAGCTCAAGAAAAATTTGCACATAGTGTGAGAAGTAGAAGACATTTTATAATAGGAGAAATCGAAGAAACTTGCTATCTCTTGCTCTCTTCACAAGGATAACTCTCTCATGAATTCACAAAAAACAGCTCCAACATCTAAGAAGTAAAATTTTAGAAGAATTTTTAGAAGACCTTCAAATGAGGAGCTTGTTACAATTTATAGAAGAGGAGGTAAACTTTTCATCTTCCTGGTGACTTCTTGAATACCTTAATGTGACTTAAGACTGTTCTTATTCCACTTTAAATACTTAAGTCCCTTTTATAATAACAAGGTGACTTAAATTTACATTATATTTCTGAAGTCACTTAAGTCATATCAAAAAGTGTAACTCTCAACACAAAAATATAATATTGAGGAGAGAGGGTGTTGTATGAGAGGAGAAAACAGAGAGAAAGAAGAGGAAGAAGAAGAAGGATTATGCTGAAGGATGAGCTGCTATGGTGGACTTAGCTTTGTTCTCTGACTACTCTCCACTTTGTGATCCTGAGAAGGCTTCTGTCTTTCCAAACTCCTGGTTGAAATGAGTCACCACTGGTTATACTTTGTCGGCATGAGGGATGTGAATGTAGCTCAAGGTTTCAGTCCATCCATCGGTCACACTATTGATGTCCTTGCACTTCCCAAACCATGATGAATGCTTTTCCGTGATAAGTGCAATGGAGGCTCAGATTTCTGAGAAGAAGTCGAGGGTATCCTTAGTGAAGGAAAATGGGTTGCCCACACCTTTCTTGACATATTTTTTGAAAGGGCCGGTTAACTCATCAATATTTGAATGTTCGCTCATTGCAGGTACTCCAAGTTTTTGAATTTTCTAGTTTATACTATCCTACAACTTGTATGTTTGTTCCTCTTTCTCCTCTAGCTCTATCAATGCCTGATTGTTTGCTTCAAATCTGATTGCCAAGGCCCTCTCCCATACGTGTGTCAAGTTGTCTGCAAAAGTTTCAAAAACCTTCTTATCAATCAATTCCTGATGATGGGTGTTGCTCATCTCACTCACTACTAGTTCCAAAGGTTCCCAGTAATATCTTTCTTTCCCAAATCTTTTTTGAGTGCTCGCATTCTGTTGGTGATGGCGCACATGTATACAAAGAGCTTGACTACCTCTTGAAGTGCTAAATTCCCGTTTTTAGATATTGAATCAATCCATTCCTTGTTTTCTCAGCCCTGCATCATGAATTTATGCATTCTTCTGATGGATTCCGGATCGAAGCTGCTGATGGGTACCACTTTCTTAATAGGAAGTGCTATAGTTCTTGGTTCCACCAAGGGTTGCACATAAGATGAAAGAGTTCGTACTTGTTCCTCTAGTCCCTCGATCTTCTCTTTATATTCTTTATTCCTTGCCATCATGTGAGTAGAAGATTGTTGGAATATGTGTAAATCTCCCTCATGAGTAGTTGGTCCCAATTGGATCATGCTCATCTCATAGTCAGTCGGTGTCATCTCATCCACTGGCTTGATTAATTTTGGCCAAGCTACTTCAATGTACTGATTACCTGTCTCCTCACTGTAGAATCGTGATGTTGTCTGTGTGATATTTCTTGACCTTTTTTCTTTATCTGAAGAGAAAATTGCTGATATATTAGGGGCTACTACTTGTTGCACAGTGTGAGTGTTGAGGATGATCATTTCCCGCATCCACAGAAACATCTCGTCGGATTCAGGCTCAATGACGGGCGCATCAACCATTCTTTGTTCTGATGGAGGAGGCAAATCTTGAATGAGAGGAGTGTTGGAATTAACAACATGCGGGACCTCTTGTAGTGGCTCGAATATTAGATCATGAGTCATATACTCCTTGTTCACTTTTGCATTTGGTGTTGGAATTTATGTCTGCATTGCTAGGATCACGTCTTCCTCTTCTGGAAATGTGTATGAATCTTTTTATTCCTTGAATTTCTTGGATGTCTTCTCATGGGGAGAAATTTTCAATTCCGTGGCCTTCCTTTTTGAACTCACTCTAGAGTGTTTAGAGCTAGAGGTTACATCTACCACCTTTGAAGATGAATGACATGAAGCTTGCTTCTGGCTTGGGGAAATTCCTCACGATTGAATGATCATAGCCCTCTTCTTTTGAAACTAGTTCCTCATTCTCCTCACCACCTTTTCAGTACACTCTAGTATATCTCCTGATTTATGAACATGCCAGCTGATTTGGGGCATTGGGGACATCTTGACTGCTGTGTACTTAGGATCATACATCTCTGTCCCGTCATTGCGTAAGATGTCCTCATACCAAGGGAGCTTGAATTTCTTCATCTCATTGGTAGTCATCCTCATGTGATATTTTTTACGTACTTCGAACTTATCAATACAATTGACCCTGTAGTCCTCATTTTGTGGCTCATGTTGCAATTCTGGGATGTAGAAGGAGTCAGGATCTTCTCGGATGTCAAAGTTAGGCCTGGTGATGTAGGAATGTAAAGTCAGATGTGTAAAAGTGATCTCCAGGTGGGATGTGTCATTTAAGATTTTACACGTGAACTCCCCTAGAGATATAGGGAAAGAAATCAATTTATTTCTTCTACTTCTGAGCTTGCTATTTACTTGGGTGATCTTCCTGCAGAGTTTGAACAATACAATCTGGTCACTGAGGTACTTGGGTAGTTTTAGAGGAGCTTGATCAAAGCCGACGAATCATATGTAGGAGAATGTTGAGAATTATATGAAGTATGAGCCATATTCTTGGGAATCTTGGAAGGCTTTCTTCTAGTTTTCAACCATGATCTGAGCGCTACTCCTTGGACATATGAATCCATCGTCTCCCGATCATGCATGGATCTTCCCTTGGAAATGATAAACATGTTGGGGGATGTCGGTATTTGCAGAGAGATTGAAATGGTTCTAGGATTGATGACCACCAACGTTGTACCATTGTCAGCTCGGATGGTTCATGTCTTAGGCTTGTAGTGGAAGGAGCAGGCTAGGACTAGCTCGAGACTTTGCATAAACACTGGGTGTCTTGCATCAGCGAACAAGCCACTTTTGAATATCTGTTCTTCAATCCTCCTTTGATCCTTAGAGGCCATGTGAGTTTTAAGGTCATTTAGGTCCATGTATAAGACATCACTGTCTTCCACATCATACGCGTAGGAAAAGTGCTATGTCGGCTTCTGACCTGTCCATTTCATCTTCATGTCTCCCTTTGAAAAAGTAACTTACTATTTTTAGTAAGTGTGAAAAAGCAATTCCTCGATCTTCAACTGGAAGTTGTGGCTTAGTTTTTATTTTTTCTCCTTCTCCCCGTGTTCCTCGTTTATTCTGGATCAAATTTCTATTTATAGCAGGTGCTCGAGGGCCCACTTACTATTTTTAGTAAGTGCCAAAAATGTTTGTTCTGGTGAATTTTCAGTTTCAGTTTACCTCTAATGTCTTCGTCTCCTTTGCAGGTTCTTCTGTTGCTAACTTTCCCAAAATAACAATTCCTATGTAGTAAACCTGCTATTTTTAGAAAGTTGTCCTCTTGGATTCGGATTGATGTGCAACAAATTTTTTTGATATGGGTTTTTTCCCAATATCCTCCCTCTGCAATTTAAGCTTCACCTGCTTAATAGTCCAGGAGATTTTAAAGCTTTAGTTTTTAGACCTGACAGTGCCTCTGGGTATGGCAGCCATTGATGGACCTAAAAATTGCAGGTCTAGTTTTCTCCTCCATTTACAATGAAATTTATATTTTTGATGTGGGTTTTGTCTTCTGGTGCTTCATGTGTGAACTTACTTCAATCCGACAACTAGTTTGACGGGAAATCTTACTTCTTTCTTCGTTGAGCCGGAAATGAGATTTCTTTGTTGTGGTTGCTCTGTCACATGAGGGGGGAGTTTTAAGGTGTATTTTTGATGGTCTTGGACATAGGAAAGAACACCAGCAAATGGTTTGTTGTTTCATGCATTGGTTTACAACATTTCTTTAGATCTTCATTTTTAGGCTATGGGGATTTTCACTGTTCTCTCCTTCTTGCTCTTCATTTCTCCTTCTTGTTTTGATGAAAGATCCTTTTGATACCTACAAATCAATTTGGGGAGTTTTTTTTAGTGTTTGGGTCAAGCTGGTCTAGGCATTTGCAATGGCGGAGTGACGGTAGAATGTTGCAGAGGAAGAAATGGAGGAATGGAGTGCACAAAAATGTTTAGAAGTTAGAAATGAAGAAAGTGACACTTGGGAGATTTTAAAAAGATATGCACAATTAGGGTTATGGTGAATTTTTAAAAACTTGATGTTCTTGACCTGAGGGATGTTTGAGACATCAATTTCCACAATGATCAAGACGGCGACACGTGGCACTAGATCCAATGGCAGGGGATGAAGGAGGAAAAAATTGCTTTAAAGCACCAGGAGCTGAAATGAGGTCACATGGGTGTCTAGAAGAATACCCATAGGGGATGGGAACATTTTCAAAGGCCTGATGTCCCCAACCTTAGGTTCATAAGGTACATCAAATTCCATGGTGGTCTTGGAGCTAACATGTGGCGACCGATCTGACGACAGGGAATGCATGCTCCAAATAAGCACTTGAGGGCTGAACTGCCAGGTCTGGAGGTCATATAAGGGTCATAAGGGTCACATGAGAGATTGGTGAATTTTCCAAGGGGTGATGTACCTGACCTCAGGGACATGGGGGACATGAAATCCCACCAGGTTCCTGGTGCTGACATGTGTCCTCTTGAAAAAATGACTAAGTCTTGAACTACCTTTGAGAGGGTAACTTGGAATGCAAATTACTTGAGCTTCTGGTGGAATTTATTAAGTGAAATTTTATATGATCCTGACTGAAAATGGAATTTTGAATCAAATGATGTGGGTCTCATGTCTGTATTCAATCATATGATCCTTAAAAAATGGGATTTCTGATCTGGGACTCCACTTATACCTAAGAAAAACTGTCTTCCAATAATATACGCCAAGGTGTTGTGAAAAATATTATTTCACCATCATGTAGGTATTGGAATCCTCTTTCCAAAGATGTTTAATTTTACTTCCAGATCCATTTGGAGATCTCGTAATCTTCTTTTGAAGCCCAACAACTGTTTTAGGCATGTTTACTGTTTAGGCTTGTGAACCCTATTTTTCACTCAGACTGCTCCAAGTCTTAAAAAAACTTCTCTAAACCTTCCAAAATAATTTAGTTGATGACATAAGGTATTCCATTCATATCCACGATGAATTTTTCCCTTATGTTCTATTCCAATGAGGTGATCCTATCTCGAGAAGGCCAACGATAGCCCTTCCTGTGACTGCCCAACATTTGCATTTTTAATGAACTCCTAAAATCACCTAGGGGGAATGAGTGAAATTTTACTAAATCACCTAGGATAATATTATGACATTGGTTGGGAAATCATTTGGACTGACTAGACAGAGCTGGGGTTTCTTAGGAATGATAAAACATGAAAATTTCGGCATAGGGGTATAGTTGTCATGCTTGGAAACTTCCAATTTACTCGTTACACATTTACACGACAATAAATAGCTCTAGCTTGGGGACATGGCATGGAATAAGTGAAGCAAAGACATGACATGGGAATCTAGAATCTCCATTTTAGACCATATAATTCGTTGACCAGTGCCTTATCCATTGGGCCTTGCAGAGTCATGTACAACTTTCAGAAGGAGATATTAGTAGAAGGAAGCACATACACACACACAAACAGACAGAAAGGAAACACATAGAAAAAAGGGGAAACACACCTAGAAATCACCTATAGTACAAGGTGGGGGAACAACCCGCTTTCACTAATGATACAATTTTAGGTATTGCCCACTGCAAGGCAATTCCAACAGCGTTCCATCCAAATATGAGAGTAGAAAAACATTCTCACAATAATATTCACGAATTTGGAATGGACCAAGCCATAATGAATCAAAATTTCCATGGCTTCCTTTTGGTTCTCTTCTCTTATCCCATAGCAGGACGAGGTCTCCAACTTTGAACTCTCTCGCTTTTGCCTTCTTATCAAAAATTTTCTTTACTTTTAATTGGTGCTCTTTGATACGGTCCACCACTCATAATCTATTTTCTTCTAGCTTCTCAAGAAAGAGGATCCTCTTGTCAATGGAATCCTTGTACTGACCATCTTCTATTCCTTGTAGCAATTTGAGAGCTGGCATCTCGATTGTGATTGGGATTTCCACCTTGACTCCATACAATAGTTGGAATGGTGACATACCTATTGCCTTCTTGGGAGTTATCCTTTCTGCCCATAATGCATCGTATAAATTTTTGTGCCAATTCCTCTGGTTCTCATCTACAAGTTTGCAAAAAATGGTCACAATGTTCTTGTTGCTTGATTTGGCCTGTCCATTCCCATGTGGGTAGTAGTCTGAAGAATGAGATAGAGAGATTTCGTAACCATAGAAAAACTTGGTTAACTCCCTTGAAGAGAAATATGTGGCGTTGTCTACTACAATCTTCTCTGGTACTCCGAAACATATTATGATATTTTCCTTGATGAAGTTGCATACTGTCTCGGTGTTGTCTTGCTTGGTGGGAATGGATTCCACCCACTTGGTGAAGTAATCTATCGCTGTGAGCATGTAGGTGTGCCTTGCATTTGAGTGAGGATTCATAACGCCAATGAATTCTAGTCCCCACTGCTGAAATGGTTCTTCAATAACAACTAGCCTGAGTGGAAGTGCCACAAGTTGTGGTTTCCCAACAAATGTTTGGCATGCTTCACATTTGGAAACCTAATCTTAAGTGTCTACAAAGAGGGTGGGCTAATAATATCTTTCTTAGAGGATCTTGTGTGTAGTGACCATTGCTAAATAATGCCCACCACATGCTTGGTCATGGTATGCTTTAAGCAATTTTTCTTATTGCCCTTTATCCATACATCTGAGGAAGCATCCATCTAGGCCTCTTTTGTAAAGCACGTGATTTCAGATTATAAATTTTTTTGCCTACAACTTGAGTGTTCTCTTTTTATTGTAATCAAGATGAGGAGGGAACTCTCCATAAGTTAAATAATAGGCAATGACCGCATACCACTCATCAGTAGTGGTGATAAAGAGAACCTGTGGGTTATTTTTGAAATGAGTTACGCAAGCATAATTCTCTTCGCCATGTTGAGATTTGAGTGTTTCATCCTCAGCAATCAACTTGCAAAAACCATTTCCTGTTACCAAATTGGAGGGTTGGATCTCCAAGTCATATTCTTGAGTCTTAGCAATCCAATTTCCTCTTTTTGCTCCAGGATCATGTTGTGTTAAGATGGACTTGATTGCACTGCCAGGGACCATTACCACTGTATGAGAGTTGGGGATATAGAACTTGAAGTTTTTTACGGCCTTAACCAATGCATAAGCATGATTATTTAATTGGATGTAATTTAGTTTGTGATTTTTCAATGGACAACTCATGAAAGTGATGGGAGCTTCCACGCCTTCATCATTTTTCTGAACAAGAACAATAGAGAGGGTATGTCCTGATGCATAACAATACATGATGCACTCTTTGTTAAAATATGGAGACATAAGAGTTGGAGATTTGGTAATGGATTTTTTTATCTGTTCAAATGCTGCCTTCCCTTCATTTTTCCATTTAAAGTTTACCTATGGTTTCATCATGGTGGTGATGTGCTTTGTTAATTCAGCAAACTCAGGAACAAAGAGATGAAGATAATTCACCTTTCTGAAGAATGAATGAACTCCTTTATTGCTTGTGGGTAGAGATAATGCTTGAATGGCTTGTATTCTCTCAGGATCAATGTGTGCTCTATGTTTGTTCACAGTGTTCCCTAAAAACTTGTCTTTCGTAACTCTGAAAATGCACTTCTTGGGATTTAGTGATATGCCATGCTTTCTGCACCTTGCAAGTACTTGTTCTAAGTGATGGATATGGTCTCCCCTCTTCTTTGAAAATACCGTGAGATCATCAAGATATATGATGATGTAATGTTTTAGATATTTGAATGCCAAATCCATCACCCTTTGAAAGGTAGCTCCCGCATTGATTAGATCGAAATGCATTCTACTGTAGGAAAAAGTTCCCCAAGGTGTAGTGAAGGTTGTATTAGTGCGATCCTCCTCTGCCACTTTGATTTGATTATACCCTAAGAATCCATCAAGCAATGAGAGCATTTTGGATCCAGTGACTACTTGTAAAATGTGATCCATGATAGGGAGAGGATAATTGTCTTTTAGTGATGCCTGATTCAAGTTGTGGAAATCCACACATATTCTTATTTCGCCATTCTTTTTCCGCATCGGCACGATGTCGGCCACCCATGTTGAATGGTGGATGGGAAAGATGATTATTGCATTGAGCATCTTCATTACCTCCTCTTTGATGGTATCAGAAACCTTTCAGTTATATGGCCTTTTCTTTTTCCTGAATGGCTTAGCATCCCACTTCAAAGGAATCGAGTGATGCATTTCCTTTGGTTGGAAGGATTTGAGTTCATCATAAGAGTAGGTCAAAATGTCTGAATATTTCTTGAGCAGTATGAAAAACCTTCTCTTCTCCTCAGGCGATCAACATTTTCCAATATTGACCATCCTTGGTTCCTCTGGGGTGCCGATGTTTTCCTTATCAAAATCAGCTGGGCACTGAGAAGATTACTTTTCTTTCTCTTGAACGAATTTTTTGTGTTTGTCAAAGAGGTCTTCTAAAGAAACTAGGCCCTTGGGAATCTTGTTCCCTTTCAATTTTATCACTCCTTCATTATCAATACCTTCGATTCCTTCTTTCTCTTCTTTGGCTACCACTTCACGGTGTGGATTTTCACTTCCTTCAAAGAAGAGGTTATTGAAATTATCCCTTTGTTCCAAAAATGCTAGAATTTGATTATCATCGTTAAATACTTGCCAATGATTTGCATTATCTGGTACACTAGGCCTGAACACCATTTCTATGGTCACCTTATCTTTACCAAAAGAAGGATGAGGTGTCACTAGAGAAGCTGATACTGCAAGAGAATCAGCCTTTTCGTTCTTTTCTCTTGGGATAGCTTCAATGGAAAATGCATCGAAATATTCAATGCAGTCCCATACTCTGTTTCTATAATGCCGGAGTCTTGGATTTTTCACCTGGTATTGTTGTCAAACTTGCTTTACTATCACTTCCGCATCACCTCGGCATCTCAGCTTCTTGATTCCCATGTCTTCAGCCATGCTCATGCCTAAAAGGAGAGCTTCATATTCTACCGTATTATTTGTATTATCGAATTGCAGCTTGTAGGAAAATGGATACAATTCACCAGATGGAGAGTACAACACTACACCTGCTCCCGAACCTGCACTAGAATGACTACCATCGAATTCCATTGTCCAAACTTGATCTTCTTCCTCTTCCATAAGGAGTGACAAGTTTTCATATTTTTCTGATGTGAGGAAGTAATTTCCTAGTGCACTATCTTGAAAAAGAATGTTTTCCTTTGGATCATCAGACTTTCACACTGTGAACTTCATCTTTCTTACCGGCAGCAATGTCTTCATCTCACCTTTTACTGGAATAGTTGTCAGATGACCAGTCCATTTTTATTTCTCCACCCAAGTCTCTACAGAAACTCCTACTCAATAGCATGCCAAAGGATGCTGGGATGTCCACTACCAGGATGGTTAGAAGCACCTTCTTGTCTGGAAAATCAGCCAATGCTACCTGTGCATCTTTGATCCTTCCTACCAATGGAACTTGTTTAGATTCCATCGAATAGAAAGTTCCATTTTCTCAAGTCAGGGTGAGGTCAAGAACATTTACAACTTTGATGGGCATCACATTATCTGAGGCTTTGGAATCTATAATGCAATTATTTAGCTCAAATCCTTTAATGAGAAGTGACAGGTAGAAAGGTTTAACCCTATCGGTTTTTGAGGTGCTGAGGGCTAGCATGTTTTGTCAAGGTGATGTGGATGGTGTGGGTAGTAAGCCTTTGGAATTTGGAACCGAGGTTATGGGGTTACCCCCACGAACTACATCAATGAACCTATCAAATTGGGTAGGATGAGTTTGTAGGTATTCTATTTCTGAGAGCTGGACTTTAGTTTTTCTTGTGTGCTCCACAAAGTCAAATGGGGTTATGATGGGCAAGGAAGAGGTTCCAGGAATAATGGAAGATTTGCATGGTGAAGGTTTTGTTGTTTTATGTGTTGAAATTTCTTTCAAGGGTGCAGTAACTGGCTTGGAAGGAGATGGGGATGCGGGTTTTGATAGCACCTTAGATGTTTTTGTGAGAACAACATTTGAAGAAGAATTATTCTTAGTAACCTTTGAGCTGGGGAGAGGATTAGATGACCTACTTGGTATGGCAGCATGATCTTTGTTAGCTAGTGGGTCTGATTTTTCTTTAGCTGACTCCATTGAAGGTGGTAGTGGTGATCCTCTATTGATGATTTTATTTTGTGGGACCTCCGGAGAAGAATCTTCTTTCTTCTTCTTGTCCTTTACCGCAGCCATTGAGGATGAAGCACCTTTCTTAGACTGTGCACGAGTGAAAACTGCACATGAGAAACCTAGGGTTTTGTCATCATCCTCATCTTCATCATCAACGTACTCAATTAGGCCATTGTGCATATCACCATCAACTTCCTCAACCTCAAGATAGCTTTCATACTCTTCCACGTTTTCTTCTTCAATTTCTTCAATTTCAGCTTCCTCCTCTAGTTCTTTAGTGTCACAGATGGCATTGACTGGTGGTGCTTCGATAGCAAGCCAATGAGGGGGTGGAGCAATCCTTGGCCTATTTGGAAGGTTTGGTTTCCTTGGAGCGTTCCGCATTGTGATCTGGGACAACTGTTTCTTCAAGGAAACCAAGTCATTTGCCATTTTTTGGAACATTGGATCCATGGTGACTGAGTTTGAATTCTGACCCTTTTGCTTTCCATTGGGGCCTTTCACTTTACTGGACAAGATTAGATCATCGTCGGTTTCTATTGCATGGTCTTGAGCTTCTCTCAATGTTCTTGGTTGGCTTCTTCTAAGGAAGAAACCTACTTCTGATGGAAGGGCACTGATGAAGAATCTCTTCAGATTATTTTCCAGAGGCACCACGTCTTCAGGGATTCTTCTTATCACTCTGTTATATCTTGCTATGAAGTCTCTCATTGACTCAGAGAATTATTTTTTCATTTGTACCAATTGGACCAAGAGATCTTGACAATCTTCTGTGGTCTTGAACCTGTGTTTGAACATACTTCTTATATCTTCCCAACAGGTGACAGACCTCGGGGGTAGCATGTAGAACCATTCGACAACCTTCTCTTGAAGTGACTCCACAAAGAGTCAGACTGACACATCTTCATCCTCCACACCCAACACACCACAAGCAGTGATAAATGATGCTACATGTTCTTCGGGGAGCTGAGAACCATCCCCTTTGAACTTTGAGAAGTTTTTTCTTGAGCCTCTCGGTAGCTCGTGGAGTGGTTGATGAAGGGAAAGTGGACCGGTGTTTCCTCCCCATGGTACATTAGGCCTATGGGCCTCACGATCATGATCACACTCATGATCCCCCATTCTATTTCTATTTCTAGCTTCCAACCTTGCTAAGGCTGTGGTTTCTGCTACTGCTCTTTCGTCTGCCTCGGCTTGGAGTCTTTCAATTTCTTCGATTTGAGCTCTTACTTCCTCTTCCGCTCTTTCTTCTCTTTCTCTAACTTCTTCTTCGGTTTCCACGTCAGTGAAATCTTCGAGGTTCTCATTGATGTATGGAAACTCACTGTCCAAAGGATTGGCAACACTCAGGCTCCCAACAGGACCAGTTGTTTGATGAAGGGGAGGTCTTTGAATTCCGAGCAGCTCTTGTCTTCTTTGAAGTTCTTCAAAAATGGGGTCGGTTTGTCCTCCTTGCCTCTGTTGCCAGGTGTACCTTCTATCCGCCAGCTTGGAAATCTATGCTCGCCTTTGTGGTGCTGGAATTTGTCTTTGCCTCTCCAATTCAGTAGTGTGTTCTTCTTCAAGGTCAAGGATTCTCATGGCAATGAAGTAGTGGTTGACACTTTGTCTGCTACACCAAATAGCTTCTCTCAAATCTGAAGCGATATCTTCTTGGATGTGGAAGAGCAATTTGGGTCTTTCAATAGGAGGATTTCCCAGAATAGCCATGGTTTGTAGACATGTGGCTCATATAGCTATTTGAATTCCAAAAATTTTCTCTTTTGAATTTTGAACTTTCTGATTTTTTTTTTGTATTTTTCGGACCTTCTGGTCGTATTCAGGTGCAGATGCTGCTAAATCTACCCCACGGTGGGCGCCAAAAATTGTTGGCAAGAAAATTTGTCAGGTGGAAAAACTTGTGGATTTCTTGCCAACGCTCTGGGAATCTAAGTCCCTCTACTTAACCGGTGCAGCTGCCGTATGTGCATGCACATGAAAAGGTGGATTTCTGTGGTGGCCTTTCGACCGGGGATCCAACAGGGGCACTCCACTGACCCTGCGACAAATGCTTGCATATACCTACAAGAGATGACTTTGCTTGGAATGCAGGAAAGGGAATGAGAAATTTAGAAAAGAGAAAACTAATGCTGCAAGTAGAAAATCAGAGACTTGCATACATCAGCCAGAAGCTTAATTACATGCACTTGAATATAGAAGAAAACAAATCTACATAATAGCTACAAGACTAAATGAAGCTTAATGGACACAGAGTACCAAAAAACTCCTTAATCAAAGAGGCTAAAATTCCTTCTTCCTTTATTGAAGCTCAAGAAGAATTTGACACATAGTGTGAGAAGTAGAAGACATTTTGTAATAGGAGAAATGGAAGAAACTTGCTATCTCTTGCTCTCTTCACAAGGATAACTCTCTCATGAATTCACAAAAAACAGCTCCAACATCTAAGAAGCAAAATTTCAGAAGAATTTTTAGAAGACCTTCAAATGAGGAGCTTGTTACAATTTATAGAAGAGGAGGTAAACTTTTCATCTTCCCGGTGACTTTTTGAATACCTTAATGTGACTTAAGACTGTTCTTATTCCACTTTAAATACTTAAGTCCCTTTTATAATAACAAGGTGACTTAAATTTACATTATATTTCTGAAGTCACTTAAGTCATATCAAAAAGTGCAACTCTCAATGCAAAAATATAACATTGAGGAGAGAGGGTGTTGTATGAGAAGAGAAAAGAGAGAGAAAGAAGAGGAAGAAGAAGAAGGATTATGCTGAAGGATGAGCTGCTGTGGTGGACTTAGCTCCATTCTCTGACTGCTCTCCACTTTGTGATCTTGAGAAGGCTTCTGTCTTTCCAAACTCCTGGTTGAAACGAGTCACCGCTGGTTCTACTTTGTCGGCATGAGGGATGCGAATGCAGCTCAAGGTTTCAGTCCATCCATCGGTCACACTGTTGATGTCCTTGCACTTCCCGAACCATGATGAATGCTTTTCTGTGATAAGTGCAATGGAGGCTTGGATTTCTGAGAAGAAGTCGAGGGTATCCTTAGTGAAGGACAATGGGTTGCCCACCCCTTTCTTGACATATTCTTTGAAATGGCCGATCAGATCATCAGAAGTTGAATGTTAGCTCATTGCAGGTACTCCAAGTTTCTAATTTTTGTGGTTTATACTATCCTGTAGCTTGTATGTTTGTTCCTCTTTCTCCTCTAGCTCTGTGAATGCCCGATTGATTGCTTCAAATCTGATTGCCAAGGCCCTCTCCCATACGCATGTCAAGTTGTCCGCAGGAGTTTCAAAAACCTTCTTATCGATCAATTCCTGATGATGGGTGTTGCTCATCTCACTCACTACTGGTCCCAGAGGTTCCCAGTAATCTCTTTCTTTCCCCACATCTTTTTTGAGTGCTCGCATTCTGCTGGCAGTGGTGCACATGTATGCAAAGAGCTTGACTACCTCTTAAAGTGTTGACTTCCCTTTTTCAGAGATTGAATCGATCCATTCCTTGTTTTCTCGGCCCTGCATCATGAATTTGTGCATTCTTTTGATGGATTCCAGATCGAAGCTGCTGATGGGTACCACTTTCTCAATAGGAAGTGCTATAGTGCTTGGTTCCACCAAGTGTTGCACATAGGATGAAAGAGTTCACACTTGTTCCTCTAGTCCCTCAATCTTCTCTTTATATTATTTATTCCTTGCCATCATGTGAGTAGAAGATTGTTGGAATATGTGTAAATCTCCCTTGTGAGTAGCTGGTCCCAATTGGATCGTGCTCATCTCATAGTCAATCGGTGTCATCTCATCCACTGGCTTGATTACTTTTGGCCGAGCTACTTCAATGTACTGATTACCTGTCTCCTCACTGTAGAATCGTGATGTTGTCTGTGTGATCTTTCTTGACCTTTTTTCTTTAGCCAAAGAGACAATTGCTGATATATCGGGGGCTACTACTTGTTTCACAGTGCGAGTGTTGAGGATGATCGTTTCCCGCATCCACAGAAACATCTCGTCAGTTTCACGCTTAATGATGGGTGCATCAACCATTCTTTGTTCTCATGGAGGAGGAAAATCCTAAATGAGAGGAGTGTTGGAATCAACAACATGCGGGACCTCTTGTAGTGGCTCAAATATTAGATCATGAGTCATATACTCCTTGTTCACTTGTGCATCTGGTGTTGGATTTTCTGTCTGCATTGCCGGGATCACGTCTTCCTCTTGCGGTGACGCCAATGAATCTTTTTCTTCCTTGAATTTCTTGGATGTCTTCTCATGGGGAGAAATTTTCAATTCCGTGGCCTTCCTTTTTGAACTCACTCCAGAGTGTTTAGAGCTGGAGGTTACCTCTACCACCTTTGAAGATGAATGATGTGAAGCTTGCTTCTGGCTTGGGGAAATTCCTCACGATCGAATGATCATAGCCCTCTTCTTTTGAAACCAGTTCCTCGTTCTCCTCACCACCTTTTCAGTCTTCTCTAGTATATCTCCTAATTCACGAACATGCCAGTTGATTTGGGGCATTGGGGACATCTTGACTGCTGTGTACTTAGGATCATACATCTCTATCCCATCATCACGTAAGATGTCTTCATACCAAGGGAACTTGAATTTCTTCATCTCACTGGTAGTCATCCTCATGTGATCTTTTTTACGTACTTCGAACTCATCAATACAATTGACCCAGTAGTCCTCAACTTGTGGCTCATGTTGCAATTCTAGGATGTAGAAGGAGTCAGGATCTTCTCAGATGTCAAAGTTAGGCCTGGTGATGTAGGAATGCAAAGTCAGATGTGCGAAAGCAGCCTCCAGGTGGGATGCGTCATTTGAGCTTTTACACGTGAACTCCCCTAGAGATATAGGGAAAGAAATCAATTTCTTTCTTCTACTTTTGAGCTTGCTATTTACTTGGGTGATCTGCCTGCAGAGTTTGAACAATACAATTTGGTCACTGAGGTACTTGGGTAGTTTTAGAGGAGCTTGGTCGAAGCCGGCAACTCTTATGTAGGAGAATGTTGAGAATTATATGAAGTATGAGCCATATTCTTTAATCAGGGATGCCACTTTTGGTGACATCCTAGCTTCAAGATCCCCTTCCAAGTTTCAGACCAAGTACATAGTGAATGCATCATTCACATGGGTGAAGTGCTTGTTGCTCTCCTCCATTATCAACTACAAAAGTTTCTCAAATGCAGGTACCTTGGAAGTAATTTTCTGTGTGAGAGCCAATCCCTTGAATGGTTGTGAGCTTGCAAGGAGATAAACTAGATAAGAAGTCATGTGGAACTTCTTTGTCATGGGTACTTGGAGAAGTTAAAGATGGAGATTGTCACTGATGATCTACTCCCATTCAATTCTCTGCTTCCCTTCTATCAATGTCAGGATGTAAAGGCCCATCTAGTCCTGGAAGTCTCTTGTGTTTGCTTCGCCCATTACTCTACTAAGGAGAGTGATGACATCAGAATACCCTTCTCAGAACTCACACCTTGGTAGATTCTTGGGAATCCTGGAAGGCTTTCTTCTAGTTTTTAACCATGATCCGAGTGCTACTCCTTGGACATATGAATCCATCATCTCCCAATCATGCACGACTCTTTCCTTGGAAATGATGACCATGTTGGGGGATGTCAGTATCTGCAGAGAGATTGAAATGGTTCTAGGATTGATGACCACCAACGTTGTACCATTGTTAGCTCATATGGTTCATGTCTCGGGCTCATAGTGGAAGGAGTAGGCTAGGACTAGCTCAAGACTTTGCACAGACACTGGGTGTCCTGCAGCAGTGAACAAGCCACTTGTGAATATCTGGTCTTCAATCCTCCTTCGGTCCTTGGAGGCCATGTGAGTTTTAAGGTCATTTAGGTCCATGTACAAGAAATCACTATCTTCCACATCATACGCATAGGCAAAGGGATGTGTTGGCTTCTGACCCATCCATTTTGTCTTCATGTCTCCCTTTGAAAAAGCAACTTACTATTTTTAGTAAGTGTGAAAAACAAATTCCTCAATCTTCAACTGGATGTTGTGGCTTAGTTTTTATTTTTTCTCCTTCTCCCCATGTTCCTCATTTCTTCTGGGTCAAATTTCTATTTTTATTAGGTGCTCGAGGGCCCACTTAATATTTTTAGTAAGTGCCAAAAATATTTTTTCTGGTGAATTTTCAGTTGTAGTTTACCTCCAATGTCTTCGTCTCCTCTGCAGGTTCTTCTATTGCTAACTTTCCCAAAATAGCAGTTCCTATGTAGTAGACCTGATATTTTTACAAAGTTGTCCTTTGGGATTCAAATTGATGTGAAACAAAGTTTTTTGATATGGGTTTTTTCCCAATATCCTCCCTCTGTAATTTCAGTTTGGCCCGCTTAATAGTCCAGGAGATTTTAAAGTTTTAGTTTTCAGACCTGACAGTGCCTCTAGGTACGATAGCCATTAATGGACCTGAAAATTACAGGTTTAGTTTTCTCCTCCATTTACAATGAAATTTATCTTTTTGATGTGGGTTTTGTCTTCTGGTGCCCCACGTGCGATCTTACTTCAATACGACAACTAGTTTGACGAGAAATCTTACTTCTTTCTTTGTTGAACCAGAAATGAGCTTTCTTCATTGTGGCTGCTCTATCGCATGAGGGGGGAGTTTGAAGGTGTCTTTATAATGGTATTGGATAGAGGAATGAACAGAAGATTTTTTTTTTGTTTCATGCACTGGTTTGCAACATTTCTTTAGATCTTCATTTTTAGGCTATGGGGATTTTCACTGTTCTCTCCTTCTTGCTCTTCGTTTCTCCTTCTTGTTTTGATGAAAGATCCTTCTGAGACCTGAAAATAGCCATGGGGATTTTGTTTTAGTGCTTGGGTCGAGCTGGTCTAGGAATTTGCAATGGGGGAGTGATGGTAGAATTTTGCAGAGGAAGAAATGAAGGAATGGAGTGCACAAAAATGTTTAGAAGTTAGAAATGAAGAAAGTGACACTTGGGAGATTTTATAAAGATATGCACAATTAGGGTTAGGGATTATTTTTCAAAAATTTATGTTCCTAACCTCAGGGGTGTGAGAGACATCAATTTCCACAATGAGTAATACGGTGACACGTGGTAATAAATCCAACGACAGGGGATGAAGGAGGAAATAATTGCTTTAAAGCACCGGGAGCTAAAATTAGGTCACATGGGTGTCCATTAGACTCCCCATAGGGGATGGGAAAATTTTCCAAGGCCTTATGTCCCCCACCTCAGGTGCATAAGGTACATAAAATTCCACGGTTGTCCTGGAGCTGACACGTGGCGACCGATCCGACGACAGGGAATGCATGCTCCAAATAAGCACTTGAGGGCTGAACTGCCCGGTCTGGAGGTTCATATGAGGGTCTCGAGGGTCACATGAGAGCTGGGTGAATTTTCCAAGGGGTGATGTACCTGACCTCAGGGATGTGGGTGACATGAAATCCTGCCAAGCTCCTAGTGCTGACACGTGTCCTCTTGAAAAAATGACTAAGTCTTGAACTGCCTTTGAGAGGGTAACTTGGAATGCAGATTACTTGAGCTTCTGGTGGAATTTATTGGTGAAATTTTATATGATCCTAACTAGAAATGGAATATTTAATCCAATGATGTGGGTCTCATGTCTTGGTTTGATAATATGTTCCCTAAAAAATCAGATTTTTGATTTGGGACTCCACTTGTACCTGAGAAAAACTGTCTTCCAATAATATGCGCCAAGGTGTTGTGAAAAATATTATTTCACCATAATGTAGGTATTGGAATCCTCTTTCCAAATATGTTTTTTTTCTTCCAACTCCATTCGGAGCTCTCTGAATCTTCTTTTGAAGCCCAACAACTGTTTTAGGCCTGTGTAGTGTCTAGGCTTATGAACCCTGTTTTTCACTCAGACTGCTCCAAGTCTTAAAAAAATTCTCTAAACCTTCCAAAATCATTTCTTTGATGAAATAATGTATTCCATTCATCTCCATGATTAATTTTTCCCTTCCTTTCTATTCCAAGGAGGTGATCCTGTCTCGGGAAGGCCAACGATAACCCTTCCCGTGACTGCCCAACATTTGCATTTTTAATGAACTCCTAAAATCACCTAGGGGGAATGAGTGAAATTTTCCTAAATAACCTAGGATAATATTATGAAATTGGTTGGGAAATCATTTGGACTGACTGGAAATAGCTGGGGTTTCTTAGGAATGATAAAACATGAAAATTTCAGCATAGGGGTATAGTTATCGTGCTTGGAAACTTCCAATTTACTCGTTGCACATTTAAACGACAACAATGCATTATTATTTTTTCTTGGTTAGCAGTTACCATAGCAATTTTCATCTTACGCTGGTGTGCCCAGATGTTGCAACTGATTCCATCCTTGAATCAACTATATTAGTTCTCCCTTCTTGTGAAGATGGAATCCATGATATACAAGTAAGGAATCCCGAAAACAACATCAAATGCATCAAGTGGAATTACATCAACTTCCAATACATTTATATTCTGATAATTTATCCCAAACTTGAACCTACATCTCCTTGTTACCTAAATTTCTACACCCTTCTTCACCCATCCCAAAGGATATAGATGTGGATGCTTTTAAGTTTCAAGACCAATCTTCTTCACAACCACATCATAAATCAAATTAGATTGAGAACCAGTATCAACCAAATCATTTACGTTAGTTATTTTGATTTTGATTTGGAATAGGCTACTCATCTTCTCTTTATGTTCTTGGCTATTCATGTTGGTGGTTGTGCATCCAATCCTCTCGTCTACATCAGAATCAACTTCTATTTCCACCTCCCCATCTATATTTACAGCTGTCATGGATTTCTTAGAATCCTTTATTCAGTTCTTTGGATGTACCTTTGGATGTAAATTTCAACATGTAGTGTCATTATGACCATTGATATTACCATTATGACAAAATTTATTGGGATCTTTACAAGTATTCAAATTAGTGGCAGTTTTTTTTACCTTTCCGCTTCCATTTACCTTTGTTACTTGTTTGTCCCTACTCTTTCTTTTCTTGATTTGTTGACTGTTTCATCTTTGACTCTTCTTCTCCTAGCTTATTTTCATATACTATGTAGTATTCTTGCACATAAGATTCATTGAGATCCTTGAGCTTTCTGGAGATGAAATTTCTTTGAAGGTGAGTGTGAAATCCTCCCAAATACTTGGCTAGAATATCCTCATCCTCCAATTCTATATTGAGAAACATGGCTTGTCTCCAAAACTCTATAGTATAATCCTACACACTTTGACCACTGCCTTATGCAGAGTAATTCCATTTAATCATCTAATTAGTCTTATGGTCAATAGGATAAAAGTTAGCTCTAAGATATTCTTTAAAACCCTCCTAACTATTGACAATAGATCGTTTCTTATTTTCACAAGTGGTTAGATGGGTTTCCCACCAAGCCAGAGCACACCCTTCAATTTTGAGATGTGTAAAGGTAATCGTTTTTGCCTCAATGACATTATGCACCCTAAAGTAAAATTCCAATTGCTTTAAACATTTATCTAATAACTCTTTCATCTACTTGTCTTCGAAAGCTCTTAATTACAACCTTAGTTTTAACTTTAAAAGGAGCATGATCAGATTTTACCTTCTCAACTATAATTTATTATCCATGCTCTTCCATATCATCTTCCTCATCATGGCTCTTTCCTATGCCAAAATTTTTGGCCAAGGCTCGAATCACTAAGTCCATAGAATATTGCTTAAATGAATCTGTCTTTACATATATGAAAGTTCTCGTTGGTTTCTATACAACTTATCCATCATAGTCTCTAGCATATAAATTCTATGGACCAAGTTCTCTTCCTCAATTTGATCTCAAACTCTTTGTTTTCACTTCTTTGTAGATATTTCTAGATCAAAAGGTAAAACTTATTCACCTTTAGACCTTGTAACTATCATAAAAATCACAAGAATGAATACCACAATCCCGGATACTTATAATTAACTTTGATACCAAAAATGATTTTTAAACTTCAAATTTTGGAACTTTATAAACCAAAACCTTTACTGTTATACTTTTAACTTACAAAAATGATAGTCCTTTTAATTAATTGCAAGTAAACTGAACTTAGAATAATTTTCTAGCAAAGTAATTAACAATTCAAACACCAAAATTTTATCCTGAAAATCACCAAGTTGAGGGAAAAACAGATGAGAAGGGAAATTACTCTTTCTTCCCAAATTTTATCGGCCAAATATAAATTTGAATACAAATTACAAAAAGATGAAAGGAAGAAAACAATATAAAATTTCCTTTCTATACTTGGCTACTTTGTTTCTTTACCTTCATTTTACAAAATAACTCCACCTCTAATGGTTTTTTCTCACTTCTTGCACCCAACTTTGATTGTATTCGATAAATGATTCTTTCCTATGATCCTCCTTAAATAGCCTTTTTCCCATGTCCTCCCGTGCACTAGAGAATGGGAAACATCCTCCAAGGAAAAGAGATAGATGTGACTTTTGAATTCTATGTCTATTCGTGGCTCCATTTTTTATTTTTCATCCATAAGTGATAGGACCACCGATGTTTGTAGACCAGTGGTTACACAATCATCATTCTATGCACGGGAGGTTACGTAACCAAATCTCTACATAGAGGGGCAGTTCTGTAACTATACAACCTAATTTTCATTCTACTCAATTTTTCCTTTCAAAACTAGTTGTTATGATGAAGTAGTGTTTATTTGGATCCCTATTGATCAAGATTTCCTTTACATTTTTAGAACATCCCCCTTTCAAAATGAAATATTTTTTACAATATATAGATCAATGAAGAAAGAGAAGAGGGAAAAAATAAAGGCATGGATTTTTCAACTTTCAACCACC
Organism: Taxus chinensis; assembly: GCA_019776745.2. Classification (NCBI taxonomy): domain Eukaryota; kingdom Viridiplantae; phylum Streptophyta; class Pinopsida; order Cupressales; family Taxaceae; genus Taxus; species Taxus chinensis. The sequence goes on along the minus strand of CM034146.1, from coordinate 507,997,399 downwards.
AAAAATATGTATTGAATTCTCCTAAAAAGAACATGAGCACCCTACAAGGCTATTCCTATGTCCATTCTTTCTTGCAGAAGGAGATGGAAGCCATAATTTGTCAATTTTTGTGGTTGAGAGTAATATTTGACCATTTTCATACTCAAGACTGTACTCTCTCCATATGAAGTCATGTTTTCAATTTTGACCCACCAAAACTCATCAATTTTGGATTTTATTAGTGCTAACATGAAGATCCGGACAAGAGATTTCAAAGCACACCAATTTTATTAAATTTGGAGTAGGGGATAGAAATATATGAGCATTTAAATATTTACATGTCGTGGAACACATGAACATGACATGTGGCAACATTTGATTGGATCATGAATTTTCTCTACCTTTTGTGTTACTTTATTTGACTTTGTCACGTGTTTATCTCTAGTTGGTTGCGGGGTCAATCGAACCCAAAATATTATTTATTCTGGATCATTCTAGGGTTTGAAGTCAATTTGATCCTATCACCTAAAAATTTCACCAGAATGGCAACACGTATCCCCTACCACCGTTCAATATTGTGCCATCTGTTGTTTCTTTCACCTGCCACATGTTATTTGACCTACCTTGACCCAAAATAGACCCAAAATCCTGTACAACATAATTAATTCTACGGACTTGAGGTTTACATAATGTTTAGACCATGAGGAGCACATGAATCCTACCACGTGGTTTGCTTCTTTGGCAAATAATTTTCAAATGTTTAAGGTGGCGTAAATTTGACGGGTGATAGGAAGTCTGTTAGATATTTTAAATGGATAAGTCAAATAAATATATATTATCCAAATTAATCCTAAGGGTGGTTAGTTTAGGATAATAGTTTGGTGAATTCCAGGGCTAATCTTCCTAATATATTAGCATAATAGCCTTTATGTATCTATAGGGCTTGGAGTCAAACCAAGAACTCTAAAAAAATGATACAATTTTGAGATTTTCTTAGTACCCTTGATTGATATAAAGTATGAATGGACTTATAATTTCCTACAAAATTCTTTGGTTGATATTAAAAATAGATTTTGGGAATTTTAAATTCAACTTTGCAAATTGCCCCCAAAATTCTAAATTTTTTAACTAAGGAGCATAGAGACGTCAGAACTAAAATTGATCTTGGGATATGAATTATTTAGCCTTAAAAACTACCCCATATCTAATTTTGGCCATGAACACTACTCTGAAATAAACTTAATTGATCTCATGGGCTCTGAATAAAACTTTGAAATCAATCAACTTATCTAATTAGGCCCTGAAATGAACTGTGCATAACAACAAAATCCCGTAAAAACTATGTACAAACATTGGAAATCATACATGTTCCAAGTGGAAACATGTAGAGTGTGCACATGAACTTTTTTTACTAAAAATAAACCTACACTACCCTAATCTAACTAAAGAAATGAGAAGCTAAATAAATCCTAAAATAGGAAGGGAGAAGTAGCTTCCCTTTCTTACAAATAACGACCATGTAATTTATTTTACATTGGACATGGTCTTTAATAAGAATGGAAAAATATTTTAAAGAAAATTTTCCATCTCATTCCTCAAAGTATCCATTGAAAAAATAACAAGTACCTCTTTTATTTTCTCTACATTTGTATTTGAGAGGTATTACAACTAATATTTGGTGCATTGAATTTTTTCCTCGAGATCTAAAGTGAGCATGATAAGTGGAAACTATGTTTTTGGCTCCAGACTAGCCAAATATTTGATTGGGAAATTCCTAATCCTCTTTATTTTCCCATTTATTTAAAACACAAACCCATGAATAGGGGTATCCTGCAAATTTTCCTTTCCATAAATAAAGTTTCTTGCAAGCTGATCTAATCCTTGTTATGCTTCCACAAAAAACTTTGTCTCATCCATGATGATTTCTAATTTTGAAATTAATTCATCATGGTGTTCCTCCTCCTCAAGAATAAATATTGAGAATCAAAATCATCTACAAAATCAGACTCTCATAAAGATGAAGGGAAATAAAGATCTGAAGATTCATCATTGAAAGAAAGCAAGGAACTTTCTATGATCTATTATTCACTCAAAACTTCTAAATATGATTTCTCCTCCTCTATGGCATGAATCTCCTCATGACTTATTATAACATCTGGAGATATTCTAGGTGGATCATTGTAATATTTGAATAGTGTAGTAAGTTCTAAGCATGGAGGATAGTGAGGGTCACTATATTTAAATATAACATATTGATCACTTGGAAGCTTCTCCTCCTTTACTATCAACTCTTTAATTTCATCCTCCTTAAATTATGATCTTCCAATTAAACTAGGAGGAATTTCTACAATGGGCTATGCCAATTCTTCATCCACTACACTCTCAGAATTAGTCCATTCTTTAATAAGCACTTTATGACCTATAAGAATAAGACTCATCTTATCTGATTTTGTAGAAATTGGAGAAGTTTGAATATTAGGTTCTTGGTAATATTTTTTTTTGCCTCAAACCCATGGATCTAATCCTTGAAGTTATGAATTTTATCTTCCATATTTCAATCCTTCAAAATACACTTCTTTAGGCCTACATGTACATCTTGTTGTCCAACATAAATAATCTCAAATCTTGTTTCCATGAAAGATTCAAGAGCTTCTTTAGTGAGGAATGGATCCTTCGGAAACCAAGAAATTGGGCCCTTAGTCTATTGGTCAACCTCGAGTGCTTCTTGATCTTCAACTAACTCCTCATGAATTTTAGGCACACATAAATTTTATTATGTAAAGTGGGGGAAGGATTTAACCATTGGATGAATTTGTAAAGGTTCAAACAATGGAGGAGGTTTAATACTTTCTTGTGGAGGAGATGGATATTTTGGAGGGATGATGGAAGAAAAATGAAGGTGGGATGGGAGGGAAAGAGATGGAGAAGGAAAATCCTCAAGAGGAGAAGATAAAAAACTAGGAATGTGGGAGCCAGGATGAGATGGTGTAGGTTAGGGAGGAGTATTTTGAGGATTGTATGATGTTAGTGTAGAGTTCCGCCATTGACAGGGTACCTAACACTAGATTTATGAACCTCAAATTTATCACAACAATTTTCTATTTGAGGGGATAACTCAACAATGAAAGATAACTTCTCATGAGGGCTGAACCAATTTGGCATAGGGCTAGTTTATGGATAGGGATTCTTAAAACCAACTTGAACTGCTTGCATTAAAAATATAGACCTAACCTTCACCATGCTTGCCTCCATTCCTTTAACCTTCCTCTGGAAATAATCCTCATCCATGAGATTTCCACCATAACCTATTCTTGAAAAACATCATGGTCAATGGGATAACCATATGGATTAGTGGGGTTTGGTTCATATGCATATTTGTCATAATAGGGCTCATGAAAATGATTTGGAGAATGATTTTTGAAACATGGAGTTGGATTGGAATGATAATTCTCTTGGAAATTAGGATTATAATGAGGGAATGAAGTCATGATTTCACAACTTCATGAATGAAAGGAAAATGAAATAATGGAGGGGAAATATGAATGGAAATGAATGCAAGGAAAGGGAAAGGTATACAACTCTAAAAATGGTTTACTTGAATCAGTGGAGTCGCCAGATGTGTTAAAAATTCCTTTGAAGTATGGATATCACCAAGAACACATCAAACATGACAATATGAAGTTTTAAAGATCTTAAAAATTGATCCCACTAGGTGTTCTAGAACTGTTGAAGCTTGAAATTGTACCATTCCCTGAGTCATAGAAAATCCATGATTCTTAGGAAACAAGGGACTGTCTCCAATTTTTAGGACTTGAACTATGAGATAGAACTCCAGAGAAGGCCGATTACTCTACCTATTCCTAATGCTAAAATACTCCTAGGAATTGAAATGTAACTGTCTAACTCTACTCTATCATTCCAAGGAACTAGGGTGAAAAGGATATGCATAAAACTAAAATCCTAATCTAAAGAGAGGTGATAGAGCCAAGAACAAGGAGTTGAGACATCCTAATGAGTGAAAATGAAAAGAATAATGGAGAGGGGAGAGGTCAAACATGAGTGACACAATCGTGAACTACACTTACCATCATCATTTGCATGGAGCACAATAGATTTGAATCTTGTAAGAAGAATAAAGCATGCAAAATACATCTATAATTCTAATGAAAGGAAATAAATGCAACACAACATAAGCTAGGACAAATTGAGCCATAAAACATGAATTGTATTTCTTAAAAGGATGCACAATTCATTACAATGCAAGAAATAAAGAAAGATTCACCTTGCAGAATGATAAAATATGAGGCCTATAACTCATAAAAGTTTAGGAACAATTTTGATAGAGTTATTTTTCATTTTCATAACATCCCCCTTTCAATATGAAATATTTTTACAATATATAGATCAAGGAAGAAAGAGAAGAGGGAAAAAAGAAGGGCATGACTTTTTCAACTTTTGACCACAAAATTTTTGTATTAAATTATCCTACAATGCACATGGGCATCCTACAAGGCCATTCATATGTCCATTTTATCTAGTAGAAGGAAATGGAAGAAATACTTCATCAATTTTGGTGGTTGAGAGTGAAATTTGACCTTTTTCATGCTCAATATTGCCCTCTCTCCCTCTGAAGTCATGTTTTCCATTTTGACCCACCAAACCTCATAATATTTTTACTTTATTGGTGCTACCATGAAGAGTAGGATGATATCTTTCCTAGGAGACCAATTTTAGTGAATTTGAAGTAGGGAATTGAAATATATGAGAATTTGAATATTTTTCTGCCACGGTGCATAGTAATGTGAGACGTGGTATCATTTGATTGTCTTGGGAGTTACCTCATCCTTTTCTGCTACTTTCTTTTAATTTTCCACATGATGGTCTTTGGTTAGTTATGAGGTCGAGTGGAATTGAAACATTATTTGTTTTGGATCATTCTGGGGTTTGAAGTGTAGATGAGCCTATCACCTAAAACTTCATTGGAATAAAAACAAGTGTCCCCTGCTAGCCATCAATATTGCACCTTTAGTCATTGACTTCACCCACCACATGTTATTTTCCCTACCTTCACCCAAACTTGGACCCAAAATCCTATGCAACACAATTAATTCCGTAGACTTTAGGTCTATGCAATGTTTGGATGCTGAGGACCACCATAATCCTACCACATGGCCTATTACTTTGGTGGGACATTTTCAAAATTTTTAGGTGGCGTAAATTTTACGGATGTTAGGACGTCTATTAGGGATTTTAAATGGCTAATTCCATTTAAATATATGTTATCCAAATTAATCCTAAGGGGGTTTATTTAGGATAATAAGTGCAACTGCCACAAAAATAAGGATGATAAGGAATGCAATTGAAAAAGTGAAGGAACATTAGGACTAGGTGTATCCACTAGTGGCAGAAATGGGGAAAATTAATTCTTCCATACTAGTAAGTAAGAATGTTATCAAGTCCACATATGAGTATTTGTCTTAAGTATGGGACATAACTATTTTCACTCGATACGAGATGGTTAACCATGATTTTGATGAATTAGACTCGCATGAGGAATATAATTCAAAGATGAAAGATGATGTCAATGTAGTCTAGGTAAAAAATCTTAGAGAACCCGCAGCTGATGAAAACACTTCATTAGATAATCTACTGAAACCATTTGAAGAGATTTTCAAGAAGGAGGATGGAGATGCATTTTATTTTAATGAAAACACACTGGAGTATTTTTTTGAGATAAGAGCTATTATATCAAACACCAAAAAGGAGCATCAGCCACAACTCATGAAATGTAAGAACAAAAATGCTATATCAAAGAATTAGCTCAAGTATTTGAGCTTTGTACACATTCCTCAAGATGAGAAGGTTGAACCTACAATGTCTCGATATAGTAAGGATTTCAAAGGGATCAAGACCTTCCTAGAGGTACTATTTAAAATTACATCACAAAGCAAGTATTCATCGGTGAAAGCATCATCTTCATTCAACTAGCTATATTCTTCTTTCTCTCTTTCCTCACACATTCCTCTCTTCTCTCTCATGTTTTATTTTTGTGTTTGGGGGTTTACTTTTCAATTTCATCTTATTTATTAAAATGTGACTATAATTTAAAATTGTAATAAGTTTCCCTCAATTAATAAAAAGGAGACTTAATTTATTTCCTGGGAATATGAAAAGTCAAAAGTTGTAAAATTCAAGTGAAAAGTCATGTTGGGGGTAGGTGAAGAGTCTTTTTTAAAAACTATATATTGTAATGACTTCCTCATTTCAATGGGTTGTCAATTTTTTGAGTTCAAGAGTAGATAGCTACAAAGAACAAGAAAATCTAGCATTTTCTTCTATTTTCCCTTTCATAAGTTTCTTCTCTCTCTTATTTACAACTTTTTGAGCATGTCAATCTTGCATGACCAAGAAGAGTGTAAAAAATTTTGATGAGTGAATGAATGAAATTTTATGTTCATGGCTCATTTTTTTTCTCATAATTAGAAAAATTTCTTTTCTTTCCAAATTGTGTGTTGATAAACTATTTTTAATAATTATAAGAATCCGATTATGCCTACTTCCAGTATTAACCCCCTCTCTCTATTTCTCACTCCCATAATCCCACCTTCCTTGCAAATGCTTCCCTTGCACAAAGTGAAAACATTTTCCAAATGTTCAGTGGATTTTTCCTATTAGATCCTTGGCATATTGGCCAACCACAGTTTTTTTATCACATATGATAAAGGGATCCTCCCATTTTCCAAGAAGAAGGGACTCGGTCATAGAGCTTTGGTGAAAATTAACTAATTTGCCTTAATGAAAAATTATTTCTCAAGCACTACCACAAGCTTGAATAGCTCACTCTTGTCACATTTAGGTCATTTTCCTTTGTGTTCTGACATTAAATATAACATCCAAATATGCACACATATGCTAGAATCCTCCTCTCTATTATAGGTCAAATATTTATGGTCAATGAAATCCAGTGAGAATAAATCTGTCCTCTTGTTAGGGGTCAACCATGGTGTTTTCAATCCATATAAAGATTGTGTTGCTTCAATATATTTTCCACATCTTTATATATACCCAACACTAGTAAGTTCATTATTTGTAGCCTTAGGTTCTCTGCTTCTACCCTCTAAATAAACAGTGCAAGGATTAATAATCCCTATATTCCTATTCTTTCCTTCTTGAAAGACACTTAGTTTCATTATCATTACTTTGCATGTCTCCATTTTCATTATCAATTATCACAAGAAATGAAAATGGAGACATGCAAAGCAATGATAATGAAATTGAGCATATTTTAAGCAAGAAATAAGGGGAAAATTGGTATGTAGATATGAATGTGGAGATTATGAATCCTTGCAATATTTATTAAGAGGGAAGAAGCAGAGAACATACGGTTACTATATAAATAAAAATCGACATGCAAAATTTCAATCAAAATTGACCTCCTGAGGTCATTCCAAGATGACAAATGTGGAATGTGTGGATGGATATGGGTAGAGAAATGTGATATGTGAATGAAAATGTGTGGAAATGAGATGAACTAATTATCAAGGTAAAACAATTTCCTCAACACGTAATATTGGGATCTACTCGTCAAGGGCAAGAAAGGACCTTCTAACCTGAATGGGTCTAATGGATGGGTAAAAAAGAATAGCCATATGAAGAATCCAATCAATGTCAACCTCCATGGAAATACTTTCCAATGGTTGTGGGATACGTGGAAAACCAATGGGTGCCTTATAATGATTTCCCGGCAAGGTTGTGGAATAAATGAGAGAGAGGTGTGGTTCTACAAGATCTATGGGCAGTTAGCTGGTTCAGTCAAGAATACAAAATCTCATAAGCATCTTAGTTCATGATGTTTTGTTGTCTAACAGTGTTTGGAACATGTGGGGATGATCTAAACACTTGTGCGTGTAATCTGATATCAAAGTCTATTTGGTCTTCAGGTTCATTTAGTTGTGGAACCTTGGGATCAAAACCGTAAAATCTTTCTAGTTGTGGTCTGGTGATGGTCATGTGTGAAGTTGTGTGGTTTTAATCTAATCAAATCAAATAACAATATAATCAAAACAAGACAATACTACACTATGTTTTTTTATTTTTCAATATAAAGGAAGTGAAACAATACAAAGAAACAAATCTAATTAAAATATATATTTTTATGTTTTTCTAGAACTTTATGAAGTGAATGAAGAAATAAAGAAATGAAATCTTATAATCTAATTAACAAATCCTAAAAAAATAACAAAACCAAATGTAGTTGTCTATATTTTTAGAATAATTCTAATCTATTTTAAACAATTAAAGTTCTCTAAACTATGGATGTTAATTAAATCCTTTATTTTTCCTCTGAGGCATGGGAAGAAATCATAGCTTCTCATAAGCTTTTCTTTCCCTGCAACTTCCTTGAAAAAGTAAAGAATATTTTTATGGAGGTTTTTCTATATGAGATAATGATTTAGTTGATTTCTAAATTAACAAAGAATATTTCTTCCAGAATCACCTCTTTGCAAATCTACAGAGATAGGCAAGGTAAGCTATCTATCCTAGGAAAGAGTTTTTGAAGGAAATGATCGACTGTAGTTATTCAATGATTACAACAATGAAAATTGAAATTCCTTTTCTATTGTAGTGAATAATGTGCATATAAATTTCTCATACAAACAATTAAAGAAATGATGAAACCCAATTATAACCCCAACTTGGTAATTGAAGTGCTATGAAAATATAGTTTTGGTGTGCTTTTGTGTCCCCTCAGTATTATTTTCTAACCTTTAGTTTCCACGTGAGTGTATGAAGTTGGGAATGTAGAGGAAGTGAGAATAAGGCGCTAGAATAAGTAATGTCCTACTGGGCAATCTGGTGGCAATGCAAGTAAATGAAGAACAATGCAAGTGAACAGAGCTTGATTGTGTAATCTCTAGCAGGGCTGTAGTAGCATAACATAATAGTACATGAAAAAATTCTCTAGCCATTTGCTTCAGAAGAAGTTATGATTTTATATAAGGTTGGATGGGATGTACACTATCACACTTGATAGCCATGGGGTACCACATCAACACATGAAGGGGCAGTTAAAAAATAAATTACAAATTACAAGTGAGAGAATATATTGATATGAATCAGTCAATCCTGAAATTAGCTAAATTAATTCACAAACGTGCACTAAAAGTGAATTAGAGTGAAGTAAACATGTCTAATTCATGCATGAAGAGTTTTTGAAAATTCACATGAAAATTTCACCCTGCACAAGGCAGCGGTTACACAACCGCCACCCAGTTAGGGAAATGATTATGAAACTTCCCACCTATGATGACAGTTGTGTAACCGACACCTAGGTAGGATGGTCGTTCCATAACTAGAGGCAAAAAAATAAGGAAGAATGCTGTGAGAAGTTGTAGGAAAGTAGGAAATGGATAAATAAGGTAAACTAGGCTACAAATATAAGTTACAAAGAGGTTAAGGTGCTCGAACAATTTTTCAAAAGACATGAATCATCATTGGGGACTTTGAACTATTTTCCAAAAATTAATCATGTGAAAATTTGGGTGCGTACATATTCCCCCCTTGGAGAAGCATTTTATCCATGAAGAGGCATAAATGATAGAGTCTTAGTATGTCATTATTGAAATTGGGAGTTAGAAGTTATACATGAGACACCCGTATGTTGAAATGTCACAATCCAAGCTCCTTCTACTTATGAGATGAAAGAAAGAATCAAGTGCAGATAGATATGATATCAAAAAAAAAAATAGTAAATAAAAATGACAAGAGGACTCACCATCTGCATGGGGATAGAAGTATACCTATGCCAACGCTCCATCCTTGTAAAGCATATACACTCAAAATGAATTTAAAACAAAACATATATATAACTAAAATGTCCATTTTCAAATTCATTTGCACATATCCTCATTGCGATTTTTGAAATATGGACCAATAATCACCATTCTGAGTGAGAGTATAGTCAAAATGATGAGAATGACGACGTGATCATGGACCCGTGAGTGAGAGACCCAATGGTGAAGCCAAAGGTTAGTATTTTGCATTTGTTTATTTAAAACATAAAAATATAGAATTTGAAAAATCTACACCTAGGGGGGGTTATTTTTGAAATTTCCTAAGTTAAAATGTTCCATAAGGGGTAGCCTAAGTGGGTCTATTTTTTATTTTATCTAAAATGGTCAATTTTTGTCATTTTTTGTAGTTTTGGGTCAAAGGGGAAGACTTGTCCATTCTAGACGCAACTGCCACCCTACGAAGGGTGGAGGTTATGAAACAACTTCCCTGCACAGGGGGCTGTTACGTAAACACTGCAAAAATTACGTAACTGCTACCCTACACAGGGTGACAATTTTGTAATTATCACGACAGAACCTTTTTTTACTATTTTGGATGATTTTTTTTGCTTTTTAGTTATTTTATTTTGTTTTTGATGAGCTTGCACCTTGAAACATGTTGCTAAATTTCTATTTTTCCCATTTTGGTGAACAAAAAAGGAGTTATATGTTCTTTAAATCCAGGTGAGAGAGTTTGATTGGCTCCTAGGAATTATTACTCAGCTGACACAGGTTGAGAGGGATTTATTATACCGGTTTGGGTTGTGGAGGATCTCCTAGGTACCACACATAGCACCATCTAGTCAGATTTTGTGTGACCTATTGTCTTATTAGGATGTTGATTGGAACACTTTCCAGTTTCATGGTGTTAGGGGAGAGTGGACCATCACTCTTGAGGATGTATAGAGGATTCTCAATGTACCTGTGACTAGGAGGTCCTTGATGTTGGAGAAAAAATATACAATTTTGTATAGACATTGGGAATCTTGTATGGTAGATGATGGGGCACCCAATGTGGATGTAAAATAGGATATGTGGATATTATTAGTAACCTCCATACCTATCCCTACTATCTGAAAGGCCATCATTGGTATCTTTGACTTGTTTTTGGTGGGAGGCAAAGGCGGGGAAAAGATCTTGTATTAGTGGGCTCTTATTATTATGGCTATTGAGTATCACGGGAGGATTTTTTCTTAGTGTGTGGACATTTTTGGGACTAGATACCATGATCTATACTATTTCGTGATGATATAGGGGAAATCCTTGAGCCACCCTTCCTTAGTTATGTGCTAGGTGTATGAGTGGATCATCCCTTACTAGAGAGGAGTTGGTATATAGGATCCAGTGTCATGAGGGTTGTGAGATGGATATTTATCTATTCTCAGAGGGCCACATCAGCCTATTGTTTCATTGACCATATATGATTTAGTTATCAGACCTTACTAGGACCTGATTGGGTGATGGTGTGATAAAATCGCTATTCTACTTGCTTGTAGTGGTGTGAAACAATTAGTAGACATGATAACTATGCTAGAGGTACACCTAATTGACAGAGTTCCTCAGTAGTTTTGGAAACCATATGATGACGCACTTCTGGTTGTTCTTATTTTTATCAAGGCATTAGAGAGGCTCAATCAGGCCGTAGGGCGAGCATGGTTGGATTGTTTTTACACCAGGGGTACCTATCACTATGGACAGGGTCCCAGTTCCTAGAGAACTAATAATACTCATCTAGATCAAGGCTACACCCACTCACATTCAGGAGGAGGATGATGCCCATACAGAGATAGAGACTCAGGGAAAGACTAGTGAGGGGATGGGCAAGGAGGGCAGAGTAGAGTGGGGTGATGAGGATAGTGATTGAGAGTGGAGTGTCACATGTGAGTTTTTCAGAGGCTGAAAGAGTGGAGGAGGAGGAAGAGAAGGAGACCCTCATCTCAGATAATTCCCTATCTCTTGAGAGAGGTGGTGATGAGAAGTCTGTGATTAGACAACACATCACCTTGGGAGAGAGAGAGGCACAACATGTGCCCATAGTGGCTTAACCACCACGAGCTGTACCTACTGATCCTACTTGGATGCCGAAAGATCCAAGTATGTAGATACTCTTTTCTTAACCTTGTTGGCTAGAGTTGTTAGTAAACTATGCATTGTGTTTCTTGTTGGTTTTTGAATATTTTCTAACTCACCGTTGTTTTCTTTGTTTCCAGCCATTGTTGATGGGTGACAATATATTATTCATAGGATATGTGTTGATAATTTTTTGATCCTGACATGGAAGACTCATATAGAGATATTAGATGATTTGGGACACCTATTACAAGATGGATGACATAATGATGTGTTTACACCTCTTTGGAGGGACGCAAAGCTATTGAATTCTCAGAGAAAATAGATTTTCACTTATGAGATGGTGAAGAGGATTGAAATGTGGAGTCCCTCATGTAGCGAGGCCATGGCTAGTGGTTGATCTCATGGACACTCTCACCACTCAGAACATTCATAACATTGGAGCTGTAACAGGAGTCCCAGCCACATTCATGCACTTTCCAAGGGTTCTCGTAGAGAGGGATAAGATGTAGGCCTTTATTTATTTGATGCCATTTTGTGAGGAATATCTATGATGTTTTTGGATTTTCATGCTCATTTCAAGCATTTTGACCACACCTATTGTGTGATGGCATTATGTATAAACTTGACTTATAATGATATATACAAATATCTATTTTTGGTTTGGATATCCTTTACACCAGATTTGATTTCATTTATGGTTTACTTTACATATGTACTCTTAGATGTTTAGAATTTCTGATTTTACGTGATTTTTATAATGTATGCAGTGGATGTTAAATGATAACATAATCATTTTCTTTTTGTTTTTTTAATTTTTACATGATATTGATGTAAACATAATGTAATGTCAAAACTTTAGTTTTCCAAGCAATATTTAGTACTTGTTTTTTAGAAAAATGTGATGAATTCAATATGATAATAAAATAAACTCATTCCACTTCTAATCCCATGTAACTAGTAAGATGTGAGGGCTCATCATCACAAACCATGTTGGGCCTTGAAATTGACTAAGTCCCAAGGAATAAGTGAGCATGCACGAGAGGTAGTAAAGAAGGAAGGAACTCAGGAAAAAGTGTACAAAGGAAAGGCATGCGATAGAAGAGGTTGGCACACATGGGAGTCGGAAGGTTTGGGGACTTAGCCATATTTTGAAGGATTTTTCACAGGAAAAACACGTTAAAATATCGAGTAGGCATGCTAAATGGATAAGGTGCCAGACTGGAGCCTTGGTGGTCAAGAAAATAATATTCCATGTTAAGGATATTCCCAGGATGATCATTACATGTAGTGGAGGAATTTTCAAGCTGACACATGCATTCGACCATGGAGGGCCACACTTCCACTTAGCATGTGATCTACTCATGAAGGAAACTAAGGTGATGCATCCAGATCCTATTTAAAGGAGTGCTTGGGTTCAAAAAGAGGAGAGAATAGGGGGTGAATAAAGTACTAGGGAAATGAAGGGAGAATAAGGGGTTTATGTTGTAACAAGGTACTATAGAAATGCTTGAAAGAAGGGTTTTAAGCATATTACACATGGATTTGGGTATGAAAAAGGGTTGTAATGGGTAGAATAAATAAGAAATATCTCTCTAAAGAGTATTTTTTTAAGGTTTAAAATAATATTCCTTGATTTATTCAGTTTGTATGACCCTTAGGATGTCATAGAGCCATTGCAAATTTTTATAATTCAATATGTGGTGTGTGATTCTGGTTATTCATGATCAAAAGTGTAAGACCTTATGTTCTTCATATTATTATGAGTTTTTCATATTTTTTAAGGTTTAAGGTTTAAGATTATTCATGATCCATGCACTTTGAGTTTATAAGCCTTTCCCATGGTTGGCTAGAATGTTACTAGGCACAGGGTGTAGAAGCTGGCTGGTAGAGGATGGCGGACCTTGCGGCAGAAATAGAGAGAGAGAAGAGGAGACTCAAGTATAATGAAGCTCAGGAGAGGGAGTTGGAAAGAAAGAGTGAAGCTACAAAAGTGATGGATTTATGGAGGCAAATGTTACGGGAAGGATTTGAAGCTCGCGTGGAGGACATGGAACTTGAGCAGTCTGAGCCACCCCATATTGGAAAGCACAGAAGAAAACCCCCCTTGGATTCTAGAGAAATATAGTCATATGAAGAAAGGAGGAGATTCATAGTCACACATCTTAACCCACGTGGTGACCAGAACCTTGTGCTTGGTTTTGTAGTTCCTGAGATAAGTTCTGATGATCTAGTTGGTATCACTATTGGTAGTCAAATGACACCTATGAGGTATAATTTTTCATTTGGTATATCTATGGATGCACAATTATTTCCTATATTCAGAGGTATCCTATCTGGTATGAGATTTGGGAAAGGTGTGGGTTCATAAGGTTTGAGTGTCGTGTTTGGAAGTGGCATGGGAAACACATCTGGGAGTGGTTTGATATCACAAATTGTCAGCATGTATTTTAGCATGATGATGGGTTTGCAGGGTGAAACTACTTCACCACCCTTTCCTATTATAGGAGGAGGATTAGGTGGATTAGAAGGGATAGGATCTAGTGGATCTAGTGGGTCTGGTGGTGGAGGAAACATAGGAGGGAGTCAAGGTCCTTGATTTTATAGACAAGGTCCACAAAACCATCAATAGGTGTTGTATGAGATGTTTCTCCACTTACCTGATTACTAAGGAGATGAGGATGCCATGGAACATGTGCACAAGTGTGAGGTTCTATGGAACACAAAGGGAATCACTTCCCTAGAGAGGAAATCAAGTCATTTTGTAACCACATTGCAAGGTCATGTGCATAACTGGTACATGAAGTATGACCCACACTAAACAATGGTGGATTGCATTATGTTGTGTAATGCATTTTTGGTAGAGTTCCACATACTTGAGTTTGAAAGGAAAAGCATCAGCACATTGAAGGAGATTTTGTAAGGACTGATATAGAGTGTGCAGGAGTATGATGCATATTTCAAGACACTCATATCCAAGTTGTCTTATGGCATTCACCCTTCAAAACATGCTCTATTTTTATTCAAAGGATTGATCAAACCATTTAGGAGGGAAATTTTAGAGATCCGTGTGTGGCCTTGGAGGCTACCTTGTGTGCTAAGGTAGTAGAAAGCATTGATATAAGAGTTAGTCCATTCCTAGAATCCCAAATTTTTGCAATGGCAAAGCAACTAGAGAAATTATCTATGATCTCAGCTCATGAGACTTACAATGGGTTATGGTGTATGGATTGTGAAGTAGAGGGTCATATAAAGAACAATTTCCCATGAAAGTCGATTCATACCATATTAGTGGATTGTGAGATTTTCCATGGAGATCATGATGCAAGTAGGTGACCATTACTACAGCACATGACCAAGAAGAATGTATCTTGCTATTTCAAGATTTTTACCTCTACTACTCATGATACCAAGTATTTTATATTTATTGACCAGATATATGATACCATTGATACTGGTGTGTGCCAAACCAATGTTTCCAGTAGTTCCAAGGATGAAGGTCTTCATTATGAAGGGAAAATAGATGGAGGAGGTTGAGGTAGAGGATTTCAATGAGGATTTAGAGGTCGTGCTAATTACGAGGGTGGAAGGAATGAATTCCCTCGAGGAACCTGTTATAACTGTGGATCTACAGAACATTACAAACATGAGTGTCTTGATTTATTGCAATGATCTTGGTGTAGGAAAAAGAAAAAGTATGAGGAATTCCCCAAATTATTTGAAAACATGAGCAAGAAGAAGCAAAAGGATAAGGGTGATAGGATGGTGAGCGTAAAGCATGCTGATCAACAATGGATGCCAAGGGTGGCATGTGAGTTAAAGTTAGAACCTGTACTAGTGACAATGTAAGATGAGGTTGAGCATGCCAGGGAGATACCAAAGGAAAGACGATTGATTACAAGAGAATAAGTGGTACATGGGAAGTATTCAGACCCTACACATCAAAAGGAAGTTTATTAGGAAACCATGGATGTTATTTGAAGCCTACAAGGGGAGATCTAGTGCTTGAAGGGGCACTCACTGTAGTTAGAGTAGAAGAATAGTGTTGAGGCTCCACATAAGGGAAGTCAAGAAAGTATGTAAGATGATGAGACAAGAGAATATCATTCCTTTGTTGGGAGAGTGATTGAGGGGAAAAGTACCAAGTTCTACAAGAGAGCATGAGAGGTAGGTTTTGCATGCTAATCTACCTCCTCACCATCTTGAATATGATAAGGAGATTACCTTGAATGAAGTTGTTGATGGATGGCTCCTAAGTAATATTATGATTGACATGGGCATGGGAGTTAATGTTCTCACCTTAGATGCATGGAATCAAATAGGAAGGCCCTCATTACAACCATCTTAAAATGTGTTGTATATGGTCAACAAGACAAAGAAAATTCCTATTGGTGTCTTGAAGGATGTTGCTATCACTATCCAAGGGGAAAAAATCACTAGAGACTTTGAAGTCTTGGAGTTTGCTGAGGTGGAAAACTTTCGAGCATTACTTGGGTTCCCTTGGTGCTATAAGAACAATACTAAATTATGTTTAAATAAGGGGTATATAAGTTTTAAGAATAAGGAGTAACATGTTATCATTCCTTTAATAAATGGAAATTTAGTGCCCTATTCTAAGCCTCTGGGAGAATAAGACCTAGAAATAATCTATGTTCACACTATCAGGGACCTTGAGTTTGTGCAACCAAAAAAAGAAGGTGTTATTCAGTGGGAATATGCTCAATATATAAGTGAAACAACTAGTGTGGCATGTTAAAATTAGGCACACATGACATATGAGTTAGTCAGAAGGCAGTTAAGAGGCTCTGTGACGAGAGTAATAAAGGTGTGGTCAATCAGGAACCTAGGAGGAAAATTTTTTCCAATTTATGCTGAGGGAGCCAACCCTTATGTTTTATTGTGAGAAATTAAGACCTAGTGAAGATTTGAGATCAAAAGGATAAGTATGCTTAGATATAATTTTATCGGGACCATAGCATGTTGTTGGGATACCCATTGAGATATATTTATAGAGTGGCGTGAGGTGAGAATTTTGTTTCTATTAGGTTTCTTTGTAGCACTGTACCTACTGCTATATAATACTATCATGGGAAGTAACCCGCCTCATTTCATGTCCAGGAATGTGAGAGGGACTGGATGGAATGTGTGGAAGCCTTGCCTCCATATTTATAGGTGTATAATTTTTACTCCACCTTACAAGGTTGCACACATGCATGGTACGTTTAGTCAAAGCTGCATCATTAGAAAGGAAAATGACAGGAGTTTCCGATAGATCTCCTTCAAGATTTCAAGCATCAGAGTACTAAGCCATCGATGGATAAGGCATTACAGGTTGTTAAGTGCCTAACTATGGGAGATAGTGTTGTGGAAAAGGACAAATTACTAGAGTTATTGGGTGAACCTACCTTGGAAGCACACTTTGATGAGTAAGAATAAGAGGAGGTACCACTTGAGCTCACATTCATGGAAAATGAGAAAGGAAAATTGGTCTACTTGATAGATGGGGAAGAGGTGGAAAAATTGTATGCTAACCATACTATTGGTACACATAAGGTTATGGATAGTGCTTATGAGAAAGCACGTGCTAACCATGAACCTCTGAAAACTAAGAATGTTAACATTGGTTCAGAGGAGGAACCTAAGGAATCTACTATTAGAGATTATTATATAGAAAGGGAAGTTTCAAACATTTTTGATCTATTGAGAAAATTCTAGGATTTATTCCCACGTGGGTACCATGAATGTAACAACCTCGAAAACTGTTATATTCCTCATTTGCATTTCAAGTGTTGACATGTGATTTTCTTCTAGAGATTTGTTCTTTTGATTGTTGAAGATCATGCTTGATATGGATAAATATTTTCTATTCCTAATATCATTAGACTGGAATGGAATGGCTTCCTTGAATCCATTTTTTACTTCTCTTAGGTGAGTTGCAAACTTATCTCTTTATCTGACTCATCCTTGGATCAATTTTAGTGATCCAAGGAATGTTTTAAACCTTCTCAGTTGAATGAATGGTAAATTGACATTCCATAATTGAGGGACATGGTGGACTGAAATTTGTTATTACAAGTTATTTAATCTTGTGTGAACATGTTTCCATTTAGTTGTATGTTGTGATTAGGTCCTTGATGATCAATCTTGGCAGTACATTGCTGACGTAAATGAAATACAACCTATTCATGACATAGGAAGGATTCAGAATCCTAAAACTAAATGATTATCCTACGGAATCCTAAGCTGGGTAAGAATATTTACTACCTAGTTATGTTACTTATATGAATTTTTATTCTAACCTAAGCTCCTTATTCTACTTTGTTGGGTTGGCGTCTAAACCTAAGCCTTGTGCTAAGGGAATATGGAAAGGTTGCTAGGCTATCTAAATTAACCTAAAACCTAATGCTATAAGGTTATGAGATGATCTAACCTATTGCCTAAAACTAAAAGGCTGTGAATTAATCTAACTGAATGTTGGAATTACCTAAGGTAATGTGTTATGGCCTAAGGTAATTATTCCTAAACTAACCTAAGTTTAAGGGATCTACCCTAAGCTATTTAAATGGAAACCTAAAGGGGTTGCATGCCTCTATGGAGATAGTTCCAATGACAATGAATTAGTTGATAAGGTTCTTAAAGGCATTAAGTACTACCAGTTTGGCAGGGGATAGTGTAATTTGCGGAGGCTTATGTGGAAGCCCCACTAAAGATGGAATTGCATGTTAAATGGTAATTGTCATTCGCTAGATTTGGGAGGTGGTGGCAAGGAGAGATAAGCGGGAAAATTAGAATTAATGAAATTAATTGGCCTTGGGTTTTGTTCACATACCATCTTGGAAACTTGGAAGGTGGGTTTGTGGGAGGTTGTTGGTTTTTACATGCTTTTCATATTTTTCTCTGCATGGAGCAAACTAGTTCTTCGAACCAGAAGTTTGACTTTCACTTCATTGCTATTTTTAACTCACCTAGTCTATTTTTAATCATGGGAAGGTATAAGAGGAATTCTGAGGAAAGTTGTTGGTTGGTTGATCTTTCGTGGAGGAGAAAGGGAGTTAGAAGCTCGGCTGGAAGTATCCTTCGATTTGGCAAAATCGCTATCAGGCATGATAGACTCTAATCTTTAATATCTCTTTCTTTCTTCTAAATGATTCATTAAAATGACTCTTCTCTTATGAGATTCTTGGCTTGCATGTTTTATCTGGTTATCTGCTTGCTGGGTTTTGTAATCTTTGGTAAATTTCGATATGAATCCATGGAAAAATTAGTGTATGTTGTGGAAACTTTCTTTGTATGGGTTAAATAATGATGCATACATGAGAAACTTGTTTATGTGGCTTTTCTTATCATTTCTTGAACCATTATTCGAAGAGTTGTGTTTATGAATGACATTCATCGCTGTTTACTTGGTTCTGAGTTTTTTTGGGAACCTTGAGTCCCGTCTGATCCTTCATTAGAGCTCGTGCTTTGTTGAGCTTGAGCTTATATTTTTTCTCGTGTTTTGTTTGAGCTTGAACTTGTATTTGAGCTCGTGTTTTATTTGAGCCTGTATTCAAGTTCATGTTTAGTTAAAGCTTGATTCAGGGTTAGTGTTTTGATAAGAATTTGTGTTGGAGGTTTTTATTACTCTGAAACTATGTTTGGATTCTCGAGTCATCCTGGACTATTGTTTGAAGTCCATATGTACCTCTGTACTCATGTTTATTCTTGTGTTATTCTAGACTATTAATGGAAGTTCATAATGTACACAACACTCTTATTTTGTTACGTGAATAGTTCTGAAATCTGGTTAGAAGCTCGTGTTTCATTTTGAGCTGGTATGAGTTTTCTTTGTTTGAAATACAAACTAGAATGGGAACTTGTGGTTTCCCTGAACCTGTGAATATTTACTTGAAAAGTTTTGAACTCTTCTATGAGAAACTTGTGTTTCATTTTGAGTTGGAAATACCATTTCTTGTTTATGTTATAAACTGGTTAAGGTTGTTTGTATTATATTCTATTTTATATTATGATATTTGTGTATAAATGTGCTCATGTTTGAGACTTTGTGATTTGAAACTGTACATATAATTTGGTACTTAGTGTTTGGAATTTATAGCCTGAACGATGTGTTAGTTTTGTTCTGGTATTTGTGAGTTGGTTTTTTTTAATTGCATTCAGGTTGAAAGATTATAACTCTTTTAATTCAAACTGCTTACTCAGAAAATCTGGGGAAGTATTATGAATGAGTTGTTTGAATATTTCTTGGAAATTTAACTAGAAACTCTTTCGTTTGATAGTAGGATTTGGAATTTATTTTAAAACAAGTTTGTACCAGTGCTTAGAAATTGTAGTGGAAGGAATATTGAAACCTATTCAATTTGATTTTGTTTTATAGTTCTAAAAGAATTATGAACCACCTACTCTTAAGTACAATGTTGTGGAGGCATTTTAAAGGAACTTCAATTTTGAGTTTGAGGATACTCGTGAACTGGTTTAGTTTAAGGTTTCATGTTTTCTATTCTAGTTGGGATCAATAAGTGAATACTTGAGTCTTTTAAAAGAAAAAGGAATTGAGAATCCTTAGGAAAAGTGTGCTATTTTTAGAACTTTATTTTTATGTTGTTCTGAACTGAAATTGGAACTTGTTCTTTTAATGATAAGGATTGTAAGGGGGACTTGCAGTATGTTTTCTTTGCAATGAGTTGGTTTTGTTCTCTCTTCTGGGAACTAGTGTATGAGCTTATTATTTGTATTAGAAAGGGGAATTTTTTGTTAAGTTTAGAGAAATGATTTAAGGATTGAATCAAATTCTGATAAGATTCATTTTCTAACCTATAGGGATTAGTTCATTTGATTGAACCCTTATGTTATTAGTTCTCTTGTGAAATGAGAATTTATTATAATTGTTTAGTCTTCCTTGTTCATATCATTTGTTGAAGTGATGTAGGAAGAGATTTGATATTTTGGTTTTGTTGAACATAAAATATAATCTTGTTGGTAGACTATTTAAATTCTATATTCCTTCTTAGATTGATATGGGATTCTGTTCTGACTAAAATATTAAATGTTGAATTTTAAGGTAGTTGTCCTTTAAACGAAACAATTAAATTCATGTTATGAACCTGTTTCTATTTTCAGATGTTTTTGTGTTGAGCATAGTTTGGAATGGATATTCTTCTTCCATTCTTAGGAGCTAGATGAATGATCCTAATGAGAACTATGCTATAAACCCTTTCTATGTCTTATAGTAAAGTTAAATGTTGTATTCCACTATGATAGAATTGGGAACAATATGATGTTATGATCTATTGTTTGTTTAAAGGTAATTGATAGAATCAATTAAAATTTAATTTTGTGAGGCAGATGTTGTGGATTATATTCTGTTCTTCTCTTAGAAGTAAATTCAGATTGGTTAATGTAATTCTTTTATGATTGTTATTACTTACTGATATGTATGATATAATAATTGTTTCATTAAAGTAGAGTTGTTTTAATGGAACAATTAGTGGAAAGCACTTTGTTTTAAGGCTTAGTGGTTATCATACTCAGTTCATGGACTTCGTAAGTGATAAAAGAAGGAAAAAATTATATGGTGCATTGGATGATTTAAGTCTGATTCTTAGTGAAGAATCCTGATTCATTCTTAAGTTGTATTGAAAAAGAAAAGTGGTATTCTTTCTACAATGAAGGTTGTTGTTATGCAGTATGCCTAAAATGCATAAGTCTTGTAAATGTATAAGTTTCATAGATGAATTGAAAGTTGAGAATTTACTTGTATTTGTTGTGTAAATTATCTTGTACTTGTATGAAAAAAATGGAATTCTATCTTGTTGATATTATTCATATTATTTATATGCTTAATTGGTTATCCTTTGATAAGTTGGATAAATGGATTTAGTTCAATTTCCCTAATTAAGATGCATCTTGTTAAGTTGTAGAATACGATGTTCATTATCTAAAATATTTAACATAGTAATGCAATGTGGTATGAACATACATTAAGAAATATGGATATTGGGTAGGATATACCCTAACACTTAAACATGTAGAGAAAGACTCTTTCTCTTTCTCAATTGAATATAAACCAAAAAGGTTTGGAAATACGATTACAATTTATTAGACTTCATTTTGTATGAAGTCTACTTTAATTGGATATATTTGGACATTGAAACTTTCTAAAAGTTATGGTACTTTTAAAATGAAACTTATGATAATGCTATTCTTTTGCGGTTAATTGGCAGTTTAACTAAGAAATCAAATAGTAAAAACAACCATAAGTATAATGAAGTTATTCATGGACTAAATGAAGAAAATTTATGAAAGAAATTATTGAGTGTTGGATTAGGGTTTGACAGGGTTGTTGTAATCAAGAAATAATCCAAACTAACAACGTATTAACAATCTCCTTGGGGGTATGTACATCTTGATAAGGCAGTTTCTATAGGATGTTGGCACATGCCAACTGCAGGGCTATACTTTCAAGAAGGCTTGGGTCTTCTCAAGAATACAATGTTGTAGTTGACATGTGGCATCACCCTTTCACATTGATCATCTAGATCTACACACAATAGGAACTCAGACTTGAAGAACTTAGTTTCTCTCTAGGTCAGGATAGGAGCATACTTAGGATAGGAATTAGCTTCCAATGGCTCAAGGTATGTTGGCACATCCGGTTGACTTAGGTCAACCGAGTATTCCCATTTACCCTAATCCAATGTGAGCATATTCCTATAATAGGTTATGTTTCTATCTAGGGCTAGGGTTAAACCTCAGAAAAGTGGACTAACGGTAGTTAGTAAAGACCAATCATGATAATAGAGGAGTGAGGTGAAGGACATATTCCAATATGATGAGTATTCCATCTAGGAATAATGACATACATAGTATGTTATAAAACTTTGGATAAAGTATCGCAAGCTTCTGGTTGCATTGTCCTATGTCACTTAGTTCAAAGTAATGCGATGTCAGATGAATATTGGTAACAAATATTTAGATAGGTTATTTAAATAGATCACTCAGTACCCGAAATAGGGTAAGAGAACCAAGTATACGTAGTTTATGACAAGTATTTAATACTGAAGTTAAACATGAATAGATTGGTAGGTAGCTGTACGATGGAAAAGAGACATGCGAGAATGGGAATCTACAAGTAACTCTTCCTCGCACCTGACCTCTTGAGGTCATGCCAAGACAGTTGGTGGGGATGGAATATACGTGGGATGCAGATAAAATAGTAAGGTAATCTTATGTATTCAACACGCAATAATGGGATCTACAAATCTAAGGAAAAGAAGGCCCTCCTAACCCAAGTCGGTGTGATAGATTGTTCGTTAAGGATAGCTGCTCGAAGGCTCCAATCAATATCGATCTCTACTATGATCTGATCTATGGATTGTGAGATACGTGGAATATGACCTATGGGTGCTTTGTATATATCTCCTGAAAAGGTCATGAAAATGGAATGGATAAATGTGTAGTGGATCTTTTGGTGTTTTATGGACGATTCTCTAACCTAGTCCAGAAATATTTAGCTTGAATAACTGTTACATTTAATAATGATAGTTGTGTGATGATGTTTGGTGGAAGTGGAGAGGACCTAAACACCAGCGTTCACAAGGTGGTGTCAATATTTGATTGATTTGTAGGCCCGTTGGGTTGTGGGACCTGTGGATCACAACTGTAAGTTCGTGGTTGCTATGGACCTCCTATGGTCATATGAAAAGTCAACCCTTGATTTTGAGTATCCAAAAATCGTATGCCTTTTCAGCCTCTACGTTTAGAACTATAAGTTACACGATTTTCTCGGAGTACCTAACAGGTGTTCTAGCAACTTAGATACCTAAGCTAGTGTCTATATCAACGAGGAGGTCTCTTACGTTTGGCTATGGGACTAGTGGATCACAACCGAATGTTTTCTTTCTTTTAGGTCCTTTTACAGTCAGATGGATATCTATCAAGGAAGTCTATGATTTGGCTGATTTGACCAAAACATGGGTGCTTTGTCATATTATATGTTTAATCCTCTTAGATGTGTGCTGATTTATTGTAGGTCTGTTGTTGTTCGGAAGACTTGAATTCTAAGATTTTGGTCTATGTCAGTTAATGCTACAAAAATATTTGGTTGAGTCACGATTGGCTCAAAAACGTATTCCCTGGGCTCCCTAGGTCCCGTGATTGTAATACAAGATCAATATAAACCTAACTGGAATGAAATAGACTAATTATGCAAGATATATCTACAACATATATATATTCCTCCATTTTTTATATTTTTGATAGAATTTTTAATAGAATTGAAAGAGAAAATAATTTAATATATTCATAAAATGAAAACTAATCTAATAACAAAATCAAAACAAACAAGGTAGCCCGGTGTAGCTACTTGCTTGTGTAGTTATGAGTTTATCCTAAATAACTAGATAGCTGATTAACTTAATTGAAAGAATCTCATTCCTACCTCAGAAGTGAGGAATGAATCATAGTTTCTGAGAAACTATCAATCCCCACAACTTCACCGGTAATATCAAAAATGAAATTTAACTGAAATGAAATAATTCACTACTCTATTTGATATGTTTTAACTAGAAATTTGATAGATAAAACATGGTATTTGCAGAATAGTGTCAAATCCAATAGTGTATGACTTTTTCCCCTCAGAATGATCTTCTCGTTCCTTCGTGTTCACATGAATCCAGAAGAGCGTGTATATGCTAGCATCAACAGAATAAGGTATTTGAACAATGGAAGCTTTGGATATAGACCAAATATAATGCGAGTAGGAGAGGAACAATGCAAGTGACAGAGCTTGGCGTATGCATTTCCTAGCGGGCTTTATTGCGGGAATACAACACAAGTGTACCAAGAGATTCTAAGAAAGAAATTGAAAGAATAAACAATGGGAATGAGAAGTTGAGGGGCTAAAAAATGGAAATGAGAAGTTGAGGGGCCATTTGTTTGAAAACAAGCTGGCTATTTATAGATTGCACATTCACCCAAAGGTGATTCCTATTAGAACTCTTTTACCATTAAACAATGAAGAAACAATATTCCAAGGAACATAAAACATTAATACGAGCTAAGGAGGTTGAGAAAAGCTTGTAAATGTTAAAAAATTACGCAATTCATAATCAAAGGAATGTGCTGGAAAACCCGTGAAGGACCGCCGCCCTGAGTAGGGTGGCGGTTACAGGACCACCTTCCTGGCAGGGCAGCGGTTTCGTCACTGAAGGTCAAAAAGATAGAAAAAGAAAGGTAGAGGATAAAGTGAAGTAAAAAAAGCTTTACACAAGGTGCTTGGGATACTAACATACACTTGGTGAGCTTTCTTGGATTCCAAACACCTTATGAGGTGACCTATATCATCATTGGGGCATGTGTAACATCATTCTGGCGGTACATTACCCTAAAATTTTGGGTACGTACATATTTCCCCCTTGGATAAGTGTTTTAGCCATGAAGAGGTGTAAAATGGTGGGTCTGAGTATGGCTGTCCCAAAATGGAAAGCTAGGAATTATACCTGACATGCCCGTGTGTCGAAATGTCACCATCCGAGTTCCTGCTACCTATAAAATGGAAAGAGGACTCAAGTGTAGATAGATAAAATAAATTGAAAAATAAATACTAAATTAGTATGAAATGAAGACTTACCATTTACGCAGGGATATGAACTTACCTCCGTCAGTGCTCTAAACATGTGACAAGGGCATTCAAAAATGAGTCAAAACACCATATATATATATATATAACGGGATTTATTTTCCTATTCATTTACTTGTGTCGATTTGATAGTTTTTGAGCTTTGGGACCCACGGTGATGGTTTTTGATGAGAGTATAGTTGAAACGTTTGTAGTGAGATAGTGATCATGCCTCCGCGAGTAGAACCTTGACCCACGAGATCTCAAGTTAGTTCTTCTTGATTTAGCATTTTTGCACCCAAAATGTTAAAATGATGAAAAATTTGTTGTGGGGGGATTATTTTTAGAAATTTTAGTTTTAAATGTGTCTCTTAGGGGGGGCGCCTAATGGGAAGGATTTCTTTTTAGCTAAAATGGTTGATTTTTGTGTTTTTGAGCATTTTTAGGGCATGCGACCTGTTTGTAGTCGCGGGATAGGACCGTCGCATTTTAAGGTGGTGGTTACAGAACCGCTGCCCTACTCAGGGCAGCGGTCCTCTATAGAATGTTAAAACAACAATATTTTGAATTTATTTTTGCATTTTTAGTATTCCTACTTGCTTTAATGATTTTTCCAATGCAATCTTGACACTAACTTGCTTATTTTTGCGTGTTTTTGGGTGTTTTGTAGAAGAAGGAAGAGTACATTAGATGGAGCTGAGAGAGGGAGTATGATTAGCTTCTAGCATTGTTAAATGCACTCTCTTAGGCTGAGCAGGATACTCTCCAGAGGGTAGGTATATTGAGGATCGCATGGGCCCCCCACGTTGCACCTGCCAGTCATATACTATGTGACTTATTTTCTTGCTGGGATGCAGATTGGAACACCTTCCGATTTCCAGGTGTTAGGGGTGAGTGGACTATCACCCTAGAGAATGTCTACCACATTTTGGGAGTCTTGATTATTGGGAGGATACTTTCATTTGATATAGTAGTATCCAGAGCTCAGGTGACTTAGTGGGCCACCTATATGGGAGACAGTTGTCTCCACTGGTTCAAAGAAGGGGGTGAATGTCTATTCTATTCCTGGCTTGCCCATCCCTCTAATCCGCTAGGCCATTATGGGCATAATTGCTTTGATATTGATTAGGGACAAGGGAGGGGATACTTTTCTCTACTGCTGGGCCCCCATTATCGCACAGATTGAGGCACATGGTTAGATTTATGCCTGGGGAGCCAATATACTTGGGACCACCTATCATAACTTATACAGAGTGGTTTGATTATAGGGACAGTCATTGAGCCATCCAAAATTAGTTATGAGCTAGGTCTATGAGCACATTATCCCTTATGGGAGAGGTGTAGAGGTGGAGGATCCCGGGGCATGAGGGAAGCTAGATGGATAGAGATGACGGTGCTTAGGGCACTACATCAGCTGGTGGCTTTATTGACCACTGTAGATATGGAGGCCACACCTTATCAGGCCATGGTGGGGTTGTGGGGCGAGGATACCTTTACTTTTATTTCCTGCTCTACTACAGGGCAGCTTGTGGATAGGACAGGGAAGGTAGAGACACACCCCTTTGATTGAGTTCCTCAGCAGTTCGGCCTTGCTTATATCGATATGCTTCCCCCATTGGTGCTAGTGTTTAGATTAGTTCAAGAGGCTAGGGGAGTTCCTAGAGGCTAGGGTTGGACTGCTATTACTCCTGGCATCCCTATTACAGCCAAGAGGGTGGTACATGCTTGAGAGAGAGCCGATGCTCCTCAGGCACCTTTACTTTAGATTGCCACCGGTCCTACCCATAGCAGTGATGATCCCATTGATATAGACTCTAAGTCTAATGAGTTCATAGGGGGAGAGATGGAGGAGGAGACCAAGGAAATGGAGATCAGCGAGTCAGGTGGGGAAGAGGATAGTGATCCTGAGTGGCATGACACTCAGGAGATCCTACAGGTTGAGAGGGCAGAGCAGAGAGTGGAGAGGGTGACTCTAGTCTTAGAGGAGTTACTTTCTCAAGAGCTAGGTAGAGAGGAAAAGTCCGTGGTAGGACACTATGTTTCCATAGGATGGGGACACCAGTCAGTGGTGGTGTCCATGGTAGGCACAGATTGTAGAGATCCTTCTTGGAGGCTCGGAGATTTGAGTGAGTTTTCACTCTTCTTTTGATAATTGTTTTAGCTAGAATTGCCTTAGTTGCTATCTCTCTTTTTGTTCATCCTTGGTTTCACCTTTTGATTATTTTCTAATTTGTTTTCTCCTTTACTTACAGAGAATGTTGATGAGTGGCGAGACTTGATTCATTGGGTATGTACTGACACCTTGTTGCTCCCCACAGAGAAGACTCGTGCTGAGCTATCCATGGATGTAGGGGAGCCTTCAGTAGCTGGTAGGCATACTGATGTTTTTTCCCCTATCTGGCATGTGGCCAAGATTGTGACTTCCTTCCGTGTTGAGGTAGCTGGGTATAGGGCTGCAGAGCACCTGATGAGGAGGAGCCACTCTCATAGCAAGACTACAGCTACTGTTTGGGACCATGAGCCCTCAATGCACTCATAGCGCTGGCGTAGCCAGAGTCCTAGACGTGATCGTGCGCCTTCTGGGGGATCCCATGGGATTGAGAGGCCACTTGGCTCTTTTTGTAGTGACCTTTGTTAGGTTGTTTATACGAGTATTTTTGTACTTTTCGGGCTCATTGAGCGTTTTGACCATGCCTAGTGCATGATGGCATTGTATATGAAACTTGATTTGTGTGTGTGTGTGTGTGTGTGTGTGTGTGTGTGTGTGTATATTTGAATCTAGACTCTTGGTATCTTGAATTTTATGACTCATTTTCTAAATGTAATTTTAAATGTTTTTAGAATATTTACCTTTCATATTTCTAGAATGTATGCAATGGACAACAAATGATAGTAAATAGAATGTTTAACTCTATATGTTTTTGCAGTGCTTATATGAGATGATACTAACACATGGTAGTACTGAACTTTTGAACTCTTTGGGAAATTTTTGTGATTCCTTCTTATATTGGAAAAATGTGATGAATGCATAGTGATAAAGAGATGAAGTTTCCCCAATCCCAAATGCATGCAACTAGTAAGACGTGAGGGCTCAACACCAAGAATTAGGAAGGGCACAAGTTGTATGAGTTTGATTGAATGGAATGATGAGAGATAAAAAAACCAAGAACAAGAACCAAATTTGGACCTACACACCCACCCTACTTAGAACTACTACCAAGCTTAGAAGGCCACTTACTTTTTAGTTTATCTAGACTTAGATTCGTAAATGGCAACCTGGTTGACAAAATCTGGTTTTGAGGATTTGATCTCTTTGGAATTTGGATGTTGAGATATTTACTTTCTCTTAATAGAATTTGACTTATGTTTTTAGTATACCAAGATTTGTTAGTTTGTGTGATTGGACCCCCCACACCTTGCCTCATGCCACTAGTAAGAAGCATGGGTTTGTCACCAAAGGCAAGATACAGGTGAGTAAGGGCACTTATTTCCTTTCCCAACCTCACATCATCGGTAAGAGATGTGGGCTTATCACCGAAGGTTGATGGGGCAAAGAAGTGTGTAAAATAAAATATTTTGTTTTCTTGGTGCTTTTGATTTCATTTGATTTAGAAATTTTTGATCTATGACTTTGGGATATCCTTTCATTCCAAGATATTTTAAGAGGGATAGATGTGACACCAAGAAGCTTCTAGAATAGACTGTACGAAAGGACAACTTCACCTAGTAGAAAGAAAGAGCAAAGCCAAGTATACAGGTCTTGGTATGGTTTCTGTCAATGTTCATCTGTCGAAATTGATGAGAAGATTTGAAAATATTTGATGATGTTTGAAGAGATGTGATATGAATATTTTTGCCAATATGTAACAGATTGTTTTAAGAGTAAGCTCCTAGACTATCATTTTTACAAAATGGACAAAATGAAGTAGCTAAAAGACTAATGCAATGTAGGTAGCTATAATGTACTAGAAATGACTTTGATGTTTTATGCGTAAAACTGCTTAAGGTGCAAGGAATTGACAATTTCACCAAATTCCTCACCTTCTAGTGTGCATAAGAGATACGCACCATTTCTGTAGTCCTTCATGACTTGGTGTGGTCCCAACCATTTGGGCTGGAATTTTCTTTCTTCACCGGTTTTCTTATCGATCTGGCTGTCTAGTCTTAGAACTAGATCTCCATATATTTCTCGCTCATAGACTTTTTGTTATAATGCAGACACATCCGGTGAGCATAGGCTCTATGCCATTGTTCAAAATTTATCCTGGCCTTGTAAAGGCTTTCTAGTTGAGAGAGGCATGCCTCCATGTAAGCTTCCACATCCAGAATCCCTTGTAATGAGATGCAGAGACTGGGTATTTCAACCTCAAGTGGGAGAACTGCTTTCTCTCTGAATACCAGCGAGAAAGGAGTTTCTCCTGTTGGTGTTATTATTGAGGTTTGGTGGGCCCACAAGGCCAGATATAGTTTTAAATGCCAATTTCATTTGTTCCCCTTCACCATTTTGAGAAGAATAGCTTTCAAAGTTTTGTTTGTCACTTTAGCTTGCCCATTGGCTTGAGGGTAGTAAAGAGAGGCTGTGTGATAGTTTATCTTGAACTTGCTACATAACTCACAAACCTCATCATTCTTAAAGGACATGCCATTATCTGAGATAATGACTTGTGGGACACCATACCTACAGATAATTTGGTTCAAAATGATTTTGGCAATCATCGAACCTGGTACAGCGGTGAGAGGCATGGCCTCCACCCATTTGGTAAAATATTTCATGGCTATGATTATAAAATTATGGCCATTGGTTGATGAGGGAGAGAATTTCCCTATCAAGTCTAAACCCCATGTGGATAAGGGCCAAGAAGTCGCTATCGGTTGCAGGGATTGTGCTGGTATGTGAATCTCGTGAGAGAATTCTTGACATTTGTGGCACTTACGTATAAATTCCACTGTATCATGTTTGAGAGTGGTCAAAAAATAGCCCATTCAATGTAATTTGCAAGCGGTGGTGTGACCACCGAAGTGGCCACCACATATCCCACTATGGGATTCATGAAGAATCCTCTTGGATTCTTCTATGTCGACACATCTTAGAAGCATGCTATCGAAGGCTCTGCGATAGAGCACTTGGTCTAAAAAAACATATTTAGCAATAATAATCCGTAACTACCTTCTTTGTTGTGACATGGCACCTTCCGGGTAGGTATGGTACATGATAAAATTGATGATATCAGTATACCAGGGACATGTAGAAATGGGGGGTCTAGTTTCGACAATGTATACACACTCATCGAGAAAGTATAGATCTACCAGCTTGCCCCCATCTAGTGGATTGTTAGCTAACCAGTCTGCAATGATTTTTCCTTTAATGTATTTTTGGTTTATGAATGTTAACTCAAATTCTCCCATCATGGTTATGAAATGGCCAGCATTTTTATATAAAGATCCTTGTGTGAGAAATGTTCGTAAATGGTCTGTCTTTACAATGACCCTTGTTTCCTGGTTTAACATGTAATGTCTCAAACATTTTGTTGCAAAAATTATGGTAAGGCATTCTCTCTACATGTGTGTAACGTGTTTCATAATTGAGCAATGTTCGGCTAATGAAATAGATTGTGCGTTATTGTTTGTCATCATCTTCTTAAGCCAGCATGCAGGCCAGCGAGACATGAGTGGCTCGTGAGTATAGGATCAAAGGGCGGTTTGGCTTAGGAGGCATTACTGTGGGTGGTGACAATAAGAAGTGCTTAATTTCTTTAAAGGCATCATTTCAATATTTAGTCCAATCGACACTATAATATTTCTTGAGTAGATTGTTGATTGGATGAATGGAAAAGCTTAAATCTGGGATGAACCTTCAGATTGCACCGAGTTTCCCAAGAAATGACCTAATTCTAGACTCGTCCAAAGGTGGGATCATTTCGAGAACAACCCTTATTTTGGTTGGATCAACATCAATCCCTTGTGAAGATATATTGTATCCTAGAAGTTTTCCTCCTATTACACCGAATACGCACTTCTCTGTGTTTAATGTGACACCATACTCAATTAGTCATGAGAGGATGATATAGAGCACTTCCAGACAATCACAATGTTTCTTGGCCTTGGCCAACAAGTCATCCACATATGATTCTACAATTTTATGGATAAGATCATGGAATATATAAGTCATTTCCCGCTGATACGTAGCGTCGGTGTTCTAAAGACCAAATGGCATGACAGTATATCAATAAGTTCCCCAGGGAGTTATAAATGTGGTTTTGGCTTGATCTTGTTCAGATATTTTAATCTGATTATACCCTAAGAACCCATCCATGAGGGACAACAGTTCAAATCTACCTGTTGCATCAATAATAACGTCAATGGATGGTAATGGGAAATTATCCTTGCAACAAGCTTTGTTAATATCCCAAAAATATATACAAATGCGTATCTTCCCATTCTTTTTGAGGACGGGAACGATATTAGACACCCATTGTGAATAGTCAATGGGTTTGATGAATCCTACTTGGAGAAGTTCTACTACTTTCTCTTTTACCATGAGAGCCAATTTTGGCTTCATTGGTCTTGACTTATGTTTAATTGGCTTTGCATCTGGTTTAGTGACGAGATTATGTACCGTAACTTGTGGTGCGATACCCTTCATTTCTTTATATTTAAATGCAAAAGCCTTTTGATGTTTTTTGAGTATTTGGGTGTGTATTTCTATTTCTTCCAGAGTTAACAAGGATCCCAACTTCAAAATTCTTGGTTCTTCCTTCGTTCCAATGTTTATGTCAATGGTTTCTTCTATCAAAGAAGCATTACCTTCTTCAAATTCAGGTGGGGCTGGAGGTAGTTCCAAGCTTTCTCCATTTTCTATCTCATAGATATCGAGATATTTCTATGGAGGAGACTTTACCATAGGATTTCCAAAGTAGGAAGAGGAGTGCAATATTAGGGAAAGATCAACTATGCAGTGAGCAAGGTGTAGCTTTACATAGGTGTTTAGATATTTGAGAGTGAATTTATCACTGTTAACATGATGTAAGATAGAAGACTCATTCTCAGCTACATGTGTTAGAAGAGGGTTCATTGATATTTTCTTCACAAATGGTTCAATGTGAAGTGATACCTTAAAACTTGTATCTTCCAACTCATTGCTTGGGGTAAAAAGTGAAGCTGAGGTTACTATTGAATCTGCAAGAAGGTTCTGTTCTGGTGGGATTGCCTCAATGGATATGAATTTGAATCATTTTCTTAGATCTAATACCGCTATTTTATAGAGCTGTAAGTGCTTAGCTCTAGTCTCATATACTTCAAAGACTTGGTTTATAACTAATTGTGAGTCTCCTAATACTCTGATGTCATTAACACCGATCCTTTTGGCTATGATGAGGCCAAGGAGGAGGGCTTCGTACTCAGTGCCATTGTTCGTACATTTAAAGTTTAACTTAAAAGAAAATGGTAGGATCTTTCCCTTAGGAGAAGTAAAGATCACACCTGCCCCAACTCCATAGTGACATCTAGCTCCATCGAAGTGGAGAGTCCAATATTTACTAGGAAAAATGGATGTTGGGACATTCTTTGTGTTTTTTTCTTCTGTTTCGGTTACTTCTACCATGCAAATTTCCTCTGTTGGAAGAGAACCAACGCCTAGGGTACATCCCATACCTGTGTAATAAAATGGTAGGAAAATTGGTAGATCTTGTTCTAGTAATTTGACAATTTTTGCAGTAGTTCCTAATGACACTGTTTCTACAATGTTAACTTCATCCTTGAGGGCTGGGATGCCCTTGACAAGGTTCGTAATTTCTAGTTCTATTATAGGTATTAATTTTTCTTCTGGTTTTGATTCGATTGGTTTGTTAAGTTGGTTTGTTGGGATTTCAAACTCAGAGTGAACGCCTGGTCTTTTCTTCAGGTCTACTAGGTGTATGTCGAATGGTTTTGTGTCACCTTTTGCTATGAATATCTTTCCTAGGTGTAAGAATCTTATTTCCTTGAATAACGTAGAAGGGATTGCTGTCATGCGATGTATCCTTGGTTGAATGAGGATCATCTTATAGTTGGTTTCCTGATCTATGATATAAAACTTGGTGAGGATTGTCTTGGGTCCTAAGGTGACTGGTAATATTATAGTCCCAATTGAAGTAGCCTTAAGGCTATCATAACCTCTTAGTGTATTTCTTGTTGTGGAACAGGTTTGTTCTCTCCATATCCTAGCTTATTGAAGGAAAGAGAAAGGGACAATGTTAACTACTGCCCCTATCGTCAACCATTGCATGCATTTAACATAATTATTTTGTAGATCCACACCTGTAAATGCAAAGACGGATCACCTCTACGTGTAATTTTATCATTTGTTGGCATTTTGTTTATGTCAAATATAAAACTCGGTATCCCTATCTGGCTTCCTTGGAGGGTGGATATCGAAGTCTATGTGGTTTACTTGTGTTTCAGTAGAGGTGGGGTGATGTTAATCAAATGAACTAGAACCTAGTGCTTCTAAAAGAGTAGCCCTATGGGTAGGAGAGTTTTTCAACAAGTCCAAAAAGGAGATGTGAGAGAAGGTCTTTGTTAAGTCATTAATTAAATCATAAGCACCCACGGGTTTTACCAATGTTTTTTGAACATTATCTGGTTCTAGTGGATAGATTGGATTTGGTTGAGAAGAATATTCTCGTGTTCTTATTATGGATTATACGTGCAGATCAATATCTAACTCCATTAGACGAACTATCTTGGTTTGTGGCTGATTTCCTAATTGTGGTATGACAGGTGGATTTATTCAAGTTGAGGTTTCATGATTGTTATGTCCTGTCATTACAATTTTGTTCATCACCATTTGGATTTAATTTATTATTGTTATTGTGATTTGGAAGTGGATCGTTGAAGATTTTAAGAGGTGCGTTTTGAGGGGATACTACCCCTGTGAAAGTATTTGGCATAGGTGTCACAGAATCTATTAAGAACATATCTATGAAGAGTTGTCTTTGTTCTTCTGGAAAACGTTGCATGAAATTATTATAATCATGGCAAGTCCTATTGTCATGACCTCAAATTTTGTGGAAACCATAATACGAGTTAGGATTATAACTCCTAGGTTGTTAGTTTGGCACGTGTTGTGGTCCTAAAACTCTGATTAAGCTGTTGACCATTAGGATTGAAAGTTTTGTCATTTGTTGTCTTTGGTTTTGGTTTTGATATCTAGTTGACTTTTGACTTAGGACCCTGTGTCTAGATCTATGCTATTGTTGTTTTTGTTGTTGTTTTTTATTGGGGATCGATTAAAATCCACCGCATTGATTGTTGGGGTAAAATTGTTGTTTCGTTGATTGTTAACTGGTAGTGGAACATTTACAATGTTTGATTTTTTAGTCTTGGTCAGTCACTCCATCTGTTGTCACTCCATGCAGTTTTTGTTAAGGATTTTAGGTCCTTGATTGGCACTTTTGGTAGTAGGATAAGTTGTAGTGTTTTTGTTGGGGATGATTAACCTCCCATTTGCTCCATATGTCTTGTGGCCACTATCTATTGCAGCTTGATCTATTTGGAGAGCGCTCTCGAGTACTTCATCATAAGTTATTAGTGGGAACTTTTGGACTTATTCCTTTATCTCTCTGCTGAGAGAATGAAGGAATAAATCACATAGTTCCATCTAATCTATGTTTGGAGTGACTTGCTAAAGAATAGAGGACTGTACGCCATATTTGGATGAAATGAGTAATAGATTCATTGTGTTCTTATTTAATATGTATGAATTCCCTAATTCCTATTCTCAATAATTTGTTCATGTCGAACACCTTGATGAACTCTGAAACGAGTTGTTTAAATGAATGTATTGAGGCTTTAGGTATTCTGTTAATACTAATCGAGGGTGATACCCTCTAAAGTTTTGGGGAATATTTTAGCAACAAATCCATCCCAAGGAGTAGTTCTCGAATCGTTGTGGCATAGGCATTAATATGTGCATTCAGGTCTCCCTCTTCTTTGTAGTTGGGTAGATCAGGGAGAGGTCTTGGAAGCATGATGTTTTGTATGGTGAAGTCCAAAGTTTCTTTCAAATATTCTGAATAAGTCCCTATCACGTAGGTTTTGACCATTGATGGTGTTTGCTGAGGGGGGGGGAGGTGGAATGGTTTGTTGATATGGTGTAGTATATGTATTTATATGGGCATAAGGGAATCCCTATGTGGTTGAGAGAACATGCCAGGATGAAGAGAACATATCTCCCTGTGGTGATTTGGAATACATGTTTAAGTATGGAGGAGCATTGCTCAGGAATGGATTATTTTGTACTAAAACTGGGAGGTATCATATTTTTCCACTGGAGCGGCATTAGAAAACGTGGTTCTAGTTGGAATTTGTTGTGAAGTACCGAGGAGGCATGCCCAACGTTCCTATTCCTGTGAGGAGGTCTACTTAGATAGGATGATGTGGAGGATTGGAAGTTCTTGCCTGCATGAACTGCGAATTTTGAATTGCTTGAGCAAGTTCCCGACCCTCTAACCTTCTCAACTAAGGTTGAGATGACCTCGTTTGGTGAAGACGTAGTATTTTTCCTTAGTGATGTTTTTTTGTATACCTTAAGGTTGTATAAGCATATGGTACCCTGCTATGAATTGATCGGTGCCCTGCCAAGTTTCACCGAGGGCATTTCCTATAGGTGGAGGGATGGGGGTGTTTTCCTAGAACAAGGCCTCAAGTTGTGTTTGCAAACCTCCTATAGACGGGTACATATTTTGAGAGTGTTGTTCACTCCTAGCATAACATGCTAAGTATTCATCATCTAACAACATAGATATGGAATCTGAATGTCTACTAATTTGTGGTCTAAGTAACACCTGAGGAGATGAACCAGATTCTCCAGTGAGC
This sequence comes from Taxus chinensis, assembly GCA_019776745.2. Lineage (NCBI taxonomy): Eukaryota > Viridiplantae > Streptophyta > Pinopsida > Cupressales > Taxaceae > Taxus > Taxus chinensis. The sequence continues at coordinate 507,961,048 of CM034146.1, read as the reverse complement.
GTCATATTGTTTGAGCCTGAAGGCTCTGGTTGTTACGTTTGAGTGAGCTGATCCAACTCCTCTATTTGGAAAGAAGAACTATATCTAGTCCTTTGAGGTGGAGTTTTTGTTGAAAACCAGTTATTTGAATAGTTTTTACCCCATGCTGAGAGTGAGGGTGATGGTTGTCTATTTAGTTGATCGTAGTATGCTTCAAGACCTAGGAGAGGTCTGCCATATGCATCGCATCCTGACATATTCGGGGGGTATATGAATACCCGTAGAATAATGGGAAAGAGTGAAGGTGGATGAAAGAAATGAAAAAATAAAGAGGAATATTAGTTTGTTTCATGTCGGGTTCACCAATTTTGTTGGTGACGCTGATGTGAAGGCTAGTGAGGTGGAAAAGATGAAAAGCGTATACTAATTGGAAGAACAAGTAGAAATAAGACTCTGAATAAGAAGGTTGCGTGTTCGTTTCACGTCGGGTTCACCAATTTTGTACGATGGAAAATTGACATGCGAGCATGAGTATCTACAAGTAACTCTTCCTCGCACCTGACCTCCCTGAGGTCATGCCGAGACAACCGGTGGGGATGGAATACACGTGGGATGAAAGATAAACTAGTTAGGTAATCTTATGTCTTCAACACGCAATAATGGAATCTGCGAATCTAAGGAAAAGAAGGCCCTCCTAACTTGAATTGGTGTGATAGATCGTTTGGCGAGGATATTTACTCGAAGGCTCCAATCAATATCGAGCTCTAGCATAATCCAATCTATAGGTTGTGGGATATGTGGAAGATGACCTATGGGTGATTCGTATATATCTCCTGAAAAGGTCATGAAAATGGAATGGCTAAATGTGTAGTGGATCTTTTGGTATTTTATGGATGATTCTCTGGCCTAGTTTAGAAATATTTAGCTTGATTAGCTGTTACGTTTAATAATGATAGTTGTGTGATGATGTCTGGTGGAAGTGGAGAAGACCTAAACACCAGCATTCACAAGCTAGTGTCAATATTTGATTGATTTGTAGGCCCTACCCTGGGTTGTGGGACCTGTGGATCACAACTGTAAGTTTGTGGTTGCTGTGGACCTCCTATGGTCATATGAAGAGTCAATCCCTGAAACTTTGAGTATCCAGTAATTGTATGCCTTTTTTTCCTGATACGTTTAGAACTAGAAGTTTGACATGATTTTCTTGGAGTATCTAACAGGTGTTCTGAAAACTTGGATATATAAGCTAGTGTCTATATCAACGAGGAGGTCTCCTACATTTGGTTGTGGGACAAGTGGATCATAACCGAATGTTTTCTCTCTTTTAGGTCCTTCTACAGTCATACGGATATCTATCAAGGCAGCTCTATAATTTGGCTGATTTGACCAGTAAGAGTGTATGCGCTTTGTTCGTCTTCTATGTTTAATCCTCTTAGCTATGTCTGCTGATTTCTTGTAGGTCTGTTATTGTTTGGAAGACCTGAATTCTGAGATTTTGGTCTATGTCAGTTAATGCTACAACAAGATTTGGTTGAGGCAAATGATTGACTCAAAAATTTTTCCCTGGGCTCCCTAGGTCCCGTGATTGTCATACAAGATCAATATAAACCTAACTGAAACAAAATAACTAATTATGCAAGATATATCTACAACATACAGCTCTATATACAGACACATTACACATACTTACACACAATGGAAATGAGAAGTTGAGGGGCTCTATTTTTTGTTATTTTTGATAGAATTTTTAATAGAATTGAAAGAGAAACTAATCTAATACCATTAAAAAATGAAGAAACACTAATCCAATAAAAAAATTAAAACAAATAAGAGCTAGCTTGGTGTAGCTACTTTCCTGTGCAGTTGTGAGTTTATCCTAAATAACTAGAGCGTGCTGATTAACTTAATTGAAAGACTCTCAATCCTACCTTAGAAGTGAGGAATGAATCATAGCTTCTGAGAAACTATCAATTCCCCACAGCTTCACTAAAGGACAATATCTAAGAAACTGAAATTTAACTGAAATGAAATAATTCACTACTCTATTTGATATGTTTTAACTAGAACTTCTGATCCCGATAAAACCTGGAATTTACCTGTAGAACAGTGGTGAATCTGGCAGTAGTGTATGAAGTTTGTCCCCTTAGAATGATCTTCTCGTTCCTTTGTGTTCACCATGAATCCAAAAGAGTGTGTATATGCTAGCATCAACAGGCAAGAAGGTATTTGAAGTCCCTGGTAAACTTTAGATATAGACCGAATATAATGCGAGTATGAGAGGGACAACCTAAGTGATAGAGCTTGGCGTATGTAATTCCTAGCAAGATTTATTATGGGAACACAACACAAGTGTACTGAGAGATTTTGGAATCTACCTTCTGTGAAGAACACAACCTACAACTCTAATGGATTCAATCTACAAATGACACTACTCTACTCTAAACTAATTTTTATGAACAATAATGAACAAGACTGAAGCAAGAAGATCGAATGGCTTCTAGTAGCAAAGGAAGAACTAGCATGGATGCAAACATGAAAACAAAATGAGTTCTAAGAAAGAAATTGAAAGACTAAACAATAGGAATGAGAAGTTAAGGGCTTAAACAATGGAAATGAGAAGTTGAGGGGCTAAAAATGGAAATGAGAAGTTGAGGGGCCATTTTCTTGAAAACAATCTGGATATTTATAGATTTCACATTCACCCAAAGGTGATTCCTATTAGAACTCTTTTACCATTAAATAATGAAGAAACACTATTCTAGGGAACATAAAACATTAATATGAGCTAAGGTGGTTGAGAAAAGCTTGTAAATGTTGAAAAATTATGCAATTCATAATCAAAGGAACGTGCTAGAAAACCCATGAAGGACCGTCATCGTGAGCAGGGTGATGGTTACAGGACCGCCGCCCTAGCAGGGTGGTGGTTTCCTCACTGAAGGTCAAAAAGCTAGAAAAAGAAAGGAAGAGGATAAAGTGAAGTACACAAAGCTTTAGACAAGGTGCTTGGGATGCTAACATACACTTGGCGAGCTTTCGTGGATTCTAAACACCTTGCAAGGTGACCTGTATCATCATTGGGGCATGTGTAACATCGTTCCAGTGGTATAGTACCATACAATTTTGGGTATGTATAGTAACCGAGTCATGGAATAAATATATTGGTGTATCACCGAGTCATTCATAGCTGCATATGATTATCTGTTATGAGATTGATTGGAATTGAATGTGTGTTCTAAACAATGTTTTATTTATAACCGCGAACATTATAATATTTTTTTCCCTTGTTTCTAAAGTCTTAAATTGGGAATGTTAAATCTTGGTATCAAGGTTGAATGTTATAACTCTTTGACCTATTATGTCCATAATCTGATGAAACTTGAATTTTGTTGTATTAAAAAATGGTGAGAATAAGAGGAAACATTGCAAATAACCCTCTGCCTGAGGAAGGAGTAGTAATTTCCAAGAAACTTGATGAGATCCTTATTGCCCTGTTAGACACAAGAGATCATTTGGCTATGTTTGAACAACAAGTAATGGGTAATGAGGAGGAAGAAGAAGCTGATAACAATAATCAGCCACCTCCAAGGGACAACGCCAATGTGGGTGTTGATAATAACAATGATAACATACTTGTTTAGCAAGAGAACAAAAAGGCTAGGCTAGCAATAGAACTCACTAATGACATAAAAAGGATAAGTCCACCCAAGTTTGATGGCACCACATTAGGAGATGGATTTGAGAATTGTCTCAGCAAAATAGAGAAATACTTTGCAATAGGAAATTTCTTAGAAGAAACAAAGATGATATGGGGAGCATATCAACTTTCTCACAAAGCATCTTCGTGGTGGGATAGCCATTTTGAAGGCTGGAGGATGAACATTGATGAATCTAATATCACATAGGACCAATTTAAATGTTACTTTAGGAAATGATGGCTGCCATAACTCTACTACGATCATGGAAAATAACTGAATTTCAGAACTTAACTCAAGGAAAGCTAACTTGTAACTGAGTATTGGGAGTGATTTACAAATTTCACCATGTGTCCTTAAGTATGTGCCTCAGTACCAAACTGATGAAAATTTTAGGATTTAGAAATTCATCATGGGATTAAATCCCATTATAGGAGGAGAGGTGGATGTTCATAACCCAACCACAATGGAAGGGGTTGTTGAAAAAGCCATAAGGCAGGAACATAAATTAAAGGCAATTTTTTCTCACAAGGAGGAAGTAAGGAAGAAGAATACCAACTCCTCTTCATCATCTCTTGCACCCAAGAAAGGACCATGGAAGAAATTTAGAATTAAAAGTAAGTTTTCATTTGATATAAACAAGAAAGCAGTAACAACCAAGTTTGCTGGTAATGCACAAAACAACTTTTCTAAGAACAATAATAACAAACATAAGTCCTATGGGGGTTAGAATGATAACTCTAAGGCTGGAAATAAACCCAAGCCTAGGAAGGGACCTGTAGGAGGCTGTTATAACTGTGGAAAAGATCATTATGCAAATCAATAGCACAAGATACATGTTGCAGTAGCTGATAAGTAGGTTGAGAAATAGGCCACACCCATAGAAGTTCCGGGTAAGTTATTTGGCTTACCAATAACTATTATTTTTGATACCAGAGCTACTGAATGTTTTATTTCTAGTAAATTAGCATCAAAATTAAAAATAAAAGCTAGAAACATGGATAAAACATGGACTGTACAGTATGGGAATAATGTTGTTCATACTGTTAGTATGTGTCTTTTTGGAGCAATCCTTGATTTACCTAACTTTTCCACTGAGGTTGATCTTTATGTTGCACCTTTGGGGTCTTATGATGTAATCATAGGTGTTAATTGGTTAGAAGAACATAAGGCTAAAGTGGACTATTTTAAAAAACACATTAGTTGTTTAGACAACTTACAAAAAATAGTAGAGATTCAGGGTGTGAAATGTGATATTTTTATTAGAAAAATGTCAGCTATGCAACTTAAAAAGGTCAAAAATAAAGGATGTACCTTATATGCAGTAAAAATGACTGAATCAATAGAAGAGAGAAGTGATATTATGGAACAATATCTGCTGTTATGAGACTTCAGTGATGTATTTCTGGAGGAATTGCCAAGTCTTCCACCCAAAAGGGAATTTGATTTCATGATTGAGATCAAGCTTGGAACTGAACGTATTTCTGAAGCACCGTATCGAATGAATACTACAGAATTAGTAGAGCTTAAGGATCAGTTGCATAAACTTTTGTCTCAAGGTTTGATTAGACCAAATGTTTCACCTTGGGGAGAACCTGTACTTTTTGTGAAAAATAAAGATGAAACACTTAGATTGTGCATTAATTATAGAATGTTAAACAAGGCAACAATCAAGAATAGATACCCACTCCCTAGGATTGATGATTTATTTGATCAAATGCGTGGAGCATCGGTATATTCCAAGATAGATCTTCGATCTGGATATCATCAATTGTGAATTAAGGATGAGGATATTCATAAAACCACCTTTAGAACAAGGTATGAACATTATGAATTCATGGTTTTACCTTTTGGATTGTTGAATGCACCTGCAACTTTTATGAACTTAATGAATAATATATTTCAAGAATACTTGGACAAGTTTGTTCTTGTATTCTTGGATGACATTCTCATATATTCTAAAAGCATTGAGGAGTGTCATGAGCATTTGAAAATAGTTTTGGAAATCTTGAGAAAGAGGCAGTTGTTTTGTAAGCTATCCAAATGTTCTTTCTATGACACAGAAGTCGACTATTTGGGTCATGTTATAAGTAAGGATGGGATTGTTGTAGATCCTTCTAAAATTGTAGCTATAACTGAGTGGCCTGCACCAAATAATGTACATGAAGTTAGAAGCTTCATGTGACTTACTGGCTACTATAGGAAATTTGTAAAATATTTTTCTAAGATAGATGCACCAATAACTTCCTTACAGAAGAAAGATAAAAAGTTTGTTTGGAGTGAGAAATGTGAAATTGCATTTAAAACCTTAAAGAAATAGTTAACTTCAGCACCTATTCTTACAGTACCAGATCCTAATGGAGATTTTATGGTAGTAACTAATACATCCGGTGAAGGTATAGGAGGTATTTTGTTACAAAGTGGTCATGTCATAGCATATGAAAGTAGGAAACTTAAGTTACATGATTTGAATTATGCTCCACATGATTTAGAGCTTGCTGCCATTGTTAATGCATTACAAGTTTGGAGGCATTACCTTCTCAATAAGCCTTTTGAATTGAAAACTAATCACCTTGGATTGAAATATATCTTCACTTAGCCAAATCTTAATGCAAGACAATGAAGGTGGTTGGAGTTTTTTTCTCAATATGATTTTGAAATCACTTATATAAAGGGTAAAAAAATAGAGTGGTTGATGCTCTAAGTTGTAGGAAGCAAATTTTTTCTCTTATAACGTTAAGAACTCTATTTAAGGATGAAGTAAAAAGTGTTATGGAATATGATTCTTACTTTCAACAAGTAAAAGAAGCACTTGCTGTAGATTCGAATGATTCAAGGTATAAAGGTTTTCACTTTGATAAAGAAGGAATATTACGATTCGAAAACAAAGTCTATGTACCTTCACTAAATGATTTGAGAAAGAAATTGTTAGAAGAATTTCATCATTCACCTTTTTCTGGATACCTTGGCATTACAAAAATGCTTGCTGATATAAAACAACAATATTTTTGGAAAGGAATGAAAAAGGTTGTTCTAAACTTTGTGACACATTGTCTTGAGTCCCAACGTGTTAAGGTGGAACATATGCACCCAGCTGGTTTGTTGTATCCGCATAGCATACCACAGTACAAATGACAGGTAATAAGGATGGATTTTGTACAAGGGTTACCTATGTCAAGAAATAAGCATGATGTTATTTTAGTAGTTGTGGATAAACTAACAAAGGTAGCACATTTTAGTGCTAGGAATTTGAAGGATGATTCTCCTATTTTGGTGAGAAGATTTGTTCACAAAATTTTTAGATTACATGGAGTACTTGAGTTAATCATTTCGGATAGAGATCCTAGAATGACATCAATATTTTGGAAAATTCTTAATGCAGCTCTAGGAACTAAGCTAAATTTCAGTTCTGCGTATGATCTAGAAACAGATGGGCAGACTGGAAGAGTAAATGAAGTTTTAGAATATATGTTACGAATGTATTACATGGATCAACAATATAAGTGGGAAGAGTATCTTATATAGTTTAATTCACATACAATAATATATATCATGCTTCTCTTAAGATGGCACCTTTTGAGGCATTATACAGAAGAAAATGCAAAACCCCTATTAGTTGGGATAGCATAGAGGATAGAGAGGTAATTAGACCTAAAATTCTTACTGAAATGGAACAACAAGTTAAATTGATTCTTGAACGCTTGAAAGAAGTAGCAGATAGGAAAAAAAGTTACGCCAACTTAAAAAGGGTTGATAGGAAATTTGAACTTGATGAAAAATTCTTTCTTCAGGTTAAACTGAGAAAGGGTTCTATAACTTTTGGCAAGGTTGACAAGTTATCACCTTGTTATGTGGGACATTTTGAGATAGTTTAAGTAATCAACCATATAACTTATCGTTTAACATTACCTCCTGCTTTGTCATGAATGCATGATGTTTTCCATATTTATTTGCTTAAGAAATACATTTCAGATTTATCACACGTGTTAAATTGGAATTCCTTGCAGGTCCAGGACCCAAGAATAATCATGGTTAAACCCATACGAGTGTTTGAAACTCGCCAGTTGCATTTGAGAAATCAAGAAATAAGTCAATGTAAAGTCCAGTGAGACTAGTTTAACAAAGATAGTGCAACTTGGGAAAACCTAGAGGATATGAAAACTTATTTTCCATATCTATTTGAATAGAATTGATCCTATAGACTGTTAAATTTTTTTATGATTTTCTTCTTTATATGACAATAAGTATGATAGTTTTGGGTAGATATTTATATGAATTGAATAAAAGACTATTTAATGTTGATTTATGGAACTATAAGGTTTTGATATATTTGACTTATGGTAAAATAAGTGAATGAATTTATTGTCCTTGATATAAATTGTTAAAATGAGGTAATCATCAGGACGATGATTATTTTTAGGAGGGAAGCATGTAACACCCTCGACAATTGTTATATTCCTCCTTTGCATTTCAAGTGTTGACATGTGATTTTCTTCTAAAGACGTGTTCTTTTGATTGTTGGAGATCATGCCTGATATGGATAAATCTTTTCTGTTCTTAAGATCATTAGATTGGAATGGAATATCTTCCTTGAATCCATTTTTCACTTCTTGTAGGTGAGTTGCAATCTGTTTTAAGAGTTACAAACTTATCTCTTTATCTGGCACATCCTTGGATCAATTTTAGTGATCCAAGGAATGATTTAAACCTTCTCAGTTGAATGAATGGTAAATTGACATTCCGTAATTGAGGACATGGTGGACTGAAATTTGCTATTACAAGTTCTTTAATCTTGTGTGAATGTGTTTCCATTTAGTTGTATATTGTGCTTAGGTCCTTGAAGATCGATCTTGGTAGTACATTGCTGACATAAATGAAATACAACCTGTTCATGACATGGGAAGGATTCAGAATCCTAAAACTAAAGGATTATCCTATGGAATCCTAAGCTGGGTAAGAATATTTACTACTTAGCTATGTTATTTAATTGAATTTTTATTCTAACCTAAGCTCCTTATTCTACTTTTTTGGGTTGGCATCCAAACCTAAGCCTTGTGCTAAGGGAATATGGAAAGGTTGCTAGGCTATCTAAATTAACCTAAAACCTAATGCTATAAGGTTATGAGATGATCTAACCTATTTCCTAAAACTAAAAGGCTGTGAATTAATCTAACCTAATGTTGTAATTACCTAAGGTAATGTGTTATGGCCTAAGGTAATTATTCCTAAACTAACATAAGTTTAAGGGATCTACCCTAAGCTATTTAAATTGGAACTTAAAGGGGTCGCATGCTTCTATGGTGACAGTTCCAATGGAAATGAATTTGTTGATAAGGTTCTTAAAGGAATTAAGTGATGTTAGTTTAACAGGGTCTAGTTGACTTGGTGGAGGCTTATGTGGAAGTGCCACTAAATATGGAATTGCCTGTTAAATGGGAATTGACATTCACTAGTTTTGGGAGACAGTGGCAAGGAGAGATAAGCGGGAAAATTAGAATTAATGAAATTAATTGGCCTCGGGTTTTGTTCACAATCCGTCTTGGAAACTTAGAAGGCGGGTTTGTGGGAGGTTGTTGGTTTTAAAATGATTTTCATATTTTTCTCTGCATGGAGCAAACTGGTTCTTTGAACCACTAGTTCGACTTTCACTTTATTTCTATTTTTAACTCACCTAATCTATTTTCGATTATGGGAAGGTATATGAGGCATTCTGAGGAAAGTTATTGGTTGGTTGATCTTTTGTGGAGGAGAAAAGGAGTTGGAATCTCGATTGGAAGTCTCCTTTGATTTGACAAAAGTGCTATTAGGCATGATAGGCTCTGACCATTAAGATCTCTTGATTTCTTCTAAATGATTCATTAAAATGACTCTGGTCTTATGAGATTCTTGGCTTGCATGTTTTATCTGGTTATTTTCTTGCTAGGTTTTGTAATCTCTGGTAAATTTGGATATGAATCCATGGAAAATTTAGTGTATGTCTTGGAAAATTTCTTTGTATGGGTTAAATAATGATGCCTACACAAGAAACTTGTTTTTGTAGCTCTGACTGTCATTTCTTGAACCGGTATTCGAAGAGTTGTGTTTATGAATGACCTTCATCGTTGTTTACTTGGTTTTGAGTTTTTTTTGGGAACCTTGAGTCCTGTCTGATCCTTCCTTAGAGCTCATGCTTTATTGAGCTTGAGCTTATATTTTAGCTCGTGTTTTGTTTGATCTTGAACTTGTATTTGAGCTCGTTTTTTGTTTAATCCTATATTCGAGTTCATGTTTAGTTAAAGCTTGATTCGGTGTTAGTGTTTTGATAATAATTTGTGTTGGAGGTTTTTATTACTCTGAAATCGTGTTTGGATTCTCGAGTAATCCTGGACTATTTTTCGAAGTCCGTATGTACCTCTATACTCATGTTTATTCTTGTGTTATTCTGGACTATTAATGGAAGTTCATAATGTACACAACACTCATATTTTATTACGTGAATAGTTCTGAAGTCTGGTTAGAAGCTCGTGTTTCATTTTGAGTTGGTTTGAGTTTTCTTTGTTTGAAATACAAACTAGAATGGGAACTTGTGGTTGCACTGAACCTATGAATATTTACTTGAAAAGTTTTGAACTCTTCTATGAGAAACTTGTGTTTCATTTTGAGTTGGAAATAGGGTTTCTTGTTTATGTTATAAACTGGTTAAGGTTGTTCATATTATATTTTGTTTTATGTTACGATATTTGTGTATATTTGTGCTCATGTTTGAGACTTTGTGATTCGAAATTGTACATATAATTTGGTACTTAGTGTTTGAAATTTATAGCCTGAATGATGTGTTGGTTCTGTTCTGGTATTTGTGAGTTGGTTTTTTTAATTACATTCAAGTTGAAATCGTATAATTCTTTTAATTCAAACTGCTTACTCAAAGAAAATTTGGGGAAGTAGTATGAATGAGTTGTTTGAATATCTCTTAGAGATTTAACTGGAAACTCTTTCGTTTGATAGTAGGATTTGGAATTTATTTTAAAGCAAGTTTGTACCAGTGCTTAGAAATTGTAGTGGAAGGAATACTTAAACATATTCAGTTTGATTTTGTTTTATAGTTCTAAAAGAATTATGAACCACCTACTCTTAAGTGTAACGTTGTGGAGGAATTTTAAAGGAACTTCAGTTTTGAGTTTGAGGATACTCCTGAACTAGTTTAGTTTAAGGTTTTAGATTTTCTATTCTTGTTGGGATCAATAAGTGAATACTTGATTATTTTAAAAGAAAAAGGAATTGAGAATCCTTAGGAATAGTGTGCTATTTTTTAACTTTACTGTTATGTTGTTCTAAACTAAAATTAGAACTCATGCTTTTAATGATAAGGATTGTAAGGGGGACTTGCAGTACGTTTTCTTTACAATGAGTTGGTTTTTTCTCTCTTTAGGGAACTAGTGTATGAGCTTATTGTTTGGTTTAGAAAAGGGAATTTGTTGTTAACTTTAGAGAAATGATTTAAGGATTGAATCAAATTCTGAAAGATTCCTTTTCTAACCTATAGGGATTAGTTCATTTGATTGAACCCTTATGTTATTAGTTCTTTGGTGAAATGGAGATTTATTATAATTGTTTATTCTTCCTTGTTCATATCATTTGTTGAAGTGATGCAGGAAGACATTTGATGTTTTGGTTTTGTTGAACAAAAAATATAATCTTGTTAGCAAACTGTTTAAATTCTATATTCCTTCTTATATTGATATGGGATTCTGTTCTAATGAAAATATTAAATGTTGAATTTTAAGGTAGTTGTCCTTTAAACAAAATAGTTAAATTCATGTTATGAACCTGTTTATGTTTTCAGATGTTTTTGTGGTGAGTATAGTTTGGAATGGATATTCTTATTCCATGCTTAGGAGCTAGATGAGTCATCCTAATGAGAATTATGTTGTAAACCCTTTCTATGTCTTATAGTAAAGTTAAATGTTTTATTCCATTATGATAGAATTGGGAACAATATGATGTTATGATTGTTTGTTTGTTTAAAGGTAATTGATAGGATCAATTAAACTTTAATTTTGTGAGGCAGATGTTGTGGATTATATTTTGTTCTTCTCTTAGAAGTAAATTCAAATTTGTTAATGTACTTCTTTTCTAATTGTTATTACTTACTGATATGTATGATATAGTAATTTTTTCATTAAAGTAGAGTAGTTTTATTGGAACAATTAGTGGAAAGCACTTCATTTTAAGGCTTAGTGCTTATCATGCTTAGTTCATGGAACTGACCCGTGTTAGCAATTTTTGCAAATGTACTTCGTAAGTGATAAAAGAACGAAAAACTTATATGTTGCATTGGCTGATATAAGTCGTATTCTTAGTGAAGAATACTAATTCGTTCTTGTGTTGTATTGGAAAAGAAAATTGGTTTTCCTTCTACAATGAAGGCTATTGTTATGTAGTATGCCTAAAATTCATAAGTCTTGTAAATGTATAAGTTTCATAGATGAATTAAAAGTTGAGAATTTACTTGTATTGGTCGTGTAAATTATCTTGTACTTGTATGAAAGAGATGGAATTCTATCTTGTTGATATTCTTCATATTATTTATATGATTAATTTGTTATTCTTTGATAAGTTGGATAAAGGGATTTAGTTCAGTTTTCCTAATTAAGATGCATCTTTTTAAGTTGCAGAATATGATGTTCTTTATCTAAACTATTTAACATATTAATGTAATGTGTGATGAACATACATTAAGAAATATGGATATTGGGTATGATATACCCTAACACTTAAACATGTAGAGAAAGAATCTTTCTCTTTCTCAATTGAATATAAACCAAAAATGTTTGGAAATATGATTACAATTTATTAGACTTCATTTTTTATGAAGTCTAATTTAATTGGATATATTCAGACGTTGAACCTTTCTAAAAGTTATGGTACTTTTTAAATGAAACTTATGATAATGTTGTTCTATGATGGTTAATTGGTAGTTTAACTTAGAAATGAAATAATAAAAACAACCATAAGTATAATGAAGTTCTTCATGGACTAAATTAAGAAAATTTAGGAAAGAAATTATTGAGTGTTGGATTATGGTTTGGCAGGGTTACTGTAATCAAGAAATAATTGAAACTAATAACATATTAACAATCTCCTTGGGGGTATGTACATCTTGATGAGGTAGTTTTTGTAGGATGTTGGCACATGCCAATTACATGGATATACTTTCGAGAAGGCTTGGGTATTCTCTAGAATACAACGTTGTAGTTGACATGTGGCATCACCCTTCCACATTGATCATCTAGATCTACACACAATAGGAACTCGGACTTGAAATTTGTTTCTCTCTAGGTCAAGATAAGAGCATATTTAGGATAGGAATTAGCTTCCAATGGATCAGGGTACGTTGGCACATCCAGTCGACTTAGGTCAATTAAGTACGCCCATTTACCCTAAGCCATTGTGAGATTCTTCCTATAATAGATTATGTTTCTATCTAGGGATAGGGTTAAACCTAGGACAAGTTGACTGATGTTAGTCAGTAAAGACCAATCATGATAATAGAGGAGTGAGGTGAAGGACATATTCCAATATGACAAGTATGCCATCTAGGAATAATGACATACATAGTATGTTGTACAAATTTGGTCAAAGTATCACAAGTTGTTGGTTACGTTGTCCTATGTCACCTAGTTTAAAGTAATTTGATGTCAAATTTATATTGGTAACAAATATTTAGATAGGTTCTTTAAATAGATCACTCAGTACCCAGAATAGGGTAAGCGAACCAAGTATACGTAGTATACGATAAGTATTTAATACTAAATTTAAACATGAATAGATCGGTAGGTAACCGAGTCATGGAATGAATAGATTGGTGTATCACCGAGTCATTCACAACTGCATATGACTATTTGTTATGAGATTGATTGGCATTGAGTGTGTGTTCTAAATAATTTTTTATTTAGAACCGTGAACATTATAATTTTTCTTCCCTTTTTTCTAAAGTCTTAAATTTGGAATGTTACAATGAGCTTAAATGAGTTCACTAATCCTTGGGAGAAATAAAGATCAAATTAAAGGAATGTGCATGCCCAATTTGGAATAGACCTTATCAAATGAATATGAATTTATGAGTCAAGGTCAAAGAGGAGATTGATAATATGATCACATCAGGCATTATTAAGGTTGCTGAGGAATCAGAGTAGATAAATCCAATGGTCATCAACATTAAGAAGGATGGGAGGATAAGGATTTTCATTTATTATAGGGATTTGAATGCGTTGTGTGTCATTGATCCTTTTCCAACCCCATTCACCAAAGAGAACCTAGAAGGATTAGCTGGGCGTGAGATTTATTCTTTCATAGATGGATTCTCAAGATATCTTCAGGTTAGAATGCTAAAGGATGACAAAGAAAAGATAATCTTTTCCACTGAATGGGGAATTTTTTCCTATACGGTCATGCCTTTTACACTGAATAATGTGCTTGTTGTGTTTTCATGCATTATGGTTCACGTGTTTCAGGACTTCATCCATAAATTTCTACAAGTCTACCTGGACGAATGGATAGTATATGGATTGGTGAGGGACCATTGTGACAATCTAAGGTTGATGTTTGAGAGATGCTGATAGTTGAGTATATCTCTTAACATTAAGAAATGTATTTTTGCTACTCCATTTGGCACCCTGTTGGGACATATCATATGTAAATAAGGCTTACTAGTGGATCATTCCAAAGTTTCTATTATTGTGGGATTTGGGGAATCTACCAACCAGAGCGTGGTGCATGGATTCCTTGGCCATATGGATTATTACCATAAGTTTATTAATGGGTATGCCAAGATTGTTGTGTCATTGGAGGAGTTTCTGAAGAACATAAGTAAATTTCATTGGGGAGAGGCACAACAAATGGCATTTGACACATTGAAGAATAGGCTTATCACCAAACCTATATTATGATTTTACTTTTGGGATAAGCCATTCCATGTACATGTTGATGCTTTAGGGATGGCGATTAGAGATATCTTAGCACAACCTATAGAGAATTGTTGACCATCCCTTTTACTTTTCTAGTAGGAAGCTAACCCCAATAGAAAATTATTATACTACCACAGAGCACAAGGTATTATCGATGATCTATGTGCTGTAAAAATTCAAGAAATATTTTTTAGGGACACCTTTTATATTTTACATAGACCACATGGCATTAAAGTACTTGGTGAACAAGCCCATCTTGTAAGGGTGCATATGTAGGTGGGTCCTATTGTTTCAAGAGTTTGAGTTTATAGTTATTATAAAATCGGGGAAGAGTAATTTGGGGCCTGACCATTTATCAAGGATTGACTCAGGAGAGGATGCACAAATAATTGAGGATACATTGTGAGATACACAACTATTCAGATTAGAGCATGTGCCCTCTGATTTGGAAGATATTGTTGTGTTTCTAAAAATGAGTGTGGTGCCAGAGGGATTGAAGACTTTGGAAAGGAAATAGTTAGCCATACATGTTGCACCCTACATGTTAATTAGTAGAGACTTATACAAGTTAGTTCATGATGAGGTTTTCGGTCGGTGGGTGCTTGAGCATGAGAACACTGCAATCATGGAAGAGTCTCATGGTGGAATTGTAGGAGGACATTATGAAGGGAATGCAAATGCACGCAAGATAATTTTAGCGAGCCTTTTATGGGAGACAATTTACGAGGATTTTACTAAATATTGCAATGCCTGTGATCATTGTCAGCACCTTAGTAAGCCATGAAAAAGTGATGAAATTCCATTGAGACCAATAACTAGTGTTGAACCATTTAAGATATGGGAAATTGAATTTGTAGGCCCTATCTCACTAGTCGCATGAAGGAAAAGTTTGTGCTATATTATTGCTTGCATTGATTATCTAACAGGGTGGGTGGAGGAAGTACTTACAAGGGATTACACGGAGGCCCCAACAATAAGATTCCTATGGGAAAATATAATCAATAGGTATGGATGATCTCTGAGTTTGAATAGTGGCTTGGTACTCATGTTTTGAATAAGACCGTCAGTATTTTTTTGGTAGATTTCATGGTGGCTCATCACAATTCTACTCCTTATCACCCTTAGGCTAATGGGACTACTGAGGAATTTAACAAGATATTAAGTCATAGACTTACCAATATTTTTGTTGTTTGGAGAAATTATTGGAATGACAAAGTCTTAGCCATGTTATGGGCTTATAGAACAACTTACAAGAGATTAAATAAAGCCACACCGTTCCAATTGGTGTTTGGCATTGAAGTTGTTTTTCTAGTAGATTTCATGTTACCCTCTTTGTGTATTACGCACGTAGGAGGATTAGATGATTAATAGGCATTGCAAGAGTGTATTGACAAGTTAATACATTTAGATGAAAGATGATCCCTTAATAGATGGATTTAGAATACTGAGAAGGTGAGAGAAAAGGCCTGACATGATTATCACATAATAAGTAAATAATTTGAGAGAAAAGGCCTGACATGATTATCACATAAAAAGTTTCTGCGCCATCCTGGGAAGCTCAAGGTTTATTGGTTGGGACTATATTATATTAACCATATACTTGATTCAAGCACTTGCCAGCTATAGGCGCTAGACAAAACATGACTTCCTAGGTAATTCAATGGAAGTAGGTTGAATCCCTACTATAAACAAGGCTTTTAGGTGTTTGTAAATAAGGTAGTATTGCTAGTTAGATTAGGATTTACCTTAATGCATTCTCCTTTCTTTGTGCTTCCCTTTCTCATTTCTATGTTCCTTTTAGTTTGTTTTGGACACATGTGTGTGTTGGTGGCTAATTACATCATCAAGGTGTTATGCATAGGGGACCGTGCATATTTTTAGTGTGGGGTGGAACATAAAGGGGAAGTGAATAGGAAGTGGTAAGAGTTGGAAGAAGTTCTTGAAGCAATGTTGATATGGTGGGATGGGATGTGAATTCAAATATGTATGGGGTAAAGAGAGTGCATGTAGAAGAGGTGATAATTAGAGGAGATTGATGTCAAAAGGATTTGAGAAACCACATACAAGGGTAGAAAACACAAGAGCAACATGAGGTAGGTAGCAGAAAGAACTTGGTCCAATACATAGAAGAAGATTGAATTTTGTATGGGAGAAAGTGCAAAGAGATCTATGGTCGAGGCAGTTCCATGTTAGAAGGTTAAGGAAATGTTCATGTAGGTTTGCGTGTAGAGGAAAAGTCTTGGATAGAACACATGGAAGCATGGCATTGGAAAAATCCTACTTTAATGCATTTGTACATTAGTAGGTGGCATCGGGGTTTGTGTGGAAAAATAAAAAATCTATAAATAGAATGTCAGGGTGAAGTATTCTTTTATGTTGCATTTTAAGTTATCGAAGAAGTTCTTATGTTTTATGGTGATCCTTGCGAAGAAGTTGTGAAGAGTAGTGTGTAGAGTTGAAAAAATCGAAGGACTTGTGAACTAGCGTGGAGGAAAAGTACATGAGAATATGAGAAATAGTTTATTTTTGGATTCCCGTGGGTGGATACGCTATCTTGTGGAAAGGAAGTGCTCCAGGTTAGGGTTTACAAGTTAAGGCATGGGTTTTCATGGAAAATTTGTAGAAGTAGAGTCGAGGTTTTGAGGAGTAATAGAACTTTACGCAAGGGAGAAACTACATAGGACCGAGGAAGAGAAAAATTAAACCAAGGAAAGGAGTGACAACTTCACCGAAGAAGGGAAAGGGCAAGGGCAAAGGAAAATCGACTGTTTCCACAAGCTTCTATGAAGAATGGTATATAAAGATGCAGTACCTAGATGGTGTGTTGTTAGGGAAAGAGTGAGTATAAACATATAAGGAAGATGTCTATGAGTGATTACAATCATCGCAAGAGCACCATAGAAAAGGAGATGACCTTGAAGTTAGTTCGCCTAATGGAAAAATGGATGCCAGATGGGAAACCCATCTACAATGAATAATTAAAAGTGAAGTTAGAAAAGGCTAGGCTTCTACAACTTTATGAGTTTCCCTATTTTGTAAAACTGGAGTGACTATACCAGTGGTTAATTTCACATGCACATGAGGACTAATTCTATTTCATAAGAAGGCAGATGCACATAACCCCATAGTTGATTTCTAAGATCACAGGCCTGATCTACGAGGGGGAGCCACTAGATGAGAACTTGTGTGACAAAGAGGCCATCAAGAAAATAATTGAGGCATATGATTACAAGAAGGGTTCACAGTGATTTAACATCACTGCAATCACTGAACTTGTTATGAGGGTGGCCACATGCTTGGTGAAAAAGCTGAATGGGTAGGAGAGATGGATGTATATAAACAAGATTTGATTGAATGGCTTCCGTAATATCTTGGAGGGAACCATTTACAACCTCTTAGTTTTCATTGCGGAGGATATTGTTGATGTTGTGCGTGACGAGGATAAGATCATGTTCAGTAATTTCCTCCTTTCCATTATATTTTCAGAGATTATAGTGCCTGATGGGCCATATAAGTTTGTTTGGGAGTACCCGGATGAGAACCCCTCTCCCGCGAAGAGGTTTGAAGCTTACACTTGTGATACCATGATGACTTCTCACAAGGTGGACTTGGAGAAATGGTATAAACAGATGCATGATGAATTCAAAGCTGAATAGAGGATACCATAACAGCTACCTCCACTTGTGGATGGAGAATCTGAATTCATCGTATACCAACACTTTTGTATTGACAGGTTTACCTTGATAGATGGAACCAAGGGTCCTTGGTGTAAGTTACCATTCTCCTTCACAATGAAATATTTTCAAGGCATAGTAATAGGTTTAAGGAGGTGAAGAAGCTGAGATTTGAGCTAAGTGTTGTAGATCAAGATCAATGCGAGATGCACCAGACCTTGGTGTATCCCAAAAATTACACCTATTTATAAAAGTACATATCTCGTGACGTACACATGGTAAAATAGGTGACATTGCCTATTATATTTTGGATGGAAATAAGGGTATATGTTTGACCAATACCTAAGTTTGAGAAGGGTGCTTATGTTAAGGATGACATCTCAATCCCTAAGGACACCACCAAGAGGAAGAATAAGGTAGTAATTAAGAAGAGATAAAGGTAAAATACTCTTACAGAGAAGGTGCCAAGCATGCATATAGTAAAAACTGTAGGGGTGTAGGAGTCATGTGCGGGTACAAGCACCTACGTTTGATAAAAGAGGTCTCCCATCAAGAAGGAGTTTCCAGAGAAAGAAGAGTCTGCTATGAGAGAAAAGTCACCCAAGAAGGAGGAGTCCCCTATGTATGTGTCACCAGTGAATAAAAAGCAAAGGGTGGTGTAAGGTTCATAATCGAAGAAGACAGAGAGCATTAAGGACGATGATTCTGAGGAGGAAAATGAAGGAGACAATGAAGAGCACAAGGAATCTCATAATCGTCCTATGTATAATATACATGAGTCTGGTGAAGAAGGAGATGAAGAGGAGGAGTATGAGGAAGGCACCCATACAAAAGGAGGAAGTGATGTGGTAAACATAAGTGATCAGAAGACATCGACCCCGACTAAGGAGCAAATAGATAACACTGTAAAGAGGGAGGTGGTGGGTACCATCCAATAGTTAGTGGAGCATGAGGTAGAACAAAGTGTCGAAGAAGTGCTAAAGGAAAATAAAGATACCATGAGTGTAAGAAAGGAATATGAGAGCATGGGAAAAGACTGTAGCTTAGCATTAAGCTTCCCAACGAAAGCACACAAAGGTGAGAAGGGCACAATAGTGGTGTAGGAACACACTATGACTTATATTAATGATCCAAGAAAGGTACTGCATGTGTGCTTCCAAAGTACCATTCCCACTGACCAACTCCTCCCTTGGTCTTATTTTTATGAAGAGGGTGCATACCCATGCACAAGAAGAATGCTATCCTAGGATTTTTAGTCTCACATTGATGAGCCCGAGTTTGAGGTAAATCATGATGCATTGATGAAGACACCAAATGCCAAGGGAATAAACCCTTTTGTAAAATCCAAACAACTATCAGATGAGAAAGTTTGTAACACGCTTAACAAAGTATTGATGGAAGTGAAAGCAATAATCTTTAGCAAGAATGATATAATAAGGGTCTTGGATGAGGAGATTGAGAAAAATAAAGAGGATATCATTGAGAGGGACATGGGGATAAAACAAAAGGAAATGATTAGTGCGCAGTTAATGTGTGAACCAAGAGATGAAAAGGAAAAGGTGCACAAATTCCACTAGAAAATAGATTCCATTTCATATGACATTATCTTAAAGCACTGGGACCTAGCCCCACTTGAGTAGAAATATGATTCAACCATGCATTTCTTGGAAGACGTAGCACACATGCTCACCATAGAGAGGAAACCACTTACATTAGAATTAGCAAAAGAAGTAATGACATGCTAGAAGAAGGAAGAAAATTTAAATACTAGGGAGATACTAATTCAGTACTCTAAACTCCTTGCCTTAGTAAAACCCAAAGCACAAATGGAAGAAGTTATATATGAAAACTATGGAAACAAGGACATAATAGCAAACATAATAGTTGTCAGCCATGAAGTGGATCTAAAATTATTTTAATAGAAAATAAGGGCAATAGGGAAAAGCGGGACATGATCTTGTCCAAGGTAGAGAAGAAGTTAGAGGTGATAAAAACCTTAAGGGTTTCAATTAAAATTAAACTCAAAGATTTGTACCCCCAGGTCACTCAGAGGATGGACGTGCTAGGAGACCTTAGCTAGCAGATGGAAAGAATAGAAGATACGTTTAAGGCTAAGGGGGATGAGATGAGTTTTAAAAAAGTAAACATGATGGTGCGTGACTTAATTGAGTAGGTGTAGAGTGAGGTAGATGCTTGAGTTAAGATCGAAGCCCACGTGGAAAAATAATTCCCACTTCTTATGTAATAGTAACAAGATTCTCCCATTCTTCCATTCTTTATTCAATCATAGATTCTTCCATTTCACTTATTATTTATTCTTTGGTGGAGGGGAAATGTTGGACCCTAAAATATTGAATAAGTACTAATAGGTGTGTACGTGTAGTACCAGTGAGAAGAAGGAAACTAAGAGGAAAGCATAAAAGATAAAGGGGTTTAAGAAGAATTTAGGAGAAGTCAGGGTGCACATGGAAGGAAGAACACAATTTTAAAGGACTTAGCCATTTTTGAAATTCTAGAGGCACTTTACAAAAAGTGTGAGGACCTAACTAGGTGTGATGAGAGGATAAGGTGCTAGCTTGGAACCTTGGAGGTAAAGAAAAGGATATTCCAAGAAGGGAATATTCTCAGAAGACATCATTACAAAGAGTGGAGGGTTTGCAAAGGGATAAACATTCACCAATATAGGACCACATTGACACTTGGCATGTGATTTGTTCAGGAGAGAAGGCATGGCAGGCAGTGTTAATCCTATAAAAGGAGATGCTCGGGCTAGAGAGATATATAAGAGATAATGTGGAGAGACCCAGAGAGATAGGCAGATATAGAAAGAATGCATAAAGAATGCAGAAAAGGAGACAAATAGTAACGAAGTGTCGCAGTAATGCTAGGGTTTAGAGAACTTAGTGCTAGAGGGTTGTGAATGATGCCAAAAGCATATGTATGGGTACTGGGATCTATAACAAGGGTTAAAATGGGAAAATCATAGTTAGGATCTCATATTAGAGAAGCTTATAGGAGTAAGGTCTCTGCTATTTATTTTAATGTGGCTACCAAAACTATTTCAAATCAATAATATATATGGGTTCATTCTATATATCTTATTTATGGGCATAAAACCTCATGCTATATGACTATCACAGATAAAATATGTTTATTATGCTTCTTACATTGTTATTTAGCTTTTATGATGCATTAAGGTTAGATCTATTAGTTGCATCTTCTACCTCTTTAAATAATTGAATGTACTTCTACTCTACAAATCATCCTCCATTAATGGTGGAACCTTCTCACAAAGCTCACATAAAGGAGAGGCTTAGTGCCTACACATTCCTTGAGTGATCACCTAGCACCTGCTGGGTGATAGGCCGACCCATTAGGGGTTATAAAAAGTATTAAGGGTAAATAAATGACTACATCTTGGTTCCTTTTCCGAGACCTCTTTTCTAAGCTATTGTGTGAATGGTGTGTGATGACAGAGCACTTGACCTTGGACAGTGTTTAAGCATAGCTTAAAAGCATGGAGGATGAGTTTTCCTAGATATTTAGTACTGGACTTGAGTTTGATGCATGTAAATGGGTAGAAGAACATTTGTATCACAAGATGTATGAGACCTTATTTTGTTTTTTTCTAGTGGAGTTGTATGAATTTCTTTCATCATATGCATCGAGATCAAGCTAGTACTATAAACCTTATGTATGGACCCAAGAGGAGTACCAGAGGATGCATGATGTTGATCTGACTTGGACACATGATGTTGATAATTGGTGGAGTTGAGTGTTGATGAGTTACACCTTAGAGTACGTGGTTTCTATGTATTCTTATGCAAAGATTGCTTAGTTTGAGTTCTTAAGGGAGCCACCAGGATCATTCTTGTATGTTATATATTTATCTATAAAGATCTTGATCATTACACTGAGTTTGGAAGCATTTCCTATGGTTGGATAAGCTTCTTCTGAGTGTTAGGCAAGGAAGATAGGGTGGAGGAAGATGGCGGACCTTGCAGCTGAAAAGGAGAGGGAAGAAAGATGAGTCAAGTATAATGAATCTCGTGAGAGGGAGTTAGAAAATACAAAGTTGTAGGAGTGAATGATTTATAGAGGTAGACATTACGAGAAGGATTTTAGGTTCATGCAGAGGATGTGGAGCTTGAGAAGTCTGTGCTACCCCATCTTGGCAAGCATGGGAGGGAGACCCCTTCATATTCTAATGAGATATCGTCACTTGGAAAAAAGAGAGCCGTCAATGTGCATTTGAATCCACATGGTGACCAAGCCTTGGCACTTAATTTTACAAATATAGAGATAAGTATTACTAAACTGATTAGTATTGGTGGAAGTGACTGATCAAAACCAATGAGGTGTAACTTTTCATTTGGCAAATTTATGGTTGCGGAATCATTTCTTGTTTTTGCGGGTATATTGTCTAGAGCAACATTTGGGAAAAGTATGGGTATACAAAGCTTGGGTATTGCATCTGGAAGTGGTATGGGACACACATCTGGTAGTGGTACAATATCATGGCTTTTTGGTACATAGTTCAATGTGATGGTAGGGACACAAGGCACAACAAATTCAAGACCTTTACTAGCTATGAGAGGTAGATCTGGTGGGTCAGGTGGAATAGGAACTAGTGGACTTGGTGGACCTAGTGGATTTGGAGGATATAATGGGTCAGGAGGGATAGGAGGCAATGGATCTAGTGGATCTTGTGGTAGAGAAAATATAAGAGGGAATCAAGATTCTGGATCAAGTGGACAATTTCCTTAACCACCTCAGCAAGTATTTTTCAAAATGTCTTTACATCTACTAGATTATAAAGGTGTTGAGGATGATGTAGAGCATGTACACACATGTGAGCTGATATGGTGAACTTGGAACAAAATGTAAGTTAGTTTGTAACAACGTTGTAAGGGAACACACATAGTTGGTACCAAAAGTATGACCCCCACCAGATAGTAGTAGATTATATCACACTACGTAATGCCTTCTTAGCTAAATTCTATATTCTTGAGTTTGAACATAAAATCATTAGTGCGCTGAAAGAGATTCAACAAGGTATGATGGATAGTGTGTGGGAGTATGATGCACATTTTAAGAATCTCTTATTAAAATTGTCTTATGATATTCATCCTTCTCAGCATACTCAATGGTTTGTTGGAGGGTTCATAACACCTTTTAGGAGAGAACTTTCGCACAATACTTCCACAGACTTGCACGAGTCCTTAGAGGGTGCCCTACGCACTGAGGCTATAGGAAGCATAAATACTAGTGTTAGCTCTTTTCTTGAAAGCTTAGATTGCATAAATGGAAAAGTAGCTAGAGAAGATATTTGTGAACTCGATGCATGAGACTTGCAGTGGCCTATGGTGCATAGATTGTGAGGTAGAGGGGCATACAAAGGATAGTTGTCCTTGAAGATTGGTACGCACCATGATGGTATACTATGAAATTTTCCACAGAGATCATGATGTAAGTAGGTGTCTCCTACTAAATCTTGTGATCCATAAGAATGTGTCTTTCTATTGCAAGATTTTTACCTCTACTACTCATGACACCAAGGATTATAGATTGCTTGACCAGATACTTGATACCATTGATATTAGTGTGTGCAAGACTAGCGTTGTGAACAATTCCAATGATGATGGTCATCACTATGAAGGATGCATGAATGGATGGGATCATGGAAGAGGATTTTAGGGAGGATTTAGATGCCATGGAAATCATGGAGGTGGAAGAGGTAAATTCCCTTGCGAAACCTGTTATAACTGTGGGTATGTAGATCATTACAAGTGTGAATGACTTGACCTACTACAATGCATTTGGTGTGGAAAGAAACATAATTACGAGGAGTTCTTGAAGATATTTTAACATATGAGCCAATAACACCTAAAATACAAGGGCACCGAGATGGTAAACGTTAAGAAAGTAGACTCACAGTGGATGCCAAGGGTGGCGTGTGAATCATAGTTAGAACATGTACTGGTGATGACGTAAGATGAGGCTATGCATGCTAGGGAGATGCCAAATTAGAGACCACTGATTACAAGAGAAGAGGTGGTGTATGGGAAGTATCCAAATCCTACCCATCACAAGGAAGTCTATTAAGAGACCATGGATTTAGTGAGGAGTCTTCAAGGGGAAATTCAATGTCTAAAGGAGTAATCTAGGAAGTTGGAGAAAAAGAAGAGCAATGAAGCTCCATAGAAGGATTATGAATATTTCAAGGAGGTATGCAATATGTTGAGGCAAGAGAACATCATCCCGTTACTAGGAGAAAGGTTAAGAGAGAAAGTACCAAGTGTTGGAGTGGAGTTCGAGAGACAGGTTTTGCATGCTAACCTTCCTCCCCACAACCTCAA
Source organism: Taxus chinensis (assembly GCA_019776745.2). Classification (NCBI taxonomy): domain Eukaryota; kingdom Viridiplantae; phylum Streptophyta; class Pinopsida; order Cupressales; family Taxaceae; genus Taxus; species Taxus chinensis. Next base: position 507,936,398 of record CM034146.1, on the reverse strand, counting down.
CCACGATAAAAGATTACCTTGAATGAATTTTTTGATGGATGAATCCTAAGAAATATTCTAATTAACATAGGTACGGAAGTTGATGTTCTCACCCTGGATGCATAGAATCAAATGGGAAGTCCCCCATTACAGCCATCTTCAAATGTGCTATATATGGCTAATAAGACAAAGGTAATGCCCATTGGTGTTTTAAAATATATGGCTATCACTATCCAAGGGTCTAAATTCACTGGAGACTTTTAATTCTTAGCGCTTGCTAAGGTGGACAACTTTCTAGTGTTACTTGGGCACCCCTAGTTCTATAAGAAAAATTATGAATTATGTTTCACAAAGGGGTATATAAGTTTTGAGAATAAAGAGGAACTTGTTATCATTCCTTTGATAGATGGGAAGTTAATGACCTATATTGATCCTTTAGGAGAGAAATACCTAGAGATAATTTACGTGCGTACTATCCAGGACCCTGAAGTTGTATAATCGATAAAAGAGGGTGTTATTCAGTGGGAAGACAATCAATCTATAAGTGATACAACTAGTGTGGCATGTGAAAAGTGGGCGCACATGACATATGAGTTTTTCGGAAGGAAATTAAGAGGCTATGTGATGAGAGTAACAAAGCAACACTTAGTCAAGTGCCTAAAAAGAAATAAATAGCCAAGTTATTATAGGGAAGCCAACCCTAATGTTTTCCTACAAGAAAAGGAGACCCAGTGGAGATGTGAGAATGAAAGAAGATGGATTCTTAGCTATACCTTGCTTGAGACCGCAACACGTTGGTGGGAAAACCATCGTAATAACCTTCTAGAATGACACAAAGTGAGAATCAAATTATCTATTAGGTTTTTCTAGAGCAATGCACCTACTATCATATAAGATTATCATGGGAAGGAACTTGCCTCATTTCACGTCCAAACATGTGAGAAGGATTGGATAGCAGGTGCAGAAGCCTTTTTTCCTTCTTTATTGGTGCATAAGGTTTACTCCACCTTAAAAGGATGTGTGCGTGTATGTTACATTCACTCAGATATTTACAGTCAGACAAGAAACTGGCAAGAGTTGACGACTGACCTCTTTCAAGATTTTGAATATCGGAGTACTAAGCCATTGGTGGATGAGACATTGTAGGTTGTTAAGAACCTAACTATGGGAGGTAGCGCCATGGTGGAGGATAGAATTCTATAATTATTATGTGAACTTGGATTAGAAACACTCTTTGATGAGGAAGAATCAGAGGAGATACAACTTGAGTGCACATGCATGGAAAGAGAGAAAGGAAAATTTGTCTATGTGATTGATGGTGAAGAATTAGAAAATTTGGATGTTAACCATAGTGAAGGTATGCCTAAAGTTATGGATAGTGTAGATGAGAAAGTGCGTGCCTACCATGGACCCATAAAAAACCAATAAGGTTAACATTGGTTTGGAGGAAGAACCTAAGGTGGCTACTATTAGAGATTACTGGATAGAAAGGGAGGTGTCAAAGATCATCGATATGTTGCGTGAATTTTAGGATTTGTTTCCGCATGGGTACCATGAGCTTAAATGATTTCAAAACTCATTGGGAGAAATTAAGATCAAGTTAAAGTAAGGTGCACTCCCAATTTGGAAGAGACTTTATAACATGAATCCGAATATTCACGTCAAAGTTAAGGAGGAGATTGACCAGATGATTGCATCAAGCATCATTAAGGCTGTTGAAGAATAAAAATGGATAATCCCAATGATCATTAGCATTAAAAAGGATGAGAGGATAAGGATTTGTGTTGATTACAAGGATTTGAATGTGGTATGTGTCATTGATCCCTTTCCAACCCATTTCATTGAGGAGATCTTGGAAGGAGTAGCTAGGTGCGAGATCTATTCTTTCATAGATGGATTCTCAGGATATCATCAAGTTAAAATTGCAAAGGAGGACCAAAAAAAGATAACTTTCACCACTGAATGGGGAATATTTTCCTACAGGGTCATGCCTTTTGGACTAAAGAATGCACCTACTATGTTTTTGTGCATTGTGGTGTAGGAATTTCAAGACTTCATCCATAAGTTAGTTCAGGTCTACCTTGATGATTGGATGGTATATGGATTAGTGAGGGATCATTGTGACAATCTGAGGCTGATGTTTGAGAGATGGTGGTAGTCGAGGATATCCCTCAACATTAAGAAATGTGTTTTTGCTACTCCATTTGGTACCTTATTAGGGAATATCATAAATAAGGAAGGCTTGCTGGTGGATACTGCAAATATTTTTGTTATTGTGGGATTAGGGGAGCCTACCATCCAGAGCGCAGTGCGTAGACTCCTTGGGCAATGGGGTATTACCAAAAATTTATAAGGGGGTATGCCAAGGTCTCTACACCATTGGAAAACCTACTAAAGCACAAAAGTGCATTTCACTAGGGAGAGGCGCAACAAATGATGTTTGATACATTAAATAATAAGCTTATCACTGCACCCATATTACGCTTTCCCTCTTGGGATAATCCATTCCATGTACATATTTATGCTTTAAGATTTGCGATTGGGGAAATCATAGAACAAACTAGAGAGGGATTTATTGACCACCCCTTGTGTTTTTCTATTAGAAATCTAACCCCAGCAGAACAGAAATATACTACTACTCATCACGATTAATTGTTAATGATCTACGTGTTACAAAAATTTAGCTAATATCTATTGGAAACAAACTTTATTTTTTACACAGACAACATGGAATTGAAGTACTTAGTAAAAAAAACCATTTTATAAGGGCACATATGTCAGTGGGTCCTGTTGTTTCAAGATTTTGAGTTTACGGTTGTTGTGAAATTGGGTAAGAGTAATTTGGGACTTGACCATTTATCAAGGATTGACTCAGGGGAGGACGTGTAGAGCATTGAGGATATAATTCTAGACCCATAACCGTATAGCTTGTGGTATGAACCCTATGACTTGGAAGATATTACTATGTTTCTCAAAATGGGTGTGGTGCTAGAGGGAATGAAGAATTTTGAAAGGAAGCAATTATCCATATGCACCATACCCTGCATGTTAATTAGTGGAGACTTATACAAGCTAGGTCATGATGATTTTTTGTACTAGTGCGTGTCAGAGAATGAATGTGTTGCAATCAAGGAGGAAGAACGTGGTGGAATTGTAGGAGGACACTATGTAGGGAATGCATCCACATAGTAGATCCTTCTAGCAGGTTTTTTTGTGGGAAATGGTTTACAAATATTTTATCAAGTATTGCAAGGCCTATGACCACTACTAGTGCCTTAGTAAACTAGGGAAAAGGGATGAGATGACTTTAAGACCAATTGCTAGCACAAAACCATTTGAGAAGTCGGTGATTAATTTTGTAGGACCAATTTCACCTGCTGCATGAAGGACTGATTCACACTATATCATTACATGCACATATTATCTTACAAGGTTGATAGAAGTGGCATCCATAAGGGATTAGATGGCAGTAACAATAGCTAGGTTCTTGTGGGAAAACATAATCAACAGATATGGGTTGTGACTGAGTTTAACAAGTGATAGGGGTACTCATTTCTTAAATGAGACAGTTAGAATCTTATTGGTAGAATTCATGGTAGCCCACCACAAGACTACCCCCTATCACCCTAAAGCTAATGAGACTGATATGGCGTTTAATTTTTTTTTGAATCACATGTTAACCAGGATTTGTGATGTGGGAATAAAGGATTGGGATGATAAAGTTTCTATTATGTTATGGTCATACCAGACTACTTACAAAAGATTGAACAAGGCCACACCTTTTTAATTGGTATTTTGTGTGGAAGTAATGTAACCTATTGAAATCATGTTACCATCACTGCATATAACGTGCACAAGAGGATTAGCTTATGAATAAGCGATTGAGGAGAGGATTGATAAGTTAATGCAGTTAGATGAAAGGTGGGATATTTCTCACTAGAGTTAGAAAAAAAAAAATCTAGGTGGAAGGCATGACATGATAGACACAAAGAAAAAAATGTTTGAGGTTGGGAAAATGGTTCTATTGTATGATTCCAATTTTTTGCACCATCCTAGGAAATTCAAATTCCATTGGATGGGCCCATACATTGTATCTTATATACTTGATTCAGGAAATTTATAGTTACAAGCACTAGATGGAACATAGTTACCATGCCATTTCAATGGGAGTAGGCTAAAGCCCTACTATAAATAAGTCTTCCTTATGTTTATATATAAGGCATTATTGCTAGCTATCCTAGGATTTACCTTAATTCCTTTCCTTTCTTTGTGTTTCCCTTTCTTGTTTCTTGTTACCTTTATTTTTTTTTGTTGTGTGTGCATTTGGGCATCAGTAGCTACTTATTATTTTCAAAAAAATCTATACATAGAGGATTGTGCATCTTTTTTTTTGTGGGGTGAAGTGATGTGACAAGTACTGGAAGCCAGTATTGGAAGTTGTCTTTCGATGGCTTGAGTTGAAGGATCAAAAGCACATAGTTCGGTAGAGTACACAAAAAATGTGGAAAAAAGGAGTTTGGTGTCAGGAAATATTTACAAAAACCATATACAAGGGTGAGAAGCGCATGAACAACATGAGGTAAGGTGATGTAAAAAATTAGGATAAGGGTAGAAGAAGTGCCTTCGACACTGAAAGTGTGCGCATAAGTATCTTTGGTCAGTAAGGGTTTTTACATGCTAGAAGGTTGTAGAAGTTATTGTTAACTGAAATTTCCCCCTGGGCAAATTTGGTCAAGACAACTCCTACACATAAGGAAATTAGGAAAGAAATGACTCAGACCCACAAACTCACATTCCAAGATGACAAACAGGTTACAGGTGGGCTCAGAATTGAAGGAGAAGTGTCGTAGAGAGAGCCACGTTTCCTAGCAAAGCTTCTCCAAACATGAATCCGTAAATGGAGGCTCAAACAAGCCTCACATCTCCAATTGTCCTATGTCAAAGTGGGTTATCAGGGGGAAAGTTTGTTTTTTGCCCCTTGTTATTCCAAAAGGGGTAAATGTTACAAAATGGGCCGCAACTCCACCCAAGGGAAAAAGTCAGCGTTTGAGCCCGAGTCAAGCCAAAGCCCGCCCTCTTGTACGGGCCCGACAAAAACTTCGAAGGGGCATATCTTTTGACTCAGGAATTGAAATATTTCAAATATGACACCATTCAAAAGATGTCAGCCTTACCTACACCACGGAGGTCTGAAACTTTAATTTTGAGGAGGTTAGGTGAAGAAAAATGGAGGAAATGTCTTATGGCCTTCAATGCAGGATCCATCTGTCTCAACAACCAGATCGGATTCAATTTGTTTTCATCATTTCCACTTCTTTCAAGGTGTCAAACAAAGGATCGATGCAGTAAAGATGGATTTGGGGGCATATTTTATCATAAGCATTAAGAGAACTGGTTGAGTTCTGACCTGATTTTCCCGCTTCTCTCTCTCTTTCTTCTTTCAAGTTGAATCTATAAATACAGGGGCATGATTCATTGTAAAGTGTTGTTGTTCATTCTTCTTCCTTTCCCCTCTCTCTCTTTTCTTTCCCAGGGTTGAAAATGGAGTCTGAGCCTCCTTTCATGGCTCTGTAATGGCATTCTCTTGCCTCTTTCCCACTAATGATGTACTGTGTGAACTTTTGGAGCAATAAATTATATTCTGTTATGCATCTATCCATCCTTTTCTTATTTTATTGTCTCTCCTCACCTCTCATAATTGCAAGGTATACTGTGCGTATTATGATTTTTTTTGTAGGTCCTGGGAGATGTGTTTAATGGGTTTTGAAGTGGTGTTCTGTGTGAAATTTATCTCTAGTCTGTGGTGCATCTTGTCCACCCTCTTCTCTGCTCACCTCTCTCCACTTTAGGTAAATGAGATTGTGACTAGAACTCCCATTTTCTTGGTGCTATCACCTCATTAGTGTAGGATTTCCCTCTTTATGAACTTTCTCTCTCCCTGTCTCCTTAGCATTGTTAGGATAGGTATAGTTAGACATCATTTCTACATAAGCATTAGTTTAGTATTAGGATCAAGAAGAAGAAGCTGACTTTCTCTGGAGGGCCATCTCATGTCTGCAAGTCCCACAGCTTGAGAGATGGTTCAATGTTATGTAAATCACAGCAAATGAGTCTACCTTAGAAAAGCATATTTTTAGAGCTCATTTGGGGGTGCTGTGACTTTGCATTAACAGTTTTGGCACATCCAGTGGGACAGGTTTGAAGCACCTTACCACTTCACTTCATCAGGTTCAATGTGCTCTTGGTGAAGATTTCAGCCTTGGGAGGTACTTTCAATCACATATGGTGACTCCATCTGGTCAAAAACCCATTCGCTGAGTTGCTAACCTTTTCCTTCCATTTCCACTAATTTTCATCTATTTTCCTCTTCCATCTCTTCCATTTTCTCCCATTCCATGAGGTTTTACGATTATGACTTCATTCCCTTCATGGAACTCACATTTACAACAATACAAACCACCTCCAATGCATTTCCCATCTCCTCTACATCAACGTTATAATTAGATCCAGGACCATTATGCTTACCCATATGAGTAGTGTCAAAACTATTTTGACTATGAAGCTTATAGAGGAAAAGGGGTTGCATATGATGGTGATAGTTATGCAGAGGATGTTGGTCTACTTGAGAAGATTCAAAAAATGGAGGGTCACATGGTTCAATTTAGGGCAATAACTCAAATGATGGCTTTCATAATTGGTTTTAAGGCACCTTTTCCATAGGAAGGCCCTTTCCCAAGACACTACATCTCTTAGGAGAAGCTGGACTTCATGATTGGAATGCTGCCCCAACTTGCATAGTGGATTGAGGACATTAGGGCTTATGAGAAAAGTTTGGGACAACCATGTTAATGGGTAAGTCAATTACCAGCTCCCTATCTTTCATTTTCTCTCTCTCAATCTTTTTCAATTTAATAGAGGCAAGTGTCAAGCCTCTTACTTGCTACCCCAAGTGTTAATTTCATTTCTCCATCCCCTAGTCTTCCATCCCACCTTATTTTCTCCACCCCTTTCCCTTCCAAACCCAATTCCCCTCTACAAGAGCCAAAATAAATGCCTTCACCTCCACCAAAAATAAGGAAACAACTAGTGGAGACCCCACTCACCACTCCTATTGCCATACCAAGTCCATGTTAGGAAGAGACTCCAAAAACCAGCCAAGGAGAACATCAAATAGAGGAACCCAACATAGAAGAAATGATAGAAAATATGAAGAGTTGGGCTGCTAAATTTGAGTTTTCAAAGGTTTCCTTGTTGGTTAAGCATATGGAGGAGACTGAGGTAAAACTGTAAGTGCTGGAAGATCTAGCTACAACACAAGCAAGGGAGGAATGAGATGCTCCTAATCCAAAAGAAGAGGAGTACATTTCGGATGTGGAGGACCATACAATTTCAAAGACTCCAAGTGTGGAGTAGGCTACAAAAGAACCTTTAGTTCTTCCTCCCACTTTATCCTCTTCAAGCTCTTATGTCGAGGAAGAGTTTGAGATTTCAAAATTCATTTTTGAGGATGAAGGGAACCATGGTGAGTCAATTTTAGATTAGGAGGACACCATGAAGGAGGTTGAGTACCTGCAGTAGGACATTAAGAACGTAGATTACCTGTCTGAGTTAGATAATTGCCTTGATGGAGGGGAACCCATGGATATCACATCATTTTTTCCTCCATCCATCTTCCACACACATGAACCTGCTACCATGAAGGAGGATATTCAAGTGTAAAATCTTGCACTCCATAATGGCCCTGTGGAACCAAGATTGGAATATCTTGATCTTCCATGTTATTCAAAGGAGGAGGAAGAGAAAAGTCAAGAGGATGTCATCATCTCTCTCACACAATCCACCCAAGAAGGTACACAAGAAGAATCCATTTTTGGAGTTAAATTTTAGAGAAATGGGTACATCCAAAGGATCAGACCATGCTTGATCAGGTACTTGGCATGAGGATGAGCATCAAAGTACTAAGGGTCACCATCAACACCGATAGAAGTTCGATGCAAGTTAGGTTGAGGAGGTATTTCCCATTAATGTTGATACCTTGATGATTTGAGTCAAGGACCAACTTATTGTCAGTTTTTCACTCATACAGGAAGCTATATTTCATGTCAAAACATTTGCATGGCTGCCCCTCTTGAGAAAAGTAATCTACTTCTCCCTTCCTGTAGCAGGATTTGTTTATCATTCTTTCTCTTTGGTTAGTGTAGGAATATGAGTAGACTTTTTTTTTCAGTAGAATAAGTGCTTATGCACACTCCGTATGTCTCATTTGAGGCATGTATGATTTGGTCTTTGTATATAAGTTTTTTCCATTTTTCTCTAAGTGTGCATAAGGCCACGCTCTTCAATATTCATGGCAAGAAGACTCATAGTGGTCTATAACAGTTACTAGCTCCAAAATGGAACAAATATAGAGAAACTTAAGATGTTTCAAAATATTCCATTTCAGGGATAGGTAAAATCTCAGGTCAATACAATTTTCTACTCTCAGAAACTCCATTTTAATATTTTCTTATGAAAATTGAGAGTGCCGATGCCTGGGTGGATTTAAAGTCAGGCTGAGGTCAAAAAAGTGTAGAGAGTTGAGGAGTCCATTTTATAAGAAGGATCAATGTCAGGACACCATTTTTGACTCCATGCCCAATGGGTGCTTCAAGGCCACTGGTATCTTCATTTAGCAGATAGATGTCCCCGTGAGTCGTCAAATTGTTATCCCAAATTTGCCCCCCTAGAAAATTTGGTCAAGACAACTCCTGCATATAAGGAAATTATGAAGGAAATGACTTAGACATGTGAGCTCACATTCCAGGATGAAAAATAGGTTACAGGTGGGCTCATAAATGAAGGAGTAGTGTCATAGAGAGAGTCACGTGTCCTAGCGGTGATTCTCTAAAGATGAATCCATAAAGGGATGCTAAAACAAGCCCCACATCTCCATGTGTCCCAGGTCAAAGCGGGCCATTAGGGGGAAAGTTGGTTTTTTTCCCCTTGTTATTCCAAAAGGGATAAAAGTTACAAAATGGGCCGCAACTCTACCCAAGGGAAAAATTCATCGTTTGAGCCAGAGTCAAGCCAAATTCTGCTCTCTTGTACGGACCCGATACAAACTTTGAAGGGCCATATCTTTTGACTTAGGGCTCGATATATTGCAAATTTGACACCATTGGAAATATGTCAGCCTCACCTATGCCACAGAGGTATGAAAATTTTATTTTGAGGAGGTTAGGTGAAGAAAAATGGAGGAAACATCTTCTGGCCTTTAATGCAGGATCCATCTATCTCAACAACTAGATCAGATTCGTTTTGTTTCCAATGTTTCCACTTCTTTCAAGGCGCCAAACAAAGGATTGATGTAGTAAATATGGATTTGGGGGCATATTTTATCAGAAGCATTAATAATAATGGTTTAGTTTCAACTTGCTTTTCCTGATTCTCTCTCTCTTTCTTCTTTTAAGTTGAATCTATAAATACAAGGGTAGGGTTCATTGTAAAGGGTTGTTGTTCATTCTTCTTCCCTTCCCCCTCCTCTTTTTTCTTCCCCAAGGTAAAAAATGGAGTTTGAACCTCCTTTCACGACTCTGTAATGGCATTCTCTTGCCTCTTTCCCACTAATGATGTACTGTGTGAACTTTTGGAGCAATAAATTCTATTCTGTGATGCATCTATCCATCCTTTTCTTATTTTATCTTCTCTCCCCACCTCTTTTCGTTACAGGGTATACTGTGCATATTTTGATGTTTGTTGTAGGTCCTGGGAGCTATGTTTAATGGGTTTTGAAGTGGTGTTTTGTGTGAAATTTATCTTTGGTATGTGGTGCATCTATTCCACCCTTTCCTCTGCTCACCCCTTTCCACTTCAGGCAGCTGAGATTGTGACCAGAACTCCTTTTTCTTGGTGCTATCACCTTGTTAGTGTAGGATTTCCATTTTTATGCACTTTCTCTCTCCCTGTCTCCTTGGAATTTTTAGGATAGGTATAGTTAGACATCATTTCTACATTAGGATTAGTTTAGCATTAGGATCAGGAACAAGAAGTAGACTTTCTCCTGAGGGCCATATTAAGTCTGCAAGTCCCACAGCTTGAGAGATGGTCCAATGTTATGCAAATCATAGAAAATGAGTCTAACTTAGAAAAGCATATTTTTAAAGCTCATTTGGGGGTATTGTGACTTTGCGATAATAGTTTTGGCACATCCGGTGAGACAGGTCTGAAGCACATTACCACTTCACTTCATCAGGTTCAATGTGATCTTGGTGAAGATTTCAGCCTTTGGAGGTACTTTCAATCACATATGGTGACTCCATCTGGTCAAAAACCCATTCTCTGAGTTGTAAACCTTTTCCATCCATTTCCACACATTTTCATTTATTTTCCTCTTCCATCTCTTCCATTTTCTCTCATTCCATGAGTTTGTATGATTATGACTTCATTTCCTTCGTGGAACTCACACTTACAGCAATACAGACCACCTCCAATGTTTTTCCCAACTCCTCCAGATCAACATTATAATCAGATCCAAGACCATTATCCTTACCAATATGAGTAGTGTCAAAACTAGTTTGACTATGAAGCTTGTCAAGGACAAGGGGACACATATGAATGTGATAGTTATGTAGAGGATGCTGGTCTATTGGAGAAGATTCAAAAAATGGAGGCTTGCATGGTTCAATTTAGGGAAACAGCTCAAATAATGGATTTTAGAACTGGTTGCAGGGCACCTTGTCCATGGGAAGGCCATTTTCAAAGACAATGAAGCCCTCAGGAGAAGCTAGACTTTATGATCAGAATGCTGCCCCAACTTGCACAGTGGATTGAGGAAATTAGGGCTTATGAGAAAAGTGTAGGACAACCTTGTCAATGGGTAAGTCAATCACCAGCTCCTTGTATTTCATTTTCTCTCCCTCAATCTTTATCACTTAGACAGAGGCAAGTTTCAAGCTCCTCACTTGCTGCCCTAAGAGTTAATTTCATTTCTCCATCCCCTAATGTTCCATTCCACCTCAATTTCTCTACCCTTTTCCCTTCCAAACCCAATTCCCCTCTACAAGAGCCAAAAGAAATGCCTTCACCTCTGCCACAAACAAGGAAACAAGTAGTGGAGACCCCACTCACCACTCCTCTTGCCTTCCCAAGTCCATGTTTGGAAGAGACTCCAAAAACAAGCCAAGGAGAACATAAAATAGAGGAACCCAACAAAGAAGAAATGATAGAAAATATGAAGAGTTGGGCTGCTAAATTTGAGTTTTCAAAGGTTCCCTTGTTGGTTAAGCCTATGGAGGAGACTGAGGTCAAGCCATAAGTGGCAAAATCTCTAGCTAGAGCACAAGAAGGGGAGGAAGGAGCTACTCCTAGTCAAAAAGAAGAGGAGCACATTCCAGCTATGGAGGAGGACCATACAATTTTAGAGGTTCCAAGTGCAGAGCAAGCCATAGAAGAACCTTTAGTTCTTTCTCCCACTTCATTCACTTCAATATCTGATGTTGAGGAAGATTTTGAGCTTTCAAACTTCATGTTTGAGGATGAAGGGAACCATGGTGAGTCAATTGTAGATCAAGAGTGTTGGTATCCAGATTTAATCTCCTTCACAACTTGAACAACATCATGAATTTTCACAAGACACTCAAGGAGAGATAGATGTTTTGTATGTCATTTGTAGATGGGGAAGCACACCTATCTGCTTGTTTACATTCAATAATTGAGGTGGTGGATAGCACCTTCAAGAGGGTTTTGATCTAACCCTCACTATTTTAGGTTGTGCCTATCAACCAAGGCAAAAGACCCTGTATTGCAGCCCCTATATGGTAAGGAGATGGAGATGTCCTTGTGTTTTGCATATAATATCGAAGAGGCTTTGTGAAAACATGATCAAGTATCCATTATCGAAACTCAAAGGATTTTTCACTACTAAATGATGGAAATGTTCTAAAAACAAAGCTAGAGCTACTAAAGACATGATAAAACCCTGCTCAACTTTTGTGCATTTTAGTGAAAGGATTGAATTCTTTTGTGGACACACAGTGCAAATAAAGGGGTATTGTAGGTAGGATGAGTTAGTTTAAAATGAAATTATGATGACAGATGTTGGGACAAGAGTAGTTTGGAGTCATCACCTTCTTTGGGAAACTTTGGAAATGAATTACAACACCTAAATATCAAAGATGTTTCATTGAATCTGAAGTGCTCTTTCAACTAGGATGTGTGCACACATGGATGCCCAAATCTGCACTATTCCATACAAACTTTGATAACCTGCCAAAAAGGCTTGAAGGAAAATACCAATTAAGCATCTAGGAATTCTTATTTAATCATGACCTAAGGTGCACCTAAAAGTTTACAGACAGTCTCATTAATCAAGGACAGTAAGATGATTTTAAATCTATTTATCTTCTATCAGATGAGAGCTCTTATGAATGTAAGATTACAAATGCCATTAAACCATCAACCAGAAATGAGACCTTGTATGATCAGAGATATCCTAAACACAAGATTGCAACATGAGCATAAAACATAAATTGAAAACATACTGAAACACAAGTGTATGCAAACTTTACCAAGAGATAAAACCAATTAATCAAAGAATTTGATTAGATATATCAGCAAGGGAATGTTATTTAGACAATCTCAAAGCTTTTTGATGGCTTTACAGCTGAAACCAAATCAACATGATGAACATTTGATGCAAACAAGAATCAAAAATGGCTCTCAGGCAGTTCCTCTAAAAGAAAATGGACCTCTTCCATTTTTCCTTGTGAAAATTCTTCTCTCCTCCAAAATTCTCAACAAACTTCTAAAATTCCTCCAAATTACATCATATATCCTCTACTAGCTTGGATCCTTGCATCCCAAGCAAAGAATATGCCAAAGGGATCAAATTTGTTACAAAACCCTATCCATTTGATGAAAAATGATATAAAACTGTAAAACAGCTCGCCAAATGCCAGAGATGCACAAATATTTTAAAATATTTCATGAACTCGGATCCTTATCCATCCCAGGGTCATGTTTTTGGGATTCCACCATGCCATCATGCATTTGTAATCATTTTTCACCTTTTTTCCCCATCGTTTTAACTCTACAACTTTTCTTTTTTTACCTTTCACGTTTTTTTCATGGGCTGAGGAAAATATTCCACGAAAAATGCTACAAGGCACCAAATTAGCTCAAAAGAATGGTGCCATTACACTCAGAAGGCCGAGGGGATGTGAAATCATATAAAATTTCACGTGATTTGGTGTAAAAATAACGATTCCACACTTCTTGGAGCTTTCATGGCGCCTAAAAACCAAAATGCACAGTTGTCGTCAATTAAATCAATTTTAAATCTCTTCTCTCCACGTGTCAGATCAAATCTTGAATATTCCCTCAAAAATACCCTTTTTTCCCTTTGGATGAGGTGGGACACGTGTCCAAATACCATTGGACCGGGCCTTTGCCTCCAAGAATGCATTTCAAACCCTTTTTTGGATTCGGGAAAATTTTGAATATTTTCCTCGCGAGCCCCTAGATGCGCCACGTGTCCTCCTATGGGAATTCACCAAAACTGCAGGCCAATTTGATGCATTTTACAACTTTTTTGTGAAAAGGAAAATTTTCTCCAAAACCTCCGCGGGCCCAAACACCTGCTGTCGCTTCTGCCACATGGCGGTCTCCCATTCGCTGCAGAGCCAACCTATCCTTTTTTCCTTCACTCCTCCATGAGCACAAAATCCCTTCTGGGCCCACACTCTTCCTTTTCCTTTTGAAATATGCCACGTGTCAGCCCCTGATTGGATGTGGGGGCACACCTCCAAATTTTTCACGGATCAATTTTTTACCTCAAGATTCTTCGCTAAAATTTTGCAAAATTTTCAACTTCCTCTCCGCGCTCCAAACCTCTGCCAAATTTAAGACACATGTCCTATTTTCATTAGACGTGGGCCTATTCTTCAATTTTTACCTTTTATTCCAAGGTTAAAAATTATCAAAAGTTTTCTTCGGTCCCCATTCCCATTTCTCCTCCCGGATACGTGTCACCTTCCTACTCGTTGCGGGCCTTCGGGAATAAATTGATTTTAGCATTTTGAAGTCAAAACTTCAAAGTTTTCAAAACGTCTACCCCTCCCCACATGGCCTTTCCTAGATATGTGTTGATTTTTCCCTTGATGTGGGCCTCTGGGTCAAAATTTTTCCATTGAAATTTTGGAGCCAAAAAATTCAAATTTTTTCAACTCTTCGCCTCTCTTCTTGACCCTCATGTGCCACGTGTCCTCCTCCCATTGGGCGCGGGCCCTCAGGTCAAAAATTGACATTGAGAATTTTTTCAAAATTGAAGAAAAATTCTAAGCGACCCCTACCACCCGCCACTCCATCTGACCAATCAAATCATGCCATGTAGGCATACTGCTATAGCAAACGCGGGGCCACAGAGCAAACTTTTCCTTTGTCAATTTTTCCAAAAATATCAACTTACAACATTTTCGCGGCCGCTCCCAGCCAATAGAAATCTACCACGTTAGCATTGTGTTGTGATGATAAAATTGACAGGCGGGTGACACCCGTACATCTATCAGAACGTAAAAATACATGGGATGCACCCTGAAATCAAATTTTTCCACAAGGAGGATAGATTTATTGGTTTTAACTCAAGTGAAGCATGATTTTACATTTTTTCAACCAGAGATTAGGATTCCACTTGCACATAAATGGGATTTGATCAAGCCTGAATTTCTTCCACGTTTTGGCAATGGATAAAATGACACATCCTAAAAAAATAAAGGAATTAGGGCACACAAGAGGACAACTTGAAATTTTTTTTCAAATTAGGGAAAAATGAAAACATTGAGGGCATTTTAAAAGCATTCACTTGGATAAAACGAGTTGCAGATCACCCAATAGAACAAATAAAACATTTTTGAGCAAAATGGATATAGAAAATTAGGGAAAAGTGTGTAAAGTGAATATTTTCACCAACATTGGCTCCTGCTTAGGGATGTGCACTTCCAGCAAGTCCCACAAGATCACAACATAGACCAAGTGCCAAAAATCCATTGGGCAAGGAGTCTAAAAAATGCAGAGCAACCCAAAAAATAGAATTTCCACCAAAAGGACCGAGAAAACCAGACCAAAAATGGTTGCCAAGGACAAAAGGGAAAACCACGAGCTGACAACAACAAGAAAAAGGTGAAGACAAAATGAAAACAAGGGCTTTACAAAATGTACAACTTGTGCATACCTTACATGGGGATTTAATCCAAGAAATGTTTTAAATGTTTGTCATTAACAGGTAGCTCCAGCAAATCTCCATCTAAATCCTTGAGAAAAAATGTATTTTCTCCAATCCTGATATCAATGGCATAAGGGCCCATCCATAGAGCATCAAACTTGCCATGCTTTCCCTTGTCTTCATGCCTACTATCCCACAACAAAACTAGATCTCCAACACTAAAAGCTCTAGGGGTGACCTTCTTATTAAAAAACTTTTTCAATTTCTCCCTAAACCTGACATGCCTTTGATGAGAAGCTCTCCTTTCTTCATCCAACTCAATGATCTGATTGATTCTTGATTCATATGGGCCATGCTCTTGATCTTCCAACTACTGGGAAAACTGAAAAAGTGGATAATTGCAGGTGTAATGGAAACAAAGCCTAAGTTCCATACACCAATTCAAATGGAATGTTACTAGTAGCTCTTTTTGGAGTTATTCTATAAGTCCAAACTGTAAATTTCAACTGTCCTTCTTCTAATGATCTTGAGCAAGTTCTTGTTACTTGATTCAACTTGTCCATTACCTTGTGGATTGTAGTTTGAAGAATAAGTCAAATTTATCCCATATTCATTGCACATTGCCATCAAAGGCTTGGCTCTAAAACACATAGCATTATCAGATACAATCTTAACTGGAATCCCAAACCTGTATATGATATGATTCAACAATAAATCCATTACCACTTGGTGTGTTGCCTTTCTAGATGGAATTACCTTAACCCATTTTATAAAATAATCAGTTGCTACAAGGATCCATTTGTAACCAGCACTAGAAGGATCTAAAATCTCACCAATAAAATCCATTCCCCATTGTTTGAAAGGAGCTTTAATTGATACAGGCTGCAAAGGAAGGGATCCTGAAGCTTTCAATCTTCCTGAGAAGCGTTAACAACTATCACATCTTCTAACTAGCTGGTTTACATCTTTGAAAAGAGTTAGCTACCAATAACCAACTCTTAAAATCTTATGTGTTGTCACTCTCCCAGCAAAATTTCCTCCACAAACTCCCCCATGGAAACCAGTAATCAACTAGAGAGCTTCATCTTTAGTTATGCATTTCAAGAGGACACCCTCAGGGTTATTCCAAGCCAGCCCAAGGTCTGTTATGATATATTTTTGAGAAGCCAACTTAAGGGCTCTTTTTTTATTTTTATTCAAGTGACTAGGACAACACAGGTGCTTGAGGTAGAATATCACATCCTTGTACCATTCAAAATTCATCAATTTGTCAAGAAGGTCTACCCTTCCTTCCTCTAGCTGATTCACTTCTACGTTTTGCAAATTACTCTTAGCCATGAGCCTGGCAAGACCCAAATGTCTTACTAGCTTTGTAGTCTGGATATCCATATCATACTCTTGTAATTTGTTGACCCACCTACATCTCTTGCTTCATATCTCCATGTCAGATAATATGCCTTTAACCATGTTGTGGGGAACATAAGAAATAACCTTTGAACTCAAAATGTAGGGCCTAAAAATCTTTATTGCTTTTACCAATGCAAATGCTTGTTTCTCCATAATTGTGTACTTCAGTTAAGCTGCTTGTAAATCCTTGCTAAAGAAAGAAATAGGCCTCTCAGCTCCATTCTCATCCTTTTGCAACAAAACTGAAGCAATAATAAATTCAGATGCAAAAGAGAATATTTGGAAAGGCATCTTATAGTTTGGAGTTGTCAAAAAAGGTGCATACTTGAGTGCATCCTTTATTCCTTCAAAAACTTGGATGGCAACCTCTTCCCACTTAATAACTTGATCCTTTCTTAGCATGCTTGTGATTGGAAGAGTTAACTCAGCAAAATTGGAGACAAACCTTCTAATGAAATTGATTTGGCCAAAGAAAGATTGAATACCCTTCTTAGTTCTTGGAATAGGAACTTTGCTGATTGCTTCCACTCTCTCAGGGTCTATCATAACACCTTCTTTAAACAGAATATGCCCCAATAGCTTGGCCTTTGGCAAACCAAAATGACACTTCTTTGAATTAAGTGAAATTCCATACTCTCTACATCTGATCAACATCTTCTCTAGGTGTTGCAAATGGTCTGCTCGCTGCCTTGAAAAAATAGTCACATCATCTTGGTAAACTATAATAAATTCATTGATATAACCATCAAAGGCAACATCCATCACCCTTTGAAAAGTAGCACCAGCATTCATCAATCCAAAAGGCATCCTTACAAAAACATAAGTCCCCTAAGGAGTAGTGAAGGCTTTCTTAAGTCATTCTGATTCTTTGACAACTACTTGATTGTATCCGGAGAAACCATCCAAAGTAGAAAGCATTTCTAACCCTGTTACAAGATGCAACATATTCTCCATGTTTGGCAAAGGATAGTTGTCCTTCATAGATGCTTTGTTTAGATTCCTAAAATCCACACAAAGTCTGATATCTCCGTTCTTCTTTCTAACTAGCACAAGGTTGGTAACCCAAGAAGAGTATCTAGTAGGTTGAATAATGTCACCATCTCTCAATTTCTTCAACTCTTCTTGCATTTTCATGGAAAGTAGTGGGTTAATAATAGGCCTTTGTTTTTGTCTAAATGGCTTGGTTTTGGCCTCAAAATGGATCTCATGCTGAAATAAATCTTCTCTATATGCCTTCAGCTCTTAATAAGACCAAGCAAGGCAGTCTTGATATTTCTTTAAAAGTTGGGCATAGGATTGTTTCTCTTATTTGCTGAGATGGCTGCCCAACCAGATCTTCCTTGGTTTGTCTTTAACTCCCAAGTTGTGCTCTTCCACATCCCTTGAAGCAAACAAGTTTATATTTATGATGAAATCAACATTTCTAAAATTGGATTCAAGTGCAACAAGACCTATTTGAATGGTATTTGTTTTCAATTGTATAATATCCTTGTCAAAAAAAGTTTCTCTACCTTCATTCATGCACACCATTAGTTCCCAATCAATATTCTGACTAGCAAAATCTCCTTGGCATTGTAAGAATCTCAACACTTGTGCATCATCATCAAAAATCTACCAATGTTTCACATTATCTGGGAAAGCTGGCCTTGTTAGCACCTCAATATCATATTCACAAAAAGGTGAAATGATGTAATTGTTGAATCTAGAACCCCGAATAGTCAGATTAGCAGCAGCAGCATTAAGAGTTCTATCATGGTAAACAATGTTAAAGGATTCAAACATTTAAATCAAGTCCCAAACAACATGCTTATATTGTTTCATACGTTGATTTTTTGTAGCATACAACTTTCTTAGTTGCTTGACAACCAACTCTGAATCCCCTTTGGAAACAATATCCTTCACTTCATATTTCCATGCAATCCTTAATCCCAATAATAATGACTCATACTCAACAATTTTGTTAGTGCACTCAAAATTAAGTTTGAAGGAAAAAGGAAATTTTTCTAAACTAGGAGAAACCAACACTATACTAGCACCATTTCCAAATTTAGAGAAAGCTCCATCAAATAGTAATGTCCATGGAGAACCTACCATACCAAGGCACTTTGATTTGTCCATCTTATTCTCTTTTCCATCAGCAAAACCAATGAAGTTGTCAACATCTACATTAGCAAACAACACTTCATAAGAAGCATTGTTGGGATCTTTAATCAAGTGTAACATCTTCTTTTCACCATAGAGTTTGACAAGGCTACCCTCAATGGGAATGGTGGAAAAAGACATGTCCATTTGAACACTACCACCAACACTTGCAGCCCATTTTCTTGACAAAAGCGTACCCCATTTGGCAGGGCAGTCAACAATTACAACATCAAGTTTTAAATTCTTATCTGGATAGGCTGCAAGCTGCACTACTAACCCCTTCACACAACCAACAACCAGAACTTCCCTTGAATCCATGGCTGTACACTTCACATATGCTACTGTCACCTTGATATCCAACTCATTCATAACTTCTAGAGGCATGACATTACATGATGCACCGGAATCAAACATGCAATTATGAAGCAACCTACCTTTAATGAGCAAAGTTGTGAAAAATGGATCAACATTTAATTGGTAATCAACCAAGGATGTCCCCAAATATACTTTAGGTGACTCTCCAAGATCTTCCATTGGTGGTGGTGTTTCAAGGCCAGTAATGCTTTGAAGAGGATTCTCAACAACATTTATATTTCTGCTTAGTATACTCTTTTCTTTCTTCAATCCCAAGTATTCAAAAGCTCTTTTCTTGTGTTCAAGAATTCTAAGCAATTCAATAATGGGAACACTCACTTTAATTTGGCTCAATACCTGGGCTATATCATATGGAACATTCTTTGGCAAAACAGCATTGGAAGGGAAACAAGAAGGTTCATCATATGGAGAAGTATTCTTGGCAACCTGGGCATGAAGAGGACTGATATTTTTGCATGGGACAACAGGGTTCTTGGCAATTGTTTCTCTTCTAGGATTATCTTTGGGAATACTTGTGAGCAAGGGTGTTTTTGTTTTGGCTTGAGAACCAGCTCCCCTAAAAACTTTACTTCTAGTATTGTACTCCTTTTCTTGGCCAACCACAACATTCATTAACAATTGTCTATCTTCCTCTGGATGAATACCACCATCATACTTCTTGATCATTAAAGCCCTTAGATATTCAAAGTCATTATTAGGAATTTTAAAATCCTGAACTACATCTACATCATGAACTTGAGGAAGAGAAAGAAATGGTAACATCTTTATTTAATCCCAAAAGGTTGCAGCAGTCCTTGCACTTATCACATCTGTTGATGTTGTTGCTTGTTGTGAGCCTGAAGAGCTGCCCATCATACAAATATTATCATCCATTTCATTCTCATTATCATCAAAAACATCTTTCTAGTCTATTTCACATGGTGGATGAGGAAGAAAACATCTATCACACCAATCCATATCAACAATTTCTTGAACAACAAAAACTCTTGCAGTCAGAGGGTTAGACACCACTCTATTTTCACGTGCTTGGGGTTGTCTACTTGCAGATCCAACAGGCCCTTTACCTCTATCATCTTGTCTTTGATCACCCCTAGGATGATTTCCAAATCTATCATGGTTTTGAGTTCTTTTCTATCCTTTTGAACTTTGCCCAATTCCCTTCTCAGCCCGGGCTAACTTGTAAGAAATTTCTTTAATAGCCCCTGCCAAAGTCTTGACAACACCTTCTAAATCAGCACCCTTGCTAGCTTGAGGCTTCTCAAGGTTTATCAGCTTCACACCATCCCTCTTAAATGGTTTACCAACAGCCTTGATATTATTTTCTATTTGAAGTGCCATGGTGAAAGCTTGTCTCAAGTTTTTAGGATTTTTGTCTCTCAAGTAATAGGCTACCTTTTTATCAAATGCATCTGTATATTTGATCAAGAAAGATTCATCACAAGGCCTCAAAATGATAGGAAACCTTCTCAATGTTTTATTAAATCTTGTATTAAATTCATGAACGGTCTCATTAGGGTTCTTCTTGATGTTCTCAAACTCAGATAGAAGGAACCTTGGATCTGTTTTGTCTCCATATTGTAATCTAAATGCATTACTCGTCTCAGTCCATGAATCAATAGAGTTATTAGGCAGAGCTTTGTACAAATCTCTTGCATCTTCCTCAAGTGTATGGATAAACAACTTAATATACACATCCTCAAATTCTATCTCAAAATCTTCCATCATGTTAAGAAAGAGTTTGAGATGATGATCTCCAGTTATGACATTGTTACCTTGGAATTTTGGTAACCTATTTCTCACATCTTGTGGGATAGCATTTGGATAACCATCCATTCCTCCAAAATTTATAGGACCAAAAGTGTTAACAAAAAATGGAGGTCTAGGCTGAGCCATATTGTTTGGTGGGGATGATCTTGGAGGTGAAGCAGGCTGATGAGGAGTAGTAATGGGTCTGATTGGAAAAGATGAATGATCTGTAAAATGAAAACCCCCCAAAGGCTCTTTCTCTTGATAAAATTTAGAAAATTTAGAAACCACAGGAGTAGATTTAGGAGCAAGTTTTTTAAATACACAAAAAGGTCCCTCACCTAATGGAGAATGAAAATCAACAAGAAGATTTCCTGAATCAGATCTACTTGAAGAAGAATTATAATATTCAATAATAGGCTGCTCTCCTTCAAATTCAACTATGGGGATTTCTTTTCTTGCAAACAAATCACCAACCACTTTCCACACTCTTCTTCCTTCTAGTTATAAGCTTCTTAATTCGGTGAGAAAATTCTTAGAAGAGTCCTTGATGAAGAGGTATCTCCTTCCCTCAAGTTTAACAGATTTAAACACCAAGGTTCAAATGATAGAAATGTGTAAGATAACTAATATTTTAAGAACCAAACAGCATTGAGTCACCACTAAGGATTTCCACCTTAGTTGTGCAAGAAAACACTAAAATATTCTGTCAAATGTATGCTATGAAAACTTTGCAATGGTTTACAAATCAAATCTTCTTCTTCTTAATTCAACGAAGAACAGTGCATCCAAACCATATAAACTGTTGGTAAATGATAAGAGCAGGCTGAGTTTGAAATCATTTTTACCCAAAACATGCAGATCTGAAGTATGAAATGATGTCTCAAGAATGTAACAACTCAAATACTTAATCACACAAATGCTCAACCTTTCAAATACTTCAAAACCACCAAGAAATTCCAAGAAGTCGCTGACAATGGTGCCACTTGGGTGTTGGTATCCAAATTTAATCTCCTTCACAACTTGAACAACATCATGAATTTTCACAAGACACTCAAGGATAGATAGATGTTTTGTATGTCATTTGTAGCCGAGGAAGCACACCTATCTACTTGTTTGCATTTAAGAATTGAGGGGGTGGATAGCACCTTCAAGAGGGTTTTGATTTTACCCTCACTATTTTAGGTTGTGCCTATCAACCAAGGCAATAGAACCTGTATTGCAGCCCCTATATGGTAAGGAGATGGAGATTTCCTTGTGTTTTGCATATAATATGGAAGAGGCTTTGTGAAAACATGATCAAGTATCCATTATCCAAACTCAAAGGAGTTATCACTACTAAATGATGGAAATGTTCTCAAAACAAAGCTGGAGCTGCTAAAGACATGATAAAAACCTGATCAACTTTGTGCATTTTAGTGAAAGGATTGAATTCTTTTGTGGATACATAGTGCAAATGTAGGGGTATTGTAGGTAGGATGAGTTAGTTTAAAATTAAATTATGATGAGAGATGTTGGGACAAGAGTATTTTGGATTCATCACCTTCTTTGGGAAACTTTGCAAATGAATTACAACACCTAAATAGCAGAGATGTTTCACTGAATCTGAAGTGCTCTTTCAACCAAGATGTGTGCACACATGGATGCCCAAATTTGCACTATTCCATACAAAATTTGATAACCTACCACAAAGGCTTGAAGAAAAATACCAATTAAGCATCTAGGAATCCCTATTTACTCATGACCTAAGGTGCACCCAAAGGTTTACAGACAATCTCATTAATCAAGGACAGTAAGATGATTTTAAATATGTTTATCTTCTATCAGATGAGAGCTCTTCTAAATGAAAGATTGTAAATTCCATTAAAGCATCAACCAGAAATTAGACCTTGTATGATCAGAGAGATCCTAAACACAAGATTGCAACATGAGCATAAAACATAAATTGAAAACATACTGAAACACAAGTGTATACAAACTTTTCCAAGAGATAAAACCAACTAATCCAAGAATTTGATCAGATATATCAGTAAGGGAATGTTATTTAGACAAACTCAAAGCTTTTTGATGGCTTTACAGCTGAAACCAACTCAACATGATGAACATTTAATGCAAACAAGAATAAAAAATGGCTCTCACGCAGTTTCTACAAAAGAAAATGGACCTCTTCCAGTTTTCCTTGTGAAAATTCTTCTCTCCTCCTCCAAAATTATCAACAGACTTCTAAAATGCCTCCAAATTAAATCATATATCCTCTTCCAGCTTGGATCCTTGCATCCCAAGCAAAGAATATGCCAAAGGGATCAAATTTGTTACAAAACCCTATCCATTTGATGAAAAATGATATAAAACTGTAAAATAGCTCGCCAAATGCCGGATATGCAAAAATATTTTAAAATATTGCATGAACTCAGATCCTTATCCATCCCAAGGTCACATTTTTGGCATTCTACCATGCCAACATGCATTTGTAATCATTTTTCACCTTTTTTCCCCATCGTTTTAACTCTGTAACTTTTCATTTTTTACCTTTCACGTGTTTTTCACGGGCTTAGGAAAATATTCCACAAAAACACTATAGAGCATCGAATTAGCTCAAAATAATTGTGCCATTACACTCAGAAGGCTAGGTGGATGTGAAATCATATAAAATTTCATGTGATTTGGTGTAAAAATAATGATTCCACACTTCTTAGAGCTTCTATGGCACCCAAAAACCAAAATGCACAGTTGCCATCAATTAAATCAATTTTAAATATCTGCTCTCCACTTGTCAAATCAAATCTTGAATATTCCCTCAAAAATACCCTTTTTTCCCTTTGGATGAGGTGGGACACGTGTCCAAATACCATTGGACCGGGCCTTTTCCTCCAAGAATGCATTTCAAACCCTTTTTTAGATTCAGGAAAATTTTGAATATTTTCCCCACGAGCCCCTAGATGCACCACGCGTCCTCCTGTGGGCCTCCACTAAAACCGTGGGCCAATTTGATGCATTTTGCAACTTTTTTGTGAAAAGGAAAATTTTCTCCAAAACCTCTGTGGGCCTGAACACCCACTGTGGCTTCTTCCACATGGCATCTCCCATTCGCAACGGAGCCAACCCCTCCTTTTTTCCTTCACTCCTCCACGATAAAAAAATCCCTTGTGGTCTCGGGCTCTTCCTTTTCCTTTTGAAACATGCCATGTGTCCCCCCTTGACTGGATGCGGGGGCACACCTGCAAATTTTCTGTGGATCAATTTTTTACCTCGAGATTCTTTGCTAAAATTTTGCAAAATTTTCAACTTCCTCTCCGCAGTCCAAACCTCTGCCAAATTTAGGACACGTGTCTTGTTTTGATTGGACATGGGCCTATTCCTCAATTTTTACCTTTTATACCAAGGGTAAAAATTCCCAAAATTTTTCTTTGGTCCCCATTCGCATTTCTCCTCTCGGACATGTGTCACCTTCCTACTCGTCATGGGCCTTCGGGAAAAAATTGATTTTAGCATTTTGAAGTCAAAACATCTGCCCCTCCCCACATGGACTTTCCTAGACACGTGTCAACTTTTCCCTTGATGCGGGCCTCTGGGTCAAAATTTTTCCATTGGAATTTTGTAGCTAAAAACTTCAAATTTTTCCAACTCTTCACCTCTATGCTTGACCCTCATGTGCCACGTGTCCTCCTCCCATTGGGCACAGGCCCTCAGGTCAAAAATTGACATTAAGAATTTTTTCAAAATTGAAGAAAAATTCTCAGTGACCCCTACCACCCACTGCTCCATCTGACCAATCAAATCATGCCACGTAGGCATACTGCAATAGCAAATGTGGGGCCGTGGAGCAAACTTTTCCTTTGTCAAATTTTCCAAAAATAACAACTTACAACATTTTCGCGACCGCTCCTGGCTAATAGAAACTTGCCACGTTAGCATTGTGTTGTGATGATAAAATTGACAGCCGGGTGACACTCGTCAAAACGTAAAAATACATGGGATGCCCCTGAAATCAATTTTTTTCACAAGGAGGACAAATTTATTGGTTTTAACTCAAGTGAAGCATGATTTTACATTTTTTTGACCAGAGATTAGGATTCCACTTGCACATAAATGGGATTTGATCAAGCCCAAATTTCTTACATGTTTTGGCAATGGGAAAAATAACACAACCTAAAAAAATAAAGGAATTAGGACACACAAGAGGACAACTTGAAAATTTGTTTCAAATTAGGGCAAAATGAAAACATTGAGGGCATTTTCAAAGCATTCAACTAGATAAAACGAGTTGCAGATCACCCACTGGAGCAAATAAAACATTTTTGAGAAAAATGGATATAGAAAATTAGGGCAAAGTGTTTAAAGTGAATATTTGCACCAACAAAGAGGACACCATGAAGGTTTTTGAGCACATGATTTCATCCATCCATCTTCCACACACATGAAACTGCTGCCATGAAGGAGGATATTCAAGTGCAAAGTCCTACACTCCATAAGGGCCCTCTGGAACCAAGGTTGGAAGATCTTGATCTTCTATGTTCTTCAAAGGAGGAGGAAGAGAAAAGGCAGGAAGATGTCATCATCTCTCTCAAACCATCCACCCAAGAAGGTCCACAAGAATACTCCATTTTTTCAGTTGAATTTTAGAGAAACGGGCACATCCAAAGGATCAGACCATGCCCGATCAGGTACTTGGCTTCATTGGAGCCAAGGGAGAATCCAAAACCATTCATGCCCACTCCAGGGCATAAGGATGAGTATCAAAGTACCAAGGGTCACCATCAACACCTCTAGAAGTATGATGCAAGTCAGGTTGAGGAGGTATTTCCCATTAATGATGACACCTTGATGATTTTGGTGGAGGACCGACTTATTGTCAGTTTTTCACTCATACAGGTAGCTATATTTAGTGTCAAATCATTTGCATGGCTGCCCCTCTTGAGAAAGGGAAGCTACTTCTCCCTTCCTGTAGCAGGATTTGTTTAACATTTTTTCCCTCTGGTTAGTGTAGGACTATGAGTAGAATTTTTTTTCACTAGAATACGTGCTTATGCACACTCCGTATGTCTCATTTGAGGCATGTATGATTCGGTATTTTTATATAAGTTTTTTCCATTTTTCTCCAAGTGTGCATAAGGCCACGCTCTTCAATATTCATGGCAAGAAGACTCATAGTGGTCTATAACAGTTACTAACTCCAAAATGGAACAAATCTAGAGAAACTTAAGTTGTTTCAAAATAGTCCATTTCAGGGATAGGTAAAAGCTCGGGTCAATACAATTTTCTACTCTCAGAAACTCCATTTTAATATTTTCTTATGAAAATTGAGAGTGTCGATGCCTGGGTGGATTTAGAGTCAGGCAGAGGTCAAAAAAATTTAGAGAGTTGGGGAGTCCATTTTATAAGAAGGATCAGTGTCAGGACATCATTCTTGACTCCATGCCCAATGGGTGCTTCAAGGCCACTAGTCTCTTCATCTAACAGGTAGATTTCCCCGTGAGTCACCTTATTGTTATCCCAAATTCACCCACCGGAAAATTTGGTCAAGACAACTCCTGCACATAAGGAAATTATGAAGGAAATGACTCAGACCCACAAGCTAACATTCTAGGATGACAAACAAGTTATAGGTGGGCTCAGGAATTAAGGATTAGTGTTGTAGAGAGAGCCACATGTCCTAGCGGAACTTCTCCAAACATGAATCCATAAAGGGAGGCTCAAACAAGCCCCACATCTCCATGTGTCCCAGGTCAAAGTGGGTCATCAGGGGGAAAGTTTGTTTTTTTCCCCTTGTTATTCCAAAAGGGGTAAAAGTTACAAAATGTGTCGTAACTCTGCCCAAGGGAAAAAGTCAGCATTCGAGCCCGAGTCAAGCCAAAGCCCACCCTTATGTACGGACCTAATACAAAATTTGAAGGGGCATATGTTTCGAATCAGGGATCAAAATATTGTAAATATGACACCATTGGAAAGATATCGGCCTCACCTACATCACGAAGGTAAGAAAATTTAATTTTGAGGAGGTTAGGTGTAGAAAAATGGATTAAACATCTTCTAGCCTTCAATGCAGGATCCATCTGTCTCAATAACTAGATTAGATTTGATTTGTTTCTGCCATTTCCACTTCTTTCAAGGTGCCGAACCAAGGATAGATGCAGTAAAGATGGATTTTTGGGTAGGTTTTATCAGAAGCATTAACAACAATGGTTGAGTTCTTACCTGATTTTCCTGCTTCTCTCTCTCTCTCTCTCTCTCTCTCTCTCTCTCTCTCTCTCCTTTCAGGTTGAATCTATAAATACAGGGGCATGATTCATTGTAAAGAGTTATTGTTCATTAAAATGGAGTATGAACCTCCTTTCACGACTTTGTAATGGCATTATTTTTCCTCTTCCCACTAACGATGTATCGTGTGAACTTTTAGAGTAATAAATTATGTTATGTGATGCATCTATCCATCCTTTTCTTATTTTATCGTCTTTCCTCACCTCTCGTCATTGTAGGGTATATTGTGCATATTCTGATGTTTGTTGTAGGTCATGGGAGATGTGTTTAATGGGTTCTGAAGTGGTGTTTTATGTGAAATTTATCTCTTTTCTGTGGTGCATCTTGTCCACCCTCTCCTCTGCTCACCTCTCTCCACTTCAGGTAGCTGAGATTGCGACAAGAACTCCCCTTTTCTTGGTGCTATCATGTCGTTAGTGTAGTATTTCCATCTTGATGCAATTTCTCTCTCCCTGTCTCCTTAACATTGTTATAATAGGTATAGTTAGACGTCATTTCTGCATTAGGAGTAGTTTAACATTAGGATCTAGAAGAAGAAGTTGGCTTTCTCTGGAGGGCCATCTCAAGTCTGTAAGTCCCACAGTGTGAGATATGGTCCAATGTTATGCAAATCACACCAAATTATTCTTCCTTAGAAAATTAGATTTTTAGAGATCAATTGGGGGTGTTGTGATTTCACGTTAACAATTATCACATAAGATTGGGTGTTGGGGTAAAATTGTTTAAGGTTGGTAATAGGAAAAATCCACCTTTATTGTAAAAGTACATTGGTTGGTGGCATGCATTTTATGGGGGATAAAATCAAAAGCTATAAGTAGAAGATAAGGGTGCATTATTGTTTACCTTGCATTTGTGATATCAAAGAGATCTTGCAAACTAGGGCATTGTTGAAGAAATTTTTTGTGAAAAAGGGTTATGAAAATTTGCATGCATAACTAGTTTGATTAGTGAACTAGTGTAGAAAAAGAGTACATGGATGTGAGTGGATAAGGCTGTAGAATTTTTCAAATCCCACAAGTGAATATGCCATCTTGTGGAAAAATGGTTTTCCAGGTTAGGGTTCCATGGCTAAAGCACAAGGATTGAAGCGTTTTTCACAAAGGAGTGGAGCCGTAGAGTTGAGTAGAGCAAAGATCAGGAGAAGGAAATAAATTTTAGTGACTCGATAGAGAAATGGCACCAAGGAAAGAAGTAAATGTTTCACCAAATAAGGGTAAGGATAAAGGGAAATAAGTTGTTTCCACTAGTTTTGACGAAGAATGATACACAAAGATGCAATACCCAAACAACATATTTCTTGGAAAAGAATGGGTGTCTCATCTTAGAAAGATGGTTGTGAGTGACTACAACCATCGAATAAGAACCACAAAGAATGAAATGGCATTGGAACTGGTTCTCCCTACAGACAAAAGGACACCAGATGGAATGCCTATCTATGATGATGATGTAAAGGTGAAGATGGAGAAGGCTGGGTTATTACAACTCTATGAGTTTCCCTATTTCAGAAAAATTGAGTGACTGTACCAGTGGTTAATGTCATGCGTACATGAAGACCACTTCTACTTCGTAAGATGTATGATGTAGATAACTCCCCAACTGATTTCTAAGTTTACTAGTCCTATCTACGAGGGAGGATATTTCAATGATGAATTGAATGATAAGGAGGCCATTAAAAAGATTGTTGAAGCTTATGAATACAAGAAGGGTTCACGATACTTTGACATTTCTATGATTTTTGACCTTGTAATGAGGATGGACGCATGTTTGGTCACAAATTTGAATGGGTAGGAGAGATGGAAACATATCAACAAGGCTTGGTTGAACGTTTTTCATAAGATATTGGAGGGGACCATCTCTAACCTCCCATATTTGATAAGAGAAGAAATCATCAATGCCACGTGCGATGGAGAAAGGATCATGTTTGGTAATGTTTTACTCACCATCATCTTTTCAGATATTGGAGTACCTGATGGGTGAGATAAATTTGTTTCAGAGTACCTAGATGAGAAACCTTCCCCTACAAAAATATTTTAGAAATACACTTGTGACACCATGACGGATGCCCACAAGGTGTGCCTAGAAAAATGGTATAAGAGGATGCGTGACACATTATGCATTAAGTGGAGAATACCCAAACAATTACCTATTTTACTACAAGGTGAGGTTCAATTCACTATGTACCAACATTTTTTTATTGGTAGGTTTACTTTGGTAGATGGAACTAAGGGTACCTGGCGCAAATTATCGTTATCCTTCATAGGAAAATACTTCTAGGCTAGGGTAAATCGATTCAAGGAGGAAAAGAGGCTAAGGTTTGACCCTAGTTCGGTAGACCAGGAATACCTTGAGCTTCAGATAATGTTTATATATCAAAAGATGCAAACCTATGTGGAGAAGTATTTCTCCTATGAAGTATATATGTTGAAGCCAGTGAAATTGCCTATTAAAGGGAGGAATGTAGTAAGGGTATACCTATATATAAGGCCTAAATATGAGAAAGTAACTTACGTTGAAAATTATGTATCTATCCCATAATACCCCACCATAATAAAGAAGGCCACTCAAAGAGAGAGAGAGAGAGAGAGAGAGAGAGAGAGAGAGGAGGCTTATGAGAAAAAGGCACCAAGTACACATACAATGCAGTCTGTGGGCACACATGAGTTAGGCCCAAGACCAAGCACATATGCACGGAGGAAGAAGTCCCCCATAGAAGAGAGAGAGAGAGAGAGAGAGAGAGAGAGAGAGAGAGAGAGAGAGAGAGAGAGAGAGAGAGAGAGAGAACACATTTGAGGAAGAGATGTCAGAAAAAGAGAAGCCCCTTATGAAAGAAGAATCACCGGAAAGAGAGAATTCACCTAGGGAAAAAGAAAAAGAAGAGTCTCCTATATTGGAAACACTAGTTGGGAAGAAGCAAAGAGTAACAAAAAAGGTGGACTCAGAAGAAACAAAGAGCATGGAGGATAAAAAGGGTGACGAGGATGATTAAGAGCACGGTGAGGCTTAGAAACATCTTGTGTATGATGTACAAAAGTTAGAGGAAGAGGGAAATTAAGGGAATGATGAGGGTGAAAGAAGCATTCACAGTAAGGGAGGAAGGGAAGAAGTAAATATGGAGGATCAAAATAATCAAAGACTGACTAAGGAGTAGATAGAGGATGCCAAAAAGAGGGATGTAGCAGGAATTATAAAGCAATTTGTGTATTAAGAGGTGGAGCATAGTGCTGAAGAAGTACTAGAGGATATGGAGGAAAAGGAAAGTGTGGAAAAGGAGTATAAAAGCATGGGCAGAGATCCCAACCTAGAAGTAAGCTTCCCAAAGGCAGCGCAAACAGGTGGAAAGGGTATGGTAGTGGTGAAGGAACAAGGAATGACTTACATCAATGATCCAAATAAGGTATTGCGCGTGTTTCCAAAGTACCATGCCTTTAAATGAACTCCTTGCATGGTATTCCTTCGATGAAGAGGATGCGTACCCACGCATGAGGAAGATGTTGTCTTAGGATTTTGAGTCCCATGTCGATGAGCCTAAATTTGAGGTCAATCGTGAGGCATTGATGAATATACCAAAAGCCAAGGGAGTAAACCTTCTAGTGAATGCTCAATAACTATCAGATGAGCAGGTTTGTAAGGCACTCAACAAGGTGTCAGTGGAGGTTAAGGCAAGGTTATTAAGGAGAAATGACATAATAAGGGTCTTGGAGGAAGATCTTGAAAAGAAAAATGATGAGATCATTGAAAAAGACAAGGAGTTAAAGAAGGAGGAGCTAATCATCACACAATTAAGGCATAAATTAAAGGAGGAAAAGGAAATGTGCATGAGATACATAAGAAGATAAAGACTATTTTAGAAACCATAATCTTGAAGCACCCAGACATGGCCCTTCTTGAGTAAAAATATGAGTCAACCATGTAATTCTTGAAATAATTGACCCACATCCTCACCATGGAAAGGAGGCCACTTGCATTGGGATTGGCAGAAGAGGCAATGACATGCATGAAGGAGGAAATAAAAATGAATATTGGATATAAAGTTACTCAGTATTCTGAGCTCCTTACTAATGTGAAGACCATCGTGAAAATGGTCGAGGCTGTATATGATAATTGCGCTGACATAGATAGAGTAGCAAGCATATTGGTTGCTACACATGAGTTTGATCTAAAGAAGTTTCAAGATAATAACAAAGGAAATAGGACGAAGTGTGATAATATCCCAGCTGAGGTTGATAAAAAAATGGAAGCAATCAAAACCTTGCGGGGTTTGATTAAGAATATACTTAAGGAGCTATATCCCTAGGTCACTCACAGAATGGACGCACTGGACGATATTAGCAAGTGTCTAGAAGGCATTGTGGATACATTGAAAACTAAGAGCAATGAATTGAGTTTTTATGAATTGATCACTCTAGTAGGTGATCTACTTCAATAGGTGTAGGGTGAGGTAGTTGTCTAAGAAAATATTGAGGCAACAGTGAAGAAGGAATTCCCACTCCTCTTACAGCAGTAGCCAATTATTATATTGTTTCATTCTTTATTCATATTATACTTGTTTGACTATTATTTATTCTTTGGAGAAGAAGGATGTTTCTAAGGATGGAGAACACACATAGTATGGGGTGATGTTGGACCCTAAAATATTGAATAAGTAACAAGAGGATTGCGTGCACATGACCATTGAGAAGAAGGGCACTCAAGGGAAAGCATGTAATAAAGGTTTATGAGAATACAGGGTGCACACAGAAGGAAGAACACAGGTTTAATGGACTTATCCATATTTGGCATTCTAGAGGCACTTGAGGAAAAGTGTGAGGACACGATTATGTGTGATGAGTGGATAATGTGCTAGCTTGGAACCTTGGAGGTAAAGAAAAGGATATTCCGTGTAGGGAATATTCTTAGAAGACATCATTACAAAGAGTGGAGAGTTTGGAAAGGGATAAACATTCACCAATGGAGGACCACATCGACACTTGGCATGTAATCTGTTTAGGAGAGAAGGCATGGCGGTGGGTGATAATCCTATAAAAATAGATTCTCGGGCTAGATAGATATATAAGAGAGAATTAGGAGACACTTAGAGAGATAGACATACACAAAAAATGCATAGAGAATGTAGAAAAAGAGAAGAAGAGTAACAAATTGTTGGAGTAATGCTAGGGTTTAGAGAACTTAGTGCTAGAGGGTTGTGAAGGATGCCAAAAGAATATGTATGGGTACTAGGATATGTAACAAGGGTTAAAATTGGAAAAGAATAGTGAGGATATCATATTAGAGAAGCTTATAGGAGTTAGGTCTCTGCTAATCACTATATATGGTTTGAGATGACCCCTTTGACTGTAATGTGGCTATCAGAACTATTTTAAATCAATATATATATATATATATATATATATATATATATGGGTTAATTCGGTATATCTTGTTTAGGGGTGTAAACCCTCATGTTATATGACTATCATGGCTCAGATCTAGTTTATTATGCTTCTTAAAATGCTATTTAGCCTCTATGATGCATTAATGTTAGATATCTTTGTTACATCTTCTACTTATTTATATAAATGAATGTACTTCTGCTCTACAGATATTCCTCCATTAATGGTGGAAAATTCTAATAAATCTCACATAAATAAGGGGCTTGGCACCCGTGTGTGCCTAAGGTTAGCACATAGTGCCCACTGGGTGATAGGCTAGTGCACTTGGGGTTAGAAAAGGTATTAAGGGTAAATAAATTACTATAGGTAGAGTTATTTCGAGGACGGACAACACGCGTAGTGTGGGGTAATGTTGGGCCCTAAAATTGACTAATTCCTAAGGAATAAATCAGTGTGTGTGGGATGTAGTAAAGAAGGAAGGAACTTAGGAAAAAGTTAGTAAAGGAAAGGCATGCAGTAGATAAGGTTAGCGCATGTGGGAGCGGAAAGGTTTGGGGAATTAGCCATATTTTGAGGGATTTGTCACAATAGAAACACGTGAAAAGCCCAAGTAGGTATATTGAATGGATAAGGTGCTATCCTAGAGCCTTGGAGGTTAAGAAAATAATATTCCACATAAGAGATATTCCAAGGATGATCATTACAGGTATTGAAGGCATTTGCAAGCTGGCATAGGCATCTGACCATGGAAGACCACACTACCACTTGGTATATGATCTGCTCATGAAGGAAACCAAGGTGGTGCATCCAGATCCTATTTAAAGGATTGCTTGGGTCTGAAAAGATGAGATAAGAGGGTGAGAATGAAATGATGGGGAAATGAAGGGAGAATAAGGGTTTTAAGTAGTAATAAGGTGCTGCAGAAATGCTTACAAGGAGGATTTTAAGCATATTAGGCATGGATTTGGGTATGAACAAGGGTTATAATTGGTAGAATAGCTAAGAAATCTCTCTTTATAGAGTATTTTTGTAGGGTTTAAGATAATATCCCTTGATGTATTAAGTATGTATGACACTCAGGATGTAATGTAGCCATTATAAATGTTTATAAATCAATATATGGTGTGTGATTCTGGTTAATCATGGTCAAAAGTGTAAATCCTTATGTTTTTAATATTATTCCTAGTACAATCTAGTTTCATTATGCTTATTTACAATGTTCATTTCCATTTATGATGCATCTGTGTATGGATCTATTGTCTATATCTTCTTTTTTTGAGTGAATTCCTATGTTTCTAATTTTACAACTCGTTCTCCATCAATGGTGGACCATTCTCGTGAAGCTCACAAAAAGGAGGGGATCGACACCCACACATGACTTAAGTGAGTACCAAACACATGTTAGGTTATAATCTGGTGCGCTTGTGGTAGAAAGAAGTTTTATGAAGAAATGAATACAAGCTATACGTGACGTGAGTTGTATGATTTTGATGAATGGAAGTGATGAGATGAAGATAGGATTTTGACAGAAACTCAATTAAAAACCTACAACTTAACTCTACACACAGTTTACTACATAGTCTAGAATGTGATTTTCTTGTAATTTTATCTAGAATTAGACCCGTAGAGGGCCTCCTGATTAACAAAATATGGTTTTGAGGTTTTAACTCTTTTGGAACATACAAATCTAATTCATTCTTATTGGGATTTATTGAATGAAAATTTCTTCTAACCTACTATTTTATTTAAAGAGACCCCCTACACCTTGTCCCATACTACCAGTAGGAAGCATGGGCTCATCACCAAGGAAAATGCATAGGCGATTAAGGGAAATTACCTCCTTTCCAAATCTCACGCCACTAGTAAGAGGTGTGGGCTCAACACCGAAGATTGGTGGGGCAAGGAAGTGTGTAAATGAAAATTTTGTATTGATTTTGACTTGAGAAATATATATGTATTTTTTATTTTTAACTTTAAGTTGTGCTTTTGGGAGGGGGATATTTACCCTAGCCTTAACCCGACGTAACCAATAATATGTGAGGGCTCAACACTGAAGGCTAAGATAGGTGAACAAACAATCTAGGTAAAAATTTTAAGAGTGTTTTTTCTACCAAAGTGACTTTTCTGGGAAATATATGACACCAAGAAGCTTCTAGAATAGACTATGGAAAAAGACAAATATGTTGGAAGAAAATTGCAAGTAGAACCAAGTATGCAATACTTGGTAGGATTGGTGTTAAAATTATGTCTTATCTTCTTGAATTAATGAAATGATTGAAAATGTTGATGATAATATTGTAGATACTTATAGAAATTTGATTCAATGTTTTGACACTATTTTTTAGAAGTTTTTGAAAGTTACTTGAAAGATAAGTTCCTTGATTACAAATTAAAATAATAATCTAACGGATGAAAATGTGATATATATGTAATAATGTACATATGGAAATGCAGATGGATCATGCATAGTAACATTTTAAGTGAAGTGAATTGATGGATTTTATGAAGTCTTCACCCTTTAAAGTACATAGAATATATGGCCCATTATTGTAGTCCTCTATGACTCGATATGGACCCAACCACTTGGGTCTAAATTTCCTACCTTCACCAGTTTTCTTATTTATCCATATTTTAAGTCTCAATACAAGATCTCTAATAAATATTTCATGTTCATATACTTTCTTGTTGTATTTCCATCACATCCAATCAATGTAAACTCTATGGTATGCCTCAGCTCTGAGATGAGCCTCATCGAGGGTTTCTAGCTTAACGAGTAATGCCTCACAATATCCTTCTTCTCCTAAGATTCCTTGTAATGATATCCATAGACTTGGTATCTCAACTTCAAGTGGTAAGACTTATTTCAAACTGAATACTAAGGAATATGGGGTTACCCCTATCGGCATTCTTACTGACATTCTATAGGCCCACTAGGCTAGAAATAGCTTTAGGTGTCAATCACACTTATTCTCCTTAACAATTATTAAGAGGATAGATTTTAGCATCTTATTAGTTTCCTTAGCCTATCCATTGGCTTGAGGGTAGTATAGAGAGGCTATGTGATGATTTATATTAAAAATTTGACACAATTCACCCACCTCCTCATTTTTAAATGACGTTCCATTATCAGATATAATGACCTCTGGGACCGCATATCTACAGATGATCTGGTTCAAAATGAACTTTACAATTACAAATCCCGGAATAGTGGTCAGACACATAGCCTCAAAACACTTCATGAAATACTTTGTGGTTGCAATTATGAAATTGTGGTCTTCCATTGATGAGGGAGATAATTTCCCTATCAAATCTAATCCCCATGTGGAAAAGGGAGAAGGTTTCACAATCGATTGTAGAGATTCGGTAAGAATGTGAATTTCGTGAGAGAATGATTGGCACTTATGGCACTTGCGTACGTACTCTATTGTGTCATTTCTAAGGTGGGTGAGAAATAACCCATATAGTGTATATTTCTAGTGGTTATGTGTCCTCCAAAATGACCTCCACATACCCCACTATGGGCTCTATAGAGGATCTTTTCAGACTCTTTCTCATTACAACATTTTAGAAGCATTCCATTAAAATCTCTATGATAGAGCAATTTCTCTATAACCACGTAATTGGTGACTATGACATGTAGTCATCTTCTATGCTACAAGGTTACTCCCTCATAGTATGTGCAGTCCATAATAAAATTGACAATATATGAATACCATGGACACACAATAATGGGAGGTATGAATTATATATAGTATATACATTCATCAGGGATACTCAGGTCTACTAACTTTACACCATGTAATGGGTTATCTGCCAACCAATCGGAAATGATTTGTCCCTTGATAGAATTTTGGTTGATGTAAGTTAACTCAAATTCTCCCACTAAGGTTATAAAGCATCCAACTTATCTTGGATAAAGAACCTTGTGTTATAAATGTTTGAAGAAAATTTGTTTTAACAATAACCCGCATTTCTTGGTTAATCATATAATTCCTTAACCATTTTTCTGCAAATACTATAGTGAGGCATTATTTTTCCACTCATGTGTAGTGTGTCTCATAGTCTAGTAATGTACGACTGATGAATTAAATTTCACGTTCACACTTGTCATCATCTTCTTGTGTTAGCATGCAGTCTAATGAGACACTTGTAACCCATGAATATAAAATGAGGGGTCGATCTGACTTGGGAGGCATGAGCGTGGAAGGCAACAAAAGGAATCGTTTGACCGATTTAAATGCCTCATTACACTCATCCATCTATATATTGTAGCAATCCTTCTTTAGAAAATTGTTTGTTGGATGAACAACAAAGGTTAAATTAGAAATGAACCTTTGAATTGCATTGAGATTTCTAAGAAAGGACAAAATACTCGACTCATCTGATGGTGGTATCATTTCTAGAACTACTTATATTTTTACTAGATCTACATCAATCCCTCATGAAGAGATGATGTACCCCTATATTTTCCCTCCCATCACACTAAACACACATTTTTCTAGATTCAATGTAATGTCGTATACAATTAGACGTGAGAGGATGATGCAAAGTACCTCAGGGTGATCACAGTGCTTCCTATATTTATACAGAAGGTCATCAATGTGCGATTCCAAAATCTTGTGAATAAGATCATGGAATACGTAAGTCATTTCCCATTGGTAAGTGGCACCAAAATTCTTGAGACCAAACAAGATGACTGTGTAACAATAGGTTCCCTAAGGAGTAATAAAGGCCATATTTGTTTGACCTTGGTCAGAGATCCTAATTTGATTGTACCAGGAAAATACATCCATATGTACAATAACTCATAACCAGCTATTGCATCAATGACAACATCGATGGATGGTAGTGGGAAATAAAATTTGGGACATGCTTTGTTTATATCCCAAAAGTAAATGCATATTCAAAATTTTCCATTCTTTTTAAGAATGGGGACAATTTTAGATACCCACATTGAGTAATTGATAGGTTTGATTAATCTCACATGAATTGTTTTCATAACTTCCTCTTTAACCATTAGTGTCACCTTTGGTTTCATAGGTTTGGATTTTTCTTGAATAGGCTTGGCATCAGATTTGGTCACAATGTTGTGAACTACAACATTAGGAGAAATTCTTGTTATCTCTTTGTAACTAAAAACGAAGGATTTCTAATGTTCTTTAAGAATATTCATGTTTATTTCTATAGACAAAAATATTGCACATTAGAAAATATTTAGCTTAGTATTATACTACTATTTAAAAGGTTCTCAAGTGTACGAAGTACTAATTAATCCCACCTTTTTTCCACCTTTTTCTTATCTTTCATTTTGTCTTTCCCATGTATTTCCTAATACCTATCATCCCATTTCATGACCTTTTTGACATTCTAGCCTGAAATCAGGTTGCCCCAGCATGTACTGGGGCACCCTGATCTATGTAAACAACCTTTATCTTTTGTTTGGGTCACTTATAGCTTTAGGTTATCCTTATCTTCTTCTCGGTCGGCCTTGACAAGATTAATTATAAAATTAAGCTTGAGATCCCTATAAATATAAAGTTATAAGACCATAATGAGGTTCCTAGTTCATTATATCTTATCACTACTATCACTCTATCTAAGGATGCATTTATTACATCACTTGCATCCACATAGTGCCATGAGTTCAAGATAGGA
The DNA here is from genome assembly GCA_019776745.2 of Taxus chinensis. Classification (NCBI taxonomy): domain Eukaryota; kingdom Viridiplantae; phylum Streptophyta; class Pinopsida; order Cupressales; family Taxaceae; genus Taxus; species Taxus chinensis. The sequence continues at coordinate 507,898,271 of CM034146.1, read as the reverse complement.
GATATGCATCATGCACACTTCATAAGGGGAGGGATTCCATTCTATTCCATGCACACATGCTACTTACATTTCTATAACTACTATTGCTTGTTACTTTAAAAAGTGTGATTGACACGAGAGCACCTAGGGAACGATATGTATGCACACACACCAGAACTACATGAGGGTACCTAATGTAGTGCAATGCTTAGTGATAATTACAATATCTTGGTGACTGAGGTCAGTCCAACCCATTCATATGCATCTTTCATTTTTCATGGGTTGGATACTTCTCCTTACATTACGGGTAATTTTCTAGCTCATCTAACGAATCCATCGTGACAGACATAAAGTACCCAGAGACATTTAACGACCATACCAGATTGAAGTTATGATCATTTAAATTGTTTTGAGTGCCTAGATTGTAGATTAGGGCACCCCAAGGTGCCCTAGTATACTCCTAGGTGCATGTGTCGTATTAGACAGTCAAGATCTGTCATTCCCAGGGTCCCTGAGGGTTTGTCTATACTAGCAGATTTTATTTCTAGATCCATGAAACTATGCAACAAACTTATGTTATTAGCTGATTCTTTTCCTTACTCTTCTCTTACACATTAGGGTTTCATTTCACCTAGAATAGTTTATTTACATTTTTGTACACTACTTTAGTTCATTACAACGTTTTAGTCATCCTAACTATATTAGCATTAATACCCTAGATATCCCATTAGGTCATCTAGGTAAAGCCTTATTTTTAGTAATCATTTTAGTGAACCTAGTTTCTCTTCTTGCCTCTTTTAGGGTTTTGAATCTACACTTTCCACCATGGGTAAGCATCATATAAAGTCCTCTTCTTCTAAGTATTTAGTAAATTTTAAATTTTATAGCTGTGGAAACACTTTTACCAATACCCCCACTATTTCTTCTGGTTATAACCCTTGTCCTTCATTTATTGAATTTCCATTTGCTAAGATGGATCCTTGAGCTATTGCGGATGTTGTTACCTCTTACTTATGCACTATTAATCATGTTACCTAAGCCCAACTCGTTGCCGAAGTCCAAGATCTTCCTCCTAATCCTATCATTCTCTCTCCTACCTTGGGAATAAATGAAACTAATCCTACACCTCCTTCTTCTCCACCCATGATCGAGTCTCCACCTCCACCAACTCCACCTACCCTAGTCCTTGTTGTTTCCATGGTTGATTTTGTCCCTTCCACTTCTGTTGTTACTTCGATACCATCCATTACAACCACCTTGCACTACTCAGTTGTTTTTCTTGTTCCTCCCCTGTCCCCTTTTCTATATGACATGCCATTCACAAAAAATATTCACATGCTTAGTACTGCTTCTGCCACACCACCTGTCACTATGATTCGTATTGTGTCATATCGAGAGTTCTCACCCCCTCTTGATATCATCCCATTCTTACCACCATCCTATATCTCTTTAGTATGCCCATCATTCACATACACCCTATCCATAAAAAATTCATCTTGGGAACACATACAACTCAACACCTCATGTCCTACCACCATCTACTCATATGATTGTCTCCTTCGAATAGGGTTTCACCTTGATGATCTTATTACTCCTTTTAGTGATCCAAATTTCTATCATGGCTTTGTTATTCTCACTACTTCTTATGGTTTGCATGTTTTTCACCTTGTGGTTCATCTCACACGCCATCCTACTACCTATCCACTTACACTAGGCTAGTCTTGGTTAGATTATATTGGGGGAACCATTACTTCTGATCATATTGACATCACCTTCCTCATTTCATTTGTTGCAAATAGCATTTGTAGTAGTTCTTTTTATTTCTATACAACCAACCTCACTGTTTGGTATGCTCAGGGATGCCCATTACATGTATTTACAGATGAGCAATATGTCTTGGTCATGTACATTTTACGCATTCATGGTTATCTATCTGACCTCGCACATACACTTTCCTATCATTTATCTCGAGCAGTCTAGTAATTTCATACTTCTCTTGATGATACATTTGATGATATTTCCCTGCCATTACCTACATGTGGTCCACCTCCACTTACACCCTCTTCTATCTCCACCACTGCAGTTGATAAATATCACCCTAATCGAGTTCTGTCTCCCACCAACTTCTTTGACATTATACAATTTCTTCAAACGTAGTGTCAATCCATGGATGCAACAATTGCATCTCTCTGTGCTAAGATTTCCCATCTTAAAGATGTCGCTAAATTAGAAAATCCCACTAATATTACAGACCCTGGATGATCTTTTTCCCTTGCCTCCTCCCTTACTACCCCAATAGTTTTACCATTACCTTCACCCCTTATTCTTCCTTCCATTGCTACATTATAGGACATTCTTGGCCACCTACTTTTTCATAAAATCATTGATGTACCATTTAATTGCAGCTATTCACCACCTTATCCAATCCACTATCGTGATCCATCATTTTTTTGCTATCACTATATTCTAGGGCATCATACTGAATATTGCATCTCACCTCAATAACAATATTTTTTACACTCTTCACTTCTTTCATCCTCACTTTTCAGTCCAGCTTCTTGTACCTCATCTACTCTTCTCGGCACAACTACTATGCGGTTATCTACATTACCTCATATGCCTCTTCCATATTCTTCTTCTTTCCACTCACTCCATCCCATTAGTATTACACATTGGCATAAGCCTCTTACTCAGACCACTACAAAATATCATCACCACTCACCACCTTGCTCTATTTCAAGTTGATAATTTTCCTCTTTACGCATGACATCTCCTCAATCTCCCTCCCCTATGCACTTTACTATACCACAACATTCATCTTACATCCACCCCTCACATGCATATGACCTTCATTCCCCTGAATAGTGCTTATCTCCTATACCACCATTATTAGAGAATCCTTCTATGCCTTCCTCCTCACATGTGCATTTCAGTGGACATCCGTCCCTCAACCTTATTGGATGATTCCTCTTTCCTAACCAGTTGAGGGGACCTAGCCATTAGAAATTGACATACCCCCTCTTGCACTCTCACATCCATATATTTTCAATTCTTCACATATCAACATTTTCATCATGTATTATCACACCCTTGTTACCTGATGACGCACCCTAGTGCTTTAGTTCACACTAGACTCTTGTGGGATTACCATTACATTGAACCCCACACACTACACTACATGACCTATACATTTACATTCTATCATCCTACATTATATCTTCATGAAATACACTACACTATTCATCATTGTATATGCGCTAAGTTTTTCATTCCATCCTCTCATCCTACATTTACGCTAGGTCACGTTGTATAAGAGTCTATATTTTACCATCACATATTCTACATACACCTATCATCATGTTTTCTCCACTACATATACATCCTACACTCCCACATTTCATTCCTACACCTTCTCTATCCTACACACTACACTAGATTCCATTACACATAGGTCTAGTTCCATCTATAATTGTTCCACCCACCATTTCTATACATTGCTATCATTACATTCATACATCATACCTATTCTACATCCTACACTAGATTTCGTTATACTTGGGTCTAGTTTTATATATCATCATTACACATTCTCCTTCTACCTATGCCTTTATTACATTACATTACATACCCACTACACATTATACACCACTCATTCACATACCTTGGTCATTTACACTATGTGGTATTCTACGCATTGCATTAACCACCCTATCATGAAATTTTGTTCTTCGGTCCATACTTGACTAATGAGGGTTTACCAATCAAATGGACCTTACCTACATGTGACATTTCATCATACCACATTCATGAGAATTGTGATCGATGCTCTAGGCTATATTTTCACCCACACGCATCATCACATACCATAGTTTTATACACCTTAAGTTAAATCACCACTCTTTTTATTCATTCTAATTTATTCTCTTACATCTGATCATCAACCATTCTATTCTCCTATCCTACGTCATTCTATTACATCACCATTTATCCTGCTCATCAATTAGTGGTATAAAATTTAGGATAAATAACCACCCTCACCTCTTTCATCACATAGTGGTCTATGCTTAGTGCTAAAAACACCATCTTCTATTATCCACTGCCTACTCACCTACACTTCATACACCCTCATCACCCATTTTGTAGAGACATATGCTATAGGCTACATTTTCACCTTCTTCTTCCATCATGTAGTGATATAAAATTAGGGATAAATCATCACTCACCCATTTAACAAGTCGTGTAATACACTTAGGCTATAGGGTCCACGTGCATCTTTCCATATATCTCATTCCCATACACTCCTTCTATAATGATATACACTTAGGGATAAATAATCACTCGTCTATTCCACCACATCGTGATATATGCTTTGGCTATAGGGTTCACGCACATATTCTCCCCATGTCACATTTCATCACCATCCCATACACATACTTATCATAGTGCATTAGATACAATGTACACTACTCAACCATTTCCTAATGATGCACTCTCATTTACAGTTCGTTATTTACTATTGAGGGGGTAAGAAAATGAACCTCATTACATACATATTATATCCACTTAGGGGGGACGTTTCTCCTATCATTCCATTCCATCCTTCCACCACATATTGCATTATTTTGGTGGCATTTATTTTTGCATACTCGTGTTTTTCATGCTCACTTTATTACACAGGTTAGCTTACTTTCTTGTATGTCATTATCATACACACATGCACATTCACACCTTTATCTAGTGTGGTTGAAGTTACATGACTCTACATGTGGTATGGATGTTTTCCTTATACCCTTCCTATAACGATCGCTGGGGGAATCCACATTCATCTGATCCAGGTGTTATTGTTTCATTTTGTACTTATCATCTTTTAGTAATTTCTTCTACATGCTTTAACATATTGGTTATCACTCTGACATGCTAACAGGTGCTCCATGTGCAACACTTGTTTTATAGGACTACATGTTTCCATGACTACATGTTTTTTTTACTTCTCTATGTTTTTTTCCATTATTTGCGGGATTTCCCCTTTACTTGTGTGTAAACTTGAGTGTTTTTGTGGCCATGATGGCCTTGTGTGTCTTACAACATCATGAGTGATGCCCTATGTTTAAAACTTTATTTGTGTGGTTTTCTTGTTTTCTTGCATGTTTACAATACTTTTCTTGGTAGTTTTCACATCATCTACATATTTTACAATTATCCTATTTACATGCATTTGTTTAGACTAAAACTTGTATTGGCTAGCCATCTCCTTTTGTGCACACCTTGGTATCTACCAAGTGTTTCCCTTTCCCCCTGTAGAGTAGAGGTCTACAAGTTAGAGTGTGGTTGGTCATCTTTTGGGGTTGCAGTCTCCTTTTAAGGTGATTATATGTGGACCCAAATAAGGAGGGCATCATTGAGGGTATTTACTAACACAACGTATTTACATAGGTTCATACACAGCGAGTGAGTTCAAACCACTCTACGAACTCCATACACATCAGCCTCACCAGAACATGATGTCCTTTGGTAATTATGCTGAGCAGTTATAGGCTTAGGGGTTACAGTGGGTGTAACTCTCTACACTTCTCCATCCAATGGAAACAAATCACCCAAAAAACCAAAATAGTACATAAATCTCTTCAAATATTTCAGCAGAAGTGGTTAAAGGTTGGAGGATACAACATGGTTCCTCCTTATACTTCTTCATCCAGGGTGGTATGAGATCACCCAAAAAACTCATAACACTATAATATATCCTTATACGACGTCTTTGTCGACATGGATCAGGTACACATGTTCCATTTTTTCATTTACACTTTCTATTCTAGCGTATTTTACATTTACATATTTTTACACAACGTTTTTACATACATACATATTTGAATACTTGATCATTTTCTTCTTGCAGGTCCACTGTATGAGAAAGAAATAGTAAAATTTGGGGCAAAAAAAATGATGACGATGACGACAACAATAACACACTATGACAGTACTTTCTATACTAACCATGTAGGTACACTACACACATCAACATCTGCACATTCGTTCCACCCTTAGTTCACTCTCATCACTTTTTATAAACATTTATCATCTTTATAATCCACGCTCCTCCACATTTTTCTTTTTTTCATTCGATGTGTGAGTCTAGTTCATTGACACATCTTCTCCTACACTCTACATGGTTAATAGGTACACATCTCTATTTACTTTATGTTACCGAGCTTTCCGCTCACTAATATAAACTAGGGGAAAATGTAGACATAAATATTGCACATTAGAAAATATTTAGCGTAGTCTTATGCTACTATTTATAAGGTTCTCAAGTGTACAAAGTACTAATTAATCCCACCTTTTGGCCACCTTTTTCTTATATTCTATTTTGTCCTTCCTCCATATTTCCCTATACCTCTCACCCCAATTCATGACCTTTCTAAAATTCTAGCCATAAATCAGGGCACCACAGCATGTAATGAGGCATCCAGGGGATCCCCAGTCCCACTCTGGGTACCGCGATCTATGTAAACCTCCTTTTGATTCTTTTTGGGTGACTTCTAGCTGTTGGTCATCCATTTATTCTTCTCAATCAGCCTTTTCGGGTTTAATTATGAAATTAAGACTGAGATCTATATAAATATAAAGTTATAAGACCATAATGAGGTCCTAAGTCATTACATCTTATCACTACTATCACTTCATCTAGGGCTACATCCATTGCATCACTTGCATCCACATAGTGTCATGCATTCAAGCTAGGAGATCTACATCACACACACTTCATAGAGGGGGATTCCATTCAATTCCATGCACACATGTTACTTACGTTTCTATAGCTAATATTGCTTGCTAGTTCAGAATGTGCGACTGACATGAGAGAACCTAGGGTATGACATGCACACACACACACACAATAGAACTACATTAGGGTCTTTAATGTAGTGCAATGCTCAGTGATAAGTCTGATAGCTTTATGGATGAGGTCAATATGACCCATTCATATGCATATTTAATTTTTATAAGGTCTGATACTTCCCCTTACATTATGGGTCATTCTCCAACTCATATGAATAATTCAACGTGACAAAAATGAAGTACTCAGATACATTTATTGACCATACCAAATTAAGGTTCTAAGCATTTATGATGTTTCGAGCACTCAAATTGTAGACCAAGGCACCTCAAGGAACCTTAATACACTCTTAAGCACATGTGTAATCTTAGAAAATCCAAATTTACACTTTGCAGGGTCCTTGAGGGTTCATCTGCACTTCTACATTTTATTTCTAGATCCGCTGAGTATTTTCCTTACTCTTCTCTTACACATTAGGGTATCATTTCATCTAAAATACTTTATTTACATTTATTTTAAAGTTATTTAGTTCATTTACAATGTTTTGGTCCTTCTAACTAGATTAACATTAATACCCTAGATATTCCTTTAGTTCATCTAGGTAAAGCCTTATTTTTTTTAATCGATTTCCACTTCTTCAGGAGTCAGCGAAGAACCTAACTTCAAAATTTTAGGGTCCTCCTTCATCGAGATATTTATATCAATCATCCCTTCAATCAAAGAGGCATTACCCTCTTCAAATTCAGGTGGGGCCATAGGTAGTTATAACTCCCCTTCTTCTATCTCACAAATCTCAAGGCCTTTCGAGGAGTAAGGGTCTATCATGTGATCCCTGAAATAGAAGGAAGAGTGAGGAATAAGAGAAAATCCTCTCTTATGATGTGTGGGATGTAAATTATTATAAGCGTTAAGGTACCCTAAGATAGCCTCATCATTTTCTACATAATATAGGGTATAAGGCTTTTTCTTAGACTCTACATATGTCAAGATTGGATTCGTTGGAATTTTATGAACTAAGGGTTCATTGTGAACCAAAACTGTGAAGTCAGTGTCTTCTAAGTATTTTCTTGGACAAAATTAGAAAGCATAAGTAGATATAAAATCAGCAAGAAGGTTTTTTTCACTTGGGATGGATTTAATTGAAATGATTTCAAAACCTTTACTTAAGTTTAGTATAATATTTTTATAGAGCTACAAGTGCTCCGCCTTAGTCTCATATACCTCTGAAACTTTCCTAGCGACTATCCACAAATCACCCAACACTCTAATATTACAAACACCCATCCTTTTGGCTAAAATGAGACCAATAAGGAGAGCCTCGTATTCTACACAATTCTTTGTACATTCAACATCTAGCTTGAAGGAAAAAGGCTCGACCTTCCCCTTAGGATAAGTGAGGATCACACCTACCCCTGCGCCAAAGTGGAATTTTTATCCATCGTAATTAAGAGTCCAATAATTACTTGATAATATTGATGTTGGATCACTCTTTGTATACTCTCCCCTTTCCTCTGAAACTCCAACCATATAAAACTCATCGGTCCAAAGAGAGACGACTCCCAGAGCATGTCCTATGCCCATGGAATTGAATGGAAGGAGAATAGGTAAATCATTCTCTAATAGCTCAACAATATTCATCTTGGTTTTTGTTGATATTGTTTTAATAGTCATGGTTTCATCTTTGAAAGCATGAATCCCTTCAATTAAGTTAGTAATTTCTAATTCTATTGTGGGAATTATTTTTGTCTCTAGAGTTGAACTCGTAGGTTTGTTTAATTTGTTTGCAGGGAGCTCAAACTCAATATACACCCTAGGTTTCTTATTTATGTTATCTAGGTGAATGTCAAATGGTTTTGGATCACCCTATGCAATGAATACTTTCCCCAAATGTAGGAATCTAACTTCCTAAAATAATGTGGAGGGAATATCGTTCATGCGATGTATCCAAGGAAGACCAAGAATCATATTATAGTTAGTTTCCTAGTCTTTAATAAAAAACTATGTAAGAACCATCTTGGGACCTAGGGTAACTAGTAGCACTATGGTTCCAATCGATGTTTCTTTGAGGCTATCAATGTGTTTCTTGTTGAATATATATTGGTTTCTCCAGAGCATAAATTCTAGAGAAATGAAAAGGGGACAATGTTGATTGCTTCCCTGTCATCGATCACTATGAAATTTACGTATTTGTTGTAAATCCAAATTTGTAGATACATATCCAGATCACCTCTACATGCCAACTCAACATATGTGGGCATCTTACTAATGTCGAATATAAACCTTACATCTCTTTTGGGATTCCTAGGAGGGTGTACGTAGAAGTCTATGTGATTTATTTGTTCCTCTAGAGGAGGGGTGACATTGATCAAATGACCAAGACCTAAAACCTTCCAATAAAGCAGCTCTATGAGCAGAGGAGTTCTTAAACAAATCCTAGAAGGATATCTGAGAAAAGGTCTTTGTTAAATAAGTGATCAAGTCATAATTCCCCACCAATTTTGGAAGTGTTGGAACATCATCTAACATAGATGGGTAAATAGGAATAGGCTATGATGAGTAGTCTCAAGTTCTCGTAGTAGTGTTTATTTTGGGTTCAGTGTCTAACTCTATTATACCCATGATCTTAGTTTTTTGGTGACCATCCAATGGTAGTGCCACCAATAGGTTTAACAAATTCAAAGCTTCATTATCATTATTTCCCACTAGGATACCCTTATTTGTGCCGTTGGGGTCCAACTTACCATTGTTAGGACATGTTAGAAGGGAGTCATTAAATATCCTGAGTGGTGTGTTTCTAGGGGATATAGGCCCCATGCTAGCATTATGAGTTGTTGCTGTAGGATTTGCTAAAAATATATCAATAAAGAGCCATCTTTTGTCCTTGAGTAGACATTGAATAAATTTACTACTGTCATGCCATGTTCTAGCATCTTTCATTTGGACCCTATGGAAGCCACAATATAGGTAAGGATCATAATATTGAGGTCTTTGGTTTGTATTTTTCTAGGGTCTTAAGTTTGAATTGTTATTACACTTTTGGTTATTGTAATTGAAGTTAAGAGGCTATTTCCCTTGATTTTTATATTATTTTTGGTACCCGTTTGGGTACTGTTTAGGGCCTTGAGCCTGAACTTGTTTTTGGTGGGGTGGAGGATGATTGAAATCCATCGTATTGATCATAGGAGAAAATTTGTTACTCCTATGATTTTTAACATTTGTGTTGTTGTTGACATTATTTTTTCTTGAGGTGTTAACAATGTTTGGTTTCTTTGCTTGGTCTGTAACACCATCGATTGTAACACCATGGTTTTTGTTGAGGACTTTAGCTCCTTGGTTATTATTTTCATTGTTGGGATAACTTGAATTACCCTGATTGGGAGTGATCAACCTCCCATTTGAACGGTAGGTATTTTAACCACTATCTATTGCAGTCTGATCAATGTGGATAGCACCCTCCAACACCTCTTTGTAACTCCTTAGGGGTAACTTCTAGACTTCTTCCTTCATTTCCTGGTTAAAAGAGTGAAGGAATAGATCACAAAGATCTATCTAATCCATGTTGGGAGTGCTTGCCAAAGAGTATGGGACCTACCACCATCTCTGTATGAAATGTGTAGTAGATTCATTATGCTCTTACTTTTTATGTAATAATTCCTTGATTCCTATTCTCAGTAGCTTTTTCATGTCAAAAACTTTGATGAATTCAAACACTAGTTGTTTAAAATAATGTATTGAAGTATCAGGTATCCTATAATACTAGTTGAGAGTGATTCCTTCAAGATTCTTAGGGAATGTGTTCACTATAACTATATCCCATGAGAGTATCTCTTGAATGGAAGTTATATACACTTTGATATGTGCATTTTGATCTCCCTCTCCTTTAAACTTCAAAAATTTAGGGAGAGGTCACAAAATAATTATGATTCATATGGTAAATTCCAAGGGATCCTTAATATATTCAATGTATGTTCCCAAAGTGTAGGAATCTACCATACATAACATTTTCCCAACTGGTAATGTAATGTTCCCTAGTTTTGTGCCTCCAACTCCATACCAGAATAATCCTCCACTGTATCTGTACATGTATTCTAAATCACTGTAGGGGGGACATGTACTCTTTGCTTGGATCATATGCTCAGCCGTAGGGGATTCCTTATGCCTCTACAAATGTTTATGCTGCGCCATATCAACACCCTATGACTACTCCACCTCCCCATATGGGGTTATGTATGGTAGATTCCTACACTTTGGGAACATACATTGAATATATTAAGGTAAAGTCCAAGGGATCCTTAATATATTTAATGTATGTTCCCAAAGTGTAGGAATCTACCATACATAACATTTTCCCAACTGGTAATGCAATGTTCCCTAGTTTTGTGCCTCCAACTCCATACCAGAGTAATCCTGATTCATATGGTAAAGGGTGTTGATATGACGCAGCATAAACATTTGTAGAGGCATAGGAATCCCCTGCACAGTATCTGTACATGTATTCTAAATCACCATAGGGGGGACATGTACTCTTTGCTTGGATCATATGTTCAGCCACAGGGGATTTCTTATGCCTCTACAAATGTTTATGCTATGCCATATCAACACCCTATGACTACTCCACCTCCCCATATGGGGTTATGTATGGTAAATTACTTTGGTATGGAGTTGGAGGCACAAAAGTAGGGAACATTGCATTACTAGTTGGGAAAATGTTTAAGAACGTACATCCAGTTGGTGCTTGTTGAGGGTATCCATACGTAGTGTGAGGGGGCATACTGAAGGTTTCTGATCTTTTAAGGATATCTTTAGGGATAGGAACACCCGGTTAAACTGGAGAAGGATTTGGTGTAGTGGGAACTAACCAAATTTTTGTGGATGATGGATAATCCTTCCCTGCCCAATAGAAGATGAGACATGAGTATCCTGGGAAATTTCTAATTCTCTAACCCTATCCACCAATGTGGAGATGATATCACCTAATTATGGTATGGTGTTTTGTTTTAGCACATGTTTTTAAACCTTGTTTGGTATCAAAGGATTGTGATATACTTCTATAAACTATTTTTTTTTTAACCACCCCTCATTACAAATGTTTTTTTATTATGGGAGGGGTAGAGGTGTTATTCTCAAGTAAGACATCAACATATCCTTACGTCCTATCTAGATATTGGTCTATATTTTTAAAGAATTGTTCACTTAGGGTATAACGTGCTAGGTACTCCTCATCTAATAATGAGAGTTGATCAGACTGCATACTGATTTGTGGTCTAAACAAGACCTGAGGAGTGGAGTCTGAATATCTAATAAATGTCATATTGTTAGAATATGAGATTTAAGGTTGTGGCATATACATAAGTTGATCAATCTCCTTAATATTGACCGAGGATCCATTATTGGTCACTTGAGGAGGAGGAGGAGTTTGAGACGTAGGGAAATTAGTTGAATAGTTGTTAGCCCACCCAGATAGTGAGGGTAACTGTTGATGCCTACTAATTTAGTAGTAATATGTGTTAAGACCCAAAATGGGCCGGCCATATCCATCTTTTCCTGACATATTTGGGAGATATATGAATACCCATATAATAATGGGAGAATGGTAAGATGGACGAAAGAAATGGAAATGAAAAGATACTAGATTTTCATGTCAGGTTCACCAATTTGTACAAATGAATATTGACATGTGACCTTTGATCCTAATCAATCTCCTAAGGTCATGCCAAGATGACTGAGGTGGAATGTGTGGATGGCTAAGGGTATCAAAATGTTATATGTAAATGAAAAATGTGTGGAAATGGGATGAATAAATTATCAAGGAAAAACAATGTCCTCGATGTGCAATGTTGGGATCTTCTCGTCAAGGGAAAGGAAGGCCCTTCTTATCTGAATGGGTTTAATGGATGGGTCAAAAAAAATAGCCACACAAAGACTCTAATCAATATCAAGCTCTGTGGAAATACTTTCCAATGATTTTGGGATATGTGGAAAACCGATGGGTGCCTCGTAATGATTTTGAGATAAGGTCATGGAATAAATGAGAGAGAGGCATGGTTCTACTGGCTCTATGGGTGGTTAGCTAGTTCATTCCAGAATGTGAAAGCTCTACAAGTATCTTGGTTTAGGATGTTTAGTTGTCTAACAATGTTTAGTACATGTGGGGATGATCTAAACACTTTTGTGTGTAATCTGATAACTAAGTCTATTTTTTCTTTGGGTATGTCCGGTTGTGGAAGCATGGGTTTAAAACTGTAAACTATTTCCAGTTTTTTTATGATGATGGTCATGTTTACATTTGTGGGGTTTTAATCTAATCAAATCAAATGACGATATAAGTTAAATAAGAAAATACTACACTATGTTTTTATATTTTTCAATATAAAGGAAGTGAAACAATACAAAGCAACTAATCTAATTAAAATAAATATTTTTGTTCTTTTATGGAACTTTCTAAATTAAATTAAGAAATAAAGAAATTAAAGATTCTAATCTAATTAACAAATCCTAAAACAAATTAAAAAACCAGATGTAGTTGTCAATCTATTTAGAAGAATTATAATTTGTTCTAAACAATTAAAGTTCTCTAAACTATGGATGTTAATCAAATCCTCTATTTTTCCTCAGAGGCATGGGAAGAAATTAGAGCTTCTCATAAGCTTTTCTTCCCCTACAACTTCCATGAAAAAGTAAAGAATATTTTTATTAAGGATTTTCTATATGAGATAATGCTTCGGTTCATTTATAAATTAACTTGGAAGATTTCTTCTAGAATCACCTCTTTTCAAATCTATAGAGATAGGCAAAGGAAGCTATCTATCCTAAGAAATATTTACTAAAGGAAATGATCTACTATAGCTATTCAATGATTACAACAATGAAAATGGAAATTCCTTTTCTATTGTACTGAATAATGTGCATACAAATTTCTCAAACAAATAATTAAAGAAATGATGAAACCCAATTACAACCCCATATTTGTAACTGTAGTGTTGTGGTAATCTAGTTGTGGTGTGATTTTGTGTCCCCTTAATATTATTTTCTGACATTCATTGTTCACATGAGTCCAGGGAGTTGGGAATGCATAGGAATCGAGAAGAAGGTGCTATATAAAGTAATGGCTTACTGGGAAATCTAGTCGCAATGCAAGTAGAGTATGAACAATGCAAGTGAACAAAGTTTGATTGTGTAATCTCTAGCAGGATTTTAGCAACATAACATATAAATACATGAAAATATTCTCCAACCATTTACTTTAGAAGAAGCGATGGTTTCATAGAAGGTTGGCTGGACTGTACACTATCACACTTGCAAGCCACGGGGTGCCACATCAACACGTGAAGGGGTAGTTAAACAATCAATTCCAAATCACAAGGGAGAGAGGAGATTGATACAAATTAGTTAAGTCTGAAATCAACTAAATTTATTCACAAATATGTGCTAAAAGTTATCTAGGGTGAAGTAACACATGTCTAATTCATGCATGAAGAGTTCTAGAAAATTCACACGAAACCACCGCCTTGTGTAGGCAGCGGTTACGCAACCACCACCCAGGTAGGGCAGTGGTTCCATAAGTAGAGGCCAAAAACTAAGGAAGAATGATATGGGAAGCTACAAAAAAGTAGGAAATGGCTACGTGAGGTAAAATAGGTTACAAATATAAGATGTGAAGAGGTTAATGAGCTCGAACAATTTTGGAAAAGACATGCATCATCATTGGGGAATTTGAACTATTTTCTGACAATGTAGCACGTGTAAATTTGGGTATGTATAATTACAAACAATGAACTTTCTAGTGTTGAGTATAATCAAATATCTGGGGAAAATATTGAATCCAAATAACCTTTACGTGGATTGAAAACACCATGGTTGATAGATAACAAGAGGAAGGATATTTTCTCACCAGATTCCATTAATTGCAAATATCCTACCTATAATAGATAGGAGGATTCTGGCATGCGTGTGCATATTTGGATGTTATATTTAATGTCATACCCCCAAGGAAAATGACCTAAATGTGATAGAGTGAGTTACTCAATCTTTTGGTAGAAGGAAAAATTCCCTGGATAAGGAACTAGGAGACCCTGTGGGAAAAAATAGTGTTGTGTAGAAACAAAATTATCAAATTAGTAGATCAGGTATATTTGACAAAGATGACATTTTTTAGTCATATGGATCTCTTATTGAAGTAGATAATGTTATAATCGACAAAAAGATATCTGAACCAACACCAAATTCTTGTTGTGGGAGTAGAGAATATTGTTCTAAAAATCATAAATCAAATCAAATAGACACACACGATTTACCAAAGATACAAGGCCAATATGCACATGATTCTCCTTCAGGATTAAGTGATTAACTTCAATTACTATTATCTAACCTTTCTAAACAATTTTATTTAACAAGAAATTGCCACATGAATGCTATGTTACACATTACACTTGGGAATATCAACAAGTAGTTGCTATAAAATTTGGCACATCTCTCCCATAATTGCTTGTCCTGAAACAATCCTAGCTAAGTTATAAGGGCATTTTAGTTCATCCCATGCAAGAGTTAATGGAGAGTTAGTATTAGATGTGTTGATAACCAATGCATGTTAGGATATAACAAATGGAATTCCTTATCAGATAAAGTGGCATTAATGCAAACAATATATCTTATGATAACTACATAAGGATTGATTACTTTAGAGGGTATTGAGTGCAACACTTGGTTATACTAGGTACAATCTAGCCAATATGATAAAATTATAAACAATGAAAACCTTATTGATGCGTAATCACAACACCCATGAATGTATACAACTCGATGGGTTGAAACTCTCAGTGTGATTGCATAACATCGAGATTTTCCCAAAGTGTGGGACTTTGCAATTGAGAAATCTCTTTGGATGAAGGTCGGTTCCTATTCCTCTATTCTAATGCACACATCCAAATTGTAGAGGATCTAATCTAAAACCTACTCTAACTTGCCAAGGAGATAGGATTAAGAAGATGAAAGAAAATAAACCTAAAATAACAAAGGTGATGTACCAAAGGAATGTTGAACACTTTCTTTGCCATTAATCAAAAACCATTTAAATGTAATACAACCACCATACACATATAACCAAGATTACAATGAGAGATAAAAGAGGTGTAATGAACACAAAATAAGGTTTAAAATCATCCACATACATGTATTGTTACTCCAAAAATTTGATACAGTACACTACAATTGTCAAGAGGAAAGATTTGCATTATAATTTTGATGGGAGGTTTTAACTCCACAAATCCACTTACAGGAAAGAGAAAAAGGGAGGGTGTAAAGACAAATTGTCCAACCTCTAGAAAAATGTCCCTCCTTACAATATATAGAAGAATGGGAGAAAGGGGGAGAGAATAATTTGAATCCTTGCTTCAACCACCCTAAATTGCATTGAATTCACGTGTAAAAATGATGTGTTCCACTGCAAAACCCATGCCTCTATGTACTATTTTTTTTTGGGCAAGAAGGGAAGCTCATACCTTCATTATTGTGGAAGGTGAAAAACTTGAGACACTCTCTAAAATGGTGGGATGGTGATCTTCCCTTTTTGGATTCTGATATGCATACAACCTCTGAAATCCCAAAATTCTGACTTTCAGACATTTTTGTTTTGGAAGTTGAGTTATTGTTCATCACACAAAACACCCCTAGAGTTATGAAAATCTGAAACCCTAAAAATGTCACCATGTTGACCCTAAACCAAGTTTGAATTTTTGGAATTTGAAACCTTTTAGGTTTTAGACTTTTGGGGTTTTGGAAAATTTTGGTCACTTTTCCTATTTTTTCATTGAAGAATTTGAAACTCTGAATTCCCCATCTTTGAAACTCTGAAACCTGAAAGTCTGAAATTTCAGACTTTTTAGGATTTTTTCTCATTTTTTTTCTAACTAGCCATTCCCTTTCTCCAAAACCTCGAAACTTGAAATTACAAAATTTCAAACTTTTAGAATTTTAGATTTTAGGCTTTTTCCTCTTTCGGAATTTTTTCAAAAATTTTCCCACCTTGTCTCTGAAATGCCAAAAATGTGAAGTCCAAAAACTTCGATCCTTTATCCATTCTTCCAATTGATATATGATCTCCTTTGATGTTCCCTTGGCAATTCATTTATTGACCTTGCATTTCCATTGTTGAGCTTGCATGCAACCTGATTTTTAGAATTAAAATATGAGCTCGAATGAATGAAAAAACCTTTCTATTTCCTCCTGTGCAAGGTCACATTTGATCAAATTTTTCTTAAGGAGAAAAATTGGATAACAAAACCCTAGCAATCAAAATTTGTACAGATAGGTTTTTACAATGACTAGACCTAATGGTTGTAGACTAGTGGCCACTAAGGTAGAACATGATTTGCTACTTGATCACTATTTTGAAAATAAGAAAGTGTTGAGCCTAGTGGGAACCAAGCCTTTCCTTTTAATAAATAATGGATCTTAAAGCTTACTAAGTGTTTTCCTTGATACAAACTGCCATGAATTGTATATTATACACATTATATCTTATGATAATTACATAAGGATTAATACCTCTTGAGGTTATGAAGTGAATCACTTGGCTCCGCCAAGGATAGTTTAGCCAATATGATATAATTATAAATAATGAAAAATACTAGCTATCTGAAATATGGTTTTTACATTACTAGAATGGAATCTTATAAAAAATAGATGCTAGTGGACACTAGGATTCTCATCGACAAATAAATGGACAACCTAAAACATGCATTTTTTTTCATTCACTCCTATTGAAAGGAATAACTTAGCAGCTTCTAAGTCCTATCACAAGTAATGGAGCTTAGCGGTTGCTAAACATTTTCCTTAATATAAACTGATATGAATTGTGTTATACACAATATATATTATGAGAACTACATAAGGATTGATCCATTTAGAGGGTATTAAGTGTAGAAACTGGTTCTGCAATGGACACTCCATCCAATATGATACAATTATTACAAATGAAAAACACTAGTGATCCAAATATGTACAGATAGTTTTTACAATGACTCGAAATAATGGCACTAGAATCACAACCTCTAAGGTAGACCATGATTTATTATTCAATCGCTATTTTAAAAATAAGAAAATGTTGATCCTAGAAACCACCCAACCATTACTTTTAATAAGTAATGGAGCTTAGCAATCGTTAAAAAATTTCCTTGATAGGAAACAATGTTAATTATGTGTTATATGCATTATATCTTATAATAACTACATAAGGATTGATCCCTCTTGAGGGTGTTGATACCCAAATTGATCACTCCTAATCCAAACAACATCAATGAGCTAAGAAGGATGCTTAGAGAAATCTAGACTAGGATTTATGTCATTTTATAGCCGGGGATGGATATGACAGTCTCCTTTATACTTAGACTTGGGGAATATTGGGTAGCACCTCACTAAGGGTATGAAATACCATGCTACTTTAGGTTCTACCTACAACCAGGGTGAGAGGACCCATTTTGTAACTTGTAAAACAACACTATTTGGACTCTCTTTCTTGGGGAAGTGAAAAGGAATCCTCAAGAAGACATGGTCAATGTAGACATCATCTAACGCTCATGAGTTATCACACTAGAAAATGCATACGTCCTCTAAAGAAGGCTCAAGTTACTAAATAAAATTTTAAATTCCAACTTTCTCTTGCATACTTTAGACAATGGGTGGAAAAATTTAACAAATCTTCATAGTTTTTATGTCGAACAACACACACACATGTTTGTGTATTTCTAGGCTGAATAATTTCCATAAATTGTGTCACATCATTTCGAATATATTTTGTTGCATAATGCTAATATCTATCAAATTTATTTCCTTTATGTGAGATGAGTGAAAGCTAATTATTCATTTGATGGTCGTGATTTCATTCAACTTATTTTATCTGCACCATTCCTTTTATAAATAAAACTTTTTTCCTTCATTGGTATGCATCCCTTTTGCATTTTTTTAGACTTAAAAGGTTACTTTGAATCTATCTTTTGGTGCAATGGAAAGATTAACTATAGAAAATAGCTTGAAGGAAATATCATCAAAATATTTAAATCAAATATTCGATTTAACAAACCTAGATGAAGGATTTGTCAGGGCTCTATTTGAAATTGTTGACCCAGGGGATAACAAAGGCCCCCTGACATATCGAGAAGTTAGGATTTCCCTCATTTTGAGATTGATAAAAATCAATCCTATTTTCTCAACTTTCCAATTGATGTATTACCATTTCTTCTAGTGGGAACACTAGAAATTTCTAGAAGAGTTGAAGAATTTTTAGATTGAGAGGAGGCATACTATGACAGAAATGGCTAAATACAAGTGTCCCTTTCTGTGTAATGAAGAATTTGTGCTAAATTAGGTTCCCAAGGAGTCTTACATACTTTATGATAAGAATTAAATTTATACTCATAAAGTAGAAAAATTGGAGCAGCAAATCATTTCTTTGGAAGAAGGTCGAGTAAGAGATGTGCCACCTCATCAATCCACAATACCAACACCATCATCAAGAAGAAATAGAGGGAAATCAAGCTCTCAGCCCCCAATTTTCATTTTAGATGGGGAAGAAGCATAGCCTTCATCTCCTCACCATTCTAAGGCCTCAATTTCTACTACCAAGGAAGGTAAGGGAAAGTTTTCTCTCCAACCTTCCATTCATCTAGTGTAGCGGGATCCCTTGATGGAGCAAAAATTGTCAGTTTCTCTGTTTGTTCCTCTGCCAAGAGAGCATCCACCTTTTATGAGGAGACACTTGGGTTAGTATAGTTCAAAATCCCTTATTCCACTAGGTCCCCGGGGTGTAATACATGCTCTTCTAGCCAATCCATATGTTCCACTTCATTCTACTCCTTACAAGGAAAAAGGGAAGATAACATTTCCTACAGGTGGTTTGGATCTTCTAGAATGGGTATCATCTTACCAGAAGAATATGGATCTGAGGAATATCCTGGATGGCACCCGGATGATTGTTGAATCATTGATGGATATGGGGATGTATCGAAATTTGGATGGGTTATTTGTATTTTCTCAATTAACTAAAGGATCAGAGGAGTTTATCTTGACGAAGAATAGGTTGTGAAATAAAATTCCCCCATTTTTAGGAGATTTCAAAATAGAAGTAGGGGATGACTGAATTATTTTCTTCTCTTAGTTTCCATTTTTTGATGTAATTTTTTGAGAATGTATATATCTTTCATGTAGTAGGGTTCCCTATAGAATTCCCATTTTTCTTATCAATATTCATAATTGCATATTCATATTTTGTTATTCCCATAGGTCTTATATTTCATCATTCATGGACCTATTCTCCTGTCTTCATCTTATCCCCGACTTCATTCAAAACCTCAACCCTGATTTTGGCCAAGTCTTCAATTACATGCTTTAGGAATCAATATCACATTCCAATCCTCCAAACATCGAGCCCTCTACCTCTTTTTTTGGTATTTTTGATAGTGGTATAATTTGACAACAAGGCCTCGCGTAGTATTAAGGTTCTCTTTATATTTCTCTTTTTTGAATTTGTGCCTAAATGATACATGGTGGCCCACAAGCTCTTCCTCTTTATCTTGAATTTTCAACCCTCCCGGTCTACCTTACTACACTTTAGCCATGTGGTTGATTCCCACTTCTTATAGGCCCCCGATTCTTTACACCTTCTCCTGTGCCAAAGGGATAAGTAGACACCTTTACACATCCATATTTAGACTCAGAAAAAGTTAAGTCCCAAAATTACAAAAAGGGGCCAGGGTGATAAAATTGGCCATCAGAGATCATTTTACATTTCACACTTCATCATTACAAACATTGGCCCGATTCATGGCCAATTTTTATAAGGAATTTTAGGGGAAACGTGACTATTACGTTCCTCAACCAAAAAAGAGGATTCACACCCTGAACATGAGGTTTTCATTCGCATTCAAACAATTATATCTTTTAAGCATACATTTTTTACATGGGTGAACCAGTCAGAGCATTTTTTTTGAAAGCATATACCATACATAGGGTGCAATCAAATCAAGCACTAACATTGGATCTAACTTGAGGATGGGAACCCCCTATGGGTGCCACAAGAACCATACAAATCAAACATAAAATAGACCAAGTGCCTAGATCCATTGGGTTACAGAGTCATTTAAAGCATACACAAGGTCAAACCAAACCAACTTGAACATTACAAAAACATACCAAGATACCAAGGAAAATGGTCACTGTAGACCAAGAAACAAAAAGGGAAACAAAAACTGAAAAACCAAAACAAAAAAAAACCAAAATGAATATACATTGTATAAAAACTCTTACCTTGATTGTGATAAATATAGGAAGTGCTTTAGATGCCCGCCATTCATAAGAAGCTCTAGT
Organism: Taxus chinensis; assembly: GCA_019776745.2. NCBI lineage: Eukaryota > Viridiplantae > Streptophyta > Pinopsida > Cupressales > Taxaceae > Taxus > Taxus chinensis. The sequence goes on along the minus strand of CM034146.1, from coordinate 507,877,102 downwards.
ACATCTCCATCTAAGTCTTTCAGGAAAAAGGTGTGCTCACGAATTATTATGTCAATAGAGTAAGGACCCATCCACAAGGCATCAAATTTACCATGTTTTCCTTTATCCTCATGACTATTTTCCCATGATAAACAATATCTCCAAAATTGAAAGTTCTAGGAGTCACCTTTTTATTAAATAAATTTTTGAGTTTCTCTCTGAACTTAAGGTGTCTTTGGTGAGACTCTCTTCTCTCTTCATCCAACTCCAACTATTTGATTAATCCTTGCTTCATAGGGATTTACCTCTTCATCCTCAATGTTGTATGAAAATGATAAGAGGATCAAATGCATATGTAGGGGAAAGAGAGCTTGGAATCCATAAACCAATTCAAATGGACTCTTTCTAGTAGCCCTTTTGGTAGTAATTCTATCTACCCATAAAGAAAATTTCAACTGCTCACCCCATTTTCTTTTGTTAATCTCCAATGTCCTCCTAATGATCTTAAGCAAATTCTTGTTGCTTGATTCAACTTGGCCATTCCCCTGAGGATTATAATTGGATGCATATGTCAAATTTATCCCATATTCTTGGCACATAGCTACTAGTGGTTATTTAAATCTCATAACATTATCAATAACTATATTTGCAGGTACCTCTAACCTACAAATTATGTGATATAAGATGAAATCCATGACAATTTAATGAGTTACGTTTTTTGTGGGAATAACTTAGACCCACTTAGTAAAATAATCCGTGGCCACTATTATCCATTTATGTCATGTGATTGAGGGATATATATTTCTCCAAAAAATCCATGCCCCATTGTTTAAAAGGAGTTTCTATTGACACTGGTTGCAAAGGAAGGGCACCTGAAGCTTTCATTCTTCCTGAAAACCTTTGGAAACTTTCACACTTCCTAACCAACAAGGTTGCATCTTTGAAAAGTGTGGGCCACCAGTAACTTACCCTCAAGATCTTGTGGGAAGTCACTCTTCTAGAAAAGTGGCCTCCACATACTCCCCCATGTAATTCTACAATAAGATTGGGAGCTTCTTCCTCTATGATACATCTCAAAATAACCCCTTCAGGATTCTTCCAAGCCAACCCATAATTAGTTATGATATATTTTTGGGAAGCTAACTTGAGTGTTCTTATTTGTTTTTTGTCCAAATGGGTATGACACTCCAAATTATTGAGGTTAAATATTATGTCCTTACACTATGTGGAATATATTAAATTTTCTAGAATACCCATAATTCCTTCCTCAATCTCATTAATTTTCATTACTTGTAGGTTATTCTTATGTTCTAAAATCCAATGGTTTTAAGGCCTATCAACTCCAGCTAGCTTGGTTAGTTTGTATATCCATATCATACTCTTGCAAGAGTTTTCACCCAAATTGACATATTTTGTTGGAAATACTCCATAACAATGATAAAATTTCCCCCACCCCCATAGTGTGAAGGGAAAATACAAGCTAAAATCGCTCACACAAGAGATAACTTAAAAGATTGAAGGCCTGAAAATCTTTAGTATTACTCTGAAAATTACCAAAGAAAAAGCCTTCTTCTCCATGATTGTATACTTTAACCTCAGCTTCCTACAAGATGCTTTACTGAAAATATAATAGAGACCTTTCATTTCCTTATTCATCGGTTTGCAATATAATACACATGCAATCAGTGTTTTTAACAAATGCAAATGAGAATATTGTTGGAAAATCCTTCTTATAATCAGAAATTTTAGAATTGTTTCCAATCTTAAAATACAAGCATTTTTTAATGCTTTGACAAAATTTTATTCCAGTGAAAAAACCCACAGATCTCAAAAAAAATTCTGGGTCCCATTATGAATAATCCAGTCCTTTTTTAAGATCAGAATCTTGTAATGGGGATAGTCATTTCAAAAAATTAGAAATGAATCTCCTAATGAAATTTATCCTGCAGCCAAAGAAGGACTGAATCCATTTCTTATTTTTCTGAACCATAGTGTACCTTACCAATTTCTTCCACCCTTTAATGGAGGATCAATCACAGAATACCTTTAATTGAGGACAAATGTGCCCCAACAACTTTATATTTTGAAGACCCCAAAATCAAGAAACTTACATTAGAGATTCAATATATAAGAGATGTCATACTCCTACAACTTGTCAACTCATCTTTAATCTCACATGGTTCAAGTGATCACTTCTTATTTCTAGAAAACAATCTCTCACATCATCCTCAAAAACTATATGTTTTCAAAATCATTTATGTACTATATGAGAATGATTAATTGATTATACATCATATTAATTTTACAAACTTAGCCCCATAATTGATCATTAAATAAAATATTTATCACATAACACATAGGTACCCCATGGGGTGATAAATGAATTTTTACATTCTCTATTGATTGTGAGCACAACCACCTGGTTATTCCCTACAGAATCCATCTAATTGGTGATTTGTACATATATGATCCAGTTACCAATTATAGCTTGTTATCCATATTTCTTGCTAGAAATGTATAAGATATCTTTGACCATATTGAGGAACTTATTCAAAATATTGGAATCTCACACAACCTTATGTCTCCATTTTTATTTCTTACTGGTACTAAGGCTACTTTTCCACCCATGAAGAATAACTTGTCAAGGGCTTTATTATCCCTCCATCCTTTCTTAACTTTTTGATTCTTCTTAATATTTTGAGGGAAAGAAGTGGATTAATGGGCCTTTCATTTTTCCTAAATGGTTTAGCCATTAGGTTCTAGAGCTTATTTCATGTTGGAATAGATCTTCCCTATATGTCCTTTTTAATTCTGATTAATGGGCACCATGTTAAAAAATCTTGAAACGAATTCCTTGAAATTTATTCAACATAAGGACTGAATTTTTTCTTATACTCAAATTACCGATTCCTAATCTCTCAAGATACATTTCTAGGTTTCTTCTGACATAGTTCCCAAATTATTTTCTTTTGAACATCCTTTGAAGCTGACTTTGTGTATTATGAACCACCTTGTCTGACATTATCAAATCTTTTTGACTCTAAATCCACCAACCCTCTGTTTTGGAACATTGTCACATAATTTTCAATTGATATTATGGATCTAGAATGCAAATCCAGGGTTTCCTTGGAACATCACATATTGCAACCATTGGGCATCCTCAATCCATAGGTACATTGATTGGTGAATTAATTGTTTCATTGCTGCAATAACCTCTAAACCTGGGCATCATCATCAAATACTTTCCAGTGTTTTTACATTATCAAGGATGGATGGTCTTGACAGTACTTTAATATCATAGTCACAATAAGATAAATCTTTAATGTGAGGCCTTTTCAAACCTAGATCCAACACACCTTACTCAATCTATCTGCTCAACATTACTGAGTTTTCCACCTCATGATACAATATCTTAAAGGATGTCAAACATCTCAATTAAATCCCATAATTATTCATGTATTATATTGAAGTTTCATTATTTGTTTTTTCCATATAATTTCTTTTACATTAGTTTCACTACAAGGTATCTATGTTGAATAGATCCTTTAACGATTATCAATATTTTATACCATACTTCTTGGTACTTTTTTAACCCTCAAATGCAAGAGTAATGCCTCATACTTCAGCCGTAATTTTCTAGTTTTCCTTCATTCAAATTTAAATTTGAAAGATTCCTTGAAATTAAAAGTTTCTATGGCTTGGAGATATAAGTACAACTCCAGCCCCATTACCCATATTAGAGAAAGCTCCATCAAACATCAAGGTCTAAGGGATACCAACTTGTTCCAAGAATTTACTCTTATCAATACCATGTTCTTCAAAATATGCATACTAAAAAAAATTATTAACATCTACATTTGTATACAGAACTTCACAAGTAGCATTATTAGGATCCTCAATTAGATGTAACATCTTATTCTCCCCATACAACTTGACAATATTCCCTTCTACTGTTATGGTGGCATACAACATATCCATCTGCACACTTCCACCAACACTGGAATCCCACTTCCTTGACAAACAACATACCCCATTTAGCATGTCAGTCAACAATGACTACATTCATGGTTAACTACTTACCAGGATAAGATGTTAATTACACTACTAAACCCTTCACATACCCAATGAATAGAACTTCTCTTGAGTCCATGGCAGTGCACTTTCTAAAGGCTTCTGTTACTTTGATATCCAACTCATTCATAACTTCAAGGGGCATCACATTACATGAAGCTCTTGAATCAAACATGTAATTGTGAAAAAGTTTGTCTTTAATAATCAAATTAGTATAGAAGGGATTAACATCTAGTTAATATTCAAAAAAGGAGTTGCCTAGATATACTTCAGAGGATTCCTCCAAATTTTCCAACGTCTTGCGGCAATTTCCAATTCTTCAATAATAGGAGGAATATCAAGATTGTTAACATCTTTTCCTGAGGTCACTACCTCCTCCTTAAATCCCAAGTACTCAAATGCTCTTCTTCTATGTGCTCATAGATCCTAAGAAACTCAATGATGGGTATAATGACCTTGATCTGGCTCTCAATTTGAGCCATATCGTAGGGGGTATACCTGGGTAAAGCTACACTGAGAGGTAGGATAATTGAATTTTCTTGTGCTATGAGGTTCTTCATGGCTTAGGCAGGGTTATTGGGTTTATTGGCATTAGCTGGACTTTTGGTTGGAACATATTTCTTGGGGGGATCCTTTGGGATATTAGTGAGGAGGGGACTCTTTGGTTTGGGTTGTGGCCCTACCATTTTAATAGTCCTTTTTCTTATATTAAATTCTTTCTCTTGGGCCACCACTACATTCATTAATAACTATCTATCGTCCTCAAAAGGAATTCCACCATCATATTTATTAATCATCAATGCCATTAAATATTCAAAATCATGATTGGGAAAGTCAAAATCCTGGACATATCAACTTCAAGATTACTAGTAGAAGGAAGAGGAGATACCTAGTTTATGCAGTCCCAAAAACATTCTACAGTCCTGGCACTCAACAATTCAATAGACGTAGCTCATTATCATGTATTGTTAGGGAATTCCATCATGTAAAAATTACCAAAATTAGAATCATCATCAACCTCTTCACTTTATTCATTAAGATCACATGGGCAATGTGGTAAGAAACATTTATCACATCACTCTATAACATAATTTTCTTCTATCATAGAAACTCTAGCAGTTAAAGGATCAAGGACCAATTTGTTCTCTCTTAGTTTTTGTTTATTTCCTGACCCCATGGGCCATTTATCTCTCTCATCCTATCTATGATCACCCCTAGGATGATTTCCAATTCTATTTTGACCTTGATTTTGGTGTTGGCCCTGAGAATTTTTTCCTATCCCTTTCTCCACTCTAGCAATTTTATAAGAGATTTATTTTACCGCCCCTACTAGAGTTTTAACAACTTTATCCAGTCAACTCCCTTACTTGGTTGAGGCCTTTCAGCATTAACTAGCTTAACACCCTCCCTTTTAGGAGGCTTTACTTATTGCCTTGATATTATTTTCTATCTAGTTTTCCATGGAGAAAACTTGTCTCAAAGTCCTCGAGGTTTTTGTCTCTCAAATAGTATGCTAATTTCTTGTCAAAGGAGTCACAATAATTTATCATACAGGACTCATCACTTGGCCTCAACATCATTGGAAATATAGTTAGGTTTTTTTTTTTGATTTGGTGTTAAAGTCTTGGACTAGTTAATTGGGGTTATTCTTGATATTTTTCAAATTCAGAGAGGAGAAACCTTGGATTAGTCTTGTCCCCATATTATAATCTAAAAGCATTTTTCATCTCAATCCATGAATCAATGGAATCATTTAGTAAGGATTTATACCAATCACATGCATCCTATTCTAGGGTGTGAATGAACAATTTGATGTACACATATTCATGTTCAATCTCAAAATCCTCCATGATATTAACAAAAAATTTGAGGTGGGTCACCAGTAATAGCATTATTTCCTTGAAATTTAGGCAATATGTTCCTCACTTCTTTTGGAACCGCATTAGGATAACCTACCATACCATGAAAATCTATGGACCTAAAAATATTTACAACAAATGGAGCTCTAGGTAGAGGATGAACCATATTATTTTGAGGATGTGTCCCAAATATGAGGGTTAAAATGGTATGGGATAGGAGGTCTTTGAGGTAATGGTGTATGATCCTCAAAGTACTAGTCCTTTAATGATTCAGTTTCACAAAAAAATCTATTACTTCTAAGTGAAAAATGTGGGAGATGAGGAATACCCTTATTAGTTGCAAATGAAGGCCCCTCACAAGTTAGAGTATATAAATTCATTCAGGGACTGCTTGATCCAAAACTGTATGAGGAGGTAGAATAATTCTCTATCAAAGGTTGATCACTCTCAACCACACGCACTACTTTCTCCTCTGACCTTTGATCTCCCAAAGCTCTCCATACTTTTTTCTTATTTGGATTTGTCCTTCCTAGCTCTAGAAAAAATTTTCTAGTAGGATATTTCTTGAAGAAGGACCTTCTTCCTTCCAGCTTTACAAATATTGATGACATATTTCAATTGTTGAAGATTGAGGCACTAGTATTTGCCATAAATTCTGAACAATGTGGATTCACCATTAAGGTCTTGCCCCTTAGATGTATAAATCACTAAAAATGACTTGTCAAATGAAAATTAATGATCAATTTCAACAAATATTGAAAAATCTTAGCATCCTTTGTCAGTATTTACCCCTAGCTAAGAAAATTTAATGGAAATATTTCTTAAACTAGGAAAATATTAAGCAAATAACTTCTGATTAAGCTCATTTTTCTTCAAATCTCAACAAAGGATGATGTCTAGATCATGTATTTACATCTAAACATATTTAATATGTTACCAAAGATCGATGTTTCTTATATTTGCAGAAATATTCCCCAGAAACAACACCACGAGGGTGTTGGTACCAAAATTGATCCCTTCTTGTAAGCCAAGAACATTAATGAGATAGTAAGATGCTTAGAGACAGATAGACTAGGATTTGAGACATTTTGTAGCCGGGGATAGATCTGGTAGTATTTTTTTATTTGGACTTGGGGAATTTTGGATAACACCTGTTAAGGGTATGACCTACCCTGCTACTTTAGGTTTTACCTATAACTAGGGTGAGAGGACCCATTTTGTAACTTGTATTTGTGAAAGAAATAGATAGAACAACAACTATTTGAACTCTCTCTCTCTCTCTCTCTAGGGAAGTGAAAATAAAGCCTCAAGAAGACATGGTCAATGCAAACATCATCTAACTCTCATGAGTTATCACACTAGGAAAATGTAGATGCCTCCTAAAGAAGGCCCAGGTTACTAAAGACCAGTCAATTAAATTCCAACTTTCTCATGCATATTTTGGATAAAGGATGGGTAAATTTAACAAATTTCCTTAGCATTTATGGATAAACGGTGTAAACATGGGTGTTTAGGTGGATCTGATGGATATTGGTTGCGATTTTGATGTATTGTTGGGAATTAAGTACATGATAAAGTTAATTATACCAAATCTTAAATGAACCTTAACAAATGTTGGGATATCTTGTTCTTGATGTAAAATACTTCAAATCACACAATCCAAAAACACTTCTTCAACCAGAAGGTTTGTACTCATGGAAGCCCAAGAATACAAGTTTCACACAATAATTCTAAGAATTTAAACATAAAATCTCATGAAAAATTATCACCCAATGAAATACATCAAATATCACAATCAAATACATGCCAAGATACCCTCATAGACTTATAAACAACCTTCAAATTGATGGAAGAAAACTTGAATTTAAAAATGTTATTGCATAACATGAAATGAAATCTCTTCATCAATAATGCAGTTATAATTACCACAGTGTTACCACAAGACTAAATAGGTCTTGTGTAATTCAGATGGATTCCTAACATAAGATTGCAACAGGAACGTAAATAGCTATTCAAAGTAATTCATCTTGAAAATACAAAGTAACAATGCTCATGAGAGTACACACAAATTAATTCAAGAAACACCAATTCTTCATAATAAGGGACACAAAAACTATGACAGTCAATTTTTTTCAATGAATGTACAAGTGCAACCATCTTGGTGATTAAGGTTTGGGAAAAAATGAATAAAAGTAACAAGTATCTCAAATTGGTTCAGTTCTTAAGAATGTTTCTCTCAGGTTTTTTCCTTTCTTCTCTAAAGATTAGAAAATTTTAACCCCCCCCCCATGCGAGAGTATTCTCATCGCATTTATACATTTTCAATCACTCACTCACCCTCATTTTCCCCCCAAAAATCATGAATATCCAAAGAATATTCTTCTTCACAACATACAATTTTAATATGTTATCTTATGTTGCCAGGTGGAGGAATTATGAGTTACTCCCACTATGTCATTCCTTTTTGCATTTTTTTAATCGTTTCTCCCTTTTGGTGGGAAAATAAACCCCTTTTCATAATTTTTAGGTGACCTCCATATGGCTTGATGTGACACACAAATCCCTTTCAACTTTTTGAGGATCAATCTCAAACAACACACACTCATGTTTGTGTCTTTCTGGGCTGAATATTTTCCATAAATTGTGTCACATCAGTCCAGATATATTTTTCTTGCATAATGCTAATATCTCTTTCAAATTTATTTTCTTCACGTGAGATGATTGAAATATCCTTATTCATTTGATGGTTGTGATTTCATTCAAGTTATCTTTTCTGCACCATTCCTTCTGTAAATTCAACTTTGTTCCTTCATTGGTATGCATCCCTTTTCCATTTTTAGACTTAAAAGGTTACTTCAAAGCTCTCTGTTGGTGCAATGGTGAGAGTAGCTGTAGAAAATAGCTTGAAGGAAATATAATCATAATATTTAAATCAAATATTTTATTTAACAAGCCCAGATGAAGCATTTGTTAGGGCTTTATTTTAAATTACTGACCCTAGGGGATAACAAAGGCCCCTGACATATTGAGAAGTTAGGATTTCCCTCATTTTGAGATTGATTAAGATCAATCCTATTTTCTCTAGCCTTCCAATCGATGTATCACCATCTCTTCCAGTTGGAACACCAAAACAATCTAGAAGAGTTGAAGAAGTTTTGGATTGAGAAGAGGCCTGCTGTGACAGACATGGCTGAATACAAGTCTCTCTTTCTGTGTAATGAAGAATTTGTGCTGAAATAGGTTCCTGAGGAGTCTTACGTACTTTATGATAAGAATTCAATTGATACATTTCCCTCCATTTCCCACAAAGTAGAAGAATTAGAGTATCAAATTATTTCCCTGGAAGAAGGTTGAGTAAGATATGCCACCTCATCAATCTACAATACCAAGACCATAATCAAGGAGTGGGGAATCAAGATATCAACCCCCAATTGTCATTTTGGATGAGGAAGAAGTAGATCCTTCATCTCCTCCTCAATGTTTCAAGGCCTCAATTTCTACTACCAAGGAAGGTAAGGGAAATTCTACTCTCCAACCTTCCATTCATCCAGTGTAGTGGGATTCCTTGATGGAGTAAAAATTATCAGTACCTCTGCGTGTTCCTCTACCATGAGAGCATCCACCTTTTACGAGGAGGCATCTGGGTGAGTCTAGTTCGAAATACCTTGTTCCACCAGGTCCCTGAGGTGTAATACTCTCTCTTCCACCCACTCCAAATGTTCCCCTTCTCAGTCTTTTCCTAATCAGTCTACTCCTTACAAGGTAAAAGGGAAGACACCATTTCCTATAGGTGGTTTAGATCTTCTAGACTGGGTATCATCTTACCAGAAGAAGATGGAACTAAGGAATATCATGGATGGCCCTAGGATGACTGTTGAATCATTGATGGATATGGGGATGTCTTGTAATTTGGCTGGGTCAGTTATATTTTCTCAATTATCTCAAGGATCAAGGAGTTTATCCCGAGGAAGAACATGTTGTTAAATAGAATTCCCCCATTTTCAGGAGATTTCAAAATAGAAGTAGGGGATGACTGAATGATTTTCTTCTCTTAGTTTCCTTTTTGATGTAATTTTTTAGAATGTATATATTTTTCATAGGCAGGGGACCCTATAGAATCCCCATTTTACTTATCAACCTTCATAATTGCATCTTCATTTTTCATTATCCATCCATGTTTTCTATCTTCATCTTCTGTATTCCCATAGCTTTGCTTGTATCTATGAAATTCCTATAATATCATATCAACGGTGTTCATGGTTTTATCAAACCATCTCTTTTCTATCTTCATCTTTTCCTGAACTTCATTGAAAACCTCAACACTGATTTTAGGTAAGTCTTCAACTATATGCGTTGGGACCCAAGATTGCATTCTTACATTGAACATCGATCCAAAATATGCTTTTTTTATTTGTTTCAACTTTGGTAACCACTTTGTTAGACACATGGAGGCCTAAAAAATATTTGGGGTTTCTCTTTCTCTTTCTCCTTTTGAATATATGCCTAGATGAAACGTAGTGGCCCCCAATCTCTTCCTCTTTATCTTCACTTTTCAACCCATCTGAGCTACCTTGCCGCACTTTATCCATGTGGTTGATTCCCTCATCTTAGAGGCCCACAATTATTTATACCTTATCCAAAATGCACTGAAGGGACACATGGACACCTTCTTTGTCTAGATTCAAACTCGCACAAAATTAAATCCCACAAAATACGAAAGATCACAAAAATGAGAAAAAGGGGCCACGGTGATAAAAGTGGCAAACATCAAAGATATTTTTCATTTTGCACTTCATCATTACAACATTGGCCTGATTTATGATCAATCTTTTATAGGGAATTTTAGGGGCAACATGTTTATTACGTTCCTCCACTGAAAAAAATGATTCACACATTAAAAATGATATTTTTTATTTGCATCTAATACAACTATATCTTTCAAGCATATATTTTTTACATGGGTGAACTAGTCATGGAAAATGTTTTCGAAGGCATACACCAGGTAAAGGGTGAGATCAAATCAATAAATAACAAAGGGTACATAGTGCAACACTTGGCTTTGCTATGGATATTCCAGCCAATATGATATAATTATAAATAATGAAAAACACTAGTGATCCAAAGCAATAAAAATAGTTTTTATAATTTCCAGATTTAATGCTAGGAGCTTTACGAATACTAAGATAGACCATGATTTATTTCTTATTCTATCACTATTTTGAAAAAAATAAATGTTTAATATGTGAATTTTTAAAATGTTCAAAAAACTACATTAAAAACATGGGTGCAATGGTTAATGTAACTTGAAATGAAATTTGTATATTGGAGACACATCAATCTATAAAAGGGTTTTTTTTTAAAAATAAAAATTTATCTATACGTATATATTTATGGACCATTAAATTTAATTCAATTTGAATGGTTTTTCTCCTCTCCCTTGCCCACTTCCAATACCAAATATTGTGAGAAGAAATAATCAAGTAATTGTAAAATCTGACAAACATGAAGATAATAACTACAAAACCCCAGAATATTACATCATTGTCTTCCACTTGCCCAATAATTAACTACCAATCTCTAAGAAAAATCACAGTAATAAAAACAATAGAACATAAATGATGCCCAAGAGTAGTAATATAATATTTTATAGTAAAAAATCTCTAGATTACAAATATTTCTTACATTTCTTTGATTTTTATTTATTTGATTTAATACAACCTAACAAACATTTAATATTAGAAAACATTAGGCTAGTTATTACATTCAAGATAAGACAATGAGTAATTATTTCCATAGAAACTAAGCTGGGATACATTACTATGGTTAGATATTCCAACACAATATTTTAAGCCTAGCATCTGCTAAGATTGAAGTGTTTTACATTGCGTTGATGCACCATAACAACTATTTGAAATTAGTGGTTGCTAGCCTAGTTATGAATTATTAATACATTTATTTCCATTTATAGCTGATATGTCTTTCATTGGTTATGCTCCATTAGTGGAAATCTCTTTCATTGAAGGTGTATATTTTTGGAAGGAAAGAAATGAGGAATGGTTTGTAGAAATCCATTACTTGGAAAACTACCATGCCAACTTGTTTTTTTTTTTAAGATGATGATGTAAAATAGGAAGTCTTTATTTTTCTATCCTTAAATATTATTTATCTACAAACAATACATATTTAGGTTGAACACATTGACGTTGAAATTAATAAGTGTCTTATTCTTGATATGGAGTTGGAAGTTTCCTTATTGAGGAAACATGAAATGCATGCCTCAATAGAAAATCATATGATTTATTGTTCTAAATATGGTTTGAATTTGGGGATGTTTATAGACTTTGAAAAATCCGGCTATGCTAATGCAGTTGAAATTCATGATGAAAAGCTTGCATTATTCAAAAAATGTATAGATACGATAATACCTCTTCTATTTTTCATCATTTGAATATAAAATATTTACTTTCTCCACCAAAACATGCCAAGCTATTTGAAATGCTAAGGAAATTATTTGTCTAAATTAGAGATAGACCCATTAAAATTTTCATGGGCTATTTTTTTAAAAAATATTTTGCGTTGTTAAAGAAAGTGACTAATATATTCAAGAAGGTTGAATCTTCAACTGCTCAATCATTTTATTTTATTTTGTTCGATGGTGATGTATTTCCAATTGAAGTTTCTAATTTCCATCTAGAACCTCCAAGCTATGAATACCATTCTATATATGAGGATAATGATGACCTTATTGTCCATTCTATATTGATAATTGTTATTTCTACATGGAGGGATGAAATTATTCTTCCCTTCTCGTATTCTAAAAAGGAGGTTATAGAACTCGAGGATCCCGATGACTTGAAAAGGGATGATATGCACTACTACATAGTGGATGGCCAATATAAAATTTCTACCCAAAAAAAAATTTGCTAAAGGAAATTATAAGTATTTACATACCAAGTTGTATTTTTTAAAGGCTCTTATTCTATCTTCAAAAGAATCTAGCAAATCCATTGTTACTATTTTAAGCAACAAATTTAACTAAAAAAAACTTGTATTAAAACCAATTTTATTGATTTTATCTACAAGGCTTGATCAATTTGGCAATTGCTAGGATGTCCTCAAAGGACCGAAGTGGGAGACATACACAATGAGGTGTGGAGGGCCATGGATTTTAATTTTATCGTATTATTATTTATCATTTTTTTTTGTAAAATGCACAAATTATATATATAGTTTGCACTTTGAATGTAAAGCTTTGAGAATCAATTTCTTGTTATTTTCATCATTTAATAGATATATGAAAAATGGAATTTTTTATTGTTTCCTAATGATATATGGAGTAAATGGAAAAAAACCTTTGAGTTATTTAGATCGGGTGGGCTTCCTTGTTTTCTTTTTAAGGATAACCAACCTAAATTTCAGAAAATTTTAATACCAATGTTCAAGACCAATTGATTTCATAGATGCAAGAGGAATGATCAATGAATAACTATTAATACTATCTGAAAAAGTGTAATCAAGGAATGTCTGGCTAACTAGATATGTTGATGCAAGTGTCATAGGGGATACGTTTAAATCTTACTGTCAGAGAGTAAAAGGTGAGAGAAAAATTAGAGGAAAAGTATTGAAGTATTTGAAAAATACACATCCAAATAATACTATATTTGTAGAATGCAATGAAGCTAATGTTATTACAAATTTTGGGATACATGAATGTCACTATCGTTAGTTTTCTATAATCTTGGGAGAAGAGATGAAAGGGAAAAGAAAATCTGATTCACATGGAATTGAAAAATTAGAAAAATGAAAATCTAATCCTGAAGTGTGTTATGCCCCTAAAATATACCATTTATATGTCTAAGTGTGGACTAATATAGTAATTATATAAAATTTATAATTATATTCATTAGTTAGTTAGTCACAAGGTATAAACTAATAATAATGAAGGGGTATGACCTTTCATAATCATACCTATATATATGGGTGAGTAATTCCTCACCATAGGGGTGAAGAGTATGAGTTGGTGTTTTATTTTAAGACTTAGGAGGTTTCCCCATATAAGTGGCTTAATAATATATTATTTATTTTGAAATATTTTCATTTATATTCAAGTAATTCCATTACATCTAGTATTAGAGCATCTATTTTGGAAAGGATTGGTTTTTTCTCTATATCTCAAGAAACGTTGCGAATTATTTAAAGATTTTTTTACCACATCAGGATATATATTTAATAAATAGTTAGTAAAAATTTCAGATTTTTTTCCCTGTTTTTTGAAATTTATTCCATATAATCGAGCTACAAGCCCAATTTTTCATAAAATTGACCTACAGGCCAATTTTTTTGGAATTTTTCTAATTATTTTATAATTTTAGAAAGCTCTTCAAATTTACATATAGGTCCATTCTTTACATTTTCAAATTTGAGGCCATCTACATTGAGATATTTTTTGTTCAAATTCAATCAAACAAGGCAGATTACATTGTATAAGGGAAATCCCTTATTATGACAAGTCCACAAACTAGAGAATGGGATAAAAATTCATACATACCATGGAGTACTCCTTATAATGATAAAATACAATATAATTTTGAACTAGGATGTACTTCCAACATGAGGGACCTACAAGTTGCTTTCACCAAAACAAATCAATGATTAGAGGTGCTTGAGAAAATCCTTAATCATATTTTTCATTTTCAAAAGAATCTCTAATGAAGCATTCACATGTAGGTCTCTAGGATTTCCACTTTGAAAATACTAGGTTATTATATGTCATCCTAAAGTATGTGTCAGAACTGAAGATGACATACAAAATAAGTTATGATTTAGGAAATTAAAACACATAATAAGATTACATATCTAGATTTTCAAAGGGTCTAAGACCACATGGTTCAAAAGCTTAGGGCCAAGTATAAATCAAGTAATGGACCATACAATAGTTGTACAATCCCGACCCTACTTAGTTTCCAATTTCGATAAGATTAGTACTTGGAATGTTGTGACTAGTTTTTGTTTTACCCTTTTCATCATCATATACATCTAGATCCTCCTTGTTCCTATCTTGTACTGCTAAGTAATCTCTTTCCTATTGTGGAAGATTTACAGAAGATTATTAACCAAAACGTTGGATCAAGTTAATTAACATGTATGAAAGCATCTAATATGATTGTGCCAATTGTTAATGTTAGAATTTACATTGATTAGAATAGTCTAGTATGTTGTAAATACCGTACATCACTTCTATATTGTAAGATGATATGTACATAACCCTATAATGCACATGCTAGGGTGTAAACAACTTTAGATACAGTGGCTATGAAGGTCATTCTAGTAGAAGGCCCACCTTATATCCTGATAAGGAATAAATTATGATTCTACCTTCATAATTATGGTGGAAGGACACCTTTGTAGTCATTTTATTTGTAAGCTCTACCATATGGTTAAGTCATACTCTTAGACTGGAAGGCTTCATATTCTGATTCACATATGTGACAGTACTCGACCAGATATAATCATCATAACACTATAGCTACTTACCCATATTTACAAGTTAAAAAATGTTATAAATGACTTTTAAATATTCTAAAAATAAAAAATTAGAACCTAAGAATGGGTCTCGATCTACTGAGTTCTACTTTACATATTATTACTTGTCGCATGATTCGATAGGTAAAATATTCTATTTTCTATAAAATAATAAGTGTTTCACGAGGTAGTATAAGCATGATTCACATATAAACAAGACTTTACATGATTTAGATTATGGAATTTCCCTTCACCCAGTAATGGCATGAATTTTCTGGGTTAGTGTCTTATCGTAAACACATTAGGTGTTATTGTTCCTCGAAGTGTATTACATAATATTATTCACATCTTGGTTGAAATGATTATGCATTATATATTCATGTTATATGTTGTTTACAAAGTCCCTAAGGTTATTTTAGCCGAGGCTAACAATAATTTTAGGGACTAACACATGTAGATTGTACAAGAAGATTAAGGCATCCTTTTCTATGATGCCAGACTAGTTATTGTGTATTTAATTGTCATTGTAAATATGGTTTACTTAAATTCTATCATTTCTATAAGCTGTGTACGCCCCAAATAATGGCCATATCTATGTAGCACGTGTGAAAAAATTTGGTATCTCTAATTTTTGTGGCCTCATATTATATTTAGTTGTGTAGTCATTGACCTTCTTGAGAGTTTGTAGATCTACTTTTTTGTCCCTTGTATTACAACCATTTTCTTACCAATTAAATATTCAAAAAAATTAAGAGAAACACTATTTGTACATGATATTGTGTGCTTGTATACTTTTTGTGTGTGTTATCTCTATGTCCATGGGTGTGCATCATTCATTCTTATGATAGCTAATGAGATAGTTATACATCTTGTTTACATCTACAATGTACCTTATATACTGGTGTCCCATAAGGATTATAATGCTATATTTTATGAGATGAGAAGTCAACAATCAGGATTTTTTGGAGTAACTGAGCATTAGTACATTGGTGATTTCAAACAAAATTGGCCTACAGGGAAGAGGGCACATTTCCTGGGTTATTTACAATAGATGTTAATGCAATTCTGGGCACATAGGTTCACCTAAAACTCTTCCATAGAATACTCCAAGAACAGTGTTTACATGGTGGTACTGTTGCATTGTGAACACATAATTGGTTAACACCAAGGAAAATATTGTGAATTCTAGATAGAAATATGAGATGTCAGTGATCAATAAATGTTTTGATAACATCATTATTCCCAACTCAATTGTAATAGTTCAAAAATGATATATTGATCAGTGAGCGATTCAAAGGTTAGCAAGTGGTTTGAGGCACAAAATCAGCGTTATACAAATACATAGTACTAGCGAAAGAATGTCATTGCATTTTCATGGTAAACCTGACTACAAAGGGAATGCATGATTAATTCTATTATAAATTCATTACATTTTATGCTACAAATTCAAAGGGCATGTTCCGAGTATGGGATCCACACCTGTAGATTACAATAAGATTCTTCATCAATTTAACCCTCCGATCAAGAATGTGGGTCTGCAATTCTATTTTAAAGGTATAGTTCAATTTATGAGAATTTTAAAGATATTTGATAACCTACCTTAATGTGCCTAAATGACTGTCAACATCATGGATTTGGTTTAAATGCGAATATTTTCACATTGTTGTTAGGGTTTAGTGAAACCTAACACCCTAATATTGATGTCATTAGAAAATGGGCCTTTAGAAAGTGGCACCCATGAGGGGATCTGAGCATCACAACTATGTCAAGGGATTGTTTCTGACTATAATGTGCCCAGAAGACTCCTGATTTGGAATTAGTGCTATTGTTAGGCTCTTGATATTTGTATGTGTTACGGGTCTTTGTGTCCCCCAACGGTCCTATCAAATGGGGGATTTGATCATAATACTGAGAATATACTCACCATTCCAGTTATTGATACAATAAGCCTTCCCAAGACTACCTATAGAAAATGGGCACGGTGAGATTCTACATATACATGTTGTTATATCTCTCGGATTCTACGATGGGGCTTGATGGACACTACGAGGACACACATGCGTACTCCTTTTGTTCTCTTCTACTTTACAGATTCTGTCAATTTCATAATCTGATATCTAGCATTTTAAGTTTTACTTTCCATTTTACGGACATTGAATTCACTCTTGTAATCTAAGTAGGGTTTTTCTTGGGGGCAAAATATTAAATACGAAACCTTTCATTTAAGATGTAAGAAATGTCATAGAATAGGACATTTTACAAGTAGGTGCGTAGACACTAAAACTAGGTCACACTCCCCTTTTGTCCCTCGACATATAAGCACCCTTTATTACGTTTACCTAGGCGCATGACCCCCCTTCACCCTACTGATATTAATTTAATTAAATTAATGCTTTATCCAGCACTATATTTATTATTTAAATATCTTATTTAAATAATATCTACACAAACAGTTCACTTAGACACCTCACCAAGCTAACTCAACCTAATACCTATTCTTAGCAAGTTACCATAACTAACTAAGACTTACCCAAACCCTAAAAATCAATGCCTACACTCCCTCTAACCACATTCCCTCATGCTCACAAGAATCTCCCAGTCTAATCTGCATGGGATAACAACACAAGATCCAAGGAAATTAGGAGGATCTCCCTAAGTTTAGTAAACCTAGAAAATCCTGCCTTGACCGACGTCAGTTTCCCCTAACCGTCGCTGGTTAAGCTGGACCACTGTCATTACCCCTTTTAACCCCTAAACTACCTAATTCTCAAGGTTGGAAAACGTTGGGAGAAAACTTGGACGAGCAAGAACAAAATCTCAAAGAGATAACACATCTTCAAAGAGCCATACTCCAGTGGAGAACTTGACATCCAAGGAAGGAGATTGAGGATCTTCTCCTGCACAGCCTTCCCAACCATGATTCTGATCTATCCAAGCAAAAGAGGTGTGTGCATGCAGCCCATGCAGAAGATTTTCTTCAGTTGGTGATCATTTGTAGCCTTCAAACCCATCATCAGTGCCTCCATCCTTCACACATAGACTTTCAGGAACAAAATCCAAGTAAGTACAACATCATACTTTCCTGGTTATTTCATTTTATCATTATTTTATCATCCATTGTTTATCTTGCTCCCTATTGACCATCTCCAACATTTTGTACCTCCATAGACCCATCAAAACCTTGTAAAAACATGTTCCACTCACCCAATACCTCATCTCAACCAACCAAAGTCCTTTGTGCAATCACAAAGGTGACCAAAACCTTGTTCTGTGACATTTCTAGATTTCACAGTAACCGGTGCCGGCTATACCTAACCGTGGTTGGTCACCCCTGACTGACGCCGGTCTTTGTGTTTGCCCACACAGCCTTAAACAGAGACCTATCCACCTATTTTTACCTCACCCTCACTCACTGGTGACCTACCCGAGACCTTTATTAGACCTGCAGAACCCAGAACCAACCATTTGACCCGTGGATTCTATTCTAGCTTAGCATGTTAGATTAGATCTGTTTTCTTATTGTGTTTTTAAGTGAGATACCTAAATTATTTCAAAATAACAATAGGATTTACCTTGTTTTCAACATTAAATTTGTTTAAAACAGTGGACTGACAGCCATCTAGGAAGTATCATGCTTCCCAGATTTAGGTCACGCTAGGCAGTTCACTGCCCATATTGTTTAATTCCTTCTTGTGGTCTTATTTTCATTACAAGTAGTTCCTCCTAGCCAAAAGGAAGCTCTTGTGATCAGCTGTAAATTTGGAATTCATACATGTGCAACAACCCATCGACCAACATTTGAACAAGTATTCCTCCTATGCTCGTTACCCTATCTGTTTCATCAACACTTCAAAGAAATGATGTAAGAACCAGGTGAAATATTTTGGTACACCTAGTGGGACCCATCCGAGGTTCCTTGCATTTCATTCAGTCCTAGAAAAAAAATTATGTGTTTGTTTCCCTTCTAAAAGAATACACACTAATTTTCTTCCTTGGTAATCCACCTCTTCTTTCTACTTTCTCTAAAGAAATTTTTTGTTTTGGTGTGATTAAAAATAACCATTTCTTTATGTTTTCTAAATTGTAGTGAAAGAGCGTCCCTCTTCATCTTCATATTATTGTGTCATCCAATTTCACATTTCGATTTGGGCTTAAAATAAGTGCATTCCATTCTGATTTATTACATTAGCTCACATTAATTGAGGGCAACCTATACGTTGGAAGTCATGCCTAACTTATGGTTGACAAATGAAGCGTAGAAAAACACTTCTATCCTTTTCTCTTTCTCTGAGTCTTACCAAACCACAAAAAAATTCAAAATACATACATTCTTAAACAACATCCTACCTGGAAAAAACTGTAGGTGATCACAAGATCATGGCATAGTGGGCACCCATCTCACTGCTCTGTCGAGTCATACTTCAAAGCGAAGCCCACCCCCACCATAACATACCTGAAACCTCACCTTTTAGATCCCCTTCTTTGTAGGAAGTCATCCTCATGAAAAAATCTATTTCATAATTCATTTGCCAGTCCCTAAATAGCATAAGCTAAACAAACATAATAGAAAGGGCACTCCGAGGATCACATTTTCTTAGTGTTTTTGCTTGGCTTGCATTTTGAGGTGAGAGATCACATTCATCACTTTTTTTTGTTCATCCTTGCACGCTCCTCATCACATCTGGTGTATTCCAGCTTCACTTGAGTGTGCTTGGGACATATCATTATCATTCTGAGAATTCTGGGTCTGATTCTACATCATATTTTAATTCACAACCACTTTCTTTCATCATTGTTTCAATTTCATAGTACCCGTTGTCGGTTGCCTCTGACTGCCATCAGTTATACCAAACCAACATCGGTTTCAAGTCCTTTTGCTAACCTACTCAAAAGGACATTTTGCTTCACCTTCTTCCACTTTTCATAGTCCCTGTCACTGTCATTATTACCATTGTCATTTTAAACATCCTCAGATTTTGCATACCCGTTAGATTTTACCTTCTGCCTCGCTGTTTACTCACTGTCATTTTCTATAGAGACCGGAAGTGGTTACCTCTGACCGGCGTTGGTTTTCCCTAACTGGAATCAGTTATCCTGTTTCACATTCTAGCCACCATTTGGTACTTAATCTACTTTTTGTCGCCAGATTCACCTGTTCCTGCTATTCTCTATGTCATTTACAGAGAAGCAACCCTACTTGATCAGTATTGGTTCACATGGTGCTGACCCAAAGACAAGCATGCACACTCATATTCCACATCAGTTGTCAACCACTCCCACCTATTCCTTTACCACCTTCTATTTTATCACTAGCCATGGATCCCATCTAGCTTACTACTGTCACTACCAGAGACGAGGAGTTCAAACGACTCCTTGACCAGAACCCTGCCGCCTTGCAATTTTATCTTTCCCACTCGTACACTCGAGATGTCTTAGGTCAGTTGATATATGGCATGCCTGTATCTATCCCCCAAAATCTTGCACCCACTCTTGAATCGGCCCCATCTAGGTCTGTGCTGCTCGCATCCACCTTACCCCCAGTCATTTCATAGTTAGGTCCTATAACTGCTATAACTGCCACATCTGCTACCTCTGTGGCACCTATTACATCCATCGTACCCTCGACGAATACCCCAAACAAAACCTCATCCACCCCTAATGTGTGACACATACCTGTAGCTACATTTCCACCTCCAGTTTCAGTGACCCCTACCCCATTTCAGAATGTGGTTCTTTCCATTCCACAATCATTAGCCCCTATTGGCACTAGGGTTACCACGACCCTTCTACCCCCATATACATACTAGTAACAACCTCCTATTTCATCCATTATGGGTACGCACCCACTATTTCACTACCTTCTTCTCCACCACCCTACATGGCAGCCCCATACACTGGAGTACCACCCCTATTATATGCCCAAAACCAACCTCCTCACGCTATAGGAGGCATCCAATCATCACAACCCACCAACGACGTAATTAAATTGATGTTGGACAACATGCAGACATTGGAGGCATTGGTTTCCAGCTCCTGTAACACTCCTACCTACGACAAGATTTGCAACGAGCCTATTCACCCATCCATTCCTATCCGTTCATACCCTATGCATTGGGAAATGCCTAAATTCAATCATTCCAATAGCAAAAAAGACCCACAACAACATTTTTGGTCATTCAAACATGGGTGTTATTTGATCACTCATGATGATGCCTTGCTTTTGAGAACCTTTCCCATGTCCATTACTGGACCTGTGTTAGATTGGTAAGTGGGTTACCCAAACACTCTATATTATCATTCAATCAGGTAGCCCAAGCCTTCTTAGATCATTTTTCTATCAATATCATCAAGAAGGTTACCATGACCGATCTATATTCCACATGTCAGTATGAAGACAAATCTATCGTAGATTTTGTGACTCGCTAGCGCAACCTGATCAATCAAATTACCTTCTAACTACCACAAACTGAATTCATCAAGCTCTTCACACAAGATTGCACTAGACATATCTCCCCAACCTTGCAAATCCAAACCTTCTAAACATTCAATGAGGCATTCACTATGGCACAAAAGTTAGAGATTCAGGCCATCGAAGAGAAGAAAATCCAATTACACAATAAGAATTCAGAATTCAAGTCGAATGATGCCTCTTATTATTCCAAACCACAAACCAATTATTCAAAAGCTAAGGGCACCACTAACATAGTGGTACTCAAGGCCGGCCTAGCTCATCTATCAAATCAGGCTACACCCTCATCTAATCTCTCACCTGTCTAGACTTTTCAATTCAAACGAGAGCAGTAAAAATATACCCCAATTGGGGAACCTTACTTTTCCATCTTAGAAAATCTTATCAAAGTTGGAGCCATCACCCTTCCACCTATAAAACCACACACTGGTTTTGACCCTGCTCGTCCCATGTCCGCATGGTATAAAGAACATGATTTCTGTAACTATCATCGAGTAAAGGGTCATAATGATGGCAACTACATCACTTTCAAAAATATTTTCCAAGAAATGATCAAGAAAGGTGAATTAACTATGGATAATCCCAACACCACCCCCAACCAAAATGTACAAATCTTCAAAAAACTATTTCCCAACCATGCCCCTTCATCCAATCAAATCGGTGAGACATCAACTCACGATACCCATACCCACGAGGTTCACACTATCTTTAAGGAGGTACCTATCACCTCCCACTTACCTCACATCCCTTCCATAGAGTAAATCCTAGCCCAAACTCTTCCTTATGCATTGGAACCAACCTCTCCTATTCCTTCACCAACAGAGGAACACCTTTCATCTCCTTCATAACCTATGAAGGGGTCTTCCGCTAACATTAAGACCATCTCACCCTTGGCTTCTCCACTTAGAGAACCTTTACCCACAGTACCTCCTCCACCCATAGAGGATCTCCCATTATCTCCTCCACCCACAAAGGATAACCCATTGCCTCCTCCACCCACAGAGGCATGCCCATCTATTCCTCCACTTATAGAGGATCTCCCATCACCTCCTCCACCTATCATTAAACTAGTTGAGATACCTTTTCCTCTTGGTGAGCATTCTCCATCTGCTACCCAAAATCCAACAAACCTACTTTCAAATCTCTTACCCATGGAAGCTGAAGCTAGCCAATTCCCTATATCTAAGACACATTTTACGGGAATTTCCATTAGGTCCTCACCAGCTCCACCCGTAGACATGCCGTTCTCACATTTGACTGATCACTTAGATTATGTGGATAGGGATTAACTATGGGGGCACCTCTTACTCCCCGTGTCAACACACATGCAAAGATCCCTCGCTGATACCTTCACTATCTACCCAAATACATTTTGACTAATCCAACGAAATAAAACCACCTCTGTCACAACCCCTTCCACGATACCTGTTAGTGCTCAAACAAAACCCTTACCCATCCACCTATTAAAATGGATTCAGATACATCCTCTAATGTCCATACCACACCTACTCCGAAACCCAAACCAAAGAAACAAACTCATCGACCTCATACCCCGACCACACCAATCATGCCCATATTTGTCCCAGCTGTCTTAAGACCTCATCTACCCAACATGGTCAAGCAACCTTCACCCATCCATAAATGAATAACACAACAACCCATTCCTTCCTCAAAAAACTCTAACCTGCCCAGGAACACAACACAACCTACACCCTCACTTGTAGTCCTTTTACCACCAATACCTCTAATACCCTCATCTATTGCTTCACTACCCACTACACTTCAGTCATTATCCCTCACACCCCAAGTACAACCCACGTCATCTACCTTCACAGCACCCCCGTTATGGGTAATTCACCCTCTTCCTCAATCTGATTTTCCTTCTATACCTCATACACCCACATCACCTTTACCCAAGAAGGTGCAACCCAAAAACAAAACCCCACTACCCCATAATAAGGTAGTCAAAACAACCACACACCCTCCTACCCATTCATCTATTATACCCCTACCCAAACAAACATGACTGATACCTAAAACCACACCAGTACCTAAACCCATAGCTCAACCCATCCCTCCTCTTCCAAAAATAGTTCCTTGATAATCAACCACACCTACACCCAAACCCACATTCACTTCCCATTGTGATCCACTAGCAGGATCCTATGCCCAAATTTTAACCAACCTCCTCAAGACCTCTGTTATCACATTACCGCCACTCCAACCTTATGACCCCCTCAAACCCAAGCCAAAAGGGTTTTATGATACTTAAATTTACACATACCATCGTGTGGCAGGGCATGATGTGGAGAACTACAAGGCCTTGAAAACTGTCCTTATCCAATTGTGTCCACTAGAAACCAACTTTGACGATGATGACCTTCTCGATGAGGATCTTGCTTCACCAACACCCATTCCAAAACTACCCACTCAACAACCACAAGATCCACCCTCACCACTCCTAGAGCCACCCTTAAGATTTGAAATTAACATGATTCGCATCAACGAACTTTCCATGCCACCAACCCAATGTCATTACGCCCAGCTCACCTCACAAGGATTTTCTCCTCTAGTAGCTTTTTACCCGTCGTGTCGTTATACCACTCATCTTGCACCTTCTCCATTTTCTAAATACCCTCAAATCAACATGACACACGTCACTACACATGCACAGAAGGGTAAAGAAAAGGAAAATAACCCACCAACCAATCCTATACCCAACATACCATCTGCACCCATACCTAAAATAACTATTTGTGGCCCCACGTACCCCATTTCTAATGGCGTCACACATCACACAATGCTCAAACAAATACACCAATCTCCCCTAAAAATATCCTTATATTACCTCATCCAAACCTCATAATCCCATCGTCAAGCCCTCATGGAGGTTCTTCAATCTATTGAGGTTTTACCCAATGACCCTACACCCATAGCCTCCATTATCACACCCCATCATGTAGCCTCTATCACTAAATTACCACCTTCATCCTCACCTCACCTTGTTCACCAAGTGGCCTCCCTTAACTTCTCAGAGGAGGAGATCATGCCACACCAAAATGATGATCCAGACCTAGCTCTCTTCATCTCCATCCACATTGATGACATACGGGTACGTCGTGCGATGATTGATGGAGGCACTAACATTAACATCATTTCATCCCATGAATTTGCTCAAATGCGCATACCTGACAATTAAATGCATAAATATCTAGTCATGTTATGTTCATTCAATGATGCTATCACTTCCACACTAGGAACTATCATCCTTCATGTTCCTGTGGGCCGCCGCACTGTTCCAGAATTGTTTTATGTTTTGGAGGGGGAATTTCAATATAGCTTGTTTCTTGGTAGACCTTGGATCCATGTCATGGGTTACGTCCCTTCAACTTTGCATTGTTGTGTAAAGTTTGAACATGAAGGACACACTTATACCATTCCAGCTGACCCATCACCTTTCAAAACATGCAACATGCTTTACCAACCCAATGATGTGCTCATACCTATCACACCGTCTACCTCCACAACCAATACTACTTCACCTTCACCTCCACCTACTAGTAAAACCACTGCTTTCACCACACATACCTCCTCCATTCCTACCACTGCTATAACCTCCACAGCTAACCCATTAGCTTCCCAATCCATTAACTCCACCTCTACATCGACCTCCAACACATCATCCATTCCAGCTACCTACATACCAACCACCAAGCCCTTGGAAGGTGGTTTGCAACTCCTCATTCTGGGGGATTACCACCTATATAGTGTCAACATATTCCTTACTCCCATGAGTATGGAAGCCTTCACCAACACCCTCGCTATGATCACCATATAGGAGAACGCCTCCTTTATGGTCCTCCTCATTTTCATACTAGTCTCACCTATGGGGGACTTAATACTACCACTTACACACCTGAACCACCATCACAACCCTGCCCATTTTCAGTTGACTTCTAATTACTTTCCAATCGCCATTTCACCCACACCTTCCTACACCGCTATGCAAGGAAGGGTTTTGGTTTTGGATTTTATGAGCAAGGCTGCCATAATGAAATTCCATGTACCACCCACAAATATAGCAATCGTAGTGGTATCAGATTTCCCAAACCACCTACCAAATAGGCCCGCATTGAACTCATTAAGGACACTAGCCCTTCTCCACCTTCTTCACCCACTCCATCTTCATCACCACCCTCACTGATGGAGTCGATGGATCCTGAATCTATCCCTCCTAAATTTTTTTTTCATAAACACCATTTCCTTGGGGCCTCTGACTTATCAACGTGAGGGTGAGGCCCCTTCCACTCTTACCTTTATGTATCTTAAAATGATCGATGACGACACACCTACAATTAACATTGTTCAATGTCAGAATGATGTATCCATACTCACCGACCTTGGTGTAGAAAACTCATATATTCATCAATCATTACCCTCTGAGATGAAAACCATGTTGAATGAATCGACTATCGAGATCAACATTCATACTCAGGATGACCCGAACATCCTAAAGATCAGACAATCTTTGGATACTGATGAACATGAAGCCATCACTTATTTTCTCCAAAATCATAACCACACTTTCACTTGGTCTTACGTAGACATGCCCGGTATTGACCCCACCATACTGGTCCACAATATTGTAACCGTTCCTGATGCCAAACCTATCAAACAAAAGCTAAGGAAAATGTACCCTCACAATGCTCTTCTTGTCAAAGAAGAACTTCAATTCCTTATTTCCATTTCCTTCATATTACCCATTGATTATCATCGTTGGATTTCTAACATTTTCCCTGTTTCTAAAGTAATAGGGAAACTTTGTATTTGCACAGACTTCCGTGACCTCAACCTAGCCTGCTTGAAAGATGACTTTCCCTTGCCTGGTATTGATCAACTGGTTGACCTCACTACTGGTCATGAGATGCCCTCACTCATGGATGGCTTCTCGGGTTATAACCAAATTTTGCTTGCCCCAGAAGATCAACACAAGACCGCATTCATCACCCCTTAGGGAACCTTTTGCTATCGAGTCATGCCTTTTGGCCTTAAAAACAATAATGCTACAAATCAGCGTGCTATGACTTACATCTTCCATGATATCATGCATTGCATATTGGAAGATTACGTGGATGATCTCTTGGCCAAATCTAAATTTCACTCCGAGCACCTCACTATCCCGAAACCATCTTTGACCGCCTCATTAAATATTACGTATGCCTTCAGCCACAAAATTATGTCTTCGCAGTTCTCTCAAGAAATCTCTTGGGATTTATTGTTTCCCTCCATGGTATAGAAGTTGACCCTACTAAAGTCAATGCCATTCTAGAAATTCCTCCGCCCAATAACCTTAAGAAACTTTGTATCCTGTAAGGTAAATTACAGTCCATTCACCATTTTATTTCACAATTATTTGATCAATGTCAACCATTTCATCATTTGCTTAGGAAGGATGTCTCCTTTAAATGGGATGATGATTGTCACAAATATTTTGAGGCCCTAAAACAATACCTTCTCTAGCCACCCGTACTCATTCCACCTAAATATGATCAAAGTTTTTACCTATACATATTATCTACCGATCATTCCTTGGGTGCCATGCTCGCTCATCGTGATGAACAACACAGGGAGCAGGTGGTTTATTACATAAGCCATACTCTTTTGGACTATGAAACCCGATACAATCATCTAGAAAATTTTTTCTTAGCCTTATTTTTCGTTGCCACCAAACTCCTCCATTATCTACTCAACCACAAAACCTATGTCATGATCAACACCAATCCCTTACACTTCATGTACACCAAACCTTATCAAAATTAGTGTGCCACGCGATGGCTTATGCTTTTAGCTAATCTTGACCTTAAATTAATTCATCAAAATTCCATCACTTTCCAAGCTATCACTGACCAACTGGCCAACACACCTATTTCTGGGGATCAACCCTCTACTTATGACTTTCCAGATGAGTCAATTATTACCCTTTCCCTAGACGAGCCCCCTTACCAAATGAAACTGTTCTTCGATGGTTCCAAGTGTCAGTGTGGGGATGAGGCTGGTATTATCCTCATTCCTATAGATGGAGAACCCATGCCTTTGTCTTTCAAACTAGACTTTGAATGCACCAACAATATTTCTGAATACGAAGCACTCGTACTAGGTCTACAAACCAAATATGCCCTAGATGTCAAATCAATCCACATCTTTGGTGATTCAGAATCAATCATCAACCAAGTCAATGGTATGTACCAATGTTGTAACAAGATACTTCAAAAATATAAAAATCATGTAGACATACTTTTGACCACCTTTGATAGTTACACCCTTCAAACCATCCCACGTTAAACCAAAAAATTTACCGATACCATGGCTTGCTTAGCTTCCCAAATACCCGCTTCCCCTACCGACTCCAAAATCTTGGTCACCTTACAATGCCTCCATTCACCTTCTTATTTACCTCATGGTGTTTACTCAATCATAATTGACACCCCTGACCCGAGTGACCTTTGGTATAAACAGTACTCTGACTACCTTTCTCTCTCCATCTTACCTCCTGATCTCACTCGTAACGGACAACACGCCTTCCTTAAAAGGGTCTCTCATTTTGTCATTCTGGGGGGACTCCTCAATAAAAGTGGCTTTGATGGTATTCTCTTACGATGCCTCACAAGTTTTGAAATCCCTTATATCATTAAGGAGGTTCATGATGGCATATGTGGAGGTCACTTTAGTGGCCTTGCTGTTCCTAATCGTATTATTCGCCTAGGCTATTACTGGCCGACCCTTCACCATGATTGTTGCGACTATGTCAAATGTTGTGTGAAATGTTAACAACATTCCAACCTTCATCATACACCCAGTCATGCCTTACAGGTCACTCATGACCTTTTTCCCTTCTCTCAATGGGGTTTGGATCTTGTCATAGAAATCAATCCTCATTCTTCCCAACACCATCAATGGATCATAACTGTTACCAAATACTACATAAAATTGGTGGAAGCCATACCACTCATCTCCATGAAAGCTGAGAAGATAGGTGAGTTCATTAACCATCACATAATTTGTCGCTTTGGAGTTCCCCATCGCCTCATCACTGACAATGGAAAATAATTCAAAAACAAAACATTGCGACACCTTGGACATTTAGGTTAGTTTCTCATCTCCTTATTACCCACAAACCAATGGTCAACCCGAATCCAGTAACAAAACCCTCAACAAAATTCTTATGAAAGTGGTTGACGATACTAGGAAGGATTGGCATATGCACATTCCTTTTTCCCTATGGGCATACCACACTAGTATTCACACTTCCACTGCGGCCACACCCTTTTTTCTAGTCTACGGTACAAAGGCTGTTCTGCCTCTCGAAGTCCAGATCCCCTCACTCCGCATTTTTCTCCATGACATGCTTACTGATGATGACTTTTGTCTTGACCTCTTAACACAACTAGAGTTATTAAATGAATGTTGTCTTAATGCTCTGGATCACCTTCAAGTTTACCAACAACATATCAAATGTGCTTATGACAAACGTGTTCATGAACAAACCTTCCAAGTTGGTGACCTTGTCTTGAAAGAGAATAAACACATAACCAAATCAGAAAAAAGTAAATGGGGAAAATTATCTCCTAATTGGCTTGGACCATACATTGTAACTTATACCTATGGATCAGGTGCATATTGTTTATCCTCACTTGATGGTAAACCCGAACCTATGCCCCTTAATGCATTGTATCTTTGACCATTCTATTGTTGACTCATTATCCTACCTCACCCTTTGTCTTTTTACAAGATTGTCTCTTGAGCGCTATCCACTCCATACACCTCCCTAACAATTAAACAAGAATAATGTGAGTACCCATCACTTGTTATCTTCTCTTGAATATGTGTACCACGGCATTACACATAACATGATTCTCATGGATACTTTTTGTCTACCTTTAGATGAGATCCCATGGTCATTCCACCTTGCCCTTTGAATAAGAGTCTTATCCTCCACCTTGGTCTTTCCATGACTTCAAAGAACTCATATGGGACCAAACTCCTTGAGTCAAACTTCTAATAAAAGATGAATCCCTCAAAAGGACATCTTCCTCTCGACAAAATTGCTGCTATAAATAGACTGCTCCCTCAAAGGAAAACTATGTGAAGCTTTCACCCAAAAAAAAATGAGAGAAACCGAAGCTTCCCGCATCGATCAGATTCATGAAGACCTCAAGGAGTAACATATTCATTATCCCATATAGACTTCCTGCATTGATCATTCTATCAAAACAAAGAAATTTTTAGTCATGGACTTTCCCATTGTGACCTAGGACCTCTTTCCTAAAAGCCCTATCACTCAAAACATAAAAAATTAGCTACCTTTCACCCACCTTACCATTTCCACTCTCATTTCCTCAATTACCTCAAGGGACATCTTGGAATTTAGACATTTAGTGAACCTGTGACTACCTTCATCATAGAACAATTAATCATGCAATGCCTTTCGGGTATTATGTTCCTCACCTCCTCCAAGGTATGATCTACTCGGTATGATCCTACCCAATCAAGTGGCTTTATTGCCCCTTCTTATATTTTAACCATATTTGTTTAATTTTGGATTACCTTATACAGGACTTGGTCCTCAACGCTTACCTTTGAGGTAATCCTCCCCTTTCACCATAATCACCTTCACATGCATCTTTTTACCTATAATCTACCCACACCTATTACACCTAAACCCACAACATGCCCAAAAACCTACTGACTCATTTTCATATTCTTCCCTAGTTCATGGGAGAACTACATTGGCCTAAGGTCCCTTTCATTGGAACTATGTAGGCAACACTCTGAGCGCATGGGGCCCTTGGAGGTTAGCTCAGCCATTATCTACCCTAAAACAATTCATCAACCCTGCCTAACTCACCATTTACATCACATTTCACTTAGTTCCCATTTTATAACAAAATTGGAAATTAAGCCACATACATAACAAGTTGCTTACCACAACATACATTTATTACACCTACCATCTCTCTATTATCACTATGTATAGATTATAGAACATTTCACATATGACCCATAGTATCATTCATTTCCAAACTAATGAATCATAACTAAACCTACTTTCAACTCGACCATGCCTAACCACACCTGACTCAACCATGCCTATAACCTGACTTGATCCATGCCTAACCAAACCTGACTCGATCCATGCCTAACCAAACCTGACTCAATCCATGCCTATAACTTGACTTGATCCATTCCTGAATCAACCTAACTCCATCATGCTTAACTCACCTAATTTCAAACCATATTAAAGTAACAAATCCATATCTCATCTAATAAAATCCATAAACTAATGTCTCATATACACATCAAAAAATCACAGAATACCATGAGTCTCATCATAAAAATCAATAAATATGTCAACATGCAAGACGATATATATATATATATAGTACAAAATGTCATCTGGACGTAGGCCGGTCTCACATATACAAAAAGAATGAAGGAATTAATACACAATATCTTTGGCACGTAGGCTGGTATATGATCAAAATATACAAATATCACTCGTACATCCTCACTATCTTTGGCATGAAAGTCGACATATATATTTCAAAAAATCACTAGTATACATCAAAAATCAGGTGACCGCATCTCTGGATCTCGCCAGATGTCCTCCATCTCTGTGTCACCTGCACCATCAACCTCCTATATCCCTACTAGCACATCACCTAACTTTTTTCACCATGCACTAGTGGCCACTCCTTGATTGGGCCTCAGATCTTGCTGACCTCCTATGCTCTCCACACTATATGTGTAGGATCTCATCCTCTCACTAGACACCTACTGTGCCCTGTACTCTCCGTAGGATAGGAAGTCTATCCCTACCGCCATGAGTTGATCCTGATAATATCTCGCCTCACCTAGGGAATATTGTAACCTAGATACAGGCATGGTTTGTGGTGGTCCCATAGGTCTCAGCCCCTGTACCTACCCTGTAGCGACCTTCCCTATGCCAGGTTGTGAACTGGGACTGGTTCCCTATGCCTATGGTGGTGCCCCTTGTCCTTGTGCCTGTGGTGGTACCCATTGTCCCTATGCTTGTATCTGGGATTGTAAGGTCCTAATATGTGCCTAGACTATGGCCAACTGGCCCTATAAACCTACCACCTGAGCCAATAAGGCTGCCACATGACCATATCTATCTCCATCTCCTCCATCTCCTCCACCCTCTCCCTCCACCATCTAGGCCTGCAGACTGGCCACCTGTACTCATAGCTCTATTACCTCTACCTATGACCCCTCCAGCTATGTCTACAATATACCTATCTGGGTGATCATCGTCACTACCTGCTCCTGTAGGGCATCTCTCTACACTGTAATGGTAGTTAAGTCAAGCTGCCCCGGTCTAGGTGGTATGGTTCGTAACTGAGCCACCCACCACTGCCTGTACTTGTCTGTACATCTGGCGTCATCTATCCACTGATCCACTGGCTCCTCCTCCTCCCCTATAGGCATTGTAGGCTGTGGTAGAGGTAGAGGCCTCTCCATGTCATCTCTTTGATATTGTGGGAAGGACGGAGGAATATCCTGTATAAGCCCAAAATGCCGTCAAACCTTGTCTACTGGGATCATCTCATCCTCCCCAGCACGGTGACCCTATATCCACCTCTCTAGTTGGAGCTCAACTAGATCCTCATGCATGTGCCTATATGAGGGGAATCCCACATATGGCCTCCAGATAATGTCCACTCTGGAAAACCCCTCCAACAACTATCGAAAATGGGCCACATCATATGTCGGCCTAACTGATCTATGCTCTCCTACATTTGGCACACATCTCCTATGGCTATATCCCACCCACACACATCTCAAGGGAAATTCATCTACTTGAGGTATCCCTATAGGTCAAAAATAGACTATGTGCTCGTAGGCCCAGTAATGCAGTATAAATGTACAACACAGGCTAAACTTGCGTAATCACCCATATGCCCACAACTCTTGGTATAGCTGCACCAAGAATGCTAGTTCCCAGGAAAAGTGTGTCTCATGCACTATCATATCATGGAGCACCCCCATCATTGATCAGGGAAAGTGTCCACCCTCTGTATCTGGCAGTGCATAGTATCACAATGCCTCCATAAATAAAACCACTAGCCTCGTCTCATCTAGATGGGCTAGGTACATCTTTCCATAGCTCAAAATGGCACTATGGAATCTTAGATCCACTGCCCCCTCACTAGAAACTATCCTGATCAGCTCCTCTGAGGCATCAAAGGAGATAGAGTAAACCTGAGCCCCTAATATGGGTAACTGCAAAATCTAAAACACGTCCTCTAGGGTGATAGTCATCTCACCCGTCAGAAGGTGGAACGTGTTGGTCGTAGAGTCCCATCTATCGATGAGTGCAACCATCAAGTTGGGCTACCAAACAGCATGTCGGTAGCACCAAATCCCACTCAAGCCCACTGCCTCCACGTGTTGTAGCTCTAAAGGGGTCGCTAAGCCACGCAATGTCACCAGTAGAGGTGGAACCCTATCTCGCATGTGTAACTACGATCTCTCGTGCATCTAATCTAAGAACAACATTAATCCCTATTTACCATGACCATATTCGCCAATTATCATTACCCTCCACCCTATTTTTACCCTTCCCATCTCAACCACCTAACCTATATCACTTTTGCACCCTTTGTGCCTAAAATCCTGACTAGTACCAATTTATTCTAACTGACTTCAGCCACCTTTAAACGAGCAACTGTCACCTGTTGGGTGACCGATATCAGTTCTACCCAACCGACACTAGCCAAGCTTGACTGATGTCGGTCACTATCGTAAAAAATTCTACAACTTCCCAAACCCCCCTTTTCTATAAACCTCCCCCCACACCTTTTTCCCCACCTACAATGACCTAAACTCCCCTTAGACCCCTACCCATCCCACCTATACAATTTACTACCCTCCCCCCCTTTTTTTTCCCATTATTCCCCCCATACCCACATTTAACTTTTACACACCCACAAAAAACAAAACACCCACAAAACCCTATAAATAAAAAATACTAAAACTTCTAATCTATTTAATCAACAATGTAGTGTTGGGCGCTTACCTCATTGCACTGCTACCGTCTCGGTGGCACATCTGGCCACTGTGTTGGTGGTCCACCCGATCCCTCTCTAGCCTCTTCCATCACCGAATATCTACTCGCAACCTCTAACCAATCAACTCTCTCACCATGATCCTATGGACCCGCTACTCAACCACCCACCCCTCATCAAATTAGACTGCCAGCTCACTATCCCATTTCCTCCAGACACTTTTCTCTCTTTTCTCTATTTTTTTTCATTTCTTCACTTCACAAATAACAAATGAATAATAAAAATGTGGATTTTTTATTTTTATACCCCACCTAACCTAAACGACGTCGATTACCATTGACTAGAATCAGTCGCGTGCCCTACCTAACTATCGTCAGTTTTCCTATACTGACGTCGGTTATCCATGACCATCATCAGTCACCCTCACCTACACATTATCCTTACTCTACCATTTTACTCACCCTTTACCCCATCCAACCTTTACCCAACCCATTACCTTACCTTTCTTGATCTCGTCACTCACCTGCCTACCTTTGTCCTCCTTTGGGGACTTCTTATTCTTTTACCCTTACCTTGGCCTTACCCATGTTGTGACCTAGATATTTGGACCTGGACCATCGCTAGTGACCTTTGAACTCATGTGTTCGATATACCTTGCGACATTATTACCTATGTTGATTGACCTAATGACCTTACCTAGCCTATTTACATGACCGTTTATCCTAACCCTACCTTTGGTGTATCGGAACATACCTAAACATTCCTGCACCTAACCTACATTGTGTTTCCTAACTATATCCTATACCTTGGATACCAGATTCACTTTAACCTTGTTCGGATAAACCTATTGACCTTAGACGATGTAGAGTTTGCCTACTCTTCAATCTAATAGCATGCTGTAGTTTATACGTGTGTGTGCATTTAATTGTTGCTACCTATCACCCTGACCCATTACCTCGATTTCTCGAGTATACCTTTCACCCTTTTCCCCTATACCCATTTGTCTTTTCCTCACATTTACCTTTTATCAAACCACTTACCACTTCAGCCTGTAAACTCGTCAGTTCCTAGTTTGAGGGGCATCACCTTCACCCACACATGTGGCAACCACATCTTATTTTTGTTAGCGTCACTTACCAATAAAAGATATGGAACAAAAATGGGCAAAATATAGACACTAAAATTAGGTCACATTCCCCTTTTGTCTCTCAACATATAAGCACCCTTTATTACATTTACCCAGCTATGACCGCCTTCACCCCACTAATATTAATTTAATTAAATTAATGCATTACCATCACTTTATTTATTATTTAAATATCTTATTTAAATAATATCAACACATATAGTTCAATTAGACACCTCATCAAGCTAACTCAACGTAAGACCTATTCTTAGCAAGTTGCCATAACTAACTAAGACTTACCCAAAACCTAAAAATCAATGCCTACATTCCCTCTAACCACATTCCCACATGCTCACAAGAAGCTCCTAGTTTAATCTGTGAGATAACGACACGATATCCAAGGAAATCAAGAAGATCTCCCTAGTTTATTAAACCTACAAAATCCTACCTTAATCAACGTTGGTTACCCCTAACCATTGCCGGTTAAGCTGAACCGCCATTGGTTACCCCTTTTAACCCCTAAACTACCTTATTCTCAAGGTTAGAAAACATTGGGAAAAATTTGACAAGAAATAACACATCTCAGAGAGATAACGCATCTTTAGAGACCATACTCCAGTGAAAACTTGCATGCAAGGAAGGAGATTGAGCATCTTCTCCTACACAGCCATCCCAACCATGATCTGATCTGTCAAAGCAAAGAGGAGTGTTCATACAGCCCATGTAGAAGCTTTTATTTAGTTGGTGATCATTTTCAACCTTCAAACCCATCATCAACACCTCCATCCCTCACACATACACATTCAGGAATGGAATCCAAGTAAGTATAACATCATACTTTCCTGGTTTATTTCATTTGATCATCATTTGATCATTCATTATTTATCTTTCCCCCTACTGACCTTTTCCAACATTTTCACCTCCATACACCCATTAAAACCTTACAAAAGCCTACTCCAGTCACCCAATACCTCATCTCGACCCACCAAAGTCCTTTGTGCAATCACAAAGGAGACCACAACTTGTTCTGTGACATTTCCAGATTTCACAGTAATTTGCACTGGTTATACCTAACCGCTGTCAGTCACCCTTGACCAACACCAGTCTCTGTATTTTCCCACACAGCCTCAAATAGTTACCTACCCACCTAATTTCATCTCACCCTCATTCACCTGTGATCTACCTGAGACCTTTATCAGACCTGCAGAGACCCAGAACCAATCATTTGACCTTTGGATTCTATTTTAGCTTAGCTTGTTAGATTAGATATATTTTTCTTATTGTGTTTTAAGTACCTAAATCATTTTGAACTACAATAGGATTTTCTTATTTTGCAGCATTAAATTATTTTAAAAAGTGGACTAACAACCTTCTAGGAAGCATCATACTTCTCAGATCTAGCATATGTTAGGTAGTTCACTGCCGATATTATTTAATTGGTTCTGGTGGTCTTTTTTTCATTACAAGTAGTTCCTCCTAGCCAAAAGGAAGCTCTCACAATCAGTTGTGGATTTGGAAGTCATACACCCGCAACAACCCATTGACCAAAATTTGAATAGGTATTCCTTCTATTCCTGTTACCCTTTCTATTTCATCAACACTTCAAAGAAACGGTCTAAGAATCAGGTTGAACAAGGTGTCCTAACAAAGATATCTCTCAAGAGGAAAAAAAGGAAAAATTGATAAGTCTATTGAAGACTCTGATAAGATACACGAAGCTAGGTTGGAAAATAAGGATACTAGGAAAAAATAAAGATCAAGGACAAAGGGAAGGGATATCCCTTAACCAACCAGAGCTGAAATATAAGAAAGGAAAAAGGGGTTTAGAACTCCAATCCGGAAACAACTAATTTGTAGGAAGCTTTGGCATCCTAAAACCCCAGCAGATGATAGAATCATGAAGTAAACCCAACCTCAAAAGAAGATTTAGATGTACAGACTCCAGTGAAGGTGATTCTAGAGGTTGAAGAGAAAATTGGGACAGTTAAAGTGAATCTTCTTTTTAAGGAGTTAGCTCAGACTAGACTTTGGGATAAATAATAAGGACACTAGTGTTGAGTCTAGGGACAAAAGAAACTGAGAAATTTCATCCTAATCCATTCTTCATCATTGAGGAAGATCTAAATGAGGAAAAAGAAAATGCAGAATCAGAAGCCTCATTGAAGAAAATATCTCATCGTTGATTAAAAACTTGTTCACCTAAAAGTGGGAACCCCCTACCCAGTAAAAAATCAGACAACTTTACAACTCATTGAAAATAAACAGGGAGAGAAAGAGGAGGGGGAAGTAACACCACTCAAATAATATATGCTTTTTGATGTAGATTCAAAACTAGACCAATGGTTTTTTAGAGGTTAACTCTACAAAAAATAAAAGATTGAAGGGATTTGAGAAGATCCCGGATTCACTTTATAATGAAAAAAAAGAAAATTAATAAATAGGGAGCTTCAACATCCAAAACTACTAGATCATCTGCTAGAAGAATAGTTGATTTTGGGAAGCAGTTCTAAAAGAGGAATAGACCCTCAAAGAAGACACTCAGAACCAAAAGAACAGAGGAAGATATTACAAATGGAACTCAAAGCCAATTAAGCCATCAGGAAATTTCAACACTTATATCATTTAGATGAAGATCATCTCCTGGAATATCAGAGGTCTAAATGGAGAACTCTAAAAAAAGAACAATCAAAGAGTTAATAGTATCTAGTAGACCTAGCACTCTGCTTCTGCAGGAAACCAAGATGAACTCTAAGGTACTTGAAAATTGTAAAAATAATTTCTGGGAAAATTTGGACATGGCTGCTATGGATTCTCATGGAGATTCAGGTGGCCTGGCTACTTTTTGGGATAAAAAGCATTATACTGGTATGATTCTATCTGAAAATAGTAACCATCTTGTTGTTAAATTCCATGCTATTGAAAATAACTATACGTTGGATCCTTTCTAATATCTATGCACCTAATACAGTTATTTGGAAGAAGGAAACTATGGAATGATCTAAAGATTTTTAGAAATAAGCATAGTTACTTACAATTGGATTATTATGGGTGACTTCAACTCTCCTTAAAATCTAGGGGAAAAACAAGGGGGAAACTCTAGTTTTTTCCACTAACATGGATGAATTTGTTGATTTTGTTGCTGATTTAAATCTCATGGATGTGGAATCTTCATGGAAATCAGTTTACCTGGAAAAGAAGAAGGTTGGGCAAGGATATTATTTAGGTCAGAATGGATAGATCTCTTATCTCTATTAGTTATATTCTACACCAAGACTTTCATCTCACTTCTCTGCCCAGAATCTAATCTGATTACAATTCGATATCTGTAAATGTTTTCAATTGGGCTAAGCCCACCAAGAAATCCTTCAAATTCAAAAATATGTGGATGGAGCATGATGACATCTTTGATAATATTAAGGAATGGTGGAATTGGGATGGTGAGGGAACTTCTCAATTTAGACTTATTCAGAAGCTTAAAAATGTCAAAAAGTAGGTTAAAATCTAGAATAAAGAAATCTTTGGGAATTTTTTGTGAGAAAAAAGGAATTAAAACAGAAACTCTAGGATTTGGAAATCAAAATAAATTCAAAGGGGAGGTCTTTAGAGGATCAATCAACAGAAATTTTTTTCTCTCAGAGCTACACACAGTTTGTAGCAGGGAAGAAGCCTTATGAAGACTTAAATCTAGGGCAATTTGGTTGAAAGAGGGTGATAGAAATATGAAAGTTCTTACATATGACCACTTTGAAGCATATAGCCTGCAATAGGATTTTGCAAACATTTCTAAAGGAAATGGAATCATTGTAAAATGATCCGCAGATCATCAAGGATGAAGCTCTCAGATTCTATGAAAAAATGCTTAATGAGAAGAGTGCTACTAATGATGACGTCTGCCTCTTTTTTGTTAGAGGACTATTCCACAAGAAAAAATTTAGGAACAAATATTTAAAGACATTACTAAAGTTCGTCACTTTAGAGGAGCTTTAAAAAGTTGTTTTTACTCTTGAAGGGGATAAGGCTCCAAGACCTGATGGCTTCTTTGTCAATTTTTTTCAGAAGTTTTGAGAAAAATGTTTCGGATGATCTCCTTAGGGAAGTAAATGAATTCTTTAGAATTTGTGATTCATTTAAAGAGCTTAATAATACCCACATTGTGCTTGCTCCAAAAAAATGGATGCTAAATATTTCAAGGATTTCTTACCCATTAGCCTAGTTAATGTTGTCTATAGCATTTTTACTAAGATTTTTGCTACTAGACTTCAGTTCATTTTGAATGATTTAATCTCAAAACAACAGAGTGGGTTCATCAGAGGAAGGATAATTCAAGATGGTGTGATCATGGTGCATGAGATTATACATTCTATGGATTATAATAAAAAAGCAAGCATGGTGCTTAAACTTGATATGAATAAAGCCTTTGATAAAGTCTCTTGGTCTTTTCTTGACAAGGTTCTGGCCAAATTTGGTTTTCTCAACAAATTTAGAAGAATTATCAAGGATTTCATCTCTACTAGCTAGATTATCTGTGGTGGTCAATGGTGAGCCGGCATGGGATTCTTTACCAACAATAGGGGTTTAAGATAGGGGGATCCTATATCCCATTTTTCTCTTCATTATTATGGTGGATAGCCTCAGCAGAACAATTAACAAAGCAGTTAAAGATGTTCTTCTTGAAGACACTAAGCCTACCTCTACAAATCAAACGGTCTTCTCATCAGCAATTTGCAGATGATACAATCCTACTTTTAATGGCCTCTATCCTCGAAGCTAAGGCAATCAAGTCTATTATAAAAAAATTATGAGTCTGCTTCTAGGCAAGAGATCAAATTTGATAAAAGCTCAATTTTCTTTTTCAACACTCCTATGGAAAGACAACTTAGAATTTCTAAAATAATGGGGTGTAAAATCAATTTACTTCCCACTACTTATTTGGGACTTCACCTTGGTACTAAGGTAAGTCTCATACCAAAGTCATGGAATGATCTACTGGAAAGATTCCAAAAGAAAATTGATTAAGTTGGAAAGGGGCCATACTTTCGATGTTTCTAGTAAATGTCTACTTATCAAAAGGACTCTTCAAAGGACTTTTCTAAATCCCCTGTCCAAGTTAGATAGATATTCCTTTTTCCTTCAGAGAAAAAATTTGAAAGGAATTGCAGAAGCACTTTTTATGGTAGTGGCTGGAGGAAAAATCACGAAATATGGCTAAGTCCTGGTCCTCGCAGCATTAGGATCAAGTTGTGCACTCATAAAAGGCGCGAATTGGGGGACTAGGCATAAAACGATATTAGAAGCAAATGGGACATGTGGTCTTAATTATAGAAATGGGTTAGAGAATGCTCTCGGAGGAATCAAAATTGGATTGATCTAATTAGAGGCCAAGTATCTTGATCAACAAACTGAGACTATCTCCTTTCCTTCATGATGAACAACTTCCCGCGAACCGGTTCCGATTTTCTGGAATGAACTTGATTCAAGTCAGGACATTTCATCAAGAAAGGATGTAGATGGACATGTGGTAAATACGAATAAGCATCGAATTTTTGGGAGGATAATTGGTCTAGCATTTTAGCCTCAATGGGACAGATTTGGTGCGCGCGGGACGCGATAACCTTGAACATGGCCGAAGGCAGAGGTACTAAGGTCATTGATTTGACCCGTAGAAATTCAGATGGTAATAACAAGAGACTCCGAAACATCTCGATCGGCCGATAGGAATTGAACTTTCTAGAATGAGCATGATGTCCTCTTTACAGGAACAATTGGACCTCTTATTCCCTTGATGAGGTTAAATATGGATATAAATAAAAGATAAAATTTTCTGGCACAATTCTATCAGATGCTCGATTACACAGTCAAATGATGGTTATAACTCTTACTTTGCCCAAAATAGCTACCCGCAGTGAGTTTAATTGGCCAGAAATATTTGGATTTCATGAACTAAATCACACTAAAATTAATTATCTTTTGGCTTATTCTGGCATAGGTAGAATTATTACTAATGTATAACCTAATGAGGAAATTCAGGATTCATAATGCAAATATAGATCGTCACCTTTGCAAGAAAACGAGTCTTAGGATCATTAAGCAGTATTTTATTTGGTCCAGCTATGAGTATGCATTCAATGAGGCATGGAGTTATGAATCTTTCTAAATGCTGCAGCACATGGGATAGTATGGGGAGCATTTTTCAAGTAATGTATAACCATTCCACTCAATTTAATGCCTCTTACAGGTGGTTGAAGGACAGATTTCGGGATTTACATTTTCCCTTCTCTTCTCCTTCTCATTTTTTCTATAAATTGGAGTGTTGGGCTCATTGTAAAGAAGAGAGAGTTTTTGGGTAGCAAAGCTCTGCCAAATTGATTTGTGAAGCTAGTGTGTTGCAGGCCCTTGTAGTGAAAGACTCCTTGCATGGTGATCCAGGCCCTTATCTTGTAATAGATTGAACTGTGCATATCATGAAGCAATAAAATACCAGTTTGTGGATGTATCTTCCCCATGCTGTGTTTTCTTGCATTCTTCTTGCCCCTTTGATCTTTCTATAAGAATATTGTGTCTATTTGTTATGTTCTTGCAGGAATTCATTATCATTGTGTGTGCTTGGAATATTGCTGTGAATGCATTTTTGCTGGATTATGGTGAACTATCATCACCTCTTCTAGTGTGCACTTTGCCTCTGTATTTCACACATTTGGAGATTACTCTCACACCCTCTTTTTCTGGTGTATCACCGCTTTAGTGTAGGATTTCATTTTATGTATTCTCTCTCCCTGGTCCCTTGGAAGTTTAGATTAGAATAGTTAGCTTATCCTACATTAGAGTAGATTGTGGCAGGTAGTTTAGGAGCAAGAACCAACTTTCTCTGGAGGTCTGTCTCAAGTAGCAAGTCCCACAACTTGGAGATAGTACCCATGTTATCCAATCACACTGTGAGTTCAAATACATGCGCAAGGGTGCTGTGATTTGGTGATAACACTTCCCACTACTTATTTGGGGCTCCCCCTTGCTACTAAAAAAGTCTCAATTAAATTCTGGAATGATCTACTAGAAATATTCCAAAAGAAAATGGCCGGATGGAAAGGGGCCATTCTTTCCAGTGCTGGTAAATGTCTTCTTATCAAAAACACTCTTCAAAATCTACCTATCTACATTATGCCTCTCTATAATATTCCTCCTTCCTTCAGAGAAAAAAATGAAAGGATCCAGAAACACTTTTTATGGAAGGGAATGGAGGAAAAATTCAAATATCACCTGGTTTCTTGGGATCAAGTGTGCACTCCAATAAGAATTGGGGGACTGGGCATAAAAGATATAAGAAAAATGAATATGGTGTTAATTGCAAAAATGGGTTGGAGAATGTTCTCGGAGGAATAGCCATGGATTAATCTTATTAAGGCCAAGTATCTTGAACAACAAAAAACTTTCTCTTTCCTTCATGATGAACAACTTCCCCAAGGTTCCATTTTCTGGAATAACTTGATTCAAGTCAAGAATTTCATCAAGCAAGGATGTAGATGGAAAGTGGGAAATGGCAAAGATATCAATCTTTGGGGGGATAATTAGTCTAATTTCATCCTCAATGATAGATTTGGTGCAGTCAAGGATAGTCTTGCACATAAGTATGGTACTAAGGTCATTGATTACATGGAAATTGGTGGAAATAAGAAGAGATGAAAACAACTCTCTGTGGATAGAATTGAACTGAAATCCATGATGTCCTCTCCTCAGGAACAATTGGACCTCATTCCCTTGAATCAATTGGAAGTCAAGGATGAAATTTCCTGGTACAATTCTAGAGATGGAGATTATACGGTTAAATCTGGTTATAATTATTACTTTGAGAATATCCAAAGTGAGTTTAATTAGAGAAATATTTGGATGACCGAACTAACCCCTAAAATTAATTTTTTATTTTGGCTTGTTCTCAGAGGTAGAATTCTTATTAATGAAAACCTAATGAAGAAAGGATTCATAATGCCTAATAGATGTCACCTTTGTAAAAAAGAGTCTGAGGATATTAAGCACCTTTTTGTCAACTGTGAGTATGCTTCAATGATCTGGAGCTACACCTTTTCTAAGTTTAATGTTTTCTAGACTGTGCCAAAGAATTTCATTTAGTTTTGGATCCAATGGAATCCTCCTTTTAAGCATTGTGTTTTGAGAAGACTTTGGAAACTGGTTATACCCCATATTATCTAAAGGGTTTGGAAAGATAGAAATGACATCATTTTCAGAAATAATAAACAACATTGTAATCTTAGCTTTGTTAAGATTGGTCATGCTATTAAAGAAAATATTGAGAGATTCAAACCTCCCAAGAATGAAAAATATCCTGAGAATGAAGAATATATTCTTTCCAACTTGAAGATTGGAGCTGAAAATTTGCATATTAGGAATACTTCAAACATTGATAGGTCTTTAATTCATTAGATCCCTCCTGAAATTAACTGGCATAAACTAAACTTTGATGGTGCCTCTAAGGGTAATCCTAGAATTGTTGTTGGGGGAGGTGTAATTCATGATCATAAATGTTATTTATTTGCTGCTTATGCTTGTAAAATGGGGAATCAAATAAATCATTATGCAGAATCTCTAGCTACTATATGGGGGCTAAGGGTTTCCAAAGATTATAATATACATAACATAATTTTAGAAGGAGATTCACTAAACATTATCAATCACCTCAATCAACTTTCTCCTCCTGGCTAGACTATCAAGGAAATTATTATGGAATCATAAATATTTATCAAAATTTCAAGAATATCATCATTAGGCATACTTATAGGGAGGGGAATAAGGTTTCAGATACCTTATCCAATTTTGGCATCAATAATAATCTAACCATTTGGGATAATGAAAATTACATCCCTAAGGAGGTACATAATAGCATTAATGTGGATAAATATGGGCAATCAAGCATGGACTAGGAATAATAATGAAATGGTGTGGGATTTAGTGGGTGTGAAAGATCACACATGTGAGAATTATCATCCTAACTATGGCCATATTAATGCTCACGATCCTTGAGTAGGCAGTTGGTTTCTCAAAAACCGGGACAAACATAAGGAAAATAAAAATTCAAACGAGGGTTTCGAGTAGAAAAATTGTAGGAATAGCAGGGAGAAGGAGATGGGAGGTGCCCCATGCCAACTGGAGCCCTCCAATGATCCTGCTTGGATGAACAATGAGGATCTATGGAACCTCCTACAAAAGGGAGGAATTTCCAATTTTATAGAACGCAATCAGGGGCAC
The DNA here is from genome assembly GCA_019776745.2 of Taxus chinensis. NCBI lineage: Eukaryota > Viridiplantae > Streptophyta > Pinopsida > Cupressales > Taxaceae > Taxus > Taxus chinensis. The sequence continues at coordinate 507,832,735 of CM034146.1, read as the reverse complement.
GACCAAAATATTTTGGTTCATTTTGCAATGGAATGGAAGGATAGAAAGGTGGAGTATGGTGGTCACCGAGTTATTATAAATGAAGAATTGATTGTTGAGGCAACATGGCTCAAGTTAGAGGGATATAATTTTTTCAACAAAGGATTGACAGGGCTGCCGAGGCTAAGAAATTCTCTGAAGAAGGAGAGGAGCTCAAATTTTTTTATGCGGGTGTTAGGGTAAGTTTTATCCCCAAGGTTTTTGATGAAGTTACAAAATTGTTCCTGTCAAACACCTAGTCTTTCTTAACCACTTTAGACTACAATTTACAGTCTTCTTCCTGCATTACTTGCTAAACTCCCTTCAGCTCTCCATTTTAGATTTCCAGAAGCACTCTCATGTTATACCTCTTTAGTAGGGCCTTATCTTCCTACTTTCTAAGATCTGTGTCTCTAAGTTCCCCAGCTTCCCACCCTCTCCCACTGATCCACACATCACTACCTCCAATGCTCCCACTTCCATTCTGAATACCTCTTCCAAACCCAAGACTAAGAACCCAAAACTTCATAAAATTGACATTCCTCACTCTTCCCGGGTTCTTAGAAGCACCAAAGAGCTGGAAGTTGCACATAATTTACTACATATTAGTAATGTTTGCCAAGATACGGCCCTGCATCAGGATCAGAATAATATACCTCATAGGTTGGAATCTCTAGAGAAAGAGATGATGCAGTTAAAGAAGGACCTGTAGTGCATGGACAACCAGAAATGAAAATGAAATATTGATGATGATACTAACAATGGGAAGGATCAGATTGCTAACATTTACAATAAATTAAACTCTTTGGACAATAGATTAGAGAGATCCAAAGACATGCATGATCATAACATGGTTATATTTAATGCCATTAGTGACTTCTTAGAATAGCATGTTTGAGGCATTACCATGCTTAGTGGGATCCCTGGCACTATTTGAGGGAATGAAAAGGAGAGAAGTCAAACCATATCGAATCTAAATGTAATTGACCCCACACACATCACGACTTTGGTGTTGTTAACTTTGATACAAAAAGTCTAATCTAGTATCGACAGAGCTTCCAAGAAGTAATCTCCCTTGGGATGGAGGGCCTCATTCTTGTCATTGCTTTATTTAGGTCTTTTTATTGTTTCTCTGCTACTTTTTTATTGTCTAGTTGCAGTTTCTGTTCTTTTTAGCTTTCTACTAGTAACTATCTTTTGGTTATTAATGGACATAATTTTTTATCTAGATTTTGATCCTCTTTTGTTGTCCCTATATAGCTCTATCTGGTTGTTGAACCCTTTTTTTAACAGCGTATAGTCCCTTCAAAACTATTTACCAATAAAAAAATTGAAAAAATATTATTATAATTATTTTTTATTGAAATATGCTACTAATACAGTCAATATTTATGTAGAAAACAAATAAAGAGAGGAAGTACCTGTCAGTTCCAAGCCACTTCAAACTACTGAACATGATCGAGTTGTTGACGTACAACTGATTCAACTTGTTTTTCCATAATTTTCTACCCAAACAACCAATGAATCTATACCAAGTGATTAACCTTTAATTATATTTTAAAATAATCACTGCATTATGTTTTTGTTTGACATGATTTTCATTTACTTAACAATTCTTTACTTTTTTACAACAATGATGACAAATGTGGATGGTGCAGGAGCATCACACATGAATAGGAAGTCAAAATATAGTATGTTGGTCATGTGCAATTATAAGAAAAATCATTTATAATCCCCACAAATTTATAGGAACTAATTATAAATATATCAAGAAAATGGACCATTTTTCCCCAAGCAATAACAAAGTGGTCTATTTTTATATTTATTTGATACCAATCCCATATGAATCTTTGTAGACACTAAGATCCCAATTTTCATCATGCGTTTTCCATCCAAGTATACTCCAGCCAATAACGTCTTTGTCTATCAGTCACTAGTCTACATCTATAGCTAATTAATAATGTAGAGTAGAGGGTAGTACAATGCATAGAAGCAAGTAGTATCATTATTTTATTTACCTCAACATGAAATTTATTATGCATTAATTAATGTTTTTTAATAGAATGTCCATCACAAGAACCGACAACATGTGAGGGTGAAGCAAGCTATGTTGTTATCTCAATCAGTGATTGGTAGCCTCCTAGAATGTTGTTTATTTTAATTGGTTATAATTGAATCATGGTCAATTGAAAATAAAATTATTTACTTCCATGCATTTAGCCAAAATTATTATTTACTTATTTTAGATTTGGATGGTTTATTTCATGATAAAAACCAAAGACACAAGGATATGGATCTGAAACCTCTGTAGTTGGTTGCAAATCTGATCTAAATTCAGAGGATTTTTGTGGAACCACAGCCTCTAATTCTAGAGATTTTCAATCTCAAGTTCAAAAAGTTCCCACACTTGGAGAGAGTTTTCCCCATGGTTGTTCAAATCCACTGGATGCCTAAGACATCATTTAGAACCTTGATTTGCATCCAGGGGTGTTGTGATTTTGCGCAAACAATTTTGGCATGCCCGGTGGGACTAGAGGTCTCATTTTTATTGCAGAAAAGTTGATGTGCATCTGCTGCAATTTTCTTTCTTAAAAAGAGCTATTATTTGCATATCTAGCGACTCCAAGGGGAAGAATCAACTAGTTTCAGAAATGCAGGCCTCAAAACTCATGAGAAGAGTCACCAAAAGGTCAAGAGTTGGAGAAGAAGAAGTGTTGTTTGAATACCTACAATTATCTCCAAGAAGAAGGAAAAGAGGAAGAAGGGTTGAAAGGTCTCCATCTCCACCAAACAGAACTCTCTCAACTCCTCCACCTGGTAGGTCTTTCATTCAGTCAACAAGGGTTTTAAGACCAATTAGAATGGCACAAAACAACCCCTATGTCAACTTCATAGACAGCAGCCCACTTGCCCTCAATGCACAACATCCAATTCCTATTGCAGCCTTGAAGAACATTCCCTACTTCACTGGAGAAAATTAGACTACTCCAGGTGATCATGTTAAAGATACTGCTAACCTTTGTGCAATCCATGAAATCAATGAGATGCAAGTGGCTGTCAAGTTGCTGGCATCTTCATTCAAGGGGAAAGCATTGCAATGGTTTAGGGGCCTTGGAGCTAGTTCTATCACAAATTGGAATCAAATGTGCATAGAACTTCATGAGCAATTTGGAGAAAAGGGAGACAACTTGTCTCTTTTGGAGCAGCTGACAACCATCAAGAGAGCTCCCAATGAGCAGCTGACCGATTTCAACTTCAGATTTCAAAAGACTTGGGAGAGAATTCCAGTGGCAGTCAGGCCAACCACAGAAGGTGCTTTTCTCTACTATCTCAAAGCTCTAAATTCTGATATTTCTATGTTAATTCAGTCCATGGGAGGCATAACTATCCCTATGGCTTATAGAATTGCCATTAGGGCTGAAAATTGTTTAATCCAAGCTGACAAACTTGCCCCTAGACCTCGCATGCCATTGTTTCCAAGTTTAGAGAGTCCAAACACCAATCAAGCACCTAATTTGGCTCCTTCTCCCACTCCTAGAAATCAGAGTTCAAATGAATCTTCCACTTCATCTCCAAGTGCCCCAAATGAGCTTCAAGAAGTCGTGAAGCAATTACAAAACCTAGGAAATGAGCTGGTTACTCTCAAAAGGTAGCAGGCCCTAGGTTTTAGACCTTCTTATCAACCCCAAGCCTAGCCTAATAGGCAGCCATACCAACCACAAAGGCCACCTAATCCAGTTGCAAATATGAATCAAACAAGGCCTCCTGCCAATAGACCATTTCAGCCCTATAATCCAAATGCCATATCTGCCTCTAAGGCATTGGTGCCAACACAAAACAACATTGCCCAGGAGTATGATTGGTGTTTTCCATGCAATGAGCCTCATAACCAATCCATGTGATTCAATGGTGCTTTGAATCAAGCATTAATGGTGACAACTATTGGTGTGGAGGGTGAGGGCAGTCAAGGAAACAACCAACAATAAGAAACATCCCAACAGCAATCAGCCCCAAATGACACCACATTGGTAAATTGGCAAGCAGAAGATTTTTGTGGCATGAACCAGGCAGTGTCTCAAGGTGTTGTAGCCAAAACAAGGTCAAAAAGGAGGAATTTTGGTGAAGAACAGCCGGTAGCCCCAACCAATCCACAACCTCCCATGGCTCCACAAATGTTTGGCAAGCAAAATCTAATTTCAAATGCACAAGGACAGCTGAGAACAACTCCTAGACCAAATCAAATACCAGTTGTTGCTGCCCATGTGCAAGGAGTGAACGTGCAAACCAAGGGACAACAAAGATATCCTTCATCACCATTCAGTATTATTGATCAGATCAAGAAGAAAAATGTCAATATATCAATGTGGGAATCCTTATCTATCCCAGGCCAAAGAGCTCTACTGCAAGCTGCCATGAAGGACTGGTCCACTTCGAATCAACAAGTTCAGATGCAAGATAAAGTGCTTACAAATGCTGCCCAGCCTGAGGGAAATCATGGAGGACATCAAGGTAAAATGTTGAAGCCCCCTCCTTTCTATGTTTCATTGATCATTGGAAATCAATTAGTGCACAATTGCATGATAGACTCCGGGGAAAGTAGCTCAATAATGCCTAAACAAATAGATGATCAGCTAGGGCTCTAGTATGAAACAATATCTAAAGGGGTAGTGCAGCTAGATGGGACAATAGTAGCAACAGTTGGAGTAATTAAAAACTTGAGCCTTACCTTGCATGCATGTCCAAATGTTGTTGTTTTACAAGATGTATCAGTCATAGACCTTCCACCACTCTTTGCCCTATGCTTGTCAAGGGACTTCATAGCCAAGATTGGGGGATATTTGTTTGCTAATTGGTCACACATGCTGTTTAGAACAAGGTATGGAACTAAGGATACAATCAGGTCAGAACCTATTGCAAACTTCCATATTGAGCCTTACACTCCAAGTCAGATTAATGCCAATTGCTCAGCATTTGATCAAGAAGATCACCCAAGCACTGATGAAGCTGACACTAAGGTTGGAAGCATCCCAGATCTAACTCTTGATGAATGGGCAAACAAGATACATGCATTTGATCCTTATCAAGAAGTGGAAGAATCTGAGCTAGGGGTCTATTGCATACACGAAGAAAATCAGCCTATTCCTAGCATCACCAAGCCAAACCACAAAGATGACAATGAGGTATGGTAGCTATTTTTTGATGGATCAAGGAGTAGACCAGGTGTAGGAGGTGGAGCTATGCTTGTTTCACCTCAAGGAGTAAAGTACTATTCACCTTTTAGATTTCAGTTTGCATGCTCCAATAACACTGCTGAATATGAAGCCTTGGTGCAAGGGATGCATTGGGCAATCAAGAAGAAAACAAAGAACTTGCAAGTCTTTGGTGACAGTGAATTGATTGTAAATCAGGTCAAGGGACAGCATGCTGCCAAGAATGATCTTCTCAGGTGCTACAAGAACAGGGTGTGGGACCTCATGGAAGATTTTGGGGGTTTCGGCATCAAATCCATTCCTAGGAAAGAGAATCAAGCTGCTGACAGGCTTGAAGCAGTAGGGGCAGCCTTTGACATTGTGGAAAGCATTCAACAAGACAAGGTACAGCAAAAACATCCACGTGATTGTGAGGCCTTCAGTGCCAGATAACAATGTTAGTTGGCAAGTGTTTGAGAATGAACAATAAATCATCCACTTCTTGCAAGAAGAAGTTGAGTTCTCAGCCAAGAATCAAGAAAATTGGAACAGCAGTATGGTGACCAAGTGGTACAGCTGAGAACTAACAAGCTGCCCAAGGGACTTATCACTTTGGAGTCTATTTTTAACCCCAATGATCAGTTTAGAAAGGAGAAAGCAAACATTCAGGTCAAGAGAGAGGATTCAGTATCCATCTTGGTAGAAGAGAACAAACCATTGCAAATTGGAAGGATGACAACTGAACAAGAAAGGTATGAGTTCATACAGCTATGTCAAGAGTTCCCTGACGTGTTTTCTTGGAGCTATGAAGACTTGAAAGGTTTCAATCCAAACTTATCTCAGCATACCATCGAATTAGATCCAAATACTAGGCCTGTCAGGCAGAAACAAAGACTAGTCAATCCACACATGGAGCCTCGCATGAGAAAAGAATTGGACAAGCTGATTGAGTCAAGGATCATATTCCCAATCAAGCATTCTAGTTGGGTTGCCAACTTAGTTCCAGTCAGAAAGAAGAGTGGAGAGATCAAATTGTGTGTCGACTTCAGAGACTTGAATAGAGCCTCTCTCAAGGACCATTACCCACTCCCTTCCATGGAGAAAATCTTGCAAGTTGTGGCTGGCTCCGAGAGGTTTTCACTACTTGATGGCTACTCAGGCTACAATCAGATTATGGTGAAGGAAGAGGACCAGTTCAAGACAACCTTCACAACCAAATTGGGAACTTTTGCATACAGGAAAATGCCATTTGGGCTATCCAACGCTGGTGCTACCTTCCAAAGGGCAATGGACATGGCATTCAAAGGTTTGATTAATAATGTGGTGCTGATTTACCTTGATGATATCACTGTTTTTTTCCAAAAATGCAGCAGACCACCTCTCTCATTTGAGGCAAGTCTTCATGAGGTGCAGGAGATTTGGAGTGTCTTTGAATCCTAAGAAGTGTATCTTTCTTACACATGAAGGAAAGCTCCTTGGCCATATTGTCTCCAAGGAAGGATTAGTAATTGATCCAAAGAGGGTTGAAGCCATAAGAGCACTACCATTACTAAGCCACAAGAAAGCCCTTCAGAGTTTCTTGGGAAGGATAAACTTTGTTTGGAGGTTTGTCCCATATTTTGTAGCCCTTGTCAAGCCCATCACCAAAATGTTAAAGAAGAGCATGGATTTCAAGTGGACAACAGAAAGCAAGGAGAGTTTTGAAGCAATCAAAGAAGCCATCTCCCAAGAACCAACTCTCATCAACCCGGACTTCTCCAAGGATTTCATCCTCTATGCATTTGGAGGTAATGACACTATTTCTGCCATTTTGGTACAGCAGAACAAGGATAATGATGAGCAGCCAATTGCCTTCTTCAGCCGAAGCCTAGATGACTATGAGGTGAGGTACTCTTTTATTGAGAAGCATATACTCGCAGTAATCAAAAGCTTGAAGAAATTCAAGCATTTAGTCTCAAACAACAAGGTCCAGTTGCCAGTCTCACATGCTGGGGTCAAGGAATTCCTCCTCAACAAGGATTTGAATGAGAAAAGGGCAGGTTGGATCACCCATGTCATGGAGTATGACACTAAGATCAAGATCACCAAGCTGGTAAGAGGGAAAGGATTATGTGAGCAGCTAGTTTTGGGGAAGCAAAGAGAAGTGTGCAATGAAGAAGGGGCTGTTTTGACAGTCCGGGACAGCCATGAGCCAAGTGGCAATCAAGAAGAAGACAATGCTGCCCCCACTCCTTGCTGGACCCAAGATATAATACACTTCCTAGGTATAGGCCTATGCCCTCCGGAGATGAACAAGACCCAAAGGAGACACTTCAGATTGCAGGATGTTCTGTATGCCATTGTTTATGGATTTTTGTTCAAGAAAGATGTGAATGGAGTGTTGCTGAGATGCATTAGCACAAATTAGATTCAAAGGGTGTTGGAAGAGTTTCATGGTGGACCAGTTGGTGGTCATTTTGCACCAAGAGTGATAGCTCTAAGAATCATGAAGGCTGGTTATTATTGGCCTAAAATCTTCAGTGATTGCTATGCATGGATCAAGAGGTGTAAGAATTGTGCATTCTTCACAGGAAAAGAGAGACTCACTACCCTTCCATTACATCCAATCTCATTTGACCAGCCATTCATGCAATGGGGTTTTGAATTCATTGGAGTCATTAATCCCAATTCAAGCCAAGGGCACAAATGGATTTTGACAGCCACGGACTACTTCACCAGATGGACAGAAGCAGTAGCACTCAAAGAGGCAAATGAGTCTAGCATCTTAGACCTTTATGAGGGGATAACAACCAGATTTGGTGTACCTGCTATAATAATCTCAGATAATGCATTGACATTCATTGGATCTAAGGTGACTGAGTGGGCTGTCAAGAACGGTATCTACCTAAGCACTTCATCAAACTATTACCCTCAAGGTAATGGCCAGGCTAAGTCTACAAACAAGAACTTGTTGAGGATCATTAGGAGGAATCTTGATGGGAATCAGAGGTCTTGGCATACCAAACTGAAATCAGCCTTATGGGCTGATAGGATAACTCCCAAAAGATCCACAGGTAACTCTCCATTCAAACTTGTCTATGGAGAGAGAGGAAATATTGCCCATGTCACTTGAGTTGCCAACATTGGAACTCATGAAGAAGCTGGAGTTGCTAGAGTTTGAGCCTGTGGAGGTGAGGTATGAAGAGTTGATGGAGCTGTAAGAGATCAGAAATCAGGCATCCCAAGCAATGGAAAAAGATCAAGCTTCGATCAAAAAGACCTTTGATAGGAAGGCCAAGGATAGATCTTTTCAGGTTGGAGATCTAGTGTTGAAATGGGATGTGGATAGAGCAAAACTAGGAAGGCATTAAAAATTTGATGCCATTTGGAGTGGCCCATACATGGTCATGAAGTGTAAAAACAACAATGCTTTCCAATTGGCCCCATTGGATGGTGAAGAACTGCAGATTCCAATAAATGGAATCTATCTCAAGCGTTGCTTCTAGAGGGAAATTTATCACCTTGTAAATATTAGATTAGATTTTCATTCCTCCAAGTGCTTGTGCATATTGTTTTACTTTAGGTTATTTTTGTTTTCCCTAAGTGCTTTGGCACAGCTTGCTATCCATAGAGATGTTTTGCAGTCATTGCTTCCATCAAGTGATATTCCATCTTCCTCCTTACACATTCTAAGTCAATTGGGGTTCTAAACAGAATATCTCATGACTCCGTGCCGAATGGATGCTTCAGGCAACTGGTAACTTCATCTAGCAGGCAGATGACCCCATTGAGTTGCCAAAGTTTTATCCAAAATTCACCCCCTAGGGTAATTTTGATAACATGCATTAAATTCTTTGGTCCCGAGCAAGATAGATTGATTCAAGGAAAAAAATCATGTTTCTGGCGTCCCCTCGGCCTATTTCTAACTCTCCTGTCCAAGAAGAAAAGAGCAAGTTTTAGGGTGAAAAAGTTGCAAAAAACAAGCTTGGGGTAGAAAAAATTATGAAAATTAGATAATTCCTAGTCCAGGCGGCCCTTGGGACAGTTGGGGACGTCGGGACGCAAATCGGCCGAAAGGCCACTAGGTGGTCCACGCAGCAAAGGGACATCCAGGCCATGGGGGACACGTAGGATGCGAAAGGGCGAACTGGCCGAAGGTAAAAAACAAAATTGACTAACTGTTTGTGCAGGCAGTCTGAGACATTTGGGCCGTGAGTACGTGAAGGACGCGAACCGACCGGATCGGCCGAAACAGAGAACTTTCTTCTGGGACAGTTAGGACAATGGGACGTGGAAGATGCAGAAATTTGAAGGAGCTGAGAGCCAATCAAATTATTCCACGTGTCCTTCACCTTAAAGAGGGACAGGGAAGCCTGAATCAGGCAGATCGGAGGAATTTGTCCCAGACGGTTTGGAACACCTGGGCCAAAAATACGCGAGGGACGTGGAAAGCCGGTAGGCCCGCGGATGAGTCATAATAGGACACGTGTCCTAAGGGCCGGGGAGTTTGCGATGCGGGGAGAAAAATATAATTTTGGCTAAGTGTTCGATGTAAGTTTAAAGGGAGCGAGTTGGAGCGTTGGCCCGAGCCAATAGGAATTGGACACGTGTCCAATGGAGCAGGGAAGTGCGGAGCTTGGGGAAACTTTGAAGTTTTTTGCAAAAGTTCTTCGGCCAAAAACTAAAAAGCAAAGGTCTTCCCCGTGCCCCTGTCAACCAATCAATGCATGCCACATGTCCCAGGTGGCGGGGCGCGGGGGGAAAATGATTTTTTTTTCCAAAAGTTAAAAAAGATCAAAATTTTCCAAGGAAAGCCTGTGAAAAGGTGGAGGAGAGAGAATTTTCTCGGTGAACCAGCACCTGACATGTGGCAATCCGACTGGCAGAGCACGGAAATTTTTTTGAAATTTTTTCCAAAATGCAAAAAGGTCAAAATTTAAATTTTTTTTCCTGACATCTGTTTTTTTGGCCGTTTTGCCCTAAAACTTCAGACCTTCATATCTTTTGATCCAGAGCTTGGATTTGCACGTTCTTTATATCATTGGAAAGATTATGAAATTATCTAAAGGATTTCATGCTCAATTTCTAATTTTTGTATAGTCTAGATAGAGAAAGTTAAGAAACAGCTCTAACGCGTGTCCATAGGCCAAAAATGACATTTCAACAACCAAATTTAATGCAGAATGGGTCACATTCTCCTCCAATTCGGTCAAAAATGACAGGTATGGGTTTGTAAAGCTCCCCCATGCTATTTTAATGCATTTGTAGTCAATGAGGAATGGGCTCCCACGTTTTGTACATTTTCTCTCTCCTGGGCTCGACCCATGCAATGTAAAAGCCAGATTTGGCTCATTTCAAAAGGTGGAATATTTTTTGGCATAAAAAAACTTCTTCTTTCACCTCTGACAAGTGATTGTGGCAAGAATCAGACCTCTTCAAAGATTGTAATAGTTTTTCTACCTCTCTGAGGTTGTAATGCAGTGGTTTTGACATTGGAAATGATAATGCAAGCTTTGTGAATGGGTTTCTGTTTGTATTATTTGCTTCATTTCAGATCCTAAATTATATCTTATCAGCCTGTGTATGTTTAATGTTGCAATCTTTGGTTTGTGTCTATTTGAATGACAAAAATATTCACCACTCCTTTTTGGTGCATCACCATCTTTAGTTAGTTTCAATTTTTGCATTTTTATCCGTCTCCTTGCAATTTAGAGTAGGATTAGGATCCGAACCTCTGTAGTTGTACAAATATAGATCTAAATCAGAGGAGTTTGAGGAACCAGCCTCTAATCTAGAGATTCCTCTCTCAGTTTCACAAGTCCCACACTTAGAGAGAGGTTTCCATGTTGTGTAATCATACTGGATGCCTAAGACATCATTTAGAACCTTGATTTGCATCCAGGGGTGCTGTGATTTTGCGCAAACAGTCACCAAGAAATCATGATAATCTGTATCCAACCTCATTAGAAAGATATGTTATTTGGGACACATTCCCTTTCAAGAATGTGTATGAAATTAGCTTCCATATTGGTTAGTTCATCAACCACATTTAATTACATAGCTTCCACCCCCTTATTAGCCAAAACATCAACAAGTTTGTTTCCTTCATGGTTAATGTGTTGGAAAGATATTTTAATAAAGGAAGACATTTTATTCATGGTACTATTAATGAAGTCTTCAATAGATATAAAATCTAAATTTTTCCCCTCATACATGATATTATATTTAGGGAATCCACTTCCACAATTAGGTGCTTAAAGCCTCTCTCTTTCACTAACTTCACTCCCCAAAACTCGCCATAGCCTCTGTGACATGGTTAGATTGTATGCCCAAATTAGATAAATATGCAAGGAGAAACATACCTTTAGCATCTTGAAAAAATCCTCCTCCTCCTACCTTACCCATGTACCCTTTAGCGGCACCATCGAAATTGAGTTTAATAATACCTTCGCTAGGAGAGGCCCATTTAACTCCTCCAGGATTGCTCTTCTTGGGTTAAGGGTCACAGATTAAGTTCCATTTATTTATGATATGTTGTTCAGTTTCCATGACTTACACTTATTTGTTATTTAGGATAGAAAAATTATTTCTAACAGCCTGTAAACATTTGTTAATAATCAACCTGTTGGGAAGTTTCTTATAATTGAAAATCCTCCCATTCCTCTCTTTCCATATTTCACACCACAAATTTCCAAGGCTCATTATCCATATATTTTTTCATCCCTTGATTTGTGAAAGGACATTTCCATTGATTTCACGTAGATTGCATCTCCTTAGGATTAACCTATTTAATTGAGAGCATACCCAATATAGAAGAGAATATTTGATAAGAAAAGGAGGATTCCAAGAACAAATGGTTAACTGTTTCCAAGTTCTCTTCACATAGAACACATCTATTTACTTTATGGAAACCTCTTTTGGAGAGGTTATCAACTGTAAATATCTTATGTATCACTGTAAGTCAGTTGAAAACATTGACCTTTGGAATGATATTCTTATTCCATATCTTACTAGCCACAAGATCTTCCTCTCTAGTTTCCTCCTCAAAGAGTAATTCATAGGCTGATTTAACTAAGAAAATACCATTATGTTCTCTATGTCACACAATTCTATCTTGTTCGTTGTTGTTAAAAGGGCACATAGTTTTTTAAGAAAACATTGAGGTCAAAAGTGTGTTTTTAAGTTACTACTTGCCTAATTCTATGTAATTCCAAGTTTGTAAGCTCTCCCGATTATCAATGTAATTATTTATTTCCCCCCCTATATTTAACGCCTAATTTTTTTGAAATTTGGGGAATTTATCTTCAAGAGTAAATTACCAACCCATTTGTCCATCCAAAAGTAGATTTCATTTCCGTTACCTATTTTCCACATACTTCCCCTTAACAAATATTTCCTTTTCCCAATTAATAGCTTTCATATACTTGACCCATTAAAATACTTCTATTTTAATATCCACCCATTTACATTTGATTCATCCAATATTTTTTCCTTAAAATTCTAGTCACACCCCATCTTTTAGGTAGCCTCCAACCAATTTTGGCTAGAACAAATTAGATTCAAAGGGTGTTGGAAGAGTTTCATGGTGGACCAGTTGGTGGTCATTTTGCACCAAGAGTGATAGCTCTAAGAATCATGAAGGCTGGTTATTATTGGCCTAAAATCTTCAGTGATTGCTATGCATGGATCAAGAGGTGTAAGAATTGTGCATTCTTCACAGGAAAAGAGAGACTCACTACCCTTCCATTACATCCAATCTCATTTGACCAGCCATTCATGCAATGGGTTTTGAATTCATTGGAGTCATTAATCCCAATTCAAGCCAAGGGCACAAATGGATTTTGACAGCCACGGACTACTTCACCAGATGGACAGAAGCAGTAGTAGCACTCAAAGAGGCAAATGAGTCTAGCATCTTAGACCTTTATGAGGGGATAACAACCAGATTTGGTGTACCTGCTATAATAATCTCAGATAATGCATTGACATTCATTGGATCTAAGGTGACTGAGTGGGCTGTCAAGAACGGTATCTACCTAAGCACTTCATCAAACTATTACCCTCAAGGTAATGGCCAGGCCGAGTCTACAAACAAGAACTTGTTGAGGATCATTAGGAGGAATCTTGATGGGAATCAGAGGTCTTGGCATACCAAACTGAAATCAGCCTTATGGGCTGATAGGATAACTCCCAAAAGATCCACAGGTAACTCTCCATTCAAACTTGTCTATGGAAGAGAGGAAATATTGCCCATGTCACTTGAGTTGCCAACATTGGAACTCATGAAGAAGCTGGAGTTGCTAGAGTTTGAGCCTGTGGAGGTGAGGTATGAAGAGTTGATGGAGCTGTAAGAGATCAGAAATCAGGCATCCCAAGCAATGGAAAAAGATCAAGCTTCGATCAAAAAGACCTTTGATAGGAAGGCCAAGGATAGATCTTTTCAGGTTGGAGATCTAGTGTTGAAATGGGATGTGGATAGAGCAAAACTAGGAAGGCATTAAAATTTGATGCCATTTGGAGTGGCCCATACATGGTCATGAAGTGTAAAAACAACAATGCTTTCCAATGGCCCCATTGGATGGTGAAGAACTGCAGATTCCAATAAATGGAATCTATCTCAAGCGTTGCTTCTAGAGGGAAATTTATCACCTTGTAAATATTAGATTAGATTTTCATTCCTCCAAGTGCTTGTGCATATTGTTTTACTTTAGGTTATTTTTGTTTTCCCTAAGTGCTTTGGCACAGCTTGCTATCCATAGAGATGTTTTGCAGTCATTGCTTCCATCAAGTGATATTCCATCTTCCTCCTTACACATTCTAAGTCAATTGGGGTTCTAAACAGAATATCTCATGACTCCGTGCCGAATGGATGCTTCAGGCAACTGGTAACTTCATCTAGCAGGCAGATGACCCCATTGAGTTGCCAAAGTTTTATCCAAAATTCACCCCCTAGGGGTAATTTTGATAACATGCATTAAATTCTTTGGTCCCGAGCAAGATAGATTGATTCAAAAAAAATCATGTTTCTGGCGTCCCCTCGGCCTATTTCTAACTCTCCTGTCCAAGAAGAAAAGAGCAAGTTTTAGGGTGAAAAAGTTGCAAAAAACAAGCTTGGGGTAGAAAAAATTATGAAAATTAGATAATTCCTGGTCCAGGCGGCCCTTGGGACAGTTGGGACGTCGGGACGCAAATCGGCCGAAAGGCCACTAGGTGGTCCACGCAGCAAAGGGACATCCAGGCCATGGGGACACGCAGGATGCGAAAGGGCGAACTGGCCGAAGGTAAAAACAAAATTTACTAACTGTTGTGCAGGCAGTCTGAGACATTTGGGCCGTGAGTACGCGAAGGACGCGAACCGACCGGATTGGCCGAAACAGAGAACTTTCTTCTGGGACAGTTAGGACAATGGGACGTGGAAGATGCAGAAATTTGAAGGAGCTGAGAGCCAATCAAATTATTCCACGTGTCTTCACCTTAAAGAGGGACAGGGAAGCCTGAATCAGGCAGATCGGAGGAATTTGTCCCAGACGGTTTGGAACACCTGGGCCAAAAATACGCGAGGGACGTGGAAAGCCGGTAGGCCCGCGGATGAGTCATAATAGGACACGTGTCCTAAGGGCCGGGGAGTTTGCGATGCGGGGGGGAAAAATATAAATTTTGGCTAAGTGTTCGATGTAAGTTTAAAGGGAGCGAGTTGGAGCGTTGGCCCGAGCCAATAGGAATTGGACACGTGTCCAATGGAGCAGGAAGTGCGGAGCTTGGGGAAACTTTGAAGTTTTTTGCAAAAGTTCTTCGGCCAAAAAATAAAAAAGCAAAGGTCTTCCCCGTGCCCCTGTCAACCAATCAATGCATGCCACATGTCCCAGGTGGCGGGGCACGGGGGGAAAATGAATTTTTTTTCCAAAAGTCAAAAAAGATCAAAATTTTCAAAGGAAAGCCTGTGAAAAGGTGGAGGAGAGAGAATTTCTCGGTGAACCAGCACCTGACATGTGGCATCCGACCGGTAGATCACGGAAATTTTTTTGAAATTTTTTCCAAAATGCAAAAAGGTCAAAATTTAAATTTTTTTCCCGACATCTGTTTTTTGGGCCGTTTTGCCCTAAAACTTCAGACCTTCATATCTTTTGATCCAGAGCTTGGATTTGCACGTTCTTTATATCATTGGAAAGCTTATGAAATTATCTAAAGGATTTCATGCTCAATTTCTAATTTTTGTATAGTCTAGATAGAGAAAGTTAAGAAACAGCTCTAACGCGTGTCCATGGCCAAAAATGACATTTCAACAACCAAATTTAATGCAGAATGGGTCACATTCTCCTCCAATTCGGTCAAAAATGACAGGTATGGGTTTGTAAGCTCCCCCATGCTATTTTAATGCATTTGTAGTCAATGAGGAATGGGCTCCCACGTTTTGTACATTTTCTCTCTCCTGGGCTCGACCCATGCAATGTAAAAGCCAGATTTGGCTCATTTCAAAAGGTGGAATATTTTTTGGCATAAAAAAAACTTCTTCTTTCACCTCTGACAAGTGATTGTGGCAAGAATCAGACCTCTTCAAAGATTGTAATATTTTCTACCTCTCTGAGGTTGTAATGCAGTGGTTTTGACATTGGAAATGATAATGCAAGCTTTGTGAATGGGTTTCTGTTTGTATTATTTGCTTCATTTCAGATCCTAAATTATATCTTATCAGCCTGTGTATGTTTAATGTTGCAATCTTTGGTTTGTGTCTATTTGAATGACAAAATATTCACCACTCTCCTTTTTGGTGCATCACCATCTTTAGTTAGTTTCAATTTTTGCATTTTATCCGTCTCCTTGCAATTTAAGTAGGATTAGGATCCGAACCTCTGTAGTTGTACAAATATAGATCTAAATCAGAGGAGTTTGAGGAACCAGCCTCTAATCTAGAGATTCCTCTCTCAGTTTCACAAGTCCCACACTTAGAGAGAGGTTTCCATGTTGTGTATCATACTGGATGCCTAAGACATCATTTAGAACCTTGATTTGCATCCAGGGGTGCTGTGATTTTGCGCAAAACAGTCACCAAGAAATCATGATAATCTGTATCCAACCTCATTAGAAAGATATGTTATTTGGGACACATTCCTTTCAAGAATGTGTATGAAATTAGCTTCCATATTGGTTAGTTCATCAACCACATTTAATTACATAGCTTCCTCCACCACCCCCTTATTAGCCAAAACATCAACAGTTGTTTCCTTCATGGTTAATGTGTTGGAAAGAGATTTTAATAAAGGAAGACATTTTATTCATGGTACTATTAATGAAAGTCTTCATAGATATAAAATCTACATTTTTCCCCTCATACATGATATTATATTAGGGGAATCCACTCCACAATTAGGTGCTTAAAGCCTCTCTCTTCACTAACTTCACTCCCCAAAACTCGCCAGAAGGCCCTCTGTGACATGGTTGATTGTATGCCCAAATTAGATAAATATGCAAGGAGAAACATACCTTTAGCATCTTGAAAAAATCCTCCTCCTCCTACCTTACCCATGTACCCTTTAGCGGCACCATCGAAATTGAGTTTAATAATACCTTCGCTAGGAGAGGCCCATTTAACTCCTCCAGGATTGCTCTTCTTGGGTTAAGGGTCACAGATTAAGTTCCATTTATTTATGATATGTTGTTCAGTTTCCATGACTTACACTTATTTGTTATTTAGGATAGAAAAATTATTTCTAACAGCCTGTAAACATTTGTTAATAATCAACCTGTTGGGAAGTTTCTTATAATTGAAAATCCTCCCATTCCTCTCTTTCCATATTTCACACCACAAATTTCCAAGGCTCATTATCCATATATTTTTCATCCCTTGATTTGTGAAAGGACATTTCCATTGATTTCACGTAGATTGCATCTCCTTAGGATTAACCTATTTAATTGAGAGCATACCCAATATAGAAGAGAATATTTGATAAGAAAAGGAGGATTCCAAGAACAAATGGTTAACTGTTTCCAAGTTCTCTTCACATAGAACACATCTATTTACTTTATGGAAACCTCTTTTGGAGAGGTTATCAACTGTAAATATCTTATGTATCACTGTAAGTCAGTTGAAAACATTGACCTTTGGAATGATATTCTTATTCCATATCTTACTAGCCACAAGATCTTCCTCTCTAGTTTCCTCCTCAAAGAGTAATTCATAGGCTGATTTAACTAAGAAAATACCATTATGTTCTCTATGTCACACAATTCTATCTTGTTCGTTGTTGTTAAAAGGCACATAGTTTTTTAAGAAAACATTGAGGTCAAAAGTGTGTTTTTTAAGTTACTACTTGCCTAATTCTATGTAATTCCAAGTTTGTAAGCTCTCACGATTATCAATGTAATTATTTATTTCCCCCCTATATTTAACGCCTAATTTTTTTGAAATTTGGGGGAATTTATCTTCAAGAGTAAATTTACCAACCCATTTGTCCATCCAAAAGTAGATTTCATTTCCGTTACCTATTTTCCACATACTTCCCTTAACAAATATTTCCTTTTCCCAATTAATAGCTTTTCATATACTTGACCCATTAAAATACTTCTATTTTAATATCCACCATTTATCATTTGCATTCATCCAATATTTTTTCCTTAAAATTCTAGTCCACACCCCATCTTCTTTAGTTAGCCTCCAACCAATTTTGGCTAGAAGGGATTTGTTCATTTTAGTCCAATCTCTAAGACCAAGTCCCCCTATCTTCTTAGGTTTACAGACCATATTCCAATCCACCAGTGGAATTATTTATTTTCTTTAGGTTCCACTCCATTGGAATATTTTTTGGATATTTTCTAGTTTTTTGGCTATTATCCCGTGAAGTTGATAGAGAGAAATTGCATACATTGTGAGGCTTTGAAGAGAGCTCTTGAGTAAAGTAATTTTCCTATCCTGAGATAACAAATTAGCTTTCCAACCTGTGAGATTATTTTCAAATATTTTAATAAGAAAGTTCAATTCACCACTAAAATTTATTTTATCCCTAAGGGGAATGCCCAAATAAATGGTTTGAAAGGGCTTATGGTTACATTCCATAATTTTAGATATCTTTTGACATCGACTTTCCAAATTGTTGAGGAAAAAAATAGAGCTTTTCCTATAATTCACCAGCTGTCCCAAAACATCCATGTAATCATCTACAAGATTTTTAAACTTCTTAGCTTCAAGAGTAGATGCTTCTCCCACTAGGATAATGTCATCCAAATTTTTTTGATGAGTCACATTATCAATATCCCTCGCTAGAGATATCCCTTTGATATAGTCATTACTAGTTTCCACATTGAGTCTCCTGCTGAGGGATTCTGCCATAATTATGATCAGGGAAGGGGAAAGAGGATCCCCTTTCCTTAAACCTTAGGAGCTGGGAAAGAAACCAAATGGAGTACCATTAATAAGAATGGAGAACAAATCATTTAAAATAAAATCCTTAACTAAACTCCAAAAGGAAACATCAAAACCAAACATGTTTAGGATTTTATCAAGAAAACTCCATGAAACCGTGTCATAAGCCTTGGCAATATATAATTTTAGAATCATATCTCCCTTCTTGCTAAGTTTAGCTGAATGAATAGTCTATTTGACTGTAATGATCCCATCTTGAATTTGATGACCCAGAAAAAAATCTCCTTGTTTTTCTGAAATGATAGAAGTAAGGATCAATTATAAATGAAGGGCAATGATTTTTTGTACAAATTTTGTAGGTTGTGTTGCAAATACTTATAGGTATAAATTCATTTAAGTGTTACCACATTTTGGAACTAGAGAAAGAAAGGTACAAGTCATATCCTTAAGCATGTTTTTATGGCTGAATAATTCTCTCACAACATTGTAAACATACTTTTTTATTTAATACCAAAAATGATCAAATAAAAAGGATTAAAACCTATCCGGTCCAGGAGCCTCAGGACTAAGATGTGTCACCATAAATTCAACCTCCTCCATAGATGGGATAACTAAGAGGATCTTATTATCTTCTACAGAAACCATAGAAGGAATGCACTTAAGAAAATCCTACTCCTTTGCCAAATTAGGAACACCTTGATTAGTGAGAAAGTTTTTAAAGAAATATATAGCATCTTCATTTATTTCATCCTTCTCTTCTAGAAGGCTTCCTTCATCTTTCCTAATTTTACTAATTATATTGAAACTTCTATGCTTCAGGGTAGATAGATGAAAGAACCTTGTATTTTTATTCCCTTCCTTGAGCCAAGTAATTTGCTATTTCTATCTCCATAAGGTTTCCTACTTCATAAGGATGTTGTGGTATTCTGAAAGGAGGAATATTTCCTTTTCATATTCATCCAAATCCAGTTCTAAATCCAACCTTTCATTCTACCTTTGGAAATTTTGTAAGTCAGATTTGATTTCTGCTTTCTTCTGAAAAATATTCCTAAATTTTTTCTTATTCCAGACTTTGAGATTCCTTTTGACATTCTACAGTTTTTTTGTTAATCCATAAATCATTGTTCCTTGGACCTTGAACTTCCACCATTCATTAATAAGATATTTAATATTCTCATTGTGGAGCCACATTTTCTCGAAACAGAAGGGATTTATTATTCTTAAAGGGTTCTTTATCATCAAACTAATATGGTTATGATCATACCCTATCCTTGGAAGAGAGAAAACGGAAATGTATTGAATTAACCATTATTTTGTTACCAAAAATCTATCCAGTATCACTTGTATTAGTTTTTAACCAGCTCTTCTATTAGACCATGTGTATTTTCTACCTTTATGTTCAATATCATGGAGTTGAGAGTTAGTAATAAAGTATTTGAAATCCTCCATACCAATAGTAAACTCTTGGGATCCTCCTTTATTTTATTCGGGAGACATAGGGGTATTTAAATTACCCATAACAATCCAGTCAAAGCTAGTGATATGATTTTTTAAAGTAATAAGGTGCTGCAATAATTTTTTACTTTCTTTGTAAAGGGTAGGAGCATAAATTTTAGATAAGACCCATATTTTTCTATTTTCCAAATTTCTCATCATTACATCCATATGGTGATCTATTTTCATGAGAAAATTACCCTCATAAAGGGTAGGGTTACATGCCAGAGTTATCCCTCCTGAGGCCCCATTTGAACTAACAGTAAAATATTTAGAGTTATTCCAAAAAATATTACAAAAATTTAAGAAATTCTATTCTTTCATTTTTATTTCTTGCACAGCTAACATATCTATTTTTTGTCCTTTAATCAAGTCTGTAATGATCCTCCATTTAACTAGGCTATTGAGCCCTCTTCCATTCCAAGAGATGCAATTCATTTTATAAGGTTGGATTTTTTTTTTCTAAAGACCTTATGATCTAAACAATACTATTTTCCTGAGTCTATTTCCTTTTGAGTCAATTTTTCCTTAATTCAAATTTTTTTGGCCTACCTTGTTTACAATTAATACTCTCCACATTAATAGGGTTTTCTCTTTCCTGTAGATCCCCTTTCCCAGAAGGATAAATTTTGGAGGATTCACCCCTTTTTGAAGATGAGACTACTTTTCATTTTCCCGAGGGAGTTATTTCAAGGGAATCCCCCTTTTTCAAGAATTTATCTTATCTTTCTTATCTTCCACCTCCTTATTTAGGATTTGTTGAAAATTCATCATTTAATCTGAGGAAAGGTTAATAAAATATCCTACTATCATCCTCTCTCCCGTTGTAATAAAAAAAATTATTTTTCTCTTCTTCCTTATGATATTTGCTCTTTTCCTTCATTGTTTCTTCCAAGAATAATTCTATAGAATGTTGATCACCCTTAATGCTTTTATCCTTACGTGCTTGTCAACGGAGTTTGCTACTCAACCCATTCCATTTATTAGAAACAAAGAGATAAAACTATCTAATAGAATGGGAGTCCTTAGTTGATAGTTTCTTCATTTTTTTCTTAACTTTTGAATTAGACCAGGACTAATTTTTAGATCTCCTTCTATTGACCACCCACGTAAAACCCTCATCATCCATTTTTGGAACAATTTTTGTTTGATTTTTCTCAGTCTCCCCTTTATCTTGGATCCCCAGAGGTTTATATCCTTCAGTATGATTTTTGAAAAAAACCTTCCTATGATCAACTACACTTTTCATTATTCCTTTACCTTTGTCTTCTTTTCTTTCATTCCCCATCACAACCGTGTACATTTTGGATATCTTGAACTTACAATTCTGAGTCGAATGCCCCAAACCATTGCATTTGGAACATTTAGCCAGAAAAATTTCCATCTCGATCTTCTTCTCCCATATTCCTAGTATAGACTTCATCTTAATCCTAGTTGGGATATCTTTGTCTATGATAGTATAGATATAGAATCTAGCACAAATAAGTCTAGTCATATTCAGGGTTGCATTTTCTATTATAACTAGAGATCCTAAGGAGTTATCAATTCCTTTAACAATATATTCATGCCAAAATTCTAGAGGTAGGTTAGGAAGATGGATCCAGACATGGAACTGATTCAGATTTTCTTTTTCTAGATTGAAAGATAGTTCCCATTTCCTAAGATACCAACCTAATTTTCCCCAAAACCAAGGTCCTTCCAAAACCTTCTACATATCTTCTTTGATAGTGAATTTAAAAAGGAAAAAACCATTTGTAAGAGAACTTACCTCTAGGTTTCCTTTTGGGTTCCACTTAAGTTTGACCCACCTTCTAAAAACATTGATATTTGGTCTTCCACCCACAAGTTTCCCAACCAATGTTTTGTTCAAAATTTCTGCAGTATTATTGAGGAGGAATCAAGGATTTCCAAAACACATACCGATGCATCCTTGAAGGCCTGGAGGAAATACTTTTGTCCCTTTGAAACAGATCCATTTTTAACTCGGTTCGACCAAGAGTACGATGTCTTATTGTGGAGACCATTATCCCAGGTGTCTTCATGTTCATAGAACACACCTTCTTCTACATTTGTAGTAGGATATGTAGATATAGGTGGGATTTCCATGCCATCAGTTTCCCACTCTCCAAAATTCAAAAAATCCTTCGCTCTCTTTTCTCCTTCGCTCACCATGAGTATTTCTCAACTTCAAACATTTTTTTTGTGAGTTGTTTTAACAACTCACTTATATAGTGATATTGTTTGTAACTCTCCTAAATAATAGGAATTAAGTTTCCTATATATGTGAAGATATTCTATACATAATATTAATAAAGAATAATTATTCTATTTGGCCTATCCTGCTCTCACATTGGGAATAAAATTATTTCTAAAAAATATTAGCACTGTTTGGTTCAAGTTTAATGCATATTACAATCGTAAAAATACAGTGCTTGTAGATGAATTGTTAGAGAAAAAAAATTCAATGATGTGGGACTTACCTAATTGCTAAGAATTTTAACATATGGTCTAAATTGGTGTACACTTACTTAATAGATGATTTTTGGCCTATGTTGCAACCAATGAAGGATGTAGAAGACATCCAAGATATAATATAATAAAAAATCCAACTATAATTTGGTGTACTCTTAAAACAAAGTCAGAGGATCTGAAATAAAGTAAAATGATTGAAGATGAAGAGAAAATTTCATAGCATATCCTTGCTACAGTCCTTTAGTATTCACATGATACAAGTGTCACTTCAAAATAATGCCATGCCAAGATTGCACGTCACTTTAATAAGGAAGATATAAAATTAAGATATGAGGGGGAGATGGAGAAAGGGGGAGGGATTGACATGGAGATAAACAAATAGAAAATAACTAGCTGAGAGGAAAATATTAGAAGGTGGATTTTGATAGCATTTAATTCTGCCAAGGGGATATATTAATGGAAAGAAGGATATGTGAGTTGCATTCCAGTTTAATTAGTCGATTACAAAAGATCATGAGGAATTTAAGGTCCCATATTTGTAACACCCAATGTTATAACTATTGGAGAATCTCCAAGGATCTACTGGTTTTAAGAATACACAGGTTAATGATGTGATACGTGAATTGTTCCAAGACAAAACAATGCAAACATACACTATTGTAAATTATGAAAATATAAGAGAGATAATTGTAATAACATAGAAAGAGATCCAAATCAATAAGATCAAATAGAATAATGTAATAGATGTGCATATAGGAGGTGAATGTTTAACCTCCTCCTAGAATAATGACAATATCCACCTAGAATAGTGGTAATGAACACCTAGAATTGTATTAAGGTGGTAACTAGAACCTAGAATAGTGTAGTCAAGTGTACACCTAAGAAATCATATCCCATAAGTGTAGGTAAAATCTAATTGAGGTGAAATATCCTGAGTAGGATAATACAAATAAAGTGATGAAAATAAATTCTACATTAACACCCCCCATAAGCACAAATTAGGTGGGAAGTGAAAAATGAATGTGGGTCCCAACAATAAAGATTGATGAGGTACACACGTATATTGAAATCTATCATAAGATAGAGTAAAAGGAGAAAGATTGGTGGAAAAATTCCACCCAAAGAGAGACATGAATAAGTAAAGAGGCTAGAAGGCCCCCTAAAGATGATGACGTTGGTGATGTACACCACACCCCAAGAAGATGTCATAGATGAATGCACTTTCTCTCAATGATAGTTTTGGTGAAGATGTCAGCAACCTACTTTGAAGACTGACAGAATATAAAATTGATGATGTACTCATGAATGAGATCCCAAATGAAGTACATGTTAATCTCAATGTCTTTGGTCATCTGATGAAGGATCAGATTCTTGTATATCTGAATGGTGCTCTAGTTGTCACAAAATATGATTGTAGACTTCCTGATATGGATGCCAAGCTCAGAAAGAATCCCCTGAAGTCAAATATCCTTAGTAGTTGCATTAACAAATCTCTTTTAATCTACCTATGTGGATGATAGAGAAAGAACATTATTCTTCTTGCTCAACTGAATGATAGATACAAAACTCAATGAGAAAATATAACTTGAAGTGGACTTACGAAAATTAGTGTCACCAACCCAATCTGAGCCTAAGTAGACAACCAAGTCAATTTTTGAACCAGCCTTGTAGTGAATCCCATATCTGTGTGAGCCATGAATGTAGTGAAAAATCCTCTTAGTTTTTTTCCAATGTAACTCATGAGGTTCTTGCATGTACCTCGAAACAATACCAATGGCATAGGAGATATAAGGTCATGTGTGAATCAAGTAAAGATAGTTATAAACAAGTTTTCGATGTCAACCAAGGGTTTGGAACAATCGGCCTCAAGCTTAACTCTAGATAAGAAAGGAATCGAAGATGGCTTGCCGTTATCCATCTGAAACCTAGCCAAAAGATCAAGAGATTACTTGGGATGTACAAGTGAAATCCTAAATCAGATTGTGTGATCTCAATGCCAAGCAAGTAGTGCAGTAGACCCAATTCAGTCATCATGAATCTATCCTGAAGAGTTATCTTCATTTCCAAGATAGTTGATGAAGTAATCCAAGTGATCAAAAGTTCATTAACATAAAGTATCAGTATCAGTAATGAATTATCCCATTGCAATAAATATACATTAGGTTCTTGTAGTCATTATTTTACCCTCAATACTTATTTCTAACCCCAAAAACACCAGTATATTATTGAGCATACACTATCCGCTCACCCTCAGTGCACACGGGTGCCGAGTACCTCCTTTATATTAGCTTTGTAAGAGATTTATACCATTAATGGAATATTATTTGCAGAAACAAAACTACATTCATCCAATTTAGAAAGGCATAAGAGATAACTAAAATATATACACATTAATACATCACAAAAGCTAATAAACATTGTAAGAAGTACAATAAACCAAATCTAAGTCATGATAAGCCAAATAAGATGAGGGTTTACATCCATAAGAAATTTGTAAATAATAGATTCATTCATATTGATTAACAGAGTTCTGGTAGCCACATTACATTAAAAATGGTCATCTCATACCATATTCATCAAATGATAGAGACTTAACTATTGAAAACCTATCTGATCAGACAACCTAACTATGCTTTTCCCCATTATATCCCTTATTAAAGATCCTAGTACCCATACATATGCTTAATGGTATCCCTTACAACACTCTAACACTAAGTACTCTGAACCCTAGCACTATAAACTCCAAACCCTTAGTATTTCTTAACATTTCTGTAGCACTTTGTTACTCTCCTTCTTTTTCTCTATTCCTCTTTACACTCTGCACACTATACTTTGCACAATGTACTCTTCTCACTATACTCTACATTCTTGTTCCTATCCCAAGAACTCCTTTAAATAGGACCATCATCCACTGACATGACTTATCTCTTGAGAATGTTGTGTTCCAAGTGTTGATGATGTGGTCCTCCATTGGCAAATGCTTATCCTTTTTGTAAACCTTCCACCAACTGTAATAATGCCTCTGGGAATATTCCTTATGTGGAATATTTTTTTTGACCTCTAAAGTTCTAGGCTGGCACCTTATCCACTTATCACGCATAGTCGAGTCCTCACATTTTTCCTCAAGTCACTCCATGATGTCAAATATGGCTAAGTCCTTTAAACCCTTGTTCTGCCTCCTAAACATTCCCTTGTTCCACTTAAACCCTTCTTAAACCCTTTTTTATATGCACTTTTCCTTGAGCACCCTTCTATCTATTGATCCTAAATGTGTGCACCTCTTAGTACTTAACCAATATTTTAGGGTCCAATATCATACCACACTATGCATGTCCTCTATCCTCGAAAACATTCAACTTCCTCAAATAATAAGGAATAGTGGAATTGAAACAATTACAAAATGGAAGAATGGAAGAATAGAAGAATATGTTACTGCTGCATGAGGAGTGGGAACTCATTCTTTATGGATGCCTCAATCTTCTCCCAAGCATCTACTTCTCCCTATGCCTTCTGAAGTAGGTCACCCACCAATGAACTTACTTCATCAAAACTAAGTTCCCCGCTCTTAGCTTTCAGTGTATCTACAATTATTTCCAACTACTTGATAAGGTTTCCTAACGCATCCATCTTGTGAAAGACTTGGGGGTACATTTACTTTAGATTATATTTAATCAAACCCTGTAAGGTTTCAATTGATTCCAACTTCTTCTCAAATTTTGGTAGGATCTTCTCATGCTCCACCCTATTACCTTTGTTATTTTCCTAAAATTAATTTAGATCTACCTCATGTGTAGCAACCAATATGCTTGTTACCCTATCTCAATTACCACAGTTTTCATACATGACTTTGGCCAGCTATGCGTTGGTCTTTACTAAGGAAAGGAGATCAGAGTAATAACTCACTGTCTCCGTAATCTTAAAATTTTCCTCCTCCTTATAGCATGCCATCATCTCCTCCAATAATTGTAATGCAAGTTTTCACCTTTCCATTGTGAGGATGTGGGTTAAGTCTTCCAAAAAGTGCATGGTTGACTCATATTTATACTTAGGAGGGGCGAGGTCCAGGTGCTTCAAGATAATGGTGTCTGAAATGGCTTATATATTCTTATGTACTTCACAAAAATTTTCCTTTTCATTCTACATATCACACCTTAATTATGCACTATTCAATTCCTTATGTTTTATTTCTTTGTCCTACTCAATGATCTCCTCATTCATTTTCTACAAATCTTCCTTCAAGACAATTATCATGTTGTTTCTACTAAAGATTCTTGCCTCCAACTCCATTGATGCTTTGTTGAGCGCATTGCAAACTTACTCATCAAAAAATTGTTGGGCATTTACTAGAGGGTTTAATTCCCTGGTATCTGGTATCTTCATTAATGCATCTTGATTTACCTCAAACTCAAGTTCATCAATGTGATACTCAAAAGCCCAAGATATCATTTTACTTGTGCGTAGGTACACAACTTATTTATAAAAAAAAAGAACAAAAGAGAAGTTGGTTCTTGGGCATGGTACTTTACAAGCGCATGCATTCAATCTTGTTTGGATCATTAATGTAATTCATCTCTTTTTCCTATGCCACTACTATGCCCTTTCCACCTATGTGTGCTACCTTTGAGAAGCTTACTACTAAGCTGGGGTCTCCACCCATGCTACCATACTCCTTTCCTACACTTGCGTTCTCCTTAGTTTCCTTTAGCACTTCTTTGGTACTTCACTTGACTTTGTGCTCCACTAACTGTTTGATAATTCTTGTCACTTCCCTCTCTATATTATTATTCTTATGCTCATTGGTCTAGCTCAGGGTATGCTTATCCTTCATGTTTACTTCCTCGCTCCCCCTTTTTCATGAGTGCCTTCCTCATTCACATCCTTCTCTTCATTTCCTTCTTCATCTGACGTATGTGCATCATACATAGGATGATTCTAAGACTTGTCACGCTCTTCATTATCTTCATCACCCTTTTCAGCCTCTATGTTTTATGTTTTTCTTGATTTTAACCCTTTTGTCACCCTCCAATTCTTCCTTACTGGTGACTCTAATTGAGGGGTCTTCTCTCTTTCTTATTTCTCATGACTCTCCCCTTGCCGACCAATCTTCCTTATACGGTGAATCTTTCTTATTTGGTGAATCTTTCTTCTACAATGACTCTTTTATCATGGGATACCTCTTTCGGTAGACATAAGTACTTATGCCTACACCTGAATCCTGTGCCCCTACCGTCTACGCACTCGACACCTTTTTCTCAGGAGTCTCTTCTATGTTTCTTTTCCTTAGAACAATATTTTCCCATAGGGTGGGCTCCTTGGGAATGGAGACATCATCTTCAACATAATTTCCCTTTTCATACTTAGGCATTATGTGTAAATAAAGCCTCATTATTGTCCTCCCTATAACAGGTAATGTTACTAGTTTTAACATGTGCATGTCATGCAAGACATACCTCTCCACATAGGCATGATTCTTGGGGTAAATTAACTTTTTGTGTAGTTTGTGGTAGTCTTGATCTACTACACTTAGATCAAACATGAGTTTCTTCACCTCTTTGAAATAATTGACCCTAACCTAGAAATATTGCACCGTGAAGGAGAAAGGCAACTTACACCAAGGACTCTTAGTGCCATTTATCAAAGTAAATCTGCCGATACAAAAATGCTAGTATATGGTGAACTCAACCTCTCCTTGCACAAGTGAAGGAAACTACTTGAGTATTCTCCATTCATCCCCGAGTATGTTGCACATCCATTTATACCACTTTTCTAGGTGTGCCTTATGAGCAGCCATCATGGTGTCACAAGTATACTATTTAAACCTCTTGGCAGGGGAGGGGTTCTCATCTGAGTATTCCCAAATAAAATTATCTAGCCCCTTGGGCACTTCAAAATCTGAAAATACAATGTTTGGGAGGACATTACCAGACATGATCTTCTCCCCATCATGAGTGGTGTTTATGATCTCCTCTATCATAAAAGTTGAGAGGTTATAGATGGTCCCCTTTGGGATCTTGCGACATACATTCAACAAGGCCTTGTTGATTTGTGTCCATCTCTCTTGCCCATTTAGCTTTGTGATCAAGTGCATGACCATCCTCATCATCAGGTCAATTATCGTAGAAATGTCAAAGTAGCACGAACCCTTCTTGTATTCATAATACTCAACAGTATTCTTAATGGCTTCTTTGTATTCCAAATTATAGTCCAATGAATCTCCTTCACAGATAAGGCTGGTGAACATAGATATTGGCTAGGGGGTTATGTGCATCTTTTGAATTGTGAAATAGAATTTGTCTTCATGCACGTGTAAAATTAACCATTGGTATAATCACTCAATATTTCTAAAATATGGAAACTCATACAGTTGCAATAATCCATCCTTCTCCATTTTCACCTTCACTTCTTTGTCATTGATGGGCATTCCGTCTGGTGTCCTTTTCTCTATAGGAAAAATAGGTTCTAGTATCATTTCATTTTTTTGGTGCTCATTCGATGGTTGTAATCACTGACAGTCATCTTCCTAACATTAGACACCCATTCTTTACTAAGTAATACGCCATCAAGGTACTGCATTTCTACGTACCATTCTTCATTAAAACTGGTAGAAATGACTTGTTTTCCCCTTCCCTTACCCTTCTTCGGTGAAACATTTTCTACTCTCCTTAGTGCCATTCCTTCATCAGGTCCCTAAAAATTCTTCCTCTTTCCTGGTCCTAGCTCTTCTCAAATTCGTAGCTTCACTCCTTTGTGAAAATTTCTTCAAACCCTGTGCCCTAGTTATGCAACCCTAACTTGGGGAAACCCATTTTCCACAAGATAGCGTAACACCCACGGGATTATTCCACACAACCTTCTCTACTTAAGCCCATGTATTCCTTTCAATTTTGGTTCGCTGATCAAACTAGCTATGCAAGCAAATCTTCACAACTCTTCTCAAACCTTCTTTGTAAGGATTCCCTAGTTTGCAAAAGATCTTTGATAACTTAAAACACAAGATAGGAAATAACACACCTTGATCTTCTATTTATAAATTTTTATTTTCTCCGTAATAAATGTTATGCCACCTACTAACGTAATTTCACAATAAAGGTGGATTTTTCCATTTCCAACCTTCAACACTTTCCCTCCGCGCTCAATTGTATGCAAAAAACATTAGCAACCTTTAGGCACACAAAAACCCCTTAATGACCACATATCCTTACGTGTACACATACATTGTCAAAGGAATTCTTCCTTTGTGTCCTAATCATGGTTCTTGACATCACCTACCTCATGTTGTTCCTTAATTTTTCATTCTTATACGTGGTTTCTATAAAGCCTTTTGACACCATCCTTCTGTTATGTTCACCTCTTTTACGCATGATCTTCCAATCCAGGTAATTTTGATTTCTCAACCTAGGCCATCCACAACCATATCTTCTAGCACTTGTCATATCACTCCACCACACATAAAAATGGATGCACGATAATTTACGTAAAGAATTTATTTGAAAATAATAAGTGGTTACTAGCATTTAAATGCATACAAACCAAAGCAACAAGAAAGGGAAACACAAAGAACAGAAAATGCATCTAAGTAAATACTAGACTAACTAGCAATACTGCCTTATTTATAAACACAAAGAAGAATTATTTATAGTAGGGCTTCAGCCTACTCCCATTGAAATTTCCTAGCAACTGTGTTCCATCCAACACTTATAATTGGAAATCCTGAATCAAGTATATAAGATATAATGTACAAGCCCAACCAATGCACATTGAATTTCCCAGGATGGTTTAGAAACTTGGAATCATACAAGAGATCCATCTTCCCAACCTCAAACTACTTGTTCTTAATGTGTCTATCATGCCATGCCTTCTTCTTGGATTTTTGTGTTTTCTGACTTCATCGAGCAATAGACCACCTATCATCCAACTGCAGAAACTTATCACTCCTCTCCACAAGCACTTACTAATCATCTAACCCTCCTGTGAGTAGTACACAATGATGGTAACATGAATTCATAAGGTAACATAGCTTTTGAACCAAAAAACAATTGAAAATGTGTGGCCTTGTTTAGTATCTTATAAGTCGTCTGATCTGACCATAACACATTAAAAAAAATTTCATCCCAATCCTTTCTTCCCACATCACAAATATTGGTTAATGTATGATTCTAAAAAAAATAAATTCCTCAGTAGTCTCATTAGCTTGTGGGTGATAAGGGGTAGTCTTGTGATGGGCCACCATAAATTCTACCAATAATATTCAAACTATATCATATAAGAAATGGGTACCCTCATCACTTGTTAATCTTAGTAGGCATCCATATCTGATGATTAGATTCTCCCATAATAACCTAGATGTTGTTGTTGTTGTTCAATCCCTTGTAGGAACCACTTCGGACCACCTTGTAAGGTAATCTATGTATGTAATGATATAGCATAAAATTTTCCTTCACATGGATGGATAAATCATGCCTACAAATTCAATTTCACATTTCTCGAATGGATTTGCATTGGAAATCAGTCTTGATGGAATTTCATATTTTTTCCCTGGTTTACCAAGGCACTAGAAGTGGTCACAAGCCTTAAAATACTTGATGTAATCTTTGTAACCCATTTCCCAGCAAAAATTTGGTAGAAGGATCTTGTGTGTGGTAGTATTCCCTATATAGTGTCCTCTTGCAATTCCACCATGTGCTTCCTTCATTGTTTCAACATGCTCATGTTCTAACATGCACCAATGTAAAACCTCATCACGACCTAGCTTATATAACTCTCCACTAATTAACATGTAGGGCACAACATGTATGGCTAACTACATCCTTTCCAAAGTCTTCATTCCCTCCGGTGTCATAGCCATTTTGAGAAACAATGTAATATCTTCTAGGTCAGAGGGTGTGCACTGCAATCTGAATAGTTATGCATTTGACATTTTATCCTTAATTCTCTATGCATCATCTCCTAATTATATCCTTGATAAATGATCAAGCCCCAAAATTAATCTTACCCAATTTTACAAAAACTGTAAACTCTTGAAATAGTAGGACCCACTTGTATATGCGCCCTTGTAGAATGGGATTATTTACTAAGTACTTAACTTTCATGTGGTCCATGTAGAATATAAAGGGTGTTTCAAACAAATACTACCTTAATTTTTACAGCACGTAGATCGTTAACAATGTCTTGTTCTTAGTAGTATAGTTCTGTTATGCTGAGGTTATATTCCTACTAACAAAGCACAAGGGGTGGTCAACAACTCCCTTTCTAGGTTGTGCTAATATTTCTCAAATCATCATCCCTAAAGCATTAAATCATATATGGAATGGCTTATCCCAAGAGGAAAATTGTAATATGTGTGTAGTGATAATCCTTTTCTTTAATGTGTCAAATTCCATCTATTGCGCCTCTCCCCAATGAAATGTACTTTTGTGATTCAACAACTTTTCCAACGGTATGACGATCTTGTCATACCCCTTGATAAATTTCTGGTAATACCCCATATGCCCAAGGAATCCACATACTGCACTCTGGCTGGTAGGTTCCCATAATCCAAAAACAACAATAACTTCAGCAAGATCCACTAACAAGCCTTCCTTATATATGATATGCCCTAATAAGGTTCCAAATGGAGTAGCAAGAACACATTTCTTAATGTTGAGGGATATACTCAACTGTCAGCACCTCTCAAATATTACCCTTATATTTTCAAAATGGTCCCTTAATAATCCATATACTGTCCAATCATCTAGGTAGACTTGTAGAAACTTATGGATGAATTCTTGAAACGCTTGAACCACAATTGGCAAAAAAATAGCAGGTGCGTTCTTCAGTAAAAAAGGCATGACCATGTAGGAAAAACCTCCCCATTTAGTGGTGATAGTTATCTTTTCTTGGTCCTCCTTTGCAATTCTAACCTAATGATATTATGAGAATCCACCTGTGAAATAATAGATGTTGCTCCCGGTTACTCCTTCCAGGATATCTTCAATGAAGGGGGTTGGAAAAGGGTAGATAATACATACCGCATTCAAATCCTTGTAATCAACACAAATTATTATCCTTCCAACCTTATTAATTTTTATGACCATTGGAATCATCCATTCTAATTCTTTAGCATCCTTAATGATTCTTAATGCGATCATCTTGTCAATCTCCTCCTTGACTTTGATGCGCAGATTCATTCGATAAAGGCTCTTCTGAATTAGGCATGGGCCTTCCTTGAACTTGATCTTTATCTCTCCCAATTAGTGGTGAGCTCCTTTAATCTCATGGTACCCCCATGGAAAAAATCCTTAAATTTGTGAAATAGATAGATGATATTTCAAACCTCCTTTTCTATCCAATAATCTCCAAGAATAACCTCCTTAGGTTTCGCCTCTGAACCAATGTTAACCTTATTAATTTTCAGGGGTTCATGGTAGGCACTGATTTTTCATTATCACTATCCATAACCTCGTGTGTGCCCATAGTATGGTGAATATCTAATTTTTCCACCTCTTCACCATCTGTTACGTAGACCAATTTTCCTTTCTCTTTTTTCATGCATGCGCGCTCAAGTTATAACTCCTCTGATTCTTCCTCATAAAAGTGTTCTTCCAAGTTAGGTTCACCCAAAAATTCCATTACTCTGTCCTCCACCATGGTACTATCTTCCATAATTAGGCAATTAACAACATGTAGTGCTTCATTTACCAATGGTTTAGTACTCCAATACTCAAAAACTTGAAGGAAATCAGTTGTCAACTCCTACCAATTTCCTGTCTGACGACGCATCTTTGCATGAATGTAACATGCACGCGTGTAGTATTATAAGGTACAATAAAGATTATATACCCATAAATATGGATGTAATGCTTCTGTGCCTTCCATCCATGCCTTCTCACATACCTAGATGTGAAACGAGTTAGGTTCCTTCTCATGATAATCTTGTATAAAAGTAGGTGCATTACTTTAGAGAAACATAACAGAGAATGTGATCCTCACCTCATGCCACTCTAGAAGGTTATCATGATAGGTATCCCACCAAAATGTTGTGATCCTGATCAAGGTATAACTAATTATCCTTCTTATTTTAATCTCACATCTCCATTGGGTCTCCATTACTCATGGGAAAACATCAGGGTTGGCTCCACTAGTGTAACTTGGAAACTTCTTTCCTCCTAGGCACCTGATTGAGTGCACCTTTGTTACTCTTTTCACAGAGCCTCTTAAATGCCTTCCAGCTAACTCATATGTCTCGTGCACCCTATTTTCACATGTCACACTAGTTGTATCACTTATAGATTGAGTTTCTTCCAATTGAATAAATCCTACTTTTATTGGTTGCACAACATTCGGGTCCCTGATAGTGCACACATAGATTCGGTCTAGGTATTCTTCTCCTAAGGGATCAGTACAGGGAACTGAATTTCCATCTGTCAAAGGGATGATAATATGTTACTCCTTGTTCTCAAAACTTATATTCCCCTTATTGAAATGTAAGTCAACATTATTATTATAGCACTAGAGGTGCCCAAGTAATGCAAAAAAAATTTCTGCCTTAGGAAGCACCAAGACTTCAAAGTCTCTAGTGAATTTCTCCCCTTGGAAAGTGATAGCAACATCCTTTAAAACACCAATGGGCATTACCTTTGTTTTTTTAACCATGTATAGCACATTAGAAGATGGATATAATGGGGACCTTCCCATTTTATTCCATGCATTCATGGTGAGAAAATTAACTTCCATAGCTGTGTAAATCAGAATATTATTAAGGATTCATCCATCAATAAATGCATTCAAGGTAATCTCCTTATCATATTCAAGGATATGGGGAGGAAGGTTAGCATGAAATACCTACCTCTCATGCTTTCCTATAATGCTTGGTACTTTATCTCTCAACCATTATCCTAATAGAGGAATGATATTCTCTTGGCACAAAATCTTACACACCTCTCTGACATCATCTATATCTGATTGAGGGACCTCAACACTTTTCTTCTACTCCAACTTCCTAGATTTCTCTTTTAGACACTAAATTTCCCCTTGAAGACTTCTAATTAAGTCCATGGTATCTTGATAGAATTCCTTATGATGCGTAGGGTTTGGATAATTCCCATGTACCACTTCTTCTCTTATAATTAGTGGCCTCTACTTGGGTATCTCCCTAACATGTGAAGCTTCAGCTTGCATTGTCACTAGTACAAGTTCTAACTTTAAATCACGTGCCATTCTTGGCATCCACTGTGAGTCAAATTTTGTCACACTTACCATCCCAACACCCTTATCCTTCCACTGATTTTGGCTCATGTATTCAAATTATTCTGAGAATTCCTCATACTTTTTATTCTTTCCACACCAAGTACACTGTATTAGATTGGGGCATTCACACTTATAGTATTTTGTAGACCCACAGTTGTAATAATCTCCACAGGGAAACTCAATTCCTCTACCTCCGCAATTGCCATGAACTCTAAATCCTCTATGAATGCCTCTTCCACGATTCCCTCTATCTACTCATCCTTCATAATGATGGCCCTCATCTTTGGAACTACTTACAATACTATTCTAGTGCACACTAGTATCAATGGCTACATGTATTTGGTCAATCAATCTACAATCCTTGGTGTCATGAGTAGTAGAGGTAAAAATTTTCAAATAGCCAGACACATTCTTACAGGTTACGCACTGCAGTAGCAAAAACCTAATTGCATCATGATCTCCATGGAAAATCTCAAAGTTTATCATCACTACATGTACTGATCTCTGAGGAAAAGTTTCCTTTATATTCCCTTCTACCTCATAATCCATACACCATAACCCAATATGAGTCTCATGAGCTGAGTTTGTAGATAATTTCTCCATCTATTTTGTCATTACAGTAATTTGGGCTTCTAGGAATGAAATAACTCTTATAACAATGCTTCCTACTACCTCTACACACAAGGAAGCTATTATCACCAAAGCACAACATCCTTATGTTTACACAAGTGCATATACTTGAGCTCATGGTGTAATTGGATAACATGGGTACTATCTCCAAGTTGTGGGACTTGCTACTTGAAATAAACCTCCAGAGAAATCTAGTTGTTACTCCTAAACTACCTGCCACAATCTACTCTAAAGCAAGAAAAACTATCTTTCCTAATCTAACTTTCCAAGGGACCAAGGAGAGAGAATGCATG
Source organism: Taxus chinensis (assembly GCA_019776745.2). NCBI lineage: Eukaryota > Viridiplantae > Streptophyta > Pinopsida > Cupressales > Taxaceae > Taxus > Taxus chinensis. The sequence continues at coordinate 507,797,078 of CM034146.1, read as the reverse complement.
AAAATGAAAACCTACACTAAATTGGTGATACACCAGAAAAGGAGGGAGTGAGGGTAGTCTTCCAATGTGTGAGATAATAAGCAAAGTGCACACTAGAAGGGGTAATAACAGCTCTCCAGAATCTAGCAAAATGCATTCACAACAACATCTCAAACATACACAATGATAATGGATCCTTGGAAGAGCATAAAAAATAGACACAATATTCTTGTAATGAAGGTTGAAAGGGTAAGAAGATTGTAAACAAATACAGCAGGGGAAGATGCATCCACAAACTTGTATTTTATTGCTTCATGATATGCACAGTTCAATCTATTACAAGATAAGGGCATGTATCACCATGCAAGGAGTCCACTACAAGGGCCTGCAACACATTGGCTTCACAAAGCAATTTTGATAGAGATTTGTTACAATAAAACTCCCCGCATTTACAATGAGCCCAACACTCCAATTTATAGAAAAATAAGAAGAGAGAGAGAGAGAGAGAGGGAAAATGGAAATCCCAAAATCTGTCCTTTAACCACTTGTAAGAGGTATTAAATGGAGTAAAATGATATTTTTTTTTCTTGCAAAAAGGCTCCCCATATTGTCCCATGACTTACAGCAGTGAAATATGGTAGCCCATGCTTCATTGAAGTTGTCCAACTACCAAATAAAATACTATTCTGAACTTGGCCACATTTTCTGCAAAATATCTATTGATCTTTCATAAAGTATGGAATTTCTTAATTTTTGTGCATTTTTCTTGGAGCCATAATTCCAACAGTACCAATTTCATGTGATTTCATTGAGAAATGCAAAAGTTATGGCCTTCTGAGTGCGAGCAGCTATTTTGGGTCTACTAGGCATTTTCTATCATTTGATGGGAATAAACATTAATTGACTGGAGCTGAATATATTTCTTTTATTTTAATGTATCTACCCTCATCAAAATTAAGAAATCCAGAAGATGTCATGCTCATTCTAAAAAGTCCAATTTTATGAAAATCAGAGCTCAGAGTTAAAAGTTATGGCCGTTTGAAGTTTGGGAGTCAAACATTGACTTTTTCTCTTCATTACGGCTTTTTCAGAAAAATTGGGTCTGCTTGTCCTAGATATCCTAGAAAAAAATATTCACATCACCCAATTCGAGCTTCCTTGTCCCCACGCATCTGCCGTTAACCAAGACATGAGGGTCATTCACCTCTACATTCTCTGCAATGTATGGTTCCCTTTGGGGCTTTTTACCTTTACACATATCTAGCGTAATTTTTTCCCGACCATCCCGAACACATTTCTCCATGCCACCTATAATGCACCGACTTGCAGAAAAATCAGATTTTTGTGTCCCAATTGTCTACGGACTGTCTGGGACAAAAATGTCTGATTTTTCTACAAAACACCAAAATGAGCCCATTTTTGTATTTTTTCCAATTTTCTCTAACTTCTTGGGTTTTTTCCTAGATGGGGGGAGTTAGAGAGAAGCCAAGGGGACCCCAAAAACCATGATTTTGACCTTGAATCAATTCTACTGGCTCAAGACTAAAGAACTTAATGCATGTTACCAAAATTACCTTGAGGGGTGAATTTTGGATAACAGAAGCCTCCAAGGCCTCACGTAGATCTGTGAAAGTCTTATTTGAGAGTGCCCTTCTGAATGGTGTGATCAGTCCTTCGAAAAACTACTGAGCATGTTGTGAAGGGTGAATGTCATAATATAACTTAGATAGGAGAGTCTTGAAACACATGTCATACTATCGTACACTCTCCACCATTCCTTGTTGAATCTCCTTCAACACATTGATGCTTTTCTATTCAAACTCAGGTATGTGGAACTCTTCCAAAAATGCATTACGTAGCGCAATGTAATCCACCAATTTCTGGTGTGGTTCATACTTCATGTACCAGCTATGCACATGTCCTTGCAATGTGGTTGAAAACATACTTTATTTCCACTATGAGGAAGTGATTCCCTTCACGTGCCATAGTAACTCGCACCTGTTTACATGTTCTTCAACATCCTCAATGCCTTTGTAATCAGGTAATTAGAGTGACATCTCATAAAATGTTTTTTGATGGTGTTGTGGACCTTGTCCACCAGATCTAGGACCTTGATTCCCTCCGATGTTACCTCCACCACTAGACCCACTAGATATAATAATTCCAACTACTCTAGATCCACTAGATCCTCCTCCTGTCATAGGAAAGGGGCCTAACATAGTTCCACCTTGGGAACCCACCATCGTGCTAAACTACACACCGATAGTATGTTATAAAGAACCACTCCCAGATGTGTTTCCCATGCCGGTTCCACATGTGATACTCAAACCTTGTGATCCCACCCCTTGCCCAAATGTTTTGTAAGACAAAATACCCCCAACAACAGGGAATGACTGTGCAGCCATAAATGTACTAGATGATAAATTATACCTCCAAGGTGTCACTCAACTACAAATACTGATACTAACTAGATTATCAACACTTAGCTCAGGAACTAAAAACCTAAGCGTAAGGGTCTGGTCACCATGTGGGTTAAAATGCGTGCCTAAAAATATTCTATTTTCTTCTTATGACAAGCTCTCTCCAAAAGTTGAGGGGGTTTCTCTTCCATGCTTTCCAAGATGGGGTAGCTTAAGCTACTTAGGTTCGATGTCCTCCACACGAACCTCAAATCCTTCCCGTAACCTCTACCTCCATAAATTCATCACTCATGCAGCTTCACATTGTCTTGCCAACTCCATCTCCCATGCTTCATTATACTTGAGCCACCTCTCCTCTCTCTCCATTTCTGTCACAAGGTCAATCATCCTTCTACAACATTATCTTCTACACCCTATGCTTAGTAGGAGTTTACCCAACCGTGGGAAAGGATTCCAAACTCAAAGTAATGAATGAGATCTTGATAGAAAGTGGAATAACATGCAAGAATGTTTCTCTAGGCTCCTCAAAAACTCAAAATTAGTAATCTCAGAAGAATAATATACAGAAATAACATATTCTAGGGTATAACTAGTCAACACTCTATTCCACTAGTGATAAACAACATGGGTCCAGGTTAGATCGACATCATGTAATCACTAATATTCCTCCTAGGTCCAAACACGGGGTCTATAGAAATAACTCTAGAATGTCATATGTTGATAGCCAATCATATAACTCTATTGGGAAACAACAGAAGAATGTCTCATAGAATTCATGATATAGGTTCTCCTCCACCCATGTTATTACATCAAACTCAGATCCAATACTATACCTTTGAGAAAACTCATCCTTCATGATTTTATGCTAGGTCTCAACACTTTCCAAGGTCAAATGTTTCATCATTACACATTTATCTCAAAATAGCTTCAAAAGAGGTCCTGATAATAGAACCAAGATGTAGTCATTATTTTACCCTCAATACTTCTTTCTAACCGCAAGCACGTCAACCTATCATCCAACATACATTGGGTGCTCACCCAAGGTGCACACAAGCACCAATCCCCTCCTTTATATTAGCTTTGAAAGAGATTTCTTCTATTAATGGAGGATTATTTGCAGAAATAGATGTACGTTCAATTATTTTAAAATGTAGAAGATGTAACTAGCATAATTACACATTAATGCATCACAAAAGATAAATAAACATTGCACGATGAAAAAGAAACCTGATATAAATCATGATAATCCAAATAACATGAGGGTTTACACCCATAAACAAGATGTATACAATAGATTCATGTATATTGATTTAATAGAGTCTCTGGTAGCCATACTACATTCAAAAGGGTCATCTTAGACCATATACATTAAATGAAGAAGATACAAATCCTGTAAACCTATCTGATCAAAGATTCTGACTATACTTTTCTCCATTATATCCCTTGTTATAGACCCAAATACCCATACATATGCTTAATAGTATCCCTTACAACCCTCTAGCACTAATTAATCTAAACCATAACACCATGAACTCCAAACCCTTAACATTTATGAAGAACTTCGTTACTCTCCTTCTCTTTCTCTACTCAGCTTTTGCACTCTCTCAATTTATCTTCATTCTCTATGTAATTTCTCTACATTCTCTATGTGTGTCTATATTCTCTTCATGTATGCGTTCCTATCCCAAGGACCTCTTTAAATAGGATCATTGACCACCACCATGAATTATCTTATGAGCATAATGTATGCCAAGTGTTGATGTGCTCCTCCATTGGTGAATGCTTATCCTCTTTGCAAACCTTCCACTAACTGCAATGATGTCTCTGAGAATGTTTCATGTATGGAATATCCTTTTCTTGATCTCCAAGGTTCCATGCTGGCACCTTATCCACTCATCATGCCTAGTCAAGCCCTCACATTTTTCCTCAAGTGACTCCATGATGCCAAATATGGCTAAGTCCTTCAAACCCTTGTTCTTCCTCCTGTGCGTGCCATGGTTTCACTTAAACCCTTCTTAAACCCATTTTTCCTGTGCACTTTTCCCTGAGCACCCTTCTATTTACTGATCTTTTGTGTGCATGCCTTTTGGTACTTAGCCAATATTTTAGGCTCCAAAATGTTCATTTTTTCTCTTATCATGAAAGTGCATGACTCGTTGTTCATGTCTACTACCAATTCATCATAATCATCATCATCATCAACACATTATGTAGTAATGAAATTACCCTGAGAATCATCTACCTCTTCTAGAACTTATTCAGGTTTTTCCAACTCAGCTTCAAATTTGTCTTGAAGATCTTGTACCTCACAAGTTACATTAAAAATTTGAGAGGAGGAGCTTTAATTTCCAATTTAGGATTATTAGGAGGCAAATAGTTTTGAGGTTGAAAGTGGAACTCATTTCTTATAGGAAGCCTCGTTATTTATGTATGAGCACATCCAAAATTAGAACTCGTTGCTTGTAAGAAGCCCCATTATCATGGCTAGAAGAGTAATGATGTTAGAAATTTCTTCTTTGAAATAACTTCTGTACATATTTTTAGGTAACCTGGAGGCTCCTTTCTTTCGGGCCTTAAACCAAGATTTGGCTACCATGTAATTTCATTTTTCAAGTTCTTGATCAAACAACTACTGAGATTGTGCCATGGTGAGAACATTTGAGTCTTCAAACACTGGGATTCCAAGAGAAGTATTGATACATCCCACATCCAGTTTGGTAATCACTTGGCCCCAAGGATCTGTGATTTCTTTTATGTAAGGGTCAAAATGAGATCCACAAGCCAAAACTTTATTTACACATCGAACAAAGATAGGGAATTCTCTAGAAAATGCTATTCTGCAATCCTTAATGAACTGATCCACGGGTGAAGGATTTGCATCATTAATTCACACCTAGAAATCATTGAAATCCAAGTATTGTACATAAGTGTCCCCCACATTAGGTAAATAGGTATCAAGAGAGGAGATATACTCATGAACCTTTAAATGAACCTTCATTATGGAAAAATAAAGTTGAGGAACAATAATTCAAAGAGAGAAATGTTCATTCTGAAAGCAACAATAAGGTAGGGAACGAAACCAAACTAGCTAGGATTTCATATAGATTATGGAAAATTCTACCTTTGGCCACTAAGAAAATGACAACCTTCTTAGAACTAGAACACACTTGGAATTTTTAAAAATGGTTAAGAAATGCTTTTCTACAGCTATAAACAATTCTTGGAAATGTGGGAATAGAACAAAAATCTTGACTGTAAACTTCAATGGTTAGAATGGCCAATTCTACCCCTTTTTATATTACCCTATTTTAGAGAAGGTTAGGGCAACACAATAAATGAGAAGATTTAATGGTTTGCAGGAAACAAGATACTTAGAATACATGGTACCTATGTGCTTATAGTAATTATAGATATGACGGGAAAATGACGGAATAGGAGGCCCAAAACCACTCAGGACATTCAGGATGTGAAAATCTGAAATGCCCAAAGTACATGAGGACTCACCATTATGTGGAAAATGCATGTTTGTGGAGAACTAGGAGCCAGGTTGTACTTAGGACATCTTGGACACGATAGGGTGACCATTCCACAATGTACTAGCATTCAATGGAAAGTGGGAAATTCAGGTGAAAGATGCATTGAAGGCCCTTAGGATACTGGAACATAAGTTCTCTACCAAGATGAAATGCCTGTAATACAAAGAAAATAGGCTTAATGTGGAAAAGACGGGGTTGTAGAGAACAAGGAGCCTAGATGAACTTGGGGCACATGGGACACAAAGGACCAAAGTTTACGCAACACTAAGGGGACTTAGACAAATTTTGAATGATAGGTTGCGGGTCAGCTAGGCTTGCAGGGAATCGGGGAATAGGGATCCTAGAGGGCCATGGGACATGTGGGACAACAAAATGCAAAACATGGTGATCCCAAACTATGTAAAAAAGACTCAAAATCAATTTTTTAGAAGAATGGCTAACTGTTGAGGCATTGTCTTTACTCAATAGACTTTACAAAGCATATAAATGCCCATACCAAAATTCTTGAAAATTTGGCAAAAAATACTCAAATTTTGGGGAGGTGACAACAATGCCCATCTATCATTTAGGTACCTTTGAAGTATGTAAGGGGCATCATAAAATCAACTTATCCTAATAAAAGTGAAAGTTTTGAATTATATGAAGTAACATCCATATCCGTGATTAATTTATTTTCTTGTGAGGATATTTTATTATTTTCCCACTCATGTTTGGATATGCGTATGAGCAAAGAGAAGAAAGTATCATGCATTAACCTTAAATTTTAGTTGTAATTATCTAGATTCAATTGCGAGTACACATCATAGAATCTGTAATTTCCAAAATATTTTTCTATATCCAGTCTTGTGAATGGCCTATGGTGAGCAATGTTGTACACAATATTTGAAGTCATGTAAAAATCCATTTTCCTAGTAGAGCCTTCCTCAATTTGTATTTCCATTTTGAGTAAATTTTGGTGGATACAATCACTGACGATTTCTTCACGATGGACGTGTAGCTTTCTAATAAGGATAATATGAATGTACTTGAACATCCAATCATTATAATGATATGAAAATTCCTTTCCCATTACCCTATTCAATAATATAATGATTTCCAAAATTTCTTCCATAAATTTAGCTCTACTTAAATTCTTGGGAATTCTAGTGGAAATAATCCTTGGCTTTTAAAACCAATTATTTTTCAGTATCTTAGAGCATTTGGAAATGTTTACATTCTAGTATTCCTCCATTATCTCAAGATAAATTTCCACCACTTCATATGTATTAGTGATACCTAATAACTCTTTGAAGGTTTCAGTGGTTAAGGACAAGACCACGGAATTACTTACATCCCAAACCTCCCTAGTTGTTGGGTTGTAAGTTTTGTGCACACAACCAATCTAATTTGATACTAAGAAAATGGGGGAGAGAACCTACTAGGTAAATTCCATTTCTATTAATTTTATTCATGGTTTCATTCTTATAAATTGCGTGATATCTTTGCTGGAATTCATCTAGGTTTGCATTACTTAGGTTGGTGGTTATGATCTTATCTAAATCAGAGGTAAGGTGAGAGGTTGTTTGGACACTGGTTAGTTGAATATTCATGTTTGTGGGGTGTAGATTTTAAAAATATAGTAAAAGGGGGTCTTTACAAAAATTAATAGGTTAAATGCTTTGGGAAATGAAAAAATATTTAACTTTTTTGAAAAATGACACTCAATATCAAGCTACAAATCAAAAGTTTTACAATAATAAATTATGATAAATAAGCCCTTTTTTAAATGAATTTGCACAAACTTGAAATGCACTTTTTTTAACTAAAATATAGTTTTAGAAAAAGGAGGTGGGTTTTGATGAATCCAATAATTAGCATCTTTTTACATAGGTTGCAACCACATTGGATCAAGAAGATATCCACTCTAGATATGAAATTTTCACAGATCTATGTGTAGTAAATAGTTTTAATGTAGGAATTAAAACAACAACTCAAGTTGGATCTTCAAAGCATGTATGGGTTGTTGGAATCTTTGTTGCAGATCTAAAAATGCCTCTTGACAAGGAAGAAAATGCCCTTTATGATTATGAAACTACATGCAAAGAACTACCATAGGGGAAAAGTCCCTTCACAGGTCTAAAAATGCCTGGATCCAGATAAGTCTTCCAGGGATCCTGGAACAATGATTTGAGTCCTATAAAAAAGAAACCTCTAGAACTATATATGCACTATGCGGGCATGTAAACCTTAGAAACCTACAAATAGGTGATATACCCAAAAACCAGGTAGAGTCAACACCAAATAACTCCAAAAATTACAAATAATGATCTCAAATGAAAATAAATTTGTAGAATAATAACTATAAAATCTCAATATCAACTCATCTCTGATAACATATTGGAGCAGCACCAAAAATTTACTGGTTCAAATAATGCATAGTTGAATTATACGAGATGTGAATCATTCCAACACAAAGCATTACAAGCATACAAGACTACAAATTATGAAAATACAAGAGAGACAATTTCATTACATAGAAATAACTTCAAATCAGTATGATCAAATAGAATAATGCAAGAGATGTACATATAGGAGGTGAATGTGTAACCTCCTCCTAGAATCATGTCAATCTCCACCTAGAATAGTGGTAACCAATAGATAGAATGGTGTAGTCAAGTGGTAACCAACATCTAGAATAATTTAGTTAAGCATACACCTAAGAAAACATATCCCATAAGTCCAGGGAAATTCCAATTAAGGTAGAATATCCCTAGTAGGATAATAAAAATAAAGTGGGGAAAACAAATACTCTGTTAATAATAACAACTCCAAATTAAGTAATTTTGTTTCTTTTAAAACAAACCCCTTAACCCCATTATAAGCCTCCAATTATTTAATATGATAGTAATAATAATTCAGCAAGTAATCTAGTTTACAATTCATTTGATAACATCAAAACCATGTGCATCTATAAAGGAAAATTGGATATATCTAATCCCTTTTATCATAAATATTTTGAGTGTGCATAACTTGTATGCAGTTGGTTACCTATTCTTTTAGGTTTTTGAACTGATGAAGTTCCTATATGTCTACCTGAAAATTAGCTAGTTGAGTTTCATCTATAATCTTACACTGCTATTTAGGAACTCAGTTAATTGTCAGTATATTTAACCAATACACTACTTAGGACAAGTATTTCAAGCTATGATTTGCATGCTTAGTTTTGTGACCACACACAAGTAAGGAAAAAAAATCCTCATCACTGCATAGTCATCTCTACACAATTATCTGAATCACATCTTGATAGTTAAATGATTTTATCCCACATTTTAAAAAGGCCGAAAATCCATGTCTCTCCTTTTAACTTGAGTGTATGCTAGTAGTCATTTACCAGGAAATTTTCTCAAAGAAGGTTGTACGGCCCAATGAGGATGGACGACGTCCCATGACCCATATGGTTATTACAACCAACACGGTTGGACAAGTCACAGGTCAGGCGAAGGTAGGTGGCACGAATGACATCTCAAATCAACCCGAAGTTAATGAGGCATAGAGTGTCCATGACTGCCCGTGCAAGACCAAAGTACTAAATTTTATGGCTCCCATACCTCATTTAATACACCCTAATTCAAGTTATATGTTACCCCAACATTGGTCTATATATTGTAAAATACTGCCTCATTTTGAGGGGAGATTTTCTGAAAAGCAAAGTGTCACTCTATCAAAATTGTTCCATCAGTTGTTGTGAGCTAACGGCCTCAAATTTGGGCATATTCATAAAGGATTGATAATCAATCCTTGTGCCTACATTAGATAATGTCATAAATGCTATGTTATCGTGAGCAATAACTAATTACCTATTTCGATGGCTATATTCTTGCCCTAATTCAAGTTGTATTGCATCTTTTTCCTATCCATTATGTTCTGCAATGTATCATTATGCATGTTCATATCTCTTTGCAAGACTATTGTAATTTGTTGTACTTTATGACATCATTAGGGGATTAAATATTTTCTTAGACTGTAAAGGCACCTCCGCCTACCCATCTCTTACAAACTTGTTTGCTCCCTATTTTTCACTCAACTTAAACTATTTCACCCTGTCTCTTGGTGCATTCACCTTCCCTTAGAGTAGGTTATAATTATTTCATGAATTTTTCTATCACGTGTCTCAAACTTAGGTTATTTCCATTCCCTGCACTTTGGAGAACTTGACACTAGGTTAGGATGAAGAAGTCGGCTTATATGCTTCATAGGAATTATCCTACTTGTGAGGTCCAACACTACAAGATTAATCCCATGTTATGCAGGTTACAATTGATTTCATCACACACAAATCACAAGCGATCAGGGTTGCTGTAATTTTTCATTAAGTAGTAATCCAACATTGTAGAATAGTGTAGTCAAGTGTACACCTAAGCAAGCATCATCCCATAAGATAGTAAGGAATAATCCAAAGTGAGGTGTCGATATCTCGAGTAAGGATAACTCTGTATTTCATAAAGCATGAAAAATAAATCCTACACTAACACCGCTAGTCCTATTCATAACACTGATGAAATCCACTTCATCGATGCATCAATGTTCATCATGTGGTACCACTTTTTTCAATACTTATGATCCACCTCATTGGATGCACATTAAATTAGGCATTGTATAATTACTTACAACCACCTTCTCGCACCGGTTACAATACTTTTAATGAGTTGAATTGACATGGATGATAGATAACTTATCCATATGGTTATGGCTATAAGATTAAATCAAGCACATATACATAGTGTTTTGGTTTATCCACATAACTGATCATAATTTATGTACTCTCAAGCCTAGTTTGTTCTCTTAGTTATTCTAAAAATAAAATCATCAACTGGTTGATAGTCCCAACTGATGGACATATTATTCTACCTATTACCCTTGGATATGTTACTACATAAGTCCCATTCCTGGTGGTCTCTACTCTTAGCTCATGTGACATGTGTTTAGGTCTTACTTGGTATGCATGCTATTAGGGTTGATATCCATCTAAAAACTTTTACTACATGCATCGAGATAATTATTTTTTTTTATTATTGGCAAATAGTTTTTTTGAAAGGGACTATACCCTTGTACAGCAAGGCTCAGAAGCCAGAATAGGAAAATAAAGCTCGAAAAAAAGGATCAACATCCTGATATAACAATAAGGACCAAGTGCAGAACGCAGTCTGCAAAGAAACAATCAACAGCAACACAACAGCAAATAAACACCTGCTGGACAGTGATCAAACAGCAAACACGCAGTGGTCCCGGCCACAAAAATGATAACAATGTACTCCGGCCGACCACTAACGGAGAAAACAACCAGACGAACATCACAAAAGAGCCCAACAAAAACTGTCAAGGAAGGAACCAACAAAAGCAAACCAGCTGCAACAAAACAGCAACAAAACAACAACACAGCTGCCTAGCAACTGCGTAGCAGGCCATAAGCCAAAATGTAGCAATGATAGCGCCCAAAAAGACAAGAATCAAATCTTGTCCGATATGGTGGGGGGATTTAGATTTGGCATTACCCCTTCTTTTTCCGATCCACCACTGTCCATTCCTGATTTCCCACATCCACTACAGTCGGAAAAACTGCAATAGGTTTGATGGGGGAGTGACCCAAATGGGAGGTCGGAATATCTTTAATCACTGAATCAGCAGCCTGTAAAGAATAATCTGGAGGCTTCTCTGTATTGGTCTGTGAATCAACCATGATGGGTGAGTTAGCTTGCAGGGGGGGCACTCGAATCCTTAGCTGGATTTGAGGTCGATTGTAAGATGTTCAGGTAGAGAATCCCTCCACCAGGCTGTTTTGGTCTTACGTTTGGAGTGTTCACAGTCATCTGTAACATGACCAGTTTGGAAGCAACGCCTACATCTGAAGGCAAGTCTCTCTCATAATTATTAAAGTCGCTATCATACTGACTTTATTTGAAAGTTAAATCACGTTAATATGAAAAACATTCCTTTTCACCAAAAAATTTGACAAAAGCAATTTACACCCAAATTTACATTCATAATAATCAACTGGTTTGTTATTGTTGAGATCATAAAAAGGAAGAAAATTCTTTCCTCAAGATTAATATTTCCCAATCTAAACTTAAGCACAACATCTAACTATTAAACAATATTTGTTGACTTCACATTTTAATTGTTAAATCTATTAATATCTTAGACACATGTATTAAGAACAGTCAAAATGTTTATTTCATAAAATGGATATTTATCAGATATCTTAGGCATGCCAACAACAAGATATCACTCAACAAAGAATATTTTCTATATACCAAAAACAACATTGCATTTCCAAATTAAACTAGGCATTTAAATACTATGCATTTCACAAAACACCATTTCTTCATTCATTGAAAACAATTATTTCTTAAAATGGTTAAATCATTTGATAATCAAACAAAATCCAAAAGATCTACATGACCAACTAATTTAAAGAAAGAATTTACAAAATTCAAAACTTAGAGTGAGATTTCTTTTAGAGATCACTAATATGAGTTCTTTTAAGGTCAATCAAAGATACCCAACTACTCCTGTACAAAGATATTTCTAAATTTAAATATTTTAATATTAGAAATTTCAATAAGTTAGACATGATTTTCCACTTATACGACAAATAAATGAAGAAGTGAAAACCTTGACTCATATACATGCATGTAGGGTTATAACAACTTGAACCATCAAGTCTAAACTTGAGCTCACACATTTTAAGATAAGTTAAAATGATTGGAACAATAATGCAACTACAATATTGACGTGATTTACCTAGTTTTTGATTACATGCATATATTATTTCACCCAAAAGAATAACAAACTTATATTCCTCTCAGTCCAAGGTACGACTTAAACAAGGTAGGTATTTTCCCTATCATGTTTTGAGGATCTAGGTGGAAAATTCCCAACCATTTATACAAACACAATGCTCATACACCATCTATCTTAACATATTATTTATTCGAAATACCCACATCAAATTTATTGAATAAAATGCACTCAAAAGCCAAAAATTCACAGTCATAAATCTGAATGGAAAAAATCCTAATAAGATAGCCTAAATAGATAAATATTCGAGCACTCAGATAAGGAACTATACCCAGATCAAAAGATCTAAACATTTGCATGTTAAAATATAGACAATCATTAAGAAAATAATTCAAAAGTCACTCAGCCATTTCAAAATTAAATAACTAGAGAGATAAGTTTAAATCCATGCCTGGGAAGTAAACATTTTGGAAAAATTTTACTCTAAATTTCCTCAATAACTTCCAACAAGTCCAAAAATAGTTCTTCACTATGTTAATTGCACCAATCTCCAAATAAAATGACCTAGATTCAAATAATAACAACCCAATAAACCAAGATAATAAATAGTTTAATAAAACTAACTATGTCATTATTATTCTCCTTAAAAATCTCAACAAAAATGGCTCGATAAAACCCCATACAGAGTTTATACATAAATGGAGCTCGAGAGGATGAAAAAAGGGCTCAATGTTGCAACATGAAAAATAAAAATAGAATACAAAGTATGCATAGTAGCTTTTGGAGGAAGCTCCAAATTTCCTAAGACCATCAATGCAATTTTGTTCAGTAGGTGCCACGTGGTGGCCAAGAAAATAAATTACCACTGCCATCTCTAGTTCCCTTGAAAACCAACTGGAGGTATTAAATAGATCGGTCAAAGATTAAATTAAATACAAAAATTTGTCACTTGCATGGGTTGTTAATCAAATAGTTTAATTATTTAACTTATTAGTTTCCATTTTAATATGGTCAAAACCATATTGTTATCCTCTAATAAAAAATCCTATGATTATGGTCTATGACCATATGGATTACCAAAACATAAGGTAAGTAAATGGTATATATGTTTCACCATTTTCTTTACATTATTGAGATGAAACAGATAAGGGTTATGGGATGAGGATGAATACCTGTTTATGCTGGCTGGTCAATGGTTGTTGCTGGAATTCTGACTTCTCAATCCAATGCTGACTGTGAGAGCTTCCTTTTGGTGGGAGGAACAACCTGAAATAGAAAACAAGACCAGAAAAGAAGAGTTAAATAATATATGATAGTGGACTACCTAGCGTGTGCTAGATCTAGGAAGTGTGATAATCCTTAGATGGCTGTCAATCCACTATTTAAAATTAATTAATGCCAGAAATAAACAAAGTCCTACTAGAGTTGATATGATTTAGGTATTTCATTCAATAACAATAAGAAAATCTAAAATAACAAGCTAGGATATAGTCAGATCTGAAGGGTACGTAGGTGGCAGGGTATTAAAATTGGTCAGGGTCAGGTTCTGGGTTGTTTGGGTCTCTTGGTAGAAGGTAGGTTGGCTTTGTTATTGGCACAGGTGTAAAACATAGAGACTAATGTCGGTCAGATGTAATCGATGATGGTTTAGAAGTGACCGACAATGGTCATGGGTAACCAGCGTTGGTAGGGTCAAGGTGAAAGGAACTTAATGAGATCTGATTGTGGGGATTGAATTGAGGCTAAATAGAGATGGAAGGGTGAATAGGGAGGTCTGTAAAGGTATCTGGTATAATCAAAGGTGTGTAGAAGGAGAGAATGGGTGACTTGGTGGTGTGGGTAGAGGAATGATTGAGTCTACAAGTATGTAGAAGATGGGAAATGAACATGAAAAGTATAAATTGATAACAAAAGTAACAAAGGCTATTATACTGAAATAGACTATGCTAGTAGAAGATACACTTACTATGATGCAAGTTTTATGGTTGAATGGTGATAGTAGTTGATCAGAAGAATGGTGTTTAGTGCCATGGTAGTGCTTCCTGGAATGCTTCCGTGAGTGCAATACTTCTGGATCTTTCCTAGTGCTTGCTATGGATGTCTGTAGGTTTGAAAAGGCTCTGGTTCTACTTGCATGCAGTTCTCTTCTTATCCCCTTGATCTCAGAATGATCCAACCCCAAAAAAAGGTTGCTAAGGTGAATAAATGGTAACCGACTGTAGTTCCAGGTCGACCGGCGTTGGTTTAGGGATTCCCAAGGTTTACTAAAAATGGTATTTCTCACGTCTTTTGGATCAGGTTCACTCCTTTATCCATGGATCCAAATTGACGTTACCTTTTTATGAGTGGGAAGGTGGTTAGAGGAATAATAGGCCTTGATTTTTAGGTTTGGACCAAGTCTTATTCATTTATGGAAACATGCTATGAATAGGTCTATGGTGAGGTGTCTATTCATTTAATTAAAGTAATTAAATTAATAATGGGGTGAGGATGGGTATTAATTTAATTATAAATAATTAAATTAATGTTAATGTGGAGTATAAGGGTCATTATTAGGTGAATGTATGTAAGTTGGTTATTTGAAAGGGAACTAAGGGGAGTGTGACCCAATTTTGGTGTCTACATTTTGCCCCTTTTTTTTTGGTAGCCTGTATTGGTAGGCAGCAAGACAAAAATGAAGGTTGGTTTTTTCCCCATGTGAATTTAGGGTGAGAAGGTGAATTTGGGTTCCCTAGATAAGGGCATGAGTGATCCCCCACTCAAATCAGGCACCCATGATGAAGAATAGAGAGTCGGTGGGTGGTTTGAGAAAATAGGGTTAGGTTTGAAGAAGGTGAGGGTCGAGGGTTTGGTGATTGTAAAAGGTAGGGTGGGTGATTAGGTAGAGCATTCAAACATATGCACACATTTTGAAATGCCATGAGATACAAGGGTTTCTCAACATAATAAATTTATGTTAGCTAGGGTTATAAAGGTCATCTAAACAAGGGTTGTTGAGGTTCGGTATCCAGGGTAAAGGATATGGTCTGGGAACTCAACGAGGAAAGATGTAGGAACACATAGGTGTGGTTTTAGTACATCTAAAAGGTCAAAAGGTCAAGGTTTGTTTTGACTAGGGTCACATCCACAGCAAGGTAAGGCTATTAGGTTGAGCAAAATAGGTACCTGCATCACAAGATGTAACGAGTGAAGACATGGTAGTATCCACATAATCAATGGTTAAGTAGGTAGGTGTGGGTAGGGTAGGTGGAGGTAAAATTGGGTAATGGGTAGTGTCGATAAAATTTACACACATGCGGAGATCGCAACACAATATCAGGTTGAATAGATTTTAAACTCTACATTGTCCAAGGTTGGTCAGGTTATCCAAACAATGGTTGTTGAGGCCCGGTATCTAGGGTAACCGATATAGTCTGGACACACAATGGGGTAAGATGCATGAACTTGTAGGTGTGGTTTTGGTACATCCAATAGGTCAAAAGGTCAAGGTTTTTTTGGATAAGGGTCATGACCAAAGGCAAGGTATGGTTGGTAGGCTAACAATGTGGTAACATCATCACAAGGTAAAGTGAGTGTGCAAGGTCGATAGTCACATCATGGGAGGTCAGGTGTGGGTAAAAATAAGGTGTGTCGTAGGTAAGACCATAGGAGGGGCAGAAATATGCCCCAATTGATGGTGAGGTTGGGTGATAAATCATGAGGTCAAAAGGATGAGGTGGAGGGAGGTTAGCAGGGAACTCCACTAGAGGGGAGATGGAGGAGACTAATTAGACATGGATGGATATTCGGTGGGGTGATGATTAATATCCATTTATGATTAGTGCATTGATTTTTTGACATATTTTTGATATATATACCGGCTTGTGTGCCAAAGATAGTGATGATGTACATGAGAGTTTTTTTGGGGATTTTTGATCATATACCGACGTGCGTACTGAAGATGGTGAGGATGTACATGAGATTTTTTGAGATACTTGTATTTATTTGTATGCATGTACACATGTATGTATACATAAACTTTCTAATTTATAGATGATGATATTTATATCATGGATGGTGTATTTGCTTTTAATTTTTGTCATTATGTGTGTTTGTTATGGAAAATAGGTGGATTAGGCATGATGGAGTCAGGTTAGTTTAGGTATGATGGAGTTAGGTCAGTTTAGGCATGGTGGAGTTAGGTCCATTTAGGCATGACAGAGTCAGGTTTGTTTAGGCATGTGTAGTCATGTCGATTTAGGCATGATTTAATGCCCCAATTATTCATAGGAGACACATTGTGATGTATATGCATGTTATGGTTTAAATTTATGAATATGTGCTATAGTGGACATGTGAAAATGATAAATGCATGTCGTGATGATGTGGTAAACATGTGTGTTAATTGATGCTTGTTTGGTTTAATTTCCAGTTATTGATATAAAATGGAAACTAACTAGGGTAAAATTTAAATAGTGTAATACCTGTGGAAAACTGTTAACTTTTCCTCTTTTGCATTACAAGTGTTGACATGTGATTTTTCCTAAGAAGGTGTATTATTTTGATTGTTAGAAATCATGTTGGCCATGGATAATTTATATTTGTTCTTGGATTCATTTTTCTGAAATGTTGTTGCTTGTAAGGATTTCATTCTGTTGAGATAAGAAAGGTTATAAACAGGTAATGATTGTTTGCAAATGATCTCTTTATAATAACGAAACCTTGATCAATTTCATTGATCTAAGGTATGTTTTAAGTCTTCTTACTTGATTTTTATGGTAAATTGACATAGGTTGAAGGAAATAAAGGACTAAAATCTTGTATTTATACAAATTCTTTGATCTTATTAGAAGTTCTTGCTTTGCATTCTGATCTAAGTAGTGTGCTCAGATCTTCTTACTAATTTCTCCATGAAGTTGAATGGTGTAAAGAGGATGGAGGTCTACTTCAGGACTATTAAGGGTAATAACCTAAGTCCTATATCTTTAAGATCTATCCTAACTAGATTCTAACCTAAGGTAAACTAGACCTACTTTATGTCTATGTATACACTAATCTTGTTGCATCCTAACCTAAGATGTATGTTTACAAAATGGGGGATTAGAAATAACCTAAGGTAACTATAAGTTTATTTCTAACCTATTACCGAATGCTAAACTGGTATGGGGTATGGTCTATCCTAAGATGGAAAATTTACCTAAGGTAATGTTTATAAACCTAAGGTAAATACTTCCTAAAATAACCTAAGGTCGGATCCTAAGCTAATGATATCTATCCTAAACTATTGCAAGGATAGAAAGGGACCTAAGGGGAGTCGCATGGAAAATATGGGATGGTGGTGATGGTTTCTAAGTTAATTATTTGATTTGATCTTGAATTTAATACATTGTGGTACTGTCATTTTGACAAAGGCATGGAAACAAGAGTGGATCCTAGTTGGCACCATCTCTAAATTTAAGAAATGTATGTTGTCTTTGAATTTGGACTCGAAAACGTTAGATGGTGGTGGCATGGAGATGTAGGTGGAAGATTGGAAATTAATGACATTTATGGTCATCATTTTTGGCAAGAAAAATGCCTTGGAAACCATGCAAGCAGATTTTTTGGGAGTTGTTTGGTCTTTCATGCATTCCTATTGTTTCTCTTCACGGATCTATTTGGTTCTTCGAACCAGCAGTTATATTTTAATTTTGTTTCTATTTTTAACTCCCTTGGAATATTTTCGATCTAATGGAAGTATATGATGCATTTGAGAAGGAAGTATTTGGTTGGTAAATCCATTTGGAGAAGGAGTTGTGAAGGCTTGAATGGAAATCTTATTTGAATTGATAGAAGCACTATCAGACATGATGGGCTCTATCCATTAAGTTTCTCTACTTTTCTCTAAGTGTCTTCATTAAAACAACTTTGTTATTGTGAGATAAATGTATTTTTATTTCTGTGATGATTATTTGGTTTTTGTGCTTGAATATTTTTTCTGTATTCTCTAATTGAGGAATCTCTACTTGGAAAGGTTGTCATTGAGTTGTTTTCCTATTTATTTGATATTTAATACCACCTTAAAATCTTATGGTGATTTGAGTAATGAAGTGCATGTGTGAATCTTTCTTATTTGTTTGAAAATGGGTTTATGGAAATGATATGGGAAAGAAAATGGGTTTATGGAAATGATATGCGTGAATCTTTCTTATCTGTTCAAAAATGGGTTTATGGAAATGATATGTGGCTTTAAGTTTTGAACCGTGCTGTCATTTTCATTGGTAGAAGACATGAATATTACATATATTTGTTACTTCTCTAGTTTTTCAAAGTATTGTAGCTTCTATGTAACTACCAGTAAATTGATGTTTTGCTTCGTGTTGGGTAAGTTGAGTTCGTATAGAAAATAGTAAATAAGTGTTTTCTTCTTGAACTTACTGTATAATCTAACAGTTTTTTGAATTTGGTATTCGATGGGAGCTGAGTAGTTATTGGGTGTTTGGAATCTGTATTTTTGTGGATTCATCTTATATGGAAACAAGAGTGAATGTTTTATTATTCCTCTTATAGTTTAAGTTAAAAACCGAGTTACTCGAACTAGGTTCTTATAAGGAAACTATAGGTTAATTATTCCTTGGACACTTTTATTTTGAGGCTATCTTGTTGGGGATACCTATGTTTTAATTCTTTCTTCTAATCTTATATTTATATAGTGTCTTCTTAAGTTCTTGAGTGATGAACTAAAGGCTACACAGGTGAGGTCCTGTTGGTTGGGGACATTGTGAGAGTCAATGTTGGGTTGGTCTTGTAGCTTTTTTTGAGATTTCTTAATGATTTTTTGTGCTATATAATTCCCTGTTGAAGTAGATGTTGTTGGTTTTGTATATCTGTCCCTAAAAGGGTTTAATCCCTTGAGTTTCTTTCTTGATTAAAATTGTTAAATCTTTCCTGATTGGGATATCGTGAAACTTTAAGGATGCTATTTAGACTTGTGGTTGTCATTTCTTGATTTAGAACTAACTATATCGATTATGAATAAAGGGTTTCTGGAATGCTCCATTTCTTTGATCTCTAAGTAAGATTGAAGGGAATAATTTTGTTGATAGCTTGTGCGCATATAGCTAAGCTATGTCAATCTTAGGTTACACTTTCTTTGAAATCGAATCATGATGGAACCTTCTCGATCCCTTCATAAGATGTACTTCTCTCACATCTGTGAGGATTCAATTGAGAGTTTGTCTCGCTGATTGTTTTACTTTCATCTTGAAGGAGTTAGTCAGTCTATGGATCTTTGACTAAAACTTTGACATTCTTGAGTGATTGTTGGAGACTGTATTTACCCTGTATGGTGTTTAGCAACTTTTTTCATTGTATCTCATTTTTAATATGGGTATAATATCACTGTCATTAGATGTCCATGATGGGAAACATTGCTTAAATCTGTTTCAAACACAACAGTCACACATTCTATTTAATCTCTTCTTATATGTGTTTTATTTTATAAAGGAGTTTGGGGATGTAGTGGTTGGGTCTGCATTGTCCTTTGTGACCTTCTTCCCATGTGATAGAAGGTAGGAATTGGCTTCTGATCATGTCATCTGTCTCCTTGTCTTTCATTCTCTTTGGTAAGTTCTGATCACTACCCCTTTAGAAATTATAGGAGGATATGTGTTGTGGTCTCTTTTCTGAAGTTGTGAATGGGGATTTACGTTAACTGAATTTTAAAGGAAGTTCTTAACTGTTTTATAATAGTTGTTCTCCTTCCTTTCAGTAAATCTTGTCATAAGATTTATCTGGTTCAGTTGCACTACTTTATTTAATGCCTTGAGTAGTCGTCATTGTTACTTGATTATTCACTTGACTCATGTTAAAGGTTTTTAATATTTGTGATAGAATACTAAAGTAAGATTTTGTGCATTGAGTAATACTATCATAAATTCTTTTTGAAGTTGGAATGAGCTCGACTGTAGTGTATTTTTATGAAATTATGTAAATTGAGTTAGAAGGTTCCTACTTCTAAAGGTAACTCTGTTTTGGTTAAATAGTGAAGTTAATTTTTGTATTTCAAATTTAGATGAATTGTGAAGGAAATAATTAGAAGGTACTTTTATTTGATAAGGAAAAGTGTATTGGATGGAACATTATTTATCCGATATCATGTTGTAGATTTCTGATTACATCATGATATTTCCTTGAATGTTATTCAAATTGATTAATTGTTCTTCTTCTATGGTTGTTACTACTTATGATTTATTTGTCTACTTGACCTCACTATTTCATTAAAGAAGAGTTGGTTTACTGAAATAGTTAGTTGAAAGAATTTTGTTTTAATGCTTAGTGCTTATCATGCTCAGTTCAATGAATGAACCCATGCTAGAAATTTTTGCAGATGGACTTCGTAAGTGATAAAGGAAGGAAATAAATTTTATGATGTATTGGTTGCTTGAAAGTATAGACCATTTATAGAGAATTTTGATTTATTATTGAGATGTATTGAAGGAAGGAAAGTTGTATTCTTTAATGATCTTGATGCTATTGACATGAAATATTTCAGTAATGCATAGTCTTGTCAGATGTGTATTTTATCATGATGAATTGATAAAGACAGAAGTTACTTAATTGATTATGTCAATTCTCTTGTTCATTATATGAAGGAAATTTTTAACCCTATCTTTGATGTTGTCATTCATATTAGATTGGACCCTTATTTCTGTTGTTATTGAATAGGTTGGATAAATGGGAATTAGTACAATTTCTCTTACATGAATGCAACTTACTAAGTTGCATGTATTGATGTTATTTACCCAATCTTGTATGGTATATTATGATGTTATGAACGTATAGTTTAAATATCAGGATGTGTGAATTGGATATGGGTATGATAAATCCTAATACTTAACCATAATGAGGAAGGTTCTCCTCCTCTCAAAGGATACAAAAAAATGAATGGTATATGAGTTTGATAACCATTTAGACTTCATATTTATGAATTCTTTCATAAAATAATCTATTTTGGTTCTTATACATTCCTTGAATGGTTGAGACACATTAATTAAATCTTATGATAGATGTTGTTTCTATTTTCGATTAATTTCACATTAAGAAAAAAGTTAATGAACTTAAAGGAAATCATAGGTTTTGAGGTTTCATATTATTTAATCAACTCAAATAAGGGTTGAACACTTAAGGGTTATTGGGATTAGGGTTATGCAAGGTTGATGTTATTTGAATCTTAATCCAATGGTAATTAAGTGGATATGACCTCTTGAGGTGTGTAAATCATGATGAAGTAGTTCTGTCAGATGTTGGCACATGCCAAGTAGAAAACTGTACCTTCATGAAGACTTGGGTCTTCACGAGGATACATTGTTATAGTTGACATGTTGCAACACCCTTCAACATTAGTTCATCTATATCTACTCAAACCTAGAATTGAACTTAGTTTCTCTCTAGATCAGGCTAAGGATTTGATTTTGTATAGGAAGTGACTCTCAATGACTTAGGGTAACTTGGCACATTCGATTGACTTAGGTCGAGTGAGAATGCCCATATAGCATAGGTCATCATGAGTGGTTCCCTATACTAAATTATATCAATAACCTAGGTTAGGGTAAAACCTTAGATAAGTGGACTGACAGAAGTTAGTAAAGACCATTTTAGATAACATATGAGTGGGGTGAAGGACGTATTCTGATTAGATGAGTATGTCGTCTAGGAATAGTAACATGAATAATATGTTGAAAATATTTGGCCAAAGTATTGCAAGATGCTGGTTGTGTTGTCCTATGTTACCTAGTTTGAGAAATGTGATTTTAGATGAATATGGTAACAAATATTTAGATAGATTTCTTAAACATAGAACACTCAATACCTAGAACAGGGTAAGAGAACCAAGTATACATAGTATACCCATAGTATACAATACTTAAGTTAACATAAGAGATTAGTTGGTAACCGAGTCATGAAATGAGAGATCAGTAGCTCATTGAGTCATTTACAGCTGCATATGGTTATCTGTTATGAGATTTTTTGGCATGGAATGTGTGTTCTAAATTATGATTATTTAGAATAGAGAACATTATGTATAATTTTTTTTTCCCTTGTTTCTAAAGTTTTAAAATGGGAATGTTACATCTTGGTATTAGAGCTAAAGGTTATAGCTCTTGGACCTATTGTGTCCATAATCTGATAAAACTCAAATTTTCTTGTTAACAGAAAATGGTTAGAAAAAGAGGAAATGCTGTAAACAACCCACCACTTGGTGGAGAAGCAAGCAACTTCCCAAAAACTTGATGAGATCTTTACTGTCCTATTAGACACAAGAGATCATTTGACTGTACTTAAATAACAAGTAATGGGAAATGAAGAGGAAGAAGATGTTGGTAATAACAATCAGCCACCTCATATGGACAACACTAATTTGAGAAATTTAGGTGTTGATAATAACAATGTAAACATGCCTGATCAGCTAGAAAATAAAAAGGCAAGGATGGCAACTGAAACTCACTAATGATATCAAAAGGATAAGTCCACCTAAGTTTGATGGCACCAAATTAGGAGATGGAGCTGAGAATTGGCTCAGTGAAATGGAGAAGTACTTTGCAATAAGGAATTTCTCAAGGAAACAAAGGCAATATGGGGAGCATATCAGCTTTCCCATGAAGCATCTTCATGGTGGGATAGCCGTAAGGCTGAGTTGAACATTGATGAAACTAATATTACTTGGGATCAATTTAAAAGTTATTTTAGGACAACGATGGCTGCCACAACTTTACTATGATAAGAAAATGACTGAATTTCAGAACTTAACCAAAGGAAAATTAACTTTACTAGAGTACTGGGAGAGGTTTACTAAAATCCTTAAGTATGTACCTCAGTATCAAACTAACGAGAAGTTCAGGATACATAAATTTATCATGGGATTGAATCCCATTATAGGGGGAGAGGTGGATGTTCACAACCCAACCACTATGGAAGGGGTTGTTGAAAAATCCATAAGGCAGGAACAGAAATTGAAGGTGATTTCTGCTCATAAGGAGGAAGTAAGAAAGAAAGTTCCAAACTCCTCTTCATCATCTCTGGCACCTAAGAAAGGACCATGGAAGAAGTTTGGTATGAAAATTAAGTTCTCATATGAAAATAATAAGAAAAAAACAACAAATAAAATTTCTACTAATGTACGCAATAACTTTGTCAAGAACAATAATAACGGACATAAGTCCTTTGGAGGTTAGAATGATAACTTTAAGGCTGTGAATAAATTTGAGCCTAAAAAGGGACCTATAGGAGGTTGTTACAATTGTGGTAATGATCATTATGCAAATCAATCTCCTTTGAAAAAGGATGACCATAATAAGTAGCACAAGATACATGCTGCAGTAGCTGACAGACAAGCTGAAAAGCAAGTCATACCCATAGAAGTTCCGGGTAAGTTATTTGGCATACCTTTAACTATTCTTTTTGATACGGGAGATACTAAATGTTTTATTTCTAGTAAATTACCATAAAAATTAAAAAGAAAAGATGGAAAAATGGATAAATCATGGGTTGTACATTATGGTAATAATGTTGTTCATACTGTTAGTATGTGTCTTTTTGGAGCAGTCCTTGATCTACCTAGTTTTTCCACGGAAGTTGATATTTATGTTGCTCCTTTGGGGTCTTATGATGTAATCATAGGTGTTAATGGGCTAGCCAAGCATAAATCAAAAATGGATTGTTTTGAAAAACATATTAGTTGTTTAAATGACCTATAGAAAACATCAAAGATTCAGGGTGTAAAACATGAAATTTTAGTTAGGAAATTATCTGCTATGTAACTTAATAAGGCCAAAACTAAGGGCTGTACCTTGTGTGTAGTAAAAATTTCTGAATCTACTGAAGAAAACAGTGATTTCTTAGATCGTTTCCCACTGTTATGAAACTACAGTGATGTGTTTCTGGAAGAGTTACCAGGTCTTCCACCCAAAAGGGAATTTGATTTCACAATTGAAATCAAATCTAGAACCGAGACTATTTCTAAGGTACCTTATTGGATGACTACAATTGAATTAGTAGAGCTTAAGGCACAGTTACAAGAAATTCTATCTAAAGGTTTGATTAGACTGAGTGTCTCACCTTGGGGAGCACCAGTAATTTTTGTGAAAAAGAAAGATGGAACACTTAGATTGTGTATTGATTAGAGAATGTCGAACAAGGCTAAGCTTAAGAATAGATACCCACTTCCTAGAATTGATGATCTATTTGATCAGATGCGTGAAGAATCAATATATTAGAAGATAGATCTATGATCTGGATATCATTAGTTACAAATTAAGGATGAGGAAATTCATAAAACAACTTTCAGAACAAGGTATAGACATTACGAAATCACAATTTTACCTTTTGGATTAACAAATGCACCTATAAATTTTATGAATTTAATGAATAATATTTTTCAAGAATACTTGGAAAAATTTGTGCTTGTATTCTTGGATGACATTTTCATATATTCTAAAAGTGTGGAAGAATACCATGAGCATTTGAAGATAGTCTTGGAAATATTGAGGAAAAGACGGTTATTTGTAGATAGTCTTGGTAAGTTGTCTAAATGTTATTTCTATGACACAGAAGTGCACTATTTGGGTCATGTTATAAGCAAAGATGGAATAGATGTAGATCCTTCTAAAATTGTAGCTATAACTTAGTGGCCTACACTAAAGAATGTACATGAAGTCAGAAGTTTCATGGGTCTTGCTAGTTACTATAGGAAATTTGTTAAAGATTTCTCCAAAGTTGCTGCACCAATAACTTCATTACAGAAAAAAGGATAAGAAATTTGTGTGGAATGATAAATGTGAATCTGCATTTAAAAATTTAAAGGATCAATTAACTTCAGCATCTATTTTGGTTGTTCCTGACTCTAATGGAGATTTTACTATTGTAACAGATGTGTCCAGGGAAGGTCTTGGAGGTATTTTGTTACAAAATGATCATGTCATAACATAAAAAAGTAGAAAACTTAAGTTACATGATCTGAATTATGCTCCACATGATCTAGAGCTTACTGCCATTGTTCATGCACTT
This sequence comes from Taxus chinensis, assembly GCA_019776745.2. Classification (NCBI taxonomy): domain Eukaryota; kingdom Viridiplantae; phylum Streptophyta; class Pinopsida; order Cupressales; family Taxaceae; genus Taxus; species Taxus chinensis. Next base: position 507,771,343 of record CM034146.1, on the reverse strand, counting down.
CAAGTTTGAAGGCATTACCTGCTTGGTAAACCTTTTGAACTAAAAACATATCATCTTGGGCTGAAGTATATTTTCACTTAGCCAAATTTGAATGTAAGACAACGAAGACGGTTAGATTTTTTTTAATCTAATATGATTTTGACATAAGTTGTATTAAAGGCAAGGAAAATAGGGTAGCTGATTCTCTAAGTCGTAGGAAGCACATTCCTGCTCTTATAACGTTAAGAACTCAATTCAAGGATGAAGTAAAGAGTGTTATGGAGTCTGATTTTTATTTTCAGTAAGTAAAAACAATACTTACTGTAGATCCAAAGGATGAGAGATATAAAGGTTTTCAATTTGATAATGAAGGATTCTTACAATTTGAAAATAGGGTACACATACCTTTTCTAAACGATTTAAGAAAGAAATTATTAGTTGAATTTCACAATTCACCTTTTTCTGGACACCCTGGTATTAAAAAGATGCTTATTGATATAAAACAACAATATTTCTAGAAAGGGATGAAAAATGATGTGATTGAGTTTGTGACACATTGCTTAGAATGTCAACGTGTTAAAGTTGAACATATGCATCCAACTAGTTTATTGTATCCTCGCAACATACTGTAATACAAATGGTAAGTGATAAGCATGGATTTTATACAAGGGTTGCCTATGTTAAGAAATAAACATGATGTTATTTTGGTTTTTGTTGATAAAATAACAAAAGCAACACACTTTATTGTTGGTAATCTTAAGGATGATTCACCTATTTTAGCAAAAAGGTTTGTTCATGAGATTTTCAGATTACATGGAGTACCTGAATTAATCATATTTGATAGAGATATAAGAATGAATTAAATATTTTGGAAAATTCTTAACACAACTTTAGGAACTAAGATGAATTTTAGTTCTACGTATCATCCGGAAAAAGATGGGAAAACTGAAAGAGTTAATCAAGTTTTAGAGGATATGTTAAGAATGTATTGTATGGATCAGCAGTATAAATGGGAAGAGTAACTTCCATTAGTTGATTTTTCATACAATAACACATATCATGCCTCTCTAAAGATGGCACATATCGAAGCATTATATGGAAGGAAATGTAGAACCCTTGTTAGTTGGGACAACATTGAGGATAGAGAGGTAATTGGACTTGAAATTCTTATGAAAATGGAACAAGTTAAAATGATTCGTGAACACTTGAAAGAAGCAGTAGATATGAAAAAGAGTTATGATGACCTGAAGTGGGTTGATAGGAAATTTGAACTTGGTGAGAAGTTCTTTCTTCGGGGTTAAATCGAAAAAAGAGTTCTATAACTTTTGGCAAGGCTGCCAAGTTTTCACCTCATTATGTGGGACCTTTTGAAATTGTTGAAATAATCAACCCTATAGCCTATCATTTAGCATTACCTCCTGTTTTGTCATGAATGCATGATGTTTTCCATATTTCTTTTCTTAAGAAATACATTTCAGATTTATCACATGTATTAAATTGGAATTCCTTGCAGGTCTAAAACCCATGAATAATCATGGTTAAACCTATACGAGTGCTGGAAACTCACCAATTATACTTAATAAATCATGAAATAAGTCAATGTATGGTCAAGTGGGACCAATTTAACTAGGAAAGTGCAACCTAGGAAAATATGGAAGATATGAAAATTGATTTTCCATATTTATTTGAATATAATTTATTATGTTGACTAATAAAATTTGTGATTTAATTCTTTTTATGACAATAAATCTGCTAGTTTGGGGCAAATGTTTTATTTTTTTAAATAAACAGCTATGTAAATTCTAATTTTGGGAATTTTAAAAATCCACTTCTACTTTGAAAATATGGAAGGAAAGATAATAAATTGATTTTCCTTGATGCAAATTGTTTAAATAAGTTAATCATCAGGAAGATGATTCTTTTTAGGAGGGAAGTATGTAACACCTGTGGCAAACTGTTAACTTTTACTCTTTTGCATTACAAGCGTTGACATGTGATTTTTCCTAAGAAGGTGTATTCTTTTGACTGTTAGAAATCATGCTTGCCATGGATAATTTATTTCTGTTCTTAGATTCATTTTACTGAAATGTTGTTTCTTGTAAAGAATCCATTCTGTTGAGATAAGAAAGGTTGTAAACAGGTAATGATTGTTTGCAAATTATCTCTTTATAATAATGAAACCTTGATTAATTTCATTGATCTAAGGTATGTTTTAATTCTTCTTACTTGATCTGTATGGTAAAATGAGATTCAAAGGTTAAAGGAAATAAAGGGCTGAAATCTTGTATTTATACAATTCCATTGATCTTATTGGAAGTTCATGCTTTGCATTCTACTGTAAGTAGTGTGCTAGGATCTTCTTGATAATTTCTCTAGGACTCTGAATGACGTAAAGAGGATGGAGGTCTACTTTAGGACTATTGAGGGTAATAACGTAAGTCCTAGATCTGTAAGATCTATCCTAACGGGATTCTAACCTAAGGTAAACTAGACCTACCTTATGTCTATGTTTACACTAATCTTGTTGCATCCTAACCTAAGTTGTATTTTTTACAAAGTTGGGGATTTGGAAATAACCTAAGGTAACTAAAGGTTTATTTCTAACCTATTACCTAATGCTAAATTGGTATGGGGTATGGTCTATCCTAGGATGGAAAATTTACCTAAGGAAATGTTTATACACCTAAGGTAAATGCTTTGTAAATTAACTTAAGGTTGGATCCTAAGCTAATGATATCTATACTAAACTAATGCATGGATAGAAAGGGACCTAAGGGGAATCACATGGTAAGTATGAAATGGTGGCGATGGTTTTTAAGCCATTTAATTGATTTTATTTTTGAATTTAAAACATTACGTACTGTTAGTTTGATAAAGGCATTGAAACTAGAGGGGATTTTAGTTGACACCATCTCTAAAGTTAAATAATGCATGTTCTCCTTGAATTTGGATTTTCCAACTTCAGATGGTAGTGGCATGGAGATATAAGTGGGATACTGGAAATTAATGACATTTATGGTCATCATTTTTGGCAAGCAAACCGCCTTGGAAACCATGAGAGTGTATTTGTTGGGAGTTGTTTGGTCTTTCATGCATTCTAATTTTTTCTCTACATGGAGCTATCTGGTTCTTCGAACTAGCAGTTCTATTTTTAGTTTTTTATTATTTTAAACTCCCTTAGACAATTTTTGATCCAATGGAAGTATATGATGCATTTGAGAAGGAAGTTTTTGGTTGTTGATTTCATTTGGAGAAGAAGGATTTGTGAAGGCTTGGATGGAAATCTTCTTTGAATCGAGAAAAGAACTATCAGGCATGATAGGCTCTATCCACTAAGCTGCTCTACTTTTCTCTAAGTGTCTTCATTAAAATAACTTTGCTCTCGTGAGATAGATGGGTTTTTAATTCTGTGATGATTATTTGGTTTCCTTGCTTGAATATTTTTTTGTATTCTCTGATTGAGGAACCTCTGCTTGGAAAGGTAGTCATTGAGTTGTTTTCCAGTTTATTTGATGTTGAATCCCACCTTAAAATATTGTGGTGATTTGAGTAATGAAGTGCATGCATAAATCTTTCTTATTTGTTTGAAAATGGGTTTATGGAAATGATATGTGGCTTCAATTTTTGAACAGAGTTGTCATTTTGGTGGTAGAAGACATGAGTATTATTTATATTTTTTACTTCTCTAATTTTTCTAAGTAATGTAGCCATTGCGTAACTATAAGTAAATGGATGCTTTTCTTCATGTTGGGTAAGTTGTGTTCCTATGGAAAATAGTAAATAAGTGTTTTCTTCTTGAAATTATTGTATAATCTTAAAATTATTCGAATTCGGTATTCGATGGGAGCTAAGCAGTTACTTGATGTTTGGAATATCTATTTTTGTGGATTTATTTTGTATGGAAACAAGAGTGAATGTTTTATTATTCCTCTTATCTTTTCAGTGAAAAATTGAGTTACTTGAATTAGTTTCTTTTAAGGAAACCATGGGTTAATTATTTCTTGGACACTTTGATTTTGAGGCTATGTTGTTGGGGATACTTGTGTTTGAAGTCTTTCTTCTAATCTTATATTTATACTGTGTCTTCTTAAGTTCTTAAGTATTGTACTAAAGGATACATAGGTGAGGTCCTATTGGCTGGGACATTATGAGAGTCATCTTTGTCAGAGTCGATGTTGGGTTACTATTGTAGCTTTGTTTGAGCTTTCTTTATGATTTTTATGTTGTATAATTCCTTGTTGAAGTAGATATTATTGGTTTTATATATTTCTCCCTGAATGCGGTTAATCCCTTGAGTTTCTTATTTGAGAAAAATTGTTAAATCCTTCCTGATTGGGATATCATGAAACTTTAAGGATGTTATTCAGACTTGTGGTTGTCATTTCTTGATTTAGAACTAACTATATCAATTCCGAATAAAGGGTTTCTGGAATTCTCCATTTCTTTGATCTCTGAGTAAGATTGGAGGGAATAATTTTGTTGATATCTTGTGCACCTGTAGCTAAGCTACTTCGATCTTGGATTGCACCTTATTTGGAATCAAATCGTGATGGAACCTTATCTTTCCCTTCATAAGATGTACTTCTCTCACCTCTGTGATGATTTGATTGAGAGTCTTTCTCACTGATTGTTTTTCTTTTGTCTTGAAGGAGTTGGGAAGGCCATGGATCTTTGACTGAAACTTTGACGTTCTTGAGTGACTATTAGAGACTGTATTTACCCCGTATGGCATTTAGCAATTTTTCTCACTACATCTCCTTCTTGATATGGGTATAATATCACTGTTGTTGGATTTTCATGATGGGAAACCTTTCTTAAATCTATTTCAAACACAACAGTCATAAATTCTATTTAATCTCTTCTTATATGTGTTTTATTTTATAAACGAGTTTGATGATGTAGTGGTTGGGTCTACATTTTCCTTTGCAACCTTCTTCTCATGTGATAGAATGTAGGAATTCACTTCTAATCATGTCATATGAATCCTTCTCTTTCAGTCTCTTTGGTAAAGTTTGATCACTTCCCCTTTGGAAATTATAGGAGGATATGTGTTGTAGTCTCTTTTCTGAAGTTGTGAATGGGGATTTGGGTTAACTGAATTTTAAAGGAAGTTCTTAAGTATTTTATCATAGTCATTCTCCTTCCTTTGGGTAAATATTTTCATAATATTTATCTGGTTTAGTTGTACTACTTTCTTTAATGCCTTGAGTAGTCGTCATTACTACTTGCTTATTCAATTGAATTGTGTTAAAGGTTTTTAATATTTGTGATAGAAGACTAATGTGAGATGTTCTGCATTGATTAAGACTATCCTAAATCCTTTTTGAAGCTGGAATGAGCTTGAATGTAGTGTATTTTTATGAAATTCTGTAAACTGAGTTAGAAGGTTCATACTTTTGAAGGTAACTCTATTTTGGTTAAATAGTGAAGTTAATTGTTGTATTTAAAATTTAGATGAATTGTGAAGGAAATAATTAGAAGGTACATTTATTTGATAAGGAAAAGTGTATTGGATGGAACATTATTTATCCAATATCATGTTGTAGATTTCTGATTACATCATGATATTTCCTTGAATGTTGTTCAAATTGATTAATTATTCTTCTTCTATGGTTGTTACTACTTATGATTTATTTTTCTTCTTGACCTCACTATTTCATTAAAACAGAGTTGGTTTAATGAAATAGTTAGTTGAAAGCATTTTGTTTTAATGCTTCGTACTTATCATGCTCAATTCAATGAACTAATCTGTGCTAGAAATTTTTGCAGATGGACTTCGTAAGTGATAAAGGAAGGCAATAAATTTTATGATGTATTGGTTGCTTAAAAGTCTAGACGATTTATAGAGAATTCTGATTTATTATTGAGATGTATTGAAGGAAGAAAAATTGTATTCTTAAATGATCTTGGTGCTATTGACACGGAATATGTCAATAATGCATAGTCTTATAAAATGTGTACTTATCATGATGAATTCTAAAGACAGAAGTTACTTAATTGATTATGTCAATTCTCTTGTTCATTATATGAAGGAAATTTTTAACCCTATCTTTGATGTTGTCATTCATATTAGATTGGACCCTTATTTCTATTCTTATTGAATAGGTTGGATAAATGGGAATTAGTAAAATTCCCCTTATATGAATGCAACTTACTAAGTTGCATGTATTGATGTTCTTTACCCAATCTTGTATGGTATAATATGATGTTATGAATGTATAGCTTACATATCAGGATGTGTGAATTGGATAAGGGTATGATAAATCCTAATACTTAACCATAATGAGGAAGGTTCTCCTCCTCTCAAAGGATACAAAACGAATGAATGGTATATGAGTTTGATAACCATTTAGACTTCATATTTATGAAGTATTTCATAACAAAATCTATTTTGGTTCTTATACATTCCTTGAATGGTTGAGATACATTAATTAAATCTTATGATAGATGTTGTTACTATTTTTCATTAATTGCACGTCAAACAAAAATTTAATGAACTTAAAGGCAATCATAGGTTATGAGGTTTCATATTATTTAATCAACTCAAATAAGGGTTAAAAACTTAAGGGTTGTTGGGATTAGGGTTATGCAAGGTTGTTGTGATTTGAATCTTAATCCAATGGTAATTAAGTGGATATGACTTCTTAAGGTGTGTAAATCGTGATGAAGTAGTTCTGTCAGAATTTGGCACACACCAACTATAGAATTGTACCTTCGTAAAGACTTGGGTATTCACAAGGATACAATGTTGTAGTTGACCTATTGCAACACCCTTCAACATTGGTTCACCTAGATCTACTCCAACCTAGACTTGAACTTAGTTTCTTTCTAAATCAGGCTAAGGATATGATTTTTCATAGGAAATGACTCCCAATGATTTAGGGTAACTAGGCACATTCGATTAACTTAGGTCGATTGAGTATCCCATATACCATAGGTCATTGAGTGGTTACCTATACTAAATTATATCAATAACCTAGGTTAGGGTCAAACCTTGGACAAGTGGACTGATAGAAATCAGTAAAGACCATTCTAGATAACATATGAGTGGGGTGAAGGATGTATTCTTATTAGACGAGTATGTCATCTAGGAATAGTAACATAAACAGTATGTTGAAAATATTTGGCCAAAGTATCACAAGCTACTAGTTGCATTGTCCTATGTCACCTAGTTTGAGAAATGTGATTTTAGATGAGTATGGTAACAATTATTTAGATAGATTTCTTAAACAAAACACTTAATACCAAGAATATGGTAAGAGAACCAAGTATACATAGTATACCCATAGTATATAATACTTAAGTTAACATGAGAGATTGGTATCTCACCAAGTCATTTACAAATGCATATGGTTATCTGTTATGAGATTGATTAGCATGGAATGTTTGTTCTAAATTATGATTATTTAGAATAGAGAACATTATGTATAATTTTTTCCCCTTTTTTATAAAGTCTTAAAATAAGAATGTTACAACTAGGAAAGTAAAAAGGGGGAATTGGTTAGGGTAAAGAGTGGCTGAGATAACCTCCAAGGGCCCCATTCCCTCGAAGTTCTACCTACATAGTCCCGAAATAAAGGGACCTCAGGCCGATGTAGTTCTCTCATAAGCTAGGGAAGATTATGATGAAGTAGAGGAATGGGTTGGTTGGTGTTAGGCATGGTTGAATTTAGGTCCTAGGCATGGTTGAGTTTAGATCATAGGCATGGTTGAGTTGTTTTAAATATAGGTGTCGATGATCTGGTTCTGTATAAGATAATCAATAAGTAATGAGGAAGGGGAATGGTAAGAAGTGGAAAAAGAGTTTCTTAATTGATAAGGACCCTAATGAGTCGACCATACCCTAGATGGTATTATGAATGTAATATCCTAAAAGCCTTGCATAATGGACTATTCTAAAGGTGAAGAAAGTCACATAATCATGAAATGTCGTGGTTACGGAAAGTCCCTTGAGTAGAGAGGAATTTGGGATGAAAAGGAAATGAGGTGAGAGTGGGTAGTTTATCATAACTTAGTGTACGATAACATGTTTTGCGTAGCAAGAAACCCAAAATCAAAAATAGGCAAGTCCATGAAGAAAATTTCATCCTTTTCTTCATTTTTTGTTTTTTGTTTTTTTTTTATAAATTTTTTAATAGATTGATCAATGCAGGAAGTCTATATGGGATGAGTATAGTATCTCCTTGAGGTCTTCACGAAGCTGATTGATGCAAGAAGCTTCCGGATATTTTCATTGTATTTGTCCAAAAGGCTTTATATAGTTGTCTTTCAAGGGAGAAGTCTATTTTTAGTGGTGGAAATAGAGTGAAGAGATGTCCCTTTTGAGGGATTCATCTTTTTCTTGAAGTTTGAATCAAGGAGTCGTATCTCTTTTCATTTTTAGATGTTTAAGTCATGGACAAGACTATAGAGAAGATTATGTTCTTGTTTATAAGACAAGACCATAGCACATAGAGGTTAATTGTGAAAAAGGTGGTTTTGAGTGATGAATGACCATGGGATTCCACCTTGGAGAAGATGAAAATTATCCATGAGATCATGCTATGAGTAGATCCATGGTACTCATATTGAAGACAAGGTTGAAAGGTGATGGGTAATCACATGATTCTTATTTAGTCATGGATCCTCAAAATGGGTAATATGGAAGGTGGACAATGCTCAAGGGACGAGTGATCAAATGACATAAATTGGTATAAAACTTGATGTCAAAAATAAAATGGTAGAAGATGCAAGGCATTAAGAGGCTCCGGTTCAGGTTTACCTTTGAGTGAAGAAAAATGATAAGAACTTGATTCATAGGCATGGGTAATGATATAGGGTACGAGCCAATTAGGAGCAATTTTTCCCCATTTACTTTTATCTTCTTTGGTTAAATGTTGATTTTCCTTCAAGATGAGGTCACTAACCTGAAATGTTTGTTTGTGAACATGTTTTTCATAAGCATGTTTGATACATTTTTGGTAGATTTGGAGATGGTCTAGAGCATTGAGAATATGTTCATCTAATAGTTGAAGTTGTGCTAAACGATCTTGGTGAAAGTCATCGTCATTGAGCCTGTCTTATAGTGAGATGAAAAGAGATGGAATATGGAATTCTAGAGGTAAGACAACCTCTATAAATTGACTAGAGTAAAGGGTGTGGTAGTGGTCAAAGTGCGAATACTAGTGTGATAAGCTCACAAGGTGAAAGAAATGTGCATATGCCAATCCTTCCCAGTATCGTTGACTACCTTCATAAGAATTTTTTTCAAGGTTTTATTCGTTGATTTGGCTTGCCCATTGGTTTGTGGGTAATAAGGTGATGAGTAACTAATTTGAATTCCAAAATCATCGCATAGTTTGTGTAGGGTTTTATTTTTGAATTTCTTTCCATTATCAGTGATGAGGTGGTGAGGAACACCAAAGCGAAAAATGATGTGATGGTTGATGAATATTCAATAGTGGTTATGATCTATTAGTGGTGTTGTGAAGAATGGGGGTTGATCTCACTTACAAGGAATAAACCCCATTAAGAGAAAGGCCAAAGGTCTCATGTGACCTGTAAGGCATGACTAGGTGTGTGATGGAAATTATCATGTTGTTGGGATTTCATGTAACCTTTGACATAATCACAATAGTCATGGTTTAGGGTTAGTAAATAATAGCCTAGGAGAAGAATGTGTTTTGTGATAGCTAAACGACTAAAGTGACCTCCACAAATTCCATCGCAGACTTCCTTAATGGTGTAAGGAATTTTAGAACTTGTAAGGCATCATAAGAGAATTCTGTCGAAGCCACACTTATAAAGAAAACCACCCATGATGACATAATGGGAGACACTTTTAAGAAAGGAACGTTGTCCATTACGAGTAGGATCAGTGGGTAGAATGGAAAGGGAAAGATATTCTGCATATTGCTTATACCAAAGGTCACATGGGTTAGGGGCAACGGTTCTGATGGAGTATACCTCATGAGGAAAATAAGAGGGTGATTGTAGCCTTTTTATTGTGACAAATATTTTAGAGTCAGTGGGTGAAGCAGGTATCCGATAAGCCAAGCAGGCCATGGTATCCATAAATTTATTGGTAGAACATGGGGTGGTTTGAAGTGTGTAACAGTAAAATGTGGTCAAAAGTATGTCAATGTGATGCTTATACTTTTAAAGTATCTCATTATGACACTAGTATATACCATTGACTTGGTTTATGACCAGCTGAGAATCACCAAAGATATTGATTGACTTAACATCTAAGGCATGAGCATCGTAGAGACCCAATACGAGTGCTTCGTATTCAGCAATATTATTTGTATAATCAAAATTGAGTTTGAAAGAAAAAGGCATAGGTTCACCATCAAGAGAAATGAGGATAACACCAGCCCCACCCCCACACTGATACTTGGATCCATCGAAGAAGAGTGCCATTTGGTAAGTGAGTTTGTCTAGGGAGAGGGCAGCTATAGACTCATTTGGGAAATCAAAGCTAGAGGGTTGATTCCTGGAAATAAGTGCATCGTCCAGTTGGTCAGTGATAGCCTAGCCCTTGATGGACTTTTGATGAATGAATTGGAGGTTGAGGTAAGAAATAAGCATAAGCCAACATTTGGCACATTGATGTTGATATGGCTTGGCATACATATAGTGTAATGGGTTAGTATTAGTAATGATGAAGGTTTTGTGGTTGAGTAGGTAACGGTGGAGTTTGGTGGCGACAAAAAACTAAGGCTGGAAAAAGTTTGTCAGCTTGGGTATATCTAGTTTCGTAGTCCAGAAGGGTACAAATTATGTAATAAAACACTTGCTCTTGGTGTTTTTCGTTGCAATGAGCAAGCATGGCACCTAAATAATGGTCAGTGGCAGAAATATAAAGGTAAAAGGTCTAGTCATCCTTAGGAGTAATGAGCACTAGTGGTTGAAGAAGGAATTGTTTTAAGGCCTCAAAGTCTTTATGGCATTCATCATCCCATTTGAATGAACCGTCTTTCTTAAGAAGATGATGAAATGGTTGATAGTGATCAGAAAGTTGTGAGATAAAATGATGAATGGATTGCTGCTTACCTTGTAGGCTTTGAATTTGATGGAGATTAGTGGGTGGAAGCATTTCTAGAATAGCCCTGATTTTAGCAAGATCGACTTCTATGCCACATAAATAAATGATGAAACCTAGTTGTTTTCTAGAAAGTACCACAAAGACACACTTATTTGGTTGAAGACATACACAATACTTGATGAGATGGTCAAAGATGACCTTAAGGATGGGAAATTATTTGATTCGATGATTATATTTAGCCAGAAGATCATATACATAATCTTCCAATATGCAATCCATGATGTCATGGAAGATGTAAGTCATGGATCCCTGATATGTAGCACCAACGTTTTTAAGGCCAAAAGGCATGAATCGATAGTAGAAATTCTGCCAAGGGGTGATGAAGGTAGTCTTGTGTTGATCCTCTAGAGCTAGTAATATTTGATTGTAACCTAAGAAACCATCCATAAGTGATAGCATTTCATGGATGGAGATGAGATCAACTAGTTGGTCAATTCATGGTAGGGGAAAATTATCTTTGGGATAAGCTAGGTTGAGGTCATGGAATTTCATACAAATGTGGAGTCCCCGTATTGCCATTGTGATAGGAATGATGTTAGAAATCCATTGGGGATAGTCAATGGGTATGATGAAGGAAACTAAGACAAGGCATTGAAGCTATTCTTTGACCAGAAGAGCAATGCAGGGATGTATTTTCCACAGATTTTTTTTGATGGGTTTGGCATCAAGAATGGTTACGATATTGTGGAAAACAATTTTTGGGTCAATACCAAGCATATTGACATAAGACCAAGAAAATGTGTTACTATGGTCCTAAAGGAAATAAGTGAAGGCTTCCTGTTTAGTAGCGTCTAAGGATTGGCCAATCCTTATAATGTGTGGGTTATCTTGAGTGTTAATGTTGATTTCAATGATTGATTCATTCAACATGGTTTGCATCTTAGAAGGTAACGACCAGTGAATATAAGAATCCTCTACACCCAGGTAAGTGAGAATGGATTCATCATCCTGACACTAAATGACATTAATAGAAGGTGTATCGTCATCGATCATGTCAAGTATAGGAATGGGAGAGAAGAGGGATCCTCACAATCATGTTGATAGGTTAAAGGTCTCGAGAAAATGGTGTTTATGATAAAGACAAAATATTTAGGGGGAATAGATTCGGGATCTATGGACTCCGTGGGTGAAGATGGTAACATGGGTGAATGAGGCGGGGAAGGTGTTTTGCCCTACATGAGGTCGACGTGAGCCTTCTTGGGAAGTGGTGTGTTAAAACCAATGCCACTACGGTTATTATGTTTACGAGAGGTATAGGAAACAACAGTACGGTGACCCTGTTCATAAAATTTGAAGCCAAATCCTTTCCACGCACACTAGTGGAGGAAAGTGTGAGCAAAGTGGTGGTTAGTGAGGGAGTGTAGGTTAGATGAAAATGGTTGGGTTTGGGATGGAGGTTTAGTTTTATAGGTGGAAATATCAAGTCCCCCATATGTTAGATTAGTGTCAAGGTGGGGAGGACCATAAGGGAAAACCTCACCTATGCGGATGTCATAACTGGGGTGTTGACGTAGGTTTCCATTCTCTTGTGGGGTAAGGAAGGTGTCGATATTGTATAGCTGAAATTCCCCTAGAGTGAAGCATTGAAAAACACCTTCTAAGGGATCAATATTAGATATGTGGGTTACGGGGATAGATGACATGCTAGATGATGGGTAAAAAGGTAAGTCAATGGTAGAGGATGCATAAGCAGTAGGCATATCAAGGTTAGATGCAAGATAGGTGGTGGTAGTCTTATTGGATGGGCTTGTAGGTGAAGGTGAAGTAGGTATAGTGGTAGAGGCCTTTACCGGCACAAGCACATCATTGGGTTGGTATAGCATGTTATAGGTCTTGAAAGGTGATGGGTCAGTAGGGATGGTGTAATTATGTCCTTCATGTTCAAATTTGAGATAGCAGTGTAAATTTTAAGGGACACAACCCATGACGTGGATCCAAGGTTGGTTGAGCAAAAATTTATACTGGAACTCTCCTTCTAGGATGTAGAATAGTTCTGGGACAGTGCATGGACCTATGTAGACATGGAGAATGACGGTACCTAGGGTAGAGGTCATGGCATCATTAAAGGAGTAGAACATGACTAGGTTACCATGCATGTAATTGGAAAGTATGCACATTTGATCATATGCATGGGAGGATATGATGTTAATACTAGCACCACCGTCAATCATAACACATCATATTCATATATTATTGATAAAGATAGATATGAAAAGAGTAGGGTCATGGTCATTAGATTGGAAGGGCATGATCTCTTCATTGGAAATGTTGAGGGTGGCTACTTGGAAAGTAGGTGGAAGTGTAGAGGAAGGTGATGACCTAGTGGGAGAGGCTATGTGGTGAGGGGTGATGATGAAGGCCACCGGTGTGGGGTCATTTGGTAAAAACTCAATAGATTGAAGGAACTTTGTGAGGGCTTGACAATGTGACTTAGAGGTTTGGATGAGGTCATATAAAGACATTTTGAGGGGGGATTGGTGCAGTTGTTTTAGCATCATGTGATGTGTGACCCCATTAGAAATAGGATACGCAGGACCTCAAATGGTGACTTTGGGCATGGGTGTAGATGGTATGTGGGGTATAGGGTTGGTTGATGGGCTAACCACCTTTTCTTTTCCCTTATATTTTTGAGTGTGGGTGGAAACGTGAACCACGTTACTTTGAGGGGATGTGGATGGAGAGGGTGTTTCATGGAAGGTATAATGGCATGAGGGGTAAAAACCTAGTGGGGAATATGATCCTTATGAAATGAGTAGGGTGCATTGGCATCTGGGTGGTGGTTTGGCCAACTCTCTGATATGGACCATGTTGATCTCAAATTTTGGGGGTAGATAAAAAGGTTATAGGGGTGGAGATACTAGTCGCTGAGTGAGGGATGGATGAAGATTTGGGGAGATTGGCAAAGGTGGAGTGGGGTCATCATCAAGAATATCGTCATCGTCAAAATTTTATTTAGGAGGACATAATTGGATAAGGATGGTTTTTAAAGCCTTACAGTTCTCTATATCGTGTCCTGGCACACAATGGTAGGTTGAAATTTTATTTTATTCAAACCCTTTTGGTTTGGTTTTGAGTGGGTCGTAAGGTCTAAGAGGTGGCAATGTGATGACAGAGGTCTCGAGTAGATTGGTTAAGATTTTGGCGTAGGACCCTGCTAATGGATTGTAATGGGAGGTGAGTGTGGGTTTGGGTACAGGTGTGACCAATTGTGAAGGAGGATGTTTTACAGGAGGGAGAATGGGTTGGTCCACTAGTTTGGTGTGTGGAGTGGTCTTAGGGCTTGGATACATCTGCTTGGGTATGGGCATGGTAGAAGAGCTGACGATGGCAGGTTTGGTTGGTTTAAATACCTTATTAGAGGGTAGTGGAGTTTTAGCTTTAGGTTGCACCTTCTTGGGAAAAGGTGGCACGGGGGTACATGATGTAGAAGGAAAATTAGATAGTGGAAGGAGGTGATTTACCCATGGGGATAATCGTGGTGTAGTAGTAGTCATTGACAGAGATTACATAGAAGGTGCGAGTGGAAGAGAGGAGAGTGTCATGGGTAGTGAAGAATTTATGGAAGGTAGTGGTGGTATGGGTGGTAAGAAGGTCATGGGTGATGGCGGGGGTTGTGTGGATCTCTTAGGTATGTGAGAGGGTCGTGATGAGGAGGTGGGTTGCTGCATTCTTGGTTTATTAGTGGAAGGAGGTTATTTGGCCAGGGTTGAGGGGTGAGGTCTTAGGATGGACGGAAGGGGTGAAGGTGACAATAGTGTGGTAGGAGATGTTGGTGTAGGAGGCCTAGGAGGTTAGGTCTTCTTTGTAAGGGCCAGAATAAGTTTAGTATTGGTTTGGGATGATGTGGCTAAATCTAATTTGATGGGTGGGTGAGTGAGGTTTGATGTTGGCATGACCCCTAAGGCAGTGATGGGTTTAGGTAAAGGAGATGATATACGCGTGGGCAGGTGTTTGGGTGTAGGTGTATGTTGGGCTGTGGGAAGAGGTGTGTGTATAGATGTGGGTGATGAAATGGAAGGTGTTGCAATAGTCATGGTTTTATTTGGTTTGGTTGCTCGAAACACTTTTGGATAGATTGTGGAGGTGTCGGTGAGTGACAAATACATTTGGGTTAAAGCAGGAAGTAGAAAATGTACCCAAAGTAAGGCTCTATCAACATAGTCTAGGAGATTGGCCAGGCATGAAAATGGTATTGTTGTAAGTAAGGCCGATGTGGATGGAGTAGCAATCCTCGTAAAATGTGTTTGAGACATAGGGAAATGAATAGCCTTAGACTCTGTGGGTAAGAGAGCCAAAAGTAGATCAGCAGGATCTTGAAGGTTCGATGGAGGATGGTAATCTAAAGGAAATGATATTTTGACAGGATCCTCCATAGGTAGAGGAGAGGATGGGCCAGACATGGTGGACCCTTGTTGCGATGGTATATGTTGTGGACATGTATCTCTTATGAATAGGAGAGGTGCCACTGACGACTGCTTGGTAATTTGAGGGGCAAAAGGTAGTGTGCTAATTATGGGATCTTCCACGAGTGCAAGAGAAGATAAAGGGGGTTCCTCCATGGGTGGAGGATTAGATGAAATAGGTTCCTATGTAGGTAAGGGAGTTTGGGCTAAGATTTCATCGATGGAAGGAACAGGGGAAATTACAAAGTAACTGGTATGTCATTAAAAATAGCATGGACCTCCTGAACATTACTATCATTGGTTGAAGTGTCACCAATTTGGTTGGAAGATGGGGCATGATTAGGGAATGGATTTTTGAAGATATGTAGGTTTTGGTTAGCGGGTGCATTTAGGTTATCCAAGACTAGATCTCTGTTATCTAACATTTCTTGTACGATATTATTGAAGGTGATGCAGTTACTATCACTATGGTCTTTGACACGATGATAGTTACAAAAGTCATGTTCTTTATACCACGTGGGCATGGGGTGATCAGGGTCAAAACCAGTGTGTGGTTTTATAGGTGGAAGGGTAATGGTGCTAGCCTTGATAATCTTTTCCAAAACAAAAGAATAAAGTTCTCCTATTGAAGTGTACTTTCATTAGTATGAATTGGAAAGCTTAGACGGGAGATATATTAGAAGAAGGTTTGGCTTGGTTTGATAGGTAAAAGGGTCCAGCCTTGAGAACTATGACGTTGGAAGATCCTTTGGGATTTGAATATTTGTTTTGGGGTTTTGAAGATGAATAAGCATCATTTGATTTAAACACAACTTTCTTGTTATGTAGCTGAATTTTCTTCTCTTCAATAGCATGAATCTTCAATTTTTGTGCCATGGTGAATGCCTCGTCAAAGGTGCGGAAGGTCTACACCTGCAGGGTTGGTGAGATGTGTCTAGTGTAAGCCTGAGTAAACAACTCTATGAGTTCAATTTGAGGCAATTGAAATGTGAGTTGGTTAATTAGGCTATGCCAACGAGCAACAAAGTTAGTGATAGACTCATCATCGTATCATCATGCGGAGTAAAGATCAATCATGGTGACTTTCTTGACAACATTAATTGAGAAGTGGTCTAAGAAGGCTTGGTCTACTTGATTAAATGAGTAGATGGAATGTCTGGGTAGCCCACTGTACCAATCCAATGCAGGTCCTATCAAGGACATTGGGAAGGTTCATATGAGTAAAGTGTCATCATGGGTGATTAGGTAACACCCATGTTTGAAAGACCGCAAATGTTGATGCGGGTCTTATTTACTATTGAAGAAGTTGAATTTTGGAATTTTCCAATGTAAAGGATATGGGTGAATAGGAATGGATGGATGAATGGGATCATTACATAGTTCATCATATGTGAGAAAATTGTGTGAGCTGGAAACCAATGCTTCTAGTGTCTGCATCCTTTCCATCATTAATTTTGATGAGGTCATTGGTAGGTTGTGATGGAAGGGCTCCTCCTATGGCGTAAGAGGGCTAGTACTAAAGATGTGATGTGGGTGGCATTCCAGTGTATGGCGGTGCCGAATAGGAAGGTTGAGAATAGGGGATTGACATAGAGGGCATATATCTAGAATGAATGACAGACAAGATAGGGGGTTGATGATAATACATATATGTAGGTGGGGCAATCACAATTAGTCTATTATTGATTAGGGGTAGAGACTGCAGGATGGAGAGGAAAATAATCTTTAATGTAGTAGTGGTCACTGACACCATGGGGGGTTTTGTTGCTATTGGTATATGTGAGATAATGGGTGTGGATGGGGTTATGGTTTGGGTGGTTAATGAGGGAACAACAGATACTACATGTGTGACTGATATTGTATATGCAGTGGTCATAGAAGGTATGGGGAATAGCTTCGAAACCACTGGGGGTAAAGTAGGTGAAGGTAATACTGAACTACTAGGGGCGGATGAAAATGTGGGGATAAGGGTAGGAGAGATGGATACATACATGCCATATATCAACTGACCTAAGGAGTCTCAAGTGGAAGAGTGGGAAAGATAGAACTGTAAGGCTACATGATTTTGATCAAGGAGTCATGTGAATTCCTAATTTCTTTTAGAAATGGTGGTAGGTAGGTTTAGATCCATGGGTGACAGGAGAGATGTTGGTGAAGGACTAGGCGGGAGTGGTTGATGACTAGCATGGAATATAAGAGCGTTAATTTGGCTGGAAGTCAACACTATGTGAATGAATGTATGTTAGGTGATATTGTATCCTACATATGACATAGAGAGAAGTAGGATTGAGAAAAATAAGTGTTTATAGGTGGATTTTCGTAATTTAATAGTTGAGAATCAACACAGGGTAACTGACACCGATTAAGGATGACCGATGAAAGTTTAGGGGTAGCTAAAATTGGTTACTGTGAGAAAGTAATAGTTTGACCAAAGGGGACAAAAACTAATGAATGTTAGATAGTAAGCTATATGATGACCATTTATGAGAATACAAAGAGTACAGAGACTCAGAAAAAACCCAAAAATAGTGAAGAAGATGAGAATAGGTGTCCTTTGGGCAAGTTAACTAAAAGGACAGGGAAACAACAAAAGTTAGGTAGAACCAATGACGGTGAGATGTAAACCGACGCCAGTGGATAAACCGATGTCAGTTATTGTGAAAATTTGAAGAATACAGGAAAATAGATTGTTATGAATTGAGATCACAAGAATGATCAACCCAGAAGCCTGGAGATGATATAATGAGGTCCTGACACACTTAGAAGAAGTCAGAATACTCCAACTATGATTGTGGAGTGTGTAAGGGAAAAGAATGGAAAAATGGAGAAACGTATCCTCACACCTGAAAACGCATGTCAATCAAATGCTAAAAACATGTATCCAACAAGTGATTTTTAATGTGTTAATCTTATGATATTTAGAATAATAACTCATGAATTTAGAGTAGAGTTTTTGGTGAGGAAGGCTTCCTACGTAAAGATATCTAAAAGGAGAGGTTTCAGGTTATGTTATGGTAGGGGTGGGCCATCCTTTGAGGTAATGACTGGAAAAAAGTAACTAGTTGGGTACCCACTATTAATCCAATGATTATGTGATTGTTGAAAACTTATTCCAGGTGAGATGTTGTTTAAGAAGATGTGTATTTTTTAAATTTTGTGCAATTTGGTAGAAGAAGAAGAAAGAGAGTGCTTTTCTACGATTCTTTGTGTCAAACATCAACTGGGCATGAATTCTAGCATATAGGCTGCCCTCATTTTAATGTGAGCTAAATACAACATACAAGGATGAAATGCAACTGATTTTAAACCCGAATTGACATATTGTGTTCAATGAAGCAAATGATGAACAAGTAGGAACGTGCTCTTTCACTACGTATGCAAATGCAAGAAAGAAGAAATGTTTTGTTTTAAGCACTAGAAAATAGATATGGTTTTAGACAATTAGAAGAAGAGAAGATTACCAGGGAAAGAGATTTGGTGTGAATACATTTAGAAAATAAACAAAACACAACAACATCTATACCTAGGAATGAAGAAAAATGCAAGGAACCTCAGATGGGTCCCACTGGGCGTACCAAAATGTTTTCACTCCATTTTCTTTGCGTTATTGAGAACAAAATAGATAAGGATTATGGGACTGAGTAGGAATACCTATTTATGTTGGTTGGTTACATGGTTGTTGCACGCTTTCTTAATTCTTGATCCAATGTTGATTGTTAGAGCTTCCTTTTGGCCAAGAGGAACTACCTGAAAATAGAAAACAAGACCACAAAAGAAGAGTTAAGATAATATATGACAATGGACTGCCTAGCATGTACGCTAGATCTGGGAAGTGTGATACTCCCTAGATGGTTGTCAATCCACTATTTAAAACAACTTAATGTGAGAAATAAGGAAATTCCTACTATATTTGACATGATTTAGGTATCTCATTCAAGCACAATAAGACAAATCTAACATAACAGGCTAGGCTATAGTAAGATCTGAAGGGGTAGGTAGTTTTCAGGGTATTGGAA
This sequence comes from Taxus chinensis, assembly GCA_019776745.2. NCBI lineage: Eukaryota > Viridiplantae > Streptophyta > Pinopsida > Cupressales > Taxaceae > Taxus > Taxus chinensis. The sequence continues at coordinate 507,751,859 of CM034146.1, read as the reverse complement.
CTAGTTAGGGTCAGGTTCTAGGTTGTTTTGGTCACTTGGAAAAAGGTTAGTTTAGATCTGTTATTGGAAAAGGGTATGAAACAACATAGGAGGAATGATGTTGGTTGGGTGTAACCATGATGATAGTTTAGAAGGGAACAATGACAAACATAGGGAAATCAATGTCAGTAGGGTTGGGGTGAAAGGAACTCAATGAGATCTAAATGTAGGAGATTGAACTGAAGCTAAATAAGAGAATGGAAGGGTGGAATAAGGAGGTATGTAAAGGTCTCAAGTATACTCATAGAGCTGTAGTAACAGGCAAAAAAGGGTGATTTGGTGGTGTGGGTAGAGGAAATGGCTGAGCCTAAAAGCATGTAGAAGATGGGAAATGAATATGCAAAGTATAAACTAATAACAGAAGTAACCAAGGCTATTATAATGAAATAGACTATGCTGGTAGAAGATAAACTTACTATGATGTAGGTTTGATGGCTGAATTGGTGATAAAATGGTTGAAAAAAAGAATGGTGTTTGGTGCCATGGTAGTGCTTCCTGGAATGCTTCTGTGAGTGCAATACCTATCTGGATATGTCTTGGTGCTATGGCTATGGATGTCTGTAGGTGCAAAAAGGCTCTAGTTCTACTTACATGGAGTTCTCTTCTCATCTCCATTGATCTTAGAATGCTGCTAACCCCAAAAACAAGGTTGCTAAGGTGAATAAATGCTAACTGATGGATAGTTCAGGGCTGACCGACATCGGTTTACCGGCATGAATGGCATTGGTTAAGGTGGGATTCCCTAGGTTTTACTATAAATGGCAGATCTCACATCTTTTGAGATTAGGTCCGTTCCTTTATCCATGCAGATCTAAGATGGACATTACCTTTTTATGAGTAGGAAGGTGGTTAGAGGCATAATAGGCATTGATTTTTAGGTTTGGACCAAGTCTTAATTCATTTATGGAAGCATGTTATGAATAGGTCTATGGTGAGGTGTTCTAGATGAGGTGTCTATTTATTTAATTAAAGTAATTAAATTAATAATGGGATGAGGATGGGTATTAATTTAATTTATAATTAATGTTAATGTGGGGTATAAGGGTCATGGTTAGGTGAATGTGTGTAAGTTAGTTATTTGAAAGGGGACCAAGGGGAGTGTGACCCAATTTTGGTGTCTACAATATGATCTAATATCATAATAACATATAATGATAGAATGCAAAGGAGTAAAATCCATATGATTTTTATAATAAAAATCCAATCCACTTAACCTTTTTTCATACAAACCATCCAATGCAAAATAAATATACCAATTTTGTTTAAACAATTAAAATTCCCAATAAAATGGTCTAAGGATAACTTGATCACACCAAAATAAAAAATCACTCAATATAGAGAAATGATCAGTCTAATATTAAATCAAATTATTTTTGATCCATTGCATATTGTGAACAACAAATCAATCATCAATAGAACATTATATGATCTACAATCAATCTTGCTAAACAGTCAAGTGAATAATAAAAGATCATATAAACTAAATCAACATTTTCTTGCAATATAAAGAATTGAATTTGCATTACTAATAAAATACCATTAAGAAAACCTCTACATTTACCTTAATGGTCTCAAAATTTACATGTTCTTGCTGAAAGACTTCATATTACTTTATGATCAATGACTGTTACAATGTCAAAATAAAGTTAGCATCTTTTAACAATCATCATTATTTCCAATTTTTGAAATAATACATTACAACTATGTATATATTCATCATATTTTTCAAATAATTAATTCTATCAAGCACACCGATCTAGAATTTAAATAACAAGTACACCAACGAAGAAATATACCAAGGCATCAAAACCATCACACACAACAAAGTAAAGTAAACTCATACAACCAAGAAAAAACAATAAGTTATAAATATAAAGTATTTTATGAGTGCTTTGTGACAAATGTTGTTACATGGTTGGTGTGATAACCATGAGTAAGTATGTATATCCTTTTTCAGGTTATACATATGTATGTTTACTACAAACCTATCCGAGTAGCTCTTCCTATCCCAATGACCTCATAACCCACTTTACATAACACAAATAAATTATTGTGAGGTAACGAAAAGAAAATTGGGGATGTGACATAATTTCTCCCTTAAAAAATCATTGTCCTAATGATTTTACTGATTAACAACAACTAAATAAATCACACACAAATTTATATCATACTCCTAAGGAAAAAATTGAAATAATTTCATTCAAACATTAAAATTTTATAATATTTCCATCTTATCTCCAATCAATTTATTGGTTGTAACATCCTTTAAAACATCTATTTTTTCCATATAGTCTAAAATGTGACAAATTTTCTTCATTTTAGCACCCATAATTCTAAAACAATATCTAGTATAACATAATAAGTTGACAAATATCAATTTTTTTGACTGAAACAGATAAGGAATTTTTTTTTATTTCCCCTCAATTCTCCCAGGTTGTAGTTTCTCCTAAATATTAGTTTCATTGGACCATGCATTATGTGATTTCTCTATTTCTCAAGTGCAATATATGAGTTTCCATATTTCTGATTGGTTCAACCACCGCAATTCATGTATCCTAAACCTACAAAGCATTCCAATTAAGTAGATGTGTTACATCTAAAACATACTTCTTAAGAAAGGAAATACATAGAACATCATGTATCTTAGACAATGTGGGAGGCAATGCCAAACAACATGCTACCATACTTATGATTTCCAAAATATCAAATGGTCCAACATATCTTGGTGATAGTTTGGTAGCCTTTCCAATCATTAATAAAATCTTTGTGGGATTAACCTTTAAGAATACCTTGTCTCCAATTTTAAATTTTCTATTTATTCATTTCAGTCCTACATATATCTTCTTCCTATTATAAACTTCTTTCAATAACTCATGAATGAGCTTCAATTTCTTTTCCATTTTTATTAACATTTCAGGCCCCAATAACACTCTATCTTTATACTACCCCAAATGATGGGAGTTTTTTACCTTCTCCCATATAATTCTTTTAAAGGATCCATTTTAACGAAGGATCAAAGGTGTGATTATATGAAAAAACAACCAATGAAAATAATTCCTCCCACTTGTACTGTTGATCCATGCATTACACCCCGAGCATATCCTCAATAAGTTGGTTGAATTATTCAATTTGACTTTTGTTTCTAGATGGTATGCTGAATTGAAATTCAATTTCATTCCCAAATATAAATTCAAGGTTTTTTAAAATCTATATGTCATCCTTATATCTCTATCCAAAATTATTAACCCTAGAAATTTGTGCAATCTAAAAATTTCATCCATAAACCATTTTGGAATCATGGGAGAATCATCCTTCATATTTCCAGGAATAAAATGAGATACTTTTGTTAACTTGTCAACAACAACAAGAATCATGTCATGTTTAATTTTTGACATAGGCATCCATTGCACAAAATCCATGTTTATAACTTGTCATTTACAATACACAATGTTGTGTGGATATAGGACCATCAGAATGTAGGTGCTCTACTTTTATGTGCTGACATTGTAAACAATGAGAAATGTAGTTTATAATGTATTTTTTCATTCCTTTCAAGAAATATTGTTAGTTTACATCACTCAACATTTTAGTTACTTTAGTATGCCAAGATTATGGTGAATCATGAAATTCCTTTGTAAATTTTATCCTTAAGTCATTTCCCAAAGGTACATAGTCTCTCCCTTCATATTTCTATATTCCCTCATTGTTAAATTTGAATTCTTCATACATTTTATTGTTATAATCTACTACTAATGCAACATTAACATGATGATAGTATGAATCTATTAACATTTGTTTCTTTACCTCATAGTTGAACTGAGTTATACAGGTTACAACCAAAGAAACATACTTCTGACGAATTAGTGTATCTATCACTCTATTTTATTTTCCTTTTATGTAAATTTTATAAAAATCATCCCGCGAGAAGAATTCAAGCCACATACGTTGTATTGGGTTTAAGTTAGGTTATGTGAGGATATATTTCAGCCCCAAGCAGTATATTTTTTAGTTAGAAAGGATTTCCCAACAGGTAATACCTCAAAACTTGAAGTGTGTGCACTATATAAGAAAACTATAGATTGTGGGGAGAATAGTTCATCTCATCCTTTAATTTTATACTCTCGTATGCAATCACATGGTCATTCTAAATAAGAATTCCACCCAAACCTTCATCAGAGGCATATATTACCATAATAAAGCTTCCTTTGGGGTTAAGAACCTTCAAAATAGGTGTTGTAGAAAATTATCTTTCAACAAATCAAATGTATTCTTGCATTTTTCAAACCATAAAAATTTCTTATCCTTTTTCTGTAGTGATGTTATTGGATCAGTGACTCTAGAAAAGTATTTTACCAATTTTCTTTAGTAACCATATATCCCCATGAATCTTCTAACTTCGTGAACATTCTCTGAAGCTGGCCAATATGTTATATCCTTCATTTTTTTATGGATCTATAGATATTCGTTCTTTATTTCTAATATGAATGATGTATTGTACCTCGTTTTGATAGAAGGAACACTTAGAATTTTTTCCATACAGTTTACTTTTTCTATGTCCAACACTATTTTTAAGTTCTCATTATTCTCTTCAATGTTTCTGGAAAAGATCAGAATGTAATCCAAGAAAACTAGCAAAAACTTGTCTAAATATTCTTGGAATATGTTATTCATTAAGTTCATGAATACAACAGGTGCATTCATGAGTCCAAATGGTGAAACCAAGAACTCATAGTGGTCATATATTTTCCTAACAATAGTTTTATGTATGTCTTCATTTTTAATTCTGAGTTGATAGTATCTTGGTCTTAAATCAATCTTGGAATAGACTGATGCATCACGCATCTAATCAAAGAAATCTTCTATCCTTGGAAAAGTATATCTATTCTTTATTATGTCTTTGTTAATTATGCGGTAGTCAATGCATAACCTTAGTGTGTCATATTTATTTTTGACAAAAGTGAGTGGTGCTCCCTAAGGAGACACGCTCTATCTGATTAATCCTTTGGATTAAAAATCATGCATTTTTTCCTTGAGTTCTACTAGTTCAGTTGTAGTCATACATTAAGAAGATTTTGAAGTAGGTTTTGTTCCAAGTTTGATATCTATTGTGAAATCAAATTCACGTATAAGAGGGGGTCTAGGTAACTCCGAAAAAACATCGTTTTACTCTTGTAATAGTGGCTAATCTATCAAAGAAGTATTACCTTTTTCACTGAAATATGATATTTTTATTGCATAAAGCATGCAACCTTTATTTTTATCCTTCTTAAGTTGTATTGCAGAAATATAACTTACCTCTATGTCTTTTTTAATGCCTTAAATGACTGTTATTTTCTACAGGTCATCCAAGCACTTGATTTGTTTTTCATAATATTTTCCAGTTGCCTTATGTTGTGATAACTAGTTCACATTTATAATGACATCCTACGATCCTAAAGGAGCTATGTACATGTCTATTTCTATTGTAAAACTGGGAAGTTCCAATGTTGTACCAAAAATAAATTTATTTAATGTGTGGAAAACATTTTTCTTGTATTGCATAGTCCATGAATTATTCATATAACTAGCTTTTATTTTTAATTTTTAAGCTAAATTATTTGAAATAGTATATTCTGTAGTACCAGCATAAAAAATAATAGTTACACTTAATACATATAACTTATCCAGTACTTCAACAGGTGTAGCTTTCTTTTCATCTTATCTATTTTCTACTGCATCATGAATTCTATGTTGCTGGTTGTTATCTTTGTTTCTTAGAGGATAATTTTTTGTGTAGTGATCACCACTAAAATTAAAGCATCTTCCTATTGCTTGTTTCATTTCTATTTTTTTCTCATTAACTGTTGTTTTGTTTTGACTATTTTTCTTATGGTTTACAGTAGAATTTGTTGTTGTAGTCTTCTTCCTATTTTTGGCCTTATTTCCCACCTTATTCCACCAAGGTTTCTTTGGTACTAGTGATGATGGAGAGATAAAATTATTTTTCCTTTTCTTGTCACGATGAGTAAATATATCAGGTAGATTTTACCCTTGACGGATATCCTTTTTGAAAATTTCCTCCATGGTTGAAGGACTATTTACACCCAATTTCCTATAATGGGATTAAGTCCCATGATGAACTTTCTAATGTGAAAGTTATAATCACCATGGTATCGAGGAGGATATTTTAGTAATTTTTAAAAATTTTCCTTATACTCTGTTATAGTCAACTTTCCATGTAATAAGGTCTAAAATTATGACATCTTTTTGTCGTAGTACAGCTATGGAAACTCTCTACCTAAAGTATAATTTGACTTGATCCCAAGTGATGTTAGCTACATCAACCCCTAGTTCTAACTTATGGCTATCACACCATGAGGAAGCCTTGTTTGAGAGTTGATACACACCCCAAACTCAACTCCATCACAGAGCCAATTCTCAGCTCCATCACCTAGAATTTTCCCATCAAATTTTGGGGGACTGATATGATTAATATCATTTCATATTTATACTACCAAATGTGCTCTTTTATTTTTGGGTCGATTCAGATTACATTAGGATCTATACCATTAACATTTTTATTCGCAGAATTCTCATTATGATTTTAAAAATTAGGATCCAATGCATTTGGTTGTTCCTGAGGGTGTACACTGCCATTTCTTCCATCATCAACAAAAATTATTTGTTCCATAACAACAATAATATTGTAATTTTATTACATGAAAACAAGTATCTTGTCCAATTTATAGATTGTTTCTTCCTCAGCCCCCAACAAGTTAATTATTCTCAACATTACCCCTTGTCCTAATGATTTTTTAGACAAAAATCAAATTTATTTTTAGCATAAGGACCCATTGTGTCTAAGATTTGTATTAACCTTCAGCTCTAATACAAAAATGTAACACCCAATATTATAACAAGTCCAAATTAAGGGAATTTTTTTCTTTTTAAAAAAACTAGTGCATTCCTTCAGTGACTTTATATACAAGAAATAATGATCCAGAAAGTAATATGTTTTATAGTCCATCTGATAAAATCAAAACCATGTGCAACTATAAAGGTTAATTGGATCTACCTAATCCCCTTTATCATCACTCTTTTGACTGTGCATAATGTGTATGCCATTAATTACCTATTATTTTAGGAATAGGAACTAGTGCAGCTCCCAAGTTTTTACCTAAAAATTAGCTAGTTGAGTTTTATTTGGCATCTTACATTGTTATTTAGGAACTCAGTGAAGTGAAAATGTATTCATTTGGTGCACTAATTAGGAAAAATATTTCAAGCTATGCTTTTCATGCTTACTTTTGTGACATCACACAAGTAAAAAAAAACTTGTCCCATCACCACATAGTCATCTCTACATAGTTATCTGTATCACATATTAATATTTAAAACATTTTATCTCACGTATTAATAAGTACTAAAATCTAGGTATCACCTTTCGACTTGAGTGTACGTTAGCAGTCCTAGCTTAGGACCCCTATCGGAAAGATAATGATTACTTAATTACTCTCATAATGAAGTAATGCTTATTTCACTAAATTGGGACATATTCCAGTTAATTGAGACTCCAGTATTTTAAGTATTGGAAGAAATCCATCTCTATTTTTGCGTATATTGGATTACTTTTTTGTTTATAATGGATTTCATTTTTATGTATATTGGATTTCGTTAGTGAAAATATTAGATTCCAATATTATCATTACTGGAATTATTCTAGTTACAATTTCACTATTATTGGATTCCAATATCGTTATTATTGGATTCTAATATTACTATTATTGGATTCCAATTTTCCTATTATTGGATTCCAATTTCATTGCTTTTTAAATTTTCAATGTTGAGAGTATGTAAGGCTAGCAACTGCTAACTATTATAAGGCATGAGCCAATTCAAAGTCATGAGAAAATGTTAACTATTATTTATTGAGCCCATTATATTACATTGAGTGGTCACTAACTATTATAAGTCATGAGCATTTATCTAAGGTGAGTGGTCACTAACTCTTGTAATTCATGAGCCTAGATCTAAGGTGGAGTGACTACTAACTCTTATAAGTCATATTAAATGAAAAGTGAAAAATCCTAGATGTAAGGTTAGTTTTCAGTAACTATTATAAATCATGATCCCATTGTATTTAAGTACGAGCCCCACACTTTGAAAGTGCGAGCCCCACACTATGAAAGTGCAAGCCTCAAATGTAAATTCCAAGAACCTCACAGTTTCAAAGTGTGAGCCCCACGCTCTTGAAATTTCGAGAGCCCCACACTTTCTAAGTGCGAGGCCCGCACTATGAAAATTTTGAGCCTCACACTTTCGAAGTGATATCTACGTACTTTAACAAATCTAATCCTCACACTTTAAAAGTGCAAGTACTGCACTCTGAAAATGCATGCTCTATAATTTCATACATACATTGAAAGTGTGAAGTCTCACACTCTCACTTTTAGAGTTTGAATCTCAAACTTTGAAAGTGTGAGCCACACACTTTCATTGGTAAGTATGCACATATCCTTAAATTTGACACTGGCCTTAAAAGTTAGTGGTGCTATTTTGACTATTGGTGGAACTCACAATAAAATTACATTCTCACCCTATAATATACTTTATAACTAATCAAGTATTATTTTCTAGATTGTACAAGCTCACTAGTGTTTATTATTATAAACTATATCCCCAATCAATCATTAAAAAAAAACAACAAAACTTGGATTTTATGTATATCACAAATTCTATTACTATGAGAAAGTATAATTTATGCCTGTAAATTGTTCCATTCTCCATATAAACAATGAGTCACTTCCATGAGCAACAAAATGAAATTATCCTTGACATAATGAAAACAAAATGTTTTTGAGAAACTTCGTCTTACACCCTCTGAGATACATTGAACAAATTTTGCATAGTTTAAATTAATCAAAAGCCTCATTGTGTCACAAATTATATTTTTTTCTAAGACAAGAAATACCAAAATTGATTTTTCATCATATTTACATTGAAAGGTTCTATTTGTACATTTCAAATTTGTTACAAATTCATATATATATAGTTGTATATCTTATATGAGGAGTCACCGCCTTTTGTGGATAGTTTTATTTACACCAAACATGAATACAATCCTACTTGACAAGTGGAAAAGGAACAAATTTCCTAAAACCCAATATTTCCCCTTCTAAAGGAAATTTAGGAACACTTTTATCAGTTTTAAGGGTTCGAAAAGGTTTGAATTATTATGGAAAAAAATCTAGACTGTGACAGGTAAAAATGGTCATTATTTACTTGAAAATCAGCTCATCCATTGAGAAAAGTACACCTTGGGAAAGTGAGGAATTTAGAGGATGCTTTTTTCCCCATCATAACACCTTCCAAGTCTTGTTCCAGTCAAAAAGTATTTTTTGAAATCATCTCAATAAATCAGATAAACAAATGCCTTTCAGAAGTGCATCTTGTTCTCCCTATAACATCAATTTTCTTACCATTTGCATATCCATCCAAATACATCATGTAATTATTACTAGGGGTCAGTTGGTTTGTTTGGATACTAGGACATTGCGTAGGAGTAGGAACTAGTGCCGTTAACTTTAGAACTCTTACAAATTCATGCATGGTGGGTCAAACAGATGACCATTTCTTGGTACAAAGAAAGGCCAACTAGAAGTTTTTTCTTAAAATACCAAGACACTTGTAGGTTTCTACAACTTCTATATGAACAATTTCGATGAGTGTGTTGTAATTTGCATTTGATAGAATTTGGGTTCACTTGCCAATGTCAAAGACAATTTCATGCACATTTGATTACTCTTGACAAAAAACCTTAAGAATAGTTAAAAAACGTAGAGGGTAAGCTCCGTATAAAAATTAAAAAACATAAACCTTACAACCCTTGGTAGATTTGATTTATTAGCCACAACATCCTTCCCATTAGCAACTCCACAAGAGCAAGCCCATAACTGTACAAGCCCATAACTTTATACATGAGATTTTTTATTCACACTTGATGTTCTTCCATATTATGGGTCAATGTAACAAATGGTTCCAATAACATAGGTAGAGGTGTGGTGTTTGGCTGAGGAAATGCATTTGGCAATGCTAAAGTCTAAAAAACTTGCGTCGAAATTATAATCCAAAAGAATGTTAAACATCTTCACATCCCTGTAAACAATGTGTGGGTTATAGTCATAATGAAGATGTGGCTATCCTTCTTCAACACCATGAGCAATCTTTAGCCAATCATTCCAGTATAAGATGAATTTTCTTTAATTATCCTATACAAAAATAAAAATTAATAAAACACTAGTTAGATTTCGCAAACATCCATTTTACTATGAAGGTTAGAGGTTGATTGGATAATTCTATTTCAAAAATTGAATCTACAATGTACAAATTAATTTTTCTTCATAACATAATCATTTTACTCATCATGTAGGATGTCTTATAGAATTATGCTTACCATGTAATAATAAAACATCACGTTTCCAAGTGGAGAAATCAAACATCCATGCAAATTCTCAAAATTCTGATGTTTGATGCTTCCAACTTTTTCCACATCAATTCCAAATGAAAACAAGCTTAGTGGGTAGCTATTTTACATTCTCTTTATAGAAATAGGCTTATAATTCTTTAGATCACATTTATAAAGATTTATTGTAGCACCATAGCCAATTACATATTTCTCTTTAAGATTTTTTGTGATTTTCATTATGCCGTTGTACATGTAAAGAGCCATATTCATGTGTAGTATGACAAACCTTAGAGAACCTAAATGTAAAAAATAGATGTGTCTATAAACAAATTGTAGTATGATATTGCTTTCTGCTTTGTCATCTGATAATCTATACAATATGAAATCATGTCTTTCCATGTTAGTTTTAACACCTTACTCCATGTTGTTTCCAAAGACTTTTATAAATACCTTTGGATGATTTGAATGGTACAGAGCTAGAATTATGCAAAATAGTAGCACTGAACCCTAAAAAATGCAAAAAAAACTGGTTTTGAGATGGATGGTGTTCATTGCATTGGGCCACAATTTTGTTAGAAAACATCATACATATCCAAGTTTTCCAAATTTTGTATAACAATAGAAGAATGTCTCTAGAACCCGAGCTATTTTAAAGACAACTACTATTTCTTACATCGGTTAATTGGTGATATCGAAAAACCATATGAAACAAAACTGAATTGGTACATAGAGAAATTTTTTGTTTATATCTACAACTGTATGGAGGAAAACATGAAAAGATTTTAATGGCAGGAATTTCCCTAGACAATTTTTTGTAGGAGAGGTTTTTGTAAAATAAATAGAGCCATTTATAGTATCTTCTATTATTAGGGAGATAACATTAAATTTATTCCTTTAAAGACCTCTAGGTTTCCACAATGATGTAGAGTAACTCAATTTTTTTTAAAGTGATGGGATGATAGCCATCAATCCATTATTAGCTCCTCTATCCTAAAGATGGACAAATTATTTTTTACATTGACGGAAAGATATTATATAATATATTGATGCTAGCAGCTGCTAGTCTTCATTTCTAGCAATGAATTGAAATCTTCAAAAAAAACAAAATTAAAAGTGATTAATTGTTGAAATTTCATAGTGCAATGCATAACAAAAAACTTTAATTAGTGATTTCTTGATTTTTATAACTGTAGGAGGGTCAAAGGGTCCCTTTCCCTTTACATTATAGATACAATGAGAGGATCTTTGTAAAAGACCTGAATTTTGCAACAATAATTTTGTTAAAAAACACTTAAGGGCCTATGCCAAAAACACAAGTGGTTGGGAATACAATAAAAACCTCAGACAAGTAAGACAGACATGATGTTTTCATAACAATGTAACTGGCAAGGCTATATAACAACCAAAATAAAGTTACAACCTAAAAATTTTTAGAAGCAATTATTTATTTGAATCAGACAACACTTATGTAACCTCCAATTTAATAGGCATAAAAATGGTTTCTACGGGTGGTTTCAGAAAAAGATGCTCTTTTCCAATAGCAACCCAAATCTTTAACCAATTGTATGCCTCACAACCTTCCCAACAAAGAAGATCCCAACATGTTGGTTCCTCGTGTAACATAGAAAAAATATCATCCAAGTCAGGAGAGGGGATATAACTATCTCCCACCCTCATTTTCTCACCCCATTTGGACACATCATACACGAATCACATTAGGACATCAAATCATTTGTACAACTCTTAAAAAATGGTGAGGTCCAAAAAAAATTCCTCTTTATAATGAGCCTCAAATAGCAAGGGCCACGATGCACTTGTGGTTTTGTACATTTCCACTTCCATGGAAACCCTATACGTTAGCTTGATCTAGTGAGGGCCCATCTCCAAAGCCCAATCCTTCACCAGGTGTATGATAATAAGATGACAAACAAACGTCGAAGAAAATTTTGCATTTACCCTCGGACATCCCTCTAGAGAGAGATAATCATCTCTAAGAACTCCCTCAATAGTAACCAGGTCTTGCTTTGTTTCAATTCAAAAAATGGATTTCAAAAAATGATGCAAAATTTTGGTATAAAATTCCATTTCATGCACCGACACAGAAAATTAAATAAAAGGAAACATTGGAAAGGCCATGAAAAATTAAATTAAATTCAATGAAATAATCATGGAAGGTGTGAAAATAAAGAACAGTGTATTAGTAAATATATGGAGTGACTATGCCATCACATGCTTGTAATTAATAAAAGATTTCCATCAACTTTTATTGGAAAAGGTGATGATTCTAGGTGATCAACATATTTATTTCCAATGTTATCACATAATTTTCTATAAAATCCACCATTTTAGTACCCTCTTAATATATAAGATTTAAGGTCCAATCTGTAATTAATAAAAGAATAAAAAAGGAATTTTATTCACACAAGTTTATTGATGGAAATGTTTAAAATAATATGAGAGTCACCTCCAATAATTAATTCATTACTATTCAAGTCAATAACAATGTACCAATAATGTTCCAACACTTTAATGTATTGATTCATACATTTATTAATTTACATTGGGTGGGAACAGGGTCCATAATCTACTGCCGAGGACAACCTTGGTAATAAATATCATGATACTCCATAATTTAATCTTCAATCTATTAATAATCATTGAAAAATAAAAATTCTATATTTGGTCCTTCGAATAATCACAATAATTTTTACATATACTTTTAATTTACTGATTTGAGATTGATGGTGTGTTTTTTATCAATAACATCTTATATTCTATCAACAAGTAAAATGTTATAAGAATATTCACCAAAAAAATGGGTGGTATGGAAGCACTCCCCAGAGCCATGAGTTTAAACTAGGCAAACAAAAAGCCTAGGACTACATCCCATTACAAAGCATCACATGACACAAAAGGAAAGAAATTAAGCTTCAACTATGAATTGCTAATCAGTAGGGCACAGATCTTGATCATGCTATCAAGAGCCAAACAAGTCTTGAGGATAGACAATTCCCTTTTGTTGCTTTCCTTTGAAATAATAAATATTAAGGTGGTCTTGAACAAAAAAAAAAGTCATTACTTAAAATTTAATGAAACTAGTTTAAAACTTCCATGCTGCATCTTGTTTCATGATACAAATCATATAGTTGGGAAATAAAAACCACTAAATTGGAAAAAAATTAATGATACAATATTGTATCGACAAGGTTGGTTATAGAAAATTTCTTCTACACAAATTATACACTAAATGATTTCCACTAACAATTTTTTCTCAATAGCCTCTTCAAAATTTGGTGTAATAACACCTTCTGCATTTGCGAAACGACTTCACGAAATTTACTACATATCTACACAACCACACTTTTCTTACATCAATCAACATTATCAACTTCTATAAATACAGAAAAAACAATCCAAAAAAAATTCTTGTCGTTATTCATGTTATTAATTATGTGATTAGCATCAGGAATAATGTCACCCTTTTTTTCATGGCTATCTTGCCAAACTAGCTTCGAGGATTGGAGAGATTCTGACATGCTCATATAGCACATAGACCTAATTTTTTTATTTTCCTAGGCCTACAAAACTGTGTTTATTTTATCAAACTCACCATTGGGCATACTATATCAAAAATATTTGATCAATGTAATAGAATTTTTCCATTTCATACTATATTAGAAAGATTGGGTGTACTACGTGGCTATGTTAATTACAAGAAATTTTTGATCATAGCAATAACAAAGCCTTCCCTTTCACTAACTAATGATGCTTATTGGTTGAAAAAATTATAGTCATTAGTCATCCTTCATGAAGGTTTATATTCAAGGACTTGGCTCAGCTAAGGATAGTCCATCGAATATAATATAATTACAAATAATCACTTCAAACCTGTTGAGATTGTTTTTTTGCATGGTTAAAATAGATTCGTCAACAATATATAGTATAACGATCGATATCCTTCTCATTAATGAATAATTGAAAAACATAAAACATGCATTGATTTTTACAGACCTGGATCAGTCATTCTTGAGCAAGCCTTGTGTTCATGTTTGCCTTAAATTTTTAGTAAAATGTTTAGGACTATTTTGTTTAACAGATTGTTTCTAGAAATGTGCAGGGCCAATATGATCAGGATATATCTCCACGTTTAAAATATGTACTTCTATTATCATGCTCTAACTCTTATCTTTGTCACAAATACATAGAGTGTATTTTATTAGCTTGATTTTTTAAAAAACAGAAATAATAGATCGTAGTGAGTGTCAAGCCACTCCTTTCAAATCTATTGCTTTCTCAAAATAACTCCATAGCTTTCAAGAGTTAACATTTTTTTATATATCACATATTTTACATCTAAAAATTTCACAAAAAAATCCTAGCACCCAATAATATCTATTACTATGTTAAAAATAACATATTGTTTAGCCTAGTTGTCGGCATATCATTCTTTCCTGAAAGAAATTGATTTTGGTGATTGTTAAGAATTTTCCTTAATACAAATTGTTGTTTGATCTCTATATTGAAAATAAAACATCAGTTGAGCCTAGTGGCCACTAGTCTAATCCTCCTGACAAGTAGCGGAGCCTAGCAATCGCTAATCATTTTCATTGATGCACACCAATGTGTTAAAAAATAAAAGATGCAAAGGTGTGTGCCTAGTAGTCCCTATGGTGTTATATGAGCACCATGAAAAAAAAATTAGTAATCATATTTCTTCCCGACTATGCAAGGTCCTCCATAGCTTTCAACATTAAAAATTTTCCATATCTCACTTATCTGCCATCAAAATATATTATGGAAAATTCCTAGCAACTGCTAATATCTATTACTATGATTTCTTCATAAAGAATCTATGTTATCAAGAAATTGTTTAGCCTATTTTACCCATAATCATTCCTTTTGGTAATTATTGAAGCTTAGTGGCCACTAAGCATTTTCTTTCACACGCACTATTTGATTGATCTTGTTCAAATAATGGAGCTTAGCGGTCACTAAGTATTTTACTTGATACGAACCAATATAAATCATGTGTTAGACATAAAATAACTTATGAGTAATATAGAAGTTGAGAAATCCTTCAATGGTATGTAGTGCCATACTTGGTTGTGGAAGGAATGTATCGTCAATAAGATAAGATTATAGTTAATGAAAATACTAGTGATCGAAAATTGTAATGATATTTACTTACATTGCTAGAAATGATACATAGGAGTTGTAGAGGATAGCGTTCGCTAGGATTTTTATCAAAAAAAAATATGGGCAACATACAACATATATAGTTGTTCATTAACACATGTTGAATAGAATACCCCATAAAATGTAAATTTTTTTTTTTTTGAATTCGGTGTTGCAAAAATATCATTCTCATGAAGCTTAGCGATCGCTATTGTCTTTCCTATCTATAAAGTACTCTCAAATTCTAGTGAAGTGAAAATTATGTTTTAGTTTTTCTAGAATAAAGTGTTAATAACTCCAAAATATCGTCGATCACAAGATTTATTAGAAATTTCATACCACATGGAAACATTTTAATGGATTAAAGTTACAACTTAATAATGCAAATTTTTATAGGTAAAAAATATTTGTTAATTCTATTGCTAATTAAAAAATATCTTAATAAATGTTTCAATTATATAACTGTGTAATTAACTGGTTCAAACTTGCAAGATGCCACATTTTATTGGAATTTTTTGAATTAATGTGGATGATAGATAAAAATATTGAATTTGCACTCGATAAAATTTAATAATAACTGAGGTGTATATTGCTCTTTTAAAAAAAAATCTTCGTAACATTCACTTCTATTTTCTAAATGGTTTTTTACTATGCTTAAATTAATATTTATCTTTTTCCTGTGAGTTCACAAAGAAACTTTTGATATTGTCCCAATAGTTTCTAAAGTAGGTAGTATTAATAATTTTAATTTCCCCATACTCCATGCTATTCCCTGAATTAACACACATTATATTTATCAAATAGAAAAATTTCACTCTAGATCAAATATCGCTCTCTTAAAATTTTAATTTTTTGTTTCCTAATGTTTGCTTTTGTTTTCTAATTGATTTTTTAGTATGTTGAAATTAACAATTGTTGTTTTTTCGTGAGTCCACATAGAAACTTTTGTCGATGTCCCACTTGTTTCTAAAGTATGTATTATTATTAAATTTGATTTCTCTAAATCCCACGCTATCCCCTGAATTAACGCACATTATTTTTGAAAATATCAAAATTGCACTTGATAAAAATTAATAATTAACGAGGTGTATATCTCTCTATTAAAATTTAATTTGTTTTTTCCTAATGCTCACTTATGTTTTTTAAATTGTTTTTTATTATGTTTAAATTAATATTTGTGGTTTTCCCGAGTGATCAAAAATAAATTGTTGTCGATGTCCCACTTATTTTTAAAGTTGGTAAAATTTAGCAATTTGATTTCCCCATATCCCACCATATTCCCCGAATTAAATGCAATTATTAATGATGGGTTAATTCAAGGTACAATATGTGGAATCCCCTCTATTGAATGAAAATATTTGAAATATCAAAATGCCACACTTTCGTATTAGGAAGGGGAAATCAAAATTTTGAAATTTCTTGTTCCCACTTTTTTTTCAATTTTCACAATTTCTTTCATTGAATGCATTTGGAAAAAAATAAATAGACTAGATAAATATAAACTGTGGTTTCTATTTTATTATGTAAGGATATAAAAGGAGCTCTTGAAATTATAATACTATACATGATTGCACTAATTTACTAGTTTGAGTGCTCGATTTCTAGAGAGAGTTTTGAATGGTAAGCTAAGGAACAATCGTAATCACGTTTAGGTGTGCACAAACAAGACAAAAAATAGTGATAGTGGATAGATAATGGGCATGAGTGTAGATAAGGAGGCCAATAGAGGATGGAATCAAAAGAGACAAGAAAAAAATTTTGTATATAGAATCTCGTTGATACTGTGTTTTAGAGAGAATATAGAGCTTTAATAAACATTATCAATTACATCAAATTATCAGATACAACTAAAACATGTATTTATCAAAAGCATCTATGTTATTTTATATGTACCGTAGTTGATGGTGGGCACTTGCAACATCTCTGTATTCATCTAGTTCTTGTGTTTCGTACTACAATCAGTCCCTGCCTTTCCCTTAGCACCTTTGCAATTTCCTTCCATCTTGTTGTAAAAATGTGTTGCTCTCTCTAAAACCACATTTTTTTCTGCCAATAACCGAAGATTTTGTAATCCCTTATAAATTATATTTATTCCTTTTGAAAACCCATTTTTTGTGTTCAGTCATACCTCAAGTATTTGTGTCTGTTAAACAGGTTCCCTTTTCAGCCCTTCTGCCTATCTCTCTAGTTTTTTTGTTGATTTTTTCATTCTACTTCATCCATTTATTTTTTACCATAAGCGCTGGAATTTATCTCTAGTAGAAAAACACAAATCACATATTTTTTATAAATCATAATGGTTTTCTTTTGTAGAGTTTAGGTAATAATTTTAACTTCCTTTAATGATATTTTAAATATGGAAGAAATAATCGTGACTAATTCTTCAATATTTGATTCTCTCTTCATTGTTGTGTGGTTACACATAGTTTTTTTATATTTTTTTCTCCACGTAGAAATAATTAAATGCATTTTATTTATAAAAAACATTATGTTTTGTAAAAGATAAGTGTTGGTACCCAAATAAGCATGCCTTGTTTTTGGCTATTTTTGGATTATTAAGTAGATTTATTTGAACAAGATGGATCAATATGTGGCTAATTTTCATAAGCTGATTGGGTAATGTGAAACTAAAATTTCAGGTATGCTTGGTAATAATTTAAAGGAAATAATTGTATTTTACCCTGGAAATCGGAAGTTGTATATCTCTGGAGATGGTTTAGGGAGTAACCTTTCCCCCAGTTCCCGAGACGATGCCTCTGATTGATCATTCTGAATAAGTTACATTTGGGGTCTAGTTCGTTTGTGCAAATATTTGTCTCAGACCCATCCTATTCACATGAAATAAATAATAAATGAATCCTTGATGGTGCACAACTTATAAAGATGAGAAGAGTAGTTATGACCTTTTTCTTTTTTCCATGATGTGAGTAGTTAAGACCGATATATTGAAACATGAAATGGTAATTATAAGATCTGATTTAAATGTGTTCTTATTAATAGAAAAGAGAAAACATAAAGTATAAGAGGATGTATGAATGAATTATAGTGACACATACACAAAAGAAAAGTTCAAGGTAAAGTTTACAGTAACAAAATAGGGATTCTATTTATGGGGCCCCAACCCTTCGCTATATAATATTATTTGAACAAAATAATACAAATAAATACATATTGTAGGTGCATTTGTATGGTGACATTAGGTTCAGTTCTCCATCCCATCAGGAATGTAAGGAATGTCGTTCAGAATTTGGTCTTGGAACTTTATGAAGTGTTCATGGGCCTCAACACCAAACAAAAACTGAATGGCCCTTGTCAGGACATTTGGAATACCATATTCATGTAATGCAACAATGCTCATTATCGACCCATTTAGGATGTCTAAAAAATCCCTCCTTCACTCAGGTGTGTTTCCCCATTCAGGAAAAGTGAGTCCACTTAGGTAATTCAATTTGGGAGGTCGGCCTCTGGTCGGGTGAGCCTCAAGAGTGGGCATGACTCCACCAGCTGAAATACTAGGAAGGTCACGAACCTTTTTAGAGGATACCATCTGAAACCCAGCCACAACTTGAACCTCCTATATACAAACTCCAAAGTAGCTAATCACTCCTCTAATCAACTAGCATGATCACCTGATGACTGGCCTTCATTGTTGTTCCCTTGGCGTTGAGTAGAAAACTAGAGCGTTGTCCCCATAAGGGAGAGAGCATAGTAGGAATTCATCATGTGCTAATGATTATCATGAACACAAATACAGTGATGAGATCGGTGATTTCTCAAGGCCTCAAATTTTAACTAGAACTCTTAATGCACCAAGTAAAAATGTAGAGTTTTGAAAATGGGGAAAGAGGGACACATTTTAGCTAGGTGATTCATGAAGGATAGTACCAGGGTAGGCTGATGGAGACAATCTTGAGGGTTAGCCCTAGAATTTGGAACACTAAAAAATGGCATATTAGGGCCTCATTAGGCCCAGAGAGCTGAAAAAACTAGCCCATATGGGATAGTTCCTTACTCGAGGGATTTGCACTCATAAAATATGAATATATTGCCAAGAGTTTTAAAATAAAAATGAAGGTGGCTCTGGAATTTTTTTAGAAAATCTAAATAGGCATGGTAGTGGCATTAACATGGCAAGAAATATCATTCTATTATTAATTCCATATCAATTTTCAATTTCTAGATATGTGTGAAATGTAAATGAAAATAATATTATTTATGAGGAGCGTGTCACCGGAGAAGAATTAACGACCCACAAAATTTGAGAATGTCTCATCACATTAACCTTTCTAGCCACATCATGACTTTATACATGTGGAAAATTTTAGTGATAAATGTGATATGACCTGTAAAATATTTCCCTATATCATCAAATAATGTACACATGATACAATGGAATTTAGCACAATGAGTGGTCACTTGATGGTAATAGTTTATGTTTTCATGGTGGCCCAAGGTAGTTAAAAAATAATAACAGTTAATCTATATGTTGGAGGAATACTCTCTAAAATTTCTCTGTAGAGGAGGACAAAAAATTGGTTGGGAAGTCCTAGGGGAAAGGAAAATTTCAGTGGGATGTCACAGTGATATAGTTAACCATGGAACATGACCTTGTCATGATGAAGGTTTTCTCTATGAAAACCAGTTAGAAGGAATTTGTGTTAAGATGATTACATATTGTACAGTCATTAACAAAGTTTGAGAGCATTAATACATGTTTCCCTTATCTTTTCCTATGTTTAATGGTTGTTTCTGATGAATATATCTAGAATCATGATATTTTCTTTTCTTTCTTTCTCTCAAGGTGATGTTGGGTGGGAATGAAGTGTATTTTTCTTTAAACAAACATTGTGGGTCATGGCTGTGCTCAGAATTGGAACATATCCCACATCTCTCTTAGATATTGTCTAGGAAAGGTGTAAGCATATGTTGTTTTCTGGGGGTACCTGAAAAAACCTTTTTTCTTAGAACTATAAAAATATCCATGCGAACTAAGTAGAATTTGGGGGTATAATTGGTAATTTCTTAGGGGTCCCTTGATCTAGACCATTCGAACATGATTTCACATAATGTGATCTTGCCTTAGGTGTATTGATTTGGATTATAAGGAGTTTAAAAAATTGATTTCCCCAGAGCTTTCCTCACATGTAATTATTCATTGGATTCACTAAATTTCTTCGCTTACATCCATATTGAGATGTAGACAGATCTTCATTGAGCCTTTGTTTCTCATGTTTTTCATCATTTTTTCCCTATTGGATCTTCCTCCTTCAATTTCTTTTCCTCACTGTAGGATCTCCCCTCACCCCCGTTTAAAACTTATATAACTCTGTGATAAAAACCATGACCCATTTGGTGGGCTTAAGAATAATTTGATCATATATGACCGACCCACCCCAAGAACACATTATAAACTTGACACAACTATATTTATCTTATATCCAACTTGAAGTCCCTTATTGTTAACTTGATCATTGCTTTTGGGACATAGAATTTTGGGTCAGACTTTCACTTACCCTTCGCAGTTTGAATCAGGTCCTTGAGTGTTTGTAGCATTTCTTGACCACTCCATCAAGTGAGCATTACATTTATTGGTTACACCAGGTTCCAATTTTCCCTACTTGGTGTTTCCAGAGTATCGATCTAACTCCATCCCCTATCCTCTGTACTTTTACAACCGTTCTCTCAAGTCCTCTCACTATGAGTTGGTCACAATAAAAAGCAATGGGTACCTGATGTCCACTCAAAATTTCCCTACTTTTGAGAAGTTGAAAATTGAAAATTTTTAAGTTAAAAGCCTTCTCTATTGTCCTGGTAATAGGAAAAGTCTAGAAATTAGAAAGAATCTATGTTTTTGAGTCATTTTGTGTAATTTTCAGGCCTGTCAGACATTTTCATTCAAAATGTCGCAAGTTCGTTCGGGATTCCTGTCTCTCGATCGACCGATTTACCCAAAGTCCACTCCCTTCGCGTCATTCAGAACTTTTTGTCCCAAGTGTCCCAAGTTCACCCAGGCTCATTGTTCCCTTTTCATCCAATTCAGCTAAATGGTGTACTCCGTGTACTTTCATCCCTCATGTCTTAGAAGCATTTGTGCATACTTTTCCTGCATCGCCCGTTTCGGCCGAATCGCGCTTTTGTGTCCCGCATGTCCGAAATGAACCAAAGGCCATTCGAGTTGATTTTTTCCGCTCTTCAAAAATATCTTGCTTTCCAAGTTGGTATATGTGTATTTAATGCGCATTAATTATATTTCTCTCTCCCAAATGGCTATATAATGAACTGCCCCCTATGTGTTTTGCACACTGCTTTCTTGCTATCCATTACTCATACCTTTGCGATAAAAATTTCTGCGCGCATACTCATTTCCCCTGTAATTTCATCCCGAATCCATATTGCAACCTTGGCTCCTCAAATTGCTAACAACATGAAGATTAAATTCTAAGGCTAGGAGCAAGTCTCACCGCTCGAGTCTACCGTTCCTGATATCAGGGACAGTGAGGTTTGCCACCTTGACTTTGGAGATTTTTGGGCAAGAATGACAAACGTGAACCCTTCACATATGGCACAGATGATTCATGACAGTGGTTTGGCATTCACCGGTGGTTTCCCTATCTTGGTGCAATACACAGATACAATGCTCTCCTACGGTGCTCATTTCAATCCTGACTCGAGTGAGCTGATGAGTGTGCATGGGGAACTCATCGCTAAACTTGCGCTACCACCATTGGCGCTGCCCTAAGAATTCCAAAGATGGAAAATGCTATAGTAATTTCTCAGAACCAGGCACAAGCCCTTTTCGATTAGGACAATGAGAAATATAAGGTGCAGGTGGCAAATTCTTGGCTTAAAAACCCTAAAAAGGGGGCGTCTCATCTATCCAAGGTTATTTTCCATGCAAATTTCAACAAAGAACTGTCATATTTTATAATCCTACTGGCTCAGGTCATGGGCCTACCCTCTACCAATGAATTTCATTTCTGGATGTGCCCCCTCATTAATATGGTGTGCGAAGGAACTTAGAATATTAATTGGGTAGAGATCATCAGTATGAACCTAGTGGAGTAGCTCTCTAATGTACAACAAACAAAGAAATTTTACATGACTTCATACTTTATGTATACTTTGGCAGCATCAAGGCAATGGTTTGGCTTCCCATACATTGATGCTCATAAAGGTGACCCCGTATATGCCTACTGACCTCAGTTCACCTTGGAAACTAGCAATCGCAACTTCAAAAGGGTGAATGACGCTTTCACCATGTACATTTTCAGGATTCTAGAGAGTGACACAGTGAGGATATTTTCTGATGAAGCTATGAATTTGATATCGCACTACAGTGCCTATTTCATCCAATTTAGAAAATTTTCCTATATAAGGCTTGCAGGCTATGAGAGCACTCATCTCAAACTTCCTATGTTCTGTAATGATAAAATGGCCTTGATAGAGGTATGCAGGAAGCTGAAAAAGTTGCAAAAAACCTACAGGGATACGAAAATTATTGGCTTTCACTTCCCCATCACTTTGGGAAACTACACCTGCAAAATAGCGCTAGATGCTCAAAACATAGAAAGAGCCCTGGCTCCCATCACTGTCCTTTTCTTCAGGCCAAGAACTTGTTTTGACTTGAAGAAGTTTATTGAGTAGAACATCAAGATCACTTATCATCATAGAACAGACACAGAGGATTATTGGGCCGACTATGCTGATGATTTTGAGGCAAGGAGGAGACACTACGACAAATTTTCTCTTCAATTAATTCAATAAATTAAACTGTATCATGTTCCTAAAGTGATCCAGGATGATAATTCCAACCTGTACTCATAGGAATATGATAACGTGGTCAAACACACTCCTTTGGAGGATCTGGATTGGTTCAAAAATGAGAAGGATGATCTGGTAGAAATCCTAGCTCCCGTCTTGGTGAGAACCAAAATCTGGTTTGATAAGAAGGTCCGTGAGCTTAGAAGGCACTCAGGGGAATCCTCCTCCAAGGATAATACAACACCAAGAAGGGATGCATTGACACCCAGTTCAAAAACACCTGTGTAGACCCCTCCTACCTCGTCAACTCAAGGTCCCACGGTCTCCACTCCTTCCTCATCCACCCAAGTATATCAGAGGAAAGTCAAGGAGGTTAAGAAGGAACCTATTAAAGAAGAGCCTACAGTGAAGCATTCTGAATTACCCTCAGGTCCAGAGAACATCATTGTTCTTAGTGAAAGTGAAGAGAGTGAGGTGCCATTTCCCATGAGTGCCCCTGAAGCCTCAATAGATAAGGACAAAGAAGTCTAGAGCACTCAACTTCCAAGCACCGTTGATTCCTCCGCACCAGGAGTCCCGAGTGCCCCGCTCATATCTCAATTAGAGGCAAAAGTAGTGCAAACCTTGGGTGCCATGAGTTCTCTGTCTCTTGGCCCTCTTGACCCACCTTCTTCTTCCTCCTCCTCTTTTGCATGGGTGTAGCCTCTTGTTGACAGTAGGAAGAGAAAGTCTTCCTCTCGAATCTCGGGACCTAATTTTGATGTTGTGGCAGCCTTATTAGGTACTACTCATCCTACTCACGCCAAAAAAGCTAGAAATACCTCTAGGATAGTGTTTGATGCTCAGGGCCAACAATTCCTGGAGATAGCTAAGCCTAAGGTAGACAAGCCAGAGCAAGATTTGCAAGCATCCGACCTTGAGCTTTCAATAATTCCCATGGGAGAGTCTACCCCTGAAGGTGAGATCCAAAATCTTCAGGAAAAAATCACTAGAGTCATTGGGAGGGTGGAGAAAGGACAACAAACCATAGAGTAGTTGGAGGAACAGGCCCAGATTCTTACAAGTTTCATCAAGTCACTACTATATAAAGATAAATTTCTAGATCCTACCCCATTGACTACTCTTCCACCAGCTGTGATTTTGAGCCAAGATGAAGTGCAGAGTATCAAAGATATGCACAAGTATTCCATATATGGAAGGGATATGGAGGCCATGGTGGATGATATGCTTGTTGCAGGATTGAATTTCATTGATGAAGCCTTCAAACTCCATGAGAAGGTGAACAATATGCAACAGAAGCTCTCCTCCACTATTGGGAACATTGATAAAGAACTTAAACTTTGGAGCAGTTGTATAGTAGACCTTCGCCTCATGGGACAAAGTGATGAGAATATTTTAATGGTAAGCAAGGTCTTTGATGATGCAAAGGATAACTTGTAAAAACCATGGGTGTACAACATAGAATGGAAAATCAAGGTGTTGGAAGAAGCTTTGGGAGAATTGAAGAATAGCTGGCAGAAGGGTGAAGCCTTCAAAACTTTGGTAATATCTACTTTTAAAGACATACATTGCTATCTCCATGATGAGACCTCTGGTGCATCCCTCTCATTGCAAGAAATCAAAGCCCAATTCAGAACTTTTTTCAAAGGTAATCTATTTAAGGAGAGTTCCATTTCCAAGGAAAATATGAAAGAGATCTACTCTCTTTAATCTACTATAGAGGAAGCGAATAAAGATTATCATACTCATGTCGAATTCGACAAAGAAATGGAGAAGTGCCTCAGATTTTGGACTCAGTCCACTGCCAACACATCAGTCCCATAAGGCAGATACATAGCAGAGGCATTGAAAAGATTCAGACAACAGATCCTAAAGTCATTGGGCCCCTCCCAGTCATGAACACCTATCTTTTTCTCCTAATTCTTCTCCTTTCTTCCTTCCTTTCTTCTCGGATTTATTGTAATTAGTTAGGGTATTACGATTAGCAGCCCTCTAACTAAACATTAGTTAAAAGAAGTAGTTATCAAGGGTAACTAATTTGTAAACTATATAATGGCCTCTCCTTGCCATTTTTAAAGGAGAACATAGCTTATTTATAAAAGTGTAAAGAAATCAATACAGAAGGATTTCCATTCTTTGTCTATACGATTCCTTTTTATTCATAAGCTGTCCATTAAATATTGTTAGATCATTTGTCTACATTATGCTGAGAAGCTTTGTATTCTTGTAGATGTTATTCATAGAACTGTGTCTTTACAAATTTAATCTTATTAATGTAAGTACATATGATCTTATTCCAATTCACTGTATTCTTGTATGCATAAGGAATTATTCTGTCATCTATAATTCTGGATGGTTCCTTTTTGCTTATTTTCACATTTTCATTCCTCTGTCCTTTTATAATTGGTGATCTATTTAGGAAACACTTTTATGATATCCAAGTTCCATTATGAAACCACGCTTTGTAAATGTGTAAATAGGTTCATTTTTGAATAAGGGAACCTCTTCCACTAAAGAGTAGGGACTTCTTGTCCTCTAACTTCTACTCCTCTTAAAGTTCCTTTTCAAGGACCAACAGGACCACAACCACACCCTTTTTCTAGGTGCCTCCCCATAGCCTCCCTTCGTGAAGGGTGGGATGGTGACTAGAGGGATACCTCACCCCCGACTACAAAAAAATGAACCCCATGGGTTTGCCCTCGTCACCTTGCCTCTCCACCTCATATACCCCTATCCCCTCCAAGGGGGTTAACCCATTTTCTGGAGCCAACAGTAAGCACATTATATGTTCTCATAAAAATTATTAAATATAAATGTTAACCATTCTATTTACAAATATATCTTTCACTTATAGTCAATAATGACTTGATAAATGAGCCAATATAAAATAAAAATTTTAAAGTCTAAATTAACAATTCCAAGACTAGAGGCTACTAAGATAGATGTTTACAACATTGCATAGCTATTACAAGATAACATAAGGAAGAAAATATTTCAAGACATGATAAATATTAAATAATTTATTGAATACATTTTTCAAACAAGAACCAAGACTAGCATCCACTAAAATTCAAATTCAATGACATATGATATAGCTTGGAAAACTTTCCTAAAAACATATCTAAGCACCATTATTATATTTAGAGTTATGTATTAATTTATCAGAATCCTGCCATGATATTCAAATCCTAACAGACACTAATGTTGAAGATTAGTAAATAGCATTCGTACAATATAAAAAAACATGAGATTAGTGGCCACTAGGATATCTGTTGCCTTGCATATAGGAAAATTAGTAATGGCTTGACTAAAAAATTAACAAGCTCCTTGATTATATTTGGATGTTACATTTCTACTTTCTAAGACTAGCGGCCACTAGGGTGGATGTTTATTTTATGTGTAACACAATAAATACTTAAGATTAGTGGCCACAATGGTAATTCTTGTCTTTGTATTCAAGATATTTATTAATGACCAGACTAAAAATAATAAATGAACTAAACTCAATATCAATTGTTTAGCCAGGCAGACTCTGAGTAAAACATGATATTCATATTTTATTAAATGATATTCCTAGTGGCCGCTAGGATATTTATTGTCTTGCATTCAGGATAATGTATAACGAATCGATTGAAAATATAACTATGATCCCTAAAATTATATTTCAATTTTAAAATACTTTTTTAACGACTGGGGACCACTTGGGGGGTTGCTCACTAAATTTATTTCCTGAATAATCGTGATTACAAATGAAAATTTAGGCCTAGAGGTTGCTGATCTCAATAGTATATTTGTAGTCTATTGCATGAATGCCAAATGAAAATATAAGCTTAGCGGTTACTGGGTTCAATATGGTTGCAACATCTCAAAGGATTGAGGTTAGTGGTTACTAGGATAGTTATTTTATTGCATAGAAGACAATTAGTAATGACTTGATGGATATCCAAATACATGACTCTAGTTCATAGCTCTTATAATAGAAGCATTTACCATCCAAAAATTTACAATTAGAACATAGTAGGGTGTTTCGAATGCTCCCCGTAATTATATTTCAATTTTAAATTACTAACAAATGCTAGGGTTGTTTCTCACTACATTTATTTCCTGAGTACTTGTGATTCCAAATAAAAATTTAATCCTATCATCTTCTCAGCTCAATAGAATGCTTGAAGTCTATCGCATGAATTCCAAATGAAAATTTAAGGCTAGCAACCGCTATGTTCAATTTTAATCCTAGTGGTCACTGGGTTCAAAATTTTATTCAAATCAGTGTTGTTGCAAAATCACAGAGGCTAGAGGTTTACAACCATTAGGATAGTTTTTTTCTTGCATACATGACAATTAGTAATGACTTGATGGATATTCAAATACACAACTAGACAAAAAATATTCAAAGAAAAGATGAATTAAAGTTATTAGGATATTGGTGAGTTACAATTAGTTCACAATCATCAACCTAAGTTTCATTCCCATTGAGTTCATTTGATGCTATGAGTAAGTGGTCATGGGGATGCCTTGAGGTAGGGGTCAAAATTTTCCATATCGACCAAGCAAAACATAATGGGCCACTTTAAATGTGGATCGATTGATGGACATTAAGGACCCAAGCCCACACTCATGTCCCACTTAGATAAAGTGATCCACCACCACTCCAGTTCATAGCTCTGGTATACTAGAAGAGTTTACCATCCAAAATTTACAAGTAGTTTGTAATAATCAAACCAAGTTCTATTCCCATTGAGTTCATTAGATGCTTTCAATAAGAGGCCATGTGGACATATTTACGTAGGGGTAAAACTTCTCCATATGGACTAAGTGGAACATAGCATGGAACTTTGAATGCTCCCCTCAATTATATTTTAATTGTAAAATACTATTTTTAACGATTGGTGAACTCTAGGGTGGTATCTCACTACATTTATTTTTTGAGTACTCGTGATTTCAAACAAGAATTTAAGCCTATCAACCATAGAGCTTAATAGAATGCTTGAAGTCTATTGCATGAATTCCAAATGAAAATTTAAGGCTAGTAGTCGTTGTGTTCAATTTTGAGCCTAGTGGATGTTGGGTTCAAAATGTTATTCGAATCAGCATTGTTGCAACATCACAGGGGTTTGATTTTAGAATTCGGTAGGATAGTTGTCGTCTTATAAATAGAACAATTAATAATGACTTGAAAGATATTCAATACACAACTAGACAAAAAATATTCAAAGACAAGATGAACTCAAGTTATTGGGCTATTAGTGAGTTATAAATAGTTTTTATTCATTAACCCAAGTTCCATTCCCATTGAGTTCATTAGATGCTTTCAATAAGTGGCCATGGGGACACCTTGAGGTAGGGGTTGAACATCTTCATATAAGCCAAGCAGAACATAGCGGGGTATTGTAGTCATTATTTTACCATCAATACCTCTTTCTAACCCCAAGTGCATCAGCCTATCACCCAACATAAGTTGGGTGCTCACCTGAGGTGCACGTAGGCACCGATCCCATCCTTTATGTGAGCTTTGCAAGAGATTTCCTCCATTAATGGAGGATTATTTGCATAAACAAAATTACATGCATCTACTTGAAAGGTAGAAAATATAACTAACATATCTTTACATCAATGCATCACAAAAGATAAATAAACATTGTATGAAGCACAAGGAATCATATATGAGTCATGACAAGCCAAATAACATGAAGGTTTACACCCATAAACAAGATGTACATAATAGATCCATGTATATTGATTTAAAAGAGTTTCTAGTAGACATACTACACAAAAGGGTCATCTTAGAACATATACATCAAATGAAAAAGATCCAACCCCTACAAACTAATATAATTAGAGATCCTAACTATGATTTCCCCATTATAACATTTTTACAGTATCTAGTATCCATACATATGCTTAATGATATCCCTTACAACCCTCTAACACCAATAACTGTAAACACTAGAATCATGAGATCTAAACCCTTAGCATTTCCTATTATTTTTGTAGCACCTCCTTACCCTCCTTCTCCTAGAATTCTCATACCTTCTATCACCTTCCCACTACCTTCTCCATTCTCCTTATTTATGTTCCAAGAACTTCTTTAAATAGGATCAACATCCAACACCACGACTTCTCTTATGAGTAGATCATGTGCTAAGTGTTAATGTTGTCCTCCATTGGAAAATTCTTATCCTCTTTGCAAAGCCTTCCACTAATAGTAATGACACCTTTGGGAATATTACCTATGTGGAATATCCTTTTCTTGTCCTCTAAGGTTCTAATTTGACACCTTATCCACTTAGCATGCCTAGTCGGGTCCTCACATTTTTCCTCAAGTGACTCCATGATGCCAAATATGGATAAGCTATTTAAACCCTTGTTCTTCCTCCCACATGTGCCTTGGTTTCATTTAAACCCTTCTTAAATCCTTTTCTTGTGTACTTTTCCCTGAGCTCTCTTCTATTTACTGATCATGTGCATGCGCTTCTTGGTACTTACCTAATATTTAGGGTCCAAAATCACCCCATACTACGCATTTTCTTTGTCCTCAGAAACATTATGCTCCTTCAAAGATTAAAGAATAGTAGAATTGAAATAATCTAAATAAACAATGGAAGAATGTAAGAATATGCTACTACTACATTAGGAGTGGGAACTCCTTCACGGATACCTCAATATTATCCCAAGCATCTACTTATCCTTGCACCTACTGAAGTAGGTCACCCACCAACGTGCTTACTTCATCAAAACTTAGTTCATCACTCTTAGCTTTTAGCATATCTGTAATACTTCCAACCTGCTTACTAATATCTCCTAGTGCATCCATCCTATGAGTGACTTAGGGGTATAGTCCCTTTAACATATTATTAATTTAACCCCATAAGGTTTCGATTGCTTCCAACTTCTTCTCAACCTTGGTCAGGATATTATCACACTCCGCCCTATTTCTTTTTTTATTTTCCTAAAATTATTTTAGATTCATATCATGTGTAGCAACCAATATGCTTGTTACTATGTCTCTGTCGGCACAATTTTCATACACGACTTTGGCGATCTGCATGACAATCTTTACTACATAAAAGAGCTCAAAGTATCGAGTTACTGTCTCCCCAATCTTCAAATTTTATTCCTCCTAGTGTGTCATCACCTCTTCTACTGAATCTAATGTGAGTGGCCACCTTTCCATGGTGAGAATGTGGGTCAAGTTTTCCAATTAGTGCATGGTTGACTTGTATTTTTTCTTAGGCAGGGCTAGGTCTAGGTGTTTCAAGATAATGACATCCGAAATGGCTTCTATATTCTTATGGAATTTTTTCACCTTATCCTTTTCATCCCTTAGTTCATGCCTTATTTGCACACTAATCAATTCCTTCTATTTTATCTCATTATGCCTCTCAATGATATCCTCATTCTTTTTGTCAAGCTATTCCACCAAGACCCTTATTCTATCATTTATGCCAAAGAGTCTTGCTTCCACCTCCACTGATACTTTATTGAGCATGTTAAAAAATTACTCATCTAACAGTTGCTGGGAATTTACAAGGGGGTTTACTCCCTTTTCATCTGGCATCTTCATTAATGCATGATGATTTACCTTGAACTCGGATTCATCAACATGGGACTCAAAATCCCAGGATAACATTTTCCTTATGCGTGAGTACACACTCTCTTCATCAAAATAATACCAAATGAGGAGTTGTTTTGTGGGCACTATACACAGTACATTACTTGGATCATTAATATAAGTCATATCATGTTTTTGTGCCAATATTATGCCTTTCCCACATGTGTGCGCTACTGTTGGGAAGCTTACTACTAAGTTGGGGTCTTTTCCTATGATCCCATACTCCTTTTTCTACACTTGCACTCTCCTTAGTTTCCTTATGCATTTCTTCAATGCTTGAATCTACTTCGTGATTCACAAAGTGTTAGATAATACCTACCAGCTCCCTCTCTATAGTGTTATCTATCTTCTCCTTGGTCAGGGTCAGGGTCTTCTAATCTTTCATGTTTACTTCCTCACTCCCCCCTTGTCATGAGTGCCTTCCTCTTTCTCATCCCTCTCTTCATCTACTTCTTCACCTGACTCATGTACATCATAAAAAGGGTGATTTTGAGCCTCACCATGCTATTAATCATATTCATCACCCTTTTCGGCCTCCATACTTTATGTTTCTCCTAAGTCTGACCCTTTTATCACCCTTTGCTTCTTCCTTATTGGTTACTTTAATTCAGGGGACTTCTCTTTTTCTTGTCTTATGAAAATCTTCCCTTACTGGTGACTCTTCCATTTACAATGAATATTTTCTAATGGGATACCTCTTCTAGTGGATGTAAGTAGTTGTGCCCGAGCGTGACTCCTATGCACCTATTTTCTATACTATCTACATGGATGATGCCTTTTTATCAAGAGCATCCCCTCTTTCTCTATTCCTCAGCATAATCTTTTTCCTCATGGTGGGGTCCTCAAGAATGGAGACATCATCTTCAACATAAGCTCCTTTTTCATACTTAGGCCTTAGGCATAAATACACCCTCACTGTTGTCCTCCCTACAATAGGAAATATTATTAGTTTCAACATGTCCACATTATGGGAGACACGATTCTCCACATAGTCACACTTCTCGGGGTATATTAACTTCTAGCACAAGTCATGGTAATCTTGATCTACTACACTTATATCAAACCCAAGTTTCTTTGCCTCTTTGAATCGATTGACGTTGACCTGGAAGTACTGCGCTATGAAGGAAAAGTAAACTTACACCAAGGAATCTTAGTGCCATCTATCAAAGTAAATTTTCTGATACAAAAATGTTGGTATACAGAGAAATCATCCTCTATTTATACTAATGAATGAAATTTCTTAGGTATTCTCTATTCAGCCCCAAATGCATCACGCATCTGCTTATACCACTTTTCCAGGCGCACCTTATGAGTGGTTGTCATGGTGTCACAAGTATATAGTTCAAACCTCTTGGTGGGGGAGGGGTTCTCATCTGGGTATTCCCAAAAAAAATTATCTGGACAATCGGGCACTCCAATCCTTGAAAATATAGTGGTGAGGAGGAAATTACCAAACATGATCTTCTCTCCGTCGTGCGCAACATTTATAATCTCCTCTACAATAAAAGATGAGAGGTTATAAATGGTCCCCTCTAAGATCTTATGGTATACATTAAACCAGGCCTTGATGTCCATCTCTCTTTCCTATTCAACTTTTTGACCAAGCAAATAACCATTCTCATCACAGGGTCAGTGTTTGTAGAAATATTGAAGTAGCATGAACCCTTCTTGTAGTCATAAGATTCAACGGTCTTCTTAATGGATTCTTTATCTCCCACATCATTTTCTAATGATTCTCTTTCGTAGATATGGATAGTAAAATTATAAATCAGTTGGGGGTTATGCACATCCTACGACCTGCAAAATAGAAGTGGTCTTCATACACACATGACATCAACCACTGGTATAGTCACTCAAGATTTCTGAGTCGCTCAAGATTTCTAAAATACGGAAACTCGTAGAGTTGCAATAACCCATCCTTCTCCATTTTCACCTTAACTTCTTCTTCATAAATAGGCATTCCATATGGTGTCCTCACCAAATCTAGTGTCATATCATTTTCTATGGTGCTTGTCCGATGGTTGTAATCAATTATGGCCATCTTTCTAACATGAGACACCCATTCCTTACCAAGTAATATGTCATTTGGGTACTTCATTTTTGTGTACCATTCTTCCTTGAAACTGGTAGAAATGGCTTGTTTTCCCTTACCTTTGCCCTTTTTTGCTGAAATTTTTTCAACTTTCTTTGGTGTCAATCCTTCATCGCATCCTTAAAAATTATTCCTCTCTCCTATTCATGGATCTACTCAACTTCATGGCTCCACTCCTTTATGAAAAACCCTCTAAGTCCCATGCCCTATCTATGAAACCCTGACCTAGAAAACCCTTTTTCCATAAGACGACATAACAACCATGGGATTCTTCCAAAAAACCTTCTCCGTTTATGCCCATGCACTCCTTTCCACTTGGGTTCACTGATCAAACTATCTATACACAAAATTCTTCACACATTTTCTCATACCTTCTTCACAAGGATGCCCTAGTTCATGAGGGCTCTTTGATAACCTAAAACACAAGGTAAAGAATAACACACCCTTGATATTCTATTTATAAATTTTTCTTTTCTCTACAATAAATGTCATGCCACCTACCAACATACTTTCGAAATATAGGTAGAATTTTCCAATACCAACATTAAGCACTTTTCCTCTGCACTCAATCTTACGTGAAAAACTTCGACAACGTTCAGGCATGCAAAAACCTCATACTAACTACAGATCCTTACACGTGAGATAACAGTGCCAAAGGAATTCTTCCTCTATGTTCTAATCCTAGTTCTTGACATAGCCTACCTCATGTTGTCCTTATGCTTTTCATTCTTGTACATGGTTTCTATAAATCCTTTTGACACCATCCTTCCCTCATGTTCACCTCTTCTATGCACAAACCTCCAATCCACGTGTTTTTGATTTTTTAACCTGAGACATCAACAACCATAGCTTCCAGATCTTGTCACATCACTCCAACCCACACCAAAATGGATGCACGGTCCTCTGCACATATAAAAACTTTGAAATAAAAAGTAGCTGCCACTGCACAAACGTGCACAAAACAAAACAATAAGAAAGGGAAACACAAATAAGGGAAACCAAATCAAATTAAATCCTAGGCTAACTAACAATACGACCTTATTTACAAACACAAAGAAGACTTATTTATAGTAGGGCTTCAGCCTACTCCCATTGAAATGTCCTAGAAGCCATTTTTCATCTAGCACTTGTAACTAGAAAGCACCTGAATCAAGTATATAGTATATAATTTACAGGCCCAACCAATGGACTTTGAATTTCCCAGGATGGTGTAGAAACTTAGAATCATACAAGAGAACCATCTGTCCAACCTCAAACTACTTATTTTTTATGTTTCTATCATTCCATACCTTCTTTCTAGATTTTTCTATTTTCTGACTCCAACGAGAAATAGCCCACCTCTCATCCAACTACATCAACTTGTCAATCCTCTCCTCAAGTGCTTGTTCATAATTTAACCCTTTTGTGCACTCTATATGAAGTGATGGTAACAAGAATTCAATAGGTAACACAACTTCTGTGCCAAACACCAATTGAAAAAGTGTGGCCTTGTTCAATTTATTATTAGTCCAATATGCCCATAACACAATAGAAAATTTATCATCCCGATCCTTTCTTCCCACATCAAAAATCTTAGTAAACATGTGATTCAAAATTTTGTTAAACACCTCAATAGTCCCATTAGCTTATGGGTGATAAGGGGCAATATTTTGATGGGCCACGATGAATTCCTCTAATAAAATTATAACTATCTCATTTAAGAAATGAGTACCCCTATCACTTGTTAAGCTCAACAGGCAGCCATATCTATTTGATTATATTTTCCCACAAC
This sequence comes from Taxus chinensis, assembly GCA_019776745.2. Classification (NCBI taxonomy): domain Eukaryota; kingdom Viridiplantae; phylum Streptophyta; class Pinopsida; order Cupressales; family Taxaceae; genus Taxus; species Taxus chinensis. The sequence goes on along the minus strand of CM034146.1, from coordinate 507,716,965 downwards.
AACCTAGCTATTGTTGTTGCTATGCAATCCCTTATAGGCATCACTTCTACCCATCTTGTAAGATAATCTGTGCATGTAATGATATAACATGAACATTTCCTTCACATGGCTAGAGAAATAGGTCCTACGAAGTCTATTTCCCATTTCTCGAATGGCTTTGCACTTGTAATCAGTATTAATGGAATTTCATCTCTTTTCCCTAGTTTACCAAGGTGCTGGAAGTGGTCACATGCCTTGCAATGCTCAATATAATCTTTGTAAATTGTTTCCCACCAAAACACTACTAGAAGTATATTACGCATGGTTACATTCCCTTCATAGTTTCCCCCTGCATTTCCACCATGAGCTTCTTCCATTATTACTGTGCGTTCATGCTCAAGCATGCACCGAAACAAAAACTCATCATGGCCTAGCTTGTCTAAGTATCTACTAATTAACATGTAGATTACGACACATATGGGTAACTTCTTCCTTTCCAAAGTCTTAATTCCCTCCAGTGTGCCACACCCATTTTGAGAAACATATCTATATCTTTCAATTTAGAGGGTGCGTGCTACAATTTGAATAGTTGTGCATCTAGCATTGTATCCTCAATGCTCTACACATCCTCTCTTGATTCAATCCTTGATAAATGGTTTGGCCACAAATTACTCTTACCTGGTTTTACAAAAACCATAAACTCAAACTCCTGTAATAATAGGACCCACCTGCATATGCACCCTTACAAGATAGGCTCGTTCACCAAGTAATTTAATGTCATGTGGTTCATGTTGAAGAAGAAAGGTGTAGCTAGTAAATAATGCCTAAATTTGTGTAGTGTGTAGATCATCGATAATGCCTTGCACTCTGTGGTAGTATAATTCTATTTTGCTAGGGTTAGTTTCCTCCTAGAAAAACACAAGGGATGGTAAATAATTCCCTCTCTAGGTTGTGTTAAGACTTCTCTAATCACCATCCCTGAAACATTGAAATGTACATGGAATGGCTTATCCCAAGAGGGAAAGCATAATATGGACGTGGTGATAAGCATATTCTTCAATGTGTCAAATTTAATCTATTGTACCTCTCCCTCATGAAATGTACTTTTGTGCTTCAGATACTCCTCCAATGACATAAAATCCTTAGCATACCCCTTAATAAATTTCTAGTAATACCACAATAATTTTTGGCAATCTGGCTGGTAGGCTCCCCCAATCCCGAAATAACAAAAAAATTGGTAGGATCCACCAACAAGACTTCTTTACATATGATACGTCCCAACAAGGTGCCAAATGGAGTAGTGAAAACACATTTCTTAATGTTGAGAGATATACTCAACTACTGGAATATCTCAAACATCAGGATTAGATTGTCACAATTGTCCCTCACTAATACATATACTATCCAGTCATCTAGGTAAACTTGTATAAATTTATGGATGAAGTCCTGAAATTCCTGAACAACAATGTGTGAAAACATAATGGTGCATTCTTCAGTCCATAATGTTGGTACCCGAACTGATCCTTCCTTTGAAACTGAGTAGCATCACAATTTAATCAGGATGCTTAGAGACAAGCAAATCATAATAAGAGTCGTTTTGTATCTGGGGATGGATTTTAGATGAATCTTTATCACTCTATCTTAGAAAGGACTGGGTATCACCATGCTAAGAATTTGACCTATCCTTACTACTTTAGGTTGTTCCTTCAACCAAGGTGAGAGGACCCATTTTGTGACTTGTATTAATAGAAATCATCAATGAGTTAGCAATATTTGACTATTTATTTGTAATACTTTTGAAGAAAACCTTAAGAAAACATAGCCAATACAACATAACCTAAATATCATGAGTTGTCACTTTAGCAAATGAAGATGTTTTCTAGATAAGGTCTAGGTCACTAAAGGAAATGATAAGAACTGATTGCACTTGCATATTTTAGTAAAGGATGGATAAATTCATTGATCTTCGTTATCATTTGTGGACATACAAGGCACGCAAGGATAGTTCATGTATTATATATTTATGGATATGCATTTTATGGTTGGGAAGTTAAGCAGGATAAATTTGATTATAAAAAATCCCTGAGAACTTTAAACTAATGTTAACAGATCCATAAGGAAAAAATATGAGTAGCTCCAAATAGTTAAGACACACCTTCAACTAGAAAATTGTGCATCTATGAAAGCTCAAAGACACAAGGCTTCACACATTCTTCAAGAATTTAACACAAGAAATCATGTTAAAGACTCAATTAAAATTTAAAAACCCCTATTATATCACACTTATGATACACTCATAAACTGAAAAACAATCTATATCACTGAAATGAAAGTAAAGTGAATTTAAATCACTTATTGCATCATGAAATGAAAGCTCTCTTCATAATCTAATTTTAAATGCCACAATATTTGTCATGAGGACAAGATTTTGTGTGATTTCAAGAGGATTCCTAATGTAAGATTACAATAGGAACATAGATTACTATTTAAAAATATCTCAAGATGACAACAGACATAACATAGTTCATGATTAACACGAATTATTCAAGGTTTCTCAAATTTGATCAACAAGGGAAAGTTTTTTTATGATCTCAAAGTTTTGTCAATGGCTATACATCTGGAACCATCTTGAAATGATCAATTTCAAACGGGACACAAGAAATAACTGGCTGCTCAAAAACATTTCCTAGAAAATGGCTTCTCTCGGCTTTTGTCTCCTTTTTTCTATCTGACTAAATTTCAGAAAAATTAAAACCCCCTCTCGGCATGACTTTTACCACACCTTTATATCACTCTTTTTACTTCAAATCCTTTTCCCCCCCAAAAAAAAATATTTTTTGTTACAAATTTGTTCTAGAAGATACCATTTATGAATATCATTTCATACTACCAGGTGTACAAAAATGGGTTTTTTCAATGTATTCCACTTGTTTCTGACTGGGATGTCCATTCATTACTTTTGGAAGGCTTCTTGAAACATTCCCCCTTGCTTTTGATTAAAAAATAATTTCAAATGATCACTGAATGTATCCAGATAATTTTGACGTGACACACACCTACACTCATCTTTCAAAATCCTTCTTGGGCTTAGTGTATTCCACTTCACAACTTACTGATTTAAATTCCACACATGGTGTTTGTCAAATCACATGGAACTACTAAATCTACTTTTTTTTTAATTCATCTAAATTCCTCAATCACCTCTGTGTGAACTAAGCAAAATCTAGTTTACACCATGGGAAATATTTTATCAACACGGAGCCAAATGCATCCTTCTACCTATAAATCCTAGTATTTCCTCATTGTTTCCACATGTTTCCATTCTTGTTCTAATAAAAAAGGAATCAAATAAAGAAAATGGAAAAATTTCTTGTAGCTCACAACCTGAAAGAGATTTCTTCATAATACCTAAATCAGATTTTTTATTTGAGTGGTCCTAATGAAGCATTTGTTAGGGCTCTATTAAATGTAGAATGTGCGGATGATACCAAAGGACCCCTAAAATATCGGAAAGTATGGTTAGCACTTATTTATTATTTAATTATAATCAATCCTATGTACACATCCTTCCAGGTTATGTATTTCCATCTTTTTAGATGGGAACATATGAAGACACCTAAGGACTTAAAGAAATATTGGGTTAAAAGGAGGCCTCAAGTCTCTGGGAAAAAAAATTTTCAGTGCCCCTTTTTAATTCAAAAAGGAATTTGTATCAAAAGAGATTCCCAAGGAATCTTATGTATTATGTGATAAATATTCCATTTATACAGTGCCTGCCATTTCCAACAAGATGTATGAATTAGAGAAAAGGATTCACTCCTTGGAAAAGAAACAAGTGGAAGATGTTTCCCTACCACCAAGTCCAATGTCAATACCGTCCTCGAGACAGTGGTAGGGTGAAACAATACCTCATCCTATAATTATCATATCGGATGGAGAAGAGGACCAATCAATCTCCACTCGCTACTCAAGGGTAGAACTCTCCTCATCCTAAAATAATAGAGGAAGGTTTACAACTTTGTTTTCTACACGTTTGATGCATTGTGCTTCTTCCTCTAAGAGGGATTGACTAGGACCCAAACCAATTCCTTCCCCAAGGGACAACCTGCCCTTTTTGATAAAATGGGAAGCTAGAACCAGCTCAAAGCCCCATAATTCATCTAGCCAATAACATGTTGTACTTGCCCCTCCTATTACTCCAAACATTCCTCCCCAAAGTACTCCCAACAAGTTGACTCTTCACAAGGGGAAAGGAAAAATGGATTTCTTCTTAGGTGGTATGGACCTTTTGGATTGGGTGTCATCCCATCAAAATAAAATTGTGCTCAAACAATTTATGAACCACCCCAAGATGACTGTGGAGTCATTGATGGATATGGGTATGTTCAAGGACTTTGTCAGGTCGATCATATTTACACAAATAGCGCAAGGTTCAGATGAGTTTGTGCTGAGGAAAATCAAACTTCTGAATAAACTTCCTTTATTGGGCAGAGACTATGAGTCCAGAATGACAAATATTTGAGTGTTGTTTTCCCTTGATCATCTCCATTTTAGCGTGTATAAACCTGTCACCATCAAGGGTAGAGGCCCTTATAGAAACCTATCTTTTTTTTTCACTCAAATTGAAAGTAATACAAGAATATAATAGTTCACATTTCTATTCCAAATATATGTGAAATTTTAAAACTAATCCACTATGAACTACTATATCTTTTTATCTTTCAATTTAAAGAAAGAAACAATAAAAATTTAGAAAGATAATTACACTTTAATGTGTCAGAAATATCACTTTGCAATATTAGTATAAAACAGTGTGATAAGGAATAAAAATTAAGGAAGAATGTGCTTAAGCATGATTGTCATCGTTTGTGCCTGCATATTCTTCCTCTTCATCCTTTCCTTTTGCATCTTGCTCCTCTGATAGCCTTGCCATATAAGCATCATATCTCTGGAACAATTCATTTATTTCATCTTCATTAGGTCCAACATGGTGGTGCAAAATCAATGTTTTCCTCACAATTTAATCCATACATTGGGCCATTTTTTTCTTATATTCCAGTGGTTTGGCTTTCAATTCTTCAATTTGTTTTTTCAACCTTCCTCATAGTTTCTATAACTTCATAGGAGAAGTCACTTGCCTAGATATTATTTTTAAAAGAGTCAAGTAAGAAGTCAATTTTCAAATCCCAATAGCTCTTCTTGAACTTTTCTACCACCATATCTTCTAATCTCCGATCACTAGCATCAAGTGAATCATCGACCCAAGTCCTTTTGGATTCAAGTTTTTTCTTGATTTCATTCAAGGTATCTAATTTGATCTTTGATAATTATTCAAGAGCATACTGGATTCCTTTGTACTTTATTCATATGATGTTTTCTTTTTCAACTAGATCATCACTAAGATGGGTTATGTGGTCAAGTTTAGGGAGAGTTCCTTCCAAGTAAAAAATCTCATTGTCACATTCTTCAATTATTCCATCAATTTCCAATAGTCAACCTTTGAGATCCCCATATTCTGACCCTACCTTTGTAATATCTTCATTTCACTTCTCATTCAAATGCTCAATCCAAATGTCACTTGCTTGAACCTTCTTAAAAACAGGGTAAGTGCAGGAAGTTGATGGACAAATATAGGGTCATCCGTGGACATCATATTGCAAATAACAACATAATATCAACTTGTAGGGATTATTAGCAATACATACACTCAAAATTAGAAAAAATTATATTAATATGAATTGTATAATCTGGAATCTAGTTTCTAAAATACTAATTTTTGTAAAAAATGGACAAGATTAGCTATATTAAACACTCAAAATTCAATGACTTGGTATTTTTTTTTAAAAACGCCGATAAGATTATAGTTCATTTGCCCACAATTTGGATGACCAAAAATTGATATATATTTTTTTCCTTTGGTGAGAAGTTATATGCCACTATCTATCTTGGGATGGATTTTATTTTGTATTTTTTTGAGTAATATTTTATTTTTTATGATTTTTTCCGTGAAAGTGGTATGAAAACATAAAGAAAACAAAGCACTTTCTGTTTGCCCGCCATAACTTCATCTAAAAATATTGAAATCAAATAATTTTTTTTTTGAACATGTAAATAATTTCACCACGGTTGGGATGGTATAATTTTTATCACATTCTGATAAGTGAAATAAATTTTATAGTCTTAAACATAGACATAAACATTCACAGGAAAAAGTGTCTTAAAGACCTACTATTAGTAAAAAATTATAAAATGATATTTATCCTCTTCTATTCACTTTAGAATTAGTATTTCTACAAATCTAATAGTCTCCCCTACGCAATGGTACCATTTTTATGACATATTTTTTACTTTTTGGCATGGTTCATGTCCGCGGAAGACTAAATTTGATGTTTTGTTGTTTTTAATGTAAAATTCAGGATTTGATGTCCACTTAATTGTCCCCCAACTTGGTGCACTTACCCAACACTATTTATTTTATTTATATCCTCAGGGGTATTCACATAGGCATCTTCTTGCTCATGACCATTTTTCCCTGTAAATTGTTGCAAACATGAGCCTCAAAACTTAATTTTCTCCTTTAGTTGTTTTTTTGTCATTTCATCCTCGTTAACCTTCTATAAAAGATCACTTACTACTTCAGACAATCCTTTCTTTAATTTTTCCCTTGAAGGATTTCCCAAAGGAATAATTTGAATGTTGTAATCATTAGCAGTTGTGCCTCTTCTTATCTTACCCTCAAAAGGAGTTGCTACATCTAAGATCATTGCTATAGATGTATCAATGTGAGACTCTATGATATCCCTAGCCCTTTTTGGGGCTCTCACTGTCTTTGGAAATGACAGTGTAGTAAGGTCAACTTCTTGTATAGGAAGAGTCTCTTCTTCGATTGAAATCAATTCGCTAATCCATCCATTTTCAAACTTGTTCCAAATTTTGTTTCCTGTGGTCCTTTATGGAATTTATTGGGAATGATCACTATTTTCTTGGACATATCCTATTATTTTTGTACCAATAATTTTGTCTCTCCTTGGACATTTATCTCAAGGGTCATCATGTCAATTTCAATCTGTATCACTAATTTTTCAAGATGTCTCTTTTCCTGGTCTAGAATTTCTGATTGACCATCTTTAACCTGAGTTGTATCAATATTCAAAGGAAATTATTTCACTTCTTCTCTAGCTAAAGCCATGGTGGAAAAAATTTCTTCCCCTTTGCCCTTTTGTATCATAGCTTGGGCTATAGATTCCTTTTCTTTAGAAATAGGTTGAGTTACCAAACTACTATCTTCATGCCCTAGTGATATCTTTGGCAATGTCATGACAAGTTGTTCTATTGGAAGCAACTCCACCTTTCTCATTAAAAGTTGTGAGTTTTCACCAGTAATGATTTCCTCAATAGTAATTGTATCTTGTACCATTTTAAGTCTTTCTTCAAAAGAAAAATTTCCCCCTTGAGGAAAGTCACTAGTTTTGGTAACATAAAAAAAAATATACATAATTTTGTTTACTATTAAACACGTATTAACATTATTTTTAGGCAATGGTTCTGATTTATCCATTTCCAAAACCACATGTTTTGGGGAAGATAGATTTTCTTCCTGAATCCCTACTTAAATTTTTAGTTCATGAGCATCCCTTTCTGATTCTTTACTTATCTCAATACTATCCACTAGTTTTAATATGGGTTCATCAATAGAAAAACTAAGTGCATCTAACATGGATAATATCTCACCAACATCCACATTAACTACCTCGGTTTGTATATTTACAAATTCATGCATTGTTTTAACTGGAGGTGCATTGATATCCCTAACTAGTAGTGCTTCAGGAATTTTCATACCAGGAGTAACAAAATGACTTTCCACTGGATTAACTGCAGTATTTCTCTGGGGCACTAGGTTCTGAGTACATTCCATTTCTTTTTCCATGAGGGGTGAAGGAAAGATCATAGAATTTGATTGCTCCACATGTGGCAATGATGCATCTTGTTGATTCTAGAAGACATTAGTTTTCTCTATTTTTGGGGGATCAATTACCCAATCCCTATGTTTAAACTTCTTTGGCATATGGGCACCCACTCTTACCAAGACTGGGTGATGAAAAAATTTGGGTTTTTTGTGTGTCTACTCAAACATTTTAAAATATGGTGTTATTCCTCTTTTATCCTTGTGTGGCCTAGGCTGAATGTGACCACTTGCAAAGGCCCCACTCCTTAATTTTTCAGTACTATGTGGCCTAGGCCAAACACTTGGATGAACAAACTATGATGCAAGGCCCTTTCCTTTTTCTTGAAGGGGTACTGTAAAAGTAAAGGGAGCATTCTCCATAGACTGTAAAATCATTTCTTCAATCTTCTACATGAGAACTGACATAGATTTTCCAGTTCCACTAGCAGCAGATGTCCATTCATCAATGAATTCAGTAGTAGGTATTTTAGTTAGAAATTGAGGGGCTTTTCCACCTAGTGAATGTATTTTTTCTACATCCTCCCTCAGGGGTGGAATTTCCTCACTCAGATTCCCCAATCTCCTGAAGTTTCTTATGATCTTTGTGTTATGGATTGAAAGATCAATATTATTTTGAGTCAGCAAATTTACATTTCTCCTCATAACATCAATTATTCTCAAATAAGGAGCATCAGATTCATCCACATTCCATTCTATAGGAGAAATGGGTTGATCCTCCACTTTCTGATCAATATAGAAATTGCTTATTGTGTGAGGATCATCTACAATCCCCTCTAGGATAATTACAACTTTATAGTCAATTATTTGTGACAATATCATCCTGGAAAAGTCCCGTAACCTAAAATTTTCCTCATCTCTACAATTCATCCAGTAATCTTCATAATAGGGATCATGATCAAAAGTGTTTGCAATATTGGTGAACACTCATCTAATATCATAATTTGGCCTTTCCTTAAACTCGTCCATGTCAAATTTCTTAAATTTTTCACTGATCAGCCTAGCCTTTATGATAGAAGGACATGAATACCTTACAATCCTAATGGGGAGCTTGATATTTGTTTTATTCTTTCCAACAATCAATTTATGTACATGAGTCAATTTCCTTTCCAACTCAAACAAAATTAGTTTTTCATCAACATACCAGGGAAATTTATAAGGCTTTCCTTTGAAACCATTGACTCTTATATACGTGAATTTATTATATTGAATAAATTAACAACTATATTCTAGAATTACACGTCTGGCCTACTGAGAAATTTTTGTATTGCCCCCAATCTGGTTCAAAAAGACAAAAAATTGGTGCAAAAAAGGCATCATTTACTAACCTTACATTTCCACTCTATTTAGCAAGTTACAGTTGAGGAAATATCTCATGCATTTGAAAATGCTTGAAATCAACACATGGTGATAGCCTTGTGAAATGTTTGTGGCTAGTAAAATTATAAATGAGGTATGACATCATGTAGAATTTAAGGTTTGAAATTTCTCCCATCTCAATCCTTTCTGCCATAGCTACCATGTGTTCATGAAAGTGCATCTACAATGAAGGTATCCCAACAAATATTTCCTTTTCTCTCCATGATAATCCACATGTATGTAGTCATCCATTCCTTAAATTCATTTGTATTTTCTAGACCTGTCATTCAGGTCAATAGTACGATAAGATCCTTTACCTCCATAGTAAACTATGCCTTGATCAATTTATTAGGGATCCTAACAGTTTTCTTTTTTGTGATTAGACATTTTTAACTTATAAGTTTGGGAAAATACTTCTTCTTTTTTTGATAATCGACCAGAGCTAATTTAATGCCTATGGTGATTGGGGTCATGATAACAGGAAATTTTAAAATAATCTTGATGAAAACTAGTGTTAATGTCAATACTGCATCCCCACTTCCATCTAACACCTCCCATTTTCAAGATCGTAATTCATGGCACATTTTCATACTAACTTTGGGTAATGAACAGAAGGTCAAATAAAACCATATTCAACAATGCGGCTTTCTTGAATCACTTTCAAAGATTCATTCTTATGGGGATCACCTAGCCTTTGGAGGAAATCACTTAAATCGTTGCCCATTAAATATGTATCTATTATCTTATCTAGATTGCTTGTGATTCCTAATACAAGCGAGAAAAAAGAGGGTAAAGTATCCATCTTTGAAAAACCCTAGCTTTATCTCAATTGATTATGCCCACAAGAAGAAAAAACAAGCGTTTTAAACTCTTACCAGTCTTCTGTGGGAACTCTAGTGATTCAGAACTAAAATAGTAATTTTTTTGCAATCCTTTTGTTCTCCAGTCGAATTCCACAATTGAAAGTGCAATACCTCACAATAAGATGATTTGATAAAAACAGCAAGAACCAGCAAACTAATCACAAATGAAGAATGCATTTGTAAACTTTAAATGTCCTTGATTTTTAAGTAAAAGCATTAATTATGACAGAAATAAATGCTTCACATTGTCACCGTTCATTGTACCCTTCTCATATTTGAAAATGATCCATCCACATGGAGAAACCTTCGCCAATGTGGGCTTTGGGAGCACTTTTTGAAAATTTTCCATGTTTTAAATCTTTGATACTTTTGAAAAATTTGACCCCCTTGTCCGCCTTTCTAATTTCAATCATGGGCACAACAAGTAACCATATCTTGATGTTAGTGGAGATGTAGGCATTTTCTGCAATTTTACCTTCTTTTTTACATAGTACCCAAAAGTACCAAAAATCTCTGATGACCCGCTTCTTCTCTTTCTTTGAAACCAAAGCCACATGTCCTTCTACGGACCTTAGGGACCCTTTTTTCATTCTTAATTTTTTTTTATTTAAAGTGCATAAATACAACTGTGCATCATATCCCCGCATCCATTCATTTTGCACCACATGTACACCTTCGGGGCAGAAAGAAAATTTTGTTTGTGCTAACTTTATGGTCATGAATATTCGACGAATATTCGTTGGGTCACAGGACCAAAGTTATATCTTGTGAATTTCATAGGAAAATTGTAAGTTCACAAATTGAATGCGCTTCACTGCACCAATCAAAAATTGTCACATATAATAAACAACATAGCAAGAGAAATGGAGAAACACAAAAAATGATAGAGGAAAAACCTTTATCAAAGAGAACACAACACCATTTTAGATAAACCCAATTTACTTCCAAAGGGAAAGTTAAAAATAACCACTCCATAACAAAATAACCAACCCAAAGGAGGAAGAACATGAATATAATACAGGAAAAAATGAGAGCACCAAGCACAACCTATGGGAAAAACAAGCATGGGAAATAGATAATATGAGCAAGTCTCAACAAAATGGGTGAGATTATCATTAAGCACCAACATCAGCTCAGAATTGGGGATGGACACCCCCTGTGAGTTCTGTAAGAACAAAACCAAGTTAAAAAAAATTAGCAGACCACGTGCCAAAATTTCATTGAGCCACAGAGTCAAGAACCAACTTGTAAAATAGAGTAACAATTCCAACCCTTCGAGAATAAAACTAAGAAACCAACGAAAACTAGCCACTAGGGACTAGGACAAACCAAAACAGAAAAAATGCAAAAGTAAACGAAACCAAAAGACCATATAATGTACAAATATGTGTACCTTGATTCTAAGAAATCAGTGAAGAAAATGTTTCAAGTTCCTTCCATTAACAGGCAATTCAAGTAATTCTCCATCTAGATATTTTGAGAAAAAGGTGTGCTCGCCAATCCTAATATGAATAGAATATGGGCCCATCCATAATGCGTCAAATTTTCCATGTTTTCCCTTATCCTAATGTCTGCTATCCCACAGTAGCACAAGATATCCCACACTGAAAACTCTCGGGGTCACTTTCTTATCAAATAATTTTTTCAATTTCTCCCTAAAATTCACATGTATTTGATGGGATTATCTTCTTTCTTCATCTAGTTCAGCAATTTTATTTATACATGCGTCGTAGGGAGTAATCTCCTAGTCCTCCAATTTTTGGATAAATTAATAAGAAGATAATTTCATATGCATGGGGGAGGAGAGCTTGAGTTCCATACACCAATTCAAATAGGATCTTTCTAGTAGCTCTTTTAATAGTAATTCTGTTGGCCCAAATAACAAATTTCAAATACTCACCCCACTTCCGTTTATTTCATTCCAAGGTCGTCCTACTTATTTTCAACAAATTTTTGTTACTTGACTCTGCTTATCCATTACCTTGGGGATTTTAATTAGAAGAATATGCTAGATTAATCCATTACTCCTGACACATGGCTACCATAGGTTTAGCCCGAAAACTCATAGCATTGTTAGCAACTATTTTAGCAGGCACTCCAAACCTACAAATTATATGATTTAAGATAAAATCCATGACAATTTGATGGGTTTCCTTCTTAGTGGGGATTTCCTCCACCCACTTTGTGAAGTAATCAGTGGCAACTAATATCCATTTATGGCCTACAATTGAAGAATCTGAAATCTCCCCAACAAAGTCCATTCCCCACTGCTTAAAAGGAGCTTCAATTGATAGTGGATGTAAAGGGAGGGATCCTTAAGCTTCTAATATTCTAGAGAAATGTTGACAGTTTTTACATTTTCTTACCAATAAAGTTGTATCCTTAAAAAGTGTTGGCCACTAGTATCCAGCCCTTAGGATCTTATGGGTTGTTACTCTTCCTGCACAATGCCCCTCACAAACTCCTCCATGGAAATTAGTAATTAATTGTGGGGCTTCGTTCTTAGTGATACATCTTAAGAGGATTCCCTCCGAATTTTTCCAATCCAACCCATAATCAGTGATGATATATTTTTAGGAAGCCAACCTAAGTTCTCTCTTTTGATTTTTGCTTAAATATTCAGGGCATTACAAATATTTGAGATAAAATATAACATCCTTATACCAAGAAGAATTTATCAATTTTGTAAGAACATTCACCTCTTCTTTTTCAACCTCATTTATTTCAACTAATTTAAAATTTCTTTCTATCATCAACTTCGTTAGGCCCAAACCTCTAACCAATTTTGTAGTTTGGATTTCCATGTCACACTCTTGCAACTTATTCACCCATTGACATCTCTTACTCAAAATTTCCATTTCAGATAAGATATCTTTAACCATAGTATGTGGGACATAAGATTTGACTTTAGAACTTAAAATATATGGCCTAAAACATTTTGTGGCTCTCACCAAGGAAAAGTTTTGTTTCTCCATAATAGTATATTTTAGCTATGCCCCTTGTAATGGTTTACTAAAGAAAGAAAATGGTCCCTTCATCATCCTTTTGCAATGACACATACACAATGGTATTCTCAGAAGAAAAGGAAAACATTTGGAAAAACTTTTTGTAGTCAGGAGCTGTTAAAATAGGGGCATTCTTCAATGGTTCTTTGATCCCAGTAAAGGCTTCAATATCTTTTTCCTCCCATTTAATACTCTGATCCTTCCTCAACATATTGGTGATTGGGATAGTCAATTCAGGAAAGTTGGAAATAAATATCATAATAAAATTTATCTGCCTAAAAAATAATTGAATCCCCTTTTTGGTTCTTGGAATAGGAAATTTTCCAATTGCTTCCACCCTCTCAGAATAAATCATGACCCCTTATTTTGATAAAATATGTCTGAGAAACTTTGCCTTTTGAGCCCCAAAATGATATTTCTTAAGGTTCAATGAAATACCATATTCCCTGCATCTTAAAAACATGATCACATCATCTTGATATACCGTAATGAAATCATTTATATATCCCAAAAATACTACGTCCATATCTCTTTGAAAATTTTGTCTGGCATTCATTAGACCAAATGACATTCTTACATACACATAAGTACTGCATGGGGTAGTGAAATCTCTTTTAATTCTTTGTAATTGCTTTACCACTACTTCATTATATCCTCATAACCCATCAAGAATAGACACTAATTCAGATCTAGTAACTAAGTGCAACATGTTATCCATATTGGGAAGGGGATAATTATATTTGTTTGATGTTTTATTCAAGTTCCTAAAATCCACACACAACCTTATATCTCTATTTGGTTTTCGAACTGTCACTAGATTTTCCACCCATAAAGAATACCTTATGGGTTGTATTGTACCTCCATCCCTTAACTTTTTTAATTCTTCCTGGATTTTGGGGGAGAGAAGTGGATTGATTGGAATTTGTTTTTTCCTGAATGGATTAGCATTATCTTCTAGTGATATTTCATGCTAGAAAAGGTCTTCAATGTATGCTTTCAACTCTTAGTATGACCACGCCAAGTAGTCCTAGCACTTTTTCAACAATTGGATATATGATCCTTTTTCTTCTTTATTCAAGCTACCACCTAACCATATTCTCCTAGGTTTTTTATCTGTTCCAAGGTTATACTCTTCCATATTCCTCGAAGATGACATATATCTGAACACAATGCAATCAACATTATCAAAGTTTTACTCAAGTGCTACCAAGCATCTAGGAATGGTATTTGTTTTCAACTAAATAATATCTTTACCAAATAGGGTTTCTCATCCCTCATTACTACAAACCATTGACTCCTAATCCATGTGTTGATTTTTGAATTCCCCTTTGTTTTGTAAAAACCTTATAATTTGGGCATCATCTTCAAAGACTTGCCAATTTTTTACATTATCAGGAACAAATGGTATGGTCATCACATCAATATCATATTCACAATATGATGACATTGTGTAATTTTCAAACCTAGATCCTAATACTTCCAATCCATTAGCTACAAAATTTTGTTTTCTCTCATGGTAGACTATATTAAAGGATTCAAAAATTTCAATGAAATCCCAAACTTCATGCTTATATTGCTTCATTCTCTGATTCTTTATTGCATACATCTTGCAAACTTTCTTAACCACCAATTCAGAATCTCCCTTAAAAATAATTTCTTTGATACCATACTTCCAGGAAATCCTTAAACCCAAGAGCAGTGCTTTGTAGTCAACAATATTGGTTTTACATTCAAAGTTTAGTTTAATAGAAAAATTAAATTCCTCTTCGCTTGGAGATATCAGGAGAACACCATCACCATTACAAGATCTAGAAAAAACCCATTCAAACATCAGAGTCTAAGGAGAACCAACCTGCTCAAGATACTCACACTTGTCAATTTTATGCTCCTTAAAATCAGCATAACTTACAAAGTTATCACATCAACATAAGTATACAATACTTCATAAGAAGAATTGTTAGGTTCCTCAATCAGATGTAGAATTTTCTTATATCCATACAATTTCACAAGACTCCCTTCTATTCGTATGGTCACATATGACATGTCCATTTACACAATTCTTCCTACATTGGCAACCAATTTTCTTGACAACAGCATCCCCCGTTTGGCAGGACAATCCACAATAACTATATTCATGGTTAAGCATTTTCCTGGATAAGCTGCTAGTTGCACTACTAATACTTTAACATACCCAATTACCAACACTTCTATTGAATCCATAGAATTAAATTTCTCAAACGATGCTATTACTTTGATATTTAATTCATTCATTACCTCAAGGGGCATTACATTACATGAGGTCCTAGTCCTGAATCAAACATGCATTTATGTA
Organism: Taxus chinensis; assembly: GCA_019776745.2. Taxonomy (NCBI): domain Eukaryota; kingdom Viridiplantae; phylum Streptophyta; class Pinopsida; order Cupressales; family Taxaceae; genus Taxus; species Taxus chinensis. The sequence continues at coordinate 507,701,464 of CM034146.1, read as the reverse complement.
GCAACCTATCTTTAATAATTAAGGTGGTGTAAAATGGATCCACATCAAGGTGAGATTCCACCAGAGAAGTACCCAAGTACACCTCATGTGATTCTCCCATTTCCTCCAATGCTTGTGGGATTTCTAACTCTACAATGATAAGAGGAATCTCCACGTTATTCACACTTTTTCCTTGGGTAGTTTTCTCTTCCTTAAATCCCAAATATTCAAAAGCCCTTTTCCGATGTTCAGGGATCCTAAGTAATTTGACAATGGGAACAATAACCTTGATCTGGCTTAAGATTTGGGCTATGTCACAAGAAATATATTTGGGTAGGACAATATTAGGAGGAAGATTCATGACTTCTACAAATTATATAAGGGTATTCATAGTCTGGGTATGGGCAAATGTATAAGATTTATTTAGGGTATTTAGGTATTTACCAGATGTATCCTTTTTAGGGTGTTCCTTTGGAATATTGTTAAGAATCAGAATTTTTGGTTTGGATTGTGGCCCTACCCCTTTTACAACCTTACTTCTAGTATTATACCCTTTCTGTTGAGCAACCACTGCATTCATCAACAGTTGCCTATCTTCTTCATAAGGAATTCCCCCATCATATTTTTTAATCATCAAAGATATTAAGTATTCGAAATCATGATTAGGAAAATCAAATACTTGTACCATATCAATATCAATGGGAGGAAGAGCTAATAACCAATGGACACAGTCCCAGAAATTTTCAACAGTTTTTGCACTTATTAATTCAGTTGAATTCATCCCTTTTTGTGTGTTGTCAAGGCACTCCATCATGCACACATCACCATATGCCTCATCATCAATTGGTTCATCAACATCCTTACCCACATCACATGTGGAATGCAGTAAGAAACATCTATCACACCATTAAATTACATGGGCCTCTTCAAGTGTAACAACCCTAGTAGTTAAAGGATTAGGAACCAATCTACATTCCCTAGGTTGAGGAAATTTATTTCCTGATCCCATGGGCCCTTTTCCTCTGTCTTCTGGTCTGTGATCACCTCTAGGATGATTTTTGAATATTTATTTACCATGTGGCTTGTGTTGACCGTGGGAACTCTGTCCTGTCCCTTTTTCTTCTCTAGCCATTTTATAGGATATCACTTTAACTGCTCAAGCCAAAGTCTTCACCACCCCTTCCAAATCCATAGCTTCACTTGACTGAGGTCTTTCAGGATTGATCAACTTAACACCTTCTCTTTTATAAGGCTTCCCAACTGCCTTAATATTATTTTGTATTTGTAAGGCCATTATGAAATCTTGCCTCAATGTTCTTGGGTTTTTATCCCTGAAGTAATAAGTAACCTTTTTTATCAAAAGCATAAGAATATCTGATAAAAAAAGACTCATCAATTGGCCTTAATATTATAGGTAACCTATTCAAGGTTTTATTAAACCTAGTATTGAAATCCTGGACAGATTCATTTGGATTTTTCATTATATTTTCAAATTTAGATAAGAGGAACCTGGGATTTGTCTTATCCCCATACTATAATCTGAAGGCATTTTTTCATCTCCATCCATGAGTCTATTGAATTTTTTGGTAAATCCTTATACCAGTCATGTGCATCCTCCTCAAGAGTATGAATGAATAACTTTATATACACGTCTTTAAACTCAATTTCAAATTATTCCATCATATTGATGAAGAGTTTTAGATGTCAGTCACCAGTGATGGTGTTATTCCCTTGAAATTTTTGTAACCTATTTCTGACATCTTGTGGCAGCATATTAGGATATCCAACCATACCTTTGATACTTATTGGTCCAAAAGTGTTTACAACAAAAGAGGTCTAGGTGGAGGCTGAGCCATATTGCCCTAGGGAGGTGATAATGTAGGCAAATCAAAATGATAAGGGATGAGGGGTATTTGGAGAACAAGAGTATAATTTTCAAAGTAAATATCTTCTACTGATTCAGTTTCATGAAAAATCCTATCAACCTTGGAAGATACAGGGAAAAAGTGAGAAACACTCTTTTTAGACACAAATGATAGCCCCTCTCCATTTGTAGAACTCAAATTTACACAAGGACTACTTTGTTCAGAACTACTTGAAGATGTAGGGTAATCTTCAACTACATGTTGATCACTTTCCAAAATTGGTATTACCTTTCTTCTTGATTCCTTGCTTTCTGATACTTTCCATACTTGTTTTCCTTCTGAATTTGCTTTTCCCAATTCTTGAAATAGCTTTCTAGTAGGATCCCTAGTGAAGAAAGACCTTCTTCCCTCCATATTTGCAAGTATTAATGATGAATTTAACTTGAAGTAGGTTTAATACACTGGTAATTATCAAAATTTCAAACCAATTCGGAGTCACCACCAAGGATTCTCACCTTAGATGTGCAAATGCACTATAAGTAGTTTGTCAAGTGTCTATTAATGCTTAATTTTTGCAAAGCTTATCAGATATGACCTTCCTTTTTCCCCATTTATAGCAGGTTTGATATGTGTATGTATTTGTACAAATACTTCCCCGAAAATGGTGCCAAAGTCGTGTTAGTACCCGCATTGATCCTTCCTTTGAAACCGAGAAACATCACAATTTGATCTAGATGCTTAGAGACAAGCAAATCATAAAAGGAGTCATTTTGTAGCCAGGGATGGATTTTAGATTACTCTTTATCACTCTGGCTTGGAAAGGACTGGTTATCACCATGCTAAGAATTTTACCTACCCTTACTACTTTAGGTTGTGCCTTTAACCAAGGTGAGAGAACCCATTTTGTGACTTGTACTAATAGAAATCATTAGCGAATTAACAATATTTGACTATTTCTTTGCAATATTTTGAAGGAGGCCTCAAGAAAACATGGCCAATACAACATAACTTAACTCTCATGAGTCGTCACTTTAGGAAATGAAGATGTTCTCTAGATAAGGTCCAGGTCACTAAAGGCAATGATAAGAACTAATTGCACTTGCATATTTTAGTAAAGGATGGATAAATTCATTGATCTTCTTTATCATTTATGGACACACAGTGCAAGCAAGGATAGTTCATATATGATATATTTTTGGATATGTGTTTTATGGTTGGAAGTTAAGAAGGATAAAGTTGATTATACTGAATCCTTGATAACTTTAAACAAATGTTGACAAATCCACGAGGAAAAAAGATGAATAGCTTTCAAAAATTCAATACGAACCTTAAACTACAATATTGTGCATCTACGAAAGCTCAAAGACACAAAACGTCATACATTCTTCAAGGATTTAACATAATAGCTCATTCTAAAAACTTAATTAAACCTTAGAAGTCCCTATTACATCACGCTTATGATACACTCATAAACTGACAAACAATATGTATCACTGAAAGGAAAGTAAAGTGAATTCAAAATAACTTTTTGCATTATGAAATGAAAGCTCTCTTCATAATGTAATTGTAAATACCAAAATACTATCATGAAGACGATATTTTATATGATTTCAAAAGGATTTCTAGTGTAAGATTGCAACAGGAACATACATGACTGTTTTAAAGTATCTCAAAATGATAAATAAACATAAAAAAGTTCATTATTAACACTAATTACTCAAGTTTTTTTAGAATTTTATCAACAAGGGAAAGTTTATTCACAATCTCAAAGTTTTTTCAATGGCTAGACATCTGTAACCATTGTGACATGATCAATCCTAAAAGACACACAAGAAGTAACTTGTTTCTCACATAAGTTCTCTCAGAAGAAATGGCTTCTCTCGAAATTCTCTCCTTCTCTTCTCTTTAACAATTCTCATAAAATTTTAACCCCCCTTTTGGCATGATTTTTTCAAGCTTTTATATCACTCTCTTTACTTCAAATATTTTCCCCCCCAAAACAAGAATATTCTCAGGAATATTTTCTATTACAAATTTGTTCTAAAAGATACCATTTATGAGCTTCATTTCTACTTCCAGGTGTATGAAAAATGGGTCTTTTCAAAGTATTCCACTTGTGTCTAACTAGGATTTCTGGTCGTCACTTTTGGTAGGCTACTTGAAATGTCCCCCTGATTTTAATTAAACAATCATTTCAAATGATCATTGAGCATCTCTAGATTCTTTTGACATGATGCACACCTACACTCATCTTTCAAAATCCTTCTTGGGCTCAGTACACTCTAGTTCAGAACTTACTCGTTTAAATGCCACACATGTTGTTTTTCAAATCTTACTGAACTACCAACTCTTATCATTTTTAATTCATCTCAAATCCTCAATCACCTCTGTGTGAACTGAGCAAAATCTAGTTTACACCATGGGAAATATTTTATCAACACAGGGCCAAATGCATCCTTCCACCTATAAAGCTTGGTATTTCCTCACGGTTTGCAAATGTTTCCTTTCTTGTTCTAATCAAAAGGAATAAAATCAATAAAATGGTGAAAGTGCTTGTAGCTCACAACCTGAAAGATATTTATTTAGAAGACATAAATTAGATTTTTGATTTGAGTGGTCATGATGAAGCTTTTTTCAGGGCTTTGTTCAATGTAGAATGTGTGGATGATACCAGAGGACCCCTAACATACCAACATGTCCAATTAGCACTTCTTTCTTGGTTAATCAGAATAAATCCTATGTTTGCATCCTTTCTAGGTTGTGTATTTCCATCTTCTTAGATGGAGACATTTGAAGACTCCTAAGGACTTAAAGAAATGTTGGGTTGAAAGGAGGCCTCAAGTCTCTGGGAAAACAAATTTTTAGTGCCCCTTTTTATGCAAGGAGGAATTTTTTTTTAAGGAGATTCCCAAGGAATCTTATGTATTGTATGATAAATCTTCCATCGATACAGTTCCTGCCATTTCTAACAAGGTGGCTAAATTGGAGAAAAGGATTCACTACTTGGAAAAGAAACAAGTGGAATATATGCCCTTGCCACTAGGTCCAACATCAACACCATGTTTGAGCAAGAGGAAGGGTGAAACACCACCTCAACCTCAATTATCATATCAGATGGAGAAGAGGACCAATCAATCTCCACTCACCGCTCAAGTTCAATACTTTTCTCAGCCCGAGACAATAGAGGAAGGTTTGAAACTCAGTTGTATGCACATTTGATGCATTGTGCTTCTTCCTCTGAGTGGGAATTATTGGGACCCGAACCAATTCCTTCCCCGAGGGACAACCCACCCTTTTTGAGAAAATGGGAAGCTAGAACTAGATCAAAGCCCCATAATTCATCTAGCCAACAACATGTAGTGCCTAACCCTCTTATTACTACAAACATTCCTCCTCAAAGTGCTCCTAGCAAGTCGGATCTTCACAAGGGGAAAGGAAACATGGCTTTCTTCTCAGGATTTTTGGACCTTTTGGATTGGGAATCGTCCCATCAAAATAAAATTGAGCTTGAAAAAATTATGAACTACCCCAAGATGAATGTGGAGTCACTGATGGATATGGGTATATCCAGGGACCTGGCCAGCTTGATCATCTTTATAAAAACAACACATGTTTTGGATGAGTTTGTGATGAGGAAAAACAAACTTCTGACAAAACTTACTTTTTTGGGCAGAGACTATGAGTCCAAACTGACAAATATTCTAGTGTTGGTTTCCATTGATCATCTCCATTTTGGCGTGTATACACCTTTCACCATCAAGGGCAGAGGTCCCTATAGAACCCTATCTTTGTTTTTCACTCAAATTGCAATCAATACAAGAATATAATAGTTCACATGTCTATTCCAAATATATGTGAAATTTTAAATCTAATCCACTATGAACTACTATATCTTTTTATCTTTCAATTGAAACAAATAAACAATAAAACTTCAAAAATATAATTACACTTTAACATGTCAAAAATATCACTTCAAAATATCAGTTTCATGGAGTGTGAAAAAGAAAAAAAATTAAGGGAAAATGTGCTTAAGCATGCTTGTCATCGTTTATTCATGCATCTTGTTCTTCTTCGTCCTTTTCTTCTGCATCTTTTTCCTCTGGTAGCCTTACCAAATAAGCATCGTATCTCTGGAATAATTCATTTGTTTCATCTTCATTAGGTCCAACACGGTAGTGTAAAATCAATTTTTTCCTTGCAATTGAATCCATACATTGTGCCATTTTTTGCTTATATTCTAGTGGCCTAGCTTTCAATTCTTCAATTCTATTTTCAAATTTCCTCATAGTTTCAATAACTTCATGGGAGAAGTCACTTGCCTAGATATTCTTTTCAAAATATTCAAGTAAGAATTCAATTTTAAAATCCCCATATCTTTTCTTGAATTTGTCTATCACCATATCTTCTAATCTCCGATCAATATCATCAAGTGAATCATTGAACTAGTTCCTTTTGGCTTCAAGTTTTTTCTCTATTTCATTAAAGGTATCTAATCTCATCTTTGAAAATTCTTCAAGAGCATACTAGCTCCCTTAGTACTCTATTGGTACGATGTTTTCTTATTCAACTAGCTCATCACTAAGATGGGTTATGCATTCATATTTGGAGAGAGTTCCTTCCAAGTAAAAAATCTCATTTTCACATTCTTCAATTATTCCACCAATTTCCAATAGTCAACCTTCGAGGTCCCCATAGTTTTACCCTGCCTCTGTAATAGCTTCCTTTCCCTTCTTAGTAAAATGATCAATCCAAATGTCCACTACTTAGACATTTTTAACAAACCTATTTATTTTATTTATACCCTCAGGGGCATTCACATATGCATCTACTTGTTCATGACTAGTTTTCCATGTCACTTGTTGCAAACATGAGCTTAAAACCTTAATTTTCTCGTTTAGTTGTTTTTTGTCATTCCATCCTCATCAACCTTCTATAAAATATCACTTACTACTTCAGACATTCCTTGCTTTAATTTTTCCCTTGAAGGCTTTCCCAAAGGAATAATCTAAATGTTGTAATCGTCAACAATTATGTCTTTTCTTGTCTTACCCTCAAAAGGAGTTGTTACCTCTACAGTCATTTCTCTAGATGCATCAATGTGATTCTTTGTGATAGTCCTAGCCATTTTTGGGGATATCAATGCCTTTCAAAATAATAGAGTAGAAAGGTCGACCACTTGAACAGGAAGAGTCTCTTCTTCAATTGAAATCAATTTTCTAATCCATCTCTTTTTCAAACTTCTTCCAGTTTTTGTTTCCTTTGGTATTTGCTAGAATTTCTCAGGAATTATCAATATTTGTTTGGACATCTCTTGTTCCTTTTGTATCAATGATTTTTTCTTTCCTTAGACATTTATCTCAAGGTTCATGATGTCGATTTGACTTTTTATCTCTAATTTTTCCAGGTGCCTCTTTTCCATGTATGGAATTTCAAATTGATCATCTTTAACCTGAGTTGTATCAATATTCAAAGGAAATTCTTTGACTGCTTCTCTAGCTAAAGCCATGGTGGAAAAAATCTCTTCCCCTTCACCGTTTTGTATCATATCTCGGACTATAGATTTATTTTCTTCAGAAACAGGCTAAGTAACCAAACTACTATCTTCATGCCCTAGTGATATCTCTGTCTATGTCATGACAAGTTGTTCTAGAAGAAGCAACTCCACCTTTACCATTGAAATCTCTGGGTTTTCACCAGTAATTGTTTCCTCATTAGTAATTGTATCTTTTACCATTTTAAGTATTTCTTCAAAACACAAATTTCCCTATTGAGGAAATTCACTAGTTTTAGTAACATCAACAAAAATAGACACAATTGCATCTACTATCAAACTCATATTAACATCATTTTAAGCCAATGATTTTGATTTATCTATTTCTAAACCACCTATTTTGGGGAAGATAGATTTACTTCCTGATTTCCTACTTCAGTTTTTAGTGCATGAGCATCCCTTTATGATTGTTTACCTTTCTCAATACTATCCACTCGTCTTAATATGGGTTCATCAACAAAAAAAACTAAGTGCATCCAACATAGATAATTTCTCACCAGCATCCACATCAATTACCTTAGTTTGTATATTTCAAAATTCATGCATTGTTTCAACTAGAGGTGCATTGATATCCCTAACAAGTAGTGCTTCAGGAATTTTCATACCTAGAGTAACAAATTGACTATTCACCAAATTAACTATAGTATTTCCTTGGGGCACTAGGTTTTGAGTACATTCCATTGCTTTTTCCATGAGGGGTGAAGGAAATATCATAGGATTTGATTTATCCACATGTGGCAATGATGCATCTTGTTGATTCTAGATGATATTAGTTTTCTCCATTTATGGGGGATCAATTACCCCATCCCTATGTTTGAAATTATTTTGCATATGGGAACCCACTCTTACCAAGACTGGTTGATGGAAAATATTGGGTTTTTTGTGTGTCCGCTCAAACATTTTCAAAATCTGGTGTTATTCCACTTTTATCCTTGTGCAACCTAGGATGAATGTGACCACTTGCAAAGGTCCCACTCATTAATTTTTGAGTACTATGTGGCCTAGGTTAGACACTTGGATGAGCGATCTATGATGCAAGTCCCTTCCCTTTTTCCTGAAGGGGCACTACAAAAGTGATGGGAGCATTCTCCATAGACTTTAAAATCATTTGTTCAATCTTCTGCATGTGAATTGAAATAGAAGTGCTAGTTCCAGTATCGGCCGATGTCCATTCAGCAATGAATTCAGTAGTAGGTCTTTTAGTTGGCAATTGAGGAGATTTTCCACCTAGTGGATCCTTTTTTTTTACATCCTCCCTCAAGTGTGGAATGGCCTCATTTAGATTACCCAATCTCATGAAGTTTCTTAAGAACTTTGTGTTCTGGATTGACATATCAATATTCTTTAGAGTCAACCAATTTACAGTTCTCCTCATAACATTAGTTATTCTCAAATAAGGATCATCAAATTCATCCACATTCCAGTCTACAGGAGAGATGGGTTGATCCTCCACTTTCTGATCAATATAGAACCTACTAATTTTGTGAGGATCATCTACAACCCCCTCTGGGATAATTTTAATTTTATAGTCAATTATTTGTGACAAGGTCATCTTGGAAAATTCCCTTAACCTAACTTCTTCCTCATCTCTACAATTCATCTAGTAATCTTAAAAATAGGGCTCATGATCAAAAGTGTTTGCAATATTGGTGAACACCCATTTAATATCATAATTTGGCCTTGCCTCAAAATTGTTCATGTTAAATTTCTCCAATTCTTCACCGATCAACATATCCTTTATGATGGAAGGACATGAATACCTTCCAATTCTAATGGGGAACTTGATATTTATTTAATTATTTCCAGTAATCAATTTATTTACATGAGTCAATTGCCTTATCAACTCACACAAAAATAGTTTTTCATCAACATCCTGGGGAAATTTATAGGGCTTTCCTTCAAAACCAATGACTCTTATATAGGTGAATTTCTTATATTGAATAAAGTAACAATCATATTCTAGAATTACACGTCTGACCTGCTGAGAAATTTTGTATTGCCCCCATTCTGGTTTAAAATGATACATAATTGGTGCAAAAAAGGAATCATTTACTAACCTTACATTTCCACTCCAGTTAGCCAGTTGCAGCTGAGGAAGAATTTCATGCATTTGACAACGCTTGAAATCAGCACGTGGTGACAGCTCTAGGAAATGTTTGTGGCCAACAACATTATAAATGACATATGTCATCATAAAGAATTCAAGGTTTATAATTTCTCCCATCTCAATTATCTCTGCTAGAGCTACCATGTGTTTATGAAGTGCATCTGCAATGAAGGTAACCCAACAAATATTTCCTTTTCTCTCCAGGATAATCCACATGTATGTAGTCATCCATTCCTTAAATTCATTTGTAGTTTCTAGACCTTCCATTCAGCTAAACAATACAATAAGATCCTCTACCTCCTCAATAAAATATGCCTTGTCAAATTTCTTAGGGATCCTAATAGTTGTATTTTTTGTGAGGGGCCATTTTTAACTTATAAGTTTGGCAAAATCCATCTTCTTTTCTTGATAATCAGCCACAATAAATTTAATTTCTATGGTGATTTGGGTCATAATAACATGCAATTTTAACATAATATTGACAACAACTGGTGTTAACATCAATATTACATCCCCACTTCCATCTAACACCTCCCATTTTTCAGGATCGTAATTTATGGCATAATTTCATACTAACTCCGGGTAATGAACAGAAGGTGTAATAGCACCAGCTTCAGCCATGCAACTTTCTTGAATCACTTTAAAAGATTCATTCTTATGGGGATAACCTAGCCTTTGGAGGAAATCACTTAAATCAGAACCCATTAAATCTATATTTGTAATCTTATCACTATTTTTTCTTTTTCCTGAAACAAGTGAGAATGAAGAGGGTAAAGTCTTCATCTTCAAAAAACCCTAGCTTTATCTCAATTGACGCTGCCAACAAGAAGAAAACACGAGCATTTAAAAATCTTATAAATCTTCTGTGGGAACCCAAGCAATTCAGAACTAAAACAATAATTCTTCTAATCCTTTGGTTCTCTAGTCGAATTCCACAATTGAAAACGTAATACCTTGCAATAAAATGTTTTGATTAAAACAACAAGAACTAGCAAACTAATCACAAATAAAGAATGCATTCGTAAAATTTAAATTTCCTTGATTTTCAAGTAAAAGCATTAATGGTGGAAGAAATAAATGCATCACATCATCACCATTCATTGTACCCTTCTCATATTTGAAAATGAGTCAGCCATGTGAAGACACCTTTGCCAATGCGGGCTTTGGGAGCACCTTTTTCAATTTTTCCATGTTTTAACACTTTGATACTTTTGACAAATTTGACCCACCCATATTCCTTTTTACTTTCAATCATGGGCATGACACGTAACCATATCTTGATGTTAGCGGAGCTGCGGTTTTTTCTGTAATTTTACCTTCTTTTTTACATAATACCTAAAAGTTCCAGAAATCTTCGATGACCCGCTTCTCTGCTTTCTTTGAAACCAAAGCCACATGTCCTTCTGTGGACTTTGGGGACCCTTTTTGCATTCTTAACATTTTTTATTTAAAGTGCATAAATAAAATTGTGCATCATATCCCCATATCCATTTATTTTGTACCACATGTACACCTTCAGGGCAAAAATAAAATTTTGTTTCTGCTAACTTTATGGTCATGAATATTCAAGGAATATTCGTCGGGTCACAAGACCAAAGTTGTAGCTTGTGAATTTCATAGGAAAATTTTAAGTCTACAAATTGAATGTGATTCACCACGCCAATCAAAAAAATTGACTTACAATAAACAACATAGCAATAGAAATGGAGAAACACAAAACATGATAGAGGAAAAACATTTTCCAAAGAAAACACAACCCCATTTTAGATAAAACGACTTTGCTTCCAAAGGGAAAGTTAAAAATAACCACACCATAACCAAAACATCGACCCAAAGAAGGAAGAAAAGTAATATAATATGGGAAAAAATGAGAGCACCAAGCATAACCTACGGGAAAACTGAGCACGGGAAATATATGAAACAAGAAAGTCTCAAGAAAATGGGTGAGATTATCATCGAACACTAACACATAAGACATCTGTATAGGAAAAACTTCCCCATTTAGTGGAAAATGTTGTCTTTTCTTGGACCTCCTTTTTTATTCTAACTTGATGATATCATTAGAATCCATCTGTGAAAGAATATATCTCACACCCAACTACTCCTTCCAGGATCTCTTTAGTGAAGGGGGTTGGAAAATGATCAATGAAACACACCACATTCAAATTGTTGTAGTTAACGTAAATCCTTATCCTACCATCCTCTTAATGTTGTTGACCATCAAACTTATCTACTATGATTCCTCAACATCCTCAATGATGCCTAATATGATCATTTTGTCAATATCCTCCTTGAATTTGACGTACATATTTAAATTCATTCGATAAGGTCTCTTTCAAATTTGGTGCACACCTTCCTTTAACTTGATCTTCATTTCTCCCAAGGAGTGGAGAACTCCTTTAAGATCATGGTACCCCCACATAAATAAATCTTGAAATTTGTGCAATAGTTCAATAATCTTTAAAACCTCCCTTTATGTCCATTAATCTCTAATAGTAGCATCCTTAGGCTTTGCCTCCAAACCAATGTTAACTTTTTTGGTTTTCAGGGGTTAATGGTAGGCACATGCCTGCTCATCAATACTATCCATAACCTTGTGCATATCGACAGTATGGTTAACATCTCAAATTTCCACCTCTTCACCATCTATCATGTAGACCAACTTTCCTTTCTCTTTTTCCATATATGCGCACTCAAGGTGTACCACCTCTGATTCTTCCTCACTGAAGCAAACTTCTAAGATAGGTTCACTCAATAACTCCAGTACTCTATCATCCACCATGGAACTATCTCCCATATTTAGGTTCTTAACATCATGTATCACCTCATTCACTAATGGTTTAGTAAGTTCCAATGCTCATAATCTTGAAGGAGGTCAGCCTTCAACTCCTACCAGTTTCCTATATGATGACACAACTCCAAGTGAATGTATCATGCATGTGCATAGCCTTATAAGGTGGAGTAAAGATTATGCACCCATAAGGATGGAGGTAATGCTTTCAAACCTTCCATCTAAGCCTTCTCACATGCCTAGACATGAAATGAGGTGGGTTCCTTCCCATGATAATATTTTATAACACTAGGTGCATTGCTATGGAGAAACCTAATAGAGAACTCAAATCTCACCTCGCGCAAATCTAGAAGGTTATTGTGATGGGTCACCCACCAATGTGGTACAGTTCCAAGAAAGGTATAGCTAAGCATTCTTCTCCTTGTGAACTCACATCTCCACTGGGTCTCCATTTCTCATAGGAAAGCATCAAGGTTGGCTCCCCTAGTGTAACTCGGAAATTATTTTCCTCCTAGGCACCTGAATGAGAAAACCCTTTTTACACTCATCACAGAGCCTCTTAACTACCTTCTAACTAATTCATATGTCCTATGTGCCCAATTTTCACATGCCACACTAGTTGTATCACTTATAGATTGAGTGTCTTACCACTAAATAACACCTTCATTTGTTAGTTTCATAACCTAAGGGTCCTTGATAGTGCACACATAGATTTTGTCTAGATATTCTTCTCCTAAGGGCTTAGTATACGACGTTGACTTACCATCTGTCAAAGGAATGATAACATGTTCCTCCTTTTTCTAAAAAATTATACACCCCTTATTGAAACATAAGTCAACATTGTTCTTATAGCACTAGGGGCACCCAAGTAATACTAGAAAGTTGTACACCTTAGAAAGCACCAAAAATTCATAGTCTTCAATGAATTTCTCCCCTTGGATAGTGATAACAACATATTTTAAAACACCAATGGGAATTACCATTGTTTTATTAGCCATATACAACATATTTAAAGATGGCTATAATGGGGGCCTTCCCATTTGATACCATGCGTCTAGGGTGAGAACATTAACTTTCACGCCCATGTCAATCAGAATATTACTTAAGATCCATCCATCAACAACTGCATTCAAGGAAATCTCCTTATCATAGTAAAGGATGTGAGGAGGAAGATTAGCATGCAAAACCTATAGAGCTTGAACCATATTTAATAAGAAAAATACACCAGAAATAGAATAATGGAGTTTTGTTATTGAAAACTTTCAGGATTTATTACACTGGAGGGATTACATACATATATAGGTAAATGGCATCCTTAAAGTAAGGAGTCAACTTCTATCCCTCATATCTCTCTCATGATCACTCAGCATCCCACTTATCTCTCCTAATACCTATTCTCACTCAAAAAACCTAGAATCTCTCTAAGAGATCTCTACGAGTTGTCACCAACTCATTATTTGCACAATAATAATGTTCACAATATTAAAATATTCCTAACATTCACTCCCCTATTGTTAACATTATTATTTCCACACATACACTCCCCTAATGTGAACAATGTAGAAAAGAATAGTTACACTTTCTCTGCAGCTTGCACACCCCTGTTTGCTCATGATCTTGGTACACATATGGACCTCAGTCCAAGGTAAGAACCCCTGTTCATGAACCTCTGCTCATCAATACGAACCCCTATTCGAAAATAACAGACCTCTGTCCTAGGTACGAGCCCCTGCTCATGAACCTCTGTTCATCCTCTTCAAGTATCATAATGCTGACTTTGTACTTGTGTTTTATTCTATCTACTATAACATATTTACATCAGGAGGTTATAAAAGGAAATACAATTATGAACATGAATGTGACATCTGTTCTTATTATAAAACACACAATAATGGAATCAAACACACAACTGAAATACTTGGCCACCAAATCAATACCACGGCCTCGTCGATGGTGCCTGACGAGAGGTCGCTGATCAACCTCCTTCCTCCATTGCCTCCGGCCTCCATCAAAATATCCCTGCTAACTCAGTAGAAAGTATAGTCGAGGACGATACGCGTTCCCTGTCGCGATACAGGGTGGGATCAAGGGGCGGAGCCCCTGAAGCTAGGAATGGTTTTCATTTGCATTTTTCCTTAAAAAATGAGTGTCGGATTACACCGAAAATGCACTCATTTGTCCTTTTTTCTTTTTTCTTTTTTTTATAAATTTTTTTAACAACTTTTCGACTCAATTTTGATGACAATAGAATGACAACAAACATATACCCTAAAATCACCTATTTTGACATTTTTAATGACTCTCAAAGTCACTAAAAATAACTCAAGACTTCAAAAATATCAAACATATTGTATATCGACTAAATAAGTTAAAAACTCGCATCGACCTTATAAAGACTACAGACTCAATTTTTTCAGACTTTTTAACACTTACAAATATAACGACACTTTTTACTGAAAACAACTTCATATTATTTTTAAACAAGAGACTATTTGACTCTATAAAATCAAAATCTATTGCTAAAAAAGTAATATTTAATTACTTTCTAAAGTGACTGATCTACAAATTCCAAATTGACCATTAAAATAATTTAGTCACACTCAACTACAATGATATGTTTAAGTGACTAGATCAAAGCTCTCAAAATAGAGATCTTCAGAACTCTACGTACTGAGCAGGAACAACTGATAGATGCAGGAGTTGGCATGATAGGTGGAGCTGCGTTCAGGAAATTCTGATGCGTATGCAAAAACCAAATCATAGACTATGCCTTGAAGTTATTTTAGAGGGACTTTCATTGAATGATGAAATCAGGAGAATACTTAAATGATGAAGACACTCCCTCCACGTGGTTACAGAATGTGCATTGAAATTTGTTCACCGAATAGGATTCACAGAGTTCACACGATCTGGCAAGATAGATCAGCATGAGATAAATTATATGTCACGTTCAGGCACCAAATCCGCTTCTATCTTATTATCATGAATGATGGCGATTCAATCCCACTATTATGGTGATTCAATCTCACTATCTGAATAAATTGATATCCTTTTTGATCTGTTACGTCCTAGCTGTATAGAACTAATGATTATTGTGGATCTAGAAGATGCCGCTGCCGCTTGACAATCCAAAATGTTGATTGAGATCGCCTATGCACGGTAATTGGACCCACCAAATGACTTTTTATCTTTATGAACGTGTGGAAGACTTCATGGGATCAGATCACAATTTTTCACCGTTATTTTGCATGCAGTCCCAAGCAGAACGTCTATTTTGGGATCAGATCAGTGCCACACATGCATGAACAGATGATTGTTGATGAATAGATCAGCGTGATGTCCACGGTATAATACCTTCCAATCAGATTTCTCGTAATAGAGTACAGTTTCCTTCAGGATCAATGAATCTTCATAATAATTGTGCTTAAAAGAATATCTGATAGGGATAATTACTATGCACAGCAAATCAGACAATATGAATGAAATACCCTCTATTTAATTTAACTGCAACTGCAACCTGGAGAAGAATGCCACCATCTGCAGGGGCAATGGAGGAATATTTCTGCCCCTAGAAAATCATTAGAACTCCATAATATGCAAGGAATGAATATAGCTATGATACCAAATATAGAGCTTGAACCAGATTTAATAAGAAAAATACACTAGAAATAGAATAATGGAGTTTTGTTATTGAAAACTTCTAGGATTTATTACACTGGAGTGATTACATACATATATAGGTAAATGGCATCCTTAAAGTAAGGAGTCAACTTCTATCCCTCATATCTCTCTCATGATCACTCAGCATCCCACTTATCTCTCCTAATACCTCCTAATACCTATTCTCACTCAACAAACCTAGAATCTCTCTAAGAGATCTCTACGAGTTGTCACCAACTCATTATTTGCACAATAATAATGTTCACAATATTAAAATATTCCTAACAAAACCTACCTCTCACGATCCCCTTCAAAATTTGCTACTTTATCTCTCAACCATTATCCTAATAGAGGAATGATATTCTCTTGGCACAATATCTTACACACCTCTTTGACATCATCTATATATGCCTGAGAGACTTAAATGCTTTTCTTTTGCTCCAGCTTCTTGGATTTCTCTTTTAGACATTGAATTTCCCCTTGAAGACTTCTGATTACTTCCATGGTATCTTTATAGACTTCCTTCTGATGCATAGATTCCGAATACTTCCCATGTACCACTTATTCTCTTGTAATCAGCGATCTATGCTTTGATATATCCTTGCCATGTGTAGTCTCAACTTGCTTCGTCACCAATATAGGTTATAACTCTGACTCACGTGCCAACCTTGGCATTGCCTATTGATTAACACGTTTTACACTCACCATCTCAGCACCCTTATCCTTCTGATTCTTATGGCTCATGTTTTCAAAAAAATTTGGGCATTTCTCATACTTGTGATTTTTCCCACACCAAGAGCAGTGCAAAAAATTAGGACACTCACGCTTGTAATGTTATATAGATCCACAATTATAGTAGGTTCCATAAGGGAATTCACTCCTTCCACCCCTGCGATTTCCACGGCCTCTAAATGATCCTCGTAATCCTCTACCTCGACATCCTCCATCCACACACCCTTCATAATAATGATCATAATCCTTGGAGATGTTTGTAACACTCATATGGAGCACACCAATATCACTGACATCATGTATTTGATCAATTAATATGCAATCCTTGGAGTCATGAGTGGTAGAGGTACATATTTTGAAATAGAAAGACACATTCTTATGGATCACGTGATATAGTAGAAGAAACCTACTTACATCATGATGTCTGAGGAA
This sequence comes from Taxus chinensis, assembly GCA_019776745.2. Lineage (NCBI taxonomy): Eukaryota > Viridiplantae > Streptophyta > Pinopsida > Cupressales > Taxaceae > Taxus > Taxus chinensis. Next base: position 507,684,347 of record CM034146.1, on the reverse strand, counting down.
AATCTCACAGTCTACCATCACGACATGTACTAATCTCTAAGGAAAAATATCCTTTATATTCCCTTCTATCTCACACTCCATAGACCCTAACTCACTACTAGTCTCATGAGCCGAGTTCACCTATAATTTTTCTAGCTTCTTTTCCATTACAACAATTTGGGCTTCTAGGAATGGACAAACTCCTGTATCCACACTTCCTACTACCTCAGTGCACAAGGTAGCCTCCAAGGCCTCACATGGATCTCTAAAATTATTTTGTGAAAGTGCCCTCCCAAATAGTGTGATCAGTCCTCTAACAAACCATTGAGCATGCTGCAAAGGGTAAATGTCATAAGATAACTTGGATAGGAGAGTCTTCAAATTTGTGTCATAATCTCACACACTCTTTGCCATTCCTTTTTGAATCTCCTTTAGCATGTTGATGATTTTCTATTAAAACTCAGGCATGTAGAACTCTACCAAACATGTAATATGCAATGCAATATAATCCACTACTATCTGGTATGGTTCCTACTTCTTATACTTACTATGATTTTTTCCTTGCAATGTGGTTTTAAACTAACTTTCCTTCCACTCTAGGGTATAGATTCCCTTAGTGTGCCATAGTAACTCGCACATGTCTACATGCTCCGCAACATCCTCAACACCCTTGTTATCAGGTAACTAGAGTGACATATCATAAAACACTTGTTGATGGTGTTGTCGACCTTGTCCACTAAATACAAGACCTTTATTCCCTCTGGTGTTTCCTCCACCACCAGAACCTATAGATACACTAGTTCCAACTCCTCTATATCCACCATATCCTCCTCCTATCGTAGGTAAGAGGGCTAACAAAACTGCACCTAGTGATCCCACCATCATGGTAAATTACGTGTGGACAATCTGTGATGCCAAACCACTCCCAGATGTGTTTCTCACTCTACTCCCAGATGGGATACTCAAACCTTGTGATCCCACACCTTGCCCAAATGTTGTACCAGATAAAATACCCCCAAATATAGGAAATGACTGTGTATCCATAGATGTACCAAATGAAAAATTATACCTCCTAGGTGTTTCTTGACTACCAATACCAATACTAAATGGATTATTAAAGCTTATCTTAGGAATTGGAAAACTAAGAACAATGGTTTGGTTTCCATGTGGGTTAAGATGCATGCATATGGGTCTCGTCCTTTCTTCATATGACATGGTCTCTTCATAAGCCGAGGGGAATTCTCTTTCCTGCTTGCCAAGATGGGATAGCTTATGCTGCTAAAGTTCCACGTCCTCTGCGTGAACCTCAAATCCTTCCCACAATGTCTACCTCCATAAATCAATCACTCCTGTAGCTTTACATTGTCTTGCCAACTCCCTCTTCCGAGCTTCATTATACTTGATCCCCCTCTCATATCTATCCATTTCTGCCGCAAGTTCTACCATTCTCTACCATGCCAGCTTCCACACCCCATGCCTAGCAAGAGTTTAGCCAACCATGGGAAAGGCTTCTAAACTCAAAGTAAGTACTAGGATATTGATAGCTAGTAGAATAAAATGCAACAAAAATCTTATAAGATCCTTATAGAACTCAAAATCAGTAATCTATGGGAAAGAATACGTAGAAACAACATATTCCAATGTATAACTAATGAGCACTCTACTCCACTAGTGATCAATAACACATGTCCATGTCAGATCGACATCATGCAATTGCTGATATTCCTCCTGGGTCCAAACAAGAGGTCTATAGTACCAACTTGACCTTAATTCATATGTTGATAGCCATTTATAAAATTCTACTAGGAAACAACAGAAAAAGGTCTCATATAACTCATGATACAAGTGATCCTCTACCCATTTACATGCATTAAACTTAGGTTTAGTGTTAAATCCTTGAGAAAACTTATCCTCCATGTTTGTGAGCCACACTTTGACACTATCCAAGTTCAAGCGCTTCATCATTACACATTTCTCTCACAATATCTTCAAAAGAGATCCTGGCAATAGAACCAAGATGTAGTCATTATTTTATCCTCAATACCTCTTTCTAACCCCAAGCACATTGACCTATCACCCACCATATGCTGGGTGCTCACCCATGTCACACACGGGCACCAAACCCTTCCTTTATGTGAGCTTTACAAGATATTTCAACCATTAATGAAGGATTATTTGCAAACAAAAAAGTGCATGCATCTACTTAAAATGAAGAAGATATCATATCTACACATTAATGCATCACAAAAGGTAAATAAACATTATATAAAGCATAAGGAACCATAAATGAGTCATGACAAGTCAAATAACATGAGGGTTTACACCAATAAACAAGATGTACATAATAGATCCATGTATATTGATATAAAATAGTTTCTAGTAGACACACTACACAAAAGGGTCATCTTAGACCATATACATCAAATGATAGAGATCCAACCCCTACAAACTAATCTGATCAGAGATTGTAGCTATGCTTTCCTGATTATAACCCTTGTTATAGACCTTAGTACCCATACATATGCTTAATGATATCCCTTATAACACCGTAGCACAAAGAACTCTAAACCCTAGCATCGTGAGCTCCAAACCCTTAACATTAACTAACATTTTTGTAGTACCTCATTACCCTCTTTCTCTTAACATTATCATACCTTCTAACACCTTCACACTACCTTCTCCCTTCTCCTTGTTTTTTTCATAAGAACTTATTCAAATAGGATGAACGTCTACCACCATGACTTCTCTCCTGAGTAGATCATGTGCCAAGTGTCAATGTGGTCCTCTATTGGCCAATGTTTATCCTTTTTCTAAAGCCTTCAACTTACTATAATGATGCCTCTAGGAATATTCCCTTCATTGAATATACTTTTCTTAGCCTTTAGGGTTATAGGATGGCACCTTATCCATGTATCATGCCTACTCGGGTCCTCACATTTTTCCTCAAGTGACTCCATGATGCCAAATATGGATAATTTATTTAAACACTTGTTTTACCTCTTGCGCGTGCCCTGGTTTCACTAAAACCCTTCTTAAACCCTTTTCCTAACCACTTTTTGTTGAGTTCCTTTCTATTTAGTGATCATGTGTGTGCACCTCTTGGTACTTAGCCAATATTTAGGGTCAAATAGGAACTTTGAATGTTGATGGATCAAAAGAAATTAAGGACCCAAGCCCACCCCCATGTCCCACTTAGAGAGGGTGATCCTCCACCACTCCAAAAAAGCTCCATTCCCATTGAGTTTGTTGGATTATTTCAAAAAGAGGCCACGGGGAAATCTTTAGGTAGGGGTCAAAATTTTCCATATGGACCAAGAAGAACATAGCACGTCACTTTGAATGCTCCCCGCAATTATATTTCAATTTTAAAAGTCTATTTTTAACAAATGATGAAGGCTAAGTTGGTTGTTCACTATTTTTCTTTCTTTAATACTCCTGATTCCAAATGAAAATTTAAGCCTATCGGCCACTGAGCTCAATAGAATAATCAAAGTATAATGCAAGAATTCCAAACAAAAATTTAAGGCTAGCTGTCATTGTGTTCAATTTTAAGCCTAGTGGTTACTGGGTTAAAAATGTTATTTGAATCAATGTTTTTGCAACATCACAGATGCATGAGGTTTACAGCTGTTAGGATACTTTTTGTCTTCCATACAGGACAATAAGTAATGACTTGACAGATATTCAAATACACAGCTAGACAACAAATATTTAAAGATAAGATGAATTTAAGTTATTGGGCTATTGGTGAGTTACAAGTAGTTCGTAATCATCAACCCAATTTCAATTCCCATTGAGGTAGGGGTAAAACTTCTCCATATGGACCAATCAGAACATAAAAGGGTGCTTTGAATGTAGATCACTCAAAAAACATTAAGGACCCAAGTCCACCCCCATGTCCCACTTAGAGAAAGTTCCCCTCTACCACTCTAGTTCATAGCTCTCGTATAATGGAAGTTTTTAACATCCAAAGTTTACAAGTAGTTTGTAATCATCAACCCAAGTTCCATTCCCATTGAATTCATTGGATTCTTTTAATAAGCAGCCATGGGGACACCTTGAGGCAGGGGTCAAAATTCTCAATATGGACCAAGCGAAACATAGTGAAATCATTTGAATGCTCCCCATAATTATATTTCAATTTTAAAAGATATTTCCCTCTACTTCATTAAGCCCCAACAGTGGGTCAACTTGATTAAAGAGTTTGAGTATTTTGAGAGTAGTCAACTGCTTCCTGACATTGTTTTCTTGGGGCTAGCCATGAAGGAAGCACCGAGAGTGATACAAAAAATCTCTTTCAGGAACACGATTTTGGTGTGATTTACTTTGGACGTTCATGTTACTTATTCTGAGGGGCTTGGTGAAGGCAACCGTTTAGAGAAGATATATTTTCCTATGGTTTTGGATCCTGTAGTCCTAGACTCTTCTAGTGTGGCCGGTCTGTGAAGGAAATTGGGAATTGCATATAAATTCTTATTGTGCAATGTACATGTCAGTGTCTTAGTAGGTGGGAGGATGTCTCTGTGGCCAAATAGCTCCTCCTCTCATGTGTAATTTTTTGTTCCTATCTCTTGTTGGTAGTGGTTAGGTATTTTGTTTGTTGTCGATGTTGGGTTTTCTCAGCTTAGAGCCCAGTTAATTTTTGTGGTTTTGTTTTTCTGGGTCATGTTGGTACCTAAATCAGTTACCATTTTGTAGTTGAGCATCATCGACGGGATGTGCGGGATGCCTAGAGAATGATGGATCAAGATTTAAGTCATTTTTTATTTGGGGAAGGATCTCTCCATCTCTTTATCACTCGAGTGTGGAGAAGTTAGGTAACACCATGTTGAGGGTATGTCCTACCCTCCTACTTTAGGCTCTGTCTTTAGCTAGGGTGAGATGACCCATTTTGTAGTCTGTATTTGTAAGGGAAATGAATATATCAGTAGTATTTGACACTCCTTTATAAGGAAAATTAGAAATAACCTTGGGAAGACATGGTCAATTCAACAAAGTATAACTCTCAGGAGTTGTCACTCTAGACAATGCAAATGTCTCCTAAAAAAAGGATCAAACTAATAAATACAACAATGAAACCAACTTACTTATGCATATTTTGGCTTTAACAAGGAAAGCATGGGTTGTTCTGGTGGGATTTTTTGGTTTTAGATGTATTTGGTTAGGGAATTAAGCAGGATAAAGTTGATTATACCAAATATTTGGGAACTCTTAAAAAATGTTGGAAGATCTTCCAAATGAGATGATGAAAACACTTCAAATAATCAATAATGAACCTTTAACCAGAAGATGTACATCAAATAAACATCAAGATACATGGTTTCACATATTATTTGAGAATTACTTCAAATAAATAATCCATTCAAGCCCAAAGATACACAGTTTCACACATTATTTGAGAATTTAAACATAAGATCTCATGAGAAAGACTCAATTAAACATTGTGAATCCTTGATCTATCATGCCTAAGATACACTCATAGGATAACAAACAATCTATATGAACAAAATGGAAACAAAATTAATTTAAAAATATTTATTACAAAATGAGATGAAAGCTCTTCTCACAACACAATTACAATTATCACAATGCTAACAAAAGGATAAGATCTTGTGTGATTCAGAGGAATTATTGACACATGATTACAACAACAACATGAATAGCTACTTGAAAAACCTCAACTTGAAGCAGACACAATAATGCTCATGATTAACACAATTAACTCAAGGCTCATCAAATTTATTAGCAAGGGAAAGTTTCATTTAGAGTCTCAATACTTGTAAATGGTTGTACACTTACAAACATCCTGACATGATTCAATTTGAAGGCTCAAGAAATTAACAGGATTATTAGAAAAAATCTTGGAAAAATGGTCTCTCATTTTTTGCCTCTCTTCTAAAATTTCAGAAAATATTAAATCCCCCAATGTAAGAGAATTCTCATTGCATTTATATAATTCCACTCACTCGCTCATCCTTCATTTTTCCCCCAAAAAACATGAATCTTTAAAGAGAATATTATTTTCTATTTTTTTAGGTGGAAAAGTTTTGAGCCATTCACATTTCTTATTTTCATTAGATATGATTGGGGCACCATGTTGCTTCCTTTTGACAGTTGTCTTAATCATTTATTTCCTCTTGGCATGCAAGAAAAATCGTTTTAATAATTCTCAGGTGGTTTAATATGGCTTGATGTGATATGTAATTATTTTTACCTTTGAAAATATACCTTGAGTAATGCATACCTACATTCATGACTCTTAGAACTGAGTGTCTTCTTGTGGATTATATGACATCAATCAAACACCTTCTGTTGGACAATGCCAATTTCTCTCAACTTTATTCTTCTCATGTGAGTTGAGAAAAATATTATTTCATCTAATGGAAATGATTTCACTCAACTCAAACTATCTGTGCCATCCTCATTATAAACTCAATTATAATTTCTCACTAATATGCATTCCTTTTCATATCTTGAAAGTGAATAATTTTTACATAGCTTTTATTAGCATAATGGAAAATTTGGTTGTGGAAAATGGTCTAAAAGATATTTCTTGACAAGATTTACACTAAATTTTTGACATATATGGTTCAGATGAAGTCTTTTTCCGAGCCTTGTTTGATATCATAGTCCTAAGGGATACTAAAGGGCCCCTGACCTATCCTTAAGTTTGGCTCAAACTCCTCCTAAGATTGATCAAGATCAATCCTATATTCTCAGCCTTCTAATCCATGTATTTCCATCCTTTTCTATGGGAACATCATAAATTTCTAGAATACTTGAAGAAATATTGGATCAAAAGGAGGCCTTCCATGTTAGGAAAGAATAATTACCAATGTCCCTTTATATGCGATGAAGAATTTGTATTGAAGGAGATTCCCAAGGATTCCTACCTAGTGTATAACAAGTATTTCATCGATACAGTGCCTTCCATTTCTCACAAAATGGATGAACTAGAGTGGAGAATCATTTCTCTAGAGAAAGGTTAGGCATGACTCATGCCATTAAAACTATCCACCATACCAACACCATCTTCAAGAAATAATATGGGGGAATCAAGATCCCAACCCCTAATTATCATTTCAGATGGAGAAGAATAAATGTATCTATCTTTTTGTAGCTCTAAGGTGGAAATTTATTTTTTGAGGGAAAACATGGAAAGGTTTGATGTTCCGTCTTCCAATTGTTAAATGCATCATCTCCTTTGACAGAGCAGGAAAGTTTAGGGCATCGGCTAATTTATTCTTCAAGAGAGTTCCCAAACTTCACAAGGAGATGGAAGGGTGAGTCCACATCAAAATATCATGTTCTATCTGGTCCCCATGGCATAGTTCTTACTCTACCACGCACTCTAGACATACCCCCTCAGTACAGTCCTGATAGGTCTAATCCTCACAAGGGGAAAGGGAAGATAACATTTCTCACATGTGGTTTGGATCTTCTGGACTGATATCTTCCTACCAAAAGAATATTAAGCTAGAGAAAATCATGGATAATCCCAGAATGACCCTTGAGTAATAGATGGATATGGAGATTTCTTGGGATCTAGTGGGGTCTGTTGCGTTTTTTTATATGACATGGGTCTCAAATGAATGCATGTTGAGGAATAACAAGATGTTCAACAAGTTGTCTCTGCTAGGATGAAATTTCAATGTATGAGTAAGTGATAACTGACCGTTGCTTCTCTTCTTGTGTCCTTACTTCCAAACATGTATAAAACCTTCTTCATCATGGGTTGGGGCCCCTATAGAACCCCATTTTTTTATTTATATACGCAATTGTTTCTTTATCTTCATTATATGAGTCTTCATGATGTTTGAAAACTTGAAGTTTTATATGTTCAGATCACCCCGCACTGTCTGATATTTTTTTTCTGTTCTCGAGGCTTTGATTGTAACTCTACAATTTCCTTGGTTTCATTAATGATTCCCATAATTTTTGTTAACATGCTTCCTATCTATCTCCATTTAAAGATCCTTGAATCTAATTTTAGTCATGCCTTCAATCTACATACCTCAGGACCCCAAACCACATTAAATTTTATTGAACACCGAGTCTTCTGCCTATACATTTGGTTCTCTCACTTATGGTGGCCGATTTACACAAGATGTGGATACCCCACACATCCTTTTGTCTTCTTTCCTTTTCCCCATTTCTTAATATGCACCTGTGTGGCACATGGAAGCCTATGAGCCCTCCATATTTTCTTTGCCTTTTCCACATTCTTGGGCTTCCTTGTCACACCATTAGCCATGTGGTAGATCCTCACTCTTTGAGAGTCCTTAATTCTTTGTGCCTTTCCAATGATGTGCCAAAGGGAAATATGGACACCTTCCATGTTTAGTTCCTCTCCTTCAGTAAATTTCATTCATGCAAAGCACAAAAGAATATCAGGAGGATAAAAGGGGCCATTTTTCATAGGATTTACAGGGGAAACATAACTATTACATTCCTCAACTGAAAAAGGAGGATTCACAACCTGAACACGTGACTCACATCTTTTTCGAACATGGTCCTATCTTTAGCATACATTTTAAAACATAGGAAAACCAGTCAGAGTAAAAATTTCAAAGGTATACACTGGATTCAAGGGTGAGACCAATTTGAACACAAAAACAAGATCCGACTCAGGGATGGGAACCCCCTGTGGGTGCCACAAGAACCACACAAACCGAAATCCAATAGACCAAGTGCCTAAAATCCATTGGGATATGGATTCAAATTAAAACGTGTATAGGTTGAATAAAAAAAACTTTCCACAAGAACATACCAAGAAAACAAAGGCAACTGGTCACTGTAGACCAGGACAACAAAACGGGAAACAAAAAGAACAACAAAAGATAAAAACAAAACAAAAATACTATACACAGTACAAGAATGTGTACCTTTTTTGGATCAATTGAGGAAATGTTTTAGGTACTTTCCAATAACATGTAATTAAAGTATATCCCCATGTAGATCCTTCTAGAAAAAATGTATGCTCACCAATTCTTATATTAATGGAGTAAGGGCCCATCCATAACTCATCAAACTTTCCATGCTTTCCTTTTTCTTCATGTATGTTATCCCAAAGTACCATATCTCCAACGTTGAAATCTCTAGGGGTCACATTTTTATCAAAAAGTTTCTTGAGTCTCTCTCTAAACTTTAGGTGCCTTTAATGAGATTCCCTTCTCTCTTCATCTAATGGTACTATCTGATTCATTCTTCTATCATATGGGTTTATTATCCCTTCTTCCCCAAGTTCTTACAAAAATTGATATGATGATAGTTGCAGATTCAAGGGCAATACAACTTGAATTCCATATACCAGCTCAAAAGGACTCTTTCCAGTGAATTTTTTAATTGTAACTCTGGTTTCCCATAAGGAAAACTTGATTTTATCTCACCCCACATCTTCTTTTTGATCTCCAAAGTTCTTATGATTATCTTGAGTAATGGTTTTTAGTTATTGGATTCAGCTTGACCATTCCCTTGTGGATTTTAATTAGAAGCATAAGCCAAGTTGATGTCATACTGCTGGAACATACTTAGTAAAGGTTTAGCTCTAAAGCTCATAGCATTGTCATCCACAATTTTTGTTGGTAATCCAAATCTACAGATGATGTTATTTAGGATGAAATCCATCACTACTTGATGAGTTTCTTTTTTAGTATGTATGGCTTCCACCCATTTATTAAAATAGTTTGTAACTACTAGAATCCACTTATTTCCTACACTTGAGGAATATCCCATTTCTCCTATGAAATCCATACCCCATTGTTTGAATGGAGTCTTAACAAATACTATTTGCAAAGGAAAAGAACTAGATGCTTTCATTCTTATAGAAAACATTTGACATTTTTCACACTTTATAACCAATAATGTTGTATCTTTTAAAAATGTGGGCCACTAATAACCTACTCTTAGAATATTATGAGTAATTACTCTTCCTGTAAACTGACCTCCTCCACATACACCCCCATGAAATTCATCAATAGTCTTGGAGGCCTCTTACTTGGTTATACACCTCAACAAAACTTCTTCTGGGTTTTTCCAAGCCAACACATACTCTATCATAACATATTTTTGGGAATTTAATTTGAGTTTCCTTCTTTTATTTTTATCCAAGTGACTTGGAAACTCCAAATTTATGAGGTAGAATATAACATATTTGTACCATATGGAATCTATTAATTTATCCTAAACAATCTCATTTTCTCCATCGACTTCACTAATTTCCATGACATGTAGATTGCTTTCTACCATTAATCTTGCAAGACCCAAACCCCTTACCAATTTTTTGGTCTAAATGTCCATATCATATTCTTGTAACTTGTTCACCCAGCAACATATTTTACTAGAAACCTCCATTTCTGATAAAATTTCCTTGACCATAGTGTGGGGAACATAGGTGACAATCCTAGAGCTCAAGATATCTAAGGCCTAAAAATATTAGTTTCTCTTACCAAAGTGAAGGCCTAATTTTCCATGATGGTATACTTCAACTCAACCCCATTGCAAGGATTTACTAAAAAATGCAATGGGCCTTTCATTTCCTTCTTCATCATCCTTTTATAATAGTACAAAATGTAATAGTGTTCTCAGATGCAAAGGAAAATATCTAAAAATCCTTTTTGTAATCAGGGGATGCCAGTACTGGAGCACTTTTCAATGATTCTTTAATTCCAGTGAAATATTGGAGAGATCCCTCCTCCCATTTGATAATATAATCCTTCTTTAACATGCTTGTAATAGGGATAGTCATTTCAGAAAAATTGGAAATGAATCTCCTAATAAAATTTATCTGGCCAAAGAAATATTGAATCCCTTTCCTTAGTTTTTTTAACAGGAATGTTACCAATTGCTTCCACTCTTTTAAGGTCAATCATGACCCCTTCTTTTGACATAATATGCCCAAGTAATTTTTCCTTCTGAACCCTGAAAATGGAATTTTTCAGATTTAATGAGATGCCATATTCCCTACATCTTATCAACATCCTTTCTACATGACTCAACTGATCACTTTTGTTTTGGAAGAATACTGTCACATCATCCTGATAAACTATAATGAAATAATTGATGTAACCTGAGAACATGAAACATCCATTTCTCTCTGAAAAGTATCCCCAACATTATTACCAAAAGGCATTCTCACATAAACATAATTACCCCATGGATCGGTAAAGGAAATCTTGATTCTCTTTGATTTCTTCACAACCACCTGGTTGTATCCTGAAAACCTATCTAGTGTGGAAATTAGTTCAGAAACAGGGACTCACTTCATAATGTTATCCATATTAGGCAATGGATAATTATCTTTAATCGAGGCCTTATTCAAGTTCCTGAAATCTATGCACAACCTTGTATCTCCATTTTTCTTTCGTACTCGCACTAAATTCACCACCCATGAAGAATATATTATTAGTTATATGATCCCTCCATCCCTTAATGTTTTCAATTATTCTTACATTTTTAGGGAAAGGAGTTGATTAATTGGCCTCTACTTCTTCCTCAATGGCTTTACATTAGGTTCCAACAGTATCTCATGTTGAAAAATATCCCCCTTATATGATTTCAATTCTAAGTAAGACCATGCCAAGCAGTCTTGGTACCTTTTCAACAACTCAATGTAGGACTCCTTTTCCTCCTTACTCAAATTACTACCTAGCCATACTTTCCTAGGTTTTTCTTCAGTTCCCTGACTATGATCTTCCACATCTCTTGAAGCATAGATATGTCTATGAAATACCCTATTAGTATTATCAAAGTTGTATTATAAAGCCACTAATACTCTAGGGGTCATGTTTCATTTTCAATTGGATCATGTCCTTACCAAAAAAGGTATCTTTCCCATCACACAGTGGGACCATTGATTCTAATTCAATGCACTGATCATTAAATTATCCTTCATTCTGCAAGCAATTTATGAACCTCGTAATCATTATAAAATAATTTGCAGTGTTTTACATTATGAGGGACATATGGTATTGATAACACTTCAATATCATAGTAATCAATAAGGAGAGAGACTGTGTAATTTTAAAATCTAGAGCCAATCACCACAAACCTATCTACTGCAACATTCAGAGTTTTGTCATGGTATAGTATATTAAAGGAGTCAAACATCTCAACAAAATCCCACATTACATGCTTATATTGTTTCATTCTCTAATTCTTTGTACCACACCATTTTCTAACTTTCCTTACCACAAGTTGTGTGTCTCCTGTAACAATTATATCCTTGATACCATGTTTCCAAGAAATCCTCAGGTCTAAGATTAGTGCCTCATCTTTGGTGATATTATTCATAGAATTGAGCCTTAATTTTAAATAAAAATTAAAGGTTTCTTGGTTCGGGGATATCAATACAATCCCAACTCCATTTCTAAAACTAGATCAAACGCAATCGAACAGAAAAGTATAAGGGGCACCAATTTTATCCAAGCACCCACTCAAATTAATGGCATGATCCTCAAAATCTACAAACCCCCACAAAATTATTAACATCTACATCTACATATAACACTTCATAAGAAGAATTTTTCGGATCTTCAATCAAGTGTAGCATATTATTTTCCTCATATAACATGACAAGGTTCCCTTGTACTGGTATTATGGCATATTACATATCCATAAACACACTTCAGCCCACACTAGCAGCCCACTTCCTTGACAGTAACATACCCCATTTAGCAGGGCAATCCACAAACACTACTTTCATCATTAAAAACTTACCAGGGTAACCCATTAATTGTACCACTAGGCCTTTCACATACCCAATCACTACAGCTTCTCTTGAATCCATATAGTACATATTCCAAAGGTCTATTATTACTTTGATATTCAATTCATTCATTACGTCAAGAGGCATCACATTACATGAAGCCCTTGAATAAAACATACAATTGTGCACAAGTCTATCTTTAATGATTAAAGTGGTATAAAAAGGATCAACATCAAGCTAAGATTCAACAAGGGACATACCAAAATATACTTTAGGAGATTCACCCTAGTCTTATAATGCTTATGGCACCTCTAACTCTACAATTGTAGGGTAAATATCCATAATATTTATACCCTTCCCTAGGGGCACTCCCTCTTCCTTAAACCCTAAATACTCAAATGTCCTTTTTCCTATGCTTACGGAATCCTAAGCAATTCAACCATATGTACAATGACTTTTACTTGGCTCAAAACATGGGCAATATCACAAGGGATATATTTTGGATAATACTGTGTTGGGAGGAATCGATAATTGACCACTTCTTCCATGGTATGAGACTCTTTCATGACCTTGGTCATGGATAGGGGTACATAATTTATTGGGAATAGTTTGACCTTTGTCTAGGCACATCCTTCTTGGGATGGATATTTTAATATATTAGTGAGAAGGGTATTCTTTGGTTGGGGTTGTGGACCTCCTCCTTTGACAATTCTATGCTTCTAAGATTGTATTCCTTCTCATGAGCTATTACTGCATTCATAAGAATAGTTGTCAGTCCTCTTCAGAAGGAATTCCTCCATCATGCTTCTTCATCATCAGATCCCTTAAGTAATAAAATTCATGATTATTAAATTCAAAACCCTAAACCATATCAATCTCAACATCATCAACGGAAGGAAGAGGTGATACCTGGTGGATGCAGTCCCAAAAATCTTCAATATTCTAAGAACTTATTAATTCAATGGAGGAAACTCCATAGCGTGAATCATCAGGAAAATCCACCATACAAACATCTCAAAATTTTGGGTCATCCTCTGGCTCTTCACCCCCTTCACTTAGATCACATGGATGGTAGGGTAAGAAACATTTGTCACACCAGTAAATGTTATGTGCTTCTATAACCGTAGATACTCTTGTTGTCAACGGATCAAATAGATGTTTATTTTCTCTATGAGACTGATTTTTACTTCTTGACCCCATATGTTCCTTTCCTATATCTTCATTTATAATCTCACCCCTTAAGGTTTTTTATGATCTTGACAACTCTGTCCTATTCCCTTCTCTGCCATGGCAAGTTTTTATGAAATTTCTTTTACTGCCCCTGCCAAGGTTTTAAAAACTTCTAGATCCACTTCCTTGATTATTTGAGGCTTTTGAGAATTGATAAATTTTACAACCTCCATCTTGGGAGGATTTCCTGTAGCCTAGATATTATTCTCAATGTGCATCGGCATTGTGAAGGCTTGCCTCATATTTGTAGGTTCCTTATCCCTTAGATAATATGCTATCTTCTTATCAAAGGCATCATAATATTTAATCAAGAAAGACTCATAACTTGGTCTCAATATTACAGGAAGTCTATTAAAATTTTTCTTGAATCTAGTATTAAAGTTCTAAATCATATCATTAGGATTTTTCTTAATATCCTTGAATTCAGATATAATAAACCTTGGATCAGTCTCATCACCATATATTTCCTTAAAAGCATTTTTATTAATAGAATTATCCAAAAAATATTTATACCAATCCGAAACATATTCTTCTAAAGTATAGATAAACATTTTCACATAGATATCCTCATGTTCGATCTCAAAATATTCCATGATGTTAACAAAAATCCTGAGATGCTGGTCGCCACTAATAACACTGTTTCCTTAAAACTTTGGTAACTTATTTCTTAGATCGTTCAGTACTGCATTTGGATATCCCACCATCCCCTAAAATTTTATGGGTTGATATATATATTTACAAAAAATGGGGGTCTAGGTAGAGGTTGATCCATGTTATTGATGGGGATAGAGACAACAATGGGGTTGACAATGTTAGTGGTAGCTACTGGATTTTGGGATAATGGAATAAGATCCCCAAGGATAAATCCATTAATAAATCCCTCTCATAATGAACTTTACTATCTTGAAATGATAGAAAGGGGATTGAAAAATACCTTGATGATTTGTAGATAAAATGACCTTAGAAATAGGAGTATGTAAGTTACCTCTCAGACTATGCGTTTAAGAGAAATCAGATGTGCTAGAGTAATCTTAAACTAATAACTGATCTAAATTAGGAGTAGGGAACTCTTTTCTTTCTGTTGCTTGACAATGTAGTGGTTTCCATATCTGTCTTCTTACTTGACTTGTTTTCCCCAATTCTAGAAACAATTTTCTAGTCAGATCCAACTTGAAGAAATACCTTCATCCTTCCAGTTCTATATTTTTTTCAACAAATTCTAGGAAATAGAGACTTAAGGTACTGATATTGACCAAATTTCTCTAGAATGAATGGTGTCACCACTAAGATATTGTATATTAGATGAATAAACCACTTGAAACAAATAGCTAATTGAATATGAATACTTATTTCAACAAATCTTAGCAAATTTCATCATCCTTTATCAAAATTTACTCCTAGCCGAGTGACATTTAATGGAAAACCTCCTCAAACAACAAAAATATCAAGTAATTGAATTTTAATTTAGCTCATTTTTTGTAAATCTAGATACAACATTGAAAATATATCATATATTTGCATTCTGATATACTTTACACGTTACCTGAGGTTTATATTTATCAGTATTTACACAAATGTCCCCACAAATGGTGCCAAAGTAGTGTTGGTACCCAAATAAGTTCTACCTTTATAGCCGAGTAGCATCAATAGGCTGAGTGGGATTCCTAGAGAATGATGGATCAATATTTAAGTCATTTTGTAGCTTGGGAAGGATCTCGTCATCTCTTTATCACTCAAGCGTGGAGAAGTTAGGTGGCACCATGCTGAGGGTATGACCTACCCTCTTACCTTAGGATTTTCCTTTATCCAGGGTGAGATGACCCATTTTGTAGTCTGTATTTGTAAGGGAAATTAATATATCAATAATATTTAACACTCCTTTATAAGGAAAATGAGAAATAACCTTAATAAGACATGGTCAATTCAAAAAAGTTTAACTCTTAGGATTTGTCACTCTAGAAAATGCAAATGTATCCTAAAACAAGGCTCAAACTACTAAAGACAACAATATAACCAACTTGGTTATGCATATTTGGATTTAACAAGGAAAGCATGGGTAATTCTAGTGGGATTTGTTGGTTTTAGATGTATTTGGCTGGGGAATTAAGCAGGATAAAGTTGAATAAACCAAATATTTGGGATCTCTTAACAAATGTTGGAAGATCTGCCAAATGAGATGATGAAAACAATTCAAATAATCAATAATGAACCTTCAAACAGAAGATTTACATCGATGGAATCCCAAAGATACATGGTTTAACACATTATTCTATAATTTAAACATTAAAGCTCATGACAAAGACTCAATTAAACATTAATAATCCCTGATCTATCATGTCTAAGATACACTCATATGCTAACAAAAAATTTGTATCAACAAAATGGAAACATAATGAATTTAAAATTGTTTATTGCAAAATGAGATGAAAGCTATTCTCACAACACAATTACAATTACCAAAATGCTACCAAAAGGATAAGATCTTGTGTGCTTTAGAGGAATTCTTAACATAAGATTGCAACTGGAACATGAATAACTACTTGAAACACCTCAACTTGAAGAAGAGATAAAAATGCTCGTGATTAACACAATTTACTTAGGGCTCATCAAATTTATCAACAAGGGAAAGTTCCATTTACAATCTCAATGCTTGTTAATGGAAGTAAACTTGACACCATCTTGACATGATTCAATTTGAAGGCTCATGAAATTAATAGGCTTCTAAGACAAGTTCTTGAGAAAAGGTTTTTCTTAGTTTTCACCTTTCTCTTCTAAAATTTTAGAAAATTTTAAACCCCTTAATGTAAGATTAGTCTCATTTCATTTATACAATTTGACTCGCTCACTCATCCTCTGTTTTCCTATAAAAAAATAATGAATATTTAAAGAGAATATTCTTTTCTAATTTTTCCAGGTGGAAAATTTGTGAGCCATTCATGCTTATTGCTTTCATCAAATATGATTAGGGCACTATATTGCTGCCATTTGACAGTTGTATTAATAATTTATTTCCTCTTGGTGTGCACAAAACCCCTTTTTAATAATTTGCAGGCAGTTCCATATGGATTTATGCGACAAGAAATCCTTTGTACCGTTGAAAATATACCTCAAGAAATGCATTCCTACATTCCTTCCTCTCAAAACTGAGTGTATTTAAGTGGATTATATCACATCAATCAAATGCCTTCTGTCACACAGTGCTAATTTCTCTCAATTTTATTCTACTCATGTGAGCTGAGAAAAATATTATTTCATCTAATGGAAATGATTTCACTTAACTCAACTTGTCTACACCATCCTCATTATAAACTAAATTTTGCTTTCTCACCAATATGCATTCTTTTTCCTATCTTGAAATTGAAGAATTTTTACATAGATTTTATTAGTAAAATGACAAATGTGATTGTGGAAAATATTCTGAAAGATATGTCTTCGAAATATTTAAACCAAATATTTGACCTGCATGGTCCAGATGAAGCCTTTTTCATTACCTTGTTTGATATCAAAGTCCTCGGGGATACTAGAGGGCCCATGACCTATTGGCAAGTTCATCTCACTCCTCCTAAGATTGGTCAAGATCAGTCATGTCTTTGCATCCTTTCAATCCATGTACTTCCATATTTTTTCATGGGAACATCATAAATTTCCAGAAGCCTTGAAGAAATAATGGATTGAAAGGAGGCCTTCCATGTTAGGGAAAACTGATTACCAGTGTCCCTTTTTTATGCAATGAAGAATTTGTGTTGAAGGAGATTCCCAAGGATCCCTACGTGTTATATGACATGTCTTCCATTGATACAATTCCTACCATTTCTCACAAAATGGATGAACTGGAGTGGAGAATCATTTCTCTAGAGAAAGTTTAGGTAGGACCCATGCCATTACAACTATCTACCATACCAACACCATCTTTAGGAAAGAAGAGGGGGGAATCAAGCTCCTAACCCCCAATTATCATTTTGGGTGGAGAAGAATAAATGTATATATATTTTTGTTGCTCCAAGGAAATTTCTTATGCCAAGGATAACAGGGGTAGGTTCATTGTCCAATCTTCCACTCATTCAATGCATCGTGTTCCTCTAATGGAGCAGGAATTTTTAGGGCCCAACTAATTCCTTCTCAAAGAGAACACCCACCCTTCATAAGGAGATGCAAGGGTGATTCTAGCTCAAGATGTCTTGTTCCACTTAGTCCAAAAGGTGTAGTTATTGATCTTCTACACACTTCAAATGTTCCCCCTTAGTCTACTCCCGATAGGTTTACTCCTCATAAGGGGAAAGGGAATGTGACATTTTTCATAGGTGGTTCAAATCTTCTAGACTAGGTATCTTCGTATCAGAATAAGAATGATCTAGATAAAATCACATACAGGCCCAAAATGACCCTTGAGTCATTGATGGATATGGCGATGTATCAGGATCTAGTGGGGTCTGTTGTGTTTGTTCAGATGACATAGGGATCAGATGAGTTCATGTTGAGGAAGAAAAAGTTGTTGAACAAGCTCCCTCTACTCTAAGGAAATTTCAATGTATGAGAAAGGGATAACTAAGTTTTGTTTATCTTTTTGTGTCCTTACTTCTAAATATATATACAACTTTATTCATCATGGGTTGGGGCCTCTATAGAACCCTTTTTTTGATTTATAACTAAAATTATTTCTTTGTCTTCATTATATGAGTCTGCGTGATGTTTTAAAACTTAAAGTTTACATGATCAAATTACCCCACAATGGCCCATCTTTTGTTTTCATTCCTGGGGATTTGATTATAACTCAGAAATTTCTCTGATTTCATCAATGGTGACCATGATTTTTTTTAACCCACCACCTATCTATCTCCATTTAAAGATCCTTGACTCTAATTTTAGTCACGCCTTCAATCTTCATTCCTTGGGACCCAAAACCACATTAAATTTTTATGAACACTGAATCGATTACCTATTTGTTTGGTTTACCTATTTGTTTGGTTTTCTCACCAGTGGTCACCGCTTCACACAACATGTGGAGACCCCGCACATCCTTGGGTCTTTTCTCCTTCTCTCCTTTTCTGAATTTGCACATGGGCAGCACATGGAAGTCTACGAGCCCTCCCTCTGTTCTTTGAATTTTCATCCTTCCTGGGATGCCTTGTCGTGCCATTAGCCACATGGCAGATCCTCACTCCTTGAGAATACTTATTTCTTTGTGCCTTTCCAAAAAATTTCTTAAGGGACACGTGGACACCTTATTCATTTTCTTCTACTCATTAAGTAAATTTGAGTCCTACGAAGCACAAAAGAATGTCAGAAGGATAAAACGGGCCATTTTTCACAAGATTTACAGGGGCAACATATATATTACATTCCTTAAATAAAAAAAAAATTCAGACCCTAAACACATGAATCAATTTTATTTTCAAGATGGTATTATCTTTGAGCATACATTTTAAAACATGTCAAAACAATTAAAAGTAAAATTTTCAAAGGCATACACTAGATTCAAGGGTTAGACCAATTTGAACACTAATAGGTCATGTGGTTTATTGATTGTCTTTCATGTTTGTAATTAGGCTGGATCCTGTCAATCCCTTGATTCTAAGCTCCTGTAAAAAGTGTTAAATCATCTAAAAAATATTCAAATACAAGACCGATATTAATGATTTTCTATATTTCACATAGCCCCTAAAATCAAATAACAAATTTTAACGACTTTCACGATTACACATATTCCAAAAATAAATTTGCAGCCTAGTAGCCACTATGCTCAATATGTTATTCAAAGTCCACCACATGATATTTGAAGGATAATGTCCACTAAGGTTTTAGAGTATTTCATGGTGTTGGTGTAACATAACACAATCTTGAGATTAATGACTGTCAGGATAATTCTTTTCTAACAAAAAATTGACAAATTGAAACAATTTTAGTTTAATAGCAATTAATTTTTTAAATTGCTTAGTGCAACACATAACATATGATAACAATGGTATAGATCTGATACCAAATGATAGAATAGAATTAGATTGCAATGACCAAAGAGGGATGAAATCCTCACAAATATTATTGATCATGAAATCAAATTACATAACAATGCAAGAGTTGTAATATTTATAGATATTAGACAGCCTCATATGGATAGACATGACACCCTATCAGGCACCAACTATGAGATGATAAGACCAATCTCACATGCACATGTAATTACTACTAATACCACTATTGAATGTTATCCAACATAACAATATTGAATACAAGTCACTAGACTAGAGTGCACATGTTGCACATTATTAAATAAAAGACAATGCAATAAAATGCAATAAATATACCTATGCTAAATTATGCTAACAACATAAAATTCTATTAATTATTTCTTGTATTTTATAATTAAAGGATCATTCTAAAAACCCAAACGATACAAAAATACTTTGGTGAAAAAGATGCAAGGGACAATGCCAAGAAAAGAAGTGGTTGGGAATACAAAAAACCCCAGACTAGTAAGCCAGACAATATGATTCAATAAAAATGGAAATGGAAACACTATACAACAACCAAAACAAAGATAAAACCTAATGGATTTTAGAACCACTTATTTATTTGAATCAGATGACATCTCCATAACCTCCACCTTAACAGGCATAAAAACATTTTCAGTTTGTAATTTCAGAATAATATGCTCTTTTCCAAGAGTATCTCGACCCTTTAACCAATTGTATGTCTCACAACCTTTCCTATGAAAAAAATCCCAACATGACGGTTCCTTTTGTAGTGGAGAAGACATAGCATCCCGGTCAGGAAAATCAAGTGACCTACCTCCTGTCGACGATGTCCCACCCAATTTGTCCACTTCACACAAGAAATAATTTAGGACATTAAACCAATTGAACAACTCTCTAAAAATTTCTACGTACACTAAAACTTCCTATTTATAGTGAGAATCAGAAATCAAGGGCAACAACACAATCAAGGTTTTTTCCATTCCCTCTTCTATGCAAACCCTATACGCTGGCTTGATCAAGTGATGGACCATCTCCAAAGCCCAATCCTTCACTAGATGTATGATAAGAAGATGAAAAATGGACATCAAAGAAACTTATGCATTTACCCTTAGAAGTCCCTCTAAAGAAATATAATCATCTCCAAGAACTCCCTCAAGTGTAACCAGGTATTGCTCTGATTCAATTCTAAAAATGGATTTCAAATGGTGACACAAAATTTTGGTATTAAATTCCATTTCACTCACAGCTGTGGAAAATTGCATGAAAGGAAACATTGGTTTGGCCATGATAGAATAAATGAAATCTCGTGAAGGAAACCCAAAAGGTATGAAAATAAGGGGGAGCGATAAGATAAATATATGGAGTGAATATATCATCGCATGCTTGAAATTAATAGAAGCTTGCCAATTAATTTAATATAAAATTTAATTAGAAAAGATGGTGAGTTTGGCCAATCAAGATATTTATTGAAAATTTTATCACAAAATCATCCTATTTAGTATTTATCTTAATAGATAATATTTAAGGTCCATTCTGGAGTTAATGAGAGCATATAAAGGGATATTTAATCACAAAAGATTGATTTTCCCCGACAAGGTCTTCATTTTAATGGCGGTGTCACATATGGTCTCATCGATAAATTAACCAATGAAATGGTAACACATAGACAACCCATAAAACTGATTTTATTCTAAAGTAATGGTTTTCCTTAAATTCCTTTGTACTCTAAAGTACTTATTTTAAATCCCTTAAAAATATTTTCTCCACATAATTAAAATTTGTAAAATAAAATTGTCATATTAAAAAAATCATGATCTATTAAAGGGTATTTTGTTTTATGATTGTTAAGTGGCTCTAGTAACCTCTTACATTAGAATTCATGATAACTATTTCATTTCATCTACTATTATTTACAACTTCCTAGCTTTTTATCTATATTTATTACCAGCCTTAACTAACGGCACTTACATTTCAAGGACTTGGCTCTACCAGGGATATTCCATATAATATAAAATATTTAAAAATAATGACAACAAAATTGTTGACATTGTTTTTTACATCGTTAAATTGGATTCCCTAATATTGTAGAGGCTAGCAGGCACTAGACTTCTCATTAATGAATAATTGGTAAACATAAAACAAATATTGCTCTTCACGGCATCTGATACTTTATTTGTGAGCAATGTCTGTGTACATACTCACCCTCGATGTTTAGTAAATTATTACGAACTATTATGTTTAACGGGTAATTTCTTAAAATATGGAAGGCCAAGATGAACATGATATGTCTTCAGGTTTAAAATATGTATTTCTATTATTTATGATCCAACACTTTTTTAAAAATTTTAAAAACTTTTGACCAGAGATTTGAAACAGAGGGTTACAGGACCCCACCCATACAAATAAAATAAAATAAAAATGAAACAAAACTAGGGAACCCAAGTCCCACAATAACAACATCACAAAAGAAAGAAACCAAACAAGAATAGGCCAAGGATCCAAAATAGATCCAGAAACAAAAAATCCTATCCAAATTTTAGCTAAGAACATAACTACTTACAGAAGCCTGTGAGTGGGGCCATCCACAACACCAATATCATCTTCCTCCTCCACTCCCCAAGCTCTTCCATGGCCTGACCGATGTTGCCCTATGTGGGACCTTGCCAAGAAAAAGTAGGAATGATCCTTCTGCATGATCCCAAAAAGAATTAAGCTGATCGATTGTAGAATCAATATGATAATGAGCTTCAAGAATCTCCAAGGGTGGAAATTTGTTGGGATCCATCCATCATGCCAAAAGAGAACATACACACTCTTCGCATGAAGAAATAATTCCCTGTATTTCTCTCCCAACCAATGAATCCCTCTCTCAACACCAATAGCCTATTTGTTGACATCCTCCAACCAGAGAAGGGGGTAGGGAATATTACATCCATCCAATTCCTCATGAAAACTAACTCTGTGAACTGGGTACATAAAGTTCTCTGCTACTTCCTTGAGATCTGCTAAAACTAGGTGATGAAGAAGAAATTATGAAAAAATGGTGGCAACAATATCAGAATTGGCCCTTGCCCTAGGATATTCTAGCAGATAGTATTCACCAAGCACACATACAATCACTTCAACCTCCTAAATAGATTCATATCATAATAGTTCTTGTAAGTGCCTCCAAGAAATGGCCAAGGAATAGGCCATTTCCTGCCTCTCGAAATGCAGAGATATGAAAGGGAAGCCAAGGAAAACCATAATTTTGACCAAAGAAGAGGAAAGGAAGAATGAGGAAAAAGGAGACAACATCAATTTAAAATATGGGAAGACATGAGTTTCCATTAATGCTGATAGTTGAATCTGTGCATCTCTTCATGTGAAATGATATCTATCAGGAAAAACCAATATTCAAGTTGATTCCATATAAATGTGATGTCCAACCCATCAATATATGTGTTTGCAAGAAGATCAGTGACGCTATTAACTTCCCTTTAGACATGATTAACTCTCCAAGAATGTAATTTGCTAAGCCAAACTAAAATGTTTGAAATGAAGAAATCAAGTCTCATAAATAAATTACGCAATGAAATGGTGCCACATAGACAACCCATAAAAGTTGATTTGATTCTCAAGTAATGGGTTGCATTAATTTCCTTTATTCTCAAAAGTAATTATTTTAAATCCCTTGAAAATATGTTCTCCACATAATTAAAATATGTAAAATAAAATCGACATATTAAAAAAATCATGATCTATTAAAGGCTATTTAAAAAAAAAATTATGATTGTTAAGTGGATCTAACAACCTCTTACTTTAGGATTCTCAATAACTAGCTCATTTCCTCTACTATGATCTAAACTTTCCGAACTATGTTTCTATCTTTATTACAAGGCTTAACTAACAACGCTTACCTTTGAAGGACTCTCTCAGGGATATTCCATATAATATAAATAACTATAAATAATGACAAAAAAACTGTTGAGATTTGTTTTTCCATCCTTATAATGGATTCCTCGATATTATAGAGGCTATCATCCGGTAGCCATCTCATCAACGAATAATTGGTAAACAAGCATTTCTCTTAATGAATTCACTAACAAATAACTATGCTCAATTATTATATTTAAATTTTACAAGACTAGGAACCTCCAGCGAGGATAATTACTACATTTATTTGATGTTCCAAGACAAGACAAGAAAACAAATACTCCAAAACAAGAAATTTTTAACAAATTTTTCTGAATATACGTGATTCAAAATGTAGATTCAAGAGAATTTAAAACACATAGTCAAACACATACTCTTAAGCCTAGCACCCGTTAGGTAGATTAGCTGTTATAAGGATCCTAGTAGACGTCAGGATTTCCATGATTTTTTTGTTATTCGATCACTAATTTTAAAATAATAAACTATTAAGGATGGATACGGGGAAGTCAAAAATTTTGATTACTAATTGAACCTAATGACGGCTAGACGTTTTCCTTTATACTAATTGATTTCAATTATATGATATACATGATATATCACATGAGAACTATAAAAGGAACCTAATTACAATAACCAAACACATCATGACATGTATGATTTGTTATTTTTAAATAATCAAATCTCAACCCTTTTCACCCATGTTGGATTCTAGGCTTTCATAATGATGTAGTGTAACTCAAATATGATTTTTACAATGATGAGAATATATAGATGTTAGTGGAATCTAGTCTTCACTTCTAGTAAAAAAATATCTACTTGAAACAAACCAAATTTAACAGCGACTAATTGTTTAAATTGCTTAGTGCAACACATAACAATTTTTTTTATTAATTCTTTCTTTTTTATATAACTAAAGATGGGTTAAAGTATGCATGGCGACCGCTATGCTATAAATATTTATTCCTATTGACTGTTTACTATATGAAAATAATGACATTACGATACAACATCTCGTTGTTATTGCACTATTGAAAAACAATATTTGTTATTTCAAATTACTTACAAAATATTAATTTATTTAAATTTTTTTTAGGTAATATGTCTTCCATTGGCTGCACTCCGTTCTTGCAAATTCCTTTTATTCAAGGAGCAGGGTGTTTTACCTCAAAGTATGTGATAAAATAGATAATGTAATGATCAAGGAGGAATACTTGTGATTATGTAGATGGTATGCACGCATTCTAGAATTTGATCAAACTAAATGTGAGAGCTTCGCTTTGGCTAGTAGGAACAACCTGTATAAGAAACACAACAAGACCACCAAATGATAATAAATAATAAATGATAGTGGACTGCCTAATGATCTCTTATTCCGGGAAGTGTGATACTTACTTGATGCTTGTTATTCCATTGTTTTTATTAAATTAATGAAATTAAATATGAGAAATAAAGGTCCTATTGACAACACTTTGATTTAGGTATCTCAAAACATTATCTAAACACTATAGTAAGAAGAGTATTGAAATACAAACTAATCTAATATTAGAAAAGGTATGTTTCTAGTTGGGAAAGGTCACAAGGGTGTTAGGTAAGGTCATTGGGGTATCTGGTAAGATTTGGATGGAATTTTTTGGAGGTTTAGAAAAATACATAGTTACTGATATCGATCTGGTGACTGATGTCGGCATAGAGGTGAGACCAATGATGGCTAAGGTGACTAACGATGGTAGAGGAAATTTGGTAGTAATTAAATAAAAGAAGATTTTAAAATTCTTTGTGGTTGCATAGAGAATGAAGGGAGAGGGGTTGGGTTTGTAATATTATCAAGAAGACCCAGGAATACATAGGGGGCAAGTCTGGAGAGCCAAAATGTCGTAGGTGGTTGGGTTGATGGATTGGTGAAAAGGTGGAGATAAAGGAATACAAGGAGAAGTAAAGTATGATGAAGGTGGTAATGGATCTAAACTTGTAGAAAGAACAAAATGATTAAAAACACGTATACTTACTTGTATTTACATATCTAGTAGGTGAGGGAGAACGATAGTTGATCCATGAAGAGATTCTATGTTCAATGTCACGAAAATACTCCAAAAATGTCCCCGTAAATATTCTAATGCCTTGGGATGAGATCGAAATGCTTACTTGGGCCTGTGGTTGAGTATTTTGTGTTGTCTGGATGATGAGAGGCTTGGATTCACGCTTGAATGTAATAATTATTCCAAAACTTAAAATGAAAAACCTAGGTAAAAGGTTAAAATGTTTTATATAAATTAATCGATAGTGGTTAGGTGATCGGCACTGGTTAAGGGTTAACTGGTGTCGGTTAAAGTGGGTATGTCTAGGTTTATTAAAAATAGGTATATCTTCCTAGATGTGGCATGTTTTCCAAGTTGAATCCACTTAGGGAAGTGGAGTTCTTGTTAGAAAATGTAAGAAGGTCATAGAAGAAGTCCACTTAGGTTTAGAAATAAGTCTTAATTAGTTAGGTTAAGTGGGGACTCAGCATTGGGAGTGATGAATTGGGAGAGTGATGACTTGGTCACTGTGAGTTAAATGCCCCTAGAATGAGTCTAGGGTGAAGTGTCATGGTGAGGTGGGGGTGTGAGGGAGAAATTAATTTAATTAAAATAATTAAATTAATTAATAATACGAAGGTGATTATATAAGTAATGAGGCCATGGTGTGTTTAATTAATTGAAAGGGACCAAGGGGAGTGTAACCCAAATTTTATGTCTACATTTTCCCTTTTTCGTGTAGCTTGTATTGGTAAGTGATGCTGATAAAAACAAGAATTTGGTGTCCTAGGTATGAGAAGAGATTAGGTTTCCCCAAGTATGGATGAAACTGATCCCCCTCAAACTAAGAACTGATGAGGTAGTAAACAGATTCAGTGAATGGTTTAATAAATAGGTTGTTAATAAAAAAAGGTGGAAGGGTTGTAGGTAAGGGTAATGTTTAGGTCGGGTAATAGGTAATGCCAATCAAACACACACACATACATGTATAGATTGTGATAAGGTACTAGGTTGAAGAGATTAGAATCTCTACTTCGTCAAAGGTCGATAGGTTTATCCAAACGAGGTTGAAGTGGTTCAGGTATCCAAGGTATAGGATATGGTCCTGAATCACAACTAGGCAAGGTGTAGGAATGGGTAATAGGTTTTGTTCCAAGGCACCAAAGGTTTGGTCAGAATAAATAACATGGCATCAAGCAGGGTAAGGTAATGCGGCTAAACAACATGGGTAACAACATTGCAAGGTATATCGAGTACATAAATTCAAACATCACAAAATGCAGTTCAGGTCAGGGTATGTAGGTTTGGGCTTAGGTAGGACCAAGGTATAAGTAAATAACATGTCCGTAACTATAATTAAGGAAATGCACAACTAATGTAGGCTTGTGGGTAAGGTGTAAGTGGTGTTGGTAAGGGTAATAGTTACATGAACCACATTGTTTCAGGATAAATGGGCATATGGTATGTAAAATGGTTAGGGGAAAGAGTTTTCAAGCTAACCTCCAAGGGCCCCATACCCTCGGAGTGTTGCCTACATAAACCTAGTGAAAAGGGGCCTCAGACTGATGTAGTTATCTCATAAGCTAGGGAATAATACGACAAGGTAGATGAATGGGTTTGTAGTTTCTAGGAATGATGGATTCGAGGTCATTTAGGCATGGTTAAGTATATGTTGAATAGGCATGGTTGAGTTTAGGTTGAATAGGCATGGTTGAGTTTAGGTATAATAGACATGGTTGTTGTCTATGGTGAAAATATATGGGTAATTTTGGTGGAAGAAGAATTCCTAGAATGTAGGTGTCAAAGGTCTAGTCCTGTGAAGGAGAATCAATAAGTAATAAATGAGGTGGATGGTAAGAGGAGACAACAAGCCTCCTAATTGGTAAGAACTAGTATGAGTCTATCATACCAAAGATTGGTTGATGAACATAAAACCCTAAAGGCATTGCATGATTGATTGTTCTGAGGATGAAGAAGGTAAAATGTTCACAAAATGTCACATTTACCGCATGTCCCTTGAGTAGGCAAAAGATTAGAGAGGAACTGTAGTGAGGTGAATATTAGAACATAATGATTAAGTGGTATGGCCAACCCTTAATGTATATGGGTCCATCACTGATATATAGGTTAATATTTAATAATATAAATATTTATATTTCTATTATTAAATATGCTAACCTAGGTATATACTTTAGGTTAAATATTTAATATCATGAAAATTTTTATATTTCTAATATTAAATATTATAAACCTAGGTGTGTGTGTCAACCATTTTAGATTTAAAAGGTGGTATGGGAGACATACCCAATCACCTTATATAAACAGTAATTTAGGTCCTTATTTGATATATTCGAGAAATATATCAAAGGTGTTCAAATCAAGTGATTTGGTTTTACCCTTGGTAAATAGGGTTTCACAGGAGGAGGTGATATTACTAGATGTAAAATAAGTTCTCTAAAGTAAAAGGTTATTTTGAAAGTGGTTTTTACCCTATTGAGGTTTTCTACTATAAATACTATGTCACCTGTATTATTTATTTCTTGTAAGTATTTCTTTATTTACTTATGTTATGATGTAATATTTATTTAAATATTTATTGTAACATTATATGTAAGTTGATTAAATCCGTATTTATTAAAATCCTCAAATTTTAACATGGTAACAGAACAAGGTAAATTAAATAAATTAAGATCAATTTTTTTGTATTTTATATATTTAATTTGTACAGGTTTTTTAAACTAACCTGAAAGGAAATTTAAAAGTATCTGGTTCCCCTTTTTCCCAATTTATTTTGGCACTACATTTGTGCAATTAAACTCTCAATAAATTTTTTAAGGTTTTTAAATTTTAAATCCCTATTTTTGGGGGGGAGATATAATATGATATGATTTTTACTTTCATTTACATTTTGTAAATTATGTAGAATTAATGCTTATTTGGAGATTGATGTGTGCACATGTGAAAGGGGATTCAAATATTTACTTGCATGAAAATCACATATAGAAATGGAAATGATTCATTATTATATGAAAGAATTTTCATGTTTTCTATAATTTCAAATGTTTGCAGGTTAAATATTTCGGAAGGTGAATTCATGCCCGTGTTCTTTGGTCCCCTCTAAAATGATTCGATTTGAAAAACTATAGTTTATAGTTAATCTATAACTATATCCTATATAATTTGAAAACTATATTATTATTTTAAAATAAAAATATATATAATATATCATAAGGTTTATATAATAATTTATATAAACATCATATTAAGATTTATATAGTTTTGGAAAAAAAAACTATATGTTAAAATCCTTAAACCATATTAAAATTACATGGGAATAAGGGAAGAGTCAACATACCTTATTCTAAGCCTAAGTTTAAATTATATTTAAACTTAACTTATGAATTTAGGCATATATAGTTTTAAAAAAAAAACAAACCTAAGTTCGAATCATATTATACATATATATAAACCACTTAAAATATAAAAAAATTTAGATTTGGTTTATATATGTTTTAAAAAAAAACCTAAGTGCTTAGTTTTTTAGTAAGGAGCTCGTGTTTATTGCTTGGCGATGAAGGGATTACGTTTTAAATCTTAATACTTATTAAATAAAACCTTACATGTGTCCCTAACCATTCATATCTTATATTTTATAAAAACTATATAATAAACAAATTTAAAGGTTTTCTTTTATATAAGAGTGGGAGTGGAGAATAAAATGAGATAATATTTCAGGTATAAATGTGGAATTCTCAAGTATAAATGAAAAATTTAAAAAAGGGGGGCTAGTTTATTGGTGACCCACGTGAAGTGTGGTAAATATTTATTAAAATATTGGTAGTTATAGCCACATAAAATTTTTAAAGTTTTTAGCTTGCAGAAATTATATAAAATATTTTACAATATTTCTATAGTTTTAAATGTGTGAGGGGTAAAATTAAGAGTAAATGAAGGGAGGAGACAAGGTTCATGAAAATAGGGATTTCAATTTATTTCATTGGTCGAGTGAAATTATTTGTCCCCTCTTAAAATATGCAAGTTAATTTATACTCTCATAAATATACTTGCACCTGGTCAAATTCTTTTACCCTGGTCTATGTCCTTTAAACCCCTTTAATAAGGGTTATGTATTTTTTATATAAAAATGATATACTATAGTTTATGATTTTTATGAATTATATGTTGTTTTTTATTTACATTATATAAACTATATACCTTTAAATAAATGTATATATTTTTACATTATAAATTATAATAGGTTATTATAATGTATTAAAATATAACCTCCCTAATATTATACAGAAGAAGAAATTATGAAATTTCACATTCTATAAATACACAAGTTTTGGCTTCATTAAATTTGACAGTCAAATGACCATCTTGTTAGACCAAACATAAGACAATATGATGGTCATTTAGACATCAACTTTAAGCTTGTATGTTCTAGGAAAATTTCACTGTGTTAAAATTGACGGTCAAAAGACCATCACGACAGGCCAAAAAATAATCCATTATGATGGTCATTTAGATGTCAAATTTAAGTTTGCCAGATTTTTGTCTACATTAATTTTTTTCAAAAATTTGAAGTTGTTATACAATCTTAGGGGTCTCTTCTTCACTTCTATATGGTCGGAAATATTTTTTTATATAAATTTGGGGTATAATGCATAGCCGTTTATATTACGAGTTATTATTTTGATCATAAGAGGTTAATTAATATGCATTATAATGACATAATTAGTTATGATCAAATAGTTTCTTTAGATCTATAAAATTTAGATCTTATTCTATTAAAATGGTTGTTTTTATTATTGATAAATATGTATCTAACTCTGTGGTACATTGTATATTATAATGGGGTGGGTTTTATAGGTTTAGGAAAACAATGGCATCCAACTATTTCTGTCTTGACAAAACCTAGATCCTGAATGAAACCAACTATGACATTTGGGTCAAAACATAATTTATGGCGAGGAAACTCTGGATGATTGTTTCTAGATCTGAGGTTGTTCCTACTTGTCGTTAAACAACCATAGATAACATGATGCATTCTTGCAATGAATGCAGGAGGTTCTTTCTATGATTTTACGTAATGTGAACAACGCGTACCTTCTACACATGGGTAATATTGAACATCCGAAAGAGGTATGGACACAACTAGAATCCATGCTTGAAGGATACTTGGTATATCAAGGATAGCAATGAGAGTATAATAGCTAAAGAAATTCAAAGAAATGGTCTATATATTTTTGATGATTTCTCTTCTACATCTTGTTTTATATCTCAGAGTTTGAATAGTTAAAAACTATGGCACGAGAGGTTAGGACATGTTAATTATAGAAGCTTATATAAAATGTATAGATATAATCTAGTGAAAGGATTACATGTGTTGTCTTCTCTCTTGAAGTTACTTCATTAAATGCCTCTAAATAATGGTTTTGATTCTGATTTAGTAAATGGTCATGATGATGTTTTGATGCTATAGATGTTGCTGAAACTCTTATCTTCCTAGATACGAAATTAAAGTGGGCTCAATCTATGTTAAAAAGTTCAAATCCTATTAACCTTAGGAAAATGACCAAAATCCATCATATGTACCATGCATTAATTACCTTGTATGAACTTGAGCCATGAAGTATTATAAGGTCTAGGTGGATATAAAAAGTAAAGTATAATGTTGAGGATAGTATTAATAAACATAAAGATATACTTGTTGCTAGAGGTTTCAATCAGAAACCTAGTATTGATTATGTTGATACAGTTCCCCCTATAGCTAAAATGAGTACTGTTAATCCCTTATTTGCAATTACCGCTCAATTTGGGTGGAAAATCCACCAAATGGATAAGAAAAATACTTTTTTGAATTGTGATTTAAAATAAGAAATTTACATGTTTCAACCTGAAGGATTTGAAGAAACTGGCAAAGAAAACTATGTTTGTAAGTTGAGAAATCATTGTATGGTTTAAAACAAGCTCTTAGAGCTTGGGATGCAAAAATTGTTTCCTTCTTTAAACTGTTAGGTTTTTTTATATGTTATTCTAACAATGATATATTCATTAAGCAATAAGGCTCAAATATTATCATTATATGTATATATGTTGATGATTTGCTTATGACTGGTGACAATTCTAATTTAATTAATAGGATTAAAGATAAATTGAAGCAATACTTTGAAATGAATGATTTAGGTCTCTTACATCATTTTCTTAACATGGTTGTATTTCAAGATAAATATTCTATTATTGTTTCTCAAGAACAATATGCAACTAATGTACTGAAAAAGTTTCTTATGATTGATTGTAAACCATTTTCTACTTCAATGGAAGTTGGAATAAATATTGATCCTAAATTTGCATTTGAAAAAGGTTGATCCTATTTTATATCTGTTAGTTGATAGTTTGATTTATCTAACTATAACTATATCAGATATTTCCTATACTATAGGATTTACTTCAAGGTTTATGTAGGAACCTTTTTTAGAGATCATTGAAATCTTGCAAAAATAATTTTTAGATATTTGAAAAGAACAATCAATTATGGGTTGCATTATACTAATAATGAAAATGATATCTTATATGGATTTTATGATTCTAACCATACTGATGTTGTGTTATAAATTATACTAGATCTGTGTTCAATTTTTTTGGTATGAGAATAATTACTTAGAACAACAAATACAATCAACAGTCTCTATTTGTTCTACTGAGGTAGAGAAGAAAAATGGAAGAAGTGAAGCAGCCATGTGACTACAATGGTTGTTAGTAGAGATACACATAGAAGCTATATGAAATATTTATCTTCTATGTGGTGGTCAGAGTTGTATTACTCTTGATTAAAAAATTAGTTCAACATCATAGGAAAAAGAACATTGAGATACATATACGCTTCACCCATGAGAAGGTGTAAAGTGGTGAGATAAATATCAAGTTCATGTTGACTGAAGAGCAGGTTGCTGACATCTTCACAAAGTCCCGAAGTGATGTAAAGTTTTGTCATTTTTGTGAAAATCTTGAATTGTCGGAGTTGCATTGAGGGGGAGTGTGCATGAAAATGTCACCTCCTAATGGAACTTGGATTTTGTAAAAATACCTTCGGGAAAGTGTAAAAATACCTTCGGACATGTATACCTCATCAGATTATTTTTTGAAATAAGTTTAGAAAGATATTAAAGGATGTCTTCAGTAAAATTTTTAGTGTTATTGATTTTATTGGTAAACATCCAATACAAGGATATTGTTAAGGAGGTCCCTGGTTATAAAAGAATCCTATATGATTGGGTTCAATAAACTTTTATGAGAACCTGTGAGAACATGTAAAACTCACAAATCATACTTAGCCATTGATCATGGGATAATCATTGGGATTTCAAATCTTTTTATACCAAAAGGTAAATTAAGTATGATGAAGGTGTTATAATTCCTTCAACTGATATGCTATCCTAAAACCGTTATGTTTTAATAATTATAAATCCTATAGTATGCCACAGGAAGGTAATATATTGGCATATGTTATGTTATCCCACTTAACATTAAGGGTGAATGTTAGAACATAATTATTAAGTGGTCTCAACCCTTAATGTATATGGGTCCATCACTAATATATAGGTTAATATTTAATAATATGAAATATTTATATTTCTATTATTAAATATGCTAACCTAGGTATATACTTTAGGTTAAATTTTTAATATCATGAAATAATTATATTTCTAATATTAAATATTATAAACCTAGGTGTATGTGTCAACCATTTTAGGTTAAAAAGGTGGGTCGAGAGACATACCTGATCACCTTATATATAAAGAACTTTAGGTCCTCATTTGATATATTTAGGAAATATATCAAATGTTTGAAAATCAAGTGATTTGGTTTTACCCTCGGTAAATATGGTTTCAAAGGAAGAGGTGATATTCCTGGATGTAAAATAAGTTCTCTGAAGTAAAAGGTTATTTTGAAAGTGGTTTTTACCCTATTGAGGTTTTCCACTATAAATAATGCGTCACATGTGTTATTTATTTCCTCTAAGTATTTATTTATTTACTTATGTTATGATGTATTTTTTATTTAAATATTTATTGTAACATTATATGTAAGTTGATTAAATTTGTATTTATTAGTATCCTTAAATTCTAAAATTGAAAGAGGTTGTTTTAACATAACCTGGTGTGAAACAACACGCCTCTTCTGTAAGATACCCAAGATCAAAATAGGTAAGTCCATGACAAAAAAATTATCTTTTTCTTTTTGATTTTGTTTTATATACTGATCAATGTTAGAATTCTATGTGGAATGAATAGAATATTTCCTTAAGGTCTTCATGAAGATGATCGATGCGGGAAGCTTTAAAATATTTTTATTTTATTTTTGCAGGAATAGTCTTCTTTTTGTGATAGACTATGTATAATATGGGTAGCTTTGTATAGTTTTCCTTAGAGGGAGTAGTCTATTTTTAACAATAAGATAAAAAGATAGATGTCCTTTTTGAGGGAGTAATCTTTTTGCTAGAATTTTGACTCAAGGAGTGTGAATTTTAAAAATCACGTATATTACTTTTGAATTATTTTTTGGACTTTTAGGTGATGGAAAAGATTATCAATAAATATAGGCTTCTTTTATGAAGACAAAACCATATCACACAGAGGTTAGCTATGAAAGAGAGGTTTTAAATGAAAATTACCATGGGATTCCATCTTGAAAAGGATGAAAAGTATCCATGAGAATCATGCCATGAGTAGAGCCGTGGTACTCATATTGAAGATAAGGCTAAAATGTGACGAGTAATTACATGATTCTTGTGTAGCCATTAATCCTTAAAATATGTAAGTGGAAGGTGAACATTGCTCAAGGGACTAGCATTTAATAAACAAAAGGTGATATAGGACTTTATTCAACAATAAAATGGTCAAAGATGCAAGGCATTGAGGGGCTCAATTTTGGGTTTACCTTTGAGTGAAGACAAATAATAAGAACCTGATCCATAGGCATGATTAATGATAAAGGGTCTAAGCCAATTTGGAGAAAACTTTCCACGTTTACTTTTCTCCACTTTTTTACATGTTGAGTTTCCTTCAGGAAGAGTTCGCTGACCTGGAAGGTTCGTTCTTGGACATGTTTATTATAAGCACCATTGATACATTTTTAGTAGATTTGGAGGTGATTAAGAGCATTTAGATGGTGTTCATCCAATAACTCAAGATTTTTCAAACGATCCTTGGTAAAATCATCATCTTTGAGCATATATTAGAGTGAGATATGAAGAGATGGAATTTGGAATTTGAGAAAAAAAAAACTTGTGTACCGTAGACCAAATAAAAAGGTGTGGTAGTAGTTGAGGTATGAATACTAGTGTGATAAGCGCATAAGGAAAAAGGAATATGCATGTGTTAATACTTACTAATATCGAAAACCACTTTCATAGGAATTTTTTAAAGGTTTTGTTGGTTGATTCAGATTGGCCGTTTGTTTGAGTATAATAAGGTGAAGAAAAAGTGAGTTGAATGTTGAAGGAATCACAGAGTTTCCATAGGGTTTTATTTTTGAATTGTCTTTTGTTATCAGTGATGCGGCGGTGAGGAACACCAAACTGACAAATGATATGATGATTGATGAATTCACATATTTTCTCATATTTTTTAGAAATAAGAGGTATGGATTCCACCCATTTAGTGTAATATTTGGTAGTGGTAATAATCCATAGATGGCGTTGGGAAGAATGAGGATTGATCTCTCTAAAAACATCCAAACCCCATTAAGAGAAAGGCCAAAGGTTTCGTCTAACTTGTAAGGTGTGAATAGGGGTGTGATGAAGATTAGCATGTTGCTGACAGTTCACACAATACTTGAAATAGTCACAACAATCACAGTTTAGGGTTGGCCAGTAATAGCCTAGGTGCAGGATTCACTTAGCAATAGTTAAGCCACTGAAGTGACCCCCACAAATCCCATCGTGAACTTCCTTGATGGTCTATGAAATTTTAGAACTCGTAAGAGGATAGCATGAAAAATACATTTATAGAGACGACCACCCATGATGACATAACGAGAGATAATTTTGTGAAAGGCTTGTTTTCCATTGTGAGTAAGATCTAGAGGTAGAATTTAAAGGGAAAGGTAGTTAACAAACTACTTATACCAAAGGTCAAGTGGGTTAGTTTCAATGTTTCCTATAAGGTTGACGTCTCGAAATAAATAATAAGGTGATTCCAACCTTTGTACTATGAATTTTTTTTTGAATAAAAGGCGAAGTGGGGATTTGAGAAGAAAGATAGGCCATGGCATCTGTAAATTTACTGGTGGAACACGAGGCGATTTGAAGTTTATAATGGTCAAAGGTAGTCAAAAGTATGTCAACATGATGCTTATATTTTTGAAGTATCTCATTACGACACTGGTAGATATAATTAACTTATTTCACCATTAGTTGAGATTTTCCAAAGATATTAATTGATTTAAAATCTAAGAATATGATGGTTTGAAGACCTAATAGTGCTTCATATTTGGTGATATTGTTAGTACATTCAAAATCTAGTTTGAAAGATAATGGCATAGGCTCACTATCAAGATAAATGAGGATAACTCTGGCACCACCCCAATACTAACATTTGGAACCATTAAAGAATAAGGTCATCTGGTAAATGGTATCGTCCAAGGAGAGGGTAGAGACGAATTCATCAAAGAAATCAAAGTTAAAGGATTGGTTTCCGGAGAGAGGTGCATCTGCGAGTTGGTCAACAATTGTTTGTCCTTTGACATATTTTTGATGGATGAATTCAAGATCTAGGTCTGTGAGAAGCATGAGCCAATGTGTAACACATTGATGTTGATAGGGCTTAATTTACATGTAATGTAAGGGATTATTATTGGTGTAATAAAGGTTTTTTGGTTGAGTACGTAATGTCAATGTTTAGTAGTGAAAAAAACTAAGGCTAAGCAGATTTTTTGGCATGAGAATATCTTGTTTTGTAGTCTAAAAGTGTATGAATTATATAATAAACCACCTATTCCTTGTGTTTCTTGTCACGATGAGCAAG
Organism: Taxus chinensis; assembly: GCA_019776745.2. NCBI lineage: Eukaryota > Viridiplantae > Streptophyta > Pinopsida > Cupressales > Taxaceae > Taxus > Taxus chinensis. The sequence goes on along the minus strand of CM034146.1, from coordinate 507,647,500 downwards.
CATGTCACCTAGGTAATGATTAGTAGTAGAAATGTAAAGGTAAAATGGTTGGTCACCCTTAGGGGGAATGAGCAGAGGTGGTTGGAGGAGGTATTGTTGTAAGGAGTTAAAGGCTTTGTGACATTCATCATCCCATTTGAAGGAGGCATCCTTTTTTAGAAGATGATGAAATGGATGGTAGTAGTTGGAAAGATGAGAAATAAAGTGATGAATAGATTGTAACTTTCCTTGAAAAATATGAAGTTGACGAAGGTTAGTAGGTAGAGGAATTTCGATAATAGCCTTGATTTTAGTGGGATGAACCTCAATGCTACACAAAGAAACAATTAAACCAAGGATCTTGTTAGAGAGAACAATAAATACACACTTATTATGTTAAAGGAAAACACAATATTTGATGAGACGGTTGAAGATAGCCTTAAGTATTGTAAGGTGTTAGACCCAATATTTGTATTTAGAAAGAAGATTGTCAATGTAATATTCTAATATGTGATGCATTATGTCATAAAATATATAAGTCACATCCCAATGATATGTAGCACCAACATTTTAAAGGAAAAGGACATGAAACGATAACAGAAGGTGCCCCAAGGATTAGTGAAGGAAGTTTTGTGTTGATCTTACGAGGTGAGTAATATTTGGTTATAACCCAAGAAACCATCCATGAGTGATAGCATCTCATGGAAGATGGTGAGGTCAACTATTTGGTCAATAATAGGAAGAGGAAATTCATCTCTGGGGCAAGCTAAGTTAAGGTCATAGAAATATGTGCAAATACATAGTCCCCCTATCATGTTTGTGACAGGAATGATGTTAGAGATCCATTTAGTATAATAAATGGGTAGGATGAAGCAAATTGAAAGAAGGCGTTGGATTTCTTCTTTGATAAGAAGGGAAATGAGAGGGTGCATTTTTTGTAGCTTCTATTTCATGAGTTTGGCTTCAAGAATGGTTACGATATTGTCGCCCATAATGTTTGGGTCAATACCGGGAATATCATTGTAGGACCAAGAAAAAGCGTTGCTATGATCCCAGAGGAAAGAAGTAAAAGCTTCTTGTTCAACAACATCTAAAAATTGGCATATTTTTAGAATGTACAGGTCACCTTGAGTGTGACTGTTAATTTCAATGGTTGATTCATTCAACATGGCTTTCATCTCAGAAGGTAATGACTAGTGGATATAAGAATCTTCCATACCATGTTAAGTGAGAATAGAATCATCGTCCTGAAATTGAATGGCGTTAATAGAAGGTGTATTATCATTTATCATGTCAGGATAGAGGAAGGTATGAGAAGAGGGAGCCTCACTATCTTGTTGATAAGTTAGAGGTCCCAGGGAAATGGAGTTCATGAATTTTTTTTTTAGGAGGAATGGATTCTGGGTCCATAGACTCTATAGGTGAAGGTGGTGAAGTTGGTTAACGGGGTGGGGAATGTTTATCTTCCTCAATGATTTTGACTCAGGCCTTCTTGGGAGGTGGTTCGTCAAATCCAATACCATTGTGGTCTTTATGATTATGAGTGGTGAAAGGAATGACATTATGGAAATCTTATTCATAGAAACCAAATCTAAAGCCCTTCCAAGCACAGTGATGGAGGAAGGTGTGGGTGAAGCAGCGGTTGCTGAGAGATTGAATATTGGAGGAAAATGGTCGATTTGGGGAAGGTGGCTCCAACAAGTAGGTAGAGGTATCAAGTCCCCGATAAGTTAAGTTGGTGTGAAGGTGGGGAGGACTATAGAGGAAAACCTCACCTATGTGGTGATTATAGCACAAATGTTGGTGAAGTTTATCATACACTTGAGGAGTAAGGAATGTGTCAATGTTATAAAGGCGATACTTCTCTAGAGTGAGGAATTGAAAAACCCCCTCTAAGGGATTAGTAGTTGATATGTGGGTAGTGGGAATGGATGAATCATTGGAAAATTAGGAAGAAGAAGAATTAGTTGTTTGAGAAGTAGTTGGGTTGCCTAATGGATCAGCTACAGACACTACAGAAGTAGTTGGAATAGAGGAGTTAGTTGTGGAAGATGTAATAGTAGAAGTGGTGGATGAGGCATTGGTAGAAGAAGAATTGGTAGTGGTGGTAGATTCCTTAACGAGTATAAGGAAATCATTAGGTCGATACGACATATTACAGGTCTTGAATGGTGAAAGGTCAGCTAGAATGGTATAATTGTTCCCTTCATGTTTGAATTTTAAATAGCAGTGTAAGGTTGAAGGAACACATCTCATGGCACAAATCCAGGGTTGGCTAAGTAGCATGTTGTATTGGAATTTGCACTCTAAGATATAGAATACTTTAGGAATAGTACGGAGGCCTACACAAATGTAAATAATGATGGTACTAAGGGTGGAATTCATGTCATCATTGAATGAACGTATCATAACTAGGTTATTATGTATGTAATTGGTAGAGATGCACATTTGGTTGTACACATGGGAGGAAATTTTGTTAATATAGGCACCACCATCGATCATAACGTGTCAAATGCATATACTATCAATGTAGACAAAAATAAATAGGTTAGGATCATGATAATCTTATTGGAGATGTATAATTTCATCATTAGAAAAATTGAGAGAAACTACTGGATGAGTGGTAGTAGGTGCAGAGGAAGGGGGTGAAGTGGTGAGAGAGGCCACATGATGAGGAGTGATAATGGACACAACAAGAGTAGGGTCATTAGGTATAACCTAAATAGATTGTAGAAGCTCAATGAGGGCATGTCGATGAGACTCAAAGGTTTGGACATGGTTGTAAAAAGACATTTTGAGAGGATGATGATGTAATTGTTTGAGCATTATACGATGGGAACCCCCATCAGAAATAGGGTATGTGGGTCCATGGATGGTGATTTTTGGTGTAGGTGCAGATGGAATATTAGGTGATGGAGCCTAGAATTTACGAGTACTAACCCAGGTGCAGTGACACATCACTCAGCCTAGAATAAGCACTCACCCAAAGCGCACAAAGGTACCAGGCCCCTCTTTAGGGTTGCTTGTGTAGGATGTTGGCAATATTAAGAGTTAATATATTCAGATCCATAATTATTATAACAGTCTATAGAGAATATTCCAGATCCAAATCTAAAGAGTAATAGATTTAAGTAATAGCCACAATAAATTCTTCCATGCAAGATTTAGTTGTAGTCATGTTTAACACCTTGAATTAGTCAATACACTCCATTATTTAAAACACAATAAATACACAAAATATTCTTACAATAACATAAGCTCATCCACACATCAAATTTGGTAGCATAACTTCACAATAACTTATATCTAGTCCTCCTATATATTCCTACTAAACTACATAGATCACTACATATTTATAAGGGTGGGGAATCGCCCTTCACTGCTTGCATAATTCCAAAAATAGGTCGCATGCTGAAAATAGCTATGCACCTTTACAATGATAGACACACATGCAAGTGCGCTAATAATATATCTCTTCTAGTTAATTGGAAGTAGCACCTCTATTATTAACTCGAACCATGCAAAACACTTAGTAGATGCTCTTCCCAAAATATCCTATACATGTCACACAAGTATTTATCTAGTTTGTGTGCTCTGTACGGTATCTCTAAAAATATCCTGTACACATGAAAATGGATAAGTCCTAAATTTTTCCTTGTATTTCATGCACGTGTCCTTCCCTATCCTTTCATGCCTTTGAATGTGCCATGTTCTCATGTGTGAACCTTTTGTATGCCTTCTACTAGGTATCATATTTTATTTTCTCAACATTACCCCACACAAAACTGCATTTCCACCCAGGTAATGGTTGCCTCTTGTTAATTTTAAAGAATAAAAAATAAGGAATGGAATGAATGCAAAGTAAATAATTTTTGTACAAAGAATGACCTTCCCCATGCAACATCCTCTGTTTCAACTGGAAGAATCAACTCTAGATATTCCTCTTTGATCTCATCCTCTAAGGCTTACCAATCACTCAGTGTGGCTTCTTCCTTTTTCGTAATATCTGATGCAATAAATTCTAACTCTTCTTACGCAATCTCTTCCTTCTTGTTTTGCAATACAATAAAAATGCTTGAAATTTTAGTCACCCTTCCTTCCAAAAGATCCATCTTCTGGGCTATAAGTTTCCCAATTTCATCTATCCCATCCTTATGGGGGTCTTGGGCTTCTATAAGGGCCTCACGCTTCTTCTTCACTAGTGATAATCTCTTCATGCATCCCAATGTATCATATTTAATTTCCTTCAGGACTTCATTGTCTTTAATTATGGTCCTTATCCTTATTACTACCTCTGGATATGCACATATGTTCAATGCCTGGTCTAGCTTCTTCAACTCCTCTTGCAACGTTTAAAACAATGCCTTGTATGATGAAATATTCCTTACCACTAAATCTCTTTCCCTCTCTGCTTCCTACTTAGGGTCCTTTGGTTCTAGCATCCAAACTAGTCCATCATCAAGCACCAAATCAACTAGGGTATGCACATCGCGTATAGCCATAAGGAACCTTTTGGGTACCTTGGGCTCCAAGTACATTCTTTCTTATAGGACATGATCTCTGATCTCCTCTTCCATGCTGATGAGAACCCCATTCTTATTTTTATCTAGGTACTTATCTCCTTTAATATGTATGATATTTGTATCTTTGGCTTTGATTTCTTCTCTTAGCACTTTGATATTGGCAACTTTATCCACATTCCTACACGCCACCTCTATACATAGCTTCACTATAGAATTACTCACCTGTTCATCAGTCATAACATTTGGCTTAATGGTTATGTTCCTATTGTGTGGTACCTTCCTCATTCTCCTTGACACACAAGACTCTTCACACACATCACAATCAGGCTCATCCATGTGATTTTGCATGGACCATGATAGTTGTTTCCTCACGTGTTTTCTAGACATGTTAGGGTCAATAAACTCCCATACATACAAGTACTTGAGGCCCACTATATTCTGGAATCATTTGAGGAAAATTTTACTTGTGTCCTCTTCATAGCCCATGACTAGCACAACATACTCTCCACTTTCCCTCTTTGTTCTTGGCCCCTTAGGAACTTGAGTGCCAAGGTTTTGAGTTGGATCCTCTATGTACTGACTAGTATTTTTTTTGTTTCTCTTGGATTCTTTACTCCTTCTTTAACCTTCATTTCTTTGCATCCTTAGGATCTTCCACGTCCTCTAGTTGTATTAGAGGTCTAGGTGCACTCTCTTCATACTCCTCCACCTCCTTTTTCAGATTCATTTTTCTCCTTCTCTTCTTAGATGTCTCCTTCTATGGAGAGATTCGTGGTGATCTTCATACAAAATATGGAGTAGCACCTTGAGTTCTTGTCTGTCTAAACACCCTCTTAAAGTGGAATTATTCAAGGGTTCTGCTCCTACTTCCAATTATTCATCTCCTTCTTCTTGTGTCATGGGGTGGAGTAATTTCACACTTAGACTTCTACCCTATCTGTGGGTTGCCTCTGCATCCTCTATGTACCCATCTACCACTGTCTTTGCCACTGTCTTCACGCTCTTCCTCCTCATCATCTACCTCTATAGGTTTGGTGGGCTTCGGAGTTGGTACATTATCCACTATATGCTTTCCCTTAGGTGGCCCTGGGAGTGCGAACTCATTCTCTACATACTTATTACCCTCTAAATTAGGCTTAATCTGAAGTTATATAAGTGTGGATCCACTATCTCCAATCCCCAAACTCACAAGATTCATGATTATCATATCTTAAACTTAGCCTTTCAATATAGGAAGTTTGACCTAGATATACATACGTCTTCCTCAACGTGTGTGGTAGTCACAGTCTACCTTGTCTGCAAAAAAAAATTAGGCAGTGCGCATCAGTAAAATGGTGGACTGATTCCTGGAAGTTGTGCCCTGATTTTAAAGCATATGACATTTTTCACTAGGAGCTCCAAGTCCCATCCTTCATAGAAAATAGTGTGATGTAGAAGAGCTAGTATACCAAAAATTGGACTGTCTTTCCCATGACCATAGGTAACTCCTTGGGGATGCGCCAATCCTCTTCAAATTTCATGTGGAGCTGATCATACCACATCTCTGCCCTCTTCTTGAATGGCCCAGTCATTGACCCTTTATACAAGTACTTGTCAAAAATTTCTGCAAGGTACTTGTTTTGCATGGGATACTCCTAGATCTTGTTCTTTGGCCCATCGGGTAACTACTAATATCCATAAATACAAGGGACAATAGGATAGCTCCGAAACTGATTTTCTCACCTATGTGACACTTCCTTGATGATAGTCTCTGCAATATAGCCTGATATGTTGTAAATTATTCCCTGTTGACATTCTCCTTACAATGTGCAGCCATATTGTAATCATATGTGACCATCTCTCTTGATCATTCAATTTGGTCGCTAGATGTGCAGCTGCCTATACCACTTGGTACTTCTTCAATTTATCGATATTCATTGCGTACAGACCCTTGGTATACCCTAACTCCTTCCATGTCTCTTGTATTGTCTGACTTTATATATCAAGTCACTATCTAAATCCACTCTTGTTCCCTTTAATCCTTTTATTGTTGAAATCAATGTGGCTGTAATACTTACCCTTTGTCAAGAAAAATAGAAAAATTCTTCATGTACTCTTCTCATCAACCACTTGTACAAAGGTTCATACTTTCCAAAATATGGGATCTCGTACAACTGGTAGACTCCTATTTGATTTAACAACTTCTCTCCAAAATCATCATACACTAACATGTCCTCTGTTGTGAACTGTTTTATCTTCATACTCAACAACGCATCCAATTCCTTTTTATTATACAATGTGTGGTTGTTGTAATCACTTATCTTGTAATTACAGATGTGATAATCCCATTCTTGTCCCACTATCATTCCTTCTAGGTATTACATCTTTGATAAATTACTCTTAGGAGGAATTTCAATCTCTGATTCCACTTTCTTCTTTCCCTTGGCTCCTACGGCAGGTGCTTTATTTGGTTTCATCTGTAAATCGTAACTTTTTATCCACTGTAGTGTGTAAATGCTTACCTTCTATATTCTGTAATGAGCAAGTCCAAACCCTATCTAGAATCTGTGTGCCCTAGTTCAAATCATATCTCATCACTCTTTTGAAATGCTCTACTTCACTCAAAACCTTCACCAATGGGGAGGTAAGCTTCTCATGCACACAAATTTTCTCTCCACGTCTGGTTTCACACTCTCTTCACCTCAACATGATTCAATCAACTCATTTTTCACTTAGATGATTCAAATTTTTATGATTACAATAGAAAAAATGAACTCACATCCCATCTATTTTCAAAAAGTTAGTGCATTTATTACTCCATCACCTACAGAGCAATGCTCTCATTAATTGACAATTTTTATAATTTTGAGGTGGTACATCTTCGTGCCTCAACTATAACATTTTAGTTCTCCTTCCTACCTTATGGATATAGAATTCTCTTCAGCATACTTCTATGCACTGAGTACCTTGCCACTGTGCCTTATCCTAGTAGTCTCCATGGTCGCTACTTATCTCATGTTATATTGTTCCCTCATTTATCTCCATCTATTATCCTTATTTGGAAGCAATCTCCTCTCCACCAACTCTCCAAACTTAAATAACACCTATAGTAGTTTTTTCCTTTATGTGTACCCATTTTCCAATAGCCACCCCACACAAATTGTATGTGCATTCATATGTGCATAAAAATACTACAAAGGGTAATTAGCTTCTATCACGCAAATGTGCTTATTTCACAAAACACCAACTAAATTGAAAAAACATAGCAATGAAGAAGGAAATACACTAAGGGAATACATAACTAAAAACCTAACCTAAATGGTAACACTGCCTTATTAAAAACACCAAGAAGGCTTATTTATAGTAGGGCTTCATCCTACTCCCTTTTAAGTAACCAAGTAACCATATTCCATCAAGTGTTTCTAACTAACAAGCTCCTATTTCAAGTATGTAAGTGATAAAATATGGCCCTAACCAATGTAATTTGAGTTTTATTTTATGGCATAGAAACTTAGAATCATAAAGAATCACCATCTGTCCTATCTAAAGCTTTTTGTCCTTGATGTTCGTGTCATGCCATGCTTTCTGCCATGATTTTTCTTACTTTTGACTCCATCATACTATTTCTCATCACTCATCCAACTTAATCAACTATTCAATTCATTCTTCTAATGCTTTCTCATCAGCTAGACCTCCAATGCGTGTAATATGCAAAGAAGGTAACATGAATTCCATAGGAAGAACTACTTCTACCCCAAACAACAATTGAAAGGGTGTTGCCTTATTTAACCACTTGTATGTTGTTCTATATGCCCAAAGTACTGTAGAAACTTTATCATCCCAATCCTTCCTTCCAACATCAATTTTTTTTATCAATGTCTGGCTCAAAATCTTGTTAAAATCCTCACCAGTCCCATTTTCCTAAGAATGATATGGTGTGTAATCATTAACTCATCCAATAGAATTTTGATTGTATCATTCAGAAAATGTGTTCCCCTATCACTGGTCAAACTAAACAGGCATACATACCTTGTAATAATATTTTCCCATAGAAACTTGGCTACTATAGCTGTTGTACACTCCTTTGTAGGCACTGATTCTGCCCACCTTGTCAGATAATTTGTTCAAGTGATGATATAGTGTGATCTAGTCCTACGTGTCAATGGTGAAATAGGACCCACAAAATCTATAGCCCATTTCTCAAATGTTTTTGCACTAGGAATAGGTATTAAAGGCATTTCATCTCTTTGTCATGGTTTGCCAAGGAAATGATAGTGATCACAAGCCTTGCAATATGCCTTACAATATTTATAAAGGGTCTCTCACCATAATCCAATGAAAAGAATCTTGTGTGCAATGGCGTCACCTACATAGTGCCCACTTGCAATACCACCACGAGCCTCCTCCATGATTTATGTGTACTCATGTTCTAGTACACATCGAAAAAATACTTCATCTCAACCTAACTTGTACATGTCACCGCTAATCAACATAAATGGTGCCACACAAATGGCAAGTTGTTTCTTCTCTAAGGATATCATTCCTTCTGATGCCATACCGGTACGTAGAAAGACATGAATGTAATTTAATTCTGATGGCACATGTTCTAACTTTTATAACTCTGCATCAGGCATGGTATCTTCAATTTCCTACACATCATCTCCTAACTATATTCTGAATAGATGGTCAGGGCCAATATTACTTTTGCCTAGTTTTACCACAACTATGAAATCAAATTCTCAGAATAAGAGTACCCATTAGCATATGCACCCCTATAGAATGGGATTATTTACCAAATACTCAATGCCATGTGATCGGTTTAGAATAAAAATGGTGTTGCTAGCAAGTATTGTCTAAATTAATGGAGCACATAGATCATTGATAAAGCTTCACGCTCTGTAGTTGTATAATTCTTCTTTGCAGGAGTCGACTTTATACTAACAAAATAGATAGGAGGATCTATAATACCTTCTATAGGCTGAACTAACATTGGGCTAATGGTTGTGTGAGAGGAATCCACATGTACTTTAAATGATTGGTCCCATGAGGGAAAGCACATAATAGGCAATGTAGCAAGTTTCTCCTTTAATGTTTCGAATGTGTGTTGCTTTGGTTCTCCCTAGTAGAACATCCCTTTTCCTTTTATTAAATCTTCCAAGGATGTGGAAACCTTAGCATACCCTTTTATAAATTTTCTATGATACCCAATGTGACCTAAAAATCCATGCACCTCACTTTGACAGGTAGGCTCTTCTAGGATGATAATGACTACAACCTTAGCTGGATTAACTAATAAACCTTCCTTGTATATGATGTTCCTTAATAGTGTTCCAAATGGTGTAGCAAATACACATTTCTTGATATTCAAATAGATTCTTAACTAGCTACATATTTTAAACATTAGGTGTAAATTTTCACAATGATCCTTAACAAGTCCATACACCATCCAGTCATCTAAATAAATTTGTAAGAAGTTGTGAATAAAATATTTTAACACTTAGAGAATTATGCCTGAAAATACAGTAGGCACATTTTTTAGACCAAATGGCATCATAATATAGGATAAACTTCCGCATTGAGTATTTTCCTGATCCTCCTGTGCAATCCTAACCTGATGATACCTAGATAATCCATTTGTAAATGAATAAACCTTGTGCCTTGCAACTCCTAATATTTCCTCAGTGAATGGAGTAGGAAAGGGATCAGTCACACATGTAACATTTAGCTCCTTATAGTCCACACATATCCTAATCCAACCATCTTTGTTTATATTGATCACCATTGGGATAACCCATTCTGGGTCATCTAGGGGCCTGATGATTTCATATTTCAACATTTTTTAAATTTCTTCTTTGACCTTTTCACACAAGTTGGGTTTCATCCTATAGGGTTGCTTCCTAGCTGGGTGTGCACCTTCCTTAAGCTTTATCTTCATTTCTCCTAATGATTCATGGACACCTTTAAGTTCATAGTATCCCCTAGGTAATAAGTCCTAATAATCTCATAGCAACTCAATGATTTTGGCCACTTCAGAGTCAGGCCAATAATCCCCAATTATGGCCTCCTTAGGCTCAACATCTGATCCAATATTCAATTTCTTTGTTTTCATAGGTTCATGATAGGCATGCGTGGTATTATCCACACTGTTCAAAACTTAATGCCTACCTATTAAATGATCTACATCCAATTTTTCCACTTCCTCATCATCCACTAAGTAGACCATCTTTCCTTTTTCTTTCTCAAGGCAAGTGTGCTTAAATAGTGAGGCATATGTTTCTGTTTCTTTAGGAAAACATGCTCTTGAGTTGTTTCCATCAAATAACTCCTGAATGAGTTCCCCCACCTTGGCACTATCTCCCATAGTTAAGTGCTTTATGACCCTTAATTCCACTTCAACTGGAGGTTCAATATAGAAATAGTCAAACATTTGGATCATTCCTGTAATCAAATCCTGTCAATTTCTAGTTTCTCTATGGAGTTCCACATATACATACTAAGAACACACGTATCCTTTTAAAGTGAAATAATTTTTTTGTAGCCAGAGTGAGGATGGTAAAGCTTCCCACCCTTCTATCCAAAGCCTATCACATTGTTGAATGTATTCCTGAATAGATTGATTAATATGATAAGTGCATATTTGAGTAGGTACATTGCTCCTGGAAAACCAAGTAGAAAGAGAAATCCTGATTTCATTCCAGCCTCCAAGATTATCCTTATGAACCACCCACCAGTGTGCTTCTATCCCACATAGGGTATATGCTAGCATATTCTGTCTCTCTAACTAGTCTATCCACTATTTCTCCATGGTGAGAAAAAAACTGTAGGATATCCTTCTCTAGTGTATTGAGGTTTCGAGTTGTTCCCTATTCTCCTGATACGACGAGGTCTATTTTTCCACGTATATGTGATTCTTACTTTGCGCCCTACTAACTCATAAGTATTATGATCCCAATTATCACAAGAAACACTTGTAATATCACTAATAGAATGTGCATCTTTTGACTGAAGGATTCCTTCTTTATATGGCTTGAGCATTTTTGGGTCCCAGATGGCACGTACATAAATCCTATTTAGATCTTCCTCACGTAAAGGCTCAACATAGGGTGTACATCTTCCATATTTTATAGGGATAATAAATCTTTCGTCCTTGTTTTCAAAACTGATATAACCCTTGTTGAACCTAAGATCAACATTATTTTCATAGCACCAAGGGCACCCAAGTAGAGCTTGAAAGTTATCTACCTCTGCAAGTGCTAAAACCTTGAAATCCCCAGTGAACTTGTCTTCCTATATGGTAATGGATGCATATTTTAAAACTATAATGGGAGCAGCCTTAGTTCAGTTACCCATGAACAACACATCACAATATGGATCTAATGGGGGTATCCTCATTTATACCCATGCATCTAAAGTAAGCACATTGACTTCCGATCCTGTATCAATCAATATATTACTCAAAATCCATCCATCCACAACATCATTTAGAGATATTTCCTTATTATAGTCTAAGCTATGAGGGGGAATATTTCCATGTAGGATATGTCTTCCAGTCTCAATACTTTACCTTGGAGTGTTTCCCTTTAGCCAATTCCCTAATAATGGAATGATATTCTCCTGGCACAATTGTTAAGTTGTGGAAATAAATAGCTTCACTGGAGCATGCATTACAAAGTGACTGGAAAACATAGTAACTGACATCAGTTACCCAGGACTGGAATCATCCAGGAAAGGGAGGAACCGGAAGTGGTTAGGTCTAACCGGCGTCGGTTACCTGTGTGAAGTTGTTTTAATTAATTCTCAGAAATTAGATCTATTTTTAGCATTAAAGTAAATATATTGATTTTAAATGCATGGATAAGTGCCCTAAGTTTATATACACCTATATAAGTATGAAAGATAGGGTTTAGAATTAGAATTAAGAGAAGGATTGAATTAGATCCTTGATTCTCCTAGATTGAGAGGATGAAGACAAATAAGAAGAAGAGAAAGAAAGTACAGGTTACATGAAGACAAAGTCTCCATGGAAAGGAGCTAGAAAGAAGTAAATAACATGTACATCTGAATGGTGAGAAGAGGGTAACATTTTCTACTGTATTTTCATTTGTATAGTTATTGTCTCATTGTAATGGCTTATATAGTATGCAAAGAACATAGAGTTTCTTCTTGTAGATCCACATGTTGGTGATATCTTGTATTATAGATTCATGTAGATCTAGTCTTGTATTGTAGATCCACGAGATCATATTGTATTATTGATCCATGTAGATCTAGATATTGTAGAGGAGGTTGTATTCATGTTTGCAAAGTCTATGCATGCAGTGATGGAGAGACATAATTACTTCTTGGTGCACAGTCATGGTTACACATTGGTAGACCCATGTGAGAGGTCTTATGTTGCAGATCCACAGAGAACTTGGTAGCAGTTCAGAGATGCATAGTAGTTCCTGGTTATGTGAGATCTGCTAGTGGTGTTTGGAGGCACAGTCGTAGTGCACTCATGGAGATCCGTTTAGAGATTTGGAGGAGAGGAGATACTTTTGGAGAGATGAATTGTACTCTTGTATTGAAGAGTTAGTTTGTACTCTTGTTATATTATATAAATGAGATCTCTATCTTTGGTGGATGCAGCCTACATCGGCTGAACCATGGTACATGCTGTGTTATGTGTGTGTACTTTGCTATTAATTTGTATTATTCTAGTTTATACTTCCACTCCTGTAGATTTTGAGAGAATTGTTTAGATCCAGTGTGCATGATTTTGTTTGTTATTAAATCATAGCACTATTCCATGCAATCCCGAATTCCCAACAACTAGTATCAGAGCTAGGTTTGTTATATTATCTGATACAAACAACTAGTATCAGAGCTTGGTTATCTTGGTTATTTTAGAGCAAGGTTTTTACTTTAGTATATTGTTAGTGGTTTACTGACAGATGTATGAGAGCAGGGTTTGTTTTTCCTAATGTGAATATCAAAGGAAGAGATTCAATCTCAAGTGGGAGCTGGAAGGAGTAAAGGTTGGTGGAAAATTACAGTGACTGGACATTGATTAAGTGGCAACTGACATCGACAGGGTGACTTTGGATCAGTTATAGGGTAACCATGGTTGGTTACAGGGTGACCATGGTGGGTTACAGGGTAACCATGGTCAGTTATAGGGTGATTGTGGTCGGTTACTGGGAAGCCTAGTTTTAAACAGAAAATCAAATATCTTACGAATTAAGAAGATGCATGGAATGTATAATTTGTTGTTGAGGTGTCCCTTGTTCTTGGAGGCACAAGCATGTTGGTCAGATTGTATATCTGGTTATTGAGGTATGGTTTTATCTTGGTATTGTAATGCTTGTATTATTTTGGTTGCATATGCATGTTTGGGATTGTAGATCTAGATCTGAGAATGAGAGAAAAGGAGCAGTTATGCATCCTTTGGTGTATTTAGATACATGGGATTCTTAGAGAGGTACAATATAGTAGCATAATGTGAAGACATGGTTTCTAATAGAGAAGAATGTTTTTCAGTTCAAGATTCAATTGAGTATCTTGGTGCTGGTAAGGTGATATATTTCATCTTGGTGCAATTTTTATTGCATGTATTATTGTTGTTAAGTTTTTGTGCAAGATTTGGGTGCTTCTTGAAATGACTGGCTCAACACAACTATCAGCTTTGGTCAGAGTAGGCACCTGGTTTGGTGACCTATGCCAATTTGTGGTGTTGTGTTAGTTCCAGTAGCACCGATGTCATCCAGGGAGATGAAAATGGTCACAAAGGGTAATTGGTACTAGTTAGAAAACTATAGTCAGTCTCTGTGAAAATGATTTTACACATGGTTTCTTACATTAGAAAAGGGCATGGATGATTTAGTGTTCTATTTTGGAGGATCATGTTTCTTGCACAATGTGTAAAGGCAGAAATAATGCATATCACTACAATGTTTGGATCAGAAAGAGGATGAAGCTAGCTTGGTTAGTCCAGCGAGACTTTGGGTTAGGTATCTGTAAATGATTCATGTTTTATTTCTTTCTTTTGGAGCAGCTAATATTATGTTTGGATAGTGTGCATATATTTACACCATGTTTTTGGTTTTGTTTGACTTTTATTTCTTAGTTGTGTGCAATCTTGAGGACAAATTGGATATCTAGTCTAAGGATGAGATCCTCAATGAAAATTCATGGTTAGACATAGTTGTAGGTAATGAAATATTTTGAGTACACAGGATGAAAAGAAGTTGATTCTCCTACTTCACAAGAAGTCCAAACTTCTGTGATGTAGAAGTATTCTTTTATAAGAATGGAATCATTTTATATTTTCTTTCATCTGGTTTTATTTCTCCCTAACATATTAGATTTTGAGCTTGGTGTTAGAGGAAGTGCAAGGAATTTCATGTTCAGTGGGAGAAAGCCATGGTTGTTGGCATTGCAGGATTGGATACATGATGCACATGAAGAGTGAGAGGAGATTGCTACTATTCAGAGTGGAAGAGGCACTAGTTGGTTTTGGAGGGAAGTCATAGATTTGCAGGTATATTGAGTTTATTGCTTTGTGATGTCACTTCTAGTTTATTTTGTGGTGCCTAGATATCCCTATGGGATTACCTTTGATGGTTAGATTTAGCTAGGTGAAGATGAAAAAGAATTTTTTTCAGAGTTTTAAGGGTTAAAGGAGAAAATATGACTGTTAAAGAGACCGGTGTCAGTTAGGATTAACCGTGGTCAATCACCTAGTAACTGTGGTCGGCTAGGCAGTGACTGGGGTCATTTAGGAAATTCTGGTCGGTTTGGTCACAGGTTTGACACTAGTGTTTATTTACCATTTTTAGATGGTGCCCTTGTTTTACTTTCATCTTGGTTTGGTTTGTGCAGTATGTTGATGACATGTTTGCTGGTATTTGCACTTGGTATTTATTACATTGTTTAGTATGGTTGTTTGTTATTGACATTGATAAGCACAGGATTCATAAATTACTTTGGAGTTATTTAGTGAGAGACTTGGTGCTTCTGGAGAGCCCGATGATATGGATGAATGTATAGGTGAGTTTATACATGTGGATAGATTCAGTTTTGTGAGTCTATGATGATGTAGATGTTTGATTTGCACATGGATGCCTATGAGCATGGTTTAGATGCCTTAAGCATGAGTAGAGGATGTTTGTATTTCCTCTTGATTACTATGTTACTCCTTGATAGGTATGTTATCTATGTATGAATGCATTAGACATGCTAGTTGTTTATGTAGGGTTGGATTTGTAGATTGCAGTGTTTGGATTTCTTTGAGTTATGTAGGTGTTTGTGTATTGATCACCCACTATTACATATAGAACTCATTCAAGGCTATTTTTACCTGAGATCTTGTTTTGCTTTCACATATTCCAGTTTGAATTATCTTTAAATAGTTTCATTGGTGGTTGCATGGAGACATGGATATATGGATGGAGAACATGGTTGGTTTTACAGGTATGTCTATGGTTTCAATTGAAGCTCAATACTTTAGTTTGAGTGGGAGCTCTTACATGTGTGTTAGTCATGATTTCTTGGGTGCATGAGAGGATTGGTGTTATGATTTAATGGGAGCTTGATCTATGGATAGCTCGGTTAACATGGATAATTTGTAGATTCATGGTGGTTTGGTAAGTCATGTTTTAATCTTCTTGGTTTGAGAAGATGGTTTGATATTCCTGGTTTTATTTTTGATAGAATTGTTAAAGGAAAGAATAGATGGTCCTCACAATGTGTAGAGGATGGTGATTTACAGGTACATGTACAAAGGTTCAAAAATTTATCTCCAAGTGGGAGATTTTTAGGTTGTGGAGCTGAATTGCTTCAAAGATAGCATTTTTTACACCTTACTGGAATACACAGTAACTGACGTCAGTCAACATAAGAACTACCATCAGTCAGCATAAGAACCATCATCGGTCAACATAATAACTACCATCAGTGAGTAGATGAACCACCATTGGTTAGGGGGAACTGACATCGGTTATATGTGCGGGAGTGTTTTAATTAACTCTCAAGAATTAGATCTATTTTTAGCATTAAAGTATATCTATTGATTGTAATTGCATGGCTAAGTTCCCTAAGTTTATATGCACCTATATAAGCATGAAATCTATGGTTTAGAAGTAGAATTAAGATAAGGATTGAATTAGATACTTGAGTCTCCTAGATTGAGAGGATGAAGATGAAGAAGAAGAAGAGAAAGAAAGAACATGTTACATGAAGACAAAGTCTCAATGGAAAGGAGCTGGACAGAAGGAAATAGCAGGTACATATGAATGGTGAGAAGAGGGTAACATATTATTTTGTATGTCCTTTGTATAGTTATTGTCTCGTTGTAATGGATTGCATAGTATGAAAATCACATAGAGTTTCTTCTCTTAGATCCACATGTTGGTGAGATCTTGTATTATAGATCTATGTAGATCTAGTCTTGTATTGTAGATCCATGAGATCATATTGTATTGTTGATCCATGTAGATCTAGATATTGTAGAGAATGTTTTCTTCATGTTTGCAAAGGTTATGTAGTGATGGAGAGACATCCTTAGTTCTTGGTGCACAATCATAGTTACACATATGGTAGACCCATGTGAGAGGTCTTGTTTGTAGATCCATAGAGAACTTGGTAGTAATTCAAAGATGTAGTAGTTCCTGGTTATGTGAGATCTACTAGTGGTGTTTGGAGGCAAAATCGTAGTGCACTCATGGATATCTATTTAGAGATCTGGAGGAGAGGAGATACTCTTAGAGAGATGCATTGTACTCTTGTATTGAAGAGTTAATTTGTAATCTTGTTGTATTATATATATGAGATATCTATCTTTGGTGGATGTAGCCCATATAAGGTGAACCACGATACATGTTGTGTTATGTGTGTGTACTTTTTCTTAATTTGGATTATTATAGTTTATACTTCCACTGCTGTAGATTTTAGGGAATTGTTTAGATCACGTGTGCATGATTTTGTTTGTTATTAAATCATAGTACTATTCCACAGTCCTGAATTCCCAAAAAAAGTTAGAAGATTGGTTTCCGTAAAGAGGTACATCTACGAGTTGGTCATTAATGAGCTATCCTTTGACATAATTTTTATTGATGAATTCAAGATCTAGGTCTGTAAGTAAGCATAAGCCAATATGAAGCACATTGATATTGGTAAGGATTAGTGTACATGTAATGTAAGGGGTTAGTATTGGTGACCATGAAGGTTTTGTGGGTGTGTAGGTAATGGAAAAGTTTAGTGGTGAAAAATACTAAGGATAGGAATTTTTTTTTGGCGTGATTATATCTAGTCTCGTAGTCTAAAATCATACGACTTATATAATAAACCACTTGTTCCCTATGCTTCTCGTCGCGATGAGCGAGCATGGCACCCAAGGAATGATTTGTGGTAGAAATGTAAAGGTAAAATGGTTGGTCATCCTTAGGTGGAATGATCATAGGTGATTGGAGGAGGTATTGTTTTAAAGTGTTGAAGGCTTTGTGACATTCATCATTCCATTTAAAGGAGACATCCTTTTTGAGAAGATGATGAAATGGATGGTACAGTAAAAAAGATGAGAAATAAACTGACAAATACATTTCAACTTTCCTTGCAAACTACGCTGTTGATGAAGGTTAGTAGGTGGAGGCATCTCAAGAATAACATTAATTTTAGTGGGATAAACTTCAATGCCACATACAGAAATAATAAAAACAAGGATATTTCCCAAGATAACATCGAATACACACTTCTTAGGTTTAAGATGAATGCAATATTTGATGAGACAATCAAAGTCAACCTTAAGGACTGCAAGGTGTTTAGCCCGATGTTTGGATTTAGAAAGAAGATCATTGACGTAATATTCCAATATGTTATTCACGATGTCATGAAAGATATAAGTTATATCCTGTTGATATGTATCACAATAATTTTTAAGGACAAAGGGCATGACATGATAGTAGAAGGTCCACCAAGGAGTGATGAAGGTAGTTTTTTTTTTTTATCTTCCGGGGTGAGTAATATTTGGTTATAACCTGAGAAAGCATCCAGGAGTGATAACACCTCATGGAAGGTGGTGAGATCAACTAGTTGGTGAATACTAGGTAGATGAAAGTCATATTTGGGGAAATCTAGGCTAAGGTCATGAAAATCCATGCAAATTCGTAGTCCCTCTATCAATTTTGTGACAGGAACAATGTTAGAGATCTACAAGGAATAATCAATGGGTGGAATGAAGGAAACATAAAGGAGGCATTGGAGTTATTATTTGATAAGGAGGGAAATGTGAGGATGTATTTTTCGTAACTTCTATTTTATGGGTTTGGCATCAAGAATGGTTACGATATTATGGATCAATATATTTGGGTGAATACCAGGCATTTCGGTGTAGGACCAGGAAAAAGCATTGCTATGATCCCAGAGGAAAGAATTGAAATATTCCTATTCAGTAACATCTAAATATTGGTCTATTTTTAGGATGTGCGGGTTATCCTAAGTGTGAATTTTGATTTCAAAGGTTGATTCATTCAACATGGTTTACGTCTCAAAATGTAATGACTGGTGAATATAAGAATCTTCCACACTAAGGTAGGTGAGAATAAAATCATCATATTCACATTAAAAAATGTTAATAGAAGGTGTGTCATCATTGATCATGTTAGGATACAAGAAGGGAAGAGAAGAGGGAGCCTTGCCATCATGCTAATAAGTTAAAGGTCATAGGGAAATGATGTTCATGAAAATAAATAGTTAGGAGGAATGGATTCTAGATCCATAGACTCCATATGTGAAGCTGATGAGGTAGATTAATGGGGGTGGGGAAGGTGAATGGGGTGGGGAAGGTTTATCATCCTCAATGAGTTTGACTTGGGACTTCTTGGAAGGTGGTTCAACAAATCTGATACCGCTGGGGTATTTATGCTTACGATTGGTACAAGGAATGATAGTATGGAGGCCTTGTTTTTAGAAACCAGTACCATGTTGTACAAATCCCTTCCAAGCACAGTGATGGATGAAGGTGTGGGCGAAGTGGGGGTTGATGAGAGATTGAAGGTTGGAGGAAAATGGTAAAATTTATGAAGGTGGCTTGGGTGAGTAGGTAAAAACATCAAGTCCCCCATACGTTAAGTTGATACGAAGGTTAGGAGGACCGTAGGGGATAAATTAACCTACGCAGTGATCATAGCAGGGATTTTGGTGAAGGTTACCATACTCTTGAGGAGTAAGGAATGTGTCAATGTTATAAAGTGGTACTCCTGTAGAGTGAGGCTTTGAAAAAAACCTTCTAAGGGATCAAAAGTTGGTATGTGGGTAGCGGGAATGGATGAATCACTTGAAGGCTAGGAAGAAGAAGCTTTGGACATTTGAGAAGTAGATGGGCTTGGGTTATGGGTCAGCTGTAGAAGTTGAGGTAGTAGTGGGTATAAAGGATTTGGTTGTGGAAGATGTAGTGGTAGAAGCAGTGGATGAGGGTAGCAGCTGAAGAAGAAGAAGTAGTGGTGGTAGATTGGATAACGACTGAAGAAGAAGTAGTAGTGGTGGTATATGCCTTAACTGGGATAAGAACATTGTTGGGTCAATATAACATGTTAGAGGTATTAAATGGTGAAGGGTCGGTTGGAATTGTATAGTTTTTCCCTTCATGTTCAAATTTTAAACAACGGTGTAAGGTCGAAGGAACACAATCCATGGTGTGAATACAGGGTCAGCCAACTAGCAGGTTGTATTGGAATTCCCCCTGCAATACGTAGAATAATTTAAGAATATTACGGGAGCCCACACAGATGTGAAGAATGATAGTATCAAGGGTGGAAGTTATGGCATCGTTAAACATACACAACATAACTGGGTTATTGTGCATGTAATTGAAATGGATGCACATTTATTGATACACATGGGAGGAAATTATGTTGATACTAAAACCTCCATTGATCATAACATATCGAAGGTGTATATTATCAACGTAGATAAAAATGAATAGGGCGGGGTTATGATCATCTGATTGAAGAGGGACAATATCTTTGTCAGAGTAACTAAGAGAAGAGACTTGATGATTGGTAGTGGGAGTAGAAGATGGACACAAAGTGGTGAGATATTCCACATGATTAGGAGTGATAATAGTAGTGACAAGTGTAGGGTCATTAGGTATAACCTCAATAGATTGCAAGACATCAATGAGGTCCTGACAATGAGACTCAGAGGTTTGGATGAGGTCATACAAAGACATTTTAAAAGGATACTGGTGTAATTATTTAAGAATTGTATAATGGGAAACCCCATTAGAAATAGGGTATGCGGGTCCACAGATGGTTATTTTGGGTACATGTGGAGATGGAATGTTTGGTAAAGGAGTATCAGATGAGCTAGTTGTTTTATCCTTTCCTTTGTCCTTCTGGGCTCGGGTGGCAACTTGAACCATATTAATCTATGGTGAAGGAGAAGGTGAGTTGTGAGCAATAGGATGGGAAAAATATGGTGAGGGAATATAATGGTTTTTTGAAAGCAGTGTGGCACACTGGCATTTTGGAGGAGTTTTGACTAGTTATCAAATAAAGACCATGTTGATCTAAAATTTTGGAGGAGGATGAAAGGGATGCAAATGTGGAGATGGAGTTCAATGAATAGGTATGGGATGATGTTGTGTAGTGATAGGTGAAGGTGGAATAGGGTCCTCATCTAAGCGGTGGAAATGTGATGATAGAGGTTTCTAAAAGTTTAGCTAAGATGTTGGCATAAGACCATGTCAATGGATCACAATGTGAAGTAGGTGTGTGTCTGGATGGAAGTGTTGGTGAATTTGGTAGGATGTCACTAGAGGTAGAATCAGAGGTTGAGTAATTTTTACTACTTGTTTGGTAGATAGTACGATTTTGGGTTTAGGTTGCACCTTCTTGGGTAAAGATGTAGCTTTTGAACTAGTTATTGGAGGCGGTGTAGGTTTAACTACGTCTTTGGAAGGTAGTGGGGTTTTGGGATTGGGTTGCACCTTATTAGGTAAAGGGGAATAAGGAGTGTGTGATGTAGAAGGGAAGGAAAATAGCGAAAGGGGGATGGGTTAGCCAAGGTGATAAAGGAGGTGCAATGAAGACATTGGTAAGAGGTAATGTGGAAGGGACTAATTGAGGATACACTAATGGCATGGGTAATGATGAGGATAAAAGAGGTGGTGTAGGTATAGGAGGTAAAAGGCTGTAGGTAATGGTGAAGGTGTAGGTTGTGTAGGTAAATTTGGTGGAATAAAGGATCACGACGAGGAGGTGGGATACTGTGTTTTTAGTTTAGCTTGGGTAGGAGGCTTATCAACCAAGGTTTATGGGTGCGGACCTAGGATAAATGTAAGTGGTGAAGGTGACAGAGGGGTAGTGGGTGAATTTGGTATATATGGCCTTAGAGGTTGGGTCTTCCTCTTAGGTGGGGGAATAGTCTTTGTGATGAATTTCGAGGACATGGCTAAATCTAGTTTGACAAGAGGATGGAATAGGATTGAGGTTGACAAGAATCACAATGTTGTAATGGGTTTGAATGCATAGGAAGATATGGGTGCAGGTAGGAGTTTAGGAATAGGAAAAAGTTTGTTTGATGGTAATGGTTTAAGTGAGGGTGATAAAGAAGGGGTAGCTACAACTGGCATGTGCATGGTGGGTTTGGTTGTCTAAAACACCTTTGGATAGATAATGGAAGTGTCAACAGAAAACATATGCATTTGAGTTGAGACAGGTAGTCGAAGGCATCCCCAAAGCATAGAATTGTCAACATAATCCAAAAGGTCAGCTAAACATGAGAATGACACTGATGTAGAGGTGGACGATGTTGATTTGGTAGTAATCCTTGTAAAGAATGTCTGTGAGATAGGGAAATATGTTGGATTCATAACTCTATGTGTGTAGAAGGGATGAGAGTAGATCAACTGGATATTTGAAAGCCAATAGAGAATTATCACTAATAGGAAGGGGAACTACTAATGGATCCTTTGTGGGTAGGGGAGATGACAAGTTAAGGTGAATGGGATGGGTTCTTCTTTTGGTGAAGAAGAAGGTAAGCATGACTCTCCCATGGGTAGAAGAGTAAGTACTACAAGTTGTTCGTCAGGTTGAGAGGTGAGTGGGGAAAGCTGCATCTATAGATATGGTGGAATCCTCTGTAGGTGAGAGGAGAAGATAAGGGGGGACTCCTCTGTGGGTAGATGAAGTAGATGAAACAGGTCCCTTTGTGTATGAAGGATGATCATGTAAGAATTTATTCAATAGATGGAATGGGAGGAAATTGAGCAAGAAGGAGCTGATATGATGTCGAAAACATGGCATGAACCTCACGAATATTACTGTCATTGGTTGAGGTTTTACTAGTTTGGTTAGGACTGATGGGGTGTGATTTGGGAATGAATTATTGAAGATGTGAAGGTTCTAATTAGCCGAGTGCATTAGGGTTATCCAAGATGAGATCTTCATTATCTAACATTTCTTGGATGATGTTTTTGAAAGTTATAAAATTACTGTCGCTATGATCTATAATGCGACTGATAGTTGAAGTAATAATTTTCATTTGTAATATGTAGGCACATAGGACGAGAAGGGTCAAAAGTAGTATGTGGTTTGACGAGGTGGAAGAGTGATTGCTCCATAGATTTTAGAAATTTTTCTAAAACTGAAGAATAGGGTTCTCCTATGGGATTTTATTTTCATTTCTTGTGCTTGAACTTACAATCTTGAACAAGAGAAATGTTGGAAGAATGATTTTGATTGGTTGAATGGATGAGATGGGCTAGATTTCAAAACCACTACATTGGAAGATCCTTTTCCTTTAGAATAATTATTTTACGTGTTTTGGAAGAAGAAGAGGTATCATTTGATTTAAATGCAATGTTATTATTATGTAACTGATATCTTATTTTCTTCAATGGCATGGATTTCAAGTTTTCTAGACCATGGTGAATGCCTCGTCAAATGTGTGGAACGTTTAGACATTGGAGAGTTGCTGATATGTGTCTAACACAAGATTTAGTGAATAACTATATTAAATTGGTTTGAGGTAGTTGAAATGTGAGTTGGTTAATTAGGATATGCCAACAGAGTGACAAATTTTGTGATAGAATCATCCTCATACTGGTGTGTTGTGTATAAGTCATTCATTGTGACCTTCTTGACAATTTTAATAGAAACGTGGTCTAGAAAATCCTAAGCAATCTAATTAAATGAAAAAAATGGAGTTCCTAGGTAGAGAACTATACCAATATAAAGACGGTCCCATCAAAGACATTGGGAATGACCGCAAGAGCAAAGCATCATCATGAGCGATGAGATAACACACATGTTTAACAGTCCACAAGTGTTGCCATGATTCTTATTTACTACTGAATTAGTTTAATTTAGGAATTTCCCAATTTGCGTAGGGTATGGATGAATTGGAATGGATGGGTGAATGGGCTTGTTGCAAATCTCGTCGTATGTTAGAGAGTTACATGAGATAGAGACAAATGATTATAATGTCTGCATCTTGTCCATCATCATTTTGATAAGATCATTTGTAGGTTGTGATGACTAGAAGAACCCCCTTGTAGTATAAGGGGGTAGATGAGGTGGGTATGACATGGATGATATTCCAGTATGTGGTGGTGTCGAGTACAAAAATTTTGATGAAGGAACATAAGACAAAATAGATGTGGAGTGGAAAGTATACCTGGATAAGTGGTAGATGAAATATGGGGCTATTGGTGATAGGTTTAAGTAGGTGGGGTGGACATAAAGATCTCTTGTAGAAATCATAAGAAGAGAATACTGTAGGATGGAGAGGACAAGGTTTTGGAAGGGGAGTGTGGGATGCCAACAACATGTGGTGGATGAGATGTAATTTGTATTTTGAGAAGTGGAGGATGTATATAGACCTACACTCAAGGGTGGATCGATGAAGGCATGGTGGACTTCATAGGACGGACGTCGACAGGCACAATAGATGTCACTAGGTGCAGCTAGATATCGATGATGCAGGGTCCAGATGGGAAACCACAGGTGGTAATTTGGAAGAGGCTAAGGTCTACGCTAGTTGTAGCTCATGCAAAAGTGGGTGCAAGAGTAGGAGGAATGGACATAAGCATGTCTATATACAATTTTTCACTGATGAATCATGGGTAGATGAATGAGCGAGATAGTACTAGAGAGTAGTGAGGTTATGATCAAGGAGTCTTGTGAAATCCTCATCACTAGAGGGTATGGAAAGAGCCTAATTGGGGTCCATGGGCAATAATATTGAAGGGGGTGATGGGCTAGGTGGGAGCACCTGGCGGCTAGTATGAAACACGAGAGCATTAGCTTGGCTACGATTCAAAACCATGTGAATAATATTAGACTTGGTAATCTTAGCTCCGTAGATAGCACAGGAGTACAAAAGGACGGGAGATTTAATGGTTCTATAAGGTTATAACTAATCATTGTTTTAATCGAAATATTAAAACACAGAGACCTATGGAAGTTGAGTAACCAATGTTGGTGATAGAGGGTAATCGATGCCATTCATAGGAAGAATATCGGTCATTATGGATAATAAAAGGAATTGAAAATTTGGCAAAAAATTATGAAAATGGAGCATATCTAGACTCTGACAGTGATTTCAGAGACATAGAGATATGGTGGGGTAATTTAGGAAATCCCAAAAAGAATAAAAATGTGGTAAATGATATTTTGGTTAAAATGACCAAAATAATAGCAAACTGACAACAGTCAGCAAACCGATAATGGTCAGACGAGGGAACTGATGGCGGTCGCTGGACCAATGCCGATTAGTCCAAAATTTGTGAAAAGATGGAAAAATATTGATTTTGGTGATTTAGATCAAGTAAAAGACCAACCTAGAAACTAATTATGGTAATGATTGACCCTAACACACTCAGAAAGAGTTGAAATACATCAAATATGATTATGGAATGTGAAGGGAAAGAAGAATGGAGAAAATTAACTCACACCTCAAAACATAGATAAAGGAGAAAGATAGAAAACAAAAAATCCTATGTGTTAGACTTTATGTTCTGGCTTATGCCATTTTGGACTGACTTGTGAATATAGTAGAATTTTTGGTTTGATAAAGGTTCCCTACAAAATATGAAAACTATGGATAGTTTCAGGCATGTTTGAGTGTGGGGGATCCTTCTCTGAGATGATAACTGGATAGAGAAACTAGTTTGGAGCCCATTTTCAATCCTCTAATTGTGTGATCATTGAAAGATTCTTCTAGAAAAGATGTTGTTCAAGAAAATGAGTAATTTATTTTTAATGGTTTGGTATAGAGAAATAAGGGTGCAAAGTGTGAGCTATAGTTCAATTCATCAACCATCACTTGGTCATGACTTCCGACATATAGGTTGCCCACAATTTTTACATGAGTTATATATGCAACACACAGAAATGATATACAAATATTTTAGACCCAAATCCACAATAAAATTCAATGAGAGAAATGATGAATAGGTAAGATTATGTCTTTAACTAATGCAATACAAAATAGAAATAAGTGTTCTTTTAAGTCTAAAATATGAGTGTCACTGAGACCAATAAAAGAAAAAGAATGCTCCAAGGGATAAATTTTAATGTGAATTTTTTCCAAAGGAAATGGACACACAATGATTTACCTAGGAATGAACAATGCAAAAGAACCCAAATGGGTCCCACTGGGTGTGCCAAAATGTTTCACCTCAAAGTATGTGATAAAACAGATAAGGTAACGATCAAGGAGGAATACCTGTCATTATGTTGATGATATGGATGTGTTGTATAATTTTATTAGATTGAATGTGAGATATTCCCTTTGGCTAGGAGGAAAAACTTGTATAAGAAACAAAACAAAACCACCAAATGATATTAAATAGTAAATGACAATGGACTTCTTAGCGATTGCTAGTTCCGGGAAGTGTGATAATTCCTAGATGGATTTCAATCCACTATTTTATTAAATTAATGAAAATAAATATGATAAATAAAGGTCTTATTGCTAAGACTTTGATTTTGGTATCTCAAAACCTTATTAACACACTATATTAAGTAGAATATTGAAATCTAAACTAATATAACATTAATAAAGGTATGTTTCTAGTTGGGAAAGGTCACAGGGGTGTTAGGTAAGGTCATTTAGTTATCTGGTAAGATCTAGATAGAGTTTGATGGATCTATGGGTTGTTTGGTGGAGGTTAAGAGAAAGAAACAGTGATTGATGTTAGTAGAGGAAATTTGGTAGTAATTGAATAAAAACAAGTTTTGAACTTCTCTATGATTGCATAGATAATGAAGGGAGAGTGGTTGGATTTGTAATATTATCAAGAAGACTCAGGAATACATAGGGGGAAATTCTAGAGAGCCAAAATTTTGTAGGTGGTAGGGTTGATGGATTGGTGAGAAGGTGGAGATAACGTAATACAGGGAGTAGTAAAGTATAATGAAGGCGGTAATGGATCTAAACTTTAAGCAAGCACAAAATGATTAAAATCATGTATACTTTCATTTGCAAATCTAGTAGGTTAGAGAGGACAATAGTTGATCCATGAAGAACTTTTATGTTCAGTGTTGCAGCAATAATCCCAGAGTGTCACCGTGAATATTCTAATGCCTTGGGATGAGAGCCAAATGCTTACTTGAGCCTATGGTTGAGTATTTTGTGTTGTTTGGATCATGAGAGGCTTGGATTTGTGCTTGAATGTAATAGTTCTTCCAAAACTTAAAATGAAAAACCTAGGTAAAAGGTTGAAAAGTTATATATAAAATAACTGATGACAGTTAGGTGACCGACGTCGGTCGAGGGATAACTGCTGTCGGTTAAGGTGGATAAGTCTAGGTCTACAAAAAATAGGCAGATCTTCCTAGATTTGGAGTGTTTTCTAAGTTGAGTACAATTAGGTAAGTGGATTTCTTGTTAGAAAAGGTAATAAGGTCAAAGAATAAGTCCAATTAGATTAAGGAAGAAGTCTTAGTTAGTTAGGTGAAGTGGTGACTTAGCACTAGGAGTGATGACTTAGTGCTAAGAGTGATGACTTGATCACTGTGAGTTAAATTCCCCTCGAATGAGTCCAAGGTGAAGTTATATGGTGAGGTGGGGGTGCGAGGGTGAAATTAATTTAATTAAAATAATTAAATTAATTAATAATGTGAATGTGAAGATATTAGTAATAATTAGTAATGAGGACATGGTGTGTTTAATTAATTAGAAGGGAGCAAGGGGAGTGTGACCCAAATTTGGTGTCGACACAGGGGATTGGAAAAAGAGAGATGGTGATTGTTTTGTAGAAATGTATTCCTAGGAAAATGACCACGGTGATCTATGGTTATTTTTTAAATGAGGACATTATCAAATAATTCGGTATGGTAGTAACTTCAAAATTTATTGATGAGAAAAAATTGGGTATTCATGTTGAACACATTGACATCGTAATAGATAAGTGCCTTATTCTTGACATGGAGTTCAAAGTTTCATTGTTCAAGAAACTAGAAATGAAGGCTTATAAAAAAAATAAGGTTTTCCTTTGTCTTAAATATGGTTGGAATTTGGGGAAATTCATGCAGTCAGAAAAAATAGGTTGTGGAAATTCCCTTAAATTTCATAATAAAATGAATTTGGAATTCAAAAATTTGTATAGAACCGAGGATACCTCTTCTATTTTTCATTATTTGAATAGAAAAAATTCACTTTATCCACCAAAACATGCAAAGCTATTTACAACATTGAGGAGATAATATTTGTCTAAATTAGAGATAGATCCATCTAAGTCAAAGTCAAAAGGTCTTAAAATGAATAATAAATCGGCTTTGTTGTTGAAGAAAGTGACCAGTATATTTGAGCAAATAGAAACTTCAAATGTTGAACAATCAAAATTGTTTTTGTTTAATGGTGATTCTTTTCCAATTAAAGTTTATAGGTTTTATTTGGTACCTCAAAAATATAAATTACATGTTGTGGATGATGATAATGTCGACCTTATTGTATATTCAATGCTGATTAATGTTATTCCTACACTGAGGGATGTACTTTTTCTTCACTATTTACCTTCTACAAAGGAACTTGTACAACTTGATGATCTAGTTGAATTGAAAAGGGATGAACTGTAGTTATACAATCTTGATGGCCAACATACCATTTGTGCTTAAAAAAAATTGATGAAAGAAAATACAATTCATTACATACTAAGATGCAATTTAGAAAGGGTCACATTATGTCTTCACATGCTCCTTGCGAATATATTGTTAAAAATTTCCAATAACAAAACGATGTAAAGAAAAATTGGATTGATACCAATTTTATTAATGTACTTGCAAGGCTTAAATGATTTGGAGATCCCTAGGATTTCTTTAGAGGTGCGGAAGGGGAAACTAAAAGTCAGACAATTTGAAGATAACGAAACTTAATTTTAGCTAACTTGTTCTTAAAATTTAATTTTGTAATATGTATAAAATAAATATACTATTTCATCTTTCAATGCAATGTTTCAAGATGCAATTTCTTGCTATTTTCAAAGTGTCTAAGGCAAAGACCCTTCATGAAAAAATGAAATTTATACATTTACTTGAGGACATATGTGTTGGGGTTAAACCATATAACAATGTTTCTCATATCTATATTAAGATAAAGCATATGAGTAATGAACGCGGAAATAAACTAGAAGATGAAATAAAAAAGAGAAAGATAACATCAGATTTAACGTGGTTCACCCAGTTTGGGCTCTGTCTACCAAGAAATGACCAATATTATTATTTAGTGCTTTACAGAGGAAATAAAATGAAGATATGATGCCTTCCAACACCTCTCAAGATGTTCAATGCTTTTCCCTCACTCAGTTACTCTTTCTTTCTCACCAAGAAAACTAACATGCAAACAATTTCTATTTTCTTCTCTCATCCCCACATACAATGAATAAATGCATATATATATATATATATATATATAATATATATATATATATAATATACATATATTCTGGGAAACTAACTATGCTTTTACAATCAAGAAATTATCTTTAAAGAAAAATATTTATTCTAATTCTTGTCAAAAAAATAAAGCATTATCGCATAGGCAACCATTGTCGATCACTGCCTAATCATCACGGGTCACTTCCTTACCATCGTTGGTCACTTCTTGACCTATATTGGTTGATGACTAACCATTTCCAATCACTTCCTGACCGTCACCGGTCACTGTCAAAACTAGCAACATGTAAAATCAATCTTATTGTGAAGTAATAAGCTCCATACTCAATAATCTCCCACTTGGATATCAATTTTTTCACTGTAATGTATATCACCATCCTTGGTTCCTTTTCCTTGGACCATTTCTTCCTCTTCAAGTCTCAAACTTGAAGAATGATAGAAGTGGAGTGAAGCTCCAACTTCTCCTTTACCAATGGCTTTGTTAGCATGTCCACAGGGTTCTCATCCTTATAGATTTTCTCTAACTTCAGTTGTCCATCCTCCAACATCTTCTGTATGAAGTGATACCTCAACTGAATGTGTTTCATTCATGAATGAAATGCTAAGTTATTTTCAATATGAATCACACTATGACTATCACTGTATAATCTACAATCCTCTTGCTCCTCACCCAATTCTTCCATGAATCTACTCATCCATATCATTTCCTTACTAGCTTCTGTATATGCAATATGTTATGCCTCTATAGTAGACAAAGACACAACCTTATGTAATCTTGAAATTCAAGTAACTACCATTCCACCTACTGTGAAAACATATCCAGTGGTGCTCCTCCTACCATCCAAATCTCCAGCCATATCTGAATCAACATAGCCCTGTAAATAAGTATCTAACCATTGATAACATAATTACATGTCGAATGTCCCTCTCAAGTACTTGAGAATCCATTGGGATTTTTTCCAATTCTCTTTACTTGGATTGGCCATAAACCTACTCACAACTCCCAGTACCTATGTAATGTATGGTCTAGTACAAACCATAGCATACATAAGACTTCAAACTACTAAATCATATGGATCTCGTGTCATGTAATCAAAATTCTCATGTGATGAAGGACACTGATATTTTCTCAATTTAAAGTGTCTAGCCATAGGTGTACTTACAGGTTTTGGATCCTGCATTTTAAATCTTTCCAACACCTTATTGATATAATTCTCCTAAGACAAATATAATTTCTTATTTTTCATGTCTTTGTGAATTTGCATGCCAAGGATTTTCTTTGCAGCTCCCAAATCCTTCATTGTAAATGTGTGAGCTACTTTTTCTTTAAGCTCACCAATTTCCTACATACTAGATCCTACAATAAGCATATCATCCACATACAATAACAAAATAATATAGCTCCCATTTCTAAGCTTCTTTAAATAAACATAATGGTCAGATCCACATCTCATATAACCATGATCATGCTTGAAACTATAAAATCTCATATACTATTGCCTTGGGGCTTGCTTGAGCCCATACAACACCTTTCTCAACCTACACACAAGTTTCTCCTTACCCTTTACTTCATAACCAAGCGGTTTCCGCATATAAATATCTTCCTCCAAATCACCATGAAGGAAATTTTTCTTAACATCAAGTTGTTCTAAATGCAAATCTTCTACTGTAACTAAACTTAGAACATAACGGATGGAATTCATTTTGACAACAAGAGAAAATATTTCACCAAACTCAATATCTGCTTTATGTGTAAATCCTTTTACCACAAGCCTTTCTTTATATCTTTTCTTTCCACCATCTTCCTCCTTAATCCTGTAAACCCACTTGTTTTGTAATGTCCTCTTACCTACTGGAAACTTGACAAACTACCATGTCTGATTATTTTCCAAGGATTATATATCCTCATACATGTCATGTTCCCACCACACGTGGGTATCCTACTACATTACTTCTTCAAAACACTTGGGTTCACCATTTTCCATCAATAATAAATAAGATAATGAAGGAGTAAATCTTTCTGGAGGTCTACTTACCCTTTGTGACCTTCTCACTGAGATTTGGGGTGTCTGGGGCTCATTTTGTGCCTGAAGCACATTCATGATTATCTGTGTTAGTGACCGACACTATTACAAATTTAGTTCCTCAATCTATGACAGTAACCGATGGTTGCCTTACCGACATGTAATTGAAGCTACCGTTCCTTCTATAGCTATCTTGTTTCAACCTAATCGATATCTATCATGCTCAGATATCCTGACCACATCACCTGTAGACCAAGGCCAGTGTCTGTGGATTTCTAAATTTTAGGTATCCGAAAATTTATTTTCCTTCAAAATCTCATCAACCTGTTCATGTTTAGGCACCAAAAGTTGATCCATGTACATTAATTTTTCATTCCAATCAATGTCACAAGTCCTAACAACATCTTAATCTTCTAAATCCCAAAATCAATATCTGAAATCACCAGAGCCATAACTAATGAAAGTACATCTCTTAGATTTAACATCCAATTTCTTCCTATTTTCCTTATCAACATGCACAAAATCTTCTAAGCCAAAAACTCTAAGAAACGAAAAATCTATCTCTTTTACAAGCCAAGTTTCTTTTGTTATTCCACCATCCAATGTTATTGAAGGCCCACAGTTTATCAAGTACACTATTGTATCCACTGCTTCTACCTAAAAATTCAAAGGCAAGCCAACATGTATCCTCATGCTTCTAACATGTTCCATGATTATTCTATTCATTCTTTCTACAAATCTTGTGGAGTTCTAGGAATGGTTCTTTCTCTTTATATTCCATTCACTGAAACAATAATAATTAAAATCCTTACTTCAATACTCACCACCATTTTTCAGATCTAAGGAACTTTAATTTAAAGTTTTTTTCATTTTCTACAAGATATTTCCACCTTTTAAAAGTCTCAAAAACATCATATTTATCCTTAATACAATATATCCATACCTTCCTTGTGGCATCATTAATGAAAGTCACATAATATTGGGAGCCTCTAATATAATCTACTCGAGCTAGTCCCCACACATATAGGTGTACAAGCTCCAATTTTTACTCCTTCTTTGTTGACCAAACCTTGAGAAATCTCACTCTCTTCTTCTTTCCAAATATTCAATTCTCAAAAAATTGAAGATATAATTGTTTCAAATATCACAACTTACTCTTAACCTTTAAGATCTGCATTCCTTTTTCACTCATATGGCCTAGCTGATAATGCCACATGGTTACATCTAAAATTGTAGAAGATAGCATAGAAAAGGAATTAGGAACACATATAGATAGATATAAAGTTCCTACCTTCTTAAATCTTTCCACAACAAGAGATACCTTGGTAACCTTCTAAGAATTGGCTATGAATGTAACCACGCATCTAGATTCACCTACTTTCCCTTCATCTATCAAATTTATCTTGAGGCTTGGAACATGCCTCACATCTTTCAATACCCATGGATTTCCATTTTGTAAATTTAGATGCACATCACCTTTACAAGTAATATTTCATGGCTCATCATCTCCTAAATAAAATTTTCCAAAATATCCTTGAACATAATTACTGAAATAACCCTTATTAGGGGTAGCATCGAAAGAAGATCCAGAATCTAAAACACAAGATTCTAATTTATTATCCAAGGAGAGAATAAGGGAATCTTGTTTTACCTCACTTGCAATGTTTTCCTCTTTACCTTTGTTTGATATATTCTCTTTTTTTTTCCTTGAAAAAACACTCTTTGACATGTACTCTCTTTCCACAATTCTAGCAAAGTAAATCTATGTACCTGGATCTAGATCTGCCATGTATTGACTTTGATCTCCCATTATTCTTTCTCTTAGATGATCTCTCCTTAGATCGTCCTCTGTTTTCTACATTTAAAGTGTTTCCAAATGATGCTTCTCCTAAGATTTTTTTGTGTATTTCTTCACTAAGGATTACACTAACCACAACATCAAATTTCAAACTTTTAGAAGTAGTTGTTTTATTACTAACAACCATTACTAAGTTATCCCAACTATCTGACAAAGATCATAAGAATAAAAGTTCTTTCACTTCATCATCAAACGGAATTTCTACCGATTTTAATTGATTGACAATAGACCAGAAATCATTCAAATCATTAGACACGGATCCACCTTCTTGCATCTTATAATTAAATAATTTTTCATCAAATAAACTTATTCAAAGCACTAGGTTTTTTATACAAATTTGCTAAAGATTTCATTAGCTCTACCTTGGTTTTTGCATTTATAAAATTAGAAGTCATCGATGTTTTCAGGCTCAATGTTATAGATCCCAGAGCCTTTATATCAATAACCTTCCATTATTCATCAGTCATTATGATGGACTGTCCATGCTCATCCAATGGTAAGTATAGATATTTCTGATACAAATAATCTTCCACCTACATCTTCCATAGTTGATAATTATGACCGTCAAATTTCTCTACTCGATATTTTCTATCTTTTTCTATTTCTCTGCTCCCACTCAATCCAGAAAACCCTCTATGAGTAAATCCTGTCAACACACAAAACCTCCAAATAAAATCTTTGATACCATTTGTTGGGGTTAAACCATATAACAAAGTTGCATAGATCTATAATTAGATAAATCATACAAGTAATGAACACAGAATTCAACCAGAAGATAAAACAAACAAGAGAAAGATAACATCAAATTTAACATGGTTCACCCAGTGTGGGCTACGTCCACAAAGAAATGGCCAATATTATTATTCAATTCTTTATAGAAGAAATAAAATGAACATCTTCTATCTTCCAAAACCTCTGAGGATTTTCAATGTTTTTCCCTCACTTAGCTACTCTTTCTTGCTTACTAAGAAAATTAACATGTAGAAAATTGTTATTTTCTTCTCTCATCCCCACATATAATGCATACATTATATATATCTATTATGGGAAACTAAATATTGTTTTACAATCAATAAATAATCTTTAAAGAAAAATATTTATTCTAATTATCGTCAAAAAAATAAAGCACAGTAGCACATGTAATCGTCATCGGTCAGTTACCCTAGACTAATTGCTAGTCACTAATTTCCTTTATCGATATTCACTTCCTACTGTCGATGGTCACCGGTTCCTGACCTATTCCAGCAATGTTCTAAAGCATCGCTAACTGTGAATAACCATCTAAGCTCACTTTCAAAACTAGCAACATGTAAAAGCAAGCTTCTTATGAATAAATTAAAATCCATACTCAACAATCCTCTTATCCAATGACAACCATTGAGTTATTTAAATCTAGTGGGTTGTCTTGTTCTCCTCTTAAGGATAACCATCCTAAATTTTAACCAAATTTATTGGCAAGGTTTACAAAGAATCACTTCAGGATTGCAAGAGGAATGACCGATGAGGAGATATCAATTCTACTAGATAAAGTGCAAGTAAGAAAAGTATGAATAACTCACTCTATTGAAGCAAACATAATAGTGGAGACTTTAGATACTTACTCCTAAAGAGTAAAATTTGACATAGGGATGAGAGAAAATTTTCTAAAATATATAAAAAGTAAATATCCATGTAATCGTGTATTGGTAGAATTCGCTGAAAAAAATATTGGTGAAAAATATGGTGTGCATGAATCCCACTTCTCCTAGTTGTGTGTACTCTTGGGAGAAGAAACAAAAGGGAAAAGAAAATTTTATTCTAGAGGAAATGAAAATTTGACAAAAAGAAAATTTGATGCTGAAGTGGCAAAGGTTCTCCTAGTGACAGCTCAAGTAATTATAGATTACTACATGATTGCAATGGAAAAAATATTCCAGCAAGGATGGAAGACACCGAAGACTTTACCTACCAATGTGTATATCTCTTCCATCTCCAATCAATAATATGTTTTATCCTGTCCACCAATCCATTCAATGTAGAATGTGTGATCATAGATTTATGTAATTTTTCTAGCGTACTCACTTACGATGCAATAATGGACTTTCGTACAGTTGTTGGATCTAGTTTGTTAAATTTTTGTAATTATTGTGCTCTTACTTGTTTCTTATTCAAAATTTTTAAGAGAGATGATAAAAAATTACATGTAAAAGGCCAAAGCCAAGGGGGAATCAGTTGTGAAAGGATGTTACATATTTTATGACAGAAATGGAAAATTTAAGAGCTTGTGTCTTATGTACACAATAACTAATGTGCACAATTGTGATGTTGATAATGGGGATATAGCTGAAATATCCATAGATTGGATGGATCAACTTCCGTAGAAAATGGTGACTGTAAGAGAAAGGGTAAGTGCAGAAAGTTGGGGGACAAAAAAGGGGTCATAAGTGGACTTCATATTGCAAATAACAACATAATATCAACTTGTAGGGATTATTCGCAATGCATACACTCAAAATTAGAAAAAACTATATCAATATGAATCATAGAATCCGGAATTTTGTCTCTAAACTACTAATTTTTCTAAAAAATAGACAAGTTTAGCTATATTAAACACTCAAAATTCAATGACTTGGTATTTATTTTTAAACACCTATAAGATTGTAGTCCGTTTGCCCATGATTTGGATGACTAAAAATTGATATATATTTTTTTCCTTTGGTGAGAAATTAGATGTCACTATCTATCTTAGGATAGATTTTATTTTGTATTTTTTTGAGCAATATTTTAATTTTTATGATTTTTTCTGTGAAAGTGGTTTGAAAACATAAAGAAAATAGAGCACTTTCTGTTTGCCCAGCATAACTTCATCAAAAAATATTGAAATCAAATAATTATTTTTTTGAACATGTATATAATTTCACCATGGCTGGGATGGTATAATTTTTATCACATTCTGACAAGTAAAAAAAAATTGTAGTCTTAAACGTAGACATAAACATTCACGGGAAAAAAGTGTCTTAAAGACCTACTATTAGTAAAAAAAATTATAAAATGATATTTATCCTATTATATTCACTTTAAAATCAATATTTATACAAAGCTAACAGTCTCCCTTATGCGATGGTACCATTTTTATGACATATTTTTTACTTTTTGGCATGGTTCAAGTCCACGGAAGACTAAATTTGATGTTTTGTTGTTTTTGATGTAAAATTCAGGATTTAATGTCCACTTAATTGTCCCCCAACTTGCTGCACCTACCTGGAATTGGCCTATGAGGAAAAACCCATCCTTTTTTATGAGAGATATTTTTTTTTGTCTCATATGTTCACTCGAATCACTTCCAATAATTATCTGGTTATAGTGTTGTATGGCGGTAGTGTTGCAATGAAGGATTTGGTTGACTTAGGTATATCTGTAGTTTTTATTGATGAAATGCATGATCAATTTTGCTAACAACATTACTATTTTCATTTGAAAAAAGGTACACTGATTAAGATCACTTTAAAAAATTCTAGTAGTTTAATGCATTTGAACTAATACATATAATATTAATGCAGACAACCAAATAATAGAGGAAGACACTGTCTCTTCCTCTCCACATACAAATAGAGGAGACGATGTCGATCTTAGTATGTTGTAACCAAGTCAACATGTCGCTTCATATGTTGCTAACCATCCATCCAATGAATCTATAAAAGGTGACTGTAAAATACTTGTTTTATAAATTTATTGCTACAAGATGTTTTCAATTGCCATTGTTTACATCTTTATAATAATAACTTCATTTTTTTTCAGATTTGATGCCAAATGGGGAGGTTGTTGGCACGTCATGCATGAACTTGTAGATGGAAAATGATATGATAGTCATATACAATTATAAATAAAACCATTTATAAGACCTTCATAATTAAAGGAACATATGGCAAAGTAGTTTATTTGTAATATGTATTATACTAGCGGTTGCTAAACTGCATATTTTAATTAGATTTATTTTGAATTGACTAATTTTTTTGTTTATTGGTTGATAGTTATTTGCATAAAATAAAAAATATATAATTCTGTATAGTTGGCTATTAGCGGTCGCTAAGCCCATCATAAACTGTCAACCCAAACATAGTCCAAACCATAATGACTGGTCGCTAATATACAACTACGTCTATGCAATATTATATAAAATTGAGTTGTTTCAAGTACTTTTTTACATTGACTTAAAATTTATTTTTAATTGATTACTTTTTTATATATAGAATGAGAATAAAAAGAACCTATGGAGGGGAGTGTAAGGGAATCCAAGATAGAGTCTCAATCAGTAAGTATTAATATATTTGAATTTGTTAATATCAAATTGTAGACAATTGAGAAAAAATTACTTCTATGCAGTTGGCCAAGAGGATTATTTAATTATTTTAGATTTGGAGGGTTTACTCTATGAAAAAAACTAACCCTACAAAGACTTGAAAATCAATTTTGGTAAGGAGAATCTCAACTTACGAGGTGGGATCAAGGAATTTTTAAAGATACTGACATCAAAATGTTGAGTGGGATTTTGGTCTAGCTATCTCTCTTGCACCGAAGTTGAAAAGATGATTAAGGCTTTGAAAAAAATAGCTCTTGAATTCAAAATATTTATTATTTTGGGTAAAGAACATTGTTGTGTAGAAGATAAAATTATAGAAAAATATCTCTAAAAGATTTGGAGTAGATATGGTATTGTTTTCAGTGTTAGAAACACATTATGTATTAAAATGGGCCCAAAGGGAAACCCTCTGAATTTTTTTATGGTGGGGAATAAATCCAATGAAGAAAATTGTTTTAAAGATATGTGGTTGATGAAAAAATTGTACATAAACATATCACAGATACTATGTCAGGGTTTGAGTGTTGTGGAGGGCATTCAAAATTTGTAGAAAACATAAAATATATAACTATTAATTATTTGAAAATGTTTTTAATAATGATATTCATTCGTACATTCATATGGTCACTCTTTATTTTACATGTTGAGATTAAAAATTTACAAGTAGGTAGTATTTATATCTTCCCTATGATTGAGATGATACTATAGTTTTATAAGTTGTTTTATAAGTTGTTTTCAAGTTGTGATTAAATACTTTGATGCCTTGTTTTTTAATCACTTTTGGAAGCTTAAATTAATTTTGAGTTGTTTTTATAGATCCTATTGGGAAGCCTCAGAAATTACTAGTTTTGGGAGTTGAAGGTTTGTTGTTTGGAATTTCTCGTATTGGCGAAAAAATACCTCGTTATATGGTTCTAGATTTTAGATCCAAGAATACTAAATACTTTGAACAAGATTTTGGTGCTGAATTGATAAGTACTGTATCAAAATATTATGACACTTCCTTATGATTTTCATTTATGGATTCAACAATGGTGAAATACATGTTCATCAAAAAAATTAGTTAGCTACAAGAAACCAACTTTAGGTTCATTTGGGGATACCAAGAATGCAAGCTCAAATAAAAAACTAGCCAAAAAATACTAGACATTTATGGTAATCTCTATGGTGAAAAAAATATACTTTTGATCAATGACATGGGATTCTTTTCACATGAGGTCAAAGATGAAATTACTCTCAAGACCCCCAACATACTGGAGATTTGATGGAAACTTTAAGACTGATTCAAAAATATATACTGAATTATGTATATGGTTGAAAAATGTAGGAGAGAACAAAAACATGTTTAGATCATTAAAAACGTTCAAATCCACAATTGGCATTTGAATTATGTACTTTTATTCGAAATCCAACAATGTATTGTGTATTTTTATTGAATAAAGTAACTACCTTAAGTTTCTTAAATATTCGTAGTGTGCAATTATTTGTTTTTATTCTAATCTGGGTAATAATTTTTTTTCTCTAAGTTGGGTGAAGAGACAATCATGGATCATATACCAGTAAAATAATGAGTTCTCCCAAATCTACATAGTTTAAAATTTGTTGGCTTCTCTGAAATAACAAAATAATTTTTTCCCTAGTTATGCATGATTTAATCTTAAAAACATTTCAAAATTGATAGGAACCTTATTTGTAAGCAATAAATAATCCTAGCGGCTGCTAGACCATATAACACAAAAACATGTTATTCTTATTGATTTATATATCCATGGAGGCTTCCCTAAAATCATAAAATACTTTTTAACCAGAAACATTAACATAAAACAAGTATAACATAGAAACATTGATGGCCTTTGACTGAGTGTATGTATAACACTACTTTAACATAAGCTTCCATGATGCCATGCAATCTACTTTACCCATAAAAATTTTGGATATGTGACAGAAATTTGGTAGAGAATAAACTCCCACGTCATCTCTTTCCTCCCCAATATACTTTCTAAGAAAATCAGAGAACACTATTTCTAGTAGAGGTTGAGGCAAGTCTTAGAAGGCATCTTTAGCGACAGACAAATTGTAACTTAGATGCACATCAACATAGAGTTTGGGGTTAAAACTAGAGGTTCATAATGCTTCCAATGAAAACTACTTCACTTGTAAAAATGATAAAAAAAAAAAAAAAAAAAACTAGAAGAATTTGTGATTGTGCCACTTCTGGCCTGACACTTACACTCTTCTAGTGGTGTATTTATAATTAGAGTAGATAAAAATTTAAGGGAAACATGGGCTACAATTTCTG
Organism: Taxus chinensis; assembly: GCA_019776745.2. Taxonomy (NCBI): domain Eukaryota; kingdom Viridiplantae; phylum Streptophyta; class Pinopsida; order Cupressales; family Taxaceae; genus Taxus; species Taxus chinensis. The sequence continues at coordinate 507,607,624 of CM034146.1, read as the reverse complement.
ACATTTAAAACAAATTTGGTCCAAAATGTTACAAGTGGCATTTTGGGAGATATATAAACTTCATTGTGTTGTGATTTATTTGTTATTATGTATTGGTTAAAGGAAATGTTTTGGAAAATGGCTGAAACTGTGGTACCAAATTTGCAAGAGTTAAATATACATTTCTATAAAACAACAAGAAAATGACTCAAAAATCCATATGTGCATCATTTGTAATGTAGTGTGGGAGAACATCTAAGGCATATATCTTAGTATTGGTTAAACAAGTATTTAGATTTCAAAACTTTATATATATTATTGCATATTGTGGGATTCTTGAAATCAATAAAAATTGAAATATAAATAAAATATAGTTTGTTTTAATGCTTGAATTTGAAAATAAGAAAAAAATTGAGTTCCATAATTTGGAAACAAAAAAAATAGAAACTTTTAATTATTTATAGAAAAAATTGCATTATCATTTTCAAGCATTCAACCAATTTCACTTAAGGAAAGTATTTTTATTGATGGAAATATTGTATTTTTTCATCCACATATAAAACCTAATTATGGATGATTGATACTATCAAATAGTATACTTGAAAGTATGATAATTTTGGTAGTTTTGTAATTCTACCTACCTATGTCACAATCTATTTCTCAACATTGTTTATCTTCCATGTATTTACAATATATTCTTTATAACATATATTTTTATATGCCTATCGGCCTTTCACATGTGCATATGGATGTATTTTCTTGTAAAAAAATTATAAACATTATTCTAAGGAAAAAAATAGAGCATAGCGGCCACATGAAAGTATAAAACAAAAACATTTATGGCCTCCGGTAGAGTTTGATGGGGAAGCTTAAAAAGGATGATAGCGAACACATGGATTTTCATCATTCACCACCAAATATCATTTGGCTAGACAAAAATGGCATGAAGAATATCATGGAATACAATTTCAACAAGCATGGTCAGAAGGTGGTTCACACCACTACTACACGCATCCACAAAGTGGCCAAAACGTGCCTTGACATGCGTGATCTCTAGCACTGCAAGTGGTGCAAGCTCGGAGCTACTACCAACCAAGAACCCTTGGAAAAATTTACACACATATCCTTAGAAGAAATTGTATTGTAGTACCCCCACCTGCCGAGATCCAAGGATGATGATTCAAAATCTAGTGCAGATGCATTATCTATCATGGCTGGCTCCAAGGGTGGTGTGGTATATTTAATTGATAACATCTTTCTATATAATGTGTGTGACTATCTCTAGTAATGTGATTTTGTATAATGTGTGTTTATCAATCAAGGGTAGCCTTTATTAATAATATAGCCTTTGTTTTTGGTATTCCTCAGACTCCCTTATAGTTTTTGCTTTGTTGTTTTACCAGGATTGGCCTAGTATGCATGTGGATTTGGGGCTTTCTCTCATACCACCCACTTATTTTTTTGAGAGAATATTGTATCATGTTGCATTTAATATAATATAGGATCCTTTTCATTAAATAATCTAGCCAATGCATGTGAAAATATTTGATGATGCCATCCATTTTTATTGCATCGACCTTCCTCACATGAGTCATGTGACTAATTAATTGTTGGGTTATGCTTTCACCTATCCTCACTCATTTTCTCACATTTCTATATGTTATTTTCCCCTTCCCTCTCATGGCATCTACTTATGTTTCATTCATCCTCTTGCATAAAAACATGTGGGAACTGAATTTTATCTCTATTGTGTCTAATAGTCATCTTCGTAATGTCTTTCACATAGACTCCGTAGATGTTAGGACTGTGATTATGAACGTCCTGGGTGAGGATTATCTCTAGATCACTAGGAGACCTCATCTAAACTCTGATATTTCAGGTGTCTTCATGTTTAATTTCCTAGTTTTATGCGCAGATAAAGAAGTGGTCATGGCAGTCACGTCCCATTTCATTTACCTAGATCATTGTGTGGGTTTGGTTAAAGCTTTGCTGACTCCTTTTCTATCACCTTATTGGATTGAAAACATGATTTTTGATGCTCTGGAATTCAAAATTTGGGTCCTACTTCAATTTTCCTCCACTATTCAAAGCATTTGTTGATCAAATGGGGCGTCTATCTCTAGTGTCCATCCCTGGACTTGGTCATGCTCACAAAACCAACCCCACCCCTTCCGGATTACATGGTTTAATAAAAGTCTGTTGTTGGCAGGTCATTTTACTTTCTCAAGATGATTATAATATTTGGATGGGTGGATCCCTAAGGTTTCTCTATCATTCGTGCTCTTTTTTTATATTCACGGCTCTATATTTTTTGTAGGACTGATTATTGATGTTATGTGTTAGCCTTGTTATCTCTTGTAATAATTTTTAGTTTTTGTATGTATCCTTTCATTGTACAAAACATGGGATATTTGTAGGTTGGGGACCCATCAACCCTCCGGTTCATAGCTCTGGTAAAAATCGTTTTACTATCTAAAAAGGAAAATTATGTAATGTGTCCCTAAGTTTATTTGACAACAAGTTTATGTATAATGTGCCTAAATCTCTTAATAATGTTTATATGAATAATATGTGTGATTATCTGTAGGAAATTTATAATACAGTAAAGGATTTACATGATAATAGATATCTTAATATATATAAAAAGTGTACATAACATTTTTATTTTTGGTGAATTATTATATGATTAATGTTAATTTACCTCGATAAGCTACACTGGCATTACCTAGCAAACGTTAAGTGTTAAATCTCTTACTTTTATTTAAGGGGATGTTAATGCACATTAACTCCTCTCTAGGAATCTAGGATTTATGTTTCTACTTTGTTTATTTGATATTGCAGTTGTGTGGTCGGGTCTGTGTAGCATTGAATAGTGAGTTTTTCTTCATGATAGCCTAGCTGTTAATAGGAATATGGGGGAATATTTGGTTCACACTGAGCCTTGGGATCTCAATGATGTTAAATTTGAGGCTATGGAGGTTTTTAGAAAAATGGGATTCTCCCCTTTCTTAAATATTTTTGAGGGCTACAACGAGCATCTCAGTAAGGATTTCATATCAACATGGTAGCTAACTAGGAAATAGATGGGGGAAATGTGGTGCTGCATGGAGTAAAGATTTAATTATCAATCAACACAATGGCTTATGTTATGGGAATTCACATAGAAGAACATGAATTCTATAAACCCAAAAGGGATTTAATGGATGAAATGAAGCTATTTTGTGAGGTAAGGAAAAAATTGCCCCTCATTTTGCAGACTTTCTTAGGAATTCCTTACCTCCTCCATTTAATGAAGTGGCCCTTAACCTAATCCATTTTTTTACTCTTGAGGGACACCATAAATGTATTTGTGTTTACCATCTTCTCATGCTCAATTTCCTCAAACATGGGCATATTTTTAGTTTTCCATACTATATTATTTGTTCTCTATGTGTTACCCTGGACCACTACAAAAAAGGAATAATTATTATTCCCCTACATCAGGTTTTTATTATGGCCATTTTGAAGAGATCAATCTTGGATATGGATAAAATGGTTAATGGGGATAGTTTCATGTCAAAATCCCTTGAAGATTATGCAGTGGAAGATGAAACTAATTCTGAGAATGAGGTGTCTAGTAAATACCCCGAGTCGAGTGAAGGGGATGATAACAATGTGGTTGAATTCGAAGCAGTGTTGGGCCTCCAAGACCCAAAACAAGATGACATGAAGGTGGTGGCTATTAATAAGGCTAAAAAAGTGGAATCTATTAAATAGAGGAGGTAGGTTTTTGTTGACACACATGAAATGACCCAAATGGAAGTTCTTGGAAAAGGTGGTGTGGAAGAGGGAGTTGATCTTGCTAAATTGGTTGTAGACCTTGAAAACGTGAAATTTGAAACTCAGCTTCCTAAAAGCACTATCTTGTTTATCCTCAACGACTATAATGCAATGAAGATGAAATTTGAGGATGTGGCTCAAGTCATAAAGGGTGGAAATATGGAGGTTTTGCAAGAAAAGTGTAAGAATTTAAATAGTGATCTGGATCATCTTAATGCTATGCTTCAGAAATTAACTAAGTAGAGTATTCTCACTGCCAAGTACACGTTACAACACCTTCAAACTCTCAGACAACTGGATAGTTCCTACATGAAATATGAATAGCAGGTGACATTGAAGAAGAGGAAAATGGAACTATATGAAGCTGATGTAACCAATATGGGAACTGATTTTGAATCACTGGCTAAGGAATGGAACATTCTAGTGGAAAAATTAGAGAAAACGAAAAGGTAGTGGTTATTTTTTAGTGTTAGTTTTGTGTTTTTTATTTCCCTTTGTTTACTGTACTAACGGTTAGTTTTAATTATTTTTGGGTCAGACTATATTTTGGTATGGTTAGGTATTGAATATCTACTCTACTTGGGAGCTTCGTTATGTATGGGGTAGGTTCCCTTCAACCCTCTTTTACTTATTGTAAAAAATAATAATCTTACTCTCTGAGTGGAATGGTCTAGACTCCAAGTGAATTTTTTTAATTTAAATTGAAGCAAGGAAGACTTAAAAGTAGGCATGTTTCCTTATTTCTATGGTTTTACTTATTTCCACGTAACATAAATATTTTATCTCACATTTATTTCAATATTTCTTCAATGTAGAACAAACTCACTTTGGATCTAACATGCTTCTTATCAAATCATGTGAAAGTAGCAAGTACTATAAATTTAATTATTATTTTCTCTCTCTATGGTGAGAAGTGCAGGTTTTAGATATATGATTCTTGGAGGACTGTAATGTGAAAGGATATTTACCTATTTTATGAGTTAAATTACAATTCCCTCTACAAAAATTATTCCATAATAAAAGAACTGGATTTTAAAATTAATTTGTTCCAAAATATGTAGTAGATATAATTAAGATGTATTGAAATATACAACAGATACATACACTTAATTATATTCTCATAGTCTAGATCAATGCCCTCTGATACTTTCTTCATAATAAATTCAATCATTCTCTAGTTACAGTGAAGTTCAATAACATCATAGTTAATTAACTTGAAATTTTCTCACATCTCTTGAAATTCATTATCCTAGCGGCCTCTAGCCTATAGAAAATGATAAAAGATGTCTAAACGTGCTTCAAATTTAACACAACATTGTGGGATTTATTGCAACCATTGAAAGAAAATATAATATGTTTTCTATCCCGTATAAATCATAAACATGTTCTATACATAACATGTGATAAATAATTCCTAGCGTCGGCTAGACTGTATAACATAGCATAAATAATGGTTTACGGCCACTAGTCCTTATAACATAGAATAAATAATGGCTGGTGGCTAATATCCCTTATAACATAACATAAATAATGGTTGGAGGTCGTTATCCCTTGTAACATAGCATAAATAATTCCCAACATATGCTAGCCCTTATAACATAGAATAAATAATGCTCAATGGATGGTAGCCCTTATAAAATAGCATAAATAATTCTCATTGGATGCTAGCGCTTATAACATAGCACAAATAATGCCTAACGGGTGCTAGCCCTTATAACATAGCATAAATAATACCTAACGGACACTAGCACTTACAACATAGCTTAAATAATGCCCAGCAGATGCTAGCCCATATAATGGATTCCAATATTTGGTTTTTCTAGATTTCAATAGATGGGACTTTGTAGTACATATAATTACCATATAGGTGATTTTGGATTCCAATATATGTGATTCAGGATTCCGATATATGCAATTTTGGAATCCGATATGTGCAATTTTAGAGTGTAGATAATTCCAATATTTAACATTTTGGAATCCAAAAATAACAATATTGGATTCCGATATTGGATATAGTTTTTAGCTACTAGGGCTGGAATAAGTCCCAATTTACTGAAATAAGTGTTAAGTAATTATTACCATTCCCTTAGCCATAATAAGATAGTATGGTTATAGTATAATTAATCTGAAGTGCGAAACTTATAGGTCATAATTACTTAAGACACAAGAAAATTAAGGTAGTTTTCATCACTTAAGTGATTAAGTCAAGTTATATGTTAATGAAATTTTCATTAGTAAGTAACTATCCATTATCATTCATAGTGTCTAAACTCAAAGTGTCACTTTACAATTTTTGTCATTAAAACTAGGTTCAATTCAACCATTTCATTACGATTAGATAATCAATCCAATCATGAATAGATAATGTCATAAATCTAACATATCGTTATCTATCACTAATTACCTCCTTAAGAAGTGATCTATTCTTTTTAAGCATTTGATTAAGTTTTAATATCAATGATAATGTGAAATGCATCAATCACCTTTTAATAGCTTATAAGGTATTTTACTTTTGTACTTTTACATCATTATGTCATTAAAAAAGTTGTTGTCATAAAGGTACAACTAGTCATCCATGCAATAAATAATAAGTTAATTATTTAACTGGTCTTTTTACGTTCTATTCAAACAAGTGTAATTATTTCACAAGCTGTCCAAAACAATGTTATTTGTTTAAGTTCTTTAATTAAACATTTAAATGATGATATCACTGATATAATTGTAGTATTTTTCATTTAACATTTTAGATTAAATATTGTCATAAAGTATAATTGTTTATTCAAAGTATAATTTGTTTTTATAATTATTATCAAGTATAATATGTTGTTGTAAAAACCGTAAATCATCATTACAACTCAAATGAGATAGCCAAATAATAAAATTATTTATTGGACTCATTAAGGATAACTCCTTATTACATTAATTATTACAATAATTTCAAATTAATACAATAGGCTAACTTCCTTATGAAAACTCCTTGAAGTCATATTTCACTTTACGATTAATACATATCCAACTCTAAATGTACATTAAATCAATGTTTAGAATCAGATAAATAATTTATCACATGAGGAGCATGCATGTAATCAGTCCAATTAAATCTTCAAAATAATTAATCCATCTCGTTATCTATAATATAAATTAATAATATGCATGGTCAGTTCATATGAACTGGCATAATTTGACAACTCTCTACCTAGTTGTTTCATTATGAAATATTTGAACATCTACTATTTTATTTAATGATAATAGATCAAGTGTTTTTTCAACAAAACATGTACACTATCTCAAAGTGATTTATGATATAAAAAAATTATATTATCAAAAGAATACAACATCACAAAATTCTTTAAGTCACCATCATATTGAATTTATTTAAAACTTAAATCAAATTAATCAGAAAAATATTCCTTTTCACCAAACAATTTGAGAAAAGCAATTTACACCCAAAATTACATGCACAATAATCAACTAGTTTTTCCTTTTAGATATCAAAAAAGGGAGGTAAATTATATCCTCAATATTAATATTTCCCAATCTCAAATTAAGCACAACATCTAGCTAGTAAACATTATTTCTTGACTTCATGATTTATTTGTTAAATTGATTAATGTCATAGACATCTATATTAAGATAAATAGTCAAAATGTTCATTTCACAAAATAGGTATTTATCAGATATCCTATGCATACCAACAACAAGTAATCTCTCAACATCGAATATTGTCTATATACCCAAAAAAAAATTACATTTGCAAAGTAAACAAGGTCTTTAAATATCATGAAATTCACACAAAACCATTTATTCATACATTAAAAACACTAATTTCTAAAAATGGTTTAATCAGTCAATAATCAAACAACATCCAAAATATCTACATGACCATCTACTTTTAAGAAAGAATTTAAGAACTTCAAATCTTAGACTAAGTTTTCTTTTAGAGATTACTAATCCGAGTTCTTGTTAGGTTAATCTAAGAGACCCATATATTCCTAGACAAATATTTATCTAAGCTTAAAGATTTTAATCTTAATAAAGTCAATAAGTCAGTCATGATTTTCCACTTATAAGACAATGAAATGAAGAAGTGAAAATCTCAACTCATATACATGCATGCAGGGTTATAAAAAATTTAACCATCTAATTTAAACCCAAGCTCTCACTTTTTAAGATACGTTTAAATGATGGGAACAACAATGCGACTACAAACTTGATGATTTTTATCTAGTCTTTTATTCCATTAGATTCTTTCACCCAAAATAAATAATGAACTTATATATAGGCCAAAGATGGTTATTCAAAAAACAAATAAAATAACCAAGAATACAAAATACCCATGACAAAAACTCAGTTAAACCTATTATGATAAAATGACCAGTTCTAAACAATAATCCTCTCAGTCCCAGGAATAACTTTAATAAGGTATTTATTTCCCTTATCAATTTCTGAGGATCCTAGTGAATAATTCCTAGCCATTTATACAAACATAATGGTAATACATCATCTGTCTTAACATAATCTTTATTCTAAATACCCAGATCAAATTTATTGACAAATACGTACTCAAAAGACAAAAATTCACAATCATAAATTCGAATGGGGAAACTCATAATAAGATAGCCTAAATAGATAAATATTCAATAACATAGATAAGGAACTAAACCTAGATCAAAATATCTAAATATTTACGTCTAAAATTACATAAAGTCATTAAGATAATCATTTTTAATTCACTCAACTATTTTAAAACAAAATAACCATAGATAGAATTGTAAATCCATGCCTGGGAAGTTAATGGTCCACAAAATATTCACTCAAACTTCCATCAAGTCCTACAATAGTTCTTCACTACGTTACTCACACCAATCTCCCAATAACATGACATAGATTCAAACAATAAAAACCCAATAAACCAAGATATATTTTTTTAAATAAAGCTAACTTTGCCATGATTTTCCTCCTCAAAATATCAATAAAAATGGCTCCATAAAAACCCATGAATATTTCATAAATAAATGGAGCTTGAGATGAGGATGAAAGAAATCAAAGTTTCAACATGTAAAATAAAAATAGAATACAAAGTATGCATGGTAGCTTCCAGAGGAAGCTTTAGGTTTCCCAAGATCATCAATGCAATTCCATTCATTGGGTACCACCTAGTGGCCAAGAAAATAAATTACCACTACCATCTCCAGTTCCCTCCAAAACCAACTGGAGGTATTAAATCAATCGATCGAAGATTAAATTAAATACAAACCTTAGTAGCTTGCATGGGTCATTAATTGACTAGTTTAATTATTTAACTTATCAATTACAATGTGAATATGGTTGATAACCATCTTGTTATCCTATAATAAAAAATACAATGAGTATGTTTTGTGACCATATGGCTTACCGAATCATAAGGTAATTCAATCATATATGATCTGAGATCATAATACCATTTAATGATAGAATGAAAAGGAGTATAATCCATATCATTTTTATAATAAACACCTAGTCTACTTAAAATTTACTCATACAAATCATCCAATGCAAAAGAAATATACCAAGTTTGTTTAAAAAATTAAAATGCACATTAAAATGGTCTAAGGATAACTTGATCACCCAAAAATTAATAATCACTCAACATGGAGCAATGATCAGTATAATACAATAATAAAACAAAATGATTTTGATCCATTGCATATTATAAAAAAAAATCAATCATCAATAAAAAATTATATGTTTTATGATCAAGCTTACTAATCATGGGTTTCTTCAAGGTTACTATCTATGTTAAGGATAATATCTCCCATTTTCATTTCATAGTGATTATTCTTACTTTCTTTCTTATCTTATATCCTGGGAAGATAATTTCATGAAAATAGTTTGATCCTATTACTTTCAAAAATTTAATAAGGTAAAAAATTTCATAATCCAAAAGCATTTCTAGCATATTCTTCACATCTTGATCATTGCCCTATGTCATTTTCTTCAAAACAAATCAAAGGAATCCTATATAATCCACTAATTTCCATTAAAGCCTAGTACTCACTAGGACTTCTCTAATCCACTTCATGTTCTGGTTCGTACAGGATTATATATAAATGTTGGATTTTGATAGAATTTCATTTTGCCAAGGGGAGATACTGATGGAAATAAGGATATCTGAGTTACGTCTAGTTTTAATTAGATTGACTAAAATAGGTCATGATGAAGTTAAGGTCCCATATTTGATCCCAATACACCTGGTAGAAGGGAAGGGACTTATTCTTCATGATTAGAAATGATGACTTCCATTTGATCCTATGAATTCATGGCATATGTAATCACTGTTTAGCAGTGAGAAATCATTAGTAGTCACCATATCTTCATAAACAAAAGCATGATACTTTAACTACAATGTGTAACCTTAGATACTGGTAAGACATAACTTTAGCCATTAATAATTCAGAACCACAAAAAAAGGTTTTTCTCATTTATGTCAAACTATGAGTACTCCTTTAAGATTTATGACCCCTTTTGGGTGAATGCACAACACTAAAACACTAGTTTAACTGATGCTTAGGAATTTACAGGTTTCCCACCGTACCATTCACGTTCCATAGCCCAAAGTGTTTTCATAGGTACTGTGTAAATAATCATAAACTTACTTGACTCAATGAAACTATCTAGACTCCAAATGAGATCAATTTGTTGAAGTATGGTTAAGATTGCAACATTGGTCTTATAAACACCTAGTAAATTATCACACACAATAAGTAAATCATCACCAGTTAATAGTGAGGCTTCATAATCTTTAATCTATACTCTATTGACTTGTTTCATTTCACTAAATTTAAACTTAACCCAATCTAAATTGTCTGATTTTGATGAGGAGTATCTCAAAACTTTCAAGGAGTTTGAGCTGTGAGGTATGAAGGACCATGAGTCTGACTCATAACCCTTCATTAAAAATCTAAATGAACTTGGATGTATCTCACATCAAAATATATATAAGCATTATGAAGGATCAAGAGTACCTTAACGGAATGAAATGCACATATGAGTATTTATCATATGACTCTTTCAAGTTTTAAACAAGATAGTTCATACACATTTTTCTATCACACACACACGTTTCTTACACACACACACACACACACATCACACACATTTTACATTTCACTAGCACACATACATGATTTGTATACCCTGAACATGGGTATTAGCTTGAAACATTTCAAAAATGTCTAGTGTCAACCTTAATCAACCATGTCCAGATACATAAGGACTAATCCTAAGTGATGGATAACTCATTATTCGCATGAGTACTCTTACTACCCATTTGTAAATATAATTCCTTTGAAATGGGTATTCAAGGAATGCGATATAGACTTTTCAAATATCTAAAACCATATCTAAAATCGTAAGTTGATATCCTACCGATCAATGGGATATGCAACCCAACTTACAAGATTAAAAGCATTGAAAATTTTACATTAGAACCCTAATCATTCACTAGGAGTTCAACTAACTTAAGGAAGCCATAATATGAATATCAAGCCAATGTACAACCACACAGATATTACAATCATGTCAATATATAACAAAGATTAACATCATGCACATTTCCAAATTAAGGTTCCTCTTGTATCACCCATAGTTTTTTGTAGACATAGGGACGAGATAATATAATAGAGTATTTAAACTCTGATTAAATTTTCTTGGTAATGCTATCAAGTTCTGGTAAAGATTGGAATCAAAACAATTTCACGCCTGAAAAATACTACACAGATTTCTCTACAAGCATCTATCTCCAAGTCGGCCAAATGTCACCACAGGTTGATTATTGCTAGGGGCCATGTCTTCAGTAGTTAGCCTTTGAAATTTCTTTTATGGGGTAAAAATCCCTAATTTGACTGAAAAAACCCAATTTTAATTCCAGTAAAAGTAGCTTCATAAATAGCCCCTTAAAAATATACTAACAATTTGAGTCATGCATGCAAATGAACACAAAAATAGCTCATCATTACTATCAATAAAAACTGGCAATTTTTTCATGTAGATCTCAATGCGATTGAAAAAGGCAGCAGTGTGAAAATGAGGCCCAAAAATAACATTGAATTATTCGGTAGCTTCCTCGAGAATCTTCTCGCTTCTCCTGAAGTCCGTGGAGGTTGGTTTAATGCAGTTAATGCATTCCAGTATCTTAATCCCAATTTCACTCTAATAATTCAAGCTAACCAATTGCCAACTAAAATTTAGATGTCATCAAACTTAGCATATATTTTAATCCACAATCACATATCAATCTAAATATGAAAAATTAATTAAATTTGGTTGAAGACCAATAAATTTAAAACAAAACTTAATCTTGTTATGTCATTGAGCGTTTAAATTAATAGATAAATTAAATTAAATTAATGGGTAAAAAGAATCTGTATATAATTTCCATTTAAATTAATGGATATTAAAGTAAAATTTGAAAAAAAATATTTAGCTCAGTCGTAAAGAAACGAGCTTTAACCCTAAATCATAATAACAGTGATTTCCCAATAAATTAAAATTCCTTAACATGGTCAATGACCATATAGGGATTTAAAACTTATGATTGGTTAAATAAGTACCATTCCTTTAAGTAAAATAACGACTAATAGATTTATTTAATTTTGTAATTAAAAAAATGATTCAAATCGATAATTAGACAAAAATAATAGGGTCACCCATCCATAAGGAATGAATTACAATGGGTTCATTTGAACTAGGAATATGACGAATATAAGTCCATTAATTATTTATTAAATGGTACTAGATTGGCAATTATCGAAAGTAATGAGTAGTTCGTATTTATAAACCATATCTACAGCTTCTTCAGTAAAGATAATTTGACTAAACCTTACCAGAATATTCTAGTAATTGACCCTGCAGTAATTTAAAATTTTGGATCCTTTTAATCTCTATTTTCTACAAAATGTAATGATTTGTCTATCAATGAGAAAATTTTGATCAGTTAACACAATTACATTGTAATTCCAGTAAATAACAAAAAATAAAATCAAAATCAATTAATCAAAACTGTGAACATACAATCATTAAAATGCAGAAAACAACTCAATTAATAAATAATAATCAAAATAATAAAATTTCAACATTCACTGTTAAATTAGTTTCAATCAGGATTATAACAACAAAAGAAAAAAGGGGTTATAATCCAAGCAATTAATAAAGTTTAAAATTACAACATAATGCGTAAAATAGTAAATAATAAAAAAAATAGTAAGATTATCCAAATACATCAAAAAAACTTTGGTAAAATTTTTACAGTATCAATTTTTTCGTAAAAAATAACGAAATGGATTGAAAGTGACAATATGTTGCCAAATTTAGAAATAACCAAACCGAAAACAAGTCCCTATATCCACAAGCTACTCGATAATTAGTTACTAATTTATAAAGTAAACGAAAAAATAAAATAGTAGGGGTGTGACAGATTTACAAACTACTATTCATATGATACATAAGTGAGAAAAGTACTAAAATAACTAAAATCAATCTAACAACCTTTCTTTGTTTTAATACTGAAGACTTAAAATCTTAATATCTTCAAACTTGCTCAGTAATGCCTTTTTAAAATGGACTCCAATTTAATATTTTATCATCATGGAGTAATTAGCACCCAGCTAGGACGCCAACTCCAGGTGCCCTCGTCAACCCTCTGGATGCCCCTAACCCCTTTATGTAAATAACTCAAAAATAAAGTTTTGGGTCCTAATCTAGTCAAAATATAAGCATAATTATCTTGTTAACAGAAAACAACATTTTTAATGGGTTAATTATAAAAATAAAAAAATAAAATTTTAATCACATAAATATAAAGTTAGTTAAATAGGCTATAATAAATTAAAAATAACAATTAATTAAGAATTAGCTATTACCACCTAAGGTTGCATGCGTATCAAGCAGTAATTAAAAATAAAAACTTACATCCAAGTCTTAGCACCATCACAAAGGACACAAGGGTTGATTATTAAAAATAAATTAATTAATTCGTAGGTAGCGAAGTTCATTATATTCCAAAATGCACACATCTAACTACATTTCTGTACATATAGCTTACTTGCTAAATATCTATTGTTAATTAGTTACACAAGAGCCACATAAGGCACAGTTCCACACACAAACAGAACTACATTGGGTCATGAGATCAATTAGTACAAAATGCTTAATAACATAAGATCACCATAAAAAATAACTTAGGACAATCAATTAACAAAATCATTCTGCATCTAAAATTTTTATGATTTGATGTCTACTTGAAAAAAATATTAATAAGAATGATTGTTTCATTGCAAGTTTTTCAGTGAAATCTGAAACAACACAAAAAATTAGAAAGTAATTACATAGATTAAAAAAGGAGAACAACAAATAGCAATTAATGATTTTTTTTTTTATTATTGGCAAATAGTTTTTTGAAAGGGACTATACTCTTGTTTACAAAAGATGGCCTAGGAGTCAGGATAAACAATGCGAACCAGAGTGAAAAGGATCAGAATCTAAATGTGACAATGATGTTCAAAGTATCTAAAAAACAGCTACCCAAAACGAGACAGAAACAACAAAAATAATGCAAAAAAGCAGTAGAGAGATCTGCAAAAAAATAGCATAACAACATACAAGAACAGCAAAAGCATCTACAAGCTATTTTTTAGAAGCTTTGTCAACGATGGTTTTGATATTCTTCTAAGAGTGGAACATACCCAAAGTTGACATATGGGTAGCGTCAGTTATGAATCCAGTTGCCCCAATGGTCCTTCTTGCTTTCCTTTTCATTACCCAAAAGAGTTACCGGCAACTCCGTTTAGGATAGAGACACTTCTTGACGTGTTGTTCAATGAACTTCTTCAATCGCCCTAAAGATGGCCATGTTGTAATCATGCCGAGTCTTGGCCTTCCCTAAATGCGAGAGTCTAAGGAGTGTAAGCTTCTTGTAGATATCATCAATTTGGTTGCTGTCCATATCCATCCTCCTCTTCCTTTTTCCTCTTCCCTTTCTGCTTTAGTCAAGTTTCTTAACTTCACCCTTTAACAATTTCATATCATGCCTCTAAGGCATCCAGCCTTTTTGTAGGGCTTTCCAATATGCACATCATGAGGGTTGGCACTGCTGATATGCAGGGGGTTATGAGTAATTTCAATTTCATGAGAAGGCCCCTTCTCCACAGCAAGGGTCTCAAGATTAAGCTTTCTAGAAGCCTTGGTAACTGGTATTTTTGAGAGGTGGAGGCCAAGTGGGTGGCCGGGAGAAACAGTAAGGGGAACGGGAAGAAGAAACCTTGAGACGGGCCGGCATGGGGGGTGACATGCAGTGGTGGCAGGGGCAAATAAAGGAGATACCGGGCTTGCAGCAACAGAACTCGGCAGAGGGGGAATCGAGCTAGGGGAGGATGGGAGACCAGGAAACCTGAAGTAGACAACATTTGTGTAAGCAAAAAAATGATCCCTTGGTGTAAAGGAACTGCACGGGTAATGCTTCTGAAACTCCAAGAATGGAGCGTTCAAGAGATTTTAGCAAGTAATGGGGGAAACAAACCAGAGCAATCCCTACCATAAATGACTAAGAAAAATAAGGTGCTTCGCAGGAACAGTGACAAACCTTCCTTCCAATGAGATGAACCATATCATCATGCGGGTTACTTCATCATATGGTGGAGGGATCGAGGTAACAAGCAGGCCTGCTGTAACATAGATGGGTCAGTTTCTCCTCTCCTTCCACAAATCTCCTTCTCTTCCAACATCTCTATCGACGTTTTTGTTAAAGAAACTGGTAACCCTCCAACCTGAGGCCGGTCGCTTCAACAATAAGTTCTTCATTGATTAAGACCTTTTTCCCCCCATATTCAACTGTCCACTCCTTCCAATCCTTCGCAAAACGCATAGATATGCTCTGATCATGCCCCTGAACTTTCTCCATGAAGTTTGTTGATGCCACCCTTGCTAAGAATGCTCCATAGCTCAATATTATCTTTCCAGTCTGGGTCCACACTTGGCTCAATTTGACCAGGAGGACCCTCCCATCTTCTCAGTGCTTAATTGTTTGCAACTAATTCCTAATTGATCTTGTGAGCGCTGAAACCCAATCCGCTTTTTTCTATAGTAATCCGCACAAGATTGGAAATGAGAGCCGTTGCTTTTCCAACGATCAGCTGCGTGTCTTCTGATCTGAGCCTGCTGAAAAATCACATGTGGGAATAGCCCGCTCCCTGCCATCAGTCCCTTTATCTACTATCTTTCGGTTTCCGTGTAGGTTTGTATTTGCAGTATTTTAGCAATCGCAATGCAGCCTGCATGCACAAAATTCAAAACCGTGTAGCTTCCACTTGTAATTCCCCATATGATTCACACTAACTTGTTTATTAGACATGATTTGCATAAACCATATACTGTTAATTCAACACGTGTGGGAGTATTTTTGATCCTGATCCACACCCTAAGATTCATGACTCAACTCAATAAAATATTGCTTACGTATGGAGCTCCGCCTTAATGTTGTTTTGAAGCTACTTAGGAATGTTATTATTGTTCCAAACAGTGAGGTTAACATTAATGCCATAATTAGCCAGCACATCCGCCAGTTTATTACCCTCCCTGATAGGTATGTATGATCTTGATGTTATTGAAAGTATGACTAATACTTATGGACTCTGCAGATGAAATCCTTGATGCTCCAGCTTGGAGATGAGCACTGTTTAAGAAGATTAATGATATTCAGGGAGTCTCCTTCGATGATGAGGTTCTTGAATATTATTGAGTCTGGGCAATTCTTAGGCCCCAAAGTGCAGATAAAGCTTCGGCAAAATGATTAGTTTGAATTCCCATTTTACCTAGCGTACGCAGCTATTAGATTGCCTTTATGATTCCGTATCGCTCCTCCCCCTACCGCTATTCCTAGGGTTTCCCTTAGGGGCCCCATCAAAGTTCAACTTATACCAATTAAAATTAGGAGGATGCCATTTGATCAAACATCTATCAATGCTATTCCCGGGATTGCTCTGACTGTTGATAGTTCGAATATGCCAATTAGATAAGATGTATTCTTCATTCTCTGGATATCTCTTGTTCTTGGGGGGTTTAAATCTAGCAATATTTTCTTTGATACCATTAGAAATTTTACCAATACTAAGTTTATAGTTTTGCTTCTTATTTCTGAAGATAATATCATTTCTATCCTTCCATATCCTCTAGATTAAATGAGGGATAGCCAGCTTCCAGATCCTTTTAACAATACAATGCCTGAAGGGTGGGTTCCATTGAGTCCATAGCTGATTAAGATCCTTCGGCAACACCCAGAGAGCTTCAAATTTAGAGAGGGCAAAACTCCATATTCTGGTGGCATATTCACAATGTATGAATAGGTGGCTGATATCCTCAGAATCATTATTACAAAGATGGCACCTATTAGGAATTATAAATCCTCTTCTCATCAGGTTGTCAGTGGTAAGAATCCTGCCTCTGATAGCCAGCCAAAGGAAAAATTTTATTTTGGGAGTTAATTCAGACATCCGAATGTTGTTCCAATTGAATCTGCTTGACTACTATGGAAGAAATTATTATATCTAGATTTGACAGAATAATTCCCATCATTGTAATTATTCCATACCAGCTCATCCTTGGAATCCAAATGACTTAATGGAATAAGATCTAATTGATCTTGAAGGGAGGAAGTAATTTGCTTCAGATCAATTCTCTCCATAGTAAGTTTTTTCCAATTCTTGTTGGTGCCATTTCCTTCAATGTAATCTTTGATTTTAATACCATACTTACTTATTAGACTGTCCTTAGCCATCCCAAATCTGTCCAAGAGATTGCCACTAAACCAATTATCCTCCCAGAAGTTTATCTCCCTGTCATCCCCCACTTTCCATTTGTTGCCCTGCTTGATGAAGTTTCTGCTCTTGACCAAATTATTCCAAAAAATGGAACCACAGGGGAGGTACTCATCATGCAGATAGGAGTAAACAACTTGATGATTTAAATATTTTGCTTTAATTAAATCAATCCAGGGTTGTTTCTCAGACAACATTCTCCAGCCCATTTTAGCAATGAGTGCCTCATTCATTTTCTCAATATTTTTTATGCCCAGCCCTCCCATAAACTTCGGGGTGCAGACCTTATCCCAGGCCACTAAGTGAAATTTGAACTTCTCTTCCATGCCTTGCCATAAATTTTTTTTCTGAATCCTCTCAATTTTATCTCTGAAGGAAGAAGGGATTTTAAAAAGTGACATGATATAGATGGGAAGATTTTGAAGAGTACTTTTAATGAGTAAGCACTTACCAGCACTAGATAAAATGGCACCTTTCCAACCAGCCATTTTTTTCTGAAATATCTCCAATAAATCATCCCACACCTTGTAAGATACTTTCTTAGTGCCGAGTGGGAGGCCTAAGTAGGTGGTTGGAAGTGCACTTATTTTACAACCCAAAATTTTTACAATTTTGAGCTGTCTTTCCTCAGGAGTATTGAAGAAGAATATGGTGATTTTTTCATAATTAATCTCTTGCCCAGAAGTAGATTCATAAAGTTGTAATAAAGCCTTAATAGCCTTAGCTTCCACAACTAAAGCCAGAAGAAGAAGGATGGTGTCATCCGCAAACTACTGATGGGAGATAACTTGGCTGATGGAAGTGGGTTTAGAGCCGTTTAAAAGGCCGTCTTTAACCGCTTTGCCAATTGTTCTGATAAGGCTGTTATCCAAGAGAATGAAGAGTAAAGGGGAGATGGGGTCACCTTGTCTAAGACCTCTGCTGCTGGTGAAAAAGCCCACAGGCTCCCCATTAACAACCATAGAGAATCTGGCTGTAGATATACAAGACTTAATAATTCTTCTGAATTTTTCCGTGAACCCAAATTTAGCTAAAACTTTGTCAAGGAAGACCCAAGATACCTTGTCAAAAGCTTTATTCATATCAAGCTTAAGGACCATACTTGCCTTTTTATTATTTTCCATGGAATGTATAGTCTCGTGGACCATAATCACTCCGTCTTTTATAATCTTGCCTTTAATAAAGCCACTCTGCTGCCTTGAGATGAGATCATTCATTATGAGCTGAAGTCTAGTAGTGATAATTTTGGTGAAGATTCTATATATGGCATTTACTAGACTGATAGGTCTGAAGTCCTTGAAATCTTTAGCATCCATTTTTTTAGGTGCCAGCATAATGTGAGTGTTATTAAGATCTTTTAAGAGATTTCCCATTCTATAGAATTCATTCACTACTTTGAGAAGATCCTCTGAGCAGATTTCCCAGAACTTCTAAAAAAAATTAATAGAGAACCCATCCAGTCCAGGAGCCTTATCCCCCTCAAGAGAAAAAACAGCTTTTTGCAGCTCTTCAAGCGTGGCTGCTTTAGTGATGCTTCTAAATTTTTTGTCCTCGATTTCATTCTGAGGGATGGCCTCCAACATAAAGGAAATAGCTTCAGAGTTGCTGACATTTCTCTCTTCAAGAAGATTTTTATAGAAGTCAAGTGCTTCTTTCTTAATGCTATTGGGATCTTTTATGATATTCCTGTTGTTTTTAGAAGCCTCTAAGATTCTGTTACAGGCTCTGTGCTTCAAAGTGGTCATGTGAAAGAACTTCACTAGTGTTTATTATTATAAACTATACCTGCAATTAATCACTAAAATAAAACAACAAAGTTGGGGGTTTATGTATATCAAAAATTATATTACTCTGAAAGATAGTAGAATTTATGCTTGTAAATTATTCTATTCTCCATATAAACAATGAGTCACTTCTATGAGAAAGAAAATGAAATAATCCTTGACACAATGCAAGAAAAATGTTTGTGAGAAATGTTTTCTTATGCCCTCAAAGGTACATTGAACCATTATTTTATAGTTTACATCAATCAAAACACTCATTGTGCCACAATTATATTATTTCAGAGTTAGGAAATAACAAAACTGATCTGCCATCATAATTAGATAGAAAGGTTCTATCTGTACATTTTAAATTTGTTACAAAAGCATACATATACGGTTTTCAATCTTATATGAGGATTCTTCACCTCTTGTGGATGATTTTATTTTCAAAAAACATGAATATATTTGTGAGCTGAAAATCAATTTTAACTAGTAATTGTGCACACACAAAACTTTTCTTTGTATTGATTTTCGATGTAAAAATTGAGCATTATAACCTTTTGTATTTTTAATAAAAGAATTAAAACTAAAAGTAATGTGTAAAAACAGAAAATAAAGAGATGAATCACCAACAATTTGACATAGGAATTGATAACGGAGTTCGGCACTTGTGGCCTAAATCTCCAGGTCCGATTGAATGGGACCGATCTATTAAAATATTGAAACTAAATATTTACAAATATTTATACAATAATATGATATTCTCATCATGTTCCTCTACCAAAAATAATAGGAGTCACTTATTACTTCATCCAAAAATTCCCTCCCTAGCTCAAGTTATGAGCATTTCAATAAATTACACAGACTCGAATGCCTATACATGTACAAAATAACTCCTTTTATAATGTTTCCCAAGTAGTGGCATGGTGGTAAAGACCCTTATCTTTTACCATAGAGAACAAGGTTCAAATCTCCTTATCTCCATCCCCTTAGGCGCATATCATAGGATTTATCCCACATTTGAAGTTGGAGGGTGAGTTAGGCACTTTATAAGGCTTATTTCCCACGCATGTAGGTGGCTATATGAGCCATTGACCATTCAAACCTATTTGGGTGCCAAAAAGAGTGCTTTGGTATGTGTTAGCATTGTTTTAGGTGCTTTATTCAATAATGCTTATGGAGGTTTAGTTTAAATGGCATATCAATTAGTCCCACATGCATAGAAAAAATGCAATTAGAGGCATATATATACACAAGTTGGTATAATGATAATATGAGAAGAAGGCCAAGACAACCCTCCATAATCAAGTGTGTTGAACCTGGTTGAGGGACCCTAGCCAGTAAATAGTGAGGTCCATTTTTCCATGAATGAGTGTCCAAGATCAGCGTTCTAAAAACCACTTTTAGTTCGTCACACAAATTGTCCACGTGTCACAATATGATTGAAACACTTGGTGATTGTGCACACATCCAACCTGCACAAAACACCAAATTTTGCTAGTTTCCTGAAAATTTCAGTAGGCTATAACTATTTCAAATGAGCTTCATTTCTTGCAAACAAGATATCGACGGAATCGTATAATTTTTCTCCATGCTTTAAAAATGACTGCAACTTATTCTAAGAAGATCTTATATCAGTGTTTCTCTGTGAGGATCCTCTGGATCATTCCTCCCCATTGAGAAACTTTTGGACCCCAAAATTCAACTTAATTGGTTAATAGGTTATGTTATTTCTCCCTCACCTTTCCAGTTTCCATCCATTTAGCCTTGTTCGGATGCATGCCTTTAAACTCAACAAAAAGATACTTAATATCACCCCTTCACGAAGTTCTTACTTTCTTGTCCAAAATGATGTCTGCCTGTAACTCATCAAGATACTCAGGAGCAAAATCATCAATGGAAGGCATTAAGTTAGCATCATCATGATCAACAATCATAGGCGGTTCATACAATCTTAAATTCTCAACATTTACAACTGAGTAGATTTGCATATATGAAGGTAAATCCAACCGGAAAGTGTTATTACCAATTTTTTCCAATATTTGGAACAGACCATACTGTATAGGTTTCAATTTTTTACCTTCACCTGTCAGTCTTTCCTTTCTGATCTGAAGCCAAACTGAATCACCAACTTTGAACTTGTGATCGGGTCTATGTTTATCATGCCTAGATTTGTACTTAGCCCAAATTTTCTCCAATTGTTCATGGACATACTGATGAACCTGTTGTATTCTCTACACAAATCTTTTAGCCTTGTTAGAATCACTTGAACCATTAACAACAGTTTAATGTCCATAATATACATCTAATGGAGAATTAGGAAAATATCCATAACAAGTCTCAAATGGAGACTTTAAAGTAGAAGAATGTAAGGCACGATTATAAGCATGTTGCACATAATATAGATGTTCATCCCATAACTTAGGATGTTTTCCACAATATCCCCTAAGCAAATGTACTACTGTGCGGTTTACAACCTCCATTTGACCATCAGTCTATGGATGAAAAGTAGTGCTCTTTTTTAGTTTTGTGTCCATTAACCCCCACAATGTTGACAAAAATTCCCCAAGAAATCTAGAATCCCGACAAGATATAATTGAAGTAGGTAAACCAAAATGAACCCAAACAAACTAAAAAAACAAATGTGTAGTTCTCTCACCACTTATTTGTTTAGTACATGGAACTAACACACACATTTTGCTGAATCTCTCCACTACCACATATAAGTAATCATGTTTCTTCTGTGTCATGGGAAAGCCTCCTACAAATTCCATGGAAACACTTTCCCAAGGCCTTATTGGAACAGGAAGAGGAGTGTAAAGTCCCGATTTCCTGTTACTTGGCTTTCTTGTGACACAAAGAACACATCCCTTAATATACATGTTTACATGTTCATGCATTCTAGGCTAATAAAAATATTTCTGTAAATGTGCAACTGTCTTACTGACACCAAAATGCCCTGAAATAAGAGAAGTATGTACTTCCCTAATCATATGCACACGTTCATTTTATGGAATAAAAAGTTTACCAGAATGATATAGCAATCCTTCAAGCAAATGATAATCTTTTTCTCATACTTGTTTCCCACTTACTAGATCCTCATACACTTCTCTAAAATCAACATCATTTACATATTGTTCCTTGTAACTAACATGAGCCAAAGAACTATGCTACAAATGAATAGATGTTACTACCATTGCTGGTCTAGATAACATGTTGGAAACCTTGTTTTGAATACCTTTTTTATACCTAATTACAAGATGAAATTGTTGCCAAAATCCCATCCACCTGAAATGTCTAGATTTCTGCAATTTGGTTTGTGTTTGTAAGTACTGAAGCAGTTGATGGTCAGTATGTATAATTGTTTCTTTTCCCATTAAATAATTCTTCCACTTTTTAACACTTTGAACCAAAGCATACAACTCTTTATCATAAGTTGGATAGTTTCTTACCGCACTTGTAAAGGTTTCTGAATGGTAACACACTGGTCATTTGACAGAAGATAAGTATAGTCACTAGCATCTGTCTCAATCTTAAATGAATGTTGTAAATATGGAAGTGCTAAGATCGGAGCGGTACTTATCTTCTCTTTTAGTGTATCAAAGGCTTTCTATTGTTTTCCTCCCCACTGAAAGACATGTTTAATACTTGTCAAATCATGCAAAGGAGATGCAATATATGAGAAGTTAGCAATAAATTTTCTCCAGTACTGAACTACACCTAGAAAACTCCTAACTTCCATCACATTAGTGGGTCTAGGCCATTTCACAATAACCTCTATTTTTGCAGGATCAATTCTCAATTCTCCATTTCCTACAATATAACCCAAGTAAATTAAAGATGTTTTTCCAAATTCACATTTTGACATCTTCAAATACAATTTATCTTTCCTTAGTGCATATAATACTTTCTGTATGTGTTTAGCATGTTCATCCCATGACTTACTGAAAATAAGAATATCATCTAAGTAGATAATAATGAAATTATCAATGAATGGTCTAAAGATTTCATTCATAACTCTCATGAATGTTGCTGGTGCATTGCAAAATCCAAAAGGAATCACTAACCATTCAAACAATCCTTGTTTCATTTTAAAATTAGTTTTCCAAACATCACCTTCTACAATTCTTACTTGGTAATAACCACTTCTTAAGTCTAACTTAGTGAAATAAATTGCATTCTTTAATTGATCTAGTAAATCATATATTCTAGGAAGAGGGTAACAATTCTTTATGGTAATCTTGTTTAAAGCACAAAAATCAACACATATTCGCCAAGTTCCATCCTTCTTAGGAACCAATATAATTGGTGAACCACATGGGGATGTACTTGGATGAATTATACCTTGAGCTAAAAGTTCCATTACCTGTCTCTTGATTTCCTCATTCTCTACTACTGACAACCTGTACATTTTGATATTGGGAAGAAGTGCATCCTAAAGCAACTGTATCTCATGTTGAACCCATCTTTTAGGAGGTAGACCTTGTGGATCCTGAAAAACATCATCAAAATGAGAAACATTTTTTACCAATTCATCATTATGTTTCAGATCGCAAGTCTCAAAAGCCATCTCATGTTCTTTTTCTTTTTCTTTGACCACCATGAGCACAAAATTTTTTCTTGAGTTTAAAAGCCTTTTCATTTGACCTAAAGTTACCAAGGATAGATTATTCTTTTCACGGCGAGCTCTAACAATAAACTCAATTCCATCCTTTACAAGCAAATATTTATTTTCTTCCCTATAGAAGATTTCTTTATGATCATACAAATAAGGACTTCCCAAAACCACCCCACAAATATCCAAAGGAACTATATCCAATTCAACCTCATCTATAAACTTTTCTGTAATGGAAAATCTGAAAGTACAAGTTTTAGTTACCTACAGTTTTACATCATTACAAACCCAGCCCAAAGGATAAGGCTTAGGATGTGGTTTAGTTTTGAGTCTTAATTTCTTAACAACCTCCTCAGAAATTAGATTAGCTTGAGATCCACTATCAAAAAGATTATCAATTTTTATATGCTTTGAAATTACTCTAATGTGGAAAAGCTCATTCCTTTTCTTATCATCATGTATAGTTTGTTTACTAGAAGAAGATGCAACATTTGTGGTACTATTGTTGGAAATTGAAAGAGTTGATTTACCTTGAAAACTCATAGCTGTGATTTTGGTTTCATCACCTAAATCAGAACCAAGATCATCACTATAGTGTTTATTTTCTTTTCTTTTCCTTTCTTAACCATCCATTTAGGCTTCTTTTTAGGATGTAATTTCTAACATTTAGACTCATCATGGTTTTTTTTTAAATGATTACAAAATGGTTTTTCATCTTCCTTCTTAACAGTAGATTTTGTTTTATGCTTAACCTTTCCTTTTCCTTGTTCTTTCAAACCTTTTCCTTCAGATTGCTTGTTCTTTTGATTAAAATAAGATAAAGAGGACTCATTTTTCATTTTCCCTCATGCTTCCAAATGGGTTGCTTGAACACATACTGCATCAAGATTAGTAGGACCTAAAACAAGTATCATATGCCTTAGATAACTATGCAATCCACCAATATATTTGAGCAGTGTTTCTTTTGTGTTTAGAGAAATTCCCAGAATTAGAGCCCTTTTCCTAAATTCCTGTGTGTATTCTTGAACACTTTGTCCCTTAGTTTGTCTTAATGTTTGCCAATCCATCATAGCTTGCTGCTTATAACCAAGAGTATAAAATTGTTGCCTAAGATTTGAAACAAATTTAGACCAAGAGGTGATTTCTTTACCTTTGGTTTCTTCCACTTCCTGAAGCTTACTCTCCCACCAAATGAGTGTTGTGCCACCCATTCACAGAGTTGCCAAATGAATCTTTGCTTCATCATCAAAAATTATTTGAACCCTGCAATATACTTCTATTTGCTTGACCCAGTTATCCAACTTCTCTCCATTTAGCTCTCCAGTATACATAGGCAATTCAAACTTGATATCTAACTTTAATGAAGGAAAATCAGATTTTAAAGGGTCTCTTTTAGGAATATCAGAACTAGAGCTTTCTTCTTTCTTACCTTCTCTAGTTCCCTTTTCCCTTTGTCTATCTTGGTAAATTTCTTCCACCATTTCCTTCATCTGTAGGAATGATTGATGAAAGTTTTCTTCCTCTTGATCCGCCATTGTAGGACTTTGAGATCGTCTAGTACCAATTTTGGGATCTCCTTCAACTAAATCTCCTTCACCCTTCTTAGATTGAGACCTTTTTAACATCCAAAACACAACGTGCAATCCACAACATGTTAATTTGAACCAAAAATCAGTCAAAACCATCTCTGATACCAATGATTTGAAAATCAATTTTAACTAGCAATTATGCACACACAAAACTTTGCTTTGTATTGATTTTCGACGTAAAAATTGAGCATTATAACCTTTTGTATTTTTAATAAAAGAATTAAAACTGAAAGTACTATGTCAAAATAGAAAATAAAGATATGAATAACCAACAATTTGACACAGGAATTGATAACGGAGTTCGGCACTTGTGGCCTACATCTCTGGGTCCGGTTGAATGGGACCGATCTATTAAAATCTTAAAAATAAATATTTAAAAAATATTTCTACAATAATCTGATATTCTCATCATGTTCTTCTACCAAAAATAATAGGAGTCACTTTTTACTTCATCCCAAAATTCCCTCCCTAGCTCAAGTTATGAGCATTTCAATAAATTACATAGACCCGAATGCTTGTACATGTACAAAATAGCTCCTTTTATAACGTTTCCCAAGTAGTCACATGGCAGTCAAGACCCATATCTTTTACCACAGAGATCAAGGTTCAAATCCCCTTATCTCCATCTCCTTAGGTGCATATCATGGGATTTATCCCACATTTGAAGCTGGAGGGTGAGTTAGGCGCTTTATAAGGCTTATTTCCCATGCATGTAGGTGGCTATATGAGCCATTGACCATTCAAACCTGTTTGGGTGCCAAAAAGGTCACTTGGGTATGTGTTGGAATTTTTTTATGTGCCTTATTCAATAATGCTTATGGAGGTTTAGCAAATAAAATGAGTGGAATATGGAGGTTATTTAATTGTATAGTTTAAATGGCATATCAATTAGTCCCACATGCATAGCAAAAATGTAATTAGAGGCATATATATACACAAGTTGGTATAATGATAATATGATAAGGAGGCCAAGACACCCCTCCATAATCAAGTACATGTCGAACCTAGCTGAGGGCCCCCAGCTAGTAAATAGTGGGGTCCATTTATCCACGAATGAGTGTCCAAGACTGGCGTTCCAAAAACCACTTTTAGTTCGTCACAAAAATTGTCGATGTGTCGCAATATGACTGAAACACTTGGTGAGTGTGCACATGTCCAACCTGCACAAAACTCCAAATTTTTCCAGTTGCCCAAAAAATTCAGCGGGATATAACTTTTGCAAACGAGCTCTGTTTCATGCAAACAAGATATCGACAGAATCGTATAATTTTTCTCCATGCTTTAAAAATAACTGCAACTTATTCTAATAAGATCTTAGATTGGTGTTTATCTATGAGGATCCTCTGGATCAATTTGCTTCCTCTAGAATAAGACTGCTAGTTTGGATACAATTAGTGTTGAGTACAGTAGTAGTGGAGGTGTTATCAAAGTAGAGACTACTATTTATAAGTAGCCGGTAGTAGAATAGTGTACTAATTATTTCTTATTCAACCTTGATGTTCTTTCATAGTTTGGGTCAATTTAACAAATTATACCCATAACATAGGTAGAGGTGTGGTGTTTGGCTGAGGAAATGCAACTGGATATACCAAATTCTGACAAATTTACATCAAAATTATAATCTAAAAGAATGTTAGAATTCTTCACATCCCTATAAATAATGTGTGGGTTGAAGTCATAATGAAGACATGGCTATCCTTCTTCAACACCACGAGAAATACTTAGCATATCATTCTAGTATAGCTTAATCTTCTTTGATGATTCTATAAAAAAATAAAAAATTAATAAAAAACTTGTTAGATTTTCCAAATATCCATTTTCCTATGAAGGTTAGAGGTTGATTGGACAGTTCTATTTAAATAATTGAATCTACAATGTATAGAATCATTTTTGTTCATAATATAATAATTTTATTCACCATGTAGGACGTCTCACAGACTTTTGTTTACCTTGTAATCATAAAATATCATGTTTCCAAGTGGAAAAAGGTGATCATCCATACAGACTCTCAAGATTCAGATGCTTGATGCTTCCAACTCTTTCCACATAAGTTTCAAATTCAAATAAGCTTAGAGGGTGGTGATTATACATTCTCTTTATAGAAATTGGCTTATAATTCTTTAGATCACATTTATAAAGATTGTTTGTAGCACCATAGCCAGTTACATATTTCTCTTTAATATTTTTTTTGTTTGTCATTATGTCTTCATTCATTTAAAGAGCCATGTTCATGTGTAGTATTAATAACCTTGGAGAACCTAAATGTGAAAAATAGATGTGTCAATAAAGAAATTGTAATATGATATTGCTTTCTGATTTATCATTTGATAATCTATACAATATGAAATCATGTCTTTCCATGTTAGTTTTAACACCTAGTTCTATTTTGTTTGCAAAGAATTTTGTAAATACCCTTGGATGATTTGAATGGTACAAAGATATAATTATGCACAATAGTAGTATTGAACCCTAAAAGATGAAAACAATTTCTGGTTTTGAGATGGATGTTGTTCATTACATTGGGCTACAATTTTGTTAGACAACATCATACATATCCAACTTTTCCAAATTTTTGATAACAATAGAAGTATGTCTCTGGAACTCAAGCTATTTAAAATATAACTACTATTTCATGCATCATTTAATTAGTGATATCCAAAAACCATAAGAAAAAAAAATTAATTGGTACACAGAGAACATTTTTGTTTTATCTACAATTTTATGTAGGAAAACATGAAAAAAAATTAATGACAAGAATTTCCCTAGACAGATTGTAGTAGGAGAGGTTTATGTAAAATAAATAGAGCCATTTAAATTATCTTTTATTATTAGGGTAAGATAATTAAATTTATTCCTTTCTCAAAGACCTCCATAGATTTTGAAAGTGAAGACCTCTAGGTTTCCACAATGATGTAGTGTAACTCAATTTTTTTTAAATATGGGAAGATAGCCATCAATCCACTAGTAGCTCCTCTACCCTAAAGCTATACAAATTATTTTTTACATTGACAGAAAGATATTCTATAATATATTGATGCTATCGGTCACTAATCTTCACTTCTAACAATGAATTTACATCTTCAAACAAACAAAAATTAATAGCAATTAGTTATTGAAATTGTATAGTGCAACACACAACATTTTTATTAATGATTTCTTGATTTTTATAAGTGAAGGAGGGTTGAAGGCTCCCTTTCCCTTTACATCATAGATAGAATGAGAAGATAAATCTAAAAAACCCAAAGGATCCAATAATACTTTGGTGAAAAAATTCTAAAGGGCCTATGCCCAAAAAAAGTAATTGGGAATACAAAAAAAACTCAAACCAGTAAGAAAGACAAGATGATTTGGTAACAATGCAACTGGAAAGGCTATATAACAACCAAAACAAAGTTACATCCTGATGGATTTTAGAAGCACTTATTTATTTGAATTAGATGACACCTCCATAACCTCCACTTTAATGGGCATGAAAACAATTTCCATAGGTGGTTCTTGAAAAATATGCTCTTTTACAGTAGCATCCCGAATCTTTAACCAACTGGATGCCTTGCAACCTTCATGGAAAAGAAGATACCAATGTGCTAGTTCCTTTTTAAGAAGATAAAACATATCATCCAGGTCATGCCAGGGAAGTGAACTATCTCCCATCCTCAGTGTCTCATCCCATTTGGACACACCAGACACGAATTGCATTAGGACATCAAACCATTTTTACAACTCTGAAAAAATGGCGACGTCTAGAAAAAATTCCTATTTACAATGAGTCTCAGCTAGCAAGGGCCATGATGCACTCATGTTTTTTTCCATTTCTACTTCCATGCCAAACCTATATGATGGCTTGATCCAGTGATGCCCATCTTCAAAGACCAATCCTTTGCTAGAAGTATGATAAGAAGATGACAAATGAACATTGAAGAAACTTGCGCATTTACCCTTGAACATCCCTCTAGATAAATATACTCATCTCCATGAACTACCTCAATAGAAACCACGTCTTGCTCTATTTCAATTCAAAAAATGGATTTCAAATGAAGACATGAAATTTTGGTATAAATGACATTTCGTGCACCAACTTGGAAAATTGCATGAAAGGAAACATTGGAAAGGCCATGAAAGATAAAATGAAAGCCAGTGAAATAAAGACAAAAGGTGTGAAAATAAGGAGGAGAGGATACGTAAATATGTGGAATGACTGCCATCACATGCTTGAAATTAATACAAGCTTTCCAGGGGATTTAATATCAACCTTTATTGGAAAAGTGACGATTCCGGGTGATCAACATATTTATTTCCAATCTTATCAAGGAATTTTCTATAAAATGTGCATTTTTATTAGCCTCCCCATATATAACATGTAAGGTCCAATCTATAATTAATGAAAGAGTACAAAAGGACTTTTATCCACACAAGTTTTTTAAAGGTGGCATTAACAATAATATGAGAGTCTCCTTCAATAATTTTTTATTATTAGTGGTAAAACTTAGGGTTGAGGGGACCCTACCCCATTACAAAGAGTTGTAGAAACCTTACATATTGGCCAATGGATTTAACTTTAAAGGCCATTCATGTTCCAAAATTTCAAAAAACAAAGACTACAGTTTAAGATATCCATAAGATAGGAATTACAATATATAACAATCCAAAGGTTTATACTAACAGCATAGGGATAAACTAACAACAAATTAAAAACCTTTGAACAACATTATTCTCTGACTAGATCTCCCACCATCTCCATACAACCGTTCCACTCATTGACCAATGTAGCTATTGTCTCCTTCTAGTACTTGTAATTTGGTTCTTGAATCACTACCTTTGGCCCTGTACCTTCCTTTTCCTTTTCTTTTGCCAACTCCATGAATTGGATCATTTTGGATAGTAGTTTAAGATGGAGAGTAGTACTTTTCACATTTAGGATATGCACATCCCTGATTTGCATAATAATACCTTTCATTTTCAACAACTTTCTTTCCATTTCCATGCTTCTAGCATTAGCACTTTTGAGGTTTTTACTTAGGATAAGTGAAGACATTTTATCCACTTTGTCAGATAGCTCCTTAAGGTCCATGGAGATAAAGCTAATTTTGTGCCTTTTGATATCAGTATTCAGTCTGTAGTTTTCAAACTCTCTCATAAAAGCATGGGTTTTAACAGCCGATTCCTAGGCTGAGAATAGATCCCTCTGAGTCGTCTTAAGATTATGTAGATTGTGGATAGCCTCCTCAGTGTTCTTGGAATGCTTACCCTTGGAAGACTCCTATTCTTTCATGCTAGCCACATCCTCACTACTTGCTCCTTCCCCTTCGACTTTTTCATGAAAGGAGTCCATCTGGTTTGGGGTGCCTCTAGGGCTTTCACTCATAATAGTGGTAATGTTTTCCTCTTCAGCCTGATAGGGAAACTACTCTTTCTCGTTCTGAAACTTATCCCCCACTTTTCCCATGCTTGACCTGGTACATTTGGCCACTGGATTCCCATGAACAAAATCATCAAAGCTTCCTTCCTTAGGGTCCAAACTCACTGCCCTTTTTCCCAGAGATTTTTTTAAAGCCGAAGCCCCAAATTTATCATTTTTTTCCCAACGGGGGAGTGCTTAGATGAATGATAGATTTGATTAGACCCTAGTGTAAAGGGAGAATTAAATTGCCTTTCTTCAC
Source organism: Taxus chinensis (assembly GCA_019776745.2). Lineage (NCBI taxonomy): Eukaryota > Viridiplantae > Streptophyta > Pinopsida > Cupressales > Taxaceae > Taxus > Taxus chinensis. The sequence goes on along the minus strand of CM034146.1, from coordinate 507,576,355 downwards.
CATAGTAATTGATTTTGCTAAAGAAGAAAATAGGTAGAAAGGAAAGTTATAGGGTTTGGAGTTGCAAATATGGTTTAACATGGGGAAATGGTAACCAAATATAACTTTATATCTTCCTTCCAATGTTATGAAAGACATTATCAGTTTAGCTATTTCATCAAAATGGTAAGGTAACTTACTCTGAGTGTTTCCATTGTGAAGAGAGATGGGATTCCCCTTTTCCTTACAAGAAACATTCTATCTCCAGACTATAGTCTGATTTCAGCTTGAAAATACATCTACCTTCTAAAGAGAGGCCTATCACTTTAGCAATGAGCTTAGGCGTTATTGTGAGAGAGTAGTTACCGACCTGTACCTTTCCCTCATTCCATGTTTTAGCGAATCCTTTTCTCAGACTCTCATCATGGCCCTCAAAAGTGTGGAGAAAAAACAACAACCCCGCAGCATCCAAAAGAGCTTCAAATTCCCTGGAGATCTCTTGGGCACTTAGAAGGTTCAGTGTGAACTAGGTCCCCCCCCCCCCATCCTTCTACCCCCAATTTTCTTTTTTCTCAGATATTGGAAAAAAATTTCAGCTTTGTCTTTCCGCTTCCCTAATTCCAAAATGTCCAATCTGCCCATGAGATGAAAGGGAGCCAACTCATGCACGAAAGTAGGAATCATGAAAGGTTACTGGCATGAGCAAGAGAGTTTAATATATTATCATTGGATGGAAGAGCGAAAGAGGCTCCCTCCCTTTTCATGATTTCAATGAATTTGGCATTCATACCAATGAGGTGCTCAACAACTTGGAGACCACTAGCGGTAACCCCCAGATTAGCTACAAAGTCAGCCCCAGCATTACCTTCCCTATACACATGTTTGAAAGAAATATTCACAAAATAAGGTAAAAAAAACTTAGTTTTACTGATGAAGTCTTCTATAGACATGGCAGGTTGGGATGAACCCTTCATACAAGAAATGATATACAACGAATCACCTTCCACTTCCAGAAGGTTGAAACCTTTTTATTTTGCGATCTTCACCCCCCAGTATAGAGCTACTGCCTTCACCACATTATTTGATTGATGTCCAAGGTCAAAGAAATAAGCAAGAATAAAATGACCAAGAGAATCTTGTATGAATCCTCCTCCCCCAGCTTTCCCAGGGCTCCCTTTTACCACTCTGTCAAAGTTGAGTTTTAGAGAACCTTCACAAGGAGGATTCCACTTAATCCCCAACCTGGGATTAGGCCTATTTGTTTGAGGGGTCCCAGAAACATTCCAATTCATTAAGAAGTGTTGTTCATTATCCAGGATTTCCAATTCTTTATTCTTGAGGATAGAGAAATTGTTTCTAACTGCCTGAAAGAGGTTGTTTATAGACAATTTGATAGGAAGTTTCTTGTTTTTGAATATCCTTCTGTTTCTTTCCTTCCAGATTTCCCACCAAAGATGGCTTAAGCTCATGGCCCATAGATTTTTTAACCCTTGACTATGAAAGGGGCTCTTCCATTGGTTCCAAGCTTCCTTTATATCTTTGGGGATGACCCAGTTAACCGAGAAACAATCCAAAATGGAGGATAACATTTGATGTGCATACTGACATTCTAGAAACATATGGTTTACTGATTCCATTTTCCTTTCGCATAGCACACATCTATTAACCCAATGGAATCCTCTTTTTACAAGATTATCTACCGTGAGGATTTTATTTATAAAAGTGAGCCAGCTGAACACATTAACCTTTGGTGTTATATTCTTGTTCCAAATCTTTCCAGCCATTAAATCTTCTTCTCTAGTTTGTCCCTAAAAAAAAGGGCATAGGCTGATTTGACAGAAAAATTTCCACATGGTTCCTTATCCCAAATGATTCTATCTTGATCCTTGCTATTATATGATACATAATTTTTTAAAAACTCATTGAGCCCTCTCAAGTGATCATTTAGTTCCTATCTATCCAATTCTAGAATTTTCCATGTCTGAAAGCTCTCTTCATTAGCCATGTAGTTGTTTAATGTTTCTCCATACTTATCTTCCAGTAATCCAAAGATTTGTGGAAATTTATCTTGAAGGGTGAAGTCTCTAGCCCATTTGTCTTTCCAAAAACCTATCTCATTGCCTCTTCCTATTTTCCATCTGCTTCCCTTATTCACAATTTCTTTGGCCCAGTTAATGGCTTTCCATATGCATGAGCCATTGAAAGTCACCTGTTTAAACATCCATCTTTTATCATTATCATCCAGCCAATATTTTTTCTTAAGAATTCTAGCCCAAACTCCATTTTCCTTTGTTAGTCTCCATCCAATCTTAGCAAGTAGAGCTTTATTCATCTTGGACCAGTCTCTGAGACCAAGTCCTCCTAGCTTTTTGGGTCTACACACTCTGTTCCATGCCACTAAAGGGATTCTATCTTTACTTTCAGTGCCGCTCCATAAAAACCTTTTTTGGATCTTTTCCAACCTTTCCCCAATTGCTACAGGAAGTTGGTATAAGGACATGACATACCCAGGAAGACTCTGGAGAGAGCTAATCAGAAGAGTGATTTTTCCAGCTTGGGATAACAGATTAGCTTTCCATCCAGCCAATTTACTTTCAAACCTTTCAATTAGAAAGTTCCATTCAGAACAGGAGGGTCTCCTATCCCCAAGAGGAATTCCTAAATATAAGGTAGGGAAGGGTTTATAGGTACATTCCAAAATTTCTGCAATCTTCTTATAGTGGTTGTCCATAGTATCCAGAAAGAAAAGAGAACTTTTTATGAAGTTGATCAGCTACCCCGAGACCCCCATATAGTCATCAAGAATAGTTTTTAGTTTTCTTTCTTCAGGTACACTAGCTTCCCCCACCACGAAAGTGTCGTCAACAAAGTTTTGGTGTGTAACTTTTTCCATATCAAGTGCCAGAGAAATCCCTTTGATGAAGCCTTTTTCCATTTCAACATTAAGTCTTCTACTGAGAGCTTCTACCATTATAATGAAGAGGAATGGGGAGAGGGGATCCCCTTGCCACAATCCTTGTGTGCTAGGAAAGAACCCAATTGGAATTCCATTCATGAGGATAGAAAACCATGCATTTGAGATGCATGCCTTAACCAGATGTCTCAATGCTATATCAAAGCCAAACCTGTCAAGGATTTTGTCAAGAAAGCTCCACGATACCCTGTCATAAGCTTTTGCCATATCCAGTTTTAAGAAAAAAGTAGCCTTCTTACTAATTTTTTCTGAATGAATAGTCTCTTTGATAGTAATTATCCCATCATGTATTTGTCTTCCTATGACAAATCCCCCTTGTTGTTCAGAAATGATATTGGGCAGGAGTATCTAAAGCCTGAGGGCCAGAATTTTCATGCAAACTTTATAGGAAGTGTTACAAAGACTTATAGGTCTGAAGTCTTTTAGTTCCATTGCATTACTACATTTTGGAACCAGAGTCAGAAAGGTACAGTTCATGTCCTTTAACATAACTTTCTTCTTGAAAAAATCTCTCACTACTTCATAAACCTCTTTTTTAATTATATCCCAGAAATTTTGGAAGAAGAAAGCAGGAAATCCATCAGGCCCTGGCGCCTTGTCCGGGCTGAGTTGTTTGACAGCAAATTCCACTTCCTCCATGGAAGGAATCATTGAGAGCATCACATTGTCTTCAACTGAGACTAACTTAGGAATGCAATTTAAGAAGTCCTATTCTTTCATGAGGTTTTTTTCATTTCTATTAGAGAGAAAAATTTGGAAGAAAGATATGGTCTCTTTGTCAATTTCATCTTGTTCCTCCACCAAAACACCCCCTTCTTTACTGATTTTGTTAATTATGTTAAAGCTTCTACGCTTTAAGGTGGATAAATGAAAGAATCTAGTATTTTTGTCCCCTTCCTTTAACCAAGTGATTCTAGATTTTGGTCTCCAGAAGATTTTCTCTTTTCCCAGGATATTGTGGCAGTCCACTAGGAGAGATCTTTCCTTAACTAGATCAGTAGGATCATTCTCGATACCCTGTCTTTCAGTTCTTCTTTGGACAATATGTAATTCATCTCTGATTTCTGACTTCTTCTGGAAGATATTTCCAAAACTTTTTTTATTCCACACTTTGAGGTGGACTTTCACATTCTAAAGTTTTTTGGAGAGTCTATACATCATTGTACCTTTAACCTTTAGTTTCCACCATTCTTTTATGAGATCATTCAGATCCTCACTGTGGAGCCACATCTTCTCAAAATGGAAGGGAGTTCTTCTTCAAGAAGGGTTCTTAATTTGAAGAAGAATGGGATTATGGTCAGATCCAATCCGAGGAAGAGAAAAGAGAGAGATGTCTTGGATTAACCATTCCTTTGAAACCAGAGCCTTGTCCAATCTAACTTGAATATGTTGAGTGTCAGTCCTTCTGTTAGACCATGTGAAACTACTGCCTTTTAGATCGATATCATGGAGTTGGGAAGATGTTATGAAATGATTAAAATCCTCCATGCCAACTGAGAACTCCTTTGAACCTCCTTTTTTTTTTTCCCTTGGATCCCTTGGGGTGTTGAAATCCCCCATAACAATCCAGCCAAAACCTTTAATAGAGTGATTAAAGGATAGAAGAAGGTGCCAAATTTGTTTCCTTTCTTTGTGATGGGTGGGAGCATAGATATTTGAAAGAACCCATATACTCCTATTTTCAAGATCTCTCATCATCACCGCCACATGGTTATCTCTCTTAACTAGAAAAGTTCCCTCAAACTTTTTTGGGCTCCAAACCACAGCTAATCCTATTGAATATCCTTTCGAACTAACAGTAAAGGCTTTAGAGTTTTTCCAACATAATTTACAAGAGGATAGGAAGGATTCTTCTTTCATTTTAGTTTCCTGCACTACAAGCACATCAATTTTCTATCTTTCAATCATATCTTTTAGGATCCTCCACTTCACGGGGCTATTCATCCCTCTCCCATTCCATGATATGCAATTCATTTCCTTAGGTTGGGTTTATTTTTCCTGAAGACCTTCTGGTCTAAGCACATATTGTTTCCCTGAATCTATCTCCTTTTGGGTAGTTTTTCTCCTTGATTCAAATTTATTCGGTCTGTCTTGTTTGTTATTTGTAGCTTCCACATTTATAGGATTCTCATTCTCCTGGGAAGGGAAAGAGATTGAAGAGTCCCACTTTTTTCCTTTTGGATCTATTTTCTGTTTTCCGGAAGTAATTTTTACCCCTAAAGGGTTTTTGATTCTAGGACATAAGCCTTCTTTCTTATCTTCAGTATCCTTGATTAGGGTTCTTTGGGCACTCAAAAGGTCTTCAATAGAGTGAAAAATCTCTTCCCCTTTGGTGAGCTCTAGATCCAAATTTTTGCCTTGAGTATCATCTATCTCCATTTGATCCTTTACCAATTCCTCCACAGTCTTGACCTCCATCTCCCTTTCTTCAGTTGAGGTTTGATCACTCCTGACTGATTCATTACGAATCCCTTCTTTCACATTATATTTTAAAAACCCCATCTTCCTGCCTTTCATATGATCCTTCAAGTATTCCTCCTCTTTTTCCTTTACCTTTGTTTCTAACTTAGACAGGTATTTAGATTTCCTTTTGTTGATCACCATTGTGAAACCTTCCTCATCCTTTTCCATTGCATCTTTTAAAGTGGGGTTTTCAGAATCAGTCTTTTCCTTTATGTGAAGTGGAGAGAAAACTTCTGGCATGACTTTGGAAAAATCTTTCCTGTGATTCTCCATGCTTTACATAATGCCTTTCCCTTTTTCCCCATTACCCTCCTTAACTGTGACAAGGATAAACACTTTAGAAACTTTAAACTTACAGCTCTGAGAGGAGTGGCCCCACCCATTGCACTTAGAGCATTTCATAGGGGAACTTTCCATTTCAATATTTTTCTCCCAGATCCCAAGTCTAGATTTAAGTTTTATACTATTGGGGATTTCTCTATCCGCTATTGTGTATATGCAAAAGCGGGCACAGATAAGGCGAGTGATTTTTCTAGTTGCATTATAAATTATTACAAGAGATCCTAGTGAATTTGCAATACCTTTTACAATATCCTCATGCCAAAATTCCAGAGGGAGGTTTGGAAGGTGAATCCATACCAGGAATTGATTCAAATTTTCCTTTTCTAGGTTGAAAGTAGGTTCCCATTTCCAAGATACCATCCTGATTTTCCCCAAAACCAGGGACCTTCTTCCAGAGCCTTCTGCATATCTTCTTGGAGATTAAATCTGAAAAGGAAAAAGCCATTCGAAAGAGCACTTACCTCTAAATGCCCTTTTGGGGACCACTTTATTTTAGCCCATCTTATAACTTCATAAATATTAGGTCTCCTACCCATTAGCTTCCCTACCAATGACTTATTTAAATTTTTTGTTGTAGAATGAAGAAGCTGGTCAGGGATTTCAAGGACATAACCAGAAACTTCCTTGATCACTTGAAGAAAAAACTTTTGGTTTTTCAAGGTCGATCCATCATTTTTTACTACATTTGACCATGTATCTTTGGATTTTGTTGATACATTCCTTTCGCTAAGAGCAGATCCATCTATTTCTCCTTCCTCACGAATTGCATCCTGTTCCTCTGGTCTAGGCAAGATTTCCCTTCCATCACTTTCCCTCCCAAACAACTTCAAAAAGTCATCTTCGTGCTCAGCCTCCATTTCAAAAGTCATATTTCTATCTTTCCTTTTTGATAAATGGATATCATTCATTACTATTCAATTCAATAACAATGGACCAACAATGTTACAACACTTTAATTTATTGATTCATACATTTATTAATTTACATTTGGTGGGATCAGGGTCCGTAATCTACAGTTGGGGATAACTTCAGTAATCAATATCAAGATACTACACAATTCAATATTCAAACTATTAATAATCATTAAAAACCAAAAATTCTATATTTGGTCCTTCGAGTAATCTCAATAATTTTTACATATACTTTTAAATTACTAATTTGGGATTAATGATGTGTTTTATTTATGAATAATATCTTATATTCTATTAACAAGTAAAATGATATAAGAATATTCACCCAAAAAATTAGTGGCATGGAAGCACACCCCAAAGCCATGAATTCAAACTCGACAGACAAAAATCTTAAGAGTACATCTGATTAGATCACAAGACTAAAAAGAAAAGAAATTAAACCTCAACTATGAATTACTGACCAGCTATGCACAGATCTTGATAATTCCATCAAGAGCAAGAAAATTTTCAAGGATAGACAATCCCCTTATGTTGCTTTCCTTTGAAATAAAAAAATATCAGTGTGGTCTTGAACAAAAAAAATCATTACTTAAAATGTAATGAAAATAGTCTAAAACTTCCATACTTCATCTTGTTTCATGATAAAAATCATATAGCTGGTCAATATGAACCACTATATTGGGAAAAAATTGATCAATATAATATTGTATCGACATGGTTGGTTAAAGACAATCCCATCTACAAAAATTATGCACAACATGCTTTCCACTAACATTATTTTCTCAACATCCTCTTACGCATTCTCTATAATAACACACTCCACATCTGTGAATTGAATTCTCAAAATTTACTACATATATGCATAACCACACTAACTAACAACACTTATCAGTTGCAAATATTCTAGTGGTTAGTCATCCTTCTCGAAGGTTTGTATTCAAGGACTTGGCTCTGCCTAGGATAACTCATTAAATATAATATAATTTCAAATAATGAATTCAAACCTATTGAGATTGGTTTTTGCCATTTGTTAAAATAGATTCATCAACAATATAGAGGATAGTGGCCAATAGCCTTTTCATCAATGAATAATTGGAAATCATAAAACACACTTTGTTCTTCACGGTCTTAGATCATTCATTCTTGAGCAAGAAACCTGTTAATATTTTTCCTCCAACTTTAGTAAAACATTTAGGACTATTTTTTTACCAGGTTATTTATGGAAATATGCAGGGCCAAGATGATCAGGATATGTCTTCAGGTTTAAAATATGTACTTTGATTATTATGCTCTAACTATTATCTTTGTCGCAAAGACAAACATTGATTTTCATTAGGTCGATATTTTTTTAAAATAGAAACAATATTTCCAAGTGAGTTATAAGCCACTCCTTTCAGTAAGTAATGTAGCTTAGCAATCATTATGCTTTTCTTTGATACAAACTGACATTAAAAATGCCTTGTGATGTCATTTCATCTATTCATATGATCTGTTATCTGAGCACTATGTTTTGTAAGTATCGTATCTTATTGGTCGCTAAGCATTTTTTGTAATAAGAATTTTTTTAATTTATATTTTCTTAATTAAGAAATAGTTTAGCCTAAAGGTCCCTAATCTATTCCTTTATCATTTATCAACAAACAATAATCATAGAGCACTATATTATGTAAGAATTTGATCTTAGCATTTTCTTGGAATTTATTTTATATGAACTATTTTTATCTCTATTTTGAAATTAATAAACAGTTTAGCCTTAAGGTTGTTAATCTATTACTTTCTCAAAATACCTCCCTAGCTTTCAACAGTAAACAATTTTTATATCTCACAAATTTTGCATCTAAAAATTTCATTAAAAATGCCTAGCGCCCAATAATATATATTACTATGATATGTTATTAGATCACTATGTTCGAATCAGAT